>JAQQTO010000034.1:16332500-17627500 GCA_029884595.1 Ormosia semicastrata
GGGTAATCTATGCTTCAGGATGCTACAGCATTTAGCCCACGGGATAAAGTTTTGCTTTCCAGCAGTAAACATTGAGTTCATTAAAAGCGTTATTCCTAAGTTCAATTTAATTTCCTCAGTGGTCATAGAAGTACGTCCAGCTATTAAAGACTTAAAGGCTATTCCTAGCTCATTCAACACAATTAATTTTCCAATTAATTGTTCTATCTTTATCTTCTAATCAAGTCCACCAACTTGGTTTTTCCAAACAAAATCAGTTGATATTTCAGATTAGTTGATCATGCTAAATGAAATTAGGTATTAAAACAGAAAAGAAGAAAATGAATAACATCCATAACATTGGACTACCCTTCAGTACAAATTACAAATTCATAAAATCCCAACCAAAAGAATTTAGCTCATAATGAGCTTGAAGACAAAACAAGCAAAAGAATTGAAAATTAAAGGCATTCTTCGTAAACAAAGAAGCTACGAAATGACCAGCAACAGCTGACGGCTCCTTGCTCAGCTCTCTCTCCCCAAAAGATATTCAGTACAAAAGTCACCCCCCCTTTTGTACTAGCCCCCAGAAAAATAGGGTTACACACTCTCTCTCATGCTTCACTTTTTGGGCCTTTACAAAGTCAAATATTAAAATATTTCTTGACCCAACTCTCGAGTACACTCAACTGCTGCATTATATTCTCTCTCTTTCCTTTTAAGCGCAGTATGTCAGGTATTTTGTCTTCTAGTGGCCAAGAGCTGAGCTGGAAATGATTTTATCTTATAATGGCTTTCTATCCCACAACTGCAGCATTCCAAAACATCCCAGCGCATTCCTTCAGCAATTTACACCTTTAAGACCTGCTCAAAATTAAATCAAACCTTCATCAATAACAGATCAGAATTTACAGCTATTCAAGATTAATCAGATTAAACACAGATACTTATTCAATCAAATAAAACTTGAAGTTCTTCTCCTAAACTGATCAAAACAAGAGAAAGTGACTAAGCTAAAAGGATAGTAATAACTCTTATTTCTAAGAGTTATCAGTGGGCATGGCCATGGGGCTATGGGTCATGGTTGCGTGCGATGCATCGCAGATTTGGACTTGTGACAACAAGAACAGAGAGGGAGAGTGAGAGAGAGATTGAAAGGCAAAAAACACAGGTGAAGCAATTTCAAATGTGGGTTTCAAATGGTGGAGTGGTTTCACGGTAACGGTGCACTGCAGCCAGAGTGAGAGGGAGAGGGAGAGGGTGAGAGAGTGGGAGTGAGAGAGAGAGCGCGGGAGAGAGGGGGTGAGAGGGTGAGAGGCAAAAAATAGAGGGAATATAAAAATTAACTTTTTTTTTATTTGCGGGGGTTAATAACCTCCATTGAAAGGTAAAAAAACTCCCACAATGTGTGTTAATTTGTCGCTTTTGACAACCCCTGCAAAAAAATCCCCACAATTTGACGCTTTTTTTTTGTAGTGTAAGTAAAAAAAGTCTTTTAATAGGAGTGCAATCGATTGAAAAGTTCAAAAGAAAATTCGCTTCCTTTAATAGTTGGAAAATCTTCCTTTAAGTTCCTATTATATTACAAGTAATAAGAAAAGTATATTTGCCCCGCTCATGATCACCATCACTCTTGACACCCTAATCTCAAAATCGTCCAAATTTTCTTGAAATTAAAATTTTTACTCTACTCTTTAAAATTCGTTAGACAAATGCAAGTAGGTGAATGCTTCCAGTTCCACTTACAATACCAATGGTCTTTGTGACTGCTCTCTCAACTACCAAAATCCCAAGAATGTTGAGCTCATAGATTCATCAGGCTCTTTCTCTCCATGGTATTTCAGCATAATGTCATTATCATTGGTGCAACCATTCTTTTCACTAATTTCTCTGCTTTCAGTTTTCACCTTATTCCCCAGCTTCTCCACCATGTGCCTTCTTTCTGTCAAATTAAAAAAATCATTTCATAAAATATGTAAATTTATTGTTTTGAGTCAAAATACTTTTCTCATTCCTTTTGCCATACCTCCTTACCTAGCCTAGGCTTGGCAATGGGGCGGGTTTGGGAGGGTTTCTGTGTACCCCAATCCCGCCTCGCACCCTTCAAATGACGTTGTAACCCACGCCCCTACCCACCTCGTGGGTTTTGGAGACAAGAACCAACACCTTACCTGCAAGGAAATATCAAAACCTACCCTACTTGAACCCTACTCACACTTTGTGATATGCACTAAGCTCTAATTGTCATTGTATGGGTGATATTTACACCACCTTTAAGCCTATATTTGAGTTTCTTTAGAATCCCATTTCACAGCCACGGTGGTAGCATTAGTGTTCACAACCCCAATAAAAAACAAAGCACTCAATCCCACTTCATATATCCTTTTCTTAAAATTAAAATAATTAAACATCTCTACTAAAATTTTGCAAGTGATAGGATTCAAAGCAAAAATAGCTTTGAGGTGAAAACACCTACTTTTAGAGACCCCCATTTTCTGAGAGGGAGTGGGAAAGCACTCATTTTTAGAGACACCCGTTTTTGCACAAATTGGAATTGAGAGGAATAATATGTGACCAGATTTAGAACATGAAACCAAGCAAAGCATTAAATCGTGTACCTCTTCAAAGCAGTAAACCAAGTTGTGTGAGAATCCATGATTGAGAGCAAGAACGCCCGTCGTGGCTAGTGACGGCCAACTCCCAATGGCTAAGTGATATTGAGTGGGAACTTTGGGCCTGGTTTGAAAACACAACACTAGTGGTATCAAGTGGAAATAAGTCTTAAATGACTAAATCATAAGGTTGTGATACCTATATGAAACACATTATTTTATGTATATGTAGGGTGTGGGTCGGGTCCACCCCAAACTCGCACCCAATCCATTATTTGTTGATTGGAACCTAATGTTATACTTAAGTCATAAGTGGAAATTAACTAACTTTAACTTTGAAGGGAGGAAGATTAACCATTTGAATGTGGAGATTGGTCTTTAATTGCAGACTCTAATAATAGCAAGCATGCCAAATACAAAGTTCTGGTTCCAAATGGTCCTAGGCTGCTACGGCCTACGAAACAAAGCTGTAAAATGGAGATTAGCTTTTGCTGCCCTAAACCAACTTCTACCATTGAATTCTGTGCGACTGAAAACTATTTATGCCATATCAAAGAACTAATTTTCCAATAACATAATTTAGAATTTGGTACTACATGTTGATAAAACTTTAGTATATTATTAGCATAATAAGAGTTGTCTTTTCTTATTCTTCTATATTTTAGCATTATGACTCTACTTGGGGCTTTGCTTCTTGCTCTATCCTGGCATTTTCACTCATTTTGCATGACTGACTCCTAAATGAAAATTTATTAATCAGTCAGCATACATTATTACTCAATTTTCTATACATGTTTCCTTTTTGCTGTTGTTATTACATTCAAATGATAATCTTATCTGCATGTAGAATTAACTTCAGAAGCACATGTATTATAATGCTCTTCTAGTAAACATAGTTGAGACAAAATTGAGGCTGAATTCTTATTGTTTACCTTTAATCTAGTCTGCCTAGCTATGCCTTTAACCACACCAAGTGGGAAACCAACTTGTTCTAGCACAGGACCCTGCTCAATGTGAACTTGCATCATGTAACAAACATGCATGTAAATTTTCATGAGCCATATTGTTGAAATTATAGAGCCAAATAGCACTATATATCTTTATCTCTTTGTAGTTTCTTACCAAATGTCTTTTATTATTTCAGTCAGGTGATGCTTCAAGTGAACCTACTACGCCAATGGATACAAGAAGATCATTTGGCAGTAGCAACACAAACCACCAACAACATATTTAGTATTAATTTTTTATATGCATTTAGTGTGGCACTACTTTAGGTTATTAATGATTTTAAGTTGTAAGTTTAAGTTGCAAGAGATGAATTTATTTAACTTATTATGGATTCGAACTTGTGATGTTGTATGTTACTATGAATATTTTTAATGCAATTTGATTCACATTCATATCAATAGTTTTATATTTTGTAAATCTTTTTTTTTTAAATCATCAGATGAATTGCAGCAGTTTTAAATCTTAGAAAGTCAAATATGTTAAATAGCGACGGTTTTAAATCTCTGCAATTTTTGGGTAAATAGAATTAGACAACTAGATATTGAAGGTTAAAAACCTCCGCAAATTGAATAAAAATTACCACAAATTGTGGGGATTTTAAACTGCCACAACTTATTCACTGTTGTGGGGGCTACTTTATTACGGCTAATGCAAATGCAACGATTTTTAAAACCACCGCAAATTGAAGAAAAAATTACTATAATTTAACGCATTTTTTGTAGTGCCACCCCCATGCTTTATTCAAACTCAATCCTACTTGCCCTTGCTATGGGTTGGGTTGAAAACCTGCCTAAGGTGGGTACCCACAAATTAGGCAGCAATTGCCAAGCCTACACTATCCTCCTTATCAACATCATATATAAGAGGCAGAATTATCTTTACTACTCAAGCTTTCTATCACATCTACTACTTGAAATTGTTATCAGTAGAGTCAACATCCTACTATTAGTAGATAACGAAAGATAATTTGAGCAGTTAAATCCTAAACTGCTCAGAGTCACTTATAGTATGTGTTTAAGTGGATTTTCGCCAGATAAGCTTGCCGAAAATCTCGATGGCTTTGGCCAATGAAAATTTTCAACATCGTCACCGCTGAAAAGTTATGAAAAAATGTGGTCTGCCACAACCACTCTTTGGTTGACAAATCGGTCGAAAATTTTGAAGAATCCCAACAGATAGACATTTCCAACAAAGGTTTTTCAGCACCTTGGCTCTGTCGGAAAATTGACTTTCCAACGAATTCTTTCTAACTTTTGGCAAATTTTTCGCTGGAAATGGATGATTTTCTTGTAGTGCATCTCAAACAGTGTCATGAGCAGTAGTTTCTAAGTTCCTTTTCTGCCAAAATGGCTAGAAAGAGAGTATCATCGTCATAGCATATGCACGTATGTAGCCATTGAAGATGTTCCTCATTGTAAACCACCTCATCCTCACTAAAACCCAAATAGTGCTAGATGCATAAGGATGAAGGGCAATCTCTAATGTAAAAATAAATCTTGAACAATTATTACACAAGTTTCATACTCTTTAATTAATTAAAAGGTTCAAGTTTACTTAAAAAATATTATAAAAGAAATTTATGTAGTGTATTCGTGAACTATTAAGAGCGTATTAATGGGAAGGAAATTAGATAATTTATGAGAGATTATAAGTCCTAACCTCCTTAAACCACCAATGTACCAAGAAAATATAGTGTATTCATAATTGTTATAATAGTGAAGCATTATGGTCAAACTTCCGGGAAAATTTTTTTTATAGCTAACAAATCCCAAATTTGCAGTCCACTTTAACGAACGAACCTTGGAACTTCACAAGGACAGTCATGGCTCATAGCAATTGATTAGTTGCCAATAATTGCTATTCACTAGCTATGAACCACACGTCAATCTCCCATTGCCACGTGGTGTGTATAGTTATATGTTATATCTAAAATGGAATTGTTTGATAGCCTTGAAGCTACTAACATTGGGTCCCACTCTTATGTGTTCATATTTGTACGGTCCTGTTAAGTAATGCTCCACATAAGATTCTAGGATACTTTTACACCTATTATACTCACGTTTTTCAGATTCTCTTTTACCTGCGCATATAAATATAGCTAACTTCAATTTAATGTCTCATTCTCAAAAACCTTGAGCAAACTTAATTATGTGTTGTTTTTTAAATATAAATGTAATGGTCATCGTCGGCCAAACAATCATCAACCACTGCATCAATCGCTCAATCGTCCCTCGATCAAATAAAATATCATCTATCAGACAAAATGTCGTCAATTATCATATCTAGTTGATATTTAATAAAATCGCAAAATGAGATCTCGTAATCTTATATAATATAATAAGTTTTAGATTTTCGGTGATAAATTGACTTTGCATATCAATTTCTTGCCTAGTTGATATTTTTATATCAACAGTTATATTTTTATTACATTTTTTATATTATTTCTCATATCATTAGTTATATTATTTTTTTACTTAATTATAATTATTAAAAATATAATAAAAAATAATATATTTTAAAAAATAATATAAGGACATTGATATTTTTTTATTTAACCGATATATAATGAAAAATAAATATTGTAGAGAATATTAAATAAAACTAATAATTCACTTATGGCCACACGTCAATCTTCGCATGTACATTTGTATATTATACCTAACAAAATGTTTGCTAGCCAACAAGCTACGAACGTGGGTTGTATGGATACCTAGACGTATACCGTTACAGTTCAGCTAAGTAGTGATTTATACCTAATGATTGAAATGTCCTCGAGCAAGACCTTTTACACTCACTTTTTTAAAATTCTCTCTTACATAAAGTTATGAAAAATTACACCTGTCATTAAATTAGTAAAAGAATTAATTTATAATTTAATAGTTTAACTATAATTAAATTAGTATATATACACATGCATATTGTCGCAACCAGGATCGTGATGGATCGATTAAAAAATTTGATTTGAAAATTAATGGAGTCGCCACCAATATTTATTTAAATTAAAAAAATATTAAAAAAATCCTTTAATCAAGAAAATTGGTCCTTTTGAAAATGAGTTTGGATTCTAGGAGTTGATTACGGTAGGGAAGGTATTAGACTTATATCTTGTCGTCAAGAACGATGTCTTAAGTTAGTTGTGTAAAATTTAATAATATCAAATATATTTATTTTTACCCATTTTTAGAAAAGACTTTATAACTAATTTTTTTTATTTTTATTTTAAAAGAAAGAAAAGGAATAACCAAATTGTGAAAATTTATTTTTTGGCTTGACAGAAATGAATTTCTGCTCCTACGTATCCCCTAGTGCAATAGGGAACTCAAAGTCACGTAATTCTTTGAAAAATGATTGCGAGTTAGTTGATTTTAATTAAAAGATTTTCGAAAAAAAGATTTTTTGTTTGAAAACAAGATCATTCTAGCACAGGATTCAAGGTAGCACCAGGCTACTCAATAAACCCTTATGATCCAAATGACATTGAAGATAACATCCACTATTCATTCATCATCATTGGTCACTACATGAATTAAAATATATTTTTTTTGTTTCGCATTTTTTATATACATTTCACTTTTTTTTTGACACACCAAAAGCAATTGGGGTTGTCTTTTTTTTTTTTTTTAAATCAAAGAAATAACTAGGCCTATGTAGCCTTGCCTAATTTCTGAAAAATTAAACCCACTGTACCCAATAGCCCAATATACCAATAGCCCAATCACTTTGTTGCCCTTTTTTTTGTTTTGTTCTCTTTTTTAAGCAAGGAACAAAGAAACAAATGAGATATTTTGCCTCTAACAGAAGCACAACGGCACTCACACAGGGGAGGTTCGTGAATCGCAGATCTGAGGTGGTTTCGCGTGGGTGGCGCGGCTCTGCGTTGATGGCTGGGCTGCGCGGATCTGGTTCGCAAGTGGAGTAGGGGCTGCTTCAAACGGCGGCTCAGTGGACGGAGGTGGCTAAAGTTGGTGATGGGGTTGGAAGTGCGGCTGCTGCTCTGTTTTACGGTGGTTGCTGGCTGTGGGGATGGTAAGCGGTGGTGGGAGGAAGCTTGGATGATGAGGTGATGAAGGGTGAGTGGTTTGGACGTTGGGATGTGGTGATGGAGTGGAGGTTGGAGGTGTGTTTGGATGCATACCTTTGAAGACTTATTTTGATGATAACAAACGTGAAGTAAAATGAAGATGATAAATAGACCAAGTCCAAGTTTATATTTGATTAGCATTAGGACTTAGAATCTATTGTACAGAGCTCACTTTGATATCTCTTTGTTTTTAAAAGAAAAGATAAAGCTTGTTTTTAAACTTAGTTTTTCAAAACGTTTTTTGAACTGAGTTATTCGAATAGAACCTAGTCTAGTCGAATAGACCCTTTTACGAGACTCTGTGTTTTAAGTTTTTATTCGAATAGCATGTCCTTTATTCAAATAAATGAAGTTTTTCAGAACTGAGTTTTAAGTGAGTTATTCGAATAACTCATACGTTATTCGAATAAACCTTTTTGTCTGAACTTCTTTTAAACTATGTTATTCGAATAGGTTAGCTGTTATTCGAATAACCCTTCGTCTTTCAGAACTCTGGTTTTAACAGAGTTATTCGAATAACACATTGGTTATTCGAATAACCCTTTTTAGACGAGCTTTTAAATTGGTTTCAGGAACAATATTATTCGAATAACCTGTTTAGTTATTCGAATAAACACGTTTGAATACGGAGTCTGATATGGAAACTTTCAAATGCTTTGAATTCGGTTAATTTGTTTTAAATGCTATTAATTATACCTAAATGGCTATCTATGTGTTTTTCCCTATAAATAGCAAGCTTGGGTCACGAATTTCTTTGCCCATAACTTTGAATTATTTTTTGATTACTCTGATTTGTGAAAACTATTTTCTACGCTCTTTTTTGATTAAAAACTTTGAGATATTTCTGTGAGAGCTCCATTAGCACTTCAATTTGTATTACTTACTCTGAGTGAGAGTTTCTCTTCATCTATTTTCTGATATTCTGTATCGAGGGTGAGGTATCCCTCAAGGTTTGTATAAGGGTGAGGCATCCCTGCAGGCTGAGACTTTAGCACAAGGGTAGAGTTTCCCTGTGTGTGAAAAGTGCTCTTTTATGTAACGGTTGCAAGCACCTATTGAAGCTTGTATACTTAGTGAAAAATCTCGGCTTTCGAGGATTGGACGTAGACCACAAGTGGGTTAGTGGTCGAACCAAGATAAATACTGTGCTTGCTTCTCTGTTCCCTAATCTCTTTATTTTATGCTATTTAATTTACTGCACATTTATTTTTCGCTACTCTTTATTGTTTCTTCTCTTCCTCTCGTTCCTTCTGTGCATTTATTTATTAAGCTTTCAATATTTGTCTTATTTAAAAAGAGATTTTGTGAAAAAGTTTTATACTCAATTCACCCCCTCCTATTGAGTACTGGAAGCCACTTGGTAACAAGTGGTATCAGAGCTAAACTCTTGTATAAAGAGCTTAGCAGCTTCAAGAGAATATGGCTTCTTCAAATGATTTTTCAGAAGGATCTTCCATAAACCGACCACCCTTTTTCAATGGGGATGGTTATCTATATTGGAAGGAAAGAATGAAAATCTTCATCGAAGCTATTGATCTAGATGTTTGGGATACTGTCGAAAACGGCGCTTTTATACCCACACATGAGGTCGATGGCGTAAGGACCGAAACACCACGAAATAAATGGTCTGATGAAGACAAAAGGAAAGTTCAATTTAATTTAAAAGCCAAAAATATTATTATTACTGCTTTGGGATATGATGAGTTTTTTAGAATTTCAAATTGCAAAACTGCTAAAGAAATGTGGGATACTTTGCAAGTTACCCATGAGGGTACTAGTGAAGTTAAGAGGTCGAGAATAAATTGTCTAATTCGTGAATATGAATTATTCAGAATGAACCAAGGAGAAAGCATTCAGGAAATGCAAAAGAGGTTCACCCACATAGTTAATCATCTTGCATCTTTAGGCAAAACCTTTTCTAATGAAGATTTGATTAACAAGGTTTTGAGATGTCTTAACAGGATTTGACAACCCAAAGTGACAGCAATATCAGAATCAAGGGATTTGTCCACAATGACTTTAGCTACCCTCTTTGGCAAACTTCATGAGCACGAATTGGAATTGAGCAGATTAAGCCAAAGCAAAGAGAACGATAAAAAGAAAAAGAGGATAGCGCTCAAAGCCACTTCATCAACATTCGACAATGATGATGAAGAAAATGAAGAAAGCTCAGAGAACATCGAGGTAAGTGAAGAAAATCTGAGTTTGTTGGTTAAAAGGTTTGGTAAATTTCTCAGGAAAAAAGGAACGCAAAGAAGACCTCCCTTCCCTCCAAAAAAGACTCACTACAAAGGCGAAGAAGTTTCATCGACTCCAACTTGCTATGAATGTAGCAAACCTGGTCACATGAAAATGGACTGCCCAGTTTATCAAAAGAAGAAGGAGAAATTTGAAAAGAAGCATTTCAAGGAAAGAAAAGGAAGAAAAGCCTACATAACGTGAGATGAAAACGACATGGACTCAACTGACAGCTCAGATAGCGAAGAAGCTCAACTGTGTCTCATGGCAAAAGGAGATGAAGAAGAAAACGAAAATGAGGTAAGTTCTAATACTACTTTATTGCCTTCTTACGATGAGTTACAAGATGCCTTTGAGGAACTACATGAAGAATCTTTAAAATTCACAAAAAAATATTTCTTCCTCTAAGAAAACAATTTCTTCTTTAGAAAATCAAATTCTTATTTTAAATAAAGAAATAGAAGAATTAAAAATTGAAAACAAAACCTTAGGAATCATTGATGCATGCACAAATCATTCTTCACATGCTTCTACTTCTTCATCTTGTTCTTCATGTCATATACTTGAAAAAGAAATCGAAGACCTAAAGAACATTCTTTCTAAATTCACCTTTGGAAGGGATAACTTAAATATTTTGTTAGGAAGACAAAGAGTGATTTTTTAAAAAGCCGGGATTGGTTATAACCCAAAAAATCAACAAAAACTCTATAAAAATTTCTTTGTGCATTCTAGTGTCTCAAGTAGTCCTTTTATTAAATGCTTTTACTGTGGAAGAAAAAGACATAGTACTTCAACATGTAATGCAAGGAAAAACATAAATACAAAAGTTGAAACAAAAATGGTTTGGGTTCCCAAGGGTACTATACCCAAAACTGACACACAATGACCCAAGAAAATTTGGGTACCAAAAGTTAAAAACTAAACTTGTGTTGTAGGTGTGCTTGAAAGTTAGGAGTTCAAGTTGGTATCTCGATAGCGGCTGTTCCAAGCACATGACCGGGGACGATTCAAAATTTACTGTGCTTATTCCTAAGAATCATGGACACGTCACATATGGCAATAACAACAAGGGAAAAATTCTTGGAATCGGCAAAGTCGGTAAGAATCCTAACTCCTCTATAGAAAATGTACTGCTTGTTGAAGGTTTGAAACATAACTTGCTTAGTATTAGCCAATTATGTGATAAAGGAAATAAAGTTATATTTGATTCAAACTGTTACATAATTGAAGATAAAAATGACAAGCATGTTAAATTCATTGGTCATAGAGTAAACAACATCTATATGATTAGTCTTGATGATATATCTTCAAATGATGCGAAATGCCTTTTAAGTAAGAATGATGATTCATGGCTATGGTATAGGAGAATTGCACACATTCACATGGACCACTTAAAGAAGTTGGTCTCTAAAGAGCTAGTAATTGGACTACCCAAGCTTAATTTTATAAAAGATAAGTTATGTGATGCATGTCAAAAGGGTAAACAAATAAAGATCTCTTTTAAAGCAAAAAATATAGTTTCAACTACTAGACCTTTACAACTTTTACACATGGATCTGTTTGGACCTTCTAGAACTATGAGCTTTGGTGGGAATTACTATGCTTTAGTGATTGTGGATGATTTTTCTAGGTTTACATGGACTTTATTTCTTGCAAATAAAAATGATGCATTTCTAGCTTTTAAAAGACTTGCCAAAGTTATTCAAAATGAAAAAGGTTTTCAAATCTCTTCTATAAGAAGTGATCACGGTGGCGAATTTGAAAATAATATTTTTGAAAATTACTGTGATGAACATGGCATTAATCATAATTTCTCTGTCCCTAGAACTCCGCAACAAAACGGAGTTGTAGAAAGGAAAAACCGTTCTTTAGAAGAAATGGCGAGAACTATGCTTAATGAGGCTGTTCTTCCTTAATACTTTTTAGCGTGTCGTAAGTACTGACTTGTTATGTAATGAACCGGGCCCTTATAAGGCCTATTTTAAAGAAAACCCCATATGAATTGTATAAGGGAAGAAAGTCAAATGTCTCACACTTTCGTGTTTTTGGTTGCAAATGTTTTGTTTTAAACAATGGAAAAGATAATTTAGGCAAGTTTGATGCTAAGTCTGATGAAGGTATATTTCTTGGCTATTCAAATCATAGTAAAGCTTTTCGTATATATAATAAGAGAACTATGACTATCGAAGAATCTATACATGTTGCATTTGATGAAATTGACCTAAATGGATCGAGAAATGATCTTGTTGTTGATGATGTTGCAGAGATCTTGGTGGAAACTCATTTAGATAGCAAAGAAAAAGAAATCAAGGAGCAAGAGGATAAACAAAGATAAGAAAATTCGCAAGCTTTGGAACTTCCCAAAGAATGGCGAACTTCAAAATATCACTCCCTTGATCAGATTATTGGTGATGTATCTAAAGGTGTAAGTACTCGTAACTCACTTAGAAATACTTGTAATCACCTAGCGTTTGTTTCTCAAATTAAACCTAAGGACTTAATTGAAGCCTTTGATGATGAACATTGGATCTTAGCTATGCCTGAGAAATTAAATCAATTTGAAAGAAATCAAGTTTGGGAATTAGTTGCTAGACCTAATAATCACCCCATAATCGGAACTAAATGGGTTTTTAGAAATAAACTTGATGAAAATGGGTTAATAACTAGAAACAAAGCTAGATTGGTTGCTAAATGGTATAATCAAGAAGAAGGAATAGATTATGAAGAAACATATGCACCTGTAGCTAGATTAGAAGCTATTAGGATGTTACTTGCTTATGCTTGTATCATGGATTTCAAATTATATCAAATGGATGTCAAGAGTGCTTTTCTAAATAGTTTTATTCAAGAAGAGGTATACGTTGAACAACCTCCAGGTTTTGAAAATCATGAACTATCCAACCATGTTTTTAAACTTAAAAAGGCTTTATATGGTTTAAAGCAAGCTCTTAGAGCTTGGTATGAAAGGTTGAGTAAGTTCCTTTTAGAAAATGATTTTTCAAGAGGAAAAGTCGACACTACCCTTTTTATTAAAAATAAAAAGCATGACATTCTTCTTGTGCAAGTATATGTGGATGATATTATCTTCGGTGCTACTAATGAATCCCTTTGCAAAGATTTGCTAAGTCAATGCAGAATGAATTTGAAATGTCAATGATGGGAGAATTGAATTTCTTCCTCGGACTTCAAATCAAACAAACAAACGAAGGGACTTTCATAAGTCAAACAAAATACTGCAAGGAATTGCTCAAGAGATTTGAAATGGAAAACGCTAAACACATGGCCACTCCGATGGGCACGTCTTGCTACTTGGATAAAGATGAAGGAGGTAAATCAGTAGAAATAACGAAATATAGAGGTATGATTGGATCTCTCTTTTATCTTACTGCTAGTAGGCCAGATATTATATTTAGTGTACGCATGTGTGCTAGATATCAGGCAAACCCTAAGGAATCTCACTTAAGTGCTATTAAATGTATAATGAAATACCTAGTAGGCACTTCACAAATGGGCTTGTGGTACCCTAAGGGTGCCTCTTGTAGCCTAATAGGCTATTCTGACTCTGATTTTGCTGGGTGCAAATTGGACAGAAAAAGTACTAGTGGGACATGCCACTTGCTTAGTAGTTCTTTAGTTTCTTGGCATAGTAAGAAACAAAATAGTGTGGCTTTGTCTACCGCTGAGGTTGAATATGTTATGTAGAGAGTTCTTTGCGCTCAAATCCTATGGATGAAGCAACAACTCTTAGACTACAGTCTTCGGCTTGATCACATCCCGATAAGATGTGATAACACTAGTGCAATAAATATCTCTAAGAATCCTATACTGCATTCTAGAACAAAGCATATAGAGATAAGACATCACTTTATCAGAGATCATATACAAAAAGGGGATTGCATTCTGGAGTTTGTTGAAACATCTAAGCAACTTGCAGATATCTTTACTAAACCCTTAGCAAAAGAAGCATTCTTTTATATTCGAGGAGAATTAATCATAATTGATCAATCCAATATTTAAATTGCTTGTTTTATTGCTAAATATTATCATGAATATATGCTTTCAATTTCCTAAACGTATGTCTTTTCTATGCTTCTGTATTAGTTTTATTCGAATAAGCAAAGCATTTATTCGAATAAGCTCCTTTACTACTTGTTAAAAATGTGCTGGATATCATTTTTATTCGAATAAAACATAGTTTATTCGAATAAACTAGTCGCTGGGTTACAAACTGTTTGTTTTTCATCTCTGTCTATTCGAATAAGTCCCTCTTTATTCGAATAACTAGAGTCCCTCTTCTATCAGGTTCTGTTCTTGGTCTCTGTCTATTCGAATAACACCCTATCTATTCGAATAACCAGAAGCCTTTGTTTATTAGTGTTTTTTTCTGCCCTCTGCTTATTCGAATAATCCTCAGGTTATTCGAATAACCTGAACCCATTTCTATCAGTGTTGACTGATTGGCCTCAGTCTATTCGAATAACTCACTTAGTTATTAGAATAAACCATGTCAGCTAGCCAAAACGCTTGGCTATCCCAGTTGTTTTATTCGAATAGAACCCTTCCTATTCAAATAAACCCTAGCCGCCACACCTTTTTAGTTTCCTGCATGCCTGTCTGTTCAGCTTTCCAGCAAGGTTTATTCAAATAAACCTCAGTTTATTCGAATAAACACGGGTTTCTTTAAATAACCCCCTACGCGCCCAAAACGTTTTCACCCTCCATCTTCTTTGCTCTTCACGTCTTTTTTTGCTCCTGCCTCCCAAAACCTTTTCACCCCTACGTTTTCACTCTCTCTCACCTTCTTCCACCATGGCTCCTCCTCCAGCAAGCGTCCTCGCACGAAGAATGCTCCAGGCTCCAACCCTCTTGATCTGAGAAGGCTCTCCTCCAACGAAGAGCATCGTGGACGCTTCATCTCGCACTTCTGGGAGTGAAACTTGGTTCAACCCAAGTACCTGGACCTCTCGTTCTTCCAGCAACATCGCGGCTTTGACTTCCTGACCCTGCTGCAAAACCAGGGAGTTCTTCAGCTTTGCTCTCACCGGGCCACCATCTATCCAGCTCTGGTGAAGATGTTTTTCTGCAATCTGGCCTTCGATGGTCAGAATCTTCTCTCCGAGGTATGTGATCAAAACATTGTGATCACACCGCTGGACTGGTTGCCTCTGTTCGGGCTGCAGTTCTCTAGCGTCCTTGTTGAAGATGGTGACACCCCGTTTCTTGATGAGTTCAACAAGCTTTAGGCGGTTGAAGACTTGCTGAAGCCTGGTCTGGCCCTGCCTAATAAGGGTCTCAATGGTGGAATGCTGAAGAGCCAAGACAGGCTTCTGCATTACGCCTATGCTCACATCCTAGCTCTTCGCGGTGGAAACTACGCCTATCTCAGCGAGGAAGATGTCTTCATGCTGTGGTTTCTGAAGAATGACCATTAGATCAACTGGCCTGTGTTCATCATGAGGCACATGATGAGGGCCAAGGGCAAGGAAAAATCTGACTTGCCTTATGGCATTCTTGTCACTACCTTGCTGAGCAAGTATCCTCAGGTCTTGGAGACTGAGCGAGCCATTGCTCTGACTCACCACAATGTCTTTGGAGCTCACACCTTACGGAAGATGAAGATGATCCAAATCGATGAAGGCTGGGTGTACCCAGATGAGGTTGCTGAGGACGAGCTTGACCCTGCTGATGCCCCTGTTGATGCCCCTGCTGCTCCTGCTGATGTACCTGCTGCTGCTCCTGCTCCTGTCACTTTGGAACAGATCATAGCCACCTTGCAAGATAATCGAGCTTTCATGGAACATACCTTCTCTATTCTGTTTGATAGAATAGAAGGCGTTGAACGTGAGGTTGCGACCCTTCGATCTGCTTCACCTGCTCCTGCACCAGCTTCTTCTCCACCATCTTCGAATACTTACTTCTAGGAACTTTAGTTCTTAGGCTATCTGTTTTTGGCTTCATGTTATTTATTTCTGGCTTGTGTAATTGTCTCTCTTTTGTTATTAATGCATAAATAAAATTTCCTGTTGATCTATTGCTTTTATGCATTCTTATATATGTTTATGGGACTTACCCCTCTTTTTTGCTCATGACAAAATGGGGAGAAATATTTGATCATTTGACCGTAATTGAGAAAAGACAGGTAAATTTAAAATGAGATTAGATTCAAATTGAAAGGGGGAGCTGCGCACATATCTGATATATATTACCTCTTTTAATTATAAGAGGGGGAGTAAGCTTTTATACCTCTTTGTGAATTCCAATTATATGCACTAACGCTTTTCTCATTGATAGTTTGTCATCATCAAAAAGGGAGAGAATGTGTTTGGATGCATACCTTTGAAGACTTGTTTTGATGATAACAAACGTGAAGTAAAATGAAGATGATAAATAGACCAAGTCCGAGTTTATATTTGATTAGCATTAGGACTTAGGATCTATTGTACAAAGCTCACTTTGATATCTCTTTGTTTTTAAAAGAAAAGATAAAGCTTGTTTTTAAACTTAGTTTTTCAAAACTTTTTTTGAACTGAGTTATTCGAATAGAACCTAGTATATTCGAATAGACCCTTTTACGAGACTCTATGTTTTAAGTTTTTATTCGAATAGCATGTCCTTTATTCGAATAAATGAAGTTTTTCAGAACTGAGTTTTAAGTGAGTTATTCGAATAAACCTTTTTGTCTGAATTTCTTTTAAACTCTGTTATTCGAATAGGTTAGCTGTTATTCGAATAACCCTTCGTCTTTCAGAACTCTGGTTTTAACAGAGTTATTCGAATAACACATTGGTTATTCGAATAACCCTTTTTAGACGAGCTTTTAAATTGGTTTCAGGAACAATATTATTCGAATAACCTGTTTAGTTATTCGAATAAACACGTTTGAATACGGAGTCTGATATGAAAACTTTCAAATGCTTTGAATTCGGTTAATTTGTTTTAAATGCTATTAATTATACCTAAACGGCTATCTCCATGTTTTTCCCTATAAATAGCAAGCTTGGGTCACGAATTTCTTTGCCCATAACTCTGAATTATTTTCTGATTACTCTGATTTGTGAAAACTATTTTCTACGCTCTTTTTTGATTAAAAACTTTGAGATATTTCTGTGAGAGCTCCATTAACACTTCAATTTGTATTACTTACTCTGAGTGAGAGTTTCTCTTCATCTATTTTCTGATATTCTGTATCGAGGGTGTGGTATCCCTCAAGGTTTGTATAAGGGTGAGGTATCCCTGCAGGCTGAGACTTTAGCACAAGGGTAGAGTTTCCCTGTATGTGAAAAGTACTCTTTTATGTAACGGTCGCAAGCACCTATTGAAACTTGTATACTTAGTGAAAAATCTTAGCTTTCGAGGACTGGACGTAGACCACAAGTGGGTTAGTGGTCGAACCAGGATAAATACTGTGCCTGCTTCTCTGTTCCCTAATCTCTTTATTTTATGCTATTTAATTTATTGCACATTTATTTTTTGCTGCTCTTTATTGTTTCTTCTCTTCCTCTCGTTCCTTCTGTGCATTTATTTATTAAGCTTTCAATATTTATCTTATTTATAAAGAGGTTTTGCGAAAAAGTTTTATACTCAATTCACCCCCTCTTGAGTACTGGAAGCCACTTGGTAACAGGAGGATGGTGCTACTTGGGTGGTTCACGGTTTGGGTGGATGGCTTATGGTGTGGGCTCGATTGACATAGTGGTTTGGCCTTTTGGTGAGGGATCTAGACCGTGGGTTGTGGTAGTGATGAAGATGGGTGGTTGGGTGTGGTGGTGCAAGTGAGGTGATGAGCTTGAAGATGATGATGATGGTGGTTGGTTGAAGGGTGGTGACTTTGTACGTGTTGTGTGGTGGTGTGGTGGCTAAGTCACGGCGAGGTTTTCATGGTTTGGGTGAATGGGTGGAGGTGAGAGTGGGTTGGCCGGGAAGATGATGATGATGGTGAAAATGAAGTATGAAAGTTGATGGTTGAAGTGGAGGTTGGTGAAATGGAAAGGTGGTGAAGGTGAAGGGGTGAGTCAACTCGGTGGTGTTGGAGGTTGATGCTTCAAGGTGGTGGTGGAGCTTGGTTGGTGAAGATGGAGATGGTGATGAGGCCGTGAGTGGTTTTGGACATGAAGAGGGAGATGGCTTTTGGTGTTGGTGAAGATGGTTATGGGAGGAAGCTTGGGGAAGATGGTGATGGTGGTTGGAGGTCACGGTTAGGTGGTGTTTTTGTTGGAAGAGGTGTTAGGGATGAAGATGGAAGAAGGTGGTTAAGGTGGTAGAGATGAAGATGGGAGGTGGTGATGGGTTCTGTCAAGGAAGATGGCCAATGGGAACCCTTTTCTTTATGTGGCCGAGGGTCTGAATCTTATTTCTGTGAAAGCAGCCTCCTCCCCTCATGGTCATTTTTTTGAAGTTGGTTTCCTTAGGCGTTTTTGTATCTATCCTCGTGGTGACCACAATGAGGGTGAATATGAGAATTGTCTTGTCTTTCTCAATTTCCATTTTGTGCTTTGCTTTACTGCCTCACTACCCTCACTCTTTCCCATCCTTGCTGCATTCCTCTTTCATGCTTTTGATTCATTCAAGGTGTTGCAGAACTTGAGGTTGAACAGCTATACTGTAGCTACGCCTGTAATTGATTTGTTTTTTTTTCTATTTTTTATTTTGTTTTTCTTTTGTTTTTCTTCTTTTTTTATTTTTTATTTGTTTATCTTTTACACAAATCAAAAAAAGTAGTGACCCAAATAGAAATAAATGAAATCTGAAAAAATATTCCAAAATATTGTAAGCATCAATTAACACAATTATTAGTTTATGATTAAGTAATAAAATAAAATTTTATGAACAAAATTGGATATCAACACACACACACACACACATATATATATATATATATATATATAATTAGTATATATACATGCATATATATATATATATAAATTTTTACAATAATATCAAAAACTTTCATAAACAAGAATTTAGTATTTTTAAAAAAGTTATTTTAAAATAAAAGTGTTATTTTGTAAACTGAAGAATGTTGATGAATAATATTACAATAACAAACAAAGTATTGAATTAAAGAGTTAATAAAACTCTTTACAATATTACTAAAAAAATAAATTATTAAAGTAACTTAAAATATTTTAAATTATATAAATGTGTTTAAATATATTTTAATATATATTACTATTGTAAAAATATATTTAAATATTAAATACAATATATACTGTGAATAGAATGTAATAAATAATACAATGTAAGCTTATTAACTAAACAATAGCAGCAGACTAGTGGTGGGCATTACATGTTGCAATCTTCGATCGCATTTGGTATCACGGTTTTCTGTATCTATTTTCATTGGAAACAGAAAAAGAGGAAGAAAACATGTTTGGTTGTTATTTTCATTTTCAGATTTTAGGTGATAAAGCTTTCACTTATGGAAATATTGGAAACAACGAAAAGTTGTTTTCAACGTTTTCACATTTTCACTCATGGCTGGTGGTTGCGAGAATGGAGGGCTGCCTTTCAACCTTTCTTTCCTTTGTCCAAGTAGCCTTTCAAAGATCCCTATTAAGACTGATTCTAATGTTCTTAACATGTTCAAACTCAATAGTAAGTGCATTTGCATCCATGTGTATGCTTATATGCATAATTCAGAAACTAGTGAAGTTGGAGTAGGTAATTAATGAAATATGTGTATATTGATTGATTTGGTTCACTTTACAAAGGTACACAGTGCCTCCTATATATAGGCCCAGCATATGCGATACAATCTGATAAAACAAAGGGGTAACAAACTAAATCCCTATCCTTATCGCAGCCGAAGAAAACAGAAAACAAAAGTTTCTTATCTCATCTTTTATCTCAACAACTTCTGTTATTTTATCTCAACAACTTCTGTTACTACTCTAATACTCCCCCTCAAGTTGGAGTGTGGGGATTATGAACACCCAACTTGACTGCCAAGTCAAAAAACAGCTTGCCGCCTAAAGACTTTGTGAAAATATCAGCTTGTTGCTGCTTCGTTGGGACATAGGTAGTAGAGATCGCGCCTACTTGCAAGTGTTCACGAATGAGATGACAATCTACTTCTATGTGTTTAGTTCTCTCATGGAAGACTGGATTTGCTGCAAGATGGAGGACAGCTTGATTGTCATAGTGTAGAAGCGTAGGTGAGTCACAATTAACCTGCAAACATCTCAACAGACTGCGCAACCAAAGGATCTCACTGGTAGCATGAGCAATGGCTCGGTATTCTGCTTCACTAAAGGACCTGGATACAATGGTTTGTTTCTTGGTTTTCCAAGAAATGGGAGCTGAACCGAGTTTCATTAGGTAACCCGAGACTGACCTTCGTGTGATTGGACAAGAAGCCCAGTCCGAGTCACAATATCCAACAAGCTGGAGATTATTCTCCTTTGGCAATATGATTCCCTGTCCAGGTGATGACTTCAAATATCGTAGGACGTGCAAGGCGGCATCCTAATGTGCTTCCTGTGGTGTTTGCATGAACTGGCTCAAAATGTGTACTGAGTTGGTGATTTCTAGGCGAGTGATGGTGAGATAGATAAGGCGTCCCACAAGTCTGCGATACTGAGAAGGATCGGAATAAGGAGAGCCTGTAGCTAATGCAAGACGATGGTTCTGCTCCATTGGAAAAGAGGAAGGCTTGCATGCAAGCATGCCACACTCGCTTAAGATGTCTAAGGTGTATTTCCGTTGACATATGAATAATCCAGATGAGCCTCGTGCCAGTTCCAAGCCAAGAAAGTATTTAAGGCTTCCCAGGTCCTTCATGTGAAAACAATTGCTCAAATATTGCTTAAAGTTGGTGCAGGCAAGAGGGTCATTACCAGCTATAATAAGGTCATTGACATAGACCAGGACGGTGAGGAAGATGGAATCATGTGAGTAGACAAAGAGGCTGTGATCAGCATGGCACTCTTCGAACCCATACTCCACTAATGCTTGCGAGAGCTTGGAGTACCAGTTGCACGAAGCCTGACACAAACCATATAAGGATTTTCATAAGTGGCACACCATTCCTTCCTTAGGCACACTGTACCCTTGTGGGACAGCCATATATACTTCCTCATCTAGCTCTCCATGCAAGAAGGCATTGTTTACGTCCATTTGTTGGAGCTCCCATCCTTTTGCTACTGCAACCGAAAGTAAACACCTAACAGTAGTCATCTTGGCAACTGGTGCAAAGGTTTCGTTGAAGTCTTCTCCTTCAACTTGGGTGAATCCTTTTGCCACAAGACGCGCTTTATACTTTTCAACCTCGCTTGTAGCCTTGTATTTTATCTTGTACACCCACTTGCATCTCATGGTTTTTCTTCCTAGAGGAAATGGTGTCAGATCCCAGGTGTGATTATCTTCCAACGCCTTGAGTTCTTGCGCCATGGCATCTCGCCATTCTGGATGATTCACAGCTTGGGTATATGTTTTGGGCTCCTCATGGGACGTGAGTTCTGCAAGGTAAGCTCGATGTTTTTGTGAGAAATGATCATAGCTTACAAAATCCGAAATGGGATAGACTGTACCTGAAGAGATGCTAGGATTTGATGACGTACATGAGGGGTTTATAGTGGCTGCATGGCAGTAGTAATCCTTGAGATAGGTCGGTGGCTGCCGTGTTCGCGAGACACGTTCTAACCTATCATGGTCCTCACAATGCTCCCCCTCATTCTGAGTTTCCAATACTGTGCTATTGGGACTTCCTGCTTCTGCAGTCTGTGGGTCATCTTCTAATGCCCCAGCGAAGTGCTCCCCCTCACCTGGAGTTTGCAAATCTGCTTCCATAATGGGCTCATGCCCTTCGTCCAATGCACCGCCTAGGTACTCGGTCTCCTTTTGAATTGTGTCGTGAAACACAGATACGTGTGGATCTATGACATCGCCCCCTTCATGCGAGTTATAAGGAAAAATGTCCTCATAGAAAACTACATCATGGGAAACAAAGAATTCATGTGTTTTCAAGTGATACACTTTCCATCCTTTCTGACCTTGTGGGTAGCCAACAAACATACACTTTTCAGCTTTTGGTGCAAATTTGTCTTGCTGCTTGGACGAGTTCTTTACATAGTAGAGGCACCCGAAGACCCTCAGATGATCATAACCTGATGGCTTTCCATACAATAACTCATAAGGAGTGGTGCCATTGTTGGCAACAGTAGGAGTTCGGTTTATGAGATGAGTGGCTGCCAACACACATTCTCCCCAAAAACGTATGGGAAGGTTGGCTTCAAAACACAAAGCCCTTGCAACATTGAGTATGTGCCTATGTTTTCGCTCTACATGCCCATTTTGATGGGGTGTTGCCACACAAGAAGTTTCATGCATTATTCCTTCCTGCTGAAGGTACCTTTGGAAGCTAGAGTTAGTGAACTCCGTACCTTTATCACTCCATATCTTCTTCACGTGCATATTAAACTGCCTCTTGACCATGTTGCAAAAGTTTTTGAGCACATCCATGGTCTCTGTTTTATGCTTCATTAGATATACCCACGTTGCTCTCGTGTAATCATCAACGATAGTAAGAAAATAGTGTGAACCGTTGTGTGTGGCAGTATGATATTCCCCCCATAGATCACAGTGTATGAGATGAAAGGGCTCCTCAGCTTTATTATCACTATGATTAAAAGGAAGTTTACATTGTTTGGATTTATGACAAATATCACAACATCCATCTTTATTCAAAATGAAACTACATTGAAGTAAATGAGAAATTTTCTGAAGAGCTTGAGTAGAAGGGTGTCCCATCCTGGAGTGCCAAAGGCTGGCCATGCCCTCTTGAACTGCAGCGAAAGACGAAGATTGTACTAGTCCTTTGAACCCGTAAACCCCTTCATGTAAATCACCTAATCTAATCATCCTCTTCGTGGTTCGGTTCTGCATCACACAACAGTTTTCATCAAAAGTGAGTGTGCAATTTGAATCACGTGTTAATTTATGCATAGAGATCAAGTTGCAGCTAAACTGAGGTACGAATAAAACATTTTCCAGCTTGACATTCGTGTCAAGTTCAACATATCCCATCTTCTCTACTAATACAACATTTCCCGTGGGTACTATTATGTAAAAGGGTTTATCAACTTTACATATTCTCTTTAAAAGAAAAAGCAAGGGAGTCATGTGGTGTGATGCACCGCTGTCTAAGACCCATTGGATCTCCCCTCGCCATTTATCATTACCAGCCATGTTCTTGTGCAGTCCTGCATTATTTGCCATGTATTTTCCATGAAGTGCATGACCTGCTGCAGATCCCTCCTCCTTCTTCACATCATCACCACGAGCATAAAATGCACCAAATTGTGTCCTCTGCTTATTCGATCCAAGCTGCGCTCTACGGGTATCCCAATTGGGAGGATATCCAATTATCTCAAAGCACCCGGCCTTTAAATGACCTATTTTGCCACAATGATCGCACTTAGGTCGAGGCCCATCTCGTCCCTTTTGTCTGCCTGCCTTGGACGAATGGAAGGCTGAACCTGAATCAATTTTGGTGCTTCTCTCCTTTTCTGCTGTGAAGCGAGACTTTTCTCTCAGAATCTGGTTGAAAGCACGTCGAAGGAAGGGTAGCAGATCCGAGTTAAGAATGGTTGCCTTGATATGTGCATATTACTCATTATCAAGGCCCCCAAGAAATAGGTGGACACGCTAATCCACCTCTCTCTGTGTTAGCTACTTCGAGGCCCCACAGCTACACTCTGGTAAAGGTTGTAGCTCATCCAGCTCGTCAAAAAGGCTTTTAAACCGTGTATAGTAACCGGTTACACTCATGTCGGGCTCCTTCTCCATTAGACAGAGCATGCGCCACAACTGGTGGATTCGGGGTGTGTTCGTTTGCGCAAAATGCTCTTCGAGATCGAGCCAGATGTCTCTTGCTGTTGAGGCGTGTGAAATACTTCCATGCAAACTCGGGTCGGTGGTGTTGATGATCCAAGCCATCACCATTGAGTCTGGTTTTTCCCAGTTGGGATAGTCCCCTGACTCAGACGTTGGTTTCTTGATGTTTCCATCTATGAAGCCAAGCTTCATCTTCGCACGCAAGGCAGTCTTCATTGAACGTGCCCACGTCCGGTAGTTGTCTCCGTTGAGGACTGCAGCAACAAGAGGTGTCCCCGGGTTATCTGAGGAACCGAGATAGAAGGCTAAGCTTGGTGTGAGGACTGATGACGATTTGTCATCGTTGGAGGCATGATCCTTCTCCGACTTTCCTTTGGGATCAACTCGCTCTGATGCCATAATGAAATATGTGTATATTGATTGATTTGGTTCACTTTACAAAAGTGCACGGTGCCTCCTATATATAGGCCCAACATATGCGATACAATCTAATAAAACAGAGGGGTAACAAACTAAATCCCTATCCTTATCGCAGCCGAAGAAAACAGAAAAAAAAAGTATTCTTATCTCATCTTTTATCTCAACAACTTCTGTTATTTTATCTCAACAACTTCTGTTACTACTCTAATAGTAATGCTAATAATGTTGTAGTGCCTAATAATATTGTTGTGACTGATAATGCCATTCTTCTTGAGGAAGAAGTAGTAATTAGTGAGTCTGATGATCAATGGAAAATAGGTGATGAACCTTAACAAAATGAGGTTGGTGAAATTGAATCAGATTTTAGTTATATTGATGAAGAAGAAAATGAAAATGGGAATAACAATGATGAATTAAGTGATTATGAAGACATGTATGACATTATTTGAGGCTGACAATTCTGATGAAGATACTGTAGAAATTTACCCTCATAGGGGTATAAAGGAAAACCATTTGTGCATAAAACCTAATGGAAATTAAAGTTAAATTAGAAACTGGTTTATTGTTTGTTGATGCGAATGGGTTTAGAGCAGTCATTATGAACATCCAAGAACTTGAATGCCACATCAACTTGGATTGCAAATAAATTAGAAAGTATGTTAATGGTTGACCTTAATATGAGCTATATATGCAGGCATGAAACAAGAATTGTTGGATCAGTTTGGCATAGAACTAAGAAAAAAAGGTGAGACAAGACACCAAAAGGATTCATGCATTGTCATATAATGATTTGCCAGCTTAGGCCATCCTTGCTAGTGAGACAAACCCTAGATCTTTAATAAAACTAGAGCTAGAACCTAGGATCAACAAAATACCTTGAATTTAAAAGATTTTTTTTTTTGTTTACTTAGATGCAATGATAAAGGGATTTGTGAGGGGTTGTAAGCCTTGGTTTGGCATTGATAGTTGTCACCTAAAAGGCCATATGGAGGATTACTACTCTCAGTTGTAGCATTTGATGGCAACAAAGGCATGTTCCTAATTGCCGTGGTTGTTATGGAAGTTGACTGTAAGGAATCATGGAAGTTTTTCCTGTCTCTACTGAATGATACATTGAGTTTTGTTGCTGATTTGTAAGACAGTAGGGGATGTGAGAGAGACAAAACCAAAAAGCAGGTATGAATTATTTGAAATTAATTGTCAATTATTTTCTTCATATAAATGCTAATGTGCTCCTTATTTTTTAAGAAACAATAGAGGACTCTATAGGGAGATCAAACTTCTAGTGCAACTACTTCCACCAATGGTGAAAATGCTAGTCAAGGAGGAAGGTATATACTTATCTGTTTCAAATCAATTGGAAGAAGGCCAACGTTGATGTATTTCTTATTTTTCCATAAATAATAGAGGAGTGTGTTGCAACTTTCCCGAAGGGGATGTCGCGCTAGGAGAAGGCAACTTAAATTAAAAAGATTAAGAGTCGTCATCAATCGTTTTTTCTATTTAAAAATGAAATAGTGCAATTGGACACCTTAAAATATATAGTCTGCGTTTTAGAGTGAAGATTAAGGGTAAAGAAAGTATTAGCACTCTATACCATCCATTTAAAAAATTAGTTACCTATTTAATTTAATGTTATCTACTAACTTAGTTAAATTGGTCTTTTTCATTCAAAACAATTTATTATTTTTTATTTATAAATGTCCCACTTTGTCTGGCATATTATAAAAAATGATAAATGATTATGACAAAGAATGAGTGGCTAAATAGTAATTATTTTTTGGAACAAATTTAAATCACAAAACATGTTAAATGAAAGTGGTGAATTTAAAAAAAATCAAGAAAATAATTTATAAAAAAGGGTCAAACAAAATCTTAATTTAATATAAATAAAAATAAGTGATTTTGAAATGATGACACAAAATATTTTCATTAAAAAAGGTTCACCGCAATCCCAAAGTTGGGGGACATATGAATTTATTCACATTTATTTTATTATTATTGTTTACCACAAATAAAATAACATAAAAAGAATAGATAAAGATTTTTATTGAAAATCACCTGAGATCCTATTAGTGCTTCTAGTCAAATCTAAGAGATCTCCTCATCTCTAAAAAGTCAAAGATTTTGCTGTCACTTCAACTAATTTTAAGTATTTCATCGTTAAAATTTCAACCCATAACAAGATTATATTAAACAATATAGTAAAAGTATGATTAAGTTTGAAACAAAAGAGAAAATAAAATGATGAAAAATCTAATAAAAAGTTAAACCCAATTAATTAAGATGATGTTGTATAGACTGGTTGCACAAGGCCAATGAGTGACGCAACTCCAAAGGAACACTCATCACTTGTAAGATTTAACTGCTGTGATTTACCCAACAAAAGAATCAGGTGCAATTATAGAAATTGAAATTCCACAAATAGATGCATGTTTCTTTGGAAAATGAAACACGGAATTGTCAAACAAATCATTTTATGAAATAAGAGAAATTTATTTAGAGGCTATATGGAAATGGCTTAGCATGATATCATTATATCAATAATGGATTTAAAAGCAAACTTGCACCGAAACTGATCAAATAAAATGATGTACTTATTGAATATTCCTTTTTGAATCAAACCACAAAGTAAGCATGATACCACCATCACAAAATTGATTTCTTAACTCTCCAAAAATAAAAAACTATATCACACAAAACCAAAAGAGAACGACGACGCAAGCATAAATTATGCACACAAAAGCACATTGGTTCATGACTATTTGTTAGACTAGTGTATGCTCATGACTATAAGGACTAGCCCGTAGGACCAAAGGTTTTCAAGAATTCAGGCAACAGAAAAAAAAAAAAAAAAGCTCATGCCTTACTCTCTGGCTCTAGACGAGATGGGTATGGAGATAGGCTCCTCTCTCTCTAATGCTTTTTGAATCTTTCACTTGCTGTTATCACTTTCTGATCACTTCCTCGAGGTGCTCTCTAAGGGTCTCTTTTATGCTTATATTTACAAGTTCAAGGTAGTAGTTCTGCAATCTCATCTAAATAGAGTTTTATCTCTTTTTTTTTTTCTCATCTTCGTATCTCAATTTATCTCTTGATTTTATGATATTATTATACAAATTATTCTCACTTCAAACTTCTTATCTCCTTTAAAGCCTTTATTTATAGGCCAAGAGTAGTTAGTATGAGCTCTATCAAGATGGTAATCTTAACAAATTCTATTTCTATATCAACTCTATTTTTTTTAATCTTTAAGCATAACTATTCCTCATATCTAAACTTCCTAATGAGATCTCACAAGATATGGTCTCTCTCTTCTAACCTCTTTTACCATCTCTTCAAATTTTAAAAATTCAATTCCTATCACCATTTTTTATTTTTTTTAATACTTTTGAATTGTTGGGCTGCATATTTTACATTTTAGAAATGACCCAAACAAAATTGGGTGCTGATAGAGTATAGAAGGTGAATAGACTTTTGGTGCAACTACTGTCAACAATGGTGCAAATTAATAAATTATTTTCAAAAGGTATATGTTGATGTGTTCCTTATTTTTCTAGAAACAACAGAGAAGTGAAGCTGGAGAATAGACTTCTGGTGCAACTATTGCAAATAATGGTACATATGCTAGGTCCAGTAAGAAGGTAAATGATTCTATATTTTTGTTCTAATATATTAGTTTGTCAATGGTAATTGACAAGTTTTGTCAAATTTGTACAACAATAATAGAGGGTGGAAGAGGGACATGGGACTTCTGCCGCAATAAATTCAGCCTATGTTATACCTGTTTCATCATTAAAAAAGGTATGGATATGCTTTAGTTATATGATTGAAGTTCGGTTGTTGCTAATTTTATGCATTACTGCATTTAAGCAGAAGTATGTTGCTGATGATGGAACTTTAAGCCAAGTTATAAGTTCCACTAATTATGGAACTTCAAGCCAATTGTTGATGAGCAACCAAGTGATGAATTCAAGCACTCATAGGATTGCAAGCTAACCTGATACTGATTATGAAGTGGTGCCAAGATACTTACCTTATAGGCTTGAACTTAGAAGTATGTCATTGGCATTTCCAAGCCAAGACAAATACTACAGCCAAGACACGCCTGCAAGCCAAGTTGAAACTTCAAGGCAAACTGGGAGAAGAAAGGGTGTGCCAAGAATGTTATTAGGAATAAGTGGGAATTAGAGTGCATTGAAACTTCTTTTTGGTTGCACAGTTTTTTTTATTTTTATGACTATTGTGTATACTAGACAAGTTTTTTTGGAAGATAAAGTATAGTGGGCTGCATCGGATATAGTAGGATGCAGTGGATATAGGTTTTTGGTTGTAAAGTCCTTGTTTTTTGTATAGTTCATATACTGACAAGTTTGATGTCATTAGAAAGTCCTTTTGTAAGTACAGTATACCAATTGGATAAAATTGGTTTTTTGGCTTCCTTATGTATAGGTTGCAATGGCAAACATATTTATGTGTAACTAAGCACATTTTGGTGATTTTTCAACAATGAATGAAAAATGATTACATGTTTAATTTTGATATAATCTATGTCATGAAATTTCATTTTTTTCTTCTTCTATCAATTAGGTACTAGCCAATGGATAGAATTGTAAATTAGAAGTGGTCACAAATGAAATATAAACGAGTTTAAAAAACATAAGTCTTTTCATTAATACTGATAAACACAATTTTCATATATTAGTTAACTTTCATATTTAGTTTTTTAGACCTCTTATGTGCTTAATTGATTGGTCTTGGTCACATTTTATAAGTTTGAGTTCAAATTAAGCTTAATTGCATTTTTTTAGAATTATTGAGAATTTTACACTATTTTTGTATTTTAGGCATAACTTGAGTTATAGACATTTAAAAATTATAAATTTTACTTTGTAAGAAAGTTGAAAGAAAGTTCTACAACTTCGATGAAGAAATTGAAGGTTGAATCGAATGTCTAGTGGGACAAATTTGGCCTGGAAGTCAGAATAGATATATTGTCGCTTGAACTTGGATGATATGCAAAGATTTGACCATAATTTGGATTGTAGGAGTCATATGGAGCTAAAATCGACGTCATTTGAAATATGAGACACAAATATTCAATTCTTATGAAGACCACTTATCAAAACTATGATGTTTTGATGGTGTTCTTGCCCTTTGAAGTCGACTGATAGGTCTAGGGAGCCGTTAAGAATATTTTGGGCATAATTCTCTCATCTTAAGCCAAAATTAGGCAAATTAAGTGTCTAATTAAAGTTAAGAGGAAGAGGATTAACCCTAAGTTAAGGGAAAACTTAGATTTTCAATTTTAGAGATAATTATTTAAGCAGCAGCAACAACCATGAATTGAACCCTAATTTTCTCTTAGTCGCTCTTACTTGCATTTTATCTCTTCATCTCTCTTCCTCTCCATTCTCTTTAGGTTTCTTTCTTTTCTGTTTTTCTTCTATTCCATTCATAGAGGGCTAGACCCTTTTTAATCAATCATAGGAATTGATAATCTTGATGTTTAATTTTGATATCTTATTTTGATTGTTTTACATTTAATTGTTAATCAAGTTTCTCTTTACTTGTTAATCAAGTTTCTCTTTTACCTCTTTTAATTTTGTTAAATCTTGATTAAATTGCTTAATTTGATCTAGATATTGATGTGATAATTGCATAATTACCACATGTTTAATAAAGATTACAGAGATTAAATAATGCATCAAAGGTGTTTGATGAATTATTAAGCTTGGTTGAATTTTGGATTTTAGGTTAATTTAGGATTATATGGGTGTTTAATTAATTTAACCTTGATTAATTAAATTCTAGATGTTTATCTAGTAGAGAATTCATGGATCATCGTTAATAGTGTTGTTATAATGTTGCATTTGAGATTATGTTGGTGATGCACTTACCCTATTAGTTTGTCTTCATTAATGTAATTTTAGTGATTTGTTAAAGGTATTTAAAGTTGTGCCATTAGAGTTCTCAGTATATTCTTGAAACTAGTTTTAGGGACATGATTTTTAATATAATTTCTAGTTAATAGTTAAAGGCATTAAAAGTTTTATCCTTAAGGTTTTCAGTATCCACTTGATACTAGTTTTAAGGGCATGATTTTAATGTTTGTGATAGTATACTCATGTGTTGTAATTCGAGACCTTTAGATGAGATTACAATTGCATGGAAGAGCTCCATTGTGGTTATTTGCTTAGTTTTGTACTATTGAATAAGACCATTTATGAGGACTGATTTGATTCTGTGAAATTGTTTATAGTTTTCTCTTATATTGATATTGCTCTCACTGAGGATGAGCCTCTTAGAATTATAGACATGTTTTTGCTATGTATAGGACAAAACAAGGAGACCAAGTGAAAGAAAGTTAGTAACCATAGTAACAAATAGAGCTAGTGACAAAATAGAGTATATTGGACTTGTTTATTTAAAGTTATGTACTAGAATTTATTTAGTTTTAAAAGATATTGTTTATGTACATTATATGAAAAAGAATTTGGTTTCAATTTCTATTTTGGATAGTTGTAATTACTTTTTTCACTTCAGCAATTAAAATATTTATTTATATTAGGATTCTAATCCTGTTCCTTTTAGAGGCCATAGCTAGTCCTAAAATTTCACAAATAGTTGGAGCGAATTCATTTTTTCTTGTCTTATATATTACGATATACTATATAGGTTAGTGATGATATTGGTTTTGCATATGAGACTGAGTAAATGTTGACAACACATTTTGATAAAAATGGTCCTAGTGTTTTTTTCAATTTAGGTATTGAGATTCACCTTGATAGATCTCTAGTATTCTTAGCTTGTGACATGAAGGTTATATAAAAATGATTCTGGAAAGGTTCTATGTGAGATCTTGTAATCTTTATACTGCACTGATTCAAAAGAGTGAGAGATTATTTAATACCAAATATTCTCAAAATTATAAAGAAATTACTAAAATGGAGAAAGTCTCATATGCTTATGCTATTGCCAGCATCATATATGCTCAAATTTGTGTATGTTATGATATTACTTTCGTACTTAGGAGATACTTAAGCAAGCCTAGTATGACTTATTGGCAAGCTGCAAGAAAGTCATGAGGTATCTATAGGATACTAAAGATTATGTATAGTGAGGTCTTTTGATGTTTTGACTAGTGAGAGTTTATTTTGTGTTTTATGCTGATTTAATTTTGTCGTGTCTCGAGACCTTGAATACTTATATTGATATTAACGTCATTGCCATATAATATTATAATTATTATTATTTTGCATAATATTATGGCATATTATGAAAACATTTTAGATCCTGACTCATTTGATTGTTGTGCTGAGATAATATTGTTAAATCTCAAACAACATCTCTGCACATGGAGGCTAGAGAAAAGATGGAGCGAAAGAAAAAAGGAGTTTTCGGTCAACAAAAAAGGTTTTCTTTTGGAGACAGAGAGAATAAGAGGAGGTGCTGCAAAGAGAAGAAAAGGAAGCTATAGAGAGGGGAAAATGAAAAAGGGGTTTTTTTTTCTGGGTTTTCTTTCTTTTTGGTTCAAAAAAGGGTATTTGGAGAAGTTGTGAAGCTTTTGGGAGAAATTGGAAGCGTGAATTGGGAGTTGAAAGAGACGAGGAATCAAGCCATATGAGTTAGTTCTCAGTCGTTCCTCAGCTACGAATTTGAATCAGGGGTAACCCCCATCTTTTATACTATTTTTTTTTCTTTCTCGGATCATACTTTAATGTTCATGCTCAAAAAAGGAACTTAGTAATTTGAATTGTGAATAGTAGCCTAAATCACATATTTGATTTGATAACTGTGGGTGGTAGTTTTTTTACATGGATTCTGGAAGGGTTGAATGTTGATATCCAGTTGTTGATTATTCTAATAAATACTCTTCCTTGATGCTTGTAATTTGTTTGAAAAAAACTTGAATGGTTGTATAACATATCTATTTTGGGTCATGGATGGGTTAGGCTTTAAGTATTTGATTAGATTAGCAATGAATATCTTCTGAGTGAATAAAACCATGCCTTAGTTATTGGTTTTTTTCTTAATACTATGAATCTCTTTGCTTGGGGTTGTAGTGTCCAGATCTTCCACTGTTTGCTTTTTATATTAGACTTAAACAAGTTTATATCTACAAGTGCTTTAAAAAAACATTTGAATGAAGATTAGAGTTTCAAGTTTAAAGGAAATCCATCAGGGGCATATTTGAATGTAGTCATACTTATTTCTGTGGGATCAGTGAGGAATCTGAAAGTGGATTAAAATGGGTAAAAACCAGGTCATTGTTTAGACCAGTCTTTAGTTTACCATTGAGGGATAATGACTTGTCCTCGGCAACGGCGTCAAAAACTTGTTTGTCCCAAAATAGGCCGCAGGTGCACGAGTCATTTAAGTAATAAAGTAAAAAGTAGAGATCGTTCCCTCGAGGATAAGTTTACTTCTAATGCTAAATATTAACCAATAACTTACCTAATTCTATTCAAGAACATAAAAATAGATAAAACATAATTGAACTAAATCTAAACTACAAAAGTAATAAAGATAATGGTTTAGAGATCTAGGAAATCTTGCTTCACTTCCTATTTCATACTAATGACTTGCAACCCTTATAAGCAACATCAATGAATTGTTAAGTTAGCTTGAGAATCTGATTTAGTTAAAAGCCTATGTCTAAGTCAATCAACCATAATTTCATTTACTCAATCCACTAAGTTTCCTTGAGAACTAGTGCAAACTCCACTCATGAATGATTTATTCTCAATCACACACTATGCATGGCTAAGAGGTATATTTCTATCCCATTAGTGAATCAACTCATCCCGCCATTGGAATAGAATCGAACATGCATCAACTATACATATGATCTCAAATCCAAATTCCTATGTCTAGGTTCATAAGACTTCAACAAATCAATCAAAAGCTGATCAAACTTTCAAAAGCATTAAGAACCATATGATTGAACATAACTAAACATTAATATATACTCAAAAGATAACAAACTCATTAATAATCATAGAAAGGATTCAAAGTATCCTTAAATATAGCTCAACTAATCCATGAACACAAATTACAACACAAAAACAATGCTCAAAAGATAAGGAAAACAAGAGAAAAAGAAATGAGAAGGAGGAATCTCATTAGATGTGATCCTTTGAAGCTCAAATCATCTTTCCTAAGGAAGATGACCTCTATCCTAGCCTCCCTTGGCCTCCTCAGCCTCCAAAATACAATTTCTAGCCGTAGCTTCTCAAAACCTAGAAAGCCCTCCTAAGAAAATCTGATAAAATTCTATTCATAGGCTCAGTTCTGCACATCACGCTGTGGCGCACACTCTTATGCCGCTACGCGCATGGAGTCGGTCACTTAGGGTCGTGGCGCACACTCTTTTGTGTCGCAGTGCTTTAGCCTCGAGTTTTAGTATGATAACTTGATCATGCACCTTTGCACCGCAGCGCACACTCCTTTATGCTGTAGCACTCTCACTCAGAATGCCACTTGGTCATTCTCTTGGGCTTTTGAGTCTTGAATCGCTTCAATTCCTCTGTTTTAAGCTCATCATACATTAGGAAAATCACCAAATTAAATATAAATTATAAATATACTTAATCATTTGCATAATATGCACAATTTGCTCAATAGCATATAGAGAAATATCCAAAGGAAATTTAACCAATATAAGCATAAAATCTCTCATATATGCATAATAACAAGGACATAGCATTCTATGAAGCACAATTATGGGACACAAAAAACTACATTTCATGGAGTTATCACACCCCCAAACCTAAGTTGTTGCTAGCCCTCGAGCAATACAAAGTATGATCAAGTAAACTCACATTAATCAATTCATGCTCATATGCATTCAACACTTCAATTTTTATTTAACCATAACCAGTGCACAATGATTGTTTAAGCCCTCAAAAAATGCACATATCTCACAATTAAGCTCAACACATATATAATCCTAAACATGCCCTCAATTTAGCTTCCAATCATGCACATGACATTTCCCACAAACATGCAAGTCAAACTTATCTTTTTCAAATCATATTCATCCGGATAAGTTTATGAACCTAAATATGGATATAAATAAAAGAATCCACAAAATTCTAATCCAATCCTCTCTCCACTAATGTAAATCACACATAATTGAGGATCAAAAGGGACTTTTATAGCTTATAATGTAAGACCAGGGTAGTAGGTAACAGAATAAAAAGATAGGATATAACACAAACATTGAGAAACATAAATATGTTATTTCAAGTCTTGAGCCTCTACATGATTTTCGTAGGGTATTCACAACGAATGCAGAAAACTCACCAGAACCTTTTTAATACTTTTAATACTTTTCTTTTCTTTTCTTTACTTCTTTTATTTTTCTTTCTTTCATTTTTTTTTCATTTTGCAAAGCAATGCTTTTTTTTAGTGCATCTGGTTCCTTTAGGCTTATTTTGTATTGAAGATATGAATACCGCTAATCACTGAACTCACTTCAAGAAATAACACATTATGAACTCAACAAACATTGATGGTAAGAATAAAATGCACTGCTTTCACATGCATTAGAATGGTTAACAGGTTAATGAACACAATGGTAATGAAAAACAAATAAGGCCATACAATATAAGACTTCAAAAGGGACCTATGATAAAATCATTCAGGGTAAGCTTGAAAAGGCTCAATCGGTCCAAACTATACCCTAATCATTTCCTCAATCATACATAATTTAGGATTTCACCTCAAGAGGGTTGGAGAACAACTTCAAGGATAAAAGAAATCATCCATATGCATAATTCATAAACATTATCTAAACAAACACTCATATCTTTCCAAAGTTACACAAGCATCTAAGTGAGAAAACACAGCATGCATAAAAATAAACTAGATCACATTAACATGTTTCAAGATCACGAATGGTTTCACAAAACAGAGGGCAATTTGCAAGCATTTATATCATTGTCCAACCATCACACACTAGCAAATGGAAATATGTCATGCATTCCAAAGATCCATCACTTTTCATTCAAGGATGCATAACAACATGTACAAAGTGCAGAAAATTGAAACTTGCATCAACAGCTCACCAGTAATAGCCAAAATAGGATATAATCATGAAAGCATGATGACTATCACTAGCACATACTTAAAATATCAAAACATGTGTAAACATTAAGCATTAAGGGTGAAAACATGTAAAGATACTCCCCCAAACCAAAGTGAATTTGTTCCTTGCTGCACATGATCTATAGGGTACCTGAGCATATCAAAATAGCAACCAAACTAGCACTGAGCATACTAAATAAAGAAAAATAGAGAAAATAAACAAAAAAAGCAAAAATATGGTGCTACGCCACGGCGTAACCATGCCTAAGCCGCGGCGTGAGTAAAAAGCTGCAGAAAACATGCACGTGTGCCATGGCTCTCAACAACTTGAGCCGCGGTGCGAGAACTCAACTTGTAGAATTCTGCAGGGAAATGGTTTCTGCTGCCATTTCTGCTTCAATATGGCTTCCAGCACTAACAAAATGTGCTTACAAACTTAAAATACAGAATGTACAATAAAAACATAACAAAAATGTAAAATCAAACTATAACTACATATTTAAGCAAATCAACAACAAAAACATAAAAACTTGAAAATAAAACTATTTACAACAACAAAACATAAAAACTTAAATTAGAACTAAGCAAACTCATTGTCAATATTAGCAATATAAAAATAATGCCTTATCTCCGGCAACAGCGCTAAAAACTTGTTTAGACCAGTCTTTAGCTTACCATTGAGGGATAATGACTTGTCCTCGGTAACGACACCAAAAACTTGTTTGTCCCAAAATAGGCCGCAAGTGCACGGGTCATTCAAGTAATAAAGTGAAAACTAGAGACCATTCCCTCGAGGATAAGTTTACTTCCAATGCTAAATATTAACCAATAGTTTACCTAATTCTATTCAAGAACATAAAAATAAAGAAAACATAAATGAACTAAATCTAAACTACAAAAGCAATAAAGATAACGGTTTAGAGATTTAAGGAAACTTTCTTCACCTCCTATTTCATACTAATGACTTGCAACCCTTATAAGCAACATCAATGAATTGTTAAGTTAGCTTGAGAATCTGATTTAGTTAAAAGCTTATGTCTAGGTCAATCAACCATAGTTTCATTTACCCAATCCACTAAGTTTCCTTGAGAACTAGTGCAAACTCCACTCATGAATGATTTATTTTCAATCACACACTATGCATGGCTAAGAGGTATATTTCTATCCCATTAGCAAATCAACGTATCCCGCCATTGAAATAGAATCGAAATGCATTAACCATACATATGATTTCAAATCCAAATTCCTATGTCTAGGTTCATCAGACTTCAACAAATCAATCAAAAGCTGATCAAACCTTCAAAAGCATTAAGAACCAAATGATTGAACATAACTAAACATCAATATATATGATTGCTACCGCAAGTGCACGGATCGCTCAAGTAATACAGATACAGAGTAAAAGTTCGTTCCCACGAGGATATTACGATATAAAGCTAAGTACCAACCAATAGTTTAATCAATTCTAGACAAGGACATAAAAAATAGGAAAACAATATAAAAACTATCTAACCTACAAAAACAATAAACCTAAAAGCGGTTAGGTTTCAGGAAATCCTCCTTCACCCCCTACATCTATCAACAACATGCAATTCCCTTCATAAACACAAATGCATTGATTAGGTTAGCTTGAGAATCTTCATTAGTCAAAAGCCTATGTCTAGGTCAATCAACCCTGGTTTCTACATGTCTAACTCACTAAGTTTCCTTGAGAGCTAGAGCAACTTCCACTCATGAACGATCTATTCTCAATCTCCCACTATACATGGCCAATAGGTATATTTCTACCCTATTATCAGCAAACATATATCAATCACACCATATCCATATCAACAAATCACTATGTCTAGTTCATTTGCCAATATTAAGATCATGCAATCAGTGATCAGCCAAGAACAAGCATTAAACACAGATATGATTGAACCATAATCAAACATCCACACAAACTCAGAGAAAAACACATCATTAATATAAATAAAAGGATTCAAAGTATCTTAAACAAAGCTTAGCTATACAAAAGATAAGGAAGAGAAGAGAGAAAGGGAAAAGAGAGAAAGAAGCTCATTGATTTGTCTCTGAAGCTTGAATCCTCCTTCAATCCTTTGAACCTTTGCTCCAATCCACCATCCATGAAGATCTAGCTAAACTATCTAACCTAAAACTAACCTAAAAAGGAAAACTATAAAAGGAACTGGCCAAAACGGCCAGAACACTGAAAAACTAAGAGAACTCTAGAGAAAACGTATGAAAATCAATTTATAGGCTCAGCAGCCACCTCAGCGCCGCGGCCCCCACTTATGCACGCCGCGGTGCCCACAGGGTCGGCCTACTTGCGTCGCGGCCCTCACTCATATGCGCCGCGGCCCTCTCGCCTCGGGTAAAAGTATGGCCAGGCTGAAAAACCTCTCTGTGCCGCGGCCCTCACATATGCGCGCCGCGGCGGTGACCACTGAAATGGCAGATTTGGCTTATCTTCCTCTTTAAGCTCATTTGCTTCATATTTAACCTTGTTTGGAGCCCCTCCTAACATAGAGAATACACCAAATCAGTAACATATATAAATCTACTCAATTCATAACAATTAAACACAGTTTTGCTATAAACATACAAGAAAGGTTCAGAATCAGAATATGACAAATATAAGCACAAAACCTCCAAATATGCATTATAAACAAGGACCAAGCATTCATTTTAGCACAAAGATAGGGTACAAATAACTGCAATCTATGTAGTCATCAATATACTCAAAAGATAATAAACTCACCAATAATCATAGAAAAGATTCAAAGTATCCCTAAATACAGCTCAGCTAATCCATGAACACAAATTACAACACAAAAATAGTGCTCAAAAGATAAGGAAAACAAGAGAAAAAGAAATGAGAAGGAGAAATCTCATTAGATGTGATCCTTTGAAGCTCAAATCATCTTCGCTAAGGAAGATGACCTCCATCCTAGCCTTTCTTGGTCTCCTCAGCCTCCAAAATATAATTTCCAGTTGCAGCTTCTCAAAACCTAGAAAGCCCTCCTAAGAAAATTTGATAAAATTCTATTCATAGGCTCAGTTCTGCACATCACGCCGTGGTGCACACTCTTATGCCGTGGCACGCATGGAGTCGGTCACCTAGGGCTGCTGCGCGACGCTCTAGCTTTAAGTTTTAGCATGACAGCTTGATGATGCACCTTTGCGCCACGGTGCATACTCCTTTGTGCCACGACGCTCTCCCCCAGAATGCCACTTGGTCATTCTTTTGGGCTTTTGATCCTTGAATCGCTCTAATTCCTCTATTTTAAGCTCATCCTACTTTAGGAAAATCACCAAGTTAAATATAAATTATAAATCTACTTAATTATTTGTATAATATGCACAATTTGCTCAATAGCACATAGAGAAAAATCCAAGGAAATTTTATCCAATATAAGCATAAAATCTCCCATATATGCATAATAACAATGACATAGCATTCTATGAGGCACAATTATGGGGTACAAATAACTACATTTCATGGAGTTATCAGTCATTGGATTGTTTAAATTTTGGCAATGTTTAGTTCTTTTTCTTATGCATGCTTACTGGATTCATTCTTGGCTTAAGTCATTGTTGGACTTCATGTTTTTCAAAATAGTGATTTAGGTGATTTAACCATGGTTAATGATAAAAATTGGGGATTTTAGGTCAGGCAAATGAATAATGCAAAGGGTAAAAAACTCAAGGGTTAAGTGCCTTATTATTGACTTGCTAAATTTTGCCTTCATTATGTTTAAGGTGTGATTTTAGTCTTTCCCTTATATACTTTATGAGTTATATGCCTAAATTTCTGTTTCTTGCCATTATTATTATTCAGTGTCTCTAATACGCAACTTATCAAATGCCTTATTGGTTTGAGAAAAATTTGTATGGTAATTCTTGTTTTGCCTAACTGAGATCATTTCTGGCTCAGACTAATCAAAGTTTTCCCTTTTTTTGCAAAGTTGAATCTTTGTGTTGCCTGTTGCTTTCTTATTTGCTAAATCTCAATCAAACTTGCTCTTTATTATCTTGCATGCCAAATCTTAATGTCAAGTTGAGGTTTTTTGTGCGGATCATTATTTTGTAAAATTAGATGGCTTGAAGGTTATAAGAAGCATTGGTATGCAATTAGTTTGGGGAAATGCTTGGTTGAGAGAGGCAATGAATTATATTCCGTTATTCACTTTCTTGTATGAATATTGTTTGTCGAGAAGTAATGTTGTTAGGAATTTTGTTTGTGCTCAAGAGGGATGGATGCATTGTTGTGTGCATGAAATAAGAAAGTTTGGTTTATGCTTTAAGAGTATTGCTGGGCTATAATGCTTCACTATGACTTGGAATTTGTGGTGTATACTTATATTAGGGGACATAGATGGTTAATGATATTCAGTGGTTTGGCTATGCTTTAGTTTGCTTTGTAGAGTTTGAAGATGTTTTTTATTGAATCTATGCAAATTATGAGTTAATTTTCAGTGTTTGGCTCTGCTTTGATTTTTTGTGGAGTTTGATTATGCTTCCTGTTGAACTTGTGCAATTCTAAGTTGATTTTCAATGTTTGGTTCTGTTTTAGTCTTTTGTGGAGTTTGATGTTTTCATTGAATCTATGCAATTTTGGTTGTTACATAAGTTTAGGAGATCTTAAATGCTGTGATTGATGTGCGTGCTTAAGTTAATTTTTGGTCAATCGTCGCAACCTCAAAAATTTATTCTGATTTTACTATCACAAAAACAATATTTCATAGTATGATTGTGAAAACCAAGTCAAACCCAAGGGAAATTTTGCTAAACCTTCCTACAAGAAACCGAAAATGAAAAGGGAAGGGGGGGGGGGGGAATTGAATCAAAAATTAAAGTATCAAAATTCTGAAAATTAAAAAGGTAAATCAATATTTTTGTCAACTTAGTTCAAAGGGTTATACATCCATTCCTATACATCGATTGATCATAGAAGTAAAATAAATATCATTTCACTTCGTGCAAATAAACTTTAGTTCCCTTAAAGCTAAGGGTAATCAAGAAAATTAATAGTAAATTAATTAGACAAAGCTTCTAATCAATTAATTTTGAAACACAATTTTCATTTACTTGGCAATAGCCTTAGGAACCCAAAAACTGTAAAATTTATTTTAAGCAATCGTTCAAAAGCTTGAACAATTTTACTTGACTTATTCCTTCCCAATAAATTAAGGTGAAGATGAAACAATCAAATTAATTTATTTGCTTCTTATTCTTATCCTTAACAACAATTACAGATTGAAAGAAACTAGAAAGCATATGTGCCATCTCAAATAGATTCAATTAGCATGAACAGAAATCAATAGCATAAATTTAAAACAAGGATGAATAAATACTTAAATGTGAAAGAATTATAATGGTAAGCATTACTTCTCACAATCGATAATGGAGATGGATTCTACTCTCCTTAACAGAAAGACTCAGTTGCTCATCCTCCAAGAATTTCCAAGAGCTAAGATAGAAAGAAAGAAGTCAAATGAATGATCACTCTAATTCTTCTTCTTTTAAACCTAAAATGAGTAGCCTTAATGATAAGATATTAAGGCTACAAATTAGGAGCTTTGATGCTGTAGAGAAAATCTTTCCAATCCCACCAGATTTTCTCTTAACAATAGGACTCCCTGATTGCTACCGCAAGTGCACGGATTGCTCTAGTAATACAGATACAGAGTAAAAGTTCGTTCCCACGAGGATATTTGATTATAAAGCTAAATACCAACCAATAGCTTAATCAATTCTAGACAAGGACATAAAAATAAGAAAGCATTAAACTAAACTAAACCTAATCTACCAAAGCAATAAACATAAACATGGTTAGGTGTCAGGAAATCCTCCTTCACCCCTTATATCTATCAACAACATGCAATCCTCCTCATAAACACAAATGCATTGATTAGGTTAACTTGAGAATCTGATGTAGTCAAAAGCCTATGTCTAGGTCAATCAACCCTGGTTTCAATTGTCCAACTCACTAAGTTTCCTTGAGAGCCAGCTCAACTTTCACTCATGAATGATCTATTCTCAATCACACATTATACATGGTCAATAGGTATATTTCTATCCTATTAACGAATCAACTCATCCAAGCCAATTGAACTCGCTGAACATGCATCAACCATGCCATATCCATATCAACAAATCCCTATGTCTAGTTCATTTGCCAATATTAGAATCATGCAATCGAGGCCAACCAACAACAAGCATTAAACTCAGATAATGATTGAACCATAATCAAACATCCACAAAAACTTAGAGAAAAACACATCATTAATATAAATAAAAGGATTCAAAGTATTCCTAAAACATAGCTCAGCTATACAACAAATAAGGAAGAGAAGAGAGAAAGAAGCTCATTAATTTGTCTCTGAAGCTTGAATCCTCCTTCAATCCTTTGATCCTTGACTCCAATCCACCAGAAATGAAGATCTAGCCAAACTATCTAACCTAAAACTAACCTAAACTACAAAACCCAAAAGGGAGAAAATGGAAATGGCCAAAATGGCCAGAACCCAGAGAAAAACGCATAAAATCTATTTATAGGCTCAGCTGGCCGCCTTTGCGCCGCGGCGCCCACATATGCGCGCCGCGACATCCAATGGGTCGGTCTAATCTATGTCGCGGCGCCCACTTCATCTGGGTCGCGGCGCTCTTGCCTCGGGTCCAAGAATGGCCTGGCTGAAAACCTCTCAGCGCCGCGGCGCGCAACACCTTGTGTCGTGGTGTTGACCACTGAATGCCCAATTTGGCTTCCCCTTTTTCTTTAAGCTCAATTACTCCATATTTAACCTTGTTTAGAGCCCTTCCTAACATAGAGAAAACACCAAATCAGTAACAATTATTAATATACTTAATCCACGATCATTAAAGCTTCATTTTGCTATAAATCATACAAGAAAGGCTTAGAATCAGAATATGACAAATATAAGCACAAAACCCTCCAAATATGCATTTAAACAAGGACTCAACATTCATTTTAGCACAGAGATAGGACTCAACATGCATTCTATGGAGTTATCACACCCCCAAACTTACATTTTGCTAGTCCTCGAGCAAAACAAAATAAAACTAAGTAAATCACTTTACAATTCAAAACAACTTTCATTCAGCAAATATATTTCAATCTTCTTTTTCATTTAAAAACAAATACTAATATGTAATGGTTGCATCAATCCTCAAAAAGTGCAAATGCCCCGTAAACAATTCCACACATATACAATCCTTAACATGCTATCAATCCAAACATTCTTCATGCAATTCACATTTATCACAAACATGCAAGATAAACTTCTCCTAATCAAGTCATACACATTCAGATAAGTTTACAAGCATACATGCATATGATTCATAGAATTCACAAGATTGTAAATCAACTCTCTTTCCACTAATGTAGATCACACAAGATTGAGGATCAAAAGGGACTTAATCAGCTTATAATGTTAGGTCAATGGTATGGGCGAAAGAAATGAAGGGAAAGGATATAATACAAACATTAAGACACACAACATACTATTTCAAGACATGAGCCATTAACTGATATCGGCAGGGTATTCAAAAGTGAAATCATAAAACTTGCCAGAACCTTTTTCGATGCTTTTAAAACTTTTCTTTACTTAAACTTTGCTCTTTTTTTTCATATTTTTCTTTTTCTTTTCCATTTTTACAAAGCATTACTTTTTCTTTTCTTTGTTTTGCACCTGGTTCCTTCAGGCTCATTTTGAATTGAATCATTCATACCCCTAATCATCAGACTCACCTCAAGAAATAACACATCATGTACTTAACAAACAATAAGGGTAGGAAGAAAATGACATGCTTTCAATGCATTAGAATGGTTAACAGGTTAACGAACACAATGATGGTGAAAAACAAATAAGGCCAACAGTACAAGGCTTCAAAAAGGGACCTAAGGATATCATCATATCAGGAAAAGCTTTTTAAGGCTCAAACAGTCCAAACAATGCCCTAATCATTTCCTCAATCATGCACAACCTAGGATTTTGCCTCAAGAGAGTTCAAAAACAATTTCTAGGACATTCAAAACTCTACATGTACATCCATAAACATTCTCAAAACATGCACTCTTATAATTTTCAAAATTACACTTGCATCTAAGTGAGATATAAATCATGCATCAAAAGTAACTAAATTGTTTCACATGCTTCAAGATCACATAAGGTTTTATTGAAAAGGGGGCAAATAGCAACATTTCACATCATGGACAACCAAAAACAAAACCAGCATTCTTGCAACATGTCATGCATTCAAATGGATTTCAACTTTTTCATTCAAGCATGCACAACATCATTTGCATAAAGTGAAAATTGAAAATTTTGTCAAAGGCACATCAATGATAGTCAAAACAAGATATAATCATGAAAATATATTGACTAAAACCACTGCATACTCAAAATACCATTACATGTTAACATTTAGCACAAAGGTATAAAACATGTAAAGATACGCCCCCAAACCTAAAATGAAATGTATCTTTAAAGAACATGGTCTATAGGGAACCTGAGACTAGTACTGAGCATTACTAAATACTAAAAATAGAGAAATAACAAAAGAAACAAAAATAGGGGTCAGTGTCGTGGCGCCACCATGCTTGGGCCGCAGCGCTCATAAAAAGCTACAGAATTCTGCAGAAAATGCCCTCTTGCACCGCGGCGCGCACTACCTTGTGCCGCAGTGCAACTACCTAAGCTGCTAAATTTAGCAGCAAACACAGTTTTGCTGCCGGATCTGGCTTAGATGGGTCTCTAGTTGCAACAAAACTTGTTCAAAAAACTAAATTACAAAATGTACAAACACAAACTTAACAAAGCACAAAAACAACATATTAACCTATATAATACCTAAACAAACTTAAAACCTAAAAACAAACAAAAACGTACAACTAGCATGACTAACACATATATTTACTAACATACAAACAAAAACATATTAACAACTAACAAAACATAAACATATATATACAAATATACAAAACATAACATACTAACTACTTATGCATAAAGTAAAAACAGGAATATAACATAAACATGGGATTCCTTCCCACGAAGGGCCTGAGTTATAGTCCCAGCAGGACTTTGTCACCAAAATTGAAGTTCTACGGATGAGTAGTCTTCAAGAACTTGATCCAAGGGTATACTTTCCAGGAGTCACGAATTTCCTCAAGGGCCTCATATGAATGAAATCACCCGGCTTCTTATTTGAAACTAAAACAAAACATAAAAGAAAGATAAATTATATACAGCTTATATACAACTTGAATTAGAACTAATCAAACTCATTGTTGATATTAACAATATAAAAACTATCCCCGGCAACGGCGCCAAAAACTTGATTGCTACCGCAAGTGCACGGATCGTTCAAGTAATACAGATACAGAGTAAAAGTTCGTTCCCACGAGGATATTCGATTATAAAGCTAAATACCAACCAATAGCTTAATCAATTCTAGATAATGATATAAAAATAAGAAAGCATTAAACTAAACTAAACCCAATTTACCAAAGCAGTAAACATAAACACGATTAGGTGTCAGGAAATCCTCCTTCACCCCTACATCTATCAACAACATTCAATCCTCCTCATAAACACAAATGCATTGATTAGGTTAGCTTGAGAATCTGATGTAGTCAAAAGCCTATGTCTAGGTCAATCAACCGTGGTTTCAATTGTCCAACTCACTAAGTTTCCTTGAGAGCCAGCTCAACTTCCACTCATGAATGATCTATTCTCAATCACACACTATACATGGTCAATAGGTATATTTCTATCCTATTAACGAATCAACTCATCTAAGCCAATTGAACTCGCCGAACATGCATCAATCATACCATATCCATATCAACAAATCCCTATGTCTAGTTCATTTGCCAATATTAGGATCATGCAATCAAGGCCAACCAACAATAAGCATTAAACTCAGATAATGATTGAACCATAATCAAACATCCACAAAAACTTAGAGAAAAACACATCATTAATATAAATAAAAGGATTCAAAGTATTCCTAAAACATAGCTCAGCTATACAACAAATAAGGAAGAGAATAGAGAAAGGGAAAAGAGAGAAAGAAGCTCATTGATTTGTCTCTGAAGCTTGAATCCTCCTTCAATCCTTTGATCCTTGACTCTAATCCACCAGAAATGAAGATCTAGCCAAACTATCTAACCTAAAACTAACCTAAACTACAAAACCTAAAAAGGGAGAAAATGGAAATGGCCAAAATACCCAGAACCCAGAGAAAAATGCATAAAATCTATTTATAGGCTCAGCTGGCCGCCTTTGCGCCGCGGCGCCCACATATGCGCGCCGCGGCGCCCAATGGGTCGGTCTAATCTACGTCGCGACGCCCACTTCATCTAGGTCGCGGCGCTCTTGCCTCGAGTCCAAGTATGGCCTGGCTGAAAACCTCTCAGCGCCGCAGCGCGCAACACCTTGCATCACGGCGTTGACCACTGAATGCCCAATTTGGCTTCCCCTTCCTCTTTAAGCTCAATTGCTCCATATTTAACCATGTTTAGAGCCCTTCCTAACATAGAGAAAATACCAAATCAGTAACAATTATAAATCTACTTAATCTATGATCATTAAAGCTTCATTTTGCTATAAATCATACAAAAAAGGCTTAGAATCAGAATATGACAAATATAAGCACAAAATCCTCTAAATATGCATTTAAACAAGGACTTAGCATTTATTTTAGTACAGAGATAGGCCACAAATAATTGCATTCTATGGAGTTATCACTCCCTGATAACAATATATTTTATATATTTTATAATCTTCTCATTGGGCTTTTTAAGGTTCAATTAGGCTTAATTATATTAGTTTTGTCACATTCTGTGATATTGAGCCTAATTGTATCATTGAAGGAATTATTGCATGAATTAGCCTTAATTTATCTCTTTGACAATGTTCAGTAAACTGATTATAATTTGAGTTTCAAATATCTGGTTGATGTGATTCTAGTCTTGTAGAAATTTAAGACAATTTTCTACAACTTTCATGAAGATCTTAAAGGCCTAATCACACGATTGGATAACTCAAATTGGAGTTGAAACAACAACTAGAGTATTGATCCTGACAGCTTGACCTATGTGCACTATTCATGCCATAGCGTGGGCTATAAGATGTTAAATGGGCTGAAATTTTGGTGGTTGATAGTTAAGACCTAAATCTACAAATTTCATGAAGAATACTTTTCGAGATTTGGAGGTCTAATGGGTCATATTGGGCTTGGAAGTTAGAACAGAGGAACTGAAATTGGGCCTGAACACTGTATAGTAATTAGGCCATATCTTGGTCTATAGGTGGCCTTTTGAGGTAATTCTAGTGGGCATTTGAAAGCTAAGATCTAGACCTATAACTTTTATGAAGACCACTTGGTGATATTATGACGCATTCAATGACTTTAGAACTGAATGATTTCAGAGACAGAATTTTCATAATTTTTCACTCATCAAAAGTCATTTGGCATTTTTCACTTATTTTCCACTCATAACTCAGCTACCTTGTCATTTTGTATCCCTAATCCTCTATAAAAGGGAGCCTTGACTGATCATTTAGGGAGTCTTGATCCTAGAGATCAAGATCATGCTATTGTATTGTTTGTTTATCTTGTTGTAATTTTCTTTTGTTCTAAATTGAAGTTATGTTCTTCTTCTTCTTCTCTCTTCATTTCTTCTTGTCTATGAGTAATTAAGTTTCATTTTACTTGGGTGAAAAGGTGAAGCTCTTGGTAATGAAATAAGGTTAGATTAATCTCTTTCTTGTACTTAAATGATATATTATTAAGTAGCCATTATATGTGTTGTATTTTGTTTCCAATCAATTTAGAAACCTTCCTTGTAAAGTGGAGCTCTTGATTTATTGTAGACAAGATATTGACATAATGAATGCTTGAGCCCATTTATAAGTGGTGATGTTAATAGATGATTAAAGGAATCATAATATAATTACGTATATAATTTTTAATGAACTTTGAATGTTATATTTTTCGATTGAAATCTCCATTATGTGTGGATTCTAATTGAATTATAAAAGAATTAATTTTGTCCTTAATTTATTTACCAAGAGTGGATCTCCTAACCTAAGTAAGTTTTTTTTTATTTGTGACTAAGTTTTATTATTTTTATTATTGTGACAAAATATTTAATTTACGTCAAAAAAATTTTCTTCATCAATTCCCTGTGGATCGACCTCGGACTCCTGAGAATTTATTACTTGAAACAACCTACATTTGAGTTTCTAACTTTTAATCTGCATCAAGTTTTTGGCGCCGTTACCGATGACTAGATTTGAAGAACAAATTTATGGTGTAAATATTTTGTATATATATATTTTTATTTTTTTCTGTGGATCTTGTATATAATATATATATTTTCTACTCTTTTAATTTTTTTCTTTGTACTTACTAACATACTAACTTAGTAGGGAAACTCTCCCTTATCCTTACATAATCTGTAATCATTAATGAAATATTATTTCTTCTTCTCTTCTCTCTCAGGAGCAAAAAATTGGCTTGTCGATTCTCGATTTTCATATTTTAAATTTACTTTTTGTACTTTATTTTTTACACTTTATTTTATGTATTTTACTTTTTGTATTTTATTTCTAACTTTCTAACTTACTAACCTACTAACCTTTTAATTTTCTTGCTTACTAACTACTAACTTTTTACTTTATCAATTATCTAACATTTTAATTTACCTATCTCTAACATTTTAATTTACGCACTTCTAACTTTTTAATTTACCTGCTTTTTTATTATTTATTTGGTGGTTAGTTTATACCACACAATTGTTAATATTTATTTAGTGGTTAGTTTATACCATATTTTTATTAATATTTAATGGACGATTTATACCTCTAACTTGTACATTTTATTTTATATTTTAAGTTACTTATTTATGCTTAATTGGTATCGTGATTCAAATTCTAGTCGTTTGGTTAAAGTTAATCCTAGTACTTTACATATTGATTTGTCTTAATCATAATCACGCACATTAAACATAATGGCTAAAAATGAAAGTGTGCATGATGAACATGAAAATCAACCATTGTGAACCATGCATGAGTATTTGCAACCATCTCAAAATTCTAGTCCATCATGTTTTATCTTTTCACTAAATGTTAACAATTTTAGATTCAAGTCAAGTATGATTTCTTTACTTCCTAATTTCCATGGTTTAGAATCTGAAATCCTGTATTTACATCTAAAAGAATTTGAGGAAGTATGTACTACTTTTAATGACCAAACTTGTACTGAAAAGATTGTTAAGCTTAAATTGTTTCCTTTTTTTTTGAAAGATAAAGCAAAAACTTAGCTTAACACTTTGAAACCAAGATCAATTGACACATGACAAGAAATGTAAGGTGAGTTTTTAAAGAATTTTTTTTAACACATAAAATCAATGCTTTAAAAAGACAAATCCAAAATTTTTCTCAAAATTCAAATGAAGCATATTTTCAAAGTTGGGAACATTTTAAAGATTTGTTGAATTATTGCCTACATCATGGTTTTAAAAAATGGTGCACTATAAGCTTCTTTTAGGAATGGTTAACACCCGAAACTAAACAATTTGTGAAAACAATATGCATTGGTGAGTTTCTTGATAAAGAACCTGAAAAAGCTTTAGACTATTTAGACCATTTGGCTGAAAATTCTCAATTTTGGCATGGTACTAATCCTTCTGAAAATTCAATTAGATCTAACCTTGGAAATGCTAGTAAAGCAAAATACCACCTTAGTCAAGAAGAAGATCTAAATGCAAGATTTGCCAGTTTGGCTAAAATGATTGAAGCTATGGAATCAGGGAAAGTGAAAGAAATTAAATCTATGCAAAATAAAGAAGTTTGTAGCATTTGTGATGAATTAGGACACTCAACAAATGAATGTGCAAAAATTTTTGTTTTTAAAGAAGTTGCACATGAGCAAGTAAATGCAATGAATAATTTTAAAAAGCCATTTACTTCTTCTTTTTCAGATTTATACAATCTGGGATGGAGAAATCACCCGAACTTCAGTTAGAGGAATAATAATCAAGCACAATTCATGCAACCACCACCTCCTCAAGCACAACCAGATTCTTAAAATTTTCAAGGATATGTACCATATGTCCCATCATATAGGAAAAACCTTGAAGAAACATTGAATGCATTCATGGAAAAGCAAGAAGTCATTAACAACCAAAACACTTAAGCCATGATTGACATAAAAGATACTCTTGCTAAACTTTCTTATGCACTCACCATTCACAAGAAAGGAAAATTTCATTTTCAACCTCAACTACAAGGGTCAATACAGTCTAAATTATAGTAATTCAGAAAACCAAAAAATAGATCAAGTCAAGTCAGTGATAACCCTTAGGAATGGAAAGGTTATTGAAGAAAGCAAGAAGATAAAGAGCCAAGTGTCCAAAGTGATGAACTCCTTGAGTGTGAATGAGCTAGAGGATATGGAAAAGAATCAATATAGTAGTGATGCTGAGCTACCCAAGGAACCTGAGGTGACAAAAAGTCTCGTTAAGCTAGAAAATGATGACGAGGGCCACTAGACATACATGATTGACTCAATCATGGATAGGGGAGTTTCTACAACCCATGATTTTGATCCCCTTGAGAATTTTCTTGTCAGTTCTGAGTTTGATTCTATCACTACTCCCTCTGATGTAGTTGATATTTGTACTATTTTTGATAGAACTCAGGAATATGACACTCAGGCATGGCAACCAAAGTTTAAGGAGTTGCCTAAGAAAGGTTGGAGTATTGCTGATAAAAAAGGTGTTCGTCCCTTAGTCTGTTCTTATAAAATTAATTTGAAAGAAGGTAAATGGTCAGCGGTTGAAGCTATAACTTGAGTTGAAGGATCCAAATATAGCAGAGACTTTGGTAGACGATCCTGTCTACCAAAGCTAAGGTAAGTTTTTAGTATTTCGTATTTTTATTGAGTCAACTTAAGTGCCTCCCAAATTTCAGAGTCTTTGTACGGGGATGTAAATAGTGTCAGCCAACAAAAAATATATATAAAACAAAAGAACTAAAAAAAAATTTGTTTGCATGCTTATTTATTTTATTTTACTTTATTTTATTTTTTTATTTTTGTCATTGCTAACCATTGTCAAGATGTAGTTATTCTCTTCTCGTCTAAGCATTTCGGGTATGTGACTTCTCCCCATTACTTTATTTAATTTTGTCCCAATAATTTTTTTGATGTATATTGATGATTATTTCTTCAGTATGAATTTAATTTTTAACATTGAGGATAATGTTGTGATCTATTTAGGGGGAAGGATAGTTGACCAAAAAAAATGTGGGGAAGTATGATATGATTGTCAGCAACTTACTAAACCAAGGAAGGATGACAGAATAAGAAGTGATTTTACTCTTGAGATGCATCTAAATTGGGAACTATGTTTATTGATATGATTGTCAGAAACCTATAGCAAAACCAATTAGGGATGACAGAGTAAGGAGTAATTTTACTCTTGAGACGCATCTAGATTGGGGTAGTAACTATTTTGTATAGAAGTAGCAAATGAATTCAGGGATCATGGCATGGTTGAATAAATTGTCTTCTTTCTTAAATTTCATATACTTGGTTATGGATGTTGAATTGATGATAGATATATGCCTTATGAGATTTTGAGCTTATCGATGAATGGATTGAACATCTGTACCATTCTTTTCTTTCTTGTGTGATTTTTTTCACTCATAGAATTGTTACTCTAAAACTTACTTTGATTCTTTTTTAGGCTACATTTTCATATGCATACATAAACATGATTGAGGCATTTTTCTTGAAATAGCTACTTTGACTAAATAGTCAACTTTGCATATTTTTCTTTGTGTACTCCCTTTGAGCTTATTTAACCATTCCCTGTTTCTATCTCATAATATGCCTTAAAAAATTATATTCTTACCTAACCTTAGGGAATAAGAGAGCATTGGCTTTGTTATTAATTGAGTTTTTTAATAAGTGTACGGGTGTGTGTGCAAAATATTCCTAAAAAAAGAAAAAAAAGAAAAAAAAAAGAGCTGACCACCGCTGCAATCAAAGAATGCACATTGTGACATATTCATACCTAGAATGAGAGTGGATGCTTGCAAAAAATAGGAAGAGAAGGAGAATGTTCAGGCCTAATAATGAATTCAACCTACCAATTTGGCATTGATTTTCAACAAAATATTAGTCAAATATTGGTCATTGTCCTTTATGAGAAGAAAGCAAACAAAGAAGGAACTAAGAAACCCTTAGGAAATTTAAATTGAATGTTCTCAAACATCTTCTCTACTCTAACTGTATCATAATGCTCTTCTATTCTCTTTGGTATTTAACTTGTCATATCAATATTACTCATTTCCTTTACCATAGCCCCATTACAACCTTGAATAAAACCCTCTTGATTTTTGTGTGCATGTTATTTTTAAGTAGCGGAGAAGTAGAAGATAAGCAAGCTTATGGTAGTGCAATTATTCATGAGTTGAATAGAGTGAAATACTTACCTTTTAAACACTTGAGAGATTAAGAGTGAATTTTGTGAGGATCTATCATTCTTGATTCATTCTTTTTAATTGAAGTTTCTTTACTTGTTGGTTTGAGATGCGAAAAAATGTTACCTCATGAATGTTTTGATCCCTTGAATGTCTGGTTGCTCTTCTTGATTCATTTAATCCTTTAGAATTTTTAACTTTTGAGTCTGTGTCATTTTTTCTTTGTTCCCTAGTTTTTTGTTATGTGTTTTGCCCAGGAGTGCAAAAGCTAAGTGTGAGGGAATTTTATAATAATATATTTTATACATTTTATAATCCTTTCATTAGGCTTCTTAAGGTTCAATTAGGCTTAATTATGTTAGTTTTGTCACATTCTATGATATTAAGCCTAATTGTATCATTGAAGGAATTATTGCATGAATTAGCCTTAATTTATCTCTTTGACAGTGTTTGATAAATTGACTATAATTTGAGTTTCAAATATCTGGTTGATGTGATTCTAGTCTTGTAGGAAAGTTAAGATAATTTCCTACAACTTTCATGAAGACTTCAAAGGCCTAATCACATGATTGGATAACTCAAATTGGAGTTGAAGCAAGAACTAGAGTGCTGATCCTGATAGCTTGACCTATGTATATTGTTCATGATATAGCTTAGGCTATAGGATATTAAATGGACTGCAATTTTGGTTGATAGTTAAGACCCAAATCTACAACTTTCATGAGAACAGTTTTCGAGATTCGGAGGTCTAATGGGTCATATTGGACTTGGAAGTCAGAACAGAGGAACTGAAACTATGCTTGAATACTATGCAGTAATTGGGCCATATCTCGGGCTGTAGGTGGCCTTCTGAGGTGATTCTAGTGGCAATTGAAAGCTAAGATCCAGGCCTACAACTTTCATGAAGACTACTTGGTGAGATTATGACGCATTCAATGACTTCAAAGCTAAATAATTTGGAGACAAAGAATCTCTATAATTTTTCACTCATCAAAAGTCATTTGGCATTTTTCACTCATTTTTCACTCATCTACTTACTCATAACTCAGTCCCCTTGTCATTTTGTATCCCTAATCTTCTATAAAAGGGAGTCTTAGCTGATCATTTAGGGGGTCTTGGTCCTAGAGATCAAGATCATGCTATTGTGTTGTTTATTTATCTTGTTGTAATTTTTTTTTGTTCTAAATTGAAGTTATGTTTCTTCTTCTTCTTCTTCTCTCTTCATTTCTTCTTGTCTATGAGTAACTAAGTTTCATTTTACTTGGTTGAAAGAGTGAAGCTCTTGATAATGAAATAAGGTTAAATTAATCTCTTTCTTGTGCTTAAATGATATATTATCAAGTAGCCATTATATGTGTTGTATTTTGTTTTCAATCAATTTAGAAACCCTCTTTGTAAGGTGGAGCTCTTGATTTGTTGTAGACAAGATATTGACATAATGAATACTTTAGACCATTTATAAGTGGTGGTGTTAATAGATGATTAAATGAATCATAATATAATTACGTATATAATTTTTAATGAACTTTGAATGTTGTATTTTTCGATTGGAACCTCCGTTATGTGTGGATTCTAATTGAGTTATAAAAGAATTAATCTTGTCCTTAATTTATTTACTAAGAGTGGATCTCCTAACCCAAGTAAGTTTTTTTATTTATTTGTGACTAAGTTTTATCACTTTTATTATTGTGACAAAATATTTACTTTACGTCAAAGAATTTTTCTTCATCAATTTCCTATGGATCAACCTCGGATTCCTGAGAATTTATTACTTGAAACAACTTGCACTTGGGTTTGCAACTTTTAACCCACATCACTCCCAATTTTGTCAAATTCCCACCAGATTAGGAAACAAAATTCGCTCTCCAGCTTGCATCAGAGTTTCTGTATTGAAAACGATCTTTTTTGGCCTTGAGCCCTTATAAAAGTTGTAGCCCTGGATGTGTAGATGAATTTGGGATTTTGAATCGCCTGATTTAGATATCGAAATTCCAATATATGCCCATTTGAATTTTGGGGGCATGAACAAAAAATCCTACCATAAATAGGATTCAGACTTGATTTTACAACTCCATTTAGAGGCCCAAACGAACTCGGATTTTTTCCCATTATGCCTTTCTGAAAAGCTTGATATATGTACTTCAACTTTGATGAATCCCACATTTCAATTCTAGAACTCCAACTTAGTGAAAAACCTGAAACAAACAACAAAGGCCTGAAACATAAAATGCAATATTTCTTATCTTTTAGCAATTAATTCACAAAGTCTCTTAGGCATGTCATCCCATAAAATAACTTTTAATAAGCTCAAATAAGCTTAAAACACATTAAAAAGTATAATGTAAAAGGAATAAAAATATATGTATATTTTGCACCTATCAAATTCCCTCATACTTAACTTTTGCACGTCTTCGGGAAAAATTTAAATTTACTTTTTCGAAAAAAATGTAATGCCATCAACAAAGAACAATGAAACTTTCAAATCATCATAACATATCATGAACAACACTCTAAACAACTTAAAAATTCTTATCAAATGTTTTCACTTGAAAATAAAATAACCAAATGTGTAGACCTCACAGGAATAATCACTCAATTCTTATGTGTTTGAAACGCTAGTGTTTCACTCAATTTCGTTCCATTTGAAATGATATACCATAAGCTTGAAAATATTCTCATTCTCCACCACTTAAATTATATGCATGACACAAATCATAAGGTCTTTTTAAGAGTTGTAATGAGGTTCGATTCAAGGTAAGGAATCTCTGGTAAGGTAGCTTAAAAGCTGTCAAGACCAATGGAGCATAAATACCCAAAACCAAACCTCAAATATCAAACACTCCATCTAGTTGTTTCAATCTTGAAAATATTAAAGTCACATTAACCTCTTTCATTGGAAAATTGATTGTTTAGAAGAACAAGTTTCATTCAGACCAAGGAATGATCTTTCACCTTCTAAATCTCCAACACTTTACTAGAATTTTTTGGAGGAATCAACAATATGAAAGTTAGAATTCCTCCTTCACTTCCCTTTTACTTTACTTCTTCTTCCTTTTTCTTTCTCTTTTTTTTTACCATGTATTATAAAACTAAAAAAAAATAAAAATAATAACTTGTTCTATTGCACCTACCATAGCCACTCCACAAATTAAGACACCCCCAAACTTATTCCATATATTCCCATGCTTTTATATTGATGAATGATGCTCCACTAGCTCTACGGCTTGGGTAGGACATTTTTGGGTTAAGGCTTGTAATGCAGGTTTATAATTCAAAGAAAAAGTCCATGAGCTTAAAAAGGTTCTCAAAGGAAAATTAATTTAAAGGTGGGCTGCTAGGCTATATTTGGCATATAACAAAGAATGCCTTAATCCTATTCATGCATGCATGTATAAGTGTGGTTTCGAAAAGAATCAGGGGAAGTTCTAGAGAAACAAAACAATGGAAGCAAATCACACATGAAAGGAAAATATAGACCGATATAGATGTTTCAGTCTTAAGGCTCAAAGTCTTACAGGCTTGTGTCTACCAAATTCAATTACTTTATTCCCAAAGAAAATAGCTTGACTAAACTATCTTAAGAAACTAGATCTTCATTCAATCATGTTATGATTTTTTTTTCGAGCATGACTGAAATTTTTTTTAATGACATTAACATCCAAAACATTGGAAAGCACCACACAAATAAAAATTTCGATCCAAAAATGCTGAATTTTAAAGCACAAAAAATTTTGTTTCTCAAAATCGTAGCACTTTGAATATGAACATTGTCCCCTAAATTAATTTAATTCCCCCATACTTAACATGAACATTGTCCTCAATGTTTATAGTTAAACATTTTAAAGAGAAAAGGGAAATGAAAAGGATTGCCTTGATTTTTCTTCTTGCATAATGTTGTCTATCTTCAAAATTGTGGGATGACTTAAGCAAACTGAAAATTAGGTATGTCCTTCAGTGTGCTCTGCATTTCCAACTTGAGGGAATAAAGACTGTAGAGAAAATACCAAATAAAACAATACTAAATCTAAATAGAGAAAGCAATAAAATGAACTAAAAAAATTTATTGTTCGTGGTGCTATACCACATTTGGGTTGCCTCCCAAAAATGCCTTTCTTTATTATCTTTGTCTAGACAAATTCTCTTCGAATTAGGTTTCCTTGTAAATTGGATCAACCAATTGAATCTCCTCCACATTAGTACTTTCAAAATTTTCTATAAAAAGTTTAAGCCTGTGACCATTCACCTTAAAAATTTTGTTAGTTCCCATACTCTTAATTTCGATAACACCATGAGGAAAAATATTCAATACAACAAATGGTCCAATACATCTAGATCTTAACTTACGTGGCATGAATTTCAACCTAGAGTTAAAAAGCAATACTTTCTGACCAATAAAATATTGTTTGCGATGCAACAACTTGTCATGAAGGTATTTGGTCCCCTCCTTATACAGCCTTGCATTGTCATACGCTTCCAACCAAATTTCCTCTAGCTATTGGAGTTGTAACATCATTTCTGCTTAGTCTCTTTAGCATCTAAGTTACATTGCTTCATTACCCAAAAAGCACGATGTTCAATTTCAACAAGTAAATGACACAACTTACCGAAAACTAACCTATACCACTACAAAAAATATGCATTTAGTGGTGGTTCAATAAGCATTTAGTGGCAGTTATAACCGCCGCTAAATGCTTGCTTATGTGGATTTATTGACCCCACTATTTATACATTCTTGTGTCACTTTTGGTTAGGAACAACCGCGGGAACAACCGCCGCTAAAGGATGATTTTTAGTGACGGTTAGAACTGCCATCAACAGATGAAATGTTGTACGATTCCTGGTTATTTTTGTGGCAGTTTCTAACCGCCACAAGTTTATTTTTTAGTTGTTTTAATTTTTAGTGGCGATTGTTAACCGCCGCAAAAGACTCAGAAGACCTGAAAATTAAATATATTAGTGGTAATTAAAAAATGCCACTACAACTTCGAACTAGAGTATGCCGTTATGTTGTGGCGGTTTTTGACCGCCACTAAATGCCAAAAATTTAAACTTTTATTTAATTTAGTGGCAGTTTTTAACCGCCGCTATTTGACTAAAATCCTAGCAAATTTTTTTTTTAATTATTGAACTCATTTTTACATTTAATATTTAACCTGTCCAGAACCAATATTCAATAAAACCAATTGAAATATAATCCAAATACTTCAAATACTAAATTAAATATAATAAGAAGCTAATGACATTTTAGTAAATTAAGTAACACAATGACTACTATTAAAGTAACACATTAACTAGTACCAAAATAACTATTACAAGTATTGAAATATCCAAATGTTCATGAAATTTTCAAATTGTTGTAGAAACTACTATCCTAAACAAACAAGCAGTTGTCCATAATCTAAATACAAAAGATATCATCTACTAATGTGAACGTGGTTCATGACTAGCTGATGAAGAGCGTCTTGCACCCTCTGTTGGTGAACCCTCACCACTGGCTTGATCAGGAAACTGAAATAGAAAATACTCAATTAATAATAAAACTAAAACTAGTTGGAAATAATTTAAAACTAAATTGGCTAACACTTAAATTTTTAATTCAAGATAAATATTATTTTTGTACAGTTAGAGTAATTGATCACTAAAGTTGCTTATTATATGTATCTTAAAGAAATTTATAAAATATTTTTTGAATGAATACTTGTGAACCTATGATATTGCTAAGGTTAGCTGGAATATGACCTGCAATGCTTCAAAGCATGGAAGCCATTTGGGCCATTTAAGCTTCTAAAGTATGCATTCTCTCATTGCTAGTTCGCAATTCTTCCAGTAAATCCTTGACTTCTTCAACCAAGGCTGCTTCGTTAGTCGAAGACAATGAGATTCCCCTCATTTGGTGAGTGGTCGAACCTAAGACTTGAGAAGGACAAGGGCCTAACCCCATACCCCGAACATAACCTGGGTGTTCTTTCCCTAGCACCCTAGTAAGCGAATCTGTTGCTGAACCTATTTGTGAAGAATTCTCTTCACTCTCACTTGCATCAATCTTGTCCTGTATATAACATACAAATAATGCAAGTAAATATGCTTTATATATATTATACATTGAAGATGTCATTTTCATTCACTTGATACTTACAATAATTTCCTTAGCTTCATCATTAATGGGTGTGCCATTGAAGGAATGCTTTTACTATTGGATTGGACTTTCAACTAGCTTGCATAAAAGTCAACATTTGTATCTACTTCAAACTACTCTACGTAGACAAGTGACATTCAAATTAAAATTATTCATAAAAATAATTATACTTTAATAATGATGAGCCCTATAGGCCATTGAAGCTACATGCCTACATGGATTATAATTCAAATAAATCAATGAAAAAGCCTTAATTTCATTTCACAACCCTGATTGTATCTCTTTAAATTAAATTTAGATAAGTAAGCGGTGGAGCCATAGAATTTATGAACACCCAAAATATTATATCAACCTAATTGTGCAGTTAGATTTCCTAGGGTCAGAACTCAAAAACCATTCAGATCTTTCATTTACCAAATATTCAAATCCAGTTGCCACAGTCCTACGAGTCTAACAAAGATTGGCATAAATAAATTAGAGAAAGAAAGTGAACTAGAAGACGGAGGAGGTTGAGAGGTGTGACTGTGGGCGCAAGCAAATCGCAAAGCAGGAGGTAAATGTGAAAATTGAAAATTAAAAATTAAAAATATAGGAGAGAAAGAAAGTATTATTTCAAACATAGGCCTACCAGAGAAAGTGAGAGTCCTGTTGAGTCTTTGAGTTGTACCAACTATTCAAATCCAGCTGCCACAGTCCTCCGAGTCTAACAAAGATTAGCATAAATAAATCAGAGAAAGAAAATGAACTAGAAGATGGAGGAGGTTGAGAGGTGTGACTGTGGGTGCAGGCAAACTGCAAAAGCAAGAGGTAAGTGTGAAAATTGAAAATTGAAAATTGAAAATATAGGAGAGAAAGAAAGTATTATTTCAAACATAGGCCTACCAGAGAAAGTGAGAGTATTTTTGAGTCTTTGAGTTGAGAATGATATAATATAGTGTTCATAAATATAGTTTCATTGGTGAACCCCGAAAACTAAACAACGAAGTATCAAAGCAAACAAGGATTTTGGAGTTCAATCTTTACATCGAATAGTTCAGATTTGTGTAATTCATTCTTTTCATTGTTTAAGTCCTTTAATCAATATTGTTAAATCTCCAAAAGAAAAGGCTGCCTACATTATTTGTGTTGTGTGTGTTTTCAAAAATAAATAAACATAATCTAAAGAAATTTCATTAAAGAAATAGCAACCCTCTAGATGACTAAAAATGGTATTTTGTGTGCATACCATTAACGCTTTAGAGATACAATATAAATAACCAATTTTTACTAACCCAAAAAAAAGTAATAAATAAATAACCAGGTCCATAAGAAAAAAAATGGTAATCATATAAATCATAGTTCCATGACTCTAAAAACAACAATCATTTTCCTTTAGGCATTCTATGAAGCATCTTGCAGTCATTGAACCCATGACTCTAAAATGTAAGAAGATACCTCTTAAACTTACAAGAACCCAATATACAGGAGTGACTCTAAAATGACACAATATTAAAAATATAAAAAGGGAAAGCGAAAATGTAATTCAAGGAAAATAGACAATGCATACATTAGAAGGAACCACAACAATGTACGATTACGAGAACAAAGATGAGAATACAAAACACTACGAACAGCCTACTCCTCTAGTTTATGACATGACAAGAATTCCAAATGACCTTCCTCTCTTCCTGAGTTATGGAGGGGTTGATGCTCTTTCTGATGTCAAAGATGTGCAATGTCTGCTAGGAAGACTTAGAGATCTTGATGGAGATAAGCTTGTAGTACAATATAGAAATGATTATGCACATGCCTATGGGTGAAAATGCCAAGTGAGATATAAATGAACCTCTTATGTCTTTCTTTAGGCTTCAATGATATCTAAAGAAGAATATACTTCTTACAGAATTTTTTAAAATTACAGGTTTCTTGGTCACAGAATTGAATAGCATAGAAATTTCAATTTGTAATTTTACAGTAGATAATGTTATTAAAGGAAGTTCCTATATATTTTCTATTTTGTAGGCATTGCAGGTAGAATTTCACCACCCTTGTTTCTTAAATTGCAACATCCAAATTAGCTCTATATGTAATGATGCAAGTTAAATAATAGATGGAAACGAATGATCAGCCACCCATCAAGGTGCAGCCAGATGAGGATAAAAGAGAAAAGAAACGAGGAAAAGGTTGAAAATAATAAAACCCAGTATTTATCTGGTGATTTAGTCCTACACTTGTGGCCTAGAAACATATCATTCATTGCCCCCATTTTCTTTCTGGAATTCTGTCCTTTGACTTATTCCTCTTCATGACTATGTTCCATGTGTACAATTCCAAATAGAGAAACTGATAATTTATCATCCACTATGAAGCATGTCTTCAGCTAGACATGGAATAAATCACAAAACTACCATGAATTAATCCTCCCTTTTTTATTTCAAAAAGGAATTTTCTCAATGAAAAACACCATAATTATTAGTTCACTAAATAGCATCACAGGCTCCATCTATTGAAATAAGTATCAGTTAAACTTCCCCACACGATAAAAATTGAAGGTTTCTTTCTCCAGTACCCTTATTCTTTTTTTTTCTTCTGATTTTGATACCCCTTCACAATCAATAACCAGTATTTAACTATGTGTCTCGTTCAACTATGTATCCAAAACAAATAGAAAACAAATGGGTCTGGATCGAAATGCACTACTGAACACTACTGAACAAAAAGAATAGAAAACACTACTGAACAACACAACAACCAAAATGTACTAAACAAATTCAACTCCAAAAAATTTATTACCACAGGCCTAGCTTTTCTGGGTCTGGACCTTCTCAACTCATGCAACTTCTTAGCATTAGCCACATCGAGAACCGCAGACTCATAGGTCCCAAAGTTACCCACAATTGTGAAATCGTACGCCTCGACCCGATTCGACACTGTCGGTACCACCCATTGTCGGGAATTGCTCACCTCACCTCTGCTCTGTCGAAGAAAGAGACTAAAATTGTGAAACAAATGAAAAGAAGAGGGAGATAGATACGTTCACAGGCAGAGAGTGAGGGTTCGAAAGGGAAAACAGGAAAAGAGGGAAAGGGAGGGAAAATGAAAATAGGGAAAATGAATTATTTGGCTGAATACACAGTATTCATTGGTGAGTTACGTTATATATATATATATATATATATATATATATATATATATATATATATATATATATATATATATAACCACCACAAAATGACTTTAAATCGCCACAAATTCATTTATGTTGTGGCAGTTGACACAACAGCCATATAAACCATCATTAAAGTACTATTTATGGCAGTTTATGAAAATCGCCACAAATAAATTGCCACTATTTGACCATTTTTTTGTAGTGTACGGTGACATCCCAATTGGAGTTTTGTATGTTGTTTGGTATACCCAAAGTGCGTCCTCCAAACATAGACTTCAATCCTTTCGGTTGGGGTTTACCATCTTCTCCAAGATATTCTTAATTTCTCAGTTCGAAACTTCATCTTGTCCATTGTTTATTGATGATAGGTTGTAGCTACTCGGTGATGTACTACATATTTTCGCATCAATGCTTCAACAATTCAGTAGCAAAAATGGGTGCCTTGATCACTTATTATTACTCTAGGGATTCCAAACCCATTGAAAATGTTAGACTTAAGAAATCCTACAACAACCTTAGAATTGTTAGTACGGGTAGCCTTTGCTTCTACCTATTTTGAAACATAATCCACAGTGAGAAGTATGTAAAAAAAAGCCAAAAGAAATAGGGAAAGGTCCCATAAAATTCATGCCTCATAAATAAAAAATCTCACTATAAAATAGGAGTTTGCAGCATTTCATTCCTATGGGATAAACTACCCATTCTTTGACATTTCTCACAACTCTTGCAAAATTGGTAAACATCCTTAAAAATAGTTTCCCAATAAAACCCACTGTTTAAAATTTTCCTAGCTGTTCTTTTGGGTCCAAAATGTTCCCCACATGAATAGCTATAACAATAAGTAAGAATAGAATGAATTTCATCATCAGGTATACATCTACAAATAATCTGATCAGAACCTATTTTCCAAAGTTAGGGTTCATCCCATATATAATACTTAGAGTCATATTTAATTTTGTTTTTCTTTGCCCTATTCAAATTATAAGGTAATACTCCAGCGACTAGGAAATTTACAATATCAGCAGACCAAGGTTCATTACCTTGCAAATGCAAGAGCTGCTTGTCGGGGAACGACTCCGAAATCGACAATAATTCTTTATCAAGCACAAGTCTGCTCAAATGGTCTATTATAGAATTGCTAGCTCCTTTTTTATCCTTAATTTCCAAATCAAACTCTTGCAGCAAAAGAATCCAACATATAAGTCTCAGTTTGGATTCCTTCTTTGCCAATAGGTACATAAGGGTTGCATGATCTGAAAAAATAATCACTTTAGATCCTAATAAATATGATCTAAACTTATCTAAGGCGAACACAATTGCTAAGAGTTCTTTTTTCGTGGTTGAATAATTGCATTGAGCGAAGTTCAACGTCCTTGACACAAAGCACATGATATGACTTTTCCTTCCATTTTGTTGGCTAAGTACAGCTCATGTCATATTTACTTGCATCGCACATGATTTCAAAGGGCATATCCCAATTTGGTGGCTGTATAATTAGTGTCAAAGTGAGCAATGCCTTCAATTTGTCAAATGCTATTCGACAACCTTCTTCAAAGTCAAATGGCATATCCTTTTGTAATAACCTTGATAATGGTTGTGCAATTTTTGAGAAATCTTTGATGAACCACTTGTAAAAACCTACATGGCCAAGACAACTATGAATTTCCCTAACATTAGTAGGGTATGATAAGTTTGTAATCAAATCAACCTTTGCGTTGTCAACTTTAATAGCCCTAGCAGAAACTACATGACCCAAAACTATTCCATGTTGGACCATAAAATGACATTTTTCATAATTTAGAACCAAGTTTGTGTTAATGTAGTGCTTCAAAACTTTAGCCAAATGATCTAAATATTGATCGAAAGAATTACTGTAAATAGTAAAGTCATCCATAAATATTTCAATGTAATTTTCAATCAAGTCAGAAAGATACTCATCATGCATCTTTGAAACGTACCTGGGGCATTACACAATCCAAATGACATACATCGGTAAGCGAAGGTTCCAAATGGACAAGTGAAAGTTATCTTTTCCTGATCTTCTTGAGCTACAACTATTTGATAATAACCCAAAAACCCATCTAAGAAACAGAAAAAATGACTTACCAGCCAGTCTTTCAAGTAATTTGTTGATGAAAGGAATTTGGAAATGATCCTTTCTTGTGTTAGCATTCAACTTCCTAAAATCGATGCACATTCTCCACCCATTCTGAACTCTCATGGGAACAAGTTCATTTTGTTCATTGGGAACAAGAGTGAGACCAGTCTTCTTGGGAACCACATGCACCGGACTTACCCATTCACTATAAAAAATGAGATAGGTGACCCCTTGGTCCAATAACTTCAAAATCTCCTTCATAACAACCTCCTTCATGGTTGGATTCAGTTTGCGTCGAGGCTCTCTCACTGGTTTGGTGCTACTTTTAAGCAGAATTCGGTGCATACAAATTGTAAGGCTGATCCCTTTTATGTCCTCCAATGTCCACCCAATCGTTGTCTTGTGTTCCTTCAAAACCCTCAATAGCTTTCCCTATCTGACTTCGGTTAGATCATTTGTAATAATCACAGGCAGGGTTTCATCCTCTACTAAGTACATATACCTCAAATGTGTGGGCAAAGACTTCAATTCCAACTTTGGGGCCTGTTCAACAGAAGGTAAAACCCTTTCATGAGAACCTGTTAGTTGTAAAGGTGAGTTAACCAACCTGTGTGGCATTATAGGTAGCGAATGCAAAGATATAATTGCTTCTTTTATGTCTTCATTACTCTCTAACTTTGCATCCTTATCTGTCTTGCTATGTTGCAACATGAAGTTCAACTCATCTTCCATGAAATTATGCTTAAAATCATCTTGCACAATGGGGTCAATAACATTAATATGAAACACAAACTCAGAGTCTTCAGGATATTTTATAGCATCAAAAATGTTAAATGTTACTATTTCTCCATCAAACTCAAAAGATAAAGTACATTTATGCACATCAATCTTAGTTCTTGTTGTTTTCATAAATGGTCTGCCTGACAATATATGAGTTGAATTTAAAGCAAACTCATCATCCATGTCAATGATGTAAAAATCCACAGGAAAAATCAATTCATTTACTCTAACTTGAACATCCTCAACAATGCCTTCAAGGTATGCATTAGACCTATCTGCTAATTGAATTATTACCCTTATTTCCTTTAAAGGTCCTAGATTCAAAACCTTATAAATTAAAAGTGGCATAACATTGATTGATGCTCTTAAATCAAGCATAGCCTTCTCCAACTTATGACTACTAATCACACATGGTATAGTGAACATACCAGAATCTTTGCATTTTTTAGGCAACTTCCTTTGTATGACTACAGATACATTCTCTCCAACTCTTATTTTCTCATCAATTTTCAACTTCTTTTTGTTGGTGCACAACTCCTTGAGAAATTTAGTATATCATGGAATCTGCTTAATCGCATCTAACAATGGTATATTGACTTCAACTTTTGGAAAAGGTCTCCAAAATTTCATACTCTGCCTCTTCCTTCTTTATTTTTTCCAACTTGCTGGGAAATGGAGGCATAATCAGAACTTTTGAATTGGGAAAAATGGGTTTTCTACTAACCTCTTCAGTTGGTGAATATAAGTTTGTTAGTTGTGCTTCCTTTTTGTTCTTCTTGGGTATTGCCAAAATTGGTGGGGTAGTCTACACTTCCTTGCCACTTCGAAGAGTTATGTCACTAGTATTCTCTCTTGGATTAATCTTTGCTTGAGATGACAGCTTCCCTTTATTAACCTCAATTTTATTCAATGATGATGCAAGCTGCGAAATTTGGGTTTCCAAGTTCTGGATGCTGGCTCTTGTTTCTTGTTGGAACAATTGTGTGTTAGTGGCTAAAGATTTCACAATTTCTTCTAAAGACATACCTGAGCTTGATGCTTGGTTAGGTGGAGGGACTAGTTTATTATGGCCAAAAGACTAATATTGCTATTGGTTACTAGGCTGTCCATATCTCAAGTTCAGGTGATCTCTCCAACTAGGGTTGTATTAGTTTGAATATGGGTCGTACTTTCTCGATTGGTTTCCAAACCCACTTATCACATTCATTTAAGGAATTGTATCCTATTAAAGTTGTGGGCACATATCAGTGGAGTGTTCTGGAAATGCACAAATGCCACAACCTCTGGACTGCTCAACTTGTTCCAAAGTTAATTTTCTAACCAAAGAAATTAGTTCTAAAAGTTGTGTTTCAATATTAGAATGCATTACCTCATTTACCTTTCTGGGCGTATGGTCTACCCTAACTCCAAATTGCTGTGAGTTTGTTGCCATCTTAGAAATTAAATATCTTTCTTCTTTAGGAGTCATTTTCTACAAGTGCTCCTCTACTTGTAGCGTCTATCATGCTTCGGTCCGCGGGCAACAATCCTTCATAAAAGTACCGCAGCAATAACTAAGTAGAAATTTGGTGACGTGGGCAACTCGCGCACAACTAACTAAAATGTTTCCAGTACTCATATAAAGTTTCTCCATTGTTTTGGCGTATCCCACTGATTTCCTTCCGAAATGCTCCAGCCCTTGAAGCTGGAAAGAATTTTTCTAGGAACTTTCTCTTCAAGTCATTCCACATTCTTATTGATCTTGAAGGAAGGTGGTAAAGCCAATCATTTGCTTTGTCTGCCAATGAGAACGGGAAAGCTCTCAATTTAATTTGTTCCTCTGTCATTCCTAATGGCTTCATGGTTAAGCAAACAATATAGAATTCTTTCAAGTGCTTGTGGGAGTCCTTACCTGCAAGACCACGAAAAGTAGATAGTAAATGAATCAGTCCTGATTTTAATTCAAAAGCTACATCAATATTAGGAAATTCAATGCATAAAGGCTGCTAGTTCATGTTGGGAGTTGCTAACTCCCTTAACGTCCTTTGTCTTGCCATTTGTTCCCTTTCGAAAACTTCTTCTTCTCTTTCACCTTTGAATTCGATTTTCAAAGGCGTTAAGGTTAGCAGGCTATCCTCTTGTCTTTTTGCCTTGCTATTTGCTTTTGTTGTTTTCTCAATCTCTGGATCAAAAACTAGTTCACCTGTACGAGAAGATCTTGGCATAAATCAGTTCACTTATTAAAGAAAATTTAGATAAAAAATTCATCGAACAACACCAAAATTTTGGTTGGTCGTCGGAACCTCCAAAAATTTATTCTGATTTTACTATCACAAAAATAATATTTTGTAGTTAGATTGTGAAAAGCAGGTCGAACCCAAGGGAAATTTTTCTAAACCTTCCTACAAGAAACTAAAAATGAAAAGGACGGAGTGGGGGATTGAATCAAAAATTAAAGTAACAAAATTTTGAAAATTAAAAAGGTAAATCAGTATTTTTGTCAACTCAGTTCAAAGGGTTATACATCCATTCCTATACATCAGTTGATTATAGAAGTAAAATAAATATCCTTTCGATTCAAGCAAATAAACTCAATTTCCCTTAAAGCTAAGGGGTAATCAAGAAAATTAACAGTAAATCAATTAGACAAAGCTTCTAATCAATTCCTTATCATCAAGCAAATTTAATTTTGAAATGCAATTTTCATTTACTTGGTAATAGCCTTAGGAACCCAAAAATTGTAAAATTTATTTCAAGTAATCGTTCAAAAGCTTGAATGATTTTTACTTGACTTATTCCTCCCCAATAAATTAAGGTGAAGATGAAACAATCAAATTAATTTATTTGCTTCTTATTCTTGTCCGTAACAACAATTACGGATTAAAAGAAATTAGAAAGCATATATGCCATCTCAAACAGATTCAACTAGCATGAACAGAAATCAATAGCATAAATTTAAAACAAGGATGAATAAATACTTGAATGTGAAAGAATTACAACGGCAAGCGTTACTTCTCACAACCGATAATGGAGATGGATTCTACTCCCTTAACAAAAAAGAATTAGTTGCTCATCCTCCAAGAATTGCCAAGAGCTAAGATAGAAAGAAGGAAGTCGAATGAATGGTCTCTCTGATTCTTCTCCTTTTTAACCTAAAAAGAGTAGCCTTAATGATAAGATACTAAGACTAAAAATTAGGATATTTGATGTTGTAGAGAAAATCTCTCCAATCCCACTAGATTTCTGTTAGGAAAAATTGACATGTCCTAGATCCAATTATTAGAACACATTGTATTCATTTTATTTTTTGATAAATATCACGGCATTCAGTTTATTTTGTCATATTTATTATTTAATTGTTTAATTAATATGACAAGGTCCTTGATTAAATTTAGACATTTTTCATCATGATAGAGATCATGGTAATGAGAAGCGGGTTTTTATTTATAATTTAATCTAAAGTGTTCTTGATCGCAGGATTATTGATAATAGGACATTAGTAATCCGGATAGATCAATATATGTGTGATTGTCTCTATTGAATAGAGATTGATAAATCTCATTTATTAATTCACATATATAGATTATGCATATGAGATATGATCATTGAACTAACTCAACTGAGAATTCTTAATGGTTTATATTACCGTAAAACTATCAATAGGATATTCTCATGAAGAACATGGTGTAAACTTTTTCTTTGACTTGAGATTATCATAGTAATTAACTAGTTATTAGTTATACTTTGATTCCGAATACCTACTGCCCTAGGGCGCTAGCTGAATAGATATTGGGTATGACTAAATAGTTGTAGAATTAATGATATATCAAGAAGGAATCCATCAACTCTTGGTAATGAGTTTGAGCTCTACAATTATAACAATAAAATTAAAACATTGGCCAGGGTAATTGAATGAATGAAGAAATGAGTTTCTTAAGCCATTCACTAGTTTGTTATAAAACATAAAAGTTTACCTATTAGAGTTTGACAGTTATACCATACTCTAGGGTTAACTCAGAGATGGAACGATGGAAGGAAATATTGCATTATTCTTCTAAAGGTTCTTGAAGAGAAAAAGATGTTATTTTATGCTATCCGGTCGTTAAGGAGTTTTACTAGACACCAACCTTGATTAGTAATTTGGTTCGACTAATTTACTACCGACTTAATTTTGAAACAATGGGGTCACATACTAACGAATATTTCAATCTTTGCTAAATGATTATTTAATTTATTATTTGATAATTAAATTAGAGAATTTAATTTAATCAAATAAATAATTTTTTTATTCAAATGGAATATTATTATATTCTTTGCTAACACATAGAATACAATTAATATATGATACAGTTATCTAAATAAATTCTATTTGGAATAGAAAAATCAAAAGTTTCCAAATGTTGTAGCCACTAATGTTTTAAATCCTATTGGATATGATTTATTGCTGCACATTATCTTGATAGATAAGATTTACTGTTGTATGTTATCTTGATAGATAAGATTTATTACTACACGTTATTGTGAAATTCTATTAGATATGCATCAAAAATCAAGAACGTGGTACAAGCAGTAATCAATGGTTGGTTAAAATCCTATTAGATATGAATCTGATATGCTACACGTTGAACTTGATGTGCTGCACGTTAGAAAGGATATGTTGCATATTAAGTAAGATTTGACAAGTTGTCTATTAGATAGGATTTGGTAATACTGCACATTATTTATTTTTAGAATAAATAAATAAAATAGATTATATGCTTATTTAAAGTATGCAGCAAGGAAACTTCAAGATATATTGATATATCAAAAATAGAAAACGTATGTTTTTCTGCTCTTTTTTTTATTTTTAAATTTTTGTATTAGTTCCATGTTTCAAAGGTGTTGATAGCAAAGTTTGGTATCAGTGTAGATACACATAGAGTCTTCGTACAATCGAAGAAATTTTTTAAAGTATCAAGTACCTTTTACTAAGTATTTCAAATTTATCTTCATAATGTCAGAATAAAGTTAAATACAAAAATAATTATTTTTAAATTGTCATTACGTTATTCCGCTGTGTGTTTTGACCACTATGCAATCCTTCAGTTTCCTCTTAACGATTGGACTCCCAATTCCATCAAATTCCCACCAAATTAGGATACAAAATTCGCCCTCCAGCTTGCATCAAAGTTTCCGTATTGAAAACAATCTCTTTCGGCCTTGAGCCCTAAATAAAAGTTGTATCCTTGGATGTGTAAATGAATTTGGGCTATTGAATAGCCTGATTTCAATATCTGAAGTCCAGGATATGCCCATTTGAATTTTGGGTGCACAAATAGAAAATCCTATTGCAAATAAGATTCAGACCCGATTTTACAACTCCATTTAGAGGCCCAAACGAACTCGACTTTTTGCCCATAATGCCTTTTCGGAAAGCTTGATATGTGTACTTCAACTTTGATGAATCCCACATTTCCATTCTAGAACTCCAACTTAGTGAAAAACCTGAAAAAAGCAACAAAGGTCCAAAACATAAAATGCAGAATTTCTTATCTTTTAACAATTAATTCACAAAGTCTCTTAGGCATGTCAAACTCATAAAATAACTTTTAATAAGCTTAAAACACATTAAAAAGCATAATGTAAAAGGAATAAAAATATATGTATATTTTACACCTATCAAATTCCGTTATACTTAACTTTTGCACGTCCTCGGACAAAATTTAAATTTACTTTCCCAAAAAAAAAATGTAATGTCATAAAAAAAGAACAATGAAACTCTCAGATCACCATAACATATCATGAACAACACTCTAAACAACTTAAAAATTCTTATCAAATGTTTTCACTTGAAAATAAAATAACCAAATGTGTAGACGTCATAGGAATAATCACTCAATTCTCATGTTTTTGAAAGGTTAGTGTTTCACTCAATTTCATTCCATTCAAAATGATCTACCATAAACTTGCAAATCTTCTCATTCTCCACCACTTAAATTACATACATGACATAATCATAAGGTCTTTTTAAGGGTTGTAATAGGGTTCGATTCAAGGAAGGGAATCTCTAATAAGGTAGCTTAAAAGCTGTCGAAACTAACGGAGCATAAGTACCCAAAACCATACATCAAATATCAAATACTCCATTTAGCCGTTTCAATCTTGAAAATATTAAAGCCACATTAACCTCCTTTATTGGAAAATTGATTGTTCAGAAGAAGTTTCATTCAAATCAAGGAACGATCTTTCACCTTCTAAATCTCCAACCCTTTACTAGAATTTTTCGGAGGAATCAACGATATGAAAGTTAGAACAAATTCCTCCTTCGCTTCCCTTTCACTTTACATCTTCTTCCTCTTTCTTTCTCTTTCTCTTTTTTTTTACCATGTATTATAAAACTCAAAAAAAATTCAAAATAACAACTTGTTCTATTACACCTACCATAGCTACTCCACAAATTAAGGCAACCCCAAACTTCTTCCATGTATTCCCATGCTTTTATACTGATGAATGATGCTCCACTAGCCTTACAGCTTGGGTAGGACATTTTTGGGTTAAGGCTTGTAATGCGGGTTTACAATTCAAAGAAAAAGTCCATGAGCTCAAAAGGGTTCTCAAAGGAAAATTAATTTAAAGGTGGGCCACTAGGCTATATACGGCGCATAACAAAAAATGTCTTAATTTTGTTCATACATGCATGTGTAAGTGTGGTTTCGAAAAGAATTAGGACAAATTCTAAAGAAACAAAACAATGGAAGCAAATCACACATGAAAGGAAAATATAGACCGATATGGATGTTACGGTCTTAAGACTCAAAGTCTCACAGGCTTGTGTCTACCAAATACTTTATTCCCAAAGAAAATAGCCTGATTAAACAATCTTAAGAAACCATATCATCATTCAATCATGTTATCAAACACTAGAAAATAATACAAATTGTGGGGTTTTTTTTGGTTCTTTTTGTGGAGGTTATAAACTCCCTCGGATTAAAAAGTCTCAAAATCTGATTTCCCTCTCCCCCAAAAACGATCCCCTCCTAAATCCCTAACAGTTTGCGTCATTTTCCTCCCTCCCTCACTCCCTCACTTCCTCCACTGCGTGCAGTATAGATCCAATCTGAGCATTGAGCAGAGTTCCGATCTGAGCCGAGAAAGGGTAGAAGAGTATCGTTATAAATGCTGCATTTTGTTCTTTCAAAGGTGAGTTTATATTTATACTAGGCCGCATTTTTGCCAGTAATCTTTCTCTGATAAGTATAAATATCAATTTGTGCTCTTACCAAGATTTATATCGTGTTTTATGAGGTTTGAATCAAAGGCTGCATTTTGGTTTTGCTTCTCTCCTGCATTTTTTTTCTCAACCGTTTCCAATTTTGTAAGAGTGCCTAATAGAGGAAAGTCCAAATCTTTCCTGCCAAGTCTTTATTCTCACTCCATTAGTCGTTCCTGTTAAGTGGCTTTGTTTGGAGACTTCAGCTTCTGAGTTACCAGCTCCTAATTAAGCTTCCAATGCTGCAAAGTAATACATCAACATTTTTAACCAATCAATGTAAAATTGACCTAAACAAAATTGCAACTTAAAGTTGTTAGCTTTCTAATCATAAACCTGATTCCATGTCCTGGTGCATAAGTGAATGAGGAAATAAGAGCATATAGCTCTAGTTTCAATTCCGCAGAAATGGAATTGCTTTTTTGATAATAAAAATAGATTCATTGTTAACAATGGCGAACACTTTCAAACACATGGGACTCATATTTTACTTATAAGCTTTCCTGTTAGTAGCTGAAAACATAAAAGTAATAACTCCTCTCTTATAAACTATATTTGCTCATTCATATGAGAAAATAAATCCAAGTTGTCATATTTCATATTATAATCTTAATAGTATTTTGAAATTTTTAATGAAAAATTATCCTATCTAGATCATTTACGAAAAAGCAAAGTATAGAACAACTGATTCTTTTTTTCCCCTCTCTTTTGAATTTTTGTACATGAAGAGCACCCTCATTTCTTTTTCTTTACATACAAATAAAACAAGCAAATATCTATATATAAGTATAAATCTAAGTATACTTTTAACTAAAAATACCATGGCCTCACCTCATGTGTGTTATTACCAGGAGCTACCTGCAAATGGTTGAAAGAATTGGAGGCCATGTATTTGATTAGACTCTAACGTGCTCCCAGTTTCCTAAAACCAAAATCTCAATAACAATAACCCATTAAAATCTTTACAATCTAATTAGCAGGAGAAACTAGTGTTGTGAGGCAGCAGCTGAGGATTCCTATTTCCTTCCACCTTCTTAGTTCTATATCTCCTTGTGCATCAATAATATAATCATCAAGAAAAAGGAAGCTCTGCCTTGGAGTTCTTTTGGAGGCCTACCTCGTTTGTTCGATGATGATGTGCCAGCCACATCCACATGATCATTCCAATACAGCGATGAGTGTTCTTTTGGAGAGCCGAAGTAGTTTGGACAAAAGGAAGTTTTGCCTTGGAGTTTAAGTGTTCTTTATCACTGTTAAGAGTGTCACTTTCACCCACCACGCCATTCAAAACAGATCACATATTTGTCAACACCTGATCCAGAGAAAAAGGAACTTATCCTTCAGATTTCTTCATCATCTTGTCATCCTTGAAGTCATGTTATATATGCATCCAAGTTGTAATTATAAAGTGATCTATACATACTTCGTGGGAATTATAAAGAGGTTATAGCTATAAAGATCAACTTTTAAAATTCTAGTTGAAGCTTTATGATATGATGAAGATTAACTTACGGTTGGTGCCTCTTTGCATGGCTGTGAAACTATTTGATTTATTGATTTAGGACTATGGCTACTCAATAGCATGCTAAGAACTATTTGATCTATCTTCCTTTCTTTTGGTTGGTTGTTTTAGATTCACAAGTGGAGGTGCCATATCAACAAAAACATATCATCTTGCTTTGTTTTCACTAACATGTGATACCAAAAAGTTATTTTTTGCAACTTTGAAAAATGTTATAGTACCAGATGGCTACTCAAGTAGCATTTCTAGATGTGTTGATGAGGTACAAAATAAGATTTTTAGGTTGAAAAGTCATGATTGCCATATTATTATGGAGCAATTGCTACCATTAGCAATTCGTAATGTGTTGCCAAACCATGTGATTGTAGTCTTATGGAATTTTGCTCAATTTTTAGAGTCATTTGTGGTAAAAGCTTGAATCCTTCATACCTTGATACGTTCCAAGATCACATTGTGGTTACACTTTGCCACCTAGAGATGTTATTCCCTCCATCATTCTTCACAGTCATGGTTCATTTAACTGTGCATCTAATAGAGGAAGCAAAGCTTGGAGGTCCAGTGCATTATAGGTATATGTATCCTGTGGAGAGGTAAAAGATTGCTACTTTTAATTTAAGGTCATTTGTATTTAGGTCACTTAAAATAGTTAGTTACATTAATTTTCCATTATTATTTTTAGGGAATTAGGTCATTTAAAATCACATGTATGGAATAAGGCACAACTAGAAGGTTCCATAGCTAAAGGTTACTTAGCTGAAGAGGCTTTTACTTTTTGTTCTCAATACATAGAGGATATAGAAACAAGGTTTAATAGACCTACACGTATTCATGATGACCCAAATGACAATGAGTCTTCTGAAATGTCTTCTTTCTTCCCCCGATTAGGTAAATCAGTAGGAGCTTCCTCAATGCTTACTTTAATTCAAATGCAGAAACTACTAGTTCACCGATATGTGATTTTGAATTGCGCAATAGTCATGTCATTTTGTGGAGTGAGTAAATGTGATAAACTTTATATGATTTGTAGTTATACTATTTGAAATAGATTGCTCATGTGCATTGATTGCAATATAATTATTTGATGTAGTGAATTTAGACAAAACATAAAGAGGACTTCAAGGGGAAGAAGATCTTCAGCTATAGAGATAGAGAAGAGAGTTAGAGAAGAGAGTTAATAGAGAGTTTGTTGATTGGTTTCGAAAGTAGGTGACTAACCAATCATTAGTTATGTTTCTTTTTGCCGTATTTGCTTTGAGATTAGAAACTTGACTAAGATAGCTCTTTTATTTAGATTTTGAATTCAAACACAATAGCCACAATGTCTACTGATCTAAAGTTTCTAGCACGAGGTCCATTGGATAATGCAAGGAGATTTACATCTTATAACATCAATGGGTTCAAATTTTGAACTTTGGCTTGAGAAGAAGGATTGAAAACACAAAATAGTAGAGTTTTCTTAACCTCTAACACATCTTGTGTTGCGAGTAGTGTTGATAGGAATTTATGGCAAACAAACTTACCATATTATAAGAAGTTGGAAGATATCATTGAAATTAACTATTATGGCCAGTTCATGGTTACTTTTTTCAAATGTAAATAAGATGACACTACTTGAGATAGAGGGTATAAAAAGGATCATTGAAATTTTAATTGTTAATTTTGATAGACTAATTCATACTGGTGAACATGAAGACCACGAACCTTACATCAAGGCATCTCAAGCACATATGGTGTACTATGTAGATGATGTGGTTAATAAAGGATGGAGTGTTGCTATACATTTGAAGCCAAGAAATTTGTATGAAATGGGAGAAGAAGTAGAAGAGGAAGTATATGAGAATGAGCAATACCAAGAGCAAGAACTTGAGTAATTTTTTGGCCCCGATGATGAGTATATGCAATTGGCTCTAGACCATCTAATTGATGATGTAGTTGAGGCAAATGTTCCTACTAACTTAGAAACAGATGCACACATGTTTGATTAAAAATGTGATCATATAATATTTGTAATTTAGCAATATGGTGCTTTATCTAAAGGTAATGGTTTCACATAATTAAAGTTGTGGTTATTTTATTTATTTATTTTTAATGCATGTTTAGAAATATGATCGTAAACATTTAATTTACATTTCATCTCTGATCTCTTTAGTTTTTTCATGAATATGTAGTCATGCCAAAGGTTAAACATTTTCAAAATCTACTGAAGTCAGCACCTCAACCACAATGCAATGTCTATCCTTCAACATGGGCTCTAGTACATTCTTCACCATCAGTTCATGCTTAGTCAAAAACTGTTGTAGAGACCTCATCATTAGCTCATGCCCCACTACTTGGTCCAATTAATCCTTTACTGATGATTCAAGCCCCCCTGCATACTCCAGTAAATTCCTCATCAGTAGCTGAAATCCCAAAATAAGTTCCAACTCAGCCTTTTAATTCAAGTGCATCATCTTCATGTTGTGCTGGACGTGAGTGTACATAGTATTGGACTGAGGAGGCAATATGTATATGCATTATACGTTTATGGTTGAGTAACTTTGTGATCATAGAACAATGGTAACTTTGTGAAGTTCTTATTTTTATTTCTTTTGGTTGACTTACTCATTTTCTTGTTAAAGACTTGGAAGGAGCTATCAAGAAGATTAAGCTCAAGGTTAAGGAAGTCAACAACTTACGTAGTGGAGAACACATTATTGTGAACTTTGATGAGTACTATGTAGCATATAGTGAAGTACAAGGCCTACTTGTGGGATATTATGGAACATTGGCAATAGATTGCAAGTTATTTCCAATTAACTTTGACAGATGGTCAATGAAAACCTAAACCTACACCTAAAGATTACTTCAATGAGTGTTTTGAAACAATCATAAAGGAATAAGCATAATTGCACATATCTTTTTGTTGCTATTAGATTTCATAGTTGCATGTAAATGCATAACTAAGTAACTTCTTTTTTTTATTTGAAGTCTTGATTTTCTTTTAGGACTACTGAAGCCATTGCAAAACGATATTGCAATGCTAGTATCAAGGATATGTGGGCTGCACATAGACAAAAAGTGTGGAATGATTTCTCTGACACATCCATGAGAAGAGATGAAATTAAGAGTAATGTGCAAAGAGGTATAGAGAGATCAATGGATTGCTTATGTTCATTACTGTCTAAATCCATGAACACAAGTAAGATTATGGTTACTTTGGTTTATCATTGTTATAATTAAACGTTTCATTACTATATGAAATTGTAATTGTTTTGTTGATAGGAGCTTTGTAGAAGAAATAAAGAAATTCGACGTAGGCAAACGATTCCACATACTAGGGGTTCTAGACCTAATTCAAGAAGGAATAAGATAGTAGTTACACCAACATGATAATTTTTACTATTTGCAATGTTAATGTTTATTTTGATTTTTTTTTTAACTTCTTTCTATCTTAGTTATTGGAAATTGAATGGAAAGTTGGTTGGAGAAAAATGTATATTGAAACTCACAAGAGAAATGATGGATCATTTGTAAATACAGAAGCAAAAGATAAAGTGGTCAGTTTAGCTTGGGTATCTTTATAATATTAAGTTAATTAACTTGGTTTCTAACCTTCTACATTTCAATCTTGACAATTTTTTAATTGATAATGTTGCATGCCCATAGGAAGAAATTAAACAAGTTATGTCTCAAAGCACTAATGATGAATCTAAAATTTCTCCTAATGATGTTATTGGTTAAGTGTTTAGGGAATAGCACTCTCGAAGAGTACGAACCATGGGTATGAGAGCAACTGCTGCTAATATATTCAGGAATACTAAATTTTGATTTAGTGACTTGAGTTGTTCTTCAGCTGAGGTTGCTACATCATCTACACAGTGGCAAAAGAGGTACTTCCGATTGGAGAATGCACTTAAGGCCTACATGAAAATGAAGGAAGAAAGCATTCCTAAAGAATTGGCTTGCTTCTTTGCTCCTCAACTACAGGTAAAGTATTTTAATGTTTACAATATTTGTACCTGAGTTCTTTTTCTTTGTAGTTTGGTGCTCTAACTAAGGTTGGCTTTTGTTATTTGCTATATTAAGTTACTCTTTAAATTACACACAAAGTCTAATGCTAAAATGCTTGAATGATCAATAGGAGATTGTTGGTCTTTTGGGTTTATGAATGGATTCCTTACCTTCTTTAAGTGAGCGTATAATCATGAAACTTCATTTTGATAATTGAGAAAATAATGATCAAAGCTTGGATTATGTTTTGGCTTGGTGTTTTGTCTTCAGATTGCATTCTACTTTAGTGCTAATATAGAATTTTGGTATTGATGTGAATCACAATTGTTAAAAGGATGCTTTTGAGAATGAAGTATCATTTTGGTAGATCATTTGTTTGTTCTATTTCTGTTAGAATAAATTTGAAACAGATTTAGAAAATGTCAAAATTGTCTTGTTAGATGATCCATCTTGAGTTAATGTTGATTATCTTTTTCTACCAAATTTGTCTATAAGTATTCGGTTTATGATTCAATAAAATTATTTGAGAATTATTCTCTTTTTCTCTTTGATGCTATACTTGCTTTGATGTTTAAATCATGATTTCCATACATTTATTCATCATTAGGGAGTAACACATGTGTCTTCATGAGTTGCCCTTTTGTGACTTCATTCATGAATAATCAAAAAAATTACTAATGAAGTGCTTCTGAAAAATGTGGATACATGCATTTGGGAATGATATTTGATTTCTTCGAAAAAATGGAGGTGGAACTTTCTTCTAAAAGAAAAAAAAATGAGAAGGTTATCAATCCAGTATCGAATTGATGGGTTAAGTGCTTGAAATGTTAAATATTTGAATTAACTCATCTTTGCAATCCAAACAAGGTGATCAAGATGTTAGAAGGTTATCAACCTTGATAAGAATAAGAATTGGATCGTGCTATTCATTGAATGGGAAAATCATTAAATCGCTGTAAATAGAAAAAGGGGAGGAGAATGATTTATTTATATCTTATCTTTGTAACCAGTTTGGATGAAGTATGTAATTAGTTAGAAAACCTGTTTCCTCCATTCTTATCTCTGTAATCATGAGAATCTAGCAAGATTAGAGTAGATTATGATGCACTGATCTTGAAATCTCCAAAACTCGAGAAAATTGAAGGTTATTTATGATTAAAGGAGAGGATATCAATGGAAAAAAGAAACAAGAACATTGTAGTGAACCAATATTGGAAACTCCATGGCAAACCCTAAACTAGAAAAAAATCTAGTAGGGAGTCTCATGCTTTTCGACCATCTCTCGAGGACCCCCAAATTAATTTCGAGACATCTCATTTACTAAGAACAATTAGAACACCTATACAAATTGTTTTCTCTATTATGTTTAATCCATCTTGTTCTTTGCACAAAAATGTATCTACCATGGCTCTTTTTAGATGAATTAAAAACTCTATGGATTATTGATTCTCGAGAACTAATCCTATTGTTCCAAATTGTTTTCATCTTATAGTCCCCAGCAATAGAAAAATCAAAACTGATGGGAAATCGGGAATTGAATCTATTCCTCTTTCTCATTCCTTAATTCTTCATGTTCCTAACTTGTCATGCAATCTATTGTCCATTAGCAAAATAATAGTTGATCTTAAATGTCGTGCTATTTTTTATTCCTCATGTTGTAAATTTCAAGAATTGAATTCGAGAATGGTACTAGGAAGATTTTGTTATCCTTGTAATGAAAAGTTGAGAAAGGCAATCTCAACAACGTACTGTTTCAATTATTGGTGCCGTTTCTAAGGATAGTGAAATAATGTTGTGGCATCATAGTTTAGTCCACACAAGTTTTCTTTATTTAAAAACTTGTTTGGGAATTTTTCAAGAAAAATCCATCTCATTTTGGACATTTGTCAATTGTCTAAACATCATTGGAATTTCCCTCAAACTTATAAAGCATCCACTCCATTTACCATAATCCATAGTGATGTTTGGGGACCTAGTCGTGATCCTACACCTTTAAGTAAACGTTGGTTTGTCACGTTTATTGATGATCATACTAGGTTGACTTGGGAATACTTGATGAAGGAAAAATATGAAGTGAAAATAATTTTCAAATTTTTTTTAAGATGGTGGAAACACAATTTCAGGAAAAAATTAAAATTTTCTGGAGTGATAATGGTAAAGAATACTTTAACCAACATCTGAGCAATTTTTTCATGGAAACAAGAATTGTTCATCAGAATTCTTGTACTAATACTCCTCAACAAAATGGGGTGACTGAGAGGAAAAATAAACATTTGTTAGAGGTAGCTCAAGCATTACTTTTTCAAAACAATGTACCTAAATATTTATGAGGAAAGGCTATTTTGACTGCAACCTATTTGATTAATAGAATGCCTAGTAAGGTTTTAAATTTTAAAACCGATTTTGATGAAGTCGGGGGAAGGGTTTTTTCCAACAAATAGGCTTTCAACTTTTTTACCCCTAAAAATATTTGGGTGCACGATTTTTGTCCATATCCATAACCACAATCACAGTAAACTTGACCCTCGAGCAAAGAAATGTGTTTTTATTAAGTATGCTCCAAATCTAAAAGGATACAAGTGTTTCATCTCTAAAAAAACTTTTGTCACTATGGATGTCACTTTTTTTTAGTCAACACTTATTTTACTACTCATCTTCAGGGGGGAGAAAAAATGAAAATTCAACACAATATTTTCAACTCAAAGAATCCACACTTCTTAATACAAATGAGTTAAGTTTTTTAAATAATGAAGACACAGGTGGTTTAACTCTAATGCCGAGACATGAAAATTTGAATTCTTACCCCTATGAAACAGATGTAAATGAGACAGGTACCATTGGCAGAGACTCCAGATTTTTTGACATTATCTACTCAGGGAGGAAAACTACTCAAAGAAATGAGCCCGATGATCATACTAAAGAATCCACAACTCTTAATACAAATGAGTTAAGTTTTTTAAATAATAAAGACACAGGTGGTTTAACTCTAATGCCGAGACATGTAAATTTGCTCCAACCCTATGAAATGGATGTAAATAAGACAGTACCAAGAGACTCCAATTTTTTTGACATTGTCTACTCAGGGAGGAAAACTACTCAAAAAATCCACTATGATCTTACCTGCCATGAATCTTTGAACCCAGCAGGTAATCGAACTTTCGTATAAATTACTCAATCTATTTCTAATCCTTCTACAACTACTGAGTCAAATGAATCTAATCTTCCCATTGCTATTCGGAAAGGTGTAAGGTCATGCACCAAACATCCACTGTCTAACTTTGTGTTATATGAAAATCTGTCACCTTTTTTCATACTTTTACCTCACAATTGTCATGTATGGAGATTCCAAAAAAATGTACAGGATGCTCTAGAGGTTCCCGAGTGGAAGGAGGCTATCTTGGAAGAGATGAAAGCCCTTGAAAAGAATCAAATATGTGGAAATTGATATACACTTCATCAAAGAAAAGATCGATGATGGAGCTATCTGTATGTCATTTGTTCTAACTATACAGCAACTAGCAGATATCTTCACCAAAGGGTTATTCCGAATTAACTTTGAACATCTTGTAAATAAGTTAGGCTTGATAAATATCTATGCACTAACTTGAGGGGGGTGTCGAAGTTTGTTACCAAATCTGTTGAGATCTTAATGATCTGATTCAAATTTGATTATTAGGATTTGTTACCAAATCTGTTAAGATCTTAATGATTTGATTCAGATTTGATTATTAGGAGATTCTGTTAAAATTAATTTAAATCATTCAGATTTAGATAGATAGTTAGAATAAAATTTGATTTAATTAGATTTTAGATAGGAAATCTTTCTGTTTTTATTTTATTCCTTGTATAACAAATTTGTTTGTTCTATTTCTGCACTCTTGAAACTAAAATGTCAAAATTGTCTTGTTAGTGATCCATCATGAGTTAATGTTGATTACCTACATGCCGAGTATTGTTTGGTTACTCTTTTCTCTCTTTGATGCTATACTTGCTTTGATGTTTAAATCATGATTTCCATACATTTATTCATCTACGCAACATGTGTCTTCATGAGTTGGTTGTGACTTCATTCATGAATAAATTACTAATAAGTGCTTCTACGTGTGGATACATGCATTTGGGAATGATAATTGTTTCTTATATTATGGTTGCTGCCTAAAAAAAAAAGAGAAGGTTATCAATCCAGTATTGAATTGATGGGTTAAATGCTTGAAATGTTAAATATTGTCTTAAGTGCCTTTGCAAGGAAGAGAAGGTTATCAACCTTGTAAGAATAATAGTCCAGATTCATTGAATCTGTAAAGAATCATTAAATCTGTAAATAGAATAAATCAGGATGATTTATTTCCTTTCTTATCTTTGTAACCATTAGAATTAGTTAGGATTATTTGTTTCCTTTCTTATTTCTATAATCATGAGAATTAAGATTTTATGAGTAGATTAGTGATCTCTCAACTCCTTTTATATATTTTTCCGTATCAATGGAAGGAAACAAGTGCTGGTAATATTTCCAAAACCCTATATTTCTTACTGTCAAGAGCTAGGTTCGATGCCACGAGACTATCTAAGCCCCTTCTTTATTCTTTTTACCATGGCCCACAATATGAACAATTCTAAACCGAGATCCCCCTAGTGATGGAAATCTTTCACCAAACTTCAAAATTGCATCCAACGTGCAAACTTCTCTAGCCCTTTGCGACCCTTCTTTATAAATCACACTCCATAAATTAAATGATATTAATTTTAGAGAATGGTACTAATTTGTTACCCTTGCAATCAAAGGGAAGGGTGAATATGGGTACCTTACTAGTGCCATTTCAACACCCTCAAAAGATGGGTCCGATTTCAGAAATGGGAGGTAGAAAACTCCATTATTATAGCATGGCTGGTCAACTCAATGGAACCCAAGATTGGCCATGTGTATCTCTTCATCGGACCGCAAAGTCCTTCAAAAACCTTTAGATCTTGAAAACTCTTCCCAATGCTTTGAATTGAAGTGGAACACCAAACAAGGAAGCCTAGGTGTCATAGAATACTCAACAATCTAATGCAACCTGTAGAGATAGACCTCTTTTATGAACTTGATTGGGACACCCTAAATGATGCCCGAAGTATAACAAGATGATGGAGAAGGACTGTTTGAGTTCTTGCATGGTTTAAATCCAGATCTAGATGAAGTCGGTACTTGGCAAAGCCATTACCCTCCCTTAGAGAAGTACTTCTCTTACCCAACGAGGTCGGAAAGTGGAGAGCGAGAAAAATGGTTATGCTTAACCCTTCCATAGATTCCAGACCACTCCTACCCCAGTTAAAACAATCATCCGCATGTCAACAAAACTAGAGATCAAAATTCTATCTCTCGAGAAAAGTAATGGTGTGAGATATTACTTGCCATTATCATACCCGTGACACTTGCTGGAAGGTTCATGGCAAGCCTCCTAATTGGAAAAAAGTTTGAGAGGACAAAAAAGGTTAGCTCATGTGGCGAGATTGACGAAGAAGAATTGATCAACTTATCCCTGATCAAGTAAATTTGCTCCAACAACTTTTACAAAGCAAGTAAAAATCCGCACTCAATGCTCTAGAAAAATCCATCTCTATTGCTAAAAGGTAGAAACATTCTTTTACTATTAAAAAATCTAATGAAGTTCAATGGATAGTTAACCCGAAACAATAGACCAATGACGGGAACTTTTGACAACTTTGTCTCCTACTCCAAAATAAATAGTAATATCTCTCTAACCCGAAGGAGAAGGAATCATTAAATTTTGAATTTCTCACTACTTGTTTTATATGTTCCTATATTAAAGCATAATCTATTAACTCATCCAAGTTAAGGATTTGAGACTTGACATTTTTCCCAACTCATTGTGTTTTTCAAGACCTTGCTTTGGGGAGGATGATTGGCAGTGCTGAAGAAAGGGAAGGCCTCTATTATCTCATTGGTTGTCCTCTGTCTAGGTTTAGTCCTTCAGTATTCATTATTCAATTAGATTCTGAGGTGCTTTTGTGGCACCATCGCCTAGGGTACCCTAGTTTTTCTTATTTACAGCATTTGTACCCTCATTTTTTTTTATCAATAAAGGCAGTGACAATTTTTCTTGTGAGCAATGTATCCTTGCAAAACAAACAAGAAACTCATATCAGACTCAAAACTACAAACCATCCAAGCCTTTTCATCTTGTCCATAGTGATATTTGGGGGCCAGCACGAATACCATCATTAACTAAAAAAAATGGTTCATAACCTTTATTGATGACCATACACGAACCTGCAGGGTGTTTCTAATGAAAGATAAATCAGAAGCCCCTCGAATTTTTTAAAACTTCCATAAATTTATACTTAATGTCTTCCAAACCTCTATTCAAATACTTAGAACTGACAATGAATGAGAATATCTTTCCCATTCTTTTGTTCAGTACCTATCAAACTATGGAATCTTTCACCAAACTTCAAATCCATATACCTTTCAACAAAATAGGATAGCAAAAAGAAAAAACTGTGACCTTTTTGAGACTGCTAGAGCAATGATGTTTTCTAGTTCCACTCTTCATTCTTTTTGGGGAGAAGCCATCCTTATAATACTCATAATGTTCCCTCCAAAGTCCTTAAATTTAAGATCCCTTTAAGTCTGCTGATGGAACATTACCCAAATATCAGACTCCTAAACACCTTTCCCCCAAGAATATTCGGTTGTATAGCCTTCATTCTCAACCATACTCCTTCTAAGTCCAAACTTGATCCTCGGTCCCTTAAAGTTATTTTTGTGGGGTACTCTCTACCCAACTAGGATACAAATTTTATTCCCCCTCAACTCACAGATTTTTTGTCACTACCACTATCTAGTTTCAGGAACATCATCCTTTCCTTGCCATCTCTTCAAGGGGATAATATAAGTGAAGATAGGTCTTGCCATTAGGATCCCATAGTTTCTCTACTGTTGCTACCTAAAAGTTTGAAAGAACCTGAAATTGAGGATGACATTCCCTTAGAATTAGAACCAAAAAATCCCACCAATACTTGAAACATCTCCTAAAACCTCTCCTAACCTAGAATAAGAACCCAGAAACTGAACCTTTCTTAATGGAGAACCTTGAACCTAACCCGAAAGAAACTAATCCAAAGGGAGAGAAACTCCAAAGAGATTCTTTTGAGAATATAATAGGAGGAAACCACTTCAACAAGGTCAATCATTCGACTTGGAACCGAGTCAAGGGAGTGGAATAAGGGATAATTCTCTGCATTCTGGTAATGACCAATATTCCATTGAAGTAAAGGATACTGAACCCACGAGAGCAGGGTTCACAAGGTTTAGTGTCGTTCTAACCAGAATTGGGTACAAGTAGGGACATGCTGATCACACACTATTCGTGAAATGCTCTAAAGAAGGAAAAAAGGACCATCCTTATAGTCTATGTTGATGATATCATTATAACAGGCGATGACTTGCTAGAAATCAAAAAATTGAAAGACCATTTGAAGTCTGAATTTGAGGTCAAGGACCTTGGAAAACTAGGATACTTCCTAGGAGTGGAGGTAGCTGGGAGCAAGAAGGGAATATTCATCTCTCAAAGGAAATATACCTTTGACTTACTTAAAGAAACTAGAAACTTAGGTTGTAAACCAGCTTCTACACCTTTGGAACAGGGGTGGAAGGGTAGAACTGATAATGAGGATACTCCAGTTGATAAGGGAAGGTATCAACGCCTAGTAGGAAAGCTTATCTAGCTCTCCCTAACAAGACCTGACATTGCTCATGTTGTAAGCGTTATCAGTCAATATATGCACTGCCCTACACAAGGACATTTAGATGTTGTCATTCTTATCTTGAGATATTTGAAGAGAACACATGGAAAGGGCTTATTGTTCAAGAAAAGTGAAGATAAGGGAATTGTAGGATATGCGGATGCAGATTGGGCAGGGTCATATGATGATTGCAAGTCTACTTCAGGTTATTCCACTAAAGTTTAGGGTAATCTTGTAACTTGGAGGAGCAAAAAGCAGTCTATGGTCTCTAGAAGTAGTGTCAAAGCCGAATACAGGGCAATTGCCCAAACAATTTGTGAAGTAATCTGGTTAGAAAGGTTACTAGAGGACTTAAAAATTCCTTTGACAACACCAACAAGACTGTATATTGATAGTAAATCAACCATCAGTAAAATCAACAATCCTGTCCAGCATGATAGAATGAAACATGTGAGGATTGATAGGAGCTTCATTAAACAAGAAGTTGAGAATGGTGGAATTAGTTTAAACTACATCTCTACCAAACTCCAAGAAGCTGATGTACTGACCAAGACTTTGTCAAGACTAGTTTTTGAAGATAATATTGGCAAGCTGGGAATGATAGACATCTATTCACCATCTTGAGGAGGAGTGTAAGAATAAGAGTCCAGATTCATTGAATCTGTAAAGAAACATTAAATCTGTAAATAGAATAAATTAGGATGATTTATTTCTTTTCTTATCTTTGTAACCATCAGAATTACTTAGGATTATTTGTTTCCTTTCTTATCTCTATAATTATGAGAATTAGCAAGATTTTAGGTGTAGATTGGTTGATCTCTACCAACTCCTCTTGTATATATATTTTTACCATATCAATGGAAGGAAACAAGCTGGTAATATTTCCAAAACCCTATATTTCTTCAAACCTAGTATTGAATTTAGATTGTTGTGGGATTACATTAGAAATTAATAATGTTTTGAAGAAATGTTTTGATAATGTTTTGAACTGTGTAATGCATTAAATTTTCTTTATGCATGATCTTGATGTTTGGTGTTCAAGGAAGCTTAGATTAGCTTAATAAAAAGCATACAAGTCATGGGTTTTTCTTCCTTTCAATGGAGCTCACTAGATTCCTTTTTTGTAATATGCTGCTAATGTTCAATGTCTTGTTCATTTCTTTATAGTTTCTTACCAAATGTCTTTCTTTTACTATTTTAGCCAAGTGATGCTTCAAGTGAACTTACTATGTCATTAGATGCAAGAAGATCATCAGGTGGTAGCAACACAACCCACCAAGAGCATATTTAGTGTTGTTTTTTTTTATGTTCATTTATTGTAGCCTTACTTTAGGTTATTAAGGATTTTAAGTTATAAGTTTAAACTACAATGGATGAATTTATGTAACTTACTATGGATTTGAAGTTGTGATAATTATGTTACTATGAATATTTTTAATGTAATTTGATTTGCATTTATATGGATAACTTCGTAAAATTATTTACACTTTTGATTGTGCACCCTGAATGTAACTAAAATTAAAAATTAAATTTGTTGTAAATATTTTTTAAAAAATCATTAATCAAATTATGGTGGTTTTAAACTCTAACAAAATTAAAATGCTGTTTACAACAATAAAACAACAATGGTTAAACACCTACAATTTTTTTTTAAAAAAGATCAGACAATAGGATAGTAGGGGTTAAAAATTGTCACAAATTGAACAAAATTGTAAAACTTTAAAACCACCACAAATTAGTCATTGTTGCAGGGGTTTTTGAAAAATTATCACATACAGATTACAGCGAACGTAAATGTAATGTTTTTTAAAATCGTTGTAATTTAATTAGTGGGGTCAAAAATTGCTACAAGTTTAAGCCCACCCCTCCCCCTAATTTAGCCCTTTTTTTAGTCTATCTTGGACCTTTTGACTGAGAGTGTTTGTAGATATTAAACATCATTATTAAGAATGTCCCTAGATCATAGATCATGAATTTAGAACACCATATTGATAACCAAATGCATACCTCTTGTAAACATCTTGTTCTTATTAAGTCTACGGTCAAGAATGATCAAGAATTTGTATATACTTGTGGACTACAGGAATCATGATCTTCTTCTCCTTCTCCTCTCTCTTTTGGATGGGGCAATAGTGGTTTTGTGAATGAAAGATCATGTCCATGTCTTTAAAAGACACGCATATATATAGAGGGAGTGGAGAGGGGACTTGCCCTTTCGTTGAAGAGTTGTCTTGTTCCACACATCATGGAAACAAGCAACTAAGCATCACACCTTTTCAAGCACACATACCATTTGAACTCAAGGTTCAACATGTGATTTCCAATAAATCCATTGATCATAATATAAAAGGATTTCAGGAAACATCAGGTTACCATTCAACTAGTTTTGACAAATAGACAAATCAATGGAAGTCCAAAATCATAAGAAAATTTCTAACATTCTCCCACTTGGACAATATTGATTCAATTTAATTTAACTCAGAAGAATTTCAAACTAAATATATAAATAAATATATAGGTATTTTTACAAATTCTTTTTTGAAAAAGAAAAGAAATTCTGGTTGAACAATTATGGCCACTAAAATAACTTGATTATACTCACATTAAACATGATCAAAGAATTCAATAAAACTATCAATTAAGAGCCATAAATGATAGATAAACTATAAGAGTTTAATTCATCAATGACTACATAACTAATAATCTTATTGTCATGATCATAATTCAAGTGTGCTAGTGTAGATACACATCATAGCTTAGTTTATGATCATTTGCCCTTTAAGCTAATATGTATGGGTCCTACATTATGTTTTCCCAAGAAAACACAACCAATCTCCCCAAGGAGATTATAAACATATTTATCATTAAACACCATTTTCTTCAAGAAAATTAAACATCTCGAGACAACATAGCAATAAAACTGTACAATAATCATTATAACAATAATACAAAAATAAACATGCACATAATTTTATTAAAAGAGCATTACATAAGTTCAATGTAACAAATATACAATAAATGACAACTCTCACTAATCAATTACATCAAAGGATCTTATGATACCCATGTTCTCAGCATGTCTTATAAACACTGTGGGTCTAAGTCCCTTAGTTAGGGGGTCAGCAAGCATCTCATCAGTAAGAATATGCTCAACAAGAATCTCTCCATTATCAAACATTTCTCTCACCACCAAGAATTTGATCCTTATATGTTTAGAGGCAGAAGTGGTTCTATTATTCTTGGTGAACAAAACAGCAGCTCGATTATCACAATAAATTTTCAGCGATTTAGAAATAGAGTCAACAACACCAAGAGCGGAAATAAAGTTCCTTAACCACATAGCATGTGAAGCTGCACCATACAATGCAACAAACTTAGCTTGCATTGTGGAAGAAGCTCACAGAGTTTGCTTTACGCTTTTCCAAGATATAGCCCCTTCGGCTAACATGAAAATGTATCCAGAAGTTGATTTGTCATCATCTATACATCCAGCAAAGTCTGAATCAGAGTAGCTAATGACATTTAAATCATTCACATTCCTGTAAATAAGCATGTAATCTTTTGTCTTCTGCAGGTACCTCATAACCTTCTTAACAGCTACCTAATGAGCATGTCCTGGATTAGATAGATATCTTCCCAATGCACTAACAGCGAAAGACAGATCAGGTCTAGTGCACACCTAAGCATACATAAGGCTACCAACCGCACTAGTATAAGGCACATTTGTCATGGAACTCCTTTCAATATCATTCTTAAGGCACTGCTCCTTACTCAACTTGTCTCCTTTGGTAACAGGAACATCACCAGGCCTACAAGTTTTCATATTATACCTTTTAAGAACATGATTAATATAGGCTCTTTGAGATAAACCCAAAAGCCTACGACTCCCGTCTCTATGAATTTCAATGCCCAAAACAAAAGAAGCTTCTCCAAGATCTTTCATATCAAAAGTAGCTGACAACATATCTTTGGTCTCAATAAGTAGATCATAACTATTGCTGGCAAGTAAAATATCATCCACATAGAGAACAAGAAAAATGAATTTACTCCCACACACCTTAAGATATATGCATTGATCTAACTTATTCTCCACAAAGCCCATAGAAGAAACAACTTCATCAAATTTAATATACCATTGTCTAGAAGCTTGCTTCAAACCATAAATAGACTTCTTCAATTTGCATACCATATGTTCCTTTCCATCTTCTATAAAACCTTCAGGTTGCTGCATGTAGACCTCTTCATAAAGATCTCCATTCAAGAAGGCCGTTTTTACATCCATCTGGTGCAACTCCAAATCATAATGAGTAACTAGAATCATAATAATTCGGAAAGAGTCTTTGGAAGAAACAGGAGAAAAAGTCTCTTTATAGTCAATTCCCTCCTTTTGAGTGAATCCTTTTGCCACTAATCTTACTTTAAAGCACTCCATATTTCCTTTAGAATCTTTCTTTGTCTTAAACACCCATTTGCACCCAATAGGCTTAATACCTTTAGGAGGTTCTACAAGCTCCCACACATCATTATGATTCATAGAGACTATTTCATCATTCATTGCTTCAATCCAATTACCAGATAAAGCATTAGAAACATCTTCCTTATAATTTTCTAGATCTGTCATGCACTCAATATTAATATCTATCTCCCCCAGAAATGTATAGTAATCATCAAGGTTGGCTGGTCTTCTTTCTCTTTGAGATCGTCTAAGAGGAGGAATCTCAACAAGATGTTCAGGAGCTGGCGGTGGTGGCTCTTCTATAACTTCTTATTGTGGTTCCTCATCAACCCTTTTAAATGACTCACTCACATTTCTTTCTTGTATAATAGGAACAGGTACAATAACCTTTTCTCCACTAGAACTTCTGCCCTCATCCATAGTAACATCATAACTCCCCACATCATTCTCAAGGAATTTGACAATAATTGCTTCAACTATTTTTGTTCCACGGGTAGGGTAGTAGAATCTGTATCTTTTAGCATTGATAGGATAACTAATAAAGTAACACTGTGTGAACACCCAATTTTGACCTGGGACTAAAAAAGAAAAGAAGTAAAAAAAATAAAAATAAAAAATTAAAAAAAATAAAAAAATAATAAAAATAAAAAATATAAAATAAAAAAATAAAAAAATAGTCACATGCAAAGACCACACTCATGTTCCCACTAACACACACTCACTCCATTTTTTTTCTTTTCTTTTTCTACTTTGCTCTCCACTCACTCACGTAACACACACCTGCTCCCTCACTAATTGCACCTACTCCCTCACTAATTCACCCACTCCATTATACAGCACACACCCACTCCATTATCACCTGGCTGCTAGCAACTAATAAGAGAGGACTCATTTATCTGGGGAAAGAGCCAACCTGAGGATTTGGATTCACGTCTGCAGACACTCATCCTCACTATCAAAAACCACCTCTTCATCCTTAAACAAAAAGGACCATCTTCATCTCCATCAACATCCAAACAACCCCTCCAAAGCGTGATTGCCGTTCTTCACCACCATAACCAAAACCTTTCCACCCACCATCTACCATCTTGATCATCCTCTAACCATCCCTCACTCCATTTCAACAAAACACCACCATAATGTGACTCCCCCTCTCACCATGCCATGACCGTGACCTTTCCCTCATAATCATCTTCCAAACACATATTCATCATCTCTTCCCATCAACCACCAAAAACCCCTATCCGTGAAAATCACCATCAACCACCTATCTTCCTCTCCTTCACCTACCATCGACCATCAAACTATCATCCACGGCAAAGCAAGCTCCCTTGGCATCCACCTTCCATCACCCAAGCATTTTCGCCATAAACCTCCCGGCCGACCGTCGAATCCATCCTCTCATCCGACCGTCGGACCGCACGTAAAACCATCGGCCTTTCAACCGACCGTTGAACCCCGGATCCTCCAAACTTCACCCCATTCTCATCACCTTCGCCACCATAAGACCACATCACAACCGACCGTCGGGCCGTAATCCTTTAAACCAAATCCATCCCCTCACTCGACCAACTTCACAAAGCCCACCTTCACCTCTAACTCGACCGTCGAACCACCCCGTTACTAGCCCACCTTCACCTCCAACTCGACCGTCGAACCATACCATTGTGACCTCGACCAACTTCACAAAGCCCACCTTCACCTCTAACCCGACCGTCGAAATCCAAAGAGCCACATCCTTCCCCTTTCCGACTGTCGAACTCAAGAACAAACTCCATCACATCCGACCGTCGGACCCCAAAAGCAAGACCACCTACATTCTCCAATTCGACCGTCGAACCGTGAGTTCCACTCCTCTCACCGACGAGCCATCCAAACCTCCATCACCATCAACCAAACTCCATCCCCTCACTCGACCATCGAATCCATCCCTTCACTCGACCGTCGAACCACACCGCCTACTACCCCCTCGCGACAACCCATCCAAACTCCATCACCATCCACCAACCTCCAACTCGATCGTCGAACCCTAAATCTTTCCCCTCACCGACCGACCCAAGATCCTTTCCAACCGACCGTCGAACTCCAAATCCTTCCCAACCGATCGTCGGATCAGATACCAAATCCTTCAACCAACCGACCGTCGGATCAGATACCAAATCCTTCAACCAACCGACTGTCGGATCAGATACCAAATCCTTCAACCAACCGACTGTCGGGCTGCCAATACCAGATCCCTCTCCTACGAGTCACCTCTTGCATTACCAGAGTGTTTATTGAGCAACCTTGTGCTCGACCGTTGGATCTCAGATAGTAGCTCCCGACCGTCGGACTTCGAAAGCAATTCGGCCGTCGGCAGAAGAAGCCGACCACCCTCCTCGCTAATTTGATCGTAAACGAGGTCCTTATTGTTATATCTCCCGTTTTGGGTTATCTGTTTCTTGGTTTTCTTTTTACGTTTCCTTGTTCTTTTTTTTTATTTCATTTATTATCAGTTTGTTGGGCTAGATTTTGGGAGTTAAAAATGATAAATAAAGAAATAATTAAAAGTTTTTAAAAAGGAATAAAAATGGGCTACCTGAGTTGCATGACGACTTGCTAACCCTTATATTTTGTAAATATTTGAGTTGACTTGACTTGATGATTTACATTATTATTATTATTATTATTATTATTATTATTATTATTATTATTATTATTATTATTATTATTATTATTATTATTATTATTATTATTATCATGTTTTTTTTAAGTTAAATCGCTAATTGATAATCTTAAATAAAAATTTTGTAACAAACTTGATGAATAATGGGTGACGTCTCTAGCGTGACGCGAGCTTCACCTATTTAATCCTTAATTTGGATAACTGAGTCGCGACGGCTTGTTAATTCAAATTTTTGAAATTATTTTAATTAAAATCAACCAACCCACAAATATTTTTTAAGAGAACTACGTAACTTTGAGTTCCCCATTGCACCAGGGGATACGTAGGAGCAGAATTTCTATTCTGTCAAGCCAAAAATTAAATTTTCATAATTTATTTGTTTATTTCATATTTTTTACAAAAAGGGGTAAAACAAATATTTTCAAAGATTATTAAGAATTTGTATAATTAATTTAAGGTATCGTCTTAGGACGGGTGTGTTAGGGGTGCTGTGGGATTAAGTTTCCACCCTTCCCTACACATAACCGACTCTCGAATTCAATCTGATTTCAAAGACCATTTTCTAATAAGGGTTTTCCAATTTTTTCTAATTTAAATAAAATTAGTGGCGACTCCTAATTAAATATACTTTAGTTTAAGTTACTATTTCATCGCAATTTTTGACGGTCGCGACAGATGGCGACTCCACTGGGGATGCTTGAGAGTCAAGCCTGTAAAAGTTAGTTATGCAAAATTTTTGGTGATCTTTAGGTGTTTATTTTACCTTTTTTATTATTATTTGATGATTTTTATATATATTATTTTTAGTGTTAATTGTTGTACTATCCGAACCTTAGGGTAGAAAATTTTTGGAATTTGTTACGTATTTGCTTTATTTTGCGGGATGTGGGTAGTCTATTAGGATTGTAAAGGTTTGTACGCTCCAAAGCACCCTTTTCGCACCTACACATAAAGCACACACACAATCGAGTGGGGCCCTATACCCGTGTCTGAGTGAAGCTTAAGTTAAGTAGAGGTTGCGTAGTGGTAGCCATTTTGGATGTACTTCCTGTTTGGTTATCGCGAAAACCTCATCTAGAGTGTGCCTTTTTCATAGATGTCCCACACCTAGTGGTTTACCCACTATTTCGTGGTCAACATTCTGAAATAGAACTTGGCTCTAGAGACCTTTAGAATAGAAGAGCCACCCAATGAAAGTTCTCACGAATCAGAAGGACTCTTAGATCTTTAGGATAGAGAGTCCTAAGTTTAAGGCAACCTCATTAGGACACAAAGGGAGCGTACTTCTTCTTTCCTCATGCCATCCATTCTTAAAAAAAAAAACTTAAAAAAATACATTTTCTTACATTCTTAAAAAAAAAAAAATCATCTTGCATTTTTATAACCTTAAAAAAAAAAAAACTTGCATTTTCATGACATTGCATAAAGAAAATCATGCATTCCTAGCATTCAAAAAAAAAAATCATGCATTTTCATGACACTCCAAGCATTCTTAAAAAAAAATAAAAAAAATCATGCATTTTCATGCCATCCTTAGCAAAAAATAATAAAAATAAATCAGGCATTCTCATAAAAAAATTTTCATGCATGGCATCTTTAGCATTCTAAAAAATATATATATAAAAATAAAATAAAATAAATCATGCATTTCATTCATCTCATCTTATGCATGACATTCCTTGTATGATGTTACCGTGTTCGGTAACTATTGCGCGACTAAGGAAAGAAGACACCGCCTCAAACAGTTTCAAGAACTTCCAGAGAATGCAGAAATAGAGGTGATGAACCTTCTCCATCCGCATTATGAATAAAAAAAGAAGAAAAAAAAAGAGAGACAATTTGTGTACCCGACAATGAGGTAGGTAGTGCCATTAAATTTTATCGGAAGCATGTGGAGGTCATTTTTTTCAGCGACAACAACTGCAAAAATCTTGCAGTATGGATTTTATTGGCTTTCTTTATTCAAGGTCTGTTACACCTTTTGCAAAAGCTGCGGAAATTGGTCAATAAAGTTCTGCTTTGAGATTATCATCTGCGCTTACTCATTGGAAAAATTGAGATCTAGGTGGTGCGGTTCTTTGGTTGTCAAACACGTGGGGCCATAGATATTGAGGATCCTAGGAATGGTAATACGCTTAAAGTTAATGACCAAAGACTCAGCCATTCCTGGAAAACCAAGTTCTTGAGTTCTTTGTGTTCCCGGTTAAACGGCGGATAACGGTACTTCGTGACTCTCGAGTCGGTTTGTCTTTCAGTTTCCCAAAATAACTGAACCCTTCTTCTCCTTCAAAATGGATGTCATTCTTTCAAACATGAGCAAATATTTTCCTTCTCTTCCTCAAAATGCTCGAGAAAAATCTACAAAGTTCGATGTGAAAGATTGAGACTGTTAATGCACAAAGGTATGCCAGAAGATGTACGCTGGATAATTGAAGCAAAGGTCCAATTAGCAGGTGAGTCCTCAATTTCATTTGACTCATATATGCCCGGTCTTGGAAGAAGTTCATATTCTAAAAGGAGAAGAGCAAAAAGGTTACAAGTCTATCACAAATGTGGACGATGGAACTGTAACAAGCGATGTCGTACTTTGGGGATGGTTTCCGCAAATAGAGAAGATAAAATTTTCTTCATTAAGAATGGACTGGGTAAGGAGTCATTAGATAATATCTTATTGACTCTTGAGACGCATTCTTGTGGAGTTGTGCAGCGTGAACTTCTTAGATTGTGGAATCTCTTCAAGGACGAACAAGAGCGTTATAGTCTTGGGGATCTGACTCAAAAAGACCTTGTTTGCCAATTTATAAGAAAATTGGATGGGAAGCTTATCCTCGACTCATAGAAGGCGTGTAAGCCGTTTCTGGACGTGAAACCAGAGGAAGATGTGAGCCACAATCACAACAACATGTATATATTATCTTTCAAAAGAAAAAAAAAATGAAAAATGAAAAAAATGAAAAAAAATGAAAAAAAAAATAAAAAAATGAAATAATTTAAATAAAAAAAAAAGGCGAAACTTTGGTTGTACTTGGTCTTTAATTAGATTAGGAGCCCCCTTGCCGTGGAGTGGCGGACCGTCATTGACTCGGGTGGACCTTCGCACGCCGGTCGGTAAATAAGGTTCGTGTGCCATGCTATGCGAAGAGAGCGCGCAAGCACTCCTGTGTTTTAACCAAAGGCTCGCTGGCGATGGACGAAAGAAGCGTCCGTGCTTGCATTCTCGCGTGACAATGCCTCTCGAGTGAATCCCTGTGATTTAATGTCATGGGCTCTTCGGCGACCTCTCTTGGCCGTGGTCGTTGGTGGTAAGCTTGTCGATTACGCACTTTAATTAGTGTCGTCGTAGCTCAATCCAAAATATCCCACAAGCGGGAGGGAGAAGAATACCCGGATTAGTGAGCGTCTTGGTATTCTTTCTTGCACTCATGACGCGCAGTATAAAGATCTGCCATGAAACCTGTACATAAAGGTATGTAATCATTTGTTATTATTATTTTATCTTTGTATGATTTTGTTGAATTTTGGTTTTGGATAGACGATCCTTTGGATATGATCCTTCGGGGTTTCTAGACTTCTTTACCCTGATGGTTTTCTTGAAAGTCAAAAAAAAAAAAAAAAAAAAAAAGAAAAAAAAATTCTGTGTTTCTTAATTTCAACCTTTTCTGACAACAGCCGACCTACCCTTCTAGGTGCAATTATTTCCTTTTCCATTCTTTTTCTTATTTAAACACTCCATTTTCTCCTTCATCTTCAACTCAGAAACACTCAAAGAGAGGAAGAGTATAGAATGGGGCCTTCTATTCGTAACCTCAAAAATGTCTGTGTTTTTGTGGGTCGAGTTATGGGAAAGGATTAGAGTTTGTAAACGCAGCCTAGCACTCTTGGTCGATCACTTGTCTGCGAGGAATATTCATCTTGTATATGGGGAGGTTGTCGTGGGTTAATGGGGGTGTTTCACTTTTCGCTTTTATAGGAGGCAATGAGGTTTTAGGTGTTATTCCTAAACCTTTAGTGAAAATAACATCACCGGCAAGACAGTTGGAGAAGAAATTCAGTAACATCCATGCATGGACGCATGAAAATAATGGTTGACAATTCGATGCATTTCTTGTCTTGCTTGCCAGGTGGTTTTGGTACTTTGGAAGAAATTTTTCAAATTGTCTCTTGAAAGGAACCGAACATCCACCATAAACCCATTGGTTTGTTGAATGTTAATAATTTCTTTGACCTTTTGTTATTTTTTCTTGACAAAGTGTGGAACATAAATTTATCTCTCTTTCTAAGCAAGACAACTTCTTATCTCTGCCTCCACTATTGATGAGCTCATTGATAAATTGGAAGCTTTTGAGTATGTACCTGATAAGGTATTAGCTCAGATAGATTGGTCAACAGGAAGCAGCGAAGGAAGTAACAAGAAAAGCAAGCCAGATCTGACACTTTCTCTTTAATTGGTTTGATTTTATTGTACTTTGTTTCTGTTTAAATTTGTGTCTGCTTTCTCCAACAGGTAATTTATTCTATCCTTTACTCATCTATATTTTGACATTGAGGATAATGTTATGATCTGGTTGGGGGGAAGGATCGTTGTGTGCCTAAATATAAAAAAAAACAAAAAAACAAAACAAATAAAAAAAAATTCAAAAGTGTGTTTGTTAATATGTTTGTTGTATTTGTCATCAATTAACAACAAAAGTAAATAGGGATGGCAGAGTAAGGAGTAATTTTTCTCTTGAGACGCATCTTAATTGGTGGCAGAGTAAGGAGTGTTTTTAGGTAGTAATTAATTAGTATTAAATTGTGGAAGTACTTAAGTTTTATTATCTGATTTCTTTTTAGGGTCTGATGTGACACTGACTGTGTGCTTCTTTTTTGCTTGGCGTTGGTTCACTTCTTATCAGGTTGTTTTGCTCTTTTCTATATCATATTGAGGATAATGTTATGATCTGGTTGGGGGAAGGATGGTTATGCAAAAAAAAAAAACAAAAAAAACAAAAAAAAAAAAAAAACAAAAACAAAAAACAAAAAAAAATTAACATTTTAAAAACAAAAAAACAAAAAAAGGTGTGTTTGTCAGTAATTTTCTAAACCAGTTAAGGATGGCAGAGTAGGGAGTAAATTTTACTCTTGAGACGCATTTTAGTTGGGGTAGATAACTAGTTTGTGTGGAAGTAGCAATTGAAATTCAGGAAATTTGCATGATTGAGTTAATTGTCTTCTTTCTTAAAAATCATATGTTTGATTATGGATGTTGAATTGGTGGACTGAGAATGATAGAACTATATCTTGTGAGATCTTGAGCCTAATGGATGGATTCAATATTTATGTCATTCTCTTCTTTCTTGTGTGATTTTCACTCATGATAATGATCACTCTAGAACTTGCTTTGATTCTTTTTGAGGCTACGTTTCACTTGCATGCATGAACATGATTGAGGCCCTCTTTCTTAGCTAGTTTAACCAAATAGCCAACCTTGTTTTCAATATGATATCTGATGCGTGTGATTCCACATCACATTTTGCATATGTTTTGCATGCATTTTCATAGTCTTTTATGCATATTTGTTTATTTCATCATTCGTTTTTTCTTTTAGTTCGGATAACTGCGGTTTGGCATGTGTTATAATGCAGGAATGAGGCAAATTGAAGTGGAATGGAGCTAAGCTGAATTGATGTTGAATTAGGGACAAAAATGCACCGAAAAGAAGACAAACAGAATCAACCACGGCCTGGCCGTGGTCTACACCACGGCCGTGGTTTGAAGACAGCAGCAATGAAATCTCCAACTCAGAACCAACCACGGCCTGGGTGGTAGTGGCTACCACGGCCGTGGTTGGTATGTGCAGCAGATTTTAGTTTTCTGTTTTTATTTCTTTTGGGGGCTTTTAACCCATAAAAACCCTAGGCTATAAATAGATGTTCTGATTGCTATTAGGGTATTCTAGTTTTGATTAAAACCTAGTTCTAAAGGAGGCACAAAGGAGGCTTGGTTTCTTCATCTTCTTCTTCTTCTTCCATTGTTACGGGTTTGGGATGTTTTTAAGTTTGATTTCTGTTTCCTTCTTCTCTATGTCTGAGTAGTTACTTTTGTTTCTAGGATTGGGCAATGCCCTTTGATACATTGATAATGATTAATTGACGTTGTTTTCCCCTTTTATTAATCTTGATTGTTCATTGATTCAATTCTTATTGCTTTTATTCATGTGAATTTGTTGGCCACTTATTTGCATCTCATAGGCATTTAGGGACGTACTGAGAGGTGAACCTAAGTGTTGGAACCATTAGAATTGAACTTAAGGTCTAAATCACGAGAGTAGTTTTAGCCTTTCGAGGAATCAATGAATTACCACAAAGCGTAATGGGTTCAATTTAAATTCAATTACCACGAAAGTAGGAATTGGTTTAATTGGGCACGGATCTTGTATCTTGAAAGAGAACATTAACTAATTTTGGGTAACTCACCTTCAATTGAATTTCAGGTTTAATAAAAGGGTTGTCGATTAGGATTTGTCTTGTATCATTGTGGTATCCCAATCTTGGAAGCTTTCTTAATTCTGAAAACCCCATTCTTGATAACTTACTGTTTTTATTCTAAATTCTGTTTTCTTAATTTTTATTTAATTATTTTGTTACTAAGTTCTTAACAATCAACAATCATATTTTCTCTTGTTTAATTTAATTAAGTTAATTAATTAATTGGTATTCATACACACAGTCCCTGTGGATTCGATCTTTTATTACTTGACGATGAAACCGTACACTTGCGGATTTTACGCATCAAGTTTTTGGCGCCGTTGCCGGGGACTGTGTTTTCTTTGACTATTAATTCAAATTTAATTTGATTCTTCTAGGCATTTTAATTTCTGTGTTGGATATTTCTCTTCCTGTGCTCTCTGCAATTGACTTGTTTCTTGTTTATGCGAAGTTCTAGACGTTTCAGGACTCTTATTGAAGCAGATTCTGAAATTGAAAGGACTTTTCATCGAAGGAAAAGACAGCAAAGACAAAGAGTAAGAGAAATACCTGAACCACAACTTACCATGGCAGCAGGTGAAGACAATAGACCATTGAAGGAGTATGCAGCCCCTAATGCTCGGGGTTTGCGATCTGGGATTGCTAGGCCAGCCATTGAAGCTGAGAACTTCACTATACCACCTTCCTTACTATCCATGATAAGGCAAAACCAGTTTGGAGGTTTACCTTTGGAGGACCCAAATGATCATGTTGAGATGTTCTTGGAATTCTGTGAGACTCTCAAGATTGAAGGTGCCTCAGTCGATGCCATTCGGCTCCGATTATTTCCATTATCCATGAGGGACAAGGCTCGAGCTTGGTTGAAGTCGGTACCCACCGACACATTGACCACATGGAATCAATTGGAGCAAGCGTTCCTGAATAAGTTCTTCCCTCCTTCTAAGACTGCACATCTTAGAACTCAAATCACAAGCTTTATTCAAAAGGAAGGAGAATCGTTATCCGAAGCTTGGGATAGATACAAGGGGTTGTTGGAATCTTGCCCACATCATGGGTTAGAAAAATGGCTAATCATTCACACCTTCTACAATGGATTGGAATATCCTTCAAAGGTGTCACTTGATTCTCGTAGGGAGGAGCTCTGATGAATAGAAGGCTTACGGAAGCCTATGACATTATTGAGAATGTCGCTGCAAACCATCACCAGTGGGCCAATGAAAGAGGTAACAACCCGAGAAAACTCTCGGGAGGTAAGTTTGAGTTGGATGGTGTTGGTTTAATTATGGCTAAGTTTGACTCATTGAATAAACGTTTTGATAAGCTTGAAAAAGTTGGTGTTAATATTGTAAAATGCTAACACCTTTTGTGAGATTTGTGGAATGCAGGGACATATGAGTGCGGAATGCCAAGCTGAAAATGGTTCCTCGCAAGGCACTTCGGTGGAACAAATGGAATCATGCCATAATTTCTATGACATTCCACCGAAGGTGCGCAATGATCCATATTCCCAGACTTACAATCCTGGTTGGAGGTCTCATCCCAATTTCTCCTATAGGAACAATCAAAATCAAGTTGGGCAAAGTGGTGCTAAACCTCCTATTAGATTCCCCCAGGTACAAAAGTCTAAACTTGAATCTCTTCTTGAAAATTTTGTAGAGAGTCAAACCAAGCAAAATGAAGAGTTTAGGCACCATGGTCAAGTTGTTAGTGAGGCTATTAAGGATTTGACATCTAAGGTTGATAATTTAGCTATTCATAACAAGATGTTAGAAACTCAAATAGCCCAACAAGCTAGCTCTTTAAATAGACCACATGGGAAATTTCCGGGATAACCCGAAATAAATCCTAATGAACATTGTAAGGCTTGTGAGTTTAAGGAGTGGGAAGCAATTAGAAGATTCTAAAGCAAGGGGGAGAATGACAAGGAAGGGAGGGATGAAGAGGAAGAAACAACTAGGACACAACCTTTAGAAGAAAAGGAGAGCAATGAGAAAGTGTCTAAGTATGTACCCCCTAAACCTTACCAACCCCCGGTGCCCTTCCCTTAAAGATTGGCCAAGGCCAAGCTAGATAAGCAGTTTGGAAAGTTTCTTGAAGTCCTTAAGAAATTATACATTAATGTACCCTTCACTGAGGCGTTGTAACAAATGCCTACTTATGCTAAATTTCTTAAGGACATTTTGTCCAATAAGAGAAAGCTAGAGGAGTATGAGACCGTAGCATTAACTGAGGAGTGTAGTGCTTTAATTCAAAATAAGTTGCCTCCTAAACTCAAAGATCCTGGTAGCTTCTCTATTCCTTGCTTGATTGGAAACACCAGTTTTGATAAAGCCTTATGTGATTTGGGGGCTAGTGTTAGTCTTATGCCCTTGTCTGTTTGTAAGAAGTTGGAGGTGGGTGAACTAAAGCCCACAACTATCTCCCTTCAATTGGCGGATCGATCCGTCAAATACCCAATAGGCATCTTGGAGGATGTTCCTATTAGAGTGGGTAAGTTCTTTATTCCTGCTGATTTTGTGGTTCTTGAAATGGAAGAGGATGCACAAATTCCCATTATTCTTGGTAGGCCTTTCTTGGCTACTGCAGGTGCTATTATTGATGTGAAAAATGGTAAGTTGTCATTGACTGTTGGTGATGATAAGGTTGAGTTTGATATATCTAGATCAATTAAGCAACCTTCTTTTGAGGATTCTTATTGCAGGATTGATTTATTGCATCAGGTAGTGAAAGAAGAAACCATCAAGATGCACTTGGAAGATCCATTGGAAATGTGCTTGGTTGGAAGAGACTCATCAGAATTTGAAGGTGAAGTAGCTGAGTATGCCCGTTTGTTAGAGGTAAACCCAGTGATTCCACCTCAAAATGCAAAAATGGAAAAGCTTGAGTCTAAACCCAAACCCGAAGATTGGAAAGAGGACAAGGCTCCAAAGGTAGAACTCAAACCCCTCCCTTCCACTCTCAGGTATGAATTTCTTGGTCCAAACTCTTCTTATCCCGTCATTGTAAGTGCTAGTTTGAATGAGTTAGAGACAGAGAAATTACTTAGAGCACTTAGAATGCATCGAAAGGTCATAGGATACACAATTGATGATATTAAGGGCATAAATCCTTCCTTTTGCATGCATAGGATTTTGATGGAAGTTGACCATAAACCATCCATTGATCATCAACGTAGGTTGAATCCTAATATGAAAGAGGTGGTTAAGAAAGAAATTCTTAAGTTGTTAGATGCTGGAGTAATTTACCCAATCTAAGATAGTGAATGGGTTAGTCCAGTGCATGTGGTTCCTAAGAAAGGGGGAATAACTGTGACCAAAAATGAGAAAAATGAACTGATTCCCACAAGGGCGGTCACAGGATGGAGAATGTGCATTGATTATAGGAAGTTGAATAAAGCCACTAGGAAAGATCACTTCCCCCTCCCCTTCATTGATCAAATGCTAGAGAGATTAGCTGAGCATGCATATTTCAAGTTACCTAGATGGTTATTCGGGATTCCACCAAATCCCCATTCATCCTAGTGACCAGGAAAAGACCACATTTACTTGTCCCTATGGCACCTTTGCTTATAGGAGAATGCCTTTTGGTTTGTGTAATGCTCCGGCTACTTTTCAAAGATGCATGATTGTAATTTTTTCTGATTTTATTGAAAACATCATGGAAGTTTTTATGGATGATTTCTCTGTATATGGTACTAACTTTGATGATTGTTTGTCTAATTTGTCTAAGATCTTGCAGCGTTGTGAAGAGGTTAACCTCGTCTTGAATTGGGAAAAGTGCCATTTTATGGTACAAGAGGGAATAGTGCTTGGACACTTAGTTTCCTAGGAAAAGGGATTGAGGTGGATAGGGCAAAGATTGAAGTAATTGAAAAATTGCCTCCACCAGTGAATGTGAAAGGAGTGAGGAGTTTCTTGGGACATGCCAGGTTTTTTAGGAGATTTATTAAGGATTTTTTAAAAATTGCTAAACCATTGTCTAATCTTTTAGTGAAAGATGTTCCATTTGATTTTAATACTGATTGTTTGCAAGCTTTTTGCAGATTGAAAGAAGCTTTGATTACAGCTCCCATTTTACAGTCACCGGATTGGAATCTACCATTTGAGGTTATGTGCAATGCCAGTGACTATGCTATAGGAGCTGTTTTGGGGCAAAGGAAAGACAAGAAGGTCCATGCCATCTATTATGCAAGCAAAACTCTTGATGGAGCCCAAGCCAATTATGCAACCACTGAAAAGGAATTGCTTGCGGTGGTTTTTGCCTTTGAGAAATTCAGATCATACCTTGTGGGTTCAAAGGTGACTGTGTACACTGATCATTCCGCACTCAAATACCTCATGAGCAAAAAGGAAGCAAAGCCTAGACTTATCCGCTTGGATACTTCTCTTGCAAGAATTCGACTTGGAGATTCTAGACAAGAAAGGGTGGAGAACTTAGTTGCGGATCACTTATCCAGACTTGAACCACCGGTGAATGAGCAAGGTAACTTGCCTATTGATGATTCCTTCCCGATGAGCAACTACTTGCCATTTCAAAGGAGGAGGTTCCTTGGTATGCCGACTTTGCGAATTACTTAGCTTGCGGAATTCTACCACCAGAAATTAATTATCAACAGAAAAAGAAATTTTTCTCTGATTTGAAGCATTTTGTGTGGGATGAGCCGTATATCTTCCGGAGATGTCTTGCGATGGTATCTATCGAAGATGTGTCTCGAGGATGAAGGTCGAGTATATTGAATTGTTGTCATTCTTCATCCTACGGAGGACATGCTAGTGCCTCAAAGACAATGAATGACCAAAGTTCTTCAATCTGGTTTCTTCTGGCCTCATATTTTCGAGAGATGCTCGAAACTTTGTTATCTCTTGTGACAGCTGTCAAAGAAGTGGAAATATATCTAAGAGACATGAAATGCCTCTCAATCCCATCTTGGAAGTTGAGATTTTTGATGTTTGGGGAGTTGATTACATGGGACCATTTCCACCATCTTGTAACAACAAGTTCATTCTTGTGGCGGTGGATTATGTCTCAAAGTGGGTAGAAGCAATACCATCCCCAACGAGTGATGCTAAACCGTTATGAAGCTATTCAAAAAGATCATATTTCCAAGGTTCGGAGTTCCAAGAGCAGTTATAAGTGATGGAGGTTCGCATTTCATCGAAAGACAATTTGAAAACCTCTTGAAAAAGTACGGAGTGACTCACAAAGTCGCTACACCATACCATCCCCAAACCAGCGGACAAGTAGAGGTTTCCAATAGAGAAATCAAGAGCATATTGGAGAAGACTGTTTCGAAATCGAGGAAGGATTGGTCTCTGAAGCTTGATGACGCTCTATGGGCATACAGAATGTGACTTATAAGACTCCCATTGGTATGACTCCATTAGGTTGATTTATGGTAAGCCGTGCCATCTTCCAGTTGAGCTAGAACACAAGGCATTTTGGGCCATCAAGCTATTGAACTTTGACATGAAAATGGCTGGGGAGAAAAGGAAGTTACAACTTCATGAGTTGGATGAATTGAGGCTTGATGCATATGAACATGCCAAGACTTACAAGGAGCGGACCAAGCGTTGGCATGACAAGCACATCTTACGCGAGAGAGTTCAAAGAAGGAGATCTTGTCTTTGCTCTTCAACTCAAGATTGAAGCTATTTCGAGTAAGCTCAGTCTAGATGGTAGGGCCATTTCAAGTTCGCCAAGTGTTTCCTTATGGAGCTGTAGAGGTGTGGAGCGAAGCCACGGGGTCCTTCAAAGTAAATGGACAAAGGTTGAAGTCTTATCTTGTTGATGAACCTATAGAGAAGGGGGTGACACACAACCTTCTCTGTCCAAGTGCTTCAAACTAAAAATGGCAGGGGTCGAGCTTAAGACCATAAATAAGCGCTTCTTGGGAGGTAACCCAAGTTCTCTTCCATTGCAAAATTTTTTTTTCTTTATATTTTTGCATTTGTTATTTGGATAAATTTAACAAAGTTGCAGGGCAATGAACACTTACTGATGAGTGTATTTCAAGTTGAACCTCTTTTGGGACTTCAAGGCTTCAAATTCCAAGTCCAAAGGGAACAACGGTTAGGATGAGGTATGTACCACAACCATAATTCAGCTCTTGCTACTCTTTAATACTAAAAAAAAAAAAAAAATTCCAGAACCAACCACGGCCTGGCCGTGGTTCCCATCATGGCCGTGGTGTTTACCACGGTCGTGGCTTCTGGTTAAAAAAAAAAAAAGGGGAAAACGCAAAAAGCAACCAACCACGGCCTGGCCGTGGTGGATACCATGGCCGTGGTTCAAATTAAGGTGTAAATGTGTTTTTCCAGAACCAACCACGGCTAGGCCGTGGTGTCCACCATGGTCGTGGTTCACTTCCTGATTCAAAAAAAAAAAAAAAAAGATGGGTTTCAGAATCCAGAACCCACCACGGCCTGGCCATTATGGGAACCACGGCCGTGGTGCATGTTCTGGTGGGTTTTTAACCATACGAACCCCCTAACTCACTCATTTCCCCACGTCTTCTCCTTCTTCTTTCCCCCACCTCCATAGCCACCTTCCTCAACCTCCATCCCTCACTCCTTCTCTCACAAATCACCCTAAACCTTCCCAAATCCACCCCTAAATTCCATCCTCCACCTCTATTTTACCATTTTCTTCTTCTTCTTCCCCATTCTTCTCCTCCTTCCCTCCATAGCTAACACCACACGTCCCTCCCCTTGCCATTTTACCATTTTTTTTCCTCCCTTTCACCACCCATTTTCTTCATCTTTTCCATCATTCCCAACCTTCATAACCCACACCCACACATTCAAACTCTCACATTTGCACCAGATTTCAAATCCCCAATTTTGAAGACGAAAACCCTAGCTTCCTGATTTTCAATAATCTCCTGCGAATTAAGAGTTCATATGGCTAGCAAACGGCAACGTGGGGATCAATCTTCATCTTCCAGAGCCAGAGGCGCTCCTTCAAGAGGTAACTCTCCTGACTCTAACCCTTTTGGCATTGTGTTTAAAAATAGAGAACAAAAAGATAGGTACAATGTGTTAGCCAAAAGAAAAATAGTAAACACTAGGTACCTAGATGACCAAGTTCTAGACACTTTAGGATTGACTGAGGAGATAAATTGGATGCTGGACAATATAGGGTGGAGCACCTTTGCTCGCACCCGTTATGTTACATTTCTTGGGCCTACATTAGAGTTTTTGAGCTCTCTTGAGGCTAATATTTTGCAAGGGGAGGGGTGTCAAGATGGCCGAATCAGTTTCCGGCTATTTAATGTTGATCATGTCCTGAATTTAGAGGAGTTTAACTCCATTTTCTCCTTGCCGGTGGGTGGGGAAAGACGTTCCCCTAGAGAATTTAATGTTGGGAATTTCTGGAGTCAAATAAGCTTTAGTGGAGGTAGCTATGATTCATCCAAAGCTAAGGCCACTGCCTTAGTCAACCCCTGTTTTCGCTATCTCCACCGCATTATGGCTAATACCTTATTTGGCCGCGGGGATAGCGATGGAGCCATCCGCCAGGACGAACTCCTTTTCTTATGGGCTATGTTGCACAGTGTTCACTTGGACACAGGGTCTCGCATGATTCGGCACTTACTCAAAGTTGCCAAGAAAGGAGAGGGTTCAATAGTCATAGGTGGGCTTATCACTGCAATAGCCCACTATCTTGAGTATGACTTGGATGGTTTCGTCGAAGCCGAAGGGCGCAATAGAATTGATCTCACAGCTTGTATAGCTATGAAGATGATTGTTAGGGAGGAAGAGTCATATTGCTTAGTAATTCCTGATCGGCTGCACCCTTTTCCCCTCCCTAACCCTGCTGCCATCTCTGTTAGAAACCCGGCAAACTGGCGTGTGCCAGTGGTGGATGAACCTGAACCACTTAACGTTCAGCAGCCTCTTCGTCCACCACCCCAAGGTCGGCCATCTAGGCCTCCTTCCTCTTCTGCAGGTACTTCTTCTGATGCTTTTGATCGGATCTACACTTCCCTTGACGCCATTCAGGCTGAGCAGGCGCTCATTCGAGCCGACCAGGCACACATCCGGTCAGAGCAAGCTCAGCATAGAGTGATGATGGAGCAACTACAGCAACAGGGCCAGAGCATGGAGACCATGATCCGTGCTATGTATGACTGGCATATGAGCCAGCATCACTTTCCACCGCAGTGAGTCCACTTCTTTTTCTTCTCTCTCTGACTTGATGGTTTACATTGGGGACAATGTAAATCTCAAGCTTGGGGTGGGGTATTTACATTTATTTTCATGTTTTCATGCCGCATGCTTAGTTGCATTTTAGCTTTTTCATATTGCACATTGCATTGTGTTGCATGATCACACCATCTTGTTACCCCAGTATAGGTTTGCATCCTCCTGTATGAACATTTTTCGCCAATTTTAAAGAAAGTGAATGTGGAACCCATGTTTTTATTCCTGTGATAGGCAAGTTTTCAAAGGGAGATCTTTTGATAGCAATGGTTAGCGTAAGGTTCTCTATTTTTGAGCTTTTCATTGATTTAGCCACTAAAGGTGAGAATTGAGCCTAATAAGGGGTATGTGCTTTACATTGATGTTAACCCCTCTTTTCTGTTGAGTGAAATTCTGTACTCTTGGATTTGGTGCTTTAGAATTTGATTTGAAACCATTTTGAAGCGGAATTATTGGTTGCATGCTTGAATGTGATTAAGGCATCTTAGGTATTTTTCATGGCCTTCTGAACTTATTGTCACATCTTCATCCGCTAGTTGCCCATTTTGAGCCTTATGCATAATTGATTTTCTTGGTACCTATGAGGATACACCGTTGGTAACCATCTAGAACGGTTAATGGAGCAAAAACTCGGCTTGAAGCTTGTGCTTAGAATCATGTGTTTTTGAGTCTTCTGAAAAAAAAAAAGTGCAAATAAAAGAAAATCATAAGAAGCTTGACAAAAAAAAAAATGTTGAAATGAATGCTTGACAAAGAAGGAAAAGAAATGAGAAAATTGTTTGGAAATGCGAAGCTATGCTTGTTATTGTATAATACCTTTGCTTCATATATGTTCTAGAGGGTTTCTTGTTATTAGAAATTTCGCTAACCCTTTGTACATATTTTCCTTTCTTTATCCTACCAAAAATCATTCCCATGGCCTCATTACAACCCTTTTGAAAGACCTTTTGATTCTTGCATGCATCTTGATTATTAGTGAAAATTTGGTTTCCTATCAAGTTCATAAAAGTGCTTTTGAGGAGCTTGAGTGATGTTTCTTTACCCTTACACACTTTGAGAGTGATTAGATGAGTGACCCTAATTGATGGAAAGCATGAATTTAGGGAACCTAAGCTTCTATTGGATTGGACATTGATCATCTCTACACTGGTTGAATGTATATGCCTATTACTTGCATTCGTTGTTTTTCGGGTTCTTCATTCACTGTCATATTTCAAAGTTCTGATTTTGGCCTTAGTGATTGCTTGAGGACAAGCAAAATCTTAAGCTTGGGGTAATTTGATGCGTGTGATTCCACATCACATTTTACATATGTTTTGCATGCATTTTCAAAGTCTTTTATGCATATTTGTTTATTTCATCATTCGTTTTTTCTTTTAGTTCGGATAACTGCGGTTTGGCATGTGTTATAATGCAGGAATGAGGCAAATTGAAGTGGAATGGAGCTAAGCTAAATTGATGTTGAATTAGGGACAAAAATGCACCGAAAAGAAGACAAACAGAATCAACCACGGCCTGGCCGTGGTCTACACCACGGCCGTGGTTTGAAGACAGCAGCAATGAAATCTCCAACTCAGAACCAACCACGGCCTGGCCGTGGTGGCCACCACGGCCGTGGTTGGGCGTGCTATGCAGATTTTAGTTTTTTGTTTTTATTTCTTTTGGGGCTTTTAGCCCATAAAAACCCTAGGCTATAAATAGATGTTCGATTGCTATTAGGGTATTCTAGTTTTGATTAAAACCTAGTTCTAAAGGAGGCACAAAGGAGGCTTGGTTTCTTCATCTTCTTCTTCTTCTTCCATTGTTACGGGTTTGAGATGTTTTTAAGTTTGATTTCTGTTTCCTTCTTCTCTATGTCTGAGTAGTTACTTTTGTTTCTAGGATTGGGCAATGCCCTTTGATACATTGATAATGATTAATTGACGTTGTTTTCCCCTTTTATTAATCTTGATTGTTCATTGATTCAATTCTTATTACTTTTATTCATGTGAATTTGTTGGCCACTTATTTACATCTCATAGGCATTTAGGGACGTACTGAGAGGTGAACCTAAGTGTTGGAACCATTAGAATTGAACTTAAGGTCTAAATCACGAGAGTAGTTTTAGCCTTTCGAGGAATCAATGAATTACCACAAAGCGTAATGGGTTCAATTTAAATTCAATTACCACGAAAGTAGGAATTGGTTTAATTGGGCACAGATCTTGTATCTTGAAAGAGAACATTAACTAATTTTGGGTAACTCACCTTCAATTGAATTTCAGGTTTAATAAAAGGGTTGTCGATTAGGATTTGTCTTGTATCATTGTGGTATCCCAATCTTGGAAGCTTTCTTAATTCGAAAACCCCATTCTTGATAACTTCTTGTTTTTATTCTAAATTTGTTTTCTTAATTTTTATTTAATTATTTTGTTACTAAGTTCTTAACAATCAACAATCATATTTTCTCTTGTTTAATTTAATTAAGTTAATTAATTAATTGGTATTCATACACACAGTCCCTGTGGATTCGATCTTTTATTACTTGACGACGAAACTGTACACTTGCGGATTTCACGCATCAATATCAAGCACTCTTTTGACTTCTTGAAAATTTTCTGATTCTTGCCAACCTTGTATATTTTCCTTTACTTAACCCCTTTGAGCTTATTTGACCATTCTTTGTTTCTAACTCATTACGTGCCTTAAATGAAAAACCATGTTCTAACCCAACCTTAGGGAATAAGAGAGCATTGACTTTGTTATTTGATGAGTTCTTGAACAAGTGTGGGGTGCATGTGCAGATTGGTTATATAAAAAAGAAAAAAAAGAAAAGAAAATATGTTTCTATAAAAAAGAAAAAAAAGAGAGAGCTGATTATTGCTACAATCAAAAGAATGCACCATGTGATATATTCATACCTAGAATGAAGGTGGATGATTGGAAATAACAGGAATAGAAGGAGAATGTTCAAGCCTAAAGAAATTCAATCTACCAATTGATCTTTAACAAAACATTAGTTAGATATTGGTCATTGTCCTGTATGAGAAAAAAAAAACTAAGAAAATCTTGGGAAAGTTAGACTGAATGTTCTCAAACATCTTCTCCACTCTAACTATATCATAATGCTCTTCTATTCTCTTTGGTATTTAACTTGACATATCCATATTACTTCCACCTTTACCTTGACCTCACTACAACCTTGAATAAAGTCCTCATGATTTGTGTGTGCATGTGTTTTGAGTAGTGGAGAAGTAGAAGATAAGCAAGCTTATGGTAGTGCAATTTTCATGGGTTGAATTGAGTGAAATACCTACCTTTTAAACACTTGAGAGATTGAGAGTAAATTCTGTGAGGATCTATCATTCTTTACTCATGTTTTTCAATTGAAGTATCCTTGCTTATTGATTTGAGATGTGAAGATGTGTTACCTCATGAATGTTTTAATTACTTGAATTATTAATTGCTCTTCGTTCTTGAATGACATTTGCAATTGAGTCTTTTAGAGTTTTTACCTTTTGAGTTTGTTTTGTTTTTCTTTGTTCCCTAGTTTTGGTTTTTTCTGTTTTGCCCGAGGACGTGCAAAAGAGTAAGTGTGGGGGGTGTTTGATTATTAATGATGTACAGTTGTCGAATCTTGACTCGAGCGAAAAAAAAAAATCTTTTGATTTTCTTACTATTTTACTTCTTGTGTCTTTAACCATTGTAAATAACATCCTTTCTGTAGTCAAACTTCTAAGAACAATCTGAAAGTTGTTCGTTTCTTCCCTGTTGTACTTTTTGAATTCATGAGTGTCTGTGACATAATGCTTCAGGTAAAGTGAACATGAGTACAACGCCATGATTTGACCATCTAATGATAATTTCTTATTGACCAATTCAGATCGAAGAGATCTTGGAAATCCCAATTGATGGAAGAGGAGGTTTAGAGCAAAAAACAAAAAACAAAAAAAAACAAAAAAATAAAAAAAAACTCGTTAGGTTGAAAAACCGAAAGAAAGGCGGCCTAAACAAAAGTTAAAAAAAAAAAAAAAAGAAGGAAACACCTTTAGTCCGAAAACCGAAAGGTCGGTCTAAACAAAAGTTAGGACAAATAGATGGACAAAATCTCGAGAGGAAATTGGCACGAAACACCTTGAAGGGTGCACCCAAACCTGGGGCAATTTTGAATTGCGTGTGATCGGCTACACAGGGCGCAGTTTTGTTTGCATTTAGTTGGCCATCTTGGGGCAAATTTTTGAAAGATTAAGGAGAAGCTGTGTTGAAGGAAGTAGCAAGCATGACGGTGATTGAATTATCAAGCGATTATGGGAATCAAGCGGATGAGAGTTAAAGTTAAATCTTGGGGCAAAATTTTCTCTCAAGGAGTCAGTCAAGTTCATCACATTCCTTGAAAGGAGAGTTGAAAGTGGCAAACAAAGAAAGAGAAAGAAGAAGAAAAAGAGAAGAAAGGATGAGTAAGAATGATTGAAGTTATCAGGTCCAACGAGCAAAAGCACGTGAACGAGGGGTTTGATTGGTCAAAACTTTCCAAAAGTCGCCGTCGGTTCAAAGTTTTTTTTAATAAAACTAAAACAAAAAAAAGAAAGAAAAAAAAGGGGAAGAAAAAAAGAAAGAGAAGAAAAATCCTGTTTTCCGGGACTCAGTTGCCCATTTGTGTTCATTTTAATTTCTGTCAATTCTTTTGAGCGCATTGGCTCCATGCATTTTAATTTACATTAATTACATTGGCGCATGACTCACGCATTCCATGCATTTTAATTCTGTTGAGCGCATCGGCTCCTTGCATTTTACTTTACTTTGTTGAGCGCATCGGCTCCATGCATTTTAATTGCATTGAGCGCATCGGCTCCTTGCATTTACTTTACATTGAGCGATCGGCTCCATGCATTTTAATTCTGTTGAGCGCATCGGCTCCTTGCATTTACTACGTTGAGCGCATCGGCTCCATGCATTTTAATTCTTGTTGAGCGCATCGGCTCCATGCATTTTAATTACATTGAGCGCATCGGCTCCATGCATTTTAATTCCTGTTGAGCGCATCGGCTCCATGCATTTTAATTCCTGTTGAGCGCATCGGCTCCATGCATTTTAAATTCTTTGAGCGCATCGGCTCCATGCATTTTAATTACTGTTGAGCGCATCGCTCCATGCATTTTAATTGCATTGAGCGCATCGGCTCCATGCATTTAATTCTGTTGAGCGGATCGGCTCCATGCATTTTAATTCTGTTGAGCGCATCGGCTCCTTGCATTTACTTTACATTGAGCGCATCGGCTCCATGCATTTTAATTCTGTTGAGCGCATCGGCTCCATGCATTTTAAATTCTTTGAGCGCATCGGCTCCATGCATTTCAATTTACGTTGAGCGCATCGGCTCCATGCATTTTAAATTACATTGTGCGCATCGGCTCCATGCATTTACTTTTACATTGAGCGCATCGGCTCCATGCATTTAAATTCTTTGGCGCATCGGCTCCATGCATTTCAATTTACATTGTTGAGCGCATCGGCTCCATGCATTTAATTCTATTGAGCGCATTGGCTCCATGTATTTTAAATTCTGTTGAGCGCATCGGCTCCATGCATTTTAAAATTCTGTTGAGCGCATCGGCTCCATGCATTTTAAATTCTGTTGAGCGCATCGGCTCCATGCATTTTAATTACATTGAGCGCATCGGCTCCATGCATTTAATTCTGTTGGCGCATCGGCTCCATGCATTTTAATTCTGTTGAGCGCACGGCTCCTTGCATTTACTTTACTGTTGAGCACATCGGCTCCATGCATTTAATTCTGTTGAGCGCATCGGCTCCATGCATTTTAAATTGCATTGGCGCATCGGCTCCATGCATTTTAATTCCTTTTGAGCGCATCGACTCCATGCATTTAAATTCTTTGAGCGCATCGGCTCCATGTATTTTACTTTACGTTGAGCGCATCGGCTCCATGCATTTTAATTCTATTGAGCGATCGGCTCCATGCATTTTAAATTCTTTGAGCGCAGTCGGCTCCATGTATTTTTACATTGCTGAGCGCATCGGCTCCATGCATTTAATTCTGTTGAGCGCATCGGCTCCATGCATTTTAAATTCTTTGAGCGCATCGGCTCCATGCATTTCAATTTCTTTTGAGCGCATAGGCTCCATGCATTTTAAATTCTGTTGAGCGCATCGGCTCCATGCATTTTAATTTCTGTCAATTCTTTGAGTGCATCGGCTCCATGCATTTTAAATTCTGTTGAGCGCATCGGCTCCATGCATTTCAATTTGTCATTTACTTTTGAGTGCATCACTCACTTGCATTTCAACTTTCTATCGTTGTTCCTGCTCTGTTTTACATTTATCCTTTTATGCATTGCCGGACAAAATTGGAGTTCATATCTTTACTCGTTTCTTACGACGATAAAAAAATCAATCACAGTTTTTCTTTTTATCTAATAAGAAACAAGTAAAGAGGGGCAATTGTGAACACCCAATTTTGTGGGACTAAAAAAGAAAAGAAGTAAAAAAAAAAAAAAAAAAAAAAAATATAAAATAAAAAAAAAAAAAAAATAGTCACATGCAAAGCACCACACTCATGTTCCCACTAACACACACTCACTCCATTTTTTTCTTTTCTTTTTCTACTTTGCTCTCCACTCACTCACGTAACACACACCTGCTCCCTCACTAATTGCACCTACTCCCTCACTAATTCACCCACTCCATTATACAGCACACACCCACTCCATTATCACCTGGCTGCTAGCAACTAATAAGAGATGACTCATTTATCTGGGGAAAGAGCTAACCTGAGGATTTGGATTCACGTCTGCAGACACTCATCCTCACTATCAAAAACCACCTCTTCATCCTTAAACAAAAGGACCATCTTCATCTCCATCAACATCCAAACAACCCCCTCCAAAGCGTGAGCCGCCCTTCTTCACCACCATAACCAAAACCTTTCCACCCACCATCTACCATCTTGATCATCCTCTAACCATCCCTCACTCCATTTCAACCAAAACACCACCATAAGCGTGACTCCCCCTCTCACCATGCCATGACCGTGACCTTTCCCTCATAATCATCTTCCAAACACATATTCATCATCTCTTCCCATCAACCACCAAAACCCCCTATATCGTGAAAATCACCATCAACCACCTATCTTCCTCTCCTTCACCTACCATCGGCCATCAAACTATCATCCACGGCGACAAGCTCCCTTGGCATCCACCTTCCATCACCCAAGCATTTTCTACGCCATCAACCTCCCCACCGACCGTCGAATCCATCCTCTCATCAGACCATCGGACCGCTTGAGAAGCCATCAGCCTTTCAACCGACCGTTGAACCCCAGATCCTCCAAACTTCACCCCATTCTCATCACCTTTTGCCACCATAAGACCACATCACAACCGACCGTCGGGCCGTAATCCTTTAAACCAAATCCATCCCCTCACTCGACCAACTTCACAAAGCTCACCTTCACCTCTAACCGACCGTCGAACCACCCCGGTTACTAGCCCACCTTCACCTCCAACTCGACCGTCGAACCATACCATTGTGACCCTCGACCAACTTCACAAAGCCCACCTTCACCTTCATACATCGACCGTCGAAATCCAAAAAGCCACATCCTTCCCCTATCTGACTGTCGAACTCAAGCACAAACTCCATCACATCCGACTGTCGGACCCCAAAAGCAAGACCACCTACATTCTCCAATTCGACCGTCGAGCCGTGAGTTCCACTCCTCTCACCGACGAGCCATCCAAACCTCCATCACCATCAACCAAACTCCATCCCCTCACTCGACCATCGAATCCATCCCTTCACTCGACCGTCAAACCACACCGGCCTACTACCCCCTCACCGACAACCCATCCAAACTCCATCACCATCCACCAACCTCCAACTCGATCGTCGAACCCTAAATCTTTTCCCTCACCGATCGACCCAAGATCCTTTCCAACCGACCGTCGAACTCCAAATCCTTCCCAACCGACCGTCGAATCAGATACCAAATCCTTCAACCAACCGACCGTCGGATCAGATACCAAATCCTTCAACCAACCGACTATCGGATCAGCTACCAAATCCTTCAACCAACCGACTGTCGGGCAGCCAATACCAAATCCCTCTCCTACGAGTCACCTCTTGCATTACCAGAGTGTTTATTGAGCAGCCTTGTGCTCGACCGTTGGATCTCAGAAAGTAGCTCCCGACCGTCAGACTTCAGAAAGCAATTCGACCGTCGAACCGAAGAAGCCAGCCAAATAAGAAAAAAATGTTTTTAAATAAAATTTAGAAAATAAGAAAAAAATAGAAAAAGAAAAAAAAAGAAAGAGAAAGAAAAAGAGAGAGAAAAAGAGAAAGAAAAAAAGAAATAGAAAAAAAAAGAGAAAAAGACAAAAAAAAAGAGAGAAAAGAAGAGAAAAGCAAAGGAAAAACAAAGAAAAGAAAATGAGAAAAATGAAAAAAGAAGAAAAAAAATCTTTTTGATCAATATGCTTATTCCATTTAAATTTAGACATGATTGCCCATTGTCATTGTCATTTCGGACATGATTGCCCATTGTCATTTAAATTTCGGGCATGATTGCCCATTGTCATTTAAATTTCAGACGCATGATTGCCAATTTGTCATTTAAATTTCGGGACGCTTGATTGCCCATTGTCTTTTAAATTTGAACCTGATTGCCTATTGTCATTTAATTTTTGGAGCATGATTGCCCATTGTCATTTAATTTTCGGGCCGCAGTTGCCCATTGTCATTTAAATTTCGGGACGCAGTTGCCCATTGTCATTTAAATTTCGGGCCGCAGTTGCCCATTGTCATTTAATTTTCGGGCCGCAGTTGCCCATTGTCATTTAAATTTCGGGCCGCAGTTGCCCATTGTCTTTTAAATTCCGGGACGCAGTTGCCCATTGTCTTTTAAATTTCGGGACGCAGTTGCCCATTGTCATTTAAATTTTGGGACGCAGTTGCCCATTGTCATTTAAATTCCGGGACTTAATTGCCCATTGTCATTGTCATTTCGGGACTCAGTTGCCCATTGTCTTTTAAATTTCGGGACTCAGTTGCCCATTGTCCTTTAAGTTTCCGGGACTCAGTTGCCCTTTGTCTTTTTTACTTTCTGTTGAGCGCATCGGCTCCTGCATTTTAAATTCCTGTCATTTACTTTTTGAACGCATCGGCTCCTGTCTTTTAATTCCTGTCTTTTATTTTTGAGCGCATCGGCTCCTGTCATTTACTTTTTGAGCGCATCGGCTCCTGTCTTTTACTTTTGAGCGCATCGGCTCCTGTCATTTACTTTTTGAGCGCATCGGCTCCTGTCTTTTAATTCCTGTCTTTTAGCTTTTGAGCGCATCGGCTCCTGTCTTTTAACTCTTGTCTTTTAATTTCGAGCGCATCGGCTCCTGTCTTTTAATTCCTGTCTTTTACCTTTTGAGCGCATCGGCTCCTGTCTTTTAATTCTTGAGCGCATCGCCTCCATGCATTCCATGCATTTTACTTTCTGTTGAGCGCACCCGCTCCATGCATTCCATGCATTTTAAATTCCTGTCAATTTCTTTTGAGTGCATCAGGCTCCATGCATTCCATGCATTTTAAATTTCTGAGCGCATCGGCTCATGCATTCCATGCATTTTACTTTCATTGAGCACATCGAGTTACATGCATTTTAATTTACATTGAGCACATCAACTCCATGCATTTTAGCTTCCTATCATTATTTTGTTTTGCATTTATCCTCTTATGCATTCTAGGACAAAATTGGAGTTCATTTCTTTACTCATTTTTTACGATGATAAAATGAAAAATCATAATTTTTCTTATTATCTTGTAAGAAACAAATAAAGAGGAATTTGTGAACACCCAATTTTGACCAGACTAAAAAAAAAAAAAAAAAAAAAAATAAAAATAAAATAATAAAAAAAAATAAAAATATAAAAATATAAAAATATAAAATAAAAAAATAAAAAAAAATAGTCACGTGCAAGACCACACTCGTGTTCCCACTAACACACACTCACTCCATTTTTTTTTTTTCTTTTCTTTTTTCTACTTTGCTCTCCACTCACTCACGTAACACACACACTGCTCCCTCACTAATTGCACCTACTCCTCACTAATTCACCCACTCCATTATACAAAGACACACCCATTCCATTATCACGCTCTCATGTTGTCCATACCATAAAAGGGATAGCAGATGATAGCTTGAGGAGAGGACTCATTTATCCGGGGAAAGAGCCAACGAGGATTTGGATTCACGTCCCGCAAACACTCATCCTCACTATCAAAAACCACCTCTTCATCCTTAAACAAAAAGGACCATCTTCATCTCCATCAACATCCAAACAACCCCTCCAAAGCGTGGACTCGCCTTCTTCACCACCATAACCAAAACCTTTCCACCCACCATCTACCATCTTGATCATCCTCTAACCATCCCTCACTCCATTTCAACCAAAACACCACCATAATCGTGACTCCTCTCTCACCATGCCATGGCCGTGACCTTTCCCTCATAATCATCTTCCAAACACATATTCATCATCTCTTCCCATCAACCACCAAAAACCCCTATACCGTGAAAATCACCATCAACCACCTATCTTCCTCTCCTTCACCTACCATCGGCCATCAAACTATCATCCACGGCAGCAAGCTCCTTGGCATCCACCTTCCATCACCCAAGCATTTTTACGCCATCAACCTCCCACCGACCAGTCGAATCCATCCTCTCATCCGACCGTCGGACCGCCTGTACAGCCATCGGCCTTTCAACCGACCGTTGAACCCCGGATCCTCCAAACTTCACCCCATTCTCATCACCTTCTCGCCACCATAAGACCACATCACAACCGACCGTCGGGCCGTAATCCTTTAAACCAAATCCATCCCCTCACTCGACCAACTTCACAAAGCCCACCTTCACCTCTAACTCGACCATCGAACCACCCCGGTTACTAGCCCACCTTCACCTCCAACTCGACCGTCGAACCATACCATTGTGACCCTCGACCAACTTCACAAAGCCCACCTTCACCTCTAACCCGACCATCGAAACCATCCCACAAACCGGACCACCTACCTCTCAAATCTCCAAACCACATTTCAAACACCATCACATACATCAACCGTCGAAATCCAAAGAGCAACATCCTTCCCCTTTCCGATTGTCGAACTCAAGCACAAACTCCATCACATCCGCCGTCGGACCCCAAAAGCAAGACCACCTACATTCTCAATTCGACCGTCGAACCGTGAGTTCCACTCCTCTCACCGACGAGCCATCCAAACCTCCATCACCATCAACCAAACTCCATCCCCTCACTCGACCATCGAATCCATCCCTTCACTCGACCGTCGAACCACACCCGCCCACGCCCCTCGCGACAACCCATCCAAACTCCATCACCATCCACCAACCTCCAACTCGATCGTCGAACCCTATATCTTTCCCCTCACCGACCGACCCAAGATCCTTTCCAACCGACCGTCGAACTCTAAATCCTTCCCAACCGATCGTCGGATCAGATACCAAATCCTTCAACCAACCAACCGTCGGATCAGATACCAAATCCTTCAACCAACCGACTGTCGGATCAGATACCAAATCCTTCAACCAACCGACCGTGTCGGCCGCAATACCAGATCCTCTCCTACGAGTCACCTCTTGCATTACCAGAGTGTTTATTGAGCGACCTTGTGCTCGGCCGTTGGATCTTAGAAAGTAGCTCCCGGCCGTCGGACTTGAGAAAGCAATTCGGCGTCGACCAGAAGAAGCCGACCACCCTCCCCTGCTAATTTGATCGTAAACGAGGTCCTTCTATGTTATATCTCCCGGTTTGGGTTATCTGTTTCTTGGTTTTCTTTTTACGTTTCCTTGTTCTTTTTTTTTTTATTTCATTTATTATTAGTTTGTTGGGCTAGATTTTGGGAGTTAAAAATGATAAATAAAGAAATAATTAAAAGTTTTTAAAAAGGAATAAAAATGGGTTACTGAGTTGCGACGACTTGCTAACCCTTATATTTTGTAAATATCGAGTTATGATGACTTGATGATTTACATTATTATTATTATTATTATTATTATTATTATTATTATTATTATTATTATTATTATTATTATTATTATTATTATTATTATTATTATTATTATTATTATTATTATTATTATTATTATCATGTTTTTTAAGTTAAATCGCTAATTGATAATCTTAAATAAAAATTCGTAACAAACTTGATGAATAATGGGTGACGTCTCTAGCGTGACGCTTGAGCTTCACCTATTTAATCCTTAATTTGGATAAGCTGAGTCGCGACGAACTTGTTAATTCAAATTTTTGAAATTATTTTAATTAAAATCAACCAACCCACAAATATTTTTTAAGAGAACTACGTAACTTTGAGTTCCCATTGCACCGGGGGATACGTAGGGAGCGAATTTCTATTCATCAAGCCAAAAATTAAATTTTCATAATTTATTTGTTTATTTCATATTTTTTACAAAAATGGGTAAAACAAATATTTTCAAAGATTATTAAGAATTTGCATAATTAATTTAAGGTACCGTCTTAGGACGGGTGTATTAGGGGTGCTGTGGGATTAAGTTTCCACCCTTTCCTACACATAACCGACTCTCGAATTCAATCTGGTTTCAAAGACCATTTTCTAATAAGGGTTTTCCAATTTTTCCTAATTTAAATAAAATTGGTGGCGACTCCTAATTAAATATACTTTAGTTTAAGTTGCTATTTCGTCGCGATTTTTGACGGTCGCGACAACCTGGTATTCTTAGGACTTAATTTGGATGCAATAGGGTCATAAATTTTTACTTCAGTGGCACAACCCCACACATGAAGATGGTTAAGGCTAGGTTTCCACCCCTTAAACAATTCAAATGGAGTTTTAGGAATAGACTTAGAAGGCACTCTATTTAATATATACACAGCTGTTTTAAGGGCTTCTTCTCAAAGAAAATCAAGTAATTTGGACTGACTCATCATAGACCTCACAATACCCATTAAAGTGCGATTTCGCCTCTCAGCTACCCCATTTTGTTAAGAAGTCCCTGGAATAATAAATTGAGAAACTATTCCACATTCCTCAAGGTATTTAGCAAAAGGTCCCTTAAATTGTCCAGTCTCACCATGTTTACCATAATATTCACCACCTCAGTCCGACCTTATCATTTTTATTCTTCTACCACATTGATTCTCAACCTCGTTTTTAAATATTTTAAACTTTTCTAAAGACAATGACTTATCATTTATAAGGTAAACATAACCAAAACGAGAAAAGTCATCAATGAAAGTAATAAAATATTTATTCCCACATAAAGTTGGTTTCAAAGGATCACAAATATCTGTATGAATTATTTCTAAAAGTTCTTTACTACGCATGGAACCCTTTTTACTTGTTTTGGTCATCTTTCCTCTTATATAGTCTATACAATTCCCAAGATCTATAGAATCAAGTGAATGTAGGATATTATCCTTTATCAACTTATTAATCTTATCCTTAGAGATATGACCTACACGCCTATGCCATAAAGATAAGGAGGTGTCTTTGATTAGTGCTCTTTGGTTTCCTATAGTTTGAACATGTAGGTAATTAAAGACATTGGAATCAAGATTTAAACAATATAAACCATTAGATTTAATGGCCTTGCCTACAACTTGGGAACCATAAGATAGAAGACAAGATCCATTATTGAAATTAAAGGAAAAACTATAATTGTCAAGTTTGAACAAAGAAATTAAATTCCACCTCATAGACGGTACATATAAGGTGTCTTTCAAATGTAAAACAAATCCTGACTTTAACTTTAATTCAACTAGTCCTATAAACTGAATGTTGACTTTATTTCCATTCCCTACGAACAAGTTGACTTCATCATCACTTGGCTTTCACTTGCTCTTGAACCCCTGTAAGGAATTAGTAACATGAATAGATGCTCCAGAATCAAGTCACCATGAATTCAAAGGAACATCTACCAAACTAGATTCATAGCAAACGAAAGCTAGTGACTCACCTTGAGTTTTCTCTTTAATAAAAGATTTGAAGGCTTGACAGTTTGATTTCTTATGACCTACAGACTTGCAAAACTAGCACTTCAACTCATTCTTATGAATATTAGGTTTTGGACCAATGGGTTTATGAAATGGACCGGGCCTATTGTCATACCTATTTTTACCCTGAGGCTTCTTCTCTTTTTTCTTAAAATATTTCTTATGGTGTGGCTGAGAAACTAAGTTCACACTTCCAGAAGCCAAATGATTCATCCTATCCTCTTCTTGTGCACAAACAGATATCAAAGTGTTAATATCTCACTCTTCCTTTTGAGTATTGTAGGATGTTTTTAAGGCATCAAACTTAGTAGGTAGAGAATTTAAAGCATAGTGAACTAGAAAAGTATCAGTTACAGGACACTTAAGATCACTAAGTTTATTGACAATGATCACCATCTTCATAATGTGTTGCCTAACACCACCAATTCCATCATATTTCATGTTAATAAGGGTTTCCATCAATTGACTTGCTTCAACCTTTCCAGATAATGCGTACCTTTCCCCAATGGAAGTAAGAAAAGTTTTGGCATTGTCAGAATGTGGAACTGCTTTTACAAGTGTCTCGTCAATAGAGCGTTTAATCAACATTAAAGCCTTGCAATTAGCCTTTGTTCATTCCTTGTGATAAGCTTTCTGCTCATTAGTGCTTTCGACAGTTAGTGTAGTGGGCTCATCTTCTCTAATGACTATATCAATGTCCAGCAAGCTTAGGGCCAATTCAATATCATCCATCCATTTCTTATAATTATTTCCAGTCAAAACCTCAACTTGGTTTGCAGTAGTAGACAAAGAAAAAATGACTGGAGCTGAAAAATTAAACAAGAAAATGATTAATATCATGGGCGATTATAATAATGACAATTAGTGAAACAAGGATTTAATACATATAATATAAATTCTCCTGTGGGTAGAGTATATATCATATAATAACAACAATTACAAAAATTCTAACACCTGTGGGTAGAAAGAATTTTCGTATAAAGATCATCCTAAAAACATGTTACAACAAAATAATTTATGAATTTATTACCTGTGGGTAAGTTTAATTCACAAATTAATTTAGTAACACAACATTCCAAAAAAAAAATTATTCACATGTAACCCTATCAATATAAGCAAATAATCTACTGTGGTGGCATATATTCACTTCAATTAATAGAGCCCTCAACTGAGATAAATTAATTAATAGCCCAAATAATTATTTTCTAACATATTCTTTAATTTTCTTAATGTATCTAGAGAGTGCACTACCCAAACTTAACAACTAGGGAGAGTGGCTATCATAGATAGGTTTATCATAATATTAAAATATTTTTCATATTTAGAATCACTAAAAATTTATTTTCTCAAATGCCTAATCTAAATAAACAAGAAATAAATTAATATTAAATATTTTTAATATCCAAAAAATTATAAAACCTATATAGATAAATTCTAAACACCAATACGAGTATATAGGAAGAAACAGAACGTAAAATGGAGCAATATGGAGGTCACACGCGCGACACGCACCTGGCAGTGCGTGTGGACTACGTCCCATGACACTGTTCATCGTCTTCAACTTCTAACCGGGTCGTGACGACCCAATTTTCTGGAAAATGGGTTTTGATGACCCGGATGCGATCCAAACACCATTTTTAGCATTTTTTTCGTGTCCTTTTGATCCCCAAACAATTGGGTCTTCATCCAAATATTATTTACCATCATTTTGGATGATTTTAATGAAGAAAAACATGCAAGAATGAACGTTTAGATCCAGAAAAAATGCTAAAACGGGTCTGTTTAACCCGATTTGAAAAAGTCACGTTCCTTTCTAATTTTTTAACGTGTTTTGATTGTCTCTAAGGCCTGTTTTCAAGTCTAAACATGTTCTAGGATGGATTTATACAATTATCATAAATAAAAACAATCAAAACAATGATTTAGAAACATCAAGTGTTTTTTAAGTTTTCATCCATGGAAGTTGGATACGGGTTTCATGTTTTCAGTCATTTACAATGAATTAAAAAGGACTTAATATATCTAAATAACTTACAAAAACATAATTAAATAATTCTCATCATATATCCACATAATCTTGCATAAAAAAATACAAGTTATAAACCCTAAATCATTAGGTCATCATGTAATCATACATGTACATATTAGAATGGATTCTAAATCATGTATCTAAGGCTCTGATAGCACATGTAGATATTAAACATCATTATTAAGAATGTCCTTAGATCATAGATCATAAATTTAGAACACCATATTGATAACCAAATGCGTACCTCTTGTAGACATCTTGTTCTTGTTAAGTCTACGGTCAAGAATGATCAAGAATTTATACACACTTGTGGACTACAGGAATCAGGATCTTCCTCTCCTTCTTCTCTCTCTTTTGGATGGGGCAATAGTGGTTTTGTGAATAAAAGATCATGTCCATGTCTTTAACCCTTTGTTTGTTTCAAGAGAAAATGGAAGGAGAGAAAATGAGAGGAGAGAAAATGGTAAAAATATTTCATTTTCTCTTGTTTGGCAGTGGAGAGAAAATAGAGAAGAGAGAAAATGTGGTGGTGGGACCCACGTTTTTAGTTTTCTCTCCTTTGATGAGGAGAAAATAGAAGAGAAAATGTGGCAGTGGAGTGAAATGACCATTTTATCCCTATTCAAACCCCTATTTTCTATCTTCTCAATATGAAGGGTATATTAGTCATTTTATATAATTCTGTTTTCTTTCTTCTCACTTTTCTTCTCAACCAAACAAAAGAAAGAAAAGTTTTTATTTTCTTTCTTTCTATTTTCTCTTGATCCAAACAATAGGAGAGAAAATACAATTTTCTCTCTATTTTCTATCTTCTCTATTTTCTCTCTTCCCATTTTCTCTCTTCCCATTTTCTCTCCTCACCCAAACAAAGCATAAAAGACACACATATATTGCGGGAGTGGGGAGGGAACCTACCCTTTCGTTGAAGAGTTGTCTTGTTCCACTCATCATGGAAACAAGCAACCAAATATCACACATTTTCAAGCACACATACCATTTGAACTCAAGGTTCAGCATGTGATTTCTAATAAATTCATTGATCACAATATAAAAGGATTCCAGGAAATATCAGGTTATCATTCAACCAATTTTGACAAACAGATAAATCAATGGAAGTCTAAAATCATAGAAAAATTTCTAACAATGTTAACTCAATTTTGAAATTCTATTATAGCCATATGTTGTTTAAACTAAAGAATTGTTTTTTTTATTAAAATAATTAAAATAGTATGATTTATGTTGTCCAAGTAAAAAAATGTTATAATAACTTTTTATTAAGTAACATAAGTCACATTATATTTTTATAAAATTCATATTAATTAAATATCAAAATAATTAGAACATATTCTTTTAATCCAAAGTAGTTATCATTATTGTTATTGGGCTATTGGCCTGCTCTTATTAGTAAGCACTACTCAAATGAGTTTTGTTATTGGGTTCAATATATGATTTTATCATGATAAATATGTTTAACTTAGTCTAATTGTGAATGAATACACGAAAAGGATGTTCTTATTCCTAAAATAACTACCTAATTGCATGTAGTCGCTCCATCAACACGAAAGTAAGAACAAATTACTATAGGATCGAAATAGTTTTTCTCATTTACATCACTCAAGATTATATTCGAGATTTTAATTAGAGAGATGCCTCATCACCATCATTTTAAAGTAACTATATGACTTAATTTGTATTATTTGTATATGTCATAATTTAAAGTTAAATTAATTCAAGAATTGTGGCTTATTATATTTTAGTTTCGACCAAAATTTCATTACTACTTTCATTTGAAGTTAGAGGCATTGCAAGGTATCACTTGTATTACAACTAAAACTTATTCCCTTTCGGATCATCAAAATTGACAAACGAATGTAAAATTCATGGTTAAGAAGCTTAACAGACTCGCACAAAATCTTAACAGTCTTAGAAGTAAGCATCATATAAAACATATCAGTAAAAAAAAATTATTACAGAACGGCAATAGATAAAATATATGAATAAAAAAATTCGATAACTATAACTATGACCTTATCGAGAATCGAGATTGTTAATAAATGTGAATTTGCTCAAATCATCCATTCTATAAGAAAAGAGAATAATATAAAAGAATATATAATTTTAAATAATTTTAATTTTCTTATATTATTTTTATCTTATATTATTTTTATATTATTAATCATATTATTTTTGCTATCACTTTTTTTATTTAATCATAATTATTAAAAAATAATGTAAAAAATAATATTTGGAAAAAAATAATATAAGAACATTATTTTTCAATTTTAAAAACCAAAACTTAACATGAAGTAAGTTAAAAATAAGAATATGAAGTAAATTAAAAAAAAATAGAACATTTGACCTTGCATATATTAATAAATTCCACTTGAATAGCACCTAGGACTGTCGAGGATTTAAGACTTTAACCTCGTCGATAAAGTTAAGAAGACGGAGTTTAAATATATCAATATAGAATATAATTAGTATGCTTTAATAAACAAAATGATGATTCCAGTGGGTGGGGGGGTGTTTGGATCCACATACCCACTGCCTTAAACTAATATAAACTGTGCCTCCTTTGATTACGAGGAATCCAAGCAATTAATTAATGAGAAATCATTAAATTATAAAGCTTTCCAATTAATTAGGTGTTCAATTATTAATTTATTATTATTACATAGGAGGTGCCCGGTGTGGTGGGACCCAGAGAAACCCTGTTTGCCTAGTCGCCCACAGGATTGAATCCAAACCAGAAACCAGTCGTTGGTTTCTGCGAAACCAGTATTAATGAGTTAAGATTAATTAAGTAAATGAAATATATTATTAATTAACCAGAAAACAGAGAGAGCTCCCAGAAACCAGGAGCTAAAGTGGTAAAGTGAAGTTTAGATTCCAACCAAATTGGCAAATATATTACTATTGAATTAGAATAGTTAACATTCTGACATGACATCTAAACCCAATTGCCACGCGCTCAGGTTCTCAGAATCAGATTCAGAGCCTACCCTGCTTCTATTTCCATTGCATGCACGCCACATTTTCCATTTCCATCTCACTTTACTCCATCTGTCGTTATTATATTTCTTTTTTTGATATGCAGTCCTTATTCTTTTTCATTTAGGAAAATAATGTTCACATATTATTTTTTGAGAAATATTTTATCTTCTCATTAATTATCTTAATTATTAAATAAAAAATATTAAATATTTTTTATATTTTTAAAATATTATATGTATTTATTTTTTATTTAATATTTTTTATTTAATATTAAAAAAATTATTAAGAAGAACTTATAAGAAAAAATGATTAAAAAAATGATGTAATTAATTGTATAAAAAATAATATAAAAAGTAATATAAAAAATATGATAAAAAAACTAAGATTGTTTCATCTATATGGATATATTATTTCCTATTATTTTTCCTGATTTTTCTCCTTTTTTTCTATCTTTGTGAAGGATAACCTACTTAAAAGGAAAAGAAATTAAAAAAATTAAAATCCCGATAAAAATATGTTACTGACTTATAATTCGTCTAGCTATTCTCACTTGAAAAATGATACTTGTTTCACATGATTCTCACAAAAATTCACGCAAACCATTAGATAATAATAATTAAGTCTCACTATAATTTGTTCATGTCAGTCTATTTTGGAAAGATGATATTTTTCACCATTTCTTTTTATCTTTCCTAAAATATAATTATATAAAAACTAAATAAATTATTAAATAGGTTAAATTATAAAACATATAATTATATTTAAATGTTTTTTATTAAAATATTTAAAATATTATATTTTCATTAATATTTTTCTCATTTTATATAGTAAAAAAATTATGGAACAAGGAGAAAAAGAAAACTTTAAAAATATTAAAATTCTGATAAAAATACCTTATACTGTCTAATAATTCATTTAGCTATTCTTAGTGGAGTACTGTTATCTTTGTGAGAAACATATAACACTTGTGTATTAGTGTTAAGAGTTTAATTTTAAACTATGGTAAAAAAACATAACTTTTTTGCGTTAAAATCAAATTACAAGTGGCTGATATGTACAGTTGTCGTGTGTTAATAGGTGTGTTAGGAACATGAATGAATGTGAACGTTCAGATAAACTATCTTAAATTATATATACAGTATTATTATTTGTTTAATTTTTATATATTTAAATTTTTTAATTGATTTATAAATTTATTTTATATTTTATAAAAATATTATAGTTATATACAATATATCTCTTATATTAATATATAATATAAATATAATATATGTATATATATAAATTACACGTAAAACATTTCTCATATATATACGGTGCGTGTGAAACCATGTAAACATAACACACATTATGGATATTTAAGATAACAGAAATTCTGTAAAGTATTAATTCATTAAAAAAAATACATATCTAATCAGGAAAAAGCTCTTGAAATCAATGCTCGTCTAACATAAGCCAAATTCTAGTATTCTAGAATTGTATGGCCGCCCGGGACATAAGAAAGACAGACAGCGCCCACAGTGTTTGATAAGGGTGAATTGCAAATACAACTTTCCTAAAAACCCGGAGGCTTGTGTTGTTAGACTACGCAATTGCACGTATTGAAATGAGTATTTAAATATCGTTTTTGTAAGAATTGTATTAAAAATTATGTTAATTATTAACTAATTACTAATTATTCTCTATTTTAAGAAATCAAACTGATTTTGGTGATTAAATGATAAAATAAAATAAATTAACAATTTTAAAATAGGACAAAAATAAACAGAAAAGAAACAATGAATTGAGAATCTAAGGTCTAACTTCACTTATTATTTTATCTGATTTCATGCAATCCTTTTATTATTCTTGATCATAATTTGATTATGCTAACCAACATGTTTATGTATTTACAAACATTTTTCGATGACTTTGTAAAATTATGAAACTTAATCAAAACACTATATGTCTATGTGAATTGACAAAATTTCATATTTTAAGAACAAATATTAAACACTTGCTATGCATCACCAATAGATATATTTCTATCCTATTGACAAATCAATTCATATATCCAATTGAATTAAATTGAATATACATTTTCTAATTTCATGGTTTAACATCCAAATCCCTATGTCTAGTTCAATGGGTTCACTAAGACAACACAAATAATGACTAATCAAATGTGCGCATTAAGCATAGAATTAGAAATTCATAACCAAAATTATCACAAGAGCAGGAAAGAATTACAATCAGTCAAATTACATAATAAGATTTATTAGACTCCAGAAAAAGAGATTAGAATATCATTGTTACAAAGAGAGCAATTTCAAAAAATATCAATATAGACATCTTAAAAATAAAGAGAGAATGAAAGAAAGAACTAGGTGAATTGATGGATGTACGGGGCTGTGTCCAGCTTCTCTAATCCTTCATCCACACCTTGATGTTCTCTCCCAATTTTCTCTCCAAAAGCGTGTGTCCCCCCCAGTGCTCTCCAAGGCTGCGTCCAAAAATCCCCTAAAAACTCTCCTCCTCCCAAAAGCTTATTTTCCTAATTAAAAAGGACGTGGTGCCATCTGAAAAAAGAATCTGCAGCACTTACCTTTGGAAGCCGTGACTCTAAGTGAATGAAATCACGATGAGTCTTTACGGGGAGCCACAACATAAACTTATGGGAGGCCACGACTCCATTCTCTCCGGAAAATGTCGCGTGATGCTACAATTGTTGGAAGCGGTGGCATCAATTTTGAGGGAGCTGCGGCACTTGATGACAAATGAAGCCACGACTTACTGAATTGGGAAGCAGCACAATTCAATGTTCAAAAGTCATGACACTTAATCCATATTGAGCTTCTCCCTTTTTGCTCTTTGCAGGACTCCTAAAAAAAACAAAGATTAAATTAGTCAAATATTTACAAAAAAATAAGATAAAACTCAAAGATCTTACCTATGAATATATAAAAAATGTTTGTGTAATAACTCTATTTTTCAGAGTTATCACACCCCCAAACCTACAATTTTGCTAGTTTTGAGCAAAAGAAAACAAGATTTTCTTAACATCTTAGATTCAGCAACAAGCATTTATGTATTCACATGTAAATCTCAACAATTCAGATTCCAAAATATTCAAGATAATGTGGCATCATGCTAGATCTCATATTCAATGGTTCAAAGTTGATTCAATGTCAAACATAATGCCATCTAATCTTTAGCTCATGCTATTATGTTTCAATTTTTTTATGTAGAATATTTCCCAAAAGATTATTAAGGAACCCCTTCCTAACTTTAGCATGCACATCCAAGAAAACTCATGATGATACCCAAGCAACTCCAACTCAGACTCTCTTAAAAATGTCATTCATCTCTTTCTCCACTAATGTAGAACCAAGCACGATTAATGATCAAAAGAGTCTTTTCAAGCTTGTAGTGTAAGGCCAGGGTAATGGATAAAGAAATGAAGGGAAGGATAAAACAAATAGTAGGACACATAATCTTACAAAAGACCTAAATGAGCCAAACAACCATTACACACAAGATACATTTTATAGCATATGTACTCCAAAAGCTTATTTCTTTAGCACAAGGCACAATTAGCATAAGGAGCTCTCTTTTCTTTTTCTCTTTTTTTTTATCATTTCAAACTTTTTCTTGCAATTTTGTACTTTCCTTCTTTTCTTCTTTTTTTTTTAAGAAAAAAAAATACAAATCTACTAGATTCTAAAACATGTCTACCCCTTGTTTCTTTTGACTCAACTAAGCATTTGCAAGATATGTTCCCAACATGGACAATAGTGGATAAACAATACTTAAGGGTTAAAAGGTAAGGATGATGTGGGTAAAGAACAAATCATAAAGGCCAATCACATTCACAAGGTTCAAAATGGGTACTAGAGATATTCATGCATGCATGGGTAGGCTTGAAAGGCTCAACCAATCCAAAGAATGCCCTAATCATTTCATCAAACATGCTTAGCCTAAAATTTCACCTCAAGAGAGAATCAAACACTCTTTCAAAAATTAAGTCTTCATCACAACATGGCAAGTCATAGCTTTCTTTAGATAAGCACAACTATTATTATTCCAAGATTCTCAATCATGTAAAGGGAAATGCATCTATATAACAAAGAAACACTAAAGCTCAATTAAATTTCAAATGACTTGCATACTTTCCCAAAATCAACAATTAAACCAAGGCATACATATCATAGATCAAGTCAACCACATCAACATTTAACTTTTATTGCAAAGCTCCACATTACACATATTTTTTATTTTTTATTTTTTATTTTATTTTTTAGTCATTGATGCAAATCCAAAAAGATAAGGTAAAAAAAAAATCAAAAGCTCAATAGACTCAAAAGAAGATGAATTACTACACTATGAATGTAAAAGCATAAAAAAGAAACAAAATAAAGATAAAGTAAAGAACTTGGGTTGCCTCCCAAGAAGCGCCACATTTATAGTCCTAGGCTGGACTTTCTCTGTAATAATGACCGGAAGATGTAGCTTTATCACTAAGATCGGCATAGCACAATTGAGAAGGTAACAATTTGAGCTTTCTCAAATCCTCATATTCACTTTCACATGTAGAAATCAAAGAAGCTTCAAGAGGGTCACATAGGACACTTGAAAAAAATCTATTAGATCCCGTCCAATCAAGCACATTCACATACGAGCATTTTTCAAGATCTTGAGGCAATTCCATTGCTTTGAAAATATTAAAGGTTACCTCTTGATCTTGCACTCTTATGATGAGCTTCCCTTTCTGAACATAAATGAGAGTTCTTCCAGTTGCTAGGAATGGTCTTCCAAGGATGAGAGAGACATTTTTATCTTCCTCTATATCAAGGATGATGAAATCCATCGAAAATATGAGTTTATCCACCTTTACAAGTACTTCTTCAATTATTCCCCGTGGATAAGTCAAGGTTCGATCTGCGAGTTGCAAGATAACCAATGTGGGCTTAGCCTCCCCCAAACCAAGTCTTTGGTATATTGAAAAGGGCATGAGATTTATACTTGCTCTCAAATCATATAATGTCCGACCACAAAATTTCTCACCAATAGTGCAAGGGATGGTGAAGCTTCCAGGATCTTTGAGCTTGGGAGTTTATTTTGCAAGATAGCACTGCATTCTTTTGTGAGAGCAACAATCTCAAATTCACCAAGCTTCCTCTTCCTTGATAAGATATCTTTCATGAATTTCACATAGCTTGACATTTGCTCTAAAGCATCCACAAATGGTATGTTGATATGTAGCTTTTTAAAAACTTCTAAAAACTTTTTGAATTGGTGATCCAGCTTTTACTTTGTGAGACAGTTGGGGAAAGGTGGAGGTGGTATATAAGGCTTGTCCTCAACCTTTCTCTTGATAAGTTCCTCATTTTTCCCATCTGCATTTCTCGTAACCTCCTCATCTTTTATCACCGCAGCATCTTTTTCAAGTTACTTAGTCTTGTGATACATATTTATTTCCTTCCCACTCCTTAATGATATAGCCTTACAATGCTCAGGAGAGGCACCCTTAGGATTATTGATGGTGTCGCTCGGAAAAGTCTCTGGGGGCTTATTGTTCAAAGCTTGGGCAAACTGGCCAACTTGAGTCTCGAGAATCCTCAAAGAAGTCGCTTGGCTTTGCATCAAAGCATCATGGGATGCAAGCCTTGAATCAGTTTTAGTCATGTAGTTTTGTTGGCTAGTCATGAATTGGGCAAACATCTTCTCCAAGTTAGAAGTTGAAGTTGATGTTGAAATTTTGGCTTGAGGGAAACTTTGTTGTTGAAAACTAGGAGAGGCATGGGATGCTTCTTTGGGCTGAAAAGATGTAGAAGATCCGTGAGAATTTCTAACCCAAGAGAGATTAGGATGGTTCCGCCAACTTGGGTTGTAAGTGTTACCAAAAGCATTGTTACTTGGCAGAATTGGTTGGCATATTGCACACTTTCCAAGCTAGCTGTGCAATTTGCAGTAGAGTGAGCATCCCAACAATGATCGCAAATTTCAACTGAGTTATTAGCTCCTCTTGCCACTGAGTTAACTACCATAGTGTTAAGCTTCTTGGAGAATGCTGTCACTTTGAGCTGAAAGTGAAGTAAGGGCATCAACTTCATGTACACCAGTTGTCATTCTCCTAGGAGTAACCATCTCTGAAGACCACTGGTAGTTGTTAGTGGCCATTTCCTCAAGAAGATCATAGGCGGCATCAATAGATTTGGTCATGAGTGTGCCACCTGCTGCTGCGTCAATAGTTGCTCTGATATTTCCTAACAGCCCATTACAGAATGTCTAAACTTGCAACCACTTCGGAATGCCAGGACATCTTCGGATGAGATCTTTATACCTATCTCAAGTTTCATATAATGACTCAGAGTCATACTGCACAAAGGAAGTAATATCATTCCGCATCTTTGTTGTCTTAGCTGGAGGGAAATACTTGGCAAGGGATTTGTGAGCTAGATCCTCCTATGTTGTGATGGACCCTGCCGATAAAGAGTTAAGCCAACCATTGGTCTTGTCCCTAAGAGAAAATGGGAACAACCTCAGTCTGATAGCATCTTCAGAGACTTTATTATGTCGAAAGATATCACAAATCTCTAAGAAGTTGGAAAGATGTGCATTAGGATCATCACTAGGCAAGCCTCCGAACTGAATTGATGCCTGAATCATCTAGATAATGGCTGGCTTGATTTCAAAGTTATTGGCTTGTATAGCCAGCCTTTTGATGCTAGAATGTAAGTCTTGCACTTGAGGTGTTGTAAAGTCCCTCAATGACCGAGTGTGGTCTTCTTCGTTTGCCATATTGGTGCTTTTCGAAGTTTGAGCTCTTTCTTTCAAAAGCTTACGAAAAGTCCGTTCAATCTCCGGGTCAAATGGAAGAAGCTCAAAACTTTGTGAACGTTGCATACACAGAAAATTGGAACCTAAAATTAAAGACAAGCAGTTCGATATCAATATTAACACAAAAATTCAAAAATAGTCCTTGCCAGCGGCGCCAAAAACTTGTTGCCCGTTATGCTAGACTACGCAAGCACACGTGTTGACAAGTAATATAAATAAGTATTCAAGTATCATTCTCACGAGGATTGTATTAAAAATTATGCTAATTATTAACCAATTGCTACTTGTTCTCTATTCCAGGAAATCAAAATGATTTTGGTGATTAAATGATAAAACAAAATAAATTAACAATTTTAAAATAGGACAAAAATAAACAGAGAAGAAACAGTGGGTTAAGAATCTAGGGTCTAACTTCACTTATTATTTTATCTGATTTCATGCAATCCTTTCACTACTCTTGATCATAATTTGATTATGCTAGCCAACGTGTTTATGCATTTACAAACCTCTTTCGATGGCCTCTTAAAATTATGAAACTTAATCAAAACACTATATGTCTATGTGAATTGAAAAAAGTCCATGCTTTGAGAACAAATATCAAACACTTGCTATGCATGACTGATAGGTGTATTTCTATCCTATTGGCAAATTAATTCATTCATCCAATTGAATTAAATTGAACATGCATTTTCTAATTTCATGGTCCAACATCCAAATCTCTATGTCTAACTCAATGGGTTCACCAAGACAATACAAATAATGGTCAATCAGATGTGCGCATTAAGCAAAGAATTAGAAATTCATAACCAAAATTATCACAAGAGCAAAAAAGAATCACAATCAGTCAAATTACATAATAAGATTCATTAGACCCTAGAAAAAGAGATTAGAATATCATTGTTACAAAGAGAGCAATTTCAGAAAATATCAATATAGACATCTTAAAAATAAAGAGAGAATAAAAGAAAGTACCAGGTGAATTTATGGATGTACGGGACTGTGTCCAACTTCTCTAATCCTTCATCCACACCTTGATGCTCTCTCCAAAAGCGTGCGTCCCCCAAGTGCTCTCCAAGGTTGCGTCCAAAAATCCCCTAAAAACTCTCCTCCTCCCAAAAGCTTATTTTCCTGATTAAAAAGGATGTGGTGCCATCCGAAAAGAGAAGCTGCGGCACTTAGCTTTGGAAGCCGCAACTCTAAATGAATGAAATCACGATGAGTCTTCACAAGGAGCCGCGACATAAACTTATGGGAGGCCACAACTCTATTCTCTCTGGAAAATGTAGCGTGATGCTACAATTGTTGGAAGCCGCAGCACTAGCTTTGAGGAAGCCGCAACATCAATTCTATCTAGAAAATGTGTGGCATAGAAAATGTGTGATGCCACACATTTTGGAAGCTGCAACATCAATTCTGAGGGAGTCGCGACACTTGATGACAAATGAAGTCACAACTTATTGAATTGGGAAGCAGCAGCATTCAATGTTTAAAAGCTGTGACACTTAATTCATATTGAGCTTCTCAATTTTTGCTTCTTTGCAGGACTCCTAAAAAAAATAAACAAAGATTAAATTAGTCAAATATTTATAAAAAAAAGATAAAACTCAAAGATCTTACATATGAATATATCACAAATATTTGTGTAATAACTCTATTTTTTAGAATTATCAACTTGAGTAAGTGCCTAGCGAGAGATTTGGATTTTTTATATTATATTTTATGTGATTAAATAAAAAAATACAAATATATTTATTAATAGAATTCAATCATAATTTATAAAAAAAAATATAATCTTTATATTTATTTTTTTCTTTTACTTAATCACATAACAAAATATATATAAGGATCAAAATCCTAACGGAGAAACTATGTGGTGAATTGGGGGTGGCATAAAGTGCCCCATTGTGCGTCTGTGCCAAGTTAATTTGAACTTGAACAAAGTTCTTTCCTTTGCCAATTTTCTTCTCATCCTTATCCAACTTGTCCTTTCACCCTTTACACGTCTCTTAATATATATATTGATTTTAATCACAGTTCTTTTATCTTTGGGTATCTATTTGGTTCTTCTCAGATTCGCAAGAAATATAATGATAATTGTTCTTTATCTCTCTGAAAAGGATATATACTATTTGTCATTACTATTATCGTATGTTAATTAATTAATGTAACTTTCATGAGGTGATCAGTTTTCAAAACCACATAGTTTACCAATTGTCTCTTCACAAGGGGTACTATTTTTCATACAATTAAAAATATATATATTATATTTATATTGTAGATTTATATAAAATAAATGTCAAATCAAATTATATCTTATTATAATTTTTTTATAAAATGTAGAATAAATTTATGAGTGAATTAGATAAAAATTAAAATATTTTAGTTGAATGAATAATTGTCGTTTCACAGATATCTGAGAGTAGATTCTTATTTTGGAAAATTCTTTTTCTTTTAACTCTTTCTATTTTAAAATATATATCTTTTTTTAAAATAATTATATAAATATAAAAAAAAAATATGTGCATTTAATTTAAATTAATGTTTTCTCTTAAAATTGGAATTATTCTCTATTAAAATACTTAAAATATTAATGTTTTCTCTTATTTTATAATACAAAAGACAAAAAAAAGTTAGAAATAAATAATTAATATTTTCTTAATATTCTTAAATAACAAATAAAATAAAACAAAAATTATTGTCTAAAACAGCATGTATTTTGAAACGTAAGAAGGTAGGTACTTGGTAAGATTTAATAATACGTTTGACATGTATTTTATACCTACTTGCCACCAGCAGCACAGGTGAGGCTCATGTCACCAGTGTACACACTTAAAAAGAGAAATAATGCTATCCACAGAAACTTATACACATTATTTTACATGTTTCTATTAATTAATTTTACCACATATCCTAAAATATAAAAGATATGAACTACAGATACGTGTAACTAATATTTTACATATATATATATATGAGGAGAGATCAGCTTACATCAGTGTAAGTTTTTTTTCTCTTACACTTATTTTCAACCGTTAGTTCTACTTTCATCTAATGGTTGAGATTATTTCATTAAAGATAACCATTAGATGAAAGTAGATCTAATAATTAAAAATAAATGTAAGAAAAAAAAGACTTACACTAATGTAAGTTGATCCTCCCTCTATATATATATATATATTGAAAAAATGGATTATGCATTGATAGAGGGAAAGGTACGTAAAGGGCAGTTGCAAAATTAGGAAAATCATGTTTAAAAGGAAATAATTTTAACTTATTAAATGATTTAAGAATAAATATAATTTTATTTATTAATTTTAAAAATAAATTCACTTTAAAAAAATTATTTTAACGAATAAACAATGACATGAAGAATACTTGAATATTTTTATTAGACCTTGTCCTTTTTTTCCCTTCTTATATTACTTTACTATTGAGAAATGATTTTTCTATACTATTTTTTTATATATTTTACTTTTAAAAAAAAAAAGAGAGTGTATGTATATTAAAAAGTATATTTTCCTTATTTTATTATCTAAAATAAAAATAATGTAAAAATAATGTAAAAAGAATGATGAATAAATAATATTGTTGTTTTCAACTTATTCTTATGTACACACAACTATATATAGTGCCACATCCTTTGAGGTATGTGTACATCGTTTTTGAGGTGTGTTCGTGTGTTGAATATATAGGGATGTGCATATGATACACGTATTTTGCATGTTCGAATATGTATGATTAAAAAAATTATTTTTTTCAGTTTGAACACGTTTCGGGTACACTTGGACATGTCTAGGACACAACTTAGACATGATCCATTAATATTTTTTTTTTAAAAATAGTTTTAACAAATATCTAATTAGTAAGTCTGTAACTTATCCAAGTCTAATCACATGACTCACGTCTAAAGCCACTATTTTCTCATACCAGTATTTTAAATTTTATTTTTTCACACGTTGCTATTAGGTTTTTAATTTTTATCTTTTCACACACTACTATTTTCATCTACTCTTTCTATCTTTGCTCGTACTAAGCCGTCCACTTCGTCGTCATGCATTGAAACTTGTCTCACACTATCATTCTCTCTAGTTATTTTTTTATGCAAATGTACTTGTACATAGTTAATTCTATTAGGAGAAGTTGATTTAAGATATTTTTTAAAAAATTTCAATAAAAATTCTACTCCATATTTTTTAGAAATGGCTTATGAGGTAACAAATATTGATATATATGACATATATTAAGATATTGTAAATCTTTAAATTTATAAAAATTATATTAATGATTATGAGTCTTTTTCTTAAATTTTGTAATTATATATATACATAAACCAAGTTCTTTAATTTACTTTGATATATATATATATATATATATATATATATCGTGTTTATGTCTTATAATTTTTTAAATTTAATATATCTCTATATTCATATTTAAATCTGTGTCATATCTCATATCCGTATCCATGTATCAGCTTCATAGGTCACATCTAATATGTTGTCACATCTAATATAGAAGTCTCGTTTATATGAGTTTTTGTCTTCTCCTTTGTGGACCTTTATTATCTTTTGTGCTGCTTTGATTCTTTTTTGTTAAGCTTTTTTTTCATGGGAACTGTAGTCGGTATCTTTTAACGGAAGCCTTCTTTTTTTTTTTTGTTCTTTATTAGTTTTTCGCATATAAATTTATCCAGAGATCTATAAATATGAGGAGTTTAGTTTTAAATTTAACAAAGATAACTCTTGTTATGTAAATCTAAAATTTTTAGCTTTAATTTCTCAAATTAATCACATATTGCCTTACGAAATAGTAAGACTTTTAGATTTGATTAACAAAAGCTACAAATCATAGAAGTGTAACAGAATAAATGAGGCCTTGGTATAGAGAAAAAAACTTTTTTGGAGTAAAATCAAGACACCCTTAATATAGAGAAGACAGATGTAGCCTTTTATTTCGTCTTTTTATTCCTCTTAATTTCTTTGTTAGGATTTTATGGATGTTATGGTATTTGCCTTTGCATGGTTTCTTCCTTTTGATTTTATTAAACTCCTGCCAAGTAGATTTTTTTTATCCTTCTAAGCATGTGGAAAGTAATTTTGGAAAACTTATATTTTTATGTTCTTTAAAACTATTTTTTTTTCTTTTTATTTTAAGTAATGACTTATTTTATCAATAAAAAAAAAGTCACATTTATATCATTCGTTACTAAAATTTCGTATAGGTTACACAGAACTCTTATATATGCATGGTATCTCGTCCAACTTCCTTCATCAATAATTAGGTCGACAATTAATATTCTCAATATGCTCCTTTCACTTTGCTTATTTAACAATTTAATCAATCGTACGTTGATCTAAGTGGCAATGCTTGGAACAAAAATGTTAAGGAATAAATATAACACTAGATTCGACAATAGATTCGGCAAGCTGTGGATATACATATAACATTCATTTTGTGAAAAAGAAATTATCTATTTTGTGCAGGCTGACATTTGAAATAAGCTAATCCAACTTGTACATTCTGTCTTTTGCTCCCATATAAAAAAGGTGGCACTTTGTTCGGGCTATACCAAAATGCTTCGATCAACAAACACGCTAGACATCATTATTAGAAAAAAGCCATTGGTTTGTGTTTAGACTCGCAAGCTTGCATATAAATTGTTAAAGCAATATATTGATACTGCACAACAACTAAATGCCTGCACCATATAGTTCAATTAATAATTTAATGCGTGTGGCCAATTAAAAAGAATAATAATACCGAGATAGAGGATTAGCCTTAAAATAAATTTAAAAATTATAAAATATTTTTTTACTGAAAATTTTGTAAGCATTTTTTAGACTAAATTTAGACTGGTGTCTAGAAGAATTAGACCAATGATAATAGCTGTGGTGTTGCCACATAGAGACGAGGGGGAGCACATGTTTCTCCTGGAATTTTTGAAAATAAAAATTAAGTACTAGAAGTAAAAATTATAAGACTTAAGTGTGCTTAAATAATAATGTTATTATCTCTTATATCATTTAAAGTTTATATCTAATGACTTGTTTTTCTCATTTCCTATCTTTCTACTCGGCAAATGCCTAAATGGTGAATTTCAATTCCAATATAAATAGCAATTCTCCTACTAGTTTGATAGTTCTTGATAATAAGTTAGACACATACATTATTAATGTGTAAAGCAGTGATGATTTTTCAAATTTAAAAGGGATATATAGTGTAGCAGAGAAACTAGTTGAAACTAGAAAACATATTATTCTAATTGTGTATTTACTTATGAAGTTAACATTAATTTTACCTGTTACTGCAAAGAGTATTCTTTAATATGAAGATTGTAAGAAATTGAATGAGAGATTATAACTAGACTAATGATTGTTTGATCACTAACATTGAGAAAGTTATATTTATTGACATTGACAAAAAAATTTATTATTCAACGATTTTAGAACATTCAAAATCGCTAAAGACAATTATAGAAGGTATTTTTTTTATTCACATGACAATAATTATTTTTTTATTTTTTATATATGTCATGTTGTTATTAATAAATTTATAATAATTTTTATAATTACATGTGCTCTTTTTAACCTCCAAGGCTTGGCTCTGCCATTGGATAATAAAATAAAACTTCTCTATACATATCTGGTTAATAGTCAAATATTTAAACTAAATTAAAAAATTGTGTGTAATCCCACTTTGTGAATCTTATTGTGGATAATGTGGACAGACATTTTTTTGTTGTAAATTATCATAATTATAATAAATATTTATAGAGATTCTTTCAATACTTTCTACTTTTAAGAGAGTACTAATATCCCTAGTGACTTGTAGTTAATGTTTATTTATTTTATTTTATTGTTTTGTGGTTGGAAGCTAGTGAAATCCTTCTAACGAACTGTGAAAAAGTTAGAAGACATCTTACTTATGATACCAAGTGTCATCTTTGTAACAGGAGGATGAGTCCATATTGCATGTCTTGCGAGATTGCTATTCGGCCAAAGCTTGCTGGAGGACTTTTATTCATGCTTCCCATCATGATGCTTTCTTTAATTGTGATTTGAGGAGTTGGTTGCTGATTGATTTAAATGGTACTATTATAGTGGAGCACTTTCAGGATTGGGCGCTCCTTTTTTCCACTACTTGCTCTTTGTTATGGCTGCAGCGTAATAAGTTTATTTTTGAAGGTGAAATTGTCCATGTGTAGACTCTTCCTATCAAAGTTAGATACTTAGCTTTGGACTATTTTCATGCTTTGGATGCTGTTCAACGAGCTAATTTCGTAGTTCCTATTTTTCCACACCATTTATATTTCTTGGTGCCCTCCTCCCCATGGCTGGATTAAGGTAAATGTAGATGGTTCGGTTCTTTTCCATGATGCCAAAGCTTCATGTGGAAGCATTATTCGCAATAAAGTAGGGGCTTACATCTCCAGCTTTGTTGCTAATCTCGGCTGGTGTTCCATTACCATGACTAAAATTTGAGGTATTCTTTTTGGCTTGCAAACAGCCTATGCTATGGGCTACAAGTAAGTTATTATTGAAGCTGACTCTAAGGTTGCTATTCTTCAGATTAACTTTCTCTAGCAACCTTGGCATCCTTGTGTTGAGCTTCTAAACTCGGTTAAGGACCTTCTTTCTAAATATTGGACGGTGGTTATCATCATGTGTTTTGAGAAGCAAATGTGTGTGTTAATGGCTTTTTTATCAAATTGTCATTGATGAAAAAACTATTTATTAAAATGTCACTATCTTGAAACTACTTATCACAATGTCATTCTTTTAAAATTATATATTAAACTGTCATTTTTTTGTCCAGCATAACATTTTTTATTTTTTATTTTTGTCCATGTAGGTAACATTAAAGAGAATGGCGTTTTCATCAGCAAAGTGCTAGACTCAGTGGCGCTATAAAAAAGAAAGCGCTACGTGTGATGGCACTTCCTTTTTAATAGCGCCAATACACATAGCGCTTTTATTTGGCTGTGTCTAGTTGTTAATTAATACGAGCTTAAATTTTACTAACTCAACTCGCACTTTTTGTTGGCTTATTCGGGTTAATCCATCAAACTATTATTATGTTACTTGATATAAAAAAATTAATTTTGATGCATTATTAATATAAAAGTTTCTTATACTATCATGCAATTATACATTGTCACATCATAAAAAGTATTTATTCGAACTTTCTTTAAAGTCATACATGTAATGATCTTTAACAATATAAATTTTTTTTCACAAACAATATATCAAAGAGTTTGAATTTTGAAGCACACCTGTACTCTTTAGTCTCCTCCCTTGTTATCTCAAGCATGCTTCCACTGCTTCTCACACACAACACTTATATGAAAACTTTAACAGAATGTCTCCTAAATGTTAAACCTTCCCAAGAGTACATAGCATATAAACTTATTTGACATAGTTCAACCAAAGTTCAATCATTCATATTCTATGAAAATTTTGACAGAATTTTTTCTAAATATTGGACCTCCCCAAAAATACATAAACTTGTCTAATTCAATCAGGGTACCAAGATCATCAATAAAAAAGCAGCAAACATGTTTAATTCAACAAGGATACCAAAATCACAATAGAAAATCATCAATTGTAATATAAAAAAAACCACTAGATGTAACATTCTCAAATACACTAATAACATATAATATTGCATGTCAATGAGATGGTCTAGCATTAGAATGTTGTGGCCTATAAGAGGGATCGGAAGAAGGACCTGTCTATGATGAGTATGGTGGGTAATCCGGTGGCGGGTAAGGATATGGTGGGTAACCTGGTGGCGGGTAACGATACGACAGGTAAAGATATGGTGGGTAAGTCGGATATGGTGGGTAATATGTAGGTGGCAGCTGAGATGTCGGGTATGTAGCAGTTACAGGAGGCCGAGTTATGTGCTGGCTTGTTGAATCGGAGTCCTCGGGATGTCGTAATTGTGTTCGAGTACTCACTAACCAAGTCCTCTTTCTACGTCGCGTTCTCTATTCACTAGACTCCTCGAGTGGCCCTGAAATGTCGTCTGCTACTAGAGCTAGACGAAGTTGTTCCATCGTAATGCGATCATGCTCCTACAATGAATGTAAGATCTGCTCAGCAGACTCTCGAAGGGCCACCTTACTAAAACCCAACGTAGCGTCAGTAGTCTAACCAAACTACCGCTTTGCAATGTTCGCCTAAGAAATAAATATAACATATGTTATTACAATCAATTCAAATACATATAGTAACAAGCGGATTGATAAAGGGCTTACCACACTCCCGAGAGATGCACTAGTGTGAGAAATCCAATGTCTAGTAATTCTTTTATACCAACGCATGTACTTAGAATGTGAATTGAGGGGTGGTTGCAATGGGTTTCCCCTAACAAGCTTTTCCTTTCAGATATCCCATGTGGCTATGTAAACAAGATGTGTAGCTGGCCAATTCTCATTATTCCTGTCTGTCAGTGTAATTGAATGCATACTGTCAGGCTAACGCGATCTCACTGGTATAGGCTACGAGAATTCAAGAATATTTGAAGGACCATCTTGAAATTCTGTTTCAGCAGGAGCTTCAATATGCTCATTCGTTTCTGTCTCAATATACAACTCCATCGAGGCCATGTTCGAAGATTGATAGAAACAATCTATCATGTATTGAACATCATCATCGTCTTCCAATAGAAGAGCTATCCATCTTCACGGATTGTTGAATTATGGAAATCGATACACAACTTTTGACACGTGTTGATTCATTTGAAGTCTTAACTTTGAATGAATTTTATTTTTCAAGACGTCCAAAGTCATATTGGCTGTGATCACGATAGGTCAAGGAGGAGGATCATGATACATTAGACCCTCTTCACCATCATACATTATCCCATTGAAGTAAATGAGCACATTAAGGGGTTTTGTCATGTTAGTCCCATTTCTAAACAAAATGAATTCAACACATATGCAATCAATTTACACGTGTCAATTAAAATAAAATTGCATACCTAACAATCAATTCATACTATTTTTTTACGTATAAATAATTTTCTAAGTCGTACTAATTTAAATAAACTTACATTTCGTTAATTAAAACGTGTCAAGTAGTCAAGCAGAAAAAATCATACTATTTTTTTTCGTACAAATAATTCATACAATTCATACTTTGTACCCTCTTAATCACACTATTAATTAGTCAAGCAAAAAAAAATAAAAATTTCTATAACCTCTAAATACGTATAAACTAACAAAAATATATAATTAACATTAATACAATAAAAAAGCCAACAAATAATAGAAAACAATTCAAACATTATAATAAATACTTACATATAAAGAATAATATTTGAATATGATCAAATAGGAGATCCAGACACCACCTCCTCCAGCAATTGACAAATCTATTAGGTGGGAGAGAGTTGAGAGAGTTTAGATAGAGAAAATTTATAGAGAAATAGTAAAATTTGAGAGAAAGAAGCAGCTAGGTAGTGGAAAAGCCGAATGTGTGAATATATACGCTGAAAGCGCCAAGCTTAATGGCGGATTTAGTTTAAAACGCCAAAAAGTATGATATTTTTACCATTAAAATGCCAAAAAGTATGACATTTTTACTATTAAAACGCCAAAGTATATGGCGTATCCGAGTAGATAACGTCAAAGCAAATGACCTATTCACGTGGAAGACGCCAAACGTATTTGCATTTTTTACTTGGATGCGTCATTCTCTTTAGTGTTATTTATATGGACATAAAAATAAGAAAAAATGTTACACTAGATAAAAGAGTGATAATTTAGTATATAATTTTAAAAGAGTGATATTTAGATAAATAATTTTAAGATAATAAAATTTTGATAAATAATTTTGATATCAATAACAGTTTAATAAAAAGTCTTGTGTTAATGCTCTTGCTAATCATGACCATGCCTTCCCCATTGGCTTTCACATGTTAAAGGTCTTTCCTGCTTTTATTTTTGTTCCTTTTATGGTTGATTATAGTCGTGCTCAATTTTCTCGTTTTGTAGTGGTTTAGTTGGGCTTTTGCCCTGATGTTTACCAAAAAAAAATGTTTAGTTATTATGTATCTCATTTTATTTAAAATATATCCTACTTATTTTAAGTAAGTAGAACACATTATTAAATATTAGCTATTAATTACTTAAAAAATACCGTTATTTATAAGGATTTAATTTTGATATATTATTAGTATAAATTTTTTTATATTGTTATCTAATTATGCATTGACTATATTATTAAAAATATTTAATACTCACAATAATTATTTTAAAAATCATATATATGATAATATATAATTAATTAATAGTATTAAAAATCTTTAAATTAATAATATATCAAAATTAAACTCTATTTATAAATAAATATGTGAACTTTTAAATATAAGAATTTGAAGTCATAAATTAATGTTTAGATTTTAAAATGTTAACTATTTCAAAGTTCAAGTAATTACACACTGTCAAGTAAAAAAAAAAGTAATTTTACACTACATTTTAGAATAGTGTATATTTAAATTAATTTATTTTATATTCAAAATAGATTATAAAAAACTTTTGAAAAAACAAATAATTATTTTTTTAAAAATAAGTGTTCCTGAACATGCTATAAGTGCATTAATTATCGGTATTTGAATGCGAATTCTGGGTCCCAAATACCTGTAGTTGTTTCGAGAAAATGAAAAGATGTCATATATGCATGTCAAAGTGTCGTTTATAGAGATACGTGTGACCGATCAGATTGCTCTCGCACTTACATCACAGAAAGTGCTTGCCACGAGTTGCATAACAAGATAAATTCTTCAGCAACCCGAAGATTAACTATAGATGATTATATAATGGGATTTTGATCTTTTCTATCATTTATTTTTATAAGATTAAGTTGAGGAGAGGTATAGATATAAAAATATTTATTAATAAAATTCAATTATAATTTGTAAATTTTTTTTATAATCTATGTATTTATCTATTTTTTTACTTGATTACATAAGAAAAAAATGACATGAGAAAATTCAAATCCTATATAATATATCTATAAATAAATAGTTACAAGTCCAAATTAATTTTAATTATGTCAATTATTAAAAATTAAGATCTGAGAAATATCTTTATAAATTTTTAAATATTAGCCGAGATTATCTCCCTTTGATTGAACTTGTACTATTCTGGGTCGTTGGGCTCCTTTGATTAGAATCAATTCACTACAACAACCTCCTTCAAACCTGAATGCAATGAAGTAGGGTGATGCAAATTAAAAGTTTTAAATAAGTTTACAAATTTGATGTGGGATTAATTATTGTATTACGAATCTAAGTACAGGTTGTCTCAAGTAATAAATTTTTTGGGAGTCCGAGGTCAATCCACAGAGAATTATTGAAGATTAATTAAGGTGAAGTAAATATTTTGTTATTACGGTAAAAATTATTTACTTGGGTTAAAAGATCCACTCTTGGTAAATAAAGTAAAGGTGAGATTAATTTCTTTTATAACTCAATTAGAATCCTTACAACATGAAGGTTCCAATCAGAAAATACAACGTTAAAAGTCTAATTAAAATAATATACGTAATTATATTATGTTTCCGAATGATATTACCATCACTTATAAATGGGTTAAAGCATTCATTGTGCCAATATTTTGTCTACAACAAATCAAGAACTCCACTTTATAACGAGAGTTTCTAACACCACCACTTGTAAATGGGTTAAAGCATTCATTGTGTCAATCTCTTGTCTACAACAAATCAAGAACTCCACTTTACAATGAGGGTTGCTAAATTGATTGAAAACAAAATACAATACGTATAATTACCACTTGAAAATATATCATTTAAGCACAATAGAGAAATTAATCTAACCTTATTTCATTACCAAGAGCTTCACTCTTTCACCCAAGTAAAATGAAACTTAGTTACTCATAGATAAGAAGAAAGAAAGAGAGAAGAAGAAGAAGAAGAAGAACATGACTTTAATTTAGAACAAAGGAAAATTACTATAAGAAAACCTAGTAACAAACTAGCATCATTTTGGTACCTAACACCTAACATCTTCAATGATCTGCCAAGGCCCCCTTTTATAGAGGATTAGAGAGACAAAATGACAAGGGGGCTGAGTCATTAGTGAGCGGATGAGTGGAAAATGAGTGAAAAATGCCAAATGACTTTTGGTGAGTGGAAAATTATAGAGATTCCTTGTCTCCAAAATCATTTAGCTCTGAAGTCATTGAATGCATCAGAATAAGCAAATATGATCTTCATCAAAGTTGTAGGCCTGGATCTTAGCTTTCAAATGGCTTTGGTTTGAGTCCAATATCATTTCTATAACTCTAGATACGTTCAAATTACTGTACACTGCTCAGGCCTAGTCACAGCTCCTCTGTTTTGACTTGAAAGCCCAATATCACCCATTAGGACTCAGATTCTGGAAAAGTGTTCAACATGAAAGTTGTAGATATAGGTCTTAACTATTCAGCATCAAACTTTCAGCCCATTTAACAACTTCTAGCCCAAAAAATAGCATAAACAGTACACATAGGTCAAGCTGTCAAGAACAGTACTCTAGTTCTTGCTTCAACCCCAATTTGAGTTATCTACTCGTATGATTGGGCCTTTGAGGTCTTCATAAAAGTTATAGAACTCTCTCTTATCTTTAAAATGCTATCAGAGTCACCTTATTTGACCACCTACATCCCAAGATATAGTCCAAAATTAGAAACAACGTAAGACGTAAATTATGCTAAAAAATTCAATTAAGTCCAATTTGAGTCCAAACTTACAAAACATAATCAAAATCAATCAATTAAGTACATAGAGAGTGTAAATGACTAAAAATGAAGGCTTATTAATGTAACAAATATATGATCATCAAATTCTCCCACACTTAACTTTTTGCACTCCTGGGCAAAACACACAAGACCAAAACTAAAAAAAATGAAACAGACTCAAAAGTTAAACACTCTAAAAGACTTAATTTCTAATAATATTTAAAAATGAAGAGCAACCAATCATTCAAGTAATCAAAACATTCATGAGGTAACATATCTTCACATCTCAAACCAACAAGTAAGGAAACTTCAATTGAAAAGCATGAGTCAAGAATGATAGATCTTCACAAGATTCACTCTCAATCCCTCAAGTGTTTAAAAGGTAGGTATTTCACTCAATTCAACCCATGAAAATTGCACTACCATAAGCTTACTTATCTTCTACTTTTCCACTACTCAGAACACATGCACACACAAATCATGAGGATTTTATTCAAGGTTGTAATGGGGTCAAGGTAAAGGAGAAAGTAATATAGATATGACAAGTTACATACCAAAGAGAATAAAAGAACATGAAAGCTGAGTTCAATTGACAAGCATGAAAGTTCATCCCAACTCAACCTAATACAAATTCTCTTTACATATTCTTTTCCTTTCCTTTATTGCCTTGTTGACACTCTTTTTCTTTTTACATTTTTTTATTTTTTATTTTTGATTTTTATTTTTATTTTTTTATTGATTTTTTTTTTTTTTATAAAAAGAACATCATATATACATTTTTTAATCATTTTACACACACACCCCCACACTTGTTCAAGAACTCATCGAATGACAAAGCTAATGTTCTCTTATTCCCTAAGGTTAGGTAAGAACATAGTTTTTCATTTAAGGCACATAATGAGTTCGAAACAAAGAATGGTCAAATAAGCTCAAAGGAGTTGAGCAAGGGGAAATAGGCCATTTCCAATGCTTTACGTTGGCAGGAATCAGAGAATTTTCAAGAAGTCATAAGAGTGCTTGATATCATATTGAGACAATATGTTGCTAAGCAAGGCTGGCTATTTGATTAAAGTAGCTAATTCAAGAAAAATGCCTCAATCATATTCATGTATGCATATGAAAATGTAGTCTAAAAAAGAATCAAAGCAAGTTCTAGAGCAACAATTTCATGAGTGAAATTCACACAAGAAAGAAGAGAATGGTACAAATGTTCAATCCATTCATCAATAGGCTCAAAATCTCACAAGGTATAATTCTATCAATCTCAGTCCACCAATTCAACATCCATAACCAAGCATATGATTTTTAATAAAGAAGACAATTAACTCAATCATGCAAATTTTTCTGAATTTGAATTGCTACTTCCACACAAACTAGTTGCCTACCCCAACTAAGATACGTCTCAAGAGTAAAATTTACTCCTTACTCTGCCATCCTTAACTGATTTAGTAAATTACCGACAAACACAACAAACATATTAATACACACACTTCTTAATTTTATTTTTATTTTTTTTACACAACTATCCTTTCCCCCAACCAAATCACAGCATTGTCCTCAATGTTAACAATTAAATCCAGACTGAAGAAATAATCATCAATATACATTAAAGAAATTATTGGGACAAAATTAAACAAAGTAATGGGGAGAAGTCACATACCCGAAATGCTTAGACGAGAAGAGAATAACTACATCTTGACAATGGTTAGCAATGACAAAAAATAAAATAAAATAAAATGAAATAAACAAGCATGCAAATATTTTTTTTCGGGTTCTTTTGTTTTATAATTTTTTTTGTTGGCCAACACTATTTACATCCCCATACAAAGGCTCCGAAATTTGGGAAGCACTTAAGCCGACTCAATAAAAATACGAAATACTAAAAACTTACCTCAGCTTTGGTAGACAGGATCGTCTACCAAAGTCTCTGCTACATCTGGATCCTTCAACTCAAGTTATAGCTTCAACCGCTGACCATTTACCTTCTTCCAAATTAATTTTATAAGAACAGACCAAGGGACAAACACCTTTTTTATCAGCAATGTTCCAACCTTTCTTAGGAAACTCCTTAAACTTTGGTTGCCATGCCTGAGTGTCATGATCCTGAGTTTTATAAAAAAAAAGTAGAAATATCAACTACATCAGAGGGATTACTGATAGAATCAAACTCAGAATTGACAAGAAAATTCTCAAGGGGATCAAAATCATAGGTTGTAGAAACTCCCCTATCTATGATTGAGTCAATCATGTATGTCTGGTGGCCATCGTCATCATTTTTTGGCTTAACAAGACTTTTTGTCACCTCAGGTTCCTTGGGTAGCTCAACTTCACTACTATCTTAATTCTTTTCCACATCCTCTAGCTCATTCACACTCAAGGAGTTCATCACTTTGCACACTTGGCTCTTTATCTCCTTGCTTTCTTCAACAACCTTCCCATTCCTAAGGGTTATCACTGACTTGACTTGATCTATTTGTTGGTTTTCTGAATTATCATCATTTAGACTATATTGACCATTGGGATTTAGTTGAGGTTAAGAAGAAAATTTTTCTTTCTCGTGAATGGTGAGTGCAGAAGAAAGTTTAGCAAGAGTGTCTTTTATGTCAATCATGGCTTGAGTGTTTTGATTAATAATGACATCTTACTTTTCCATGAATGCATGCAATGTTTCTTCAAGGTTATTCCTGTATGGTGGGATAAAAGGTGCATATCCTTGAAAATTTTGAGAGCCTTGTTGTGCCTGAGGAGGTGGTAGTTGCATGAATTGTGCCTGATTGTTGGTCCTCCAACTGAAGTTCGGGTGATTTCTCCATCCCGGATTGTATGTATCTGAAAAAGAAGAAGTGAATGGCTTTTTAAAATTATTCATTGCATTTTCTTACTCATGCACAACTTCTTTAAAAATAGAAATTTTTGGACATTCATTTGTTGAGTGTCTCAATTCATTACAAATACTACAAATTTCTTCATTTTGCACAGATTTAATTTCTTTCACTTTCCCTGATTCCATAGCTTCAATCTTTCTAGCCAAACTGGCAAACCTTGCATTTAGATCTTCACCTTGACTAAGGTGATATTTTCCTTTACTAGCATTTGCAAGGTTAGATCTAATTGAATTTTCAGAAGGATTAGTACCATGCCAAGATTGAGAATTTTTAGCCAAATAGTCTAAATAGTCTAAAGCTTCTTCAGGTTCTTTATCAAGAAACTCACCATTGCACATTGTTTCCACAAATTGTTTAGTTTCGAGTGTTAACCCTTCATAAAAGAAGCTTATAGTATGCCATTTTTCAAAATCATGATATGGGCAAGAATTTAACAAATCTTTAAAACGTTCCCAACTTTGAAAATATGATTCATTTGAATTTTGAGAAAAATTTTGGATTTGTCTTTTCAAAGCATTGGTTTTATGTGTTGAAAAAAATTTCTTTAAAAATTCACCTTGCATTTCTTGCCATGTGCCAATTGATCTTGGTTTCAAAGTGTTAAGCCAAGCTTTTGCTTTATCTTTTAGAGAAAAAAGAAATAATTTAAGCTTAACAACCTCTTCAGTGTAAGTTTGATTATGAAAAGCGGTACATACTTCCTCAAATTCTTTTAGATGCAAATATGAGCTTTCAAATTCTAAACCATGGAAATTAGGAAGTAAAGAAATCATACCTTACTTGAATCTAAAATTATTAGCATTAAGTGGAAAGATAAAACATGATGACTAGAATTTCGAGATGGTTGCAAATACTCACGCATGGTTCGCAACGGTTGATTTTCATAGTCATCATGCACACTTTCGTTTTCAACCATGGTGTTTGATGTGTGTGATTGTGATTCAAACAAATCAATATGTAACGTACCTGGATTAACTTTAACCAAACGACCAAAATTTAAATCCCGATACTAATTAAGCATACACAAGAAAATTAATAAGGATGTGGTATAAACCAGCCACCATATATATATAAATATTAACAAAAGTAGGTGTGGTATGAACCAACCACCAATTAAGTTAATAAGCAAAAAAAAAAATTAAAATGTTAGAAGAAGAGATAAAGTAAAAAGTTAGATAGTTAGTAAGAGAGTTGGTAAGTTAGTAAATAAAAATAAATGACAAAAAATAAAGAACAAAAAAAAAAATGACAAAAAATAAATACAGAAAATAAAGTACAAAAAATAAAATACAGAAAATAAATACAAAAATAAAGTGCAAAAGGTAAATTTAAAAAATAAAAATCAGAGAATCGGCAAAGCCGATTTTTTGCTCCAGCGAGAGAGAAGATAAGAAGAAAGATTATTTCATTAATGATTGCAGATTATAGATGGTTAAGGAAAAGGTTCCCCCACTAAGTTAGTACGTTAGTAAGTACAAAAAAATATTAAAAGAGTAGAATATATACACAAAATATTTACACCATAAATTTATTCTTCAAATCAAGTTCCCAGCAACGGCGCCAAAAACTTGATGCAAATTAAAAATTTCAAACAAGTCTACAAACATGATATGAGATTAATTGTTGCATTGTGAACCCAAGTGCAGGTTGTCTCAAGTAATAAATTTCTCGGGAGTCCGAGGTCGATTCACAGGGAATTATTGAAGATTAATTAAGGTGAAGTAAATATTTTGTTATTACGATAAAAATTATTTACTTGAGTTAAAAGATCCACTCTTGGTAAATAAAGTAAAGGTAAGATTAATTTCTTTTATAACTCAATTAGAATCCTCGCAACATGGAGGTTCCAATCGGAAAATACAATGTTAAAAGTCGAATTAAAATAATATACGTAATTATATTATGTTTTTGAAAAATATTACCATCACTTATAAATGGGTTAAAGCATTCATTGTGCTAATATTTTATCTATAACAAATCAAGAACTTCACTTTATAAGGAGAGTTTCTAACACCACCACTTGTAAATGGGTTAAAGCATTCATTATGCCAATCTCTTGTCTACAACAAATCAAGAACTCCACTTTACAAGGAGGGTTGCTAAATTGATTGGAAACAAAATACAATACGTATAATGACCACTTGAAAATATATCATTTAAGCACAAGAAAGAAATTAATCTAACATTATTTCATTACCAAGAGCTTCACTCTTTCACCCAAGCAAAATGAAACTTAGTTACTCATAGATAAGAAGACAGAAAGAGAGAAGAAGAAGAAGAAGAACATGACTTTAATTTAGAACAAAGGAAAATTACTACAAGAAAACCTAGTAACAAACTAGCATCATTTTGGTACCTAACACCTAACACCTTTAATGATCTGCCAAGGCCCCCTTTTATAGAGGATTAGAGAGACAAAATGACAAGGGGGCTGAGTCATTAGTGAGTGGATGAGTGGAAAATGAGTGGAAAATGCCAAATGACTTTTGGTGAGTGAAAAATTATAGAGATTCCTTGTCTCCGAAATCATTTAGCTCTGAAGTCATTGAATGCGTCAGAATGAGCAAATATGATCTTCATCAAAGTTGTAGTCCTGGATCTTAGCTTTCAAATGGCTTTAGTTTGAGTCCAATATCATTTCTATAACTCCAGATACGTTCAAATTACTGTACACTGCTCAGGCCTAGTCACAGCTCCTCTGTTCTGACTTGCAAGCCCAATATCACCCATTAGGACTTAGATTCTGGAAAAGTGTTCAACATGAAAGTTGTATATATAGATCTTAACTATTCAGAATCAAAATTTCAGCCTATTTGACAACCTTTAGCCCGAAAAATGGCATGAACAGTACACATAGGTCAAGCTGTCAAGAACAGTACTCTAGTTCTTGCTTCAACCCCAATTTGAGTTATCTACTCGTGTCATTAAGCCTTTGAGGTCTTCATAAAAGTTATAGAGCTCTCTCTTATATTTAAAATGCCATCAGAGTCACCTCATTTGACCACCTACATCCCAAGATATAGTCCAAATACAGAAACAACGTAAGACGTAAATTATGCTAAAAAATTCAATTAAGTCCAATTTGAGTCCAAACTTACAAAACATAATCAAAATCAATCAATTAAGTACATGGAGAGTGTAAATGACTAAAAATGAAGGCTTATTAATGTAACAAATATGTGATCATCATAGGGAGTTGGATACATGCAAGACATTTCAATACTTAAATCAATGAGGGTGAAAGGTGAGTACAATGAGTGAGAAAAGATCCTTACTCTTATGGCTACTGTAACTATTTATAGTGAAGTTGGTCTTGGAGACCAAGTGTGTTTCAAGGATATTATGATCATAGCAGGTGTCTTGGAGGAAGCTTTATGGCATCTTCCTAGACTTGAGTGTCGACCTGTCATTGGTTCCCCAGTCGGATCTGACCTTTTGCTAAGGATAGGCGGTCACATCTTATTAGACATTGGGCTTGGTTTTATTGTGCAACATCCTAATACCGTCACCCAAGTATATCTGACATTTACTTGATAGAATTTTCCCTTAATTCTCGAAGCAGACGTGCTCTGTTATTGAAGATAGATTTAAGTTAATAAACATTGCTATTTTCATAGGAAATTCGTTTTCTCAATATGGTCCATTTTCAGGATAAGTTAAATCCATTATCCCATTATCTTATCAATTGTTATGTGCGAAAATCACGTTCCCACGTTCAGCTCCTCCTTCACCGAACTCTATGATGGGCAGAGCTTATAAATTCAACGTATTGCTCTCTGTTTTGGGTCACCAAGCCTACTCCTCTATTCAAAAAACAACACCACCGAGTTTGAGTGGAGAAAGGGTTTGGAAAGCTAAGTAGATACCGGGTCAGTGGTGTGCGAACATTTTTCAACTTGCAATGGCGGGAGGTAGGTGTTCTTGATCCGTTTTGCTTCCGCTATGTTGATCTGAATGTGTTGTTTAAATCCTTAGCATGTTTAGATCGATTTTCTATTTTTCATTTAGTATCAGAGACTGTCTATATGCCTCTGCCTTGCTTGCTCTTCTTATCTGTTATGGAGTTTGATTTTTTCAGAATATGGGCATTATGTTTTTGACCCTTTTAATCCAAACTAAAATCAGAAATCTGTTTGAAATTGATTTTCTAAGCTTTTTGTGATTTGAAACATTATTTTTTATGTCAAAAATGGCTGGAAACCATCGGGTTTTCTATTCGGGTTCGCAGGTCGTAACCGGGTCAGAATGACCAGGCTCAAGGTTGAACACGATCAAAATGCAGGCTTCTGTGTCATTTGGCTTCTATTGTTATATATTTGACGACGTCAACATTAATCACTTGTTACTGAAGTGGTGCAGCGGTAGGCTGCTTTTCTTCAAATACATGTGCCACGTCTCGTGTTTGATTCTCAGAATGCCCTGTTTTTAATCCTTTTGAATAAAAAAAATGGTATGCTGCAGGATAGAACCCCTGACCTCATGAATGAATGCTAATTGGGCTACCACCATGCTATCAATATTTCTTAAGAGTTGAAGTGCTACAAGTTATATATATGATTAGTTTACGTGCTGAATTAAAAATTGTGTATGATTTTGGAATTGTATTATTTTAGCACATGAATTATTTAATATTTTAATGTGTATAGATTATCTATTTATTTTGTTGAATTGTATGTTTATTTTTGGTACTTACTTAAGCATGCAATATTAAGTTAAATAATTTATGCACATTAGAATTAATTATTAAAGAGCTTATATAGTTTCTTTTATTGAATAAATATATGCATATATTATTTATTTCTTGAAATTTGTATGTATGAATTTATAATTATTGTACATGCAATATTATGCTAAATAATATTTATGCATTGTTATTCAATTTATTTGTATTATGTTATGCAAATATTTAGCTCTTTATTAAGAATGAATTAACGTTAAATGATTGATATAATTTTAATTAATTAGGGAATAGCCACGACATCTTTAATTAATTAGAATTATATATTAAGTTTTAGAATCACATTAAAACATTACTTGTAATTAATCATATGTGATGTAATGAGATCTACCCATAGGAATTTTGTTATATTTGTATGATTAATTAGGATGAAATAGTAGATTATATTTCTTGATCTATCCACAGGAATTAAGAAATGGAACACGATTTGATAGTTTTGTCATAAGGTTACATTATGAGTTTAATTGAGTAGGACTTTAGCCCACAGGCAAGTTTTATGTCTCTAGATTCATATATTAAGGCATGATTTACATTGGTAAAACATGATATTTATTTTGTCTCAAATTATGAATAATAAGCATGTATGTTTGAACTTTACAGTTATTCAACCTGCAAATATTTCTGATATTAAGTGTGATATTCCCGAATTAAGGGGTGACAACTATAAAGTTTGGAAGGAAAGAGTTCTTCTCCATTTGGGCTGGATGGACATTGATTATGCTATTAGGAAGGATGAACCACCAGGTATTACTGAAACCAGTCTTCCAGATGCCGTTGATCTTTATGAAAAATGGGAGAGATCTAACTGTCTCTCCATAATGTTTATAAAGATCAAAACATCTGCTGGTTTCCGTGGTTCTGTCGATCAGCATACTAAAGTCAAGGATCTTTTGAAAGCTATTGATGAACAATTTGCAACATCTGATAAGGCCTTTGCCAGCACTCTAATAATACAGTTCTCATCCATGAAGCTCACTGGGATAAGAGGTGTGCGTGATCACATCATGGGCATAAGGGATATAGCGGCTCAGATGAAAGCCTTGGAGGTAACCATGTCGAATTCTTTCCTAGTTCACTATGTTTTGTGCACTCTGCCTCATCAATATGGCCCTTTCAAAATCTCTTATAACACACATAAGGATAAATGGTCAATTAATGAGTTATTAACTATGTGTGTCCAAGAAGAGGAAAGGTTGATGATGGAAGAGGGTGAAAAGGTGAACTTGACTGTTCATGGAAAGAAAAAGAAGGATCATGCCAAAAATAAGGGTAACATTCCTCCTCAGCCAGTCATAAAGAAAGAGTCAAAGTGTTTCTTCTGCAAGAAGAAAGGGCACATGAAGAAAGACTACATAAAGTTTAAGAATTGGCTCGATAAGAAAGGTACTCCATTTGCATTTGTTTGTTATGAATCTAATATGGTTAGTGTTAATCATAACACATGGTGGATTGATTTTGGTTCTACAATTCATGTTTCTAATACCTTGCAGGGTATGGAAAACCTAAGGAAGCCATTGGGAAGTGAACAATACATCTATTCAGGCAGGAAGATGAGTTCACATGTGGAAGCCATTGGGACGTGTAGTTTGGTTTTAAGCAGCAATTTTATTTTATGTTTAGAAAATACCTTTTATGTTCCTAGTTTTGCTAAGAATTTGATTTCTATATCAAGACTTACACCTTTGGGTTTTTCTTTTAATTTTTTGGATTCTGGCTTTACTTTATCTAATAAATCTGAAATTGTTGGTTTTGATACATTATTTGATGGTCTTTACTCAATTAATTTACAAAATGACGCTGCTTATAATTCTATGCATGTTACTGCTGGTTTAAAACGATGTGTTGTGAATGAGGAATCCTCTATGTTGTGGCACCGGAGATTGGGACATATCTCCATTGATAGAATTAAGCGATTAGTAAATGAAGGAGTATTTAGTACTTTGAATTTTGCTGATTTTGAGACTTATGTGAATTGCATTAAGGGTAAGCAAACTAACAAGTCTAAGAAGGGTGCAAAGAGGAGCTCGAACCTATTGGAAATCATACATACAGATATTTACTATCCAGACATGGATGCAAGTAGTCCAAAATACTTTATCACTTTTATAGACGATTTTTTACGATATATGTATCTCTACTTACTTCATTCTAAGGATGAAGCTTTGGATGCTTTTGAAGTTTTTAAGGCTGAAGTAGAGAAGCAATGTGGAAAACAAATTAAGATCGTGAGATCCAATAGAGGTGGAGAGTACTACGGTAGATGATGATCACATATTTGATACATTAGTAAGCCTTCATTTTTAGTCATTTACACTTTCCATGTACTTAGTTGATTGAGTTTGATTATGTTTTGTAAGTTTAGACTCAAATTGGACTTAATTGAATTTTTTAGCATAATTTATGTCTTACGTTGTTTCTATATTTGGCCTATATCTTGGGATGTAGGTGGTCAAATGAGGTGAATCTAATCGCATTTTAAAGATAAGAAAGAGCTCTATAACTTTCATGAGACCTCAATGGCCCAATCACATGAGTAGATAACTCAAATTGGGGTTGAAGCAAAAACTAGAGTGCTGTTTCTAACAGCTTGACCTATGTGTATTGTTCAAGCCAAATGTTGGGCTAGAGGTTGTCAAATGGGCTGAAATTTTGATGCGGAATAGTTGATACCTATATCTACAACTTTCATGTTGAACACTTTTCTATAATCTGAGGCTTAATGGGTGATATTGGGCTTGCAAGTCAGAACAGAGGTGCTGGAACTAGGCCTGAGCAGTGTGCAATAATTTGAACATATTTGGAGTTATAAAAATGATATTGGATTCAAACTAAAGCCATTTGAAAGCTAAGATCCAGGCCTACAACTTTCATGAAGACCATATTACTTTATTCTAATGCATTCAATGACTTCAGAGCTAAATGATTTCGGAGACAAGAAATCTCCATAATTTTTCACTCACCAAAAGTCATTTGACATTTTCCACTCATTTTCCACTCATCCACCCACTAATGACTCAGTCCCCTTGTCATTTTGTATCTCTAATCCTCTATAAAAGGGAGCCTTGGCAGATCATTAAGGGTGTGAGGTGTTAGGTACTAAAATGATGCTAGTTTATTACTAAGTTTTCTTATAGTAATTTTTCTTTGTTCTAAATTGAAATCATGTTCTTCTTCTTCTTCTTCTCTCTTTCTTTCTTCTTATCTATGAGTAACTAAGTTTCATTTTGCTTGGGTGAAAGAGTGAAGCTCTTGGTAATGAAATAAGGTTAGATTAATTTCTCTCTTGTGCTTAAATGATACATTTTCAAGTAGTCATTATACGTATTATATTTTGTTTCCAATTAATTTAAAAACCCTCCTTGTAAAGTGGAGTTCTTGATTTGTTGTAGACAAAAGATTGGCACAATGAATGCTTTAACTCATTTACAAGTGGTGGTGCTAGAAACTCTACTTATAAAGTGGAGATCTTGATTTGTTGTAGATAAGATTTTGGCACAATGAATGCTTGATCTCATTTATGAGTGGTAGTGTTAATAGATGATTAAAGGAATCATAATATAATTACGTATATAATTTTTAATAAACTTTAAACGTTGTATTTTCTGATTGGAACCTCCGTTATGTGTAGATTCTAATTGAGTTATAAAAGAATTAATATTGTCCTTAATTTATTTACCAAGAGTGGATCTCCTAGCCCAAACAATTTCTTTTTACTTGTGAACAATTTTATTTATCATCTTTATTGTTGTAACAAAATATTTACTTTACTTTAATTAATTTTTCTTCATCAAGTCTCTGTGGTTCGACCTCGGACTCACCGAGAATTTATTACTTGAGATAACCTGCACTTGGGTTTACAACTTAACTTTTAATCCCGCATCAAGTTTTTGCCGCCGTTGCCGGGGACTTGATTTGAAGAACAAATTTTTGGTATAAATATTTTGTATATATTTTCTAATCTTTTAATTTTTTTCTTCTTCTTTTGTACATACTAACTTACTAACTTAGTGGAGGAACCTCCCCCTTTTATTTTTTTTGTACATAATAACTTAGTTGGGGTAATTCTCCCTTTTAATTTCTATACAATGGGGGTAATTCTCCATTTTATTTTCTGTATATACTAACTTAGTGGGAAAAAACCCTCCCTTTTATTTTACGCACTAACTTAGTAGGAGAACCTCTCCTTTTTATTTTTTTTTGTACTTTACTAACTTTGTGGGGGAAATCTCTCCTTTTTATTTTTTTGTACATACTAACAGTGGGAGAAACTCTCCCTTTTACTTTTCTGTAATTTACTTTTCGTATTTTATTTTCTGTATGTTATTTTTTTATTTGGTGGTTAGTTCATACCACACCTTTGTTATTTTTTTTTATTTGGTGGTTGGTTTATTACCACACCTTTATATATATATATATTTGGTGGTTGGGTCATACCACACCTTTGTTATTTTTTTATTTAGTGGTTGATTTATTACCACACCTTAGTGTTAATATATATTTGGTGACTGATTTATACCACATTTTTGTTAATATTTAATGGACGGTTTATACTGCTAGCTTGTACATTTTCTTTTCTATTTTAAGTTACTTATTTATGCTTAATTGGTATCGTGATTCAAATGCTGGTCGTTTAGTTAAAGTTAATCCTAGTACTTTATATATTGATTTATCTAGATCACAATCACACACATCAAACACAATGGCTGAAAATGAAAGTTTGCATGATGAACATGAAAATCAACCGTTGCGAATCATGCGTGAGTATTTGCAACCATCTCGAAATTCTAGTCTATCATGTTTTATCTTTCCACTCAATGCTAACAATTTTAGATTCAAGCCAGATATGATTTCTTTACTTCCTAATTTCCATGATTTAGAATCCGAAATCCCATATTTACATTTAAAAGAATTTGAGGAAGTATGTACTATTTTTCATGATCAAACTTGCATTGAAGAGGTTGTTAAGTTTAAATTGTTTCCTTTTTCTTTGAAAGATAAAGCAAAAACTTGGCTTAATACTTTGAAACCAAGATTAATTGGCACGTGGCAAGAAATGCAAGTTGAGTTTTTAAAGAAATTTTTTTCAACACATAAAACCAATGCTTTGAAAAGACAAATCTAAAATTTTTTCCAAAATTCAAATGAAGCATATTTTCAAAGTTGGAAACATTTTAAAGATTTGTTAAATTCTTGTCCACATCATGATTTTGAAAAATGGCACACTATAAGCTTCTTTTATGAAGGGTTAACACCCGAAACTAAACAATTTGTGAAAACAATGTGCAATGGTGAGTTTCTTGATAAAGAACCTGAAGAAACTTTAGAATATTTAGACCATTTGGCTGAAAATTCTCAATCTTGGCATAGTACTAATCCTTCTAAAAATTCAATTAGATCTAACCTTACAAATGCTAGTAAAGAAAAATATTACCTTAGTCAAGAAGAAGATCTAAATGCAAGGTTTGCCAGTTTGGCTAGAAAGATTGAAGTTATGGAATCCGAGAAAGTAAAAGAAATCAAATCTGTGCAAAATGAAGAAATTTGTAGCATTTGTGATGAATTGGGACACTCAACAAATGAATGTCCAAAAATTCCTGTTTTTAAAGAAGTTGTGCATGAGCAAGTAAATGCAATGAATAATTTTAAAAAGTCATTCACTTCTTCTTTTTCAGATACATACAATCCGGGATGGAGAAATCACCCGAACTTCAGTTGGAGGACCAACAATCAGGCACAATTCATGCAACCACCACCTCCTCAGGCACAACAGGGCTCTCAAAATTTTCAAGGATATGCACCTTTTGTCCCACCATATAGGAATAACCTTAAAGAAACATTGCATGCATTCATGAAAAAACAAGATGTCATTATTAATCAAAACACTCAAGCTATGATTGACATAAAAGACACTCTTACTAAACTTTCTTCTGCACTCACCATTCACGAGAAAGAAAAATTTCCTTCTCAACCTCAACTAAATCCCAAGGGTCAATACAGTCTAAATGATGGTAATTCAGAAAACCAACAAATAGATCAAGTCAAGTCAGTGATAACCCTTAGGAATGGAAAGGTTGTTGAAGAAAGTAAGGAGATAAAGAGTCAAGTGTTCAAAGTGATGAACTCTTTGAGTGTGAATGAGCTAGAGGATGTGGAAAAGAATCAAGATAGTAGTGATGATGAGCTACCCAAGGAACCTGAGGTGACAAAAAGTCTTGTTAAGCCAGAAAATGATGACGAGGGCCACTAGACATACATGATTGACTCAATCATGGATAGAGGAGTTTCTACAACCTATGATTTTGATCCCCTTGAGAATTTTCTTGTCAATTTTGAGTTTGATTCTATCAGTAATCCCTCTGATGTAGTTGATATTTCTACTATTTTTGATAAAACTCAAGATCATAACACTCAGGCATGGCTACCAAAGTTTAAGGAGTTTCTTAAGAAAGGTTGGAGCATTACTGATAAAAAAAGTGTTCGTCCATTGGTCTGTTCTTATAAAATTAATTTGGAAGAAGGTAAATTGTCAGCGGTTGAAGCTATAACTTGAGTTGAAGGATCCAGATGTAGCAGAGACTTTGGTAGATGATCCTGTCTACCAAAGCTGAGGTAAGTTTTTAGTATTTCGTGTTTTTATTGAATCGGCTTAAGTGCCTCTCAAATTTTGGAGCCTTTGTATGGGGATGTAAATAATGTCGACCAACAAAAAAAATTATAAAACAAAAGAACCTAAAAAAAAATGTTTGCATGCTTGTTTATTTCATTTTATTTCATTTTTTTTGTCATTGCTAACCTTTATCAAGATGTAGTTATTCTCTTTTCATCTAAGCATTTCAGGTATGTCACTTCTCCCCATTACTTTGTTTAATTTTGTCCCAATAATTTCTTTGATGTATATTGATGATTATTTCTTCAGTCTGGATTTAATTGTTAACATTGAGGACAATGTTGTGATCTAGTTGGGGGGAAGGATAGTTGTGTAAAACAAAAAACAAAAAAAAATTAAGAAGTGTGTGTATTAATATATTTGTTGTGTTTATATGTTCGTCAGTAATTTACTAAACTAGTTAAGGATGATAGAGTAAGGAGAAAATTTTACTCTTGAGACGCATCTTAGTTGGGGTAGACAACTAGTTTGTGTGAAAGTAGCAATTCAAATTCAGGAAAATTTGCATGATTGAGTTAATTGTCTTCTTTCTTAAAAATCATATGCTTGGTTATAGATTTTGAATTGGTGGACTGAGATTGATAGAATTATTCCTTGTGAGATTTTGAGCCTATTGATGAATGGATTGAACATTTGTACTATTCTCTTCTTTCTCGTGTGAATTTGACTTATAGAATTGTTACTTTAGAACTTACTTTGATTCTTTTTCAGACTACATTTTCATATGTATACATAAATATGATTGAGACATTTTTTCTTGAAATAGCTACTTTAATCAAATAATCAGCCTTGCTTAGCAGCATATTGTCTCAATATGATATCAAGCACTCTTATGACTTTTTGTAAATTCTCTGATTCCTGCCAACGTAAAGCATTGAAAATGATCTATTTCCCATTGCTTAACCCCTTTGAGCTTATTTGATCATTCTTTGCTTCGAACTCATTATGTGTCTGAAATGAAAAACCATGTTCTTACCTGGCCTTAGGGAATAAGATAACATTAGCTTTGTCATTTGATGAGTTCTTAAACAAATGTGGGGGTGTGTGTGCAGAATGGTTAAAAAAATGTATATATGATGTTCTTTTTGTTTAAAAAAATAAAAATAAAAAAAAAGTAAAAAGAAAAAGAAGGTCAACAAGACAATAAAGGAAAATAAAAGAATATGTAAAAAGAATTTGTATTAGATGGAGTTGAGATGAACTTTCATGTTTGTTAATTGAACTCAACTTTCATGCTCTTTTGTTCTCTTTGGTATGTAACTTGTCATATCTATATTACCTTCTTCTTTACCTTGACCCCATTACAACCTTGATTAAAGTCCACATGATTTGTGTGTGCATGTGTTCTGAGTAATGGAGAAGTAAAAGATAAGCAAGCTTATGGTAGTGCAATTTTCATGGGTTGAATTGAGTGAAATACCTACCTTTTAAACACTTGAGGGATTGAGAGTGAATCTTGTGAAGATCTATCATTCTTGACTCATGCTGTTCAATTGAAGTTTCCTTACTTGTTGGTTTGAGATGTGAAGATATGTTACCTTATGAATGTTTTGATTACTTGAATGATTTGTTGCTCTTTATTTTTAAATATTATTAGAAATTAAGTCTTTTACCTTTTGAGTGTGTTTCATTTTTTTTTTTTTAGTTTTGGTCTTGTGTGTTTTGCCTAAGAGTGCAAAAAGCTAAGTGTGGGAGAATTTAATGATCACATATTTAATACATTAATAAGTCTTCATTTTAAGTCATTTACACTCTCCATGTACTTAATTGATTGAGTTTGATTATGTTTTGAAAGTTTGGACTCAAATTGGACTTAATTGAATTTTTTAGCATAATTTACGTCTTACGTTGTTTCTGTATTTGGGCTATATCTTGGGATATAGGTAGTCAAATGAGGTGAATCTAATGACATTTTAAAGATAAGATAGAGCTATATAACTTTCATGAGACCTCAATGGCCCAATCACACTAGTAGATAACTCAAATTGAGGTTGAAGCAAAAATTAGAGTACTATTCCTGACAGCTTGACCTATGTGTATTGTTTATGACAAATGTCGGGCTAGAAGTTGTCAAATGGGCTGAAATTTGGATGCTGAATAGTTGAGACCTATATCTACATTTTTCATGTTGAACACTTTTCTAGAATCTGAGGCCTAGTGGGTGAAATTGGGCTTGCAAGTCAGAACAGAGGTGTTGGAACTGGGCCTGAGCAGTGTGCAATAATTTGAATGTATTTGGAGTTATAGAAATGATATTGGACTCAAACTAAAGCCATTTGAAATCTAAGATCCAGGCCTACAACTTTCATAAAGACCACATTACTTTATTTTGATGCATTCAATGACTTCAGAGCTAAATGATTTTGAAGACAAGGAATCTCCATAATTTTCCACTTACCAAAAGTCATTTGTCATTTTCCACTCATTTTTCACTCATCCACCCACTAATGACTTAGCCCCCTTGTCATTTTGTATCTCTAATCCTCTATAAAAGGGAGCCTTGGCAGATCATTGAGGGTGTGAGGTGTTAGGTACCAAAATGATGCTAGTTTATTACTAAGTTTTCTTGTAGTAATTTTCCTTTGTTCTAAATTGAAGTCATGTTCTTCTTCTTCTTCTCTCTTTCTTTCTTCTTATCTATGAGTAACTAAGTTTCATTTTGCTTGGGTGAAAGAGTGATGCTCTTGGTAATGAAATAAGGTTAGATTAATTTCTCTCTTGTGCTTAAATGATACATTTTCAAGTGGTCATTATACGTATTATATTTTGTTTTCAATTAATTTAAGAACCCTCCTTGTAAAGTGGAGTTCTTGATTTGTTGTAGACAAGAGATTGTCACAATGAATGCTTTAACCCATTTACAAGTGGTGGTGCTAGAAACTCTACTTATAAAGTGGAGATCTTGATTTGTTGTAGACAAGATTTTGGCACAATGAATGCTTGATCCCATTTATGAGTGGTGGTGTTAATAGATGATTAAAGGAATTATAATATAATTACGTATATAATTTTTAATGAACTTTAAACGTTGTATTTTCCGATTGAAACCTCCGTTATGTATGGATTCTAATTGAGTTATAAAAGAATTAATATTATCCTTAATTTATTTACCAAGAGTGGATCTCCTAACCCAAGCAATTTTTTTTTACTTGTGAATAATTTTATTTATCATTTTTATTGTTGTAACAAAATATTACTTTACTTTAATTAATTTTTCTTCATCAAGTCTTTGTGGTTCGACCTCGGACTCACCGAGAATTTATTACTTGAGATAACTTGCACTTGGGTTTACAACTTAACTTTTAATCTGCATCAGTAGATACATGGAGAATGGACAAGCACCTGGTCCATTTGTGAAGTTTCTTCAAGAACATGGGATTGTTGTCCAGTACACTATGCTTGGTTCTCCAGATCAGAATGGTGTGGCAGAAAGAAGAAACTGAACTTTAATGGACATGGTGAAAAGTATGAGAAGTAACACAAAACTTCCTCAATTCTTGTGGATTGAAGCGCTAAATACGGCTGTGTATATATTAAACGAGTTCCGACCAAAGCTGTCTCTAAGACACCTTTTGAGTTATTCAAAGGTTGGAAACCAAGTTTGTGACATATACGCGTTTGGGGATGCCCATCTGAAGTGAGAATTTATAACCCATAAGAGAAGAAGTTAGACCCAAGGACTATTAGTGGGTATTTCATCGGATATGTTAAAAAGTTCAAGGGGTATAGATTTTATTGTCCATCACACAACACTAGGATTGTGGAATCAAGGAATACTAAGTTTCTTGAGAATGACTTGATCAGTGGGAGTGATCAGTTTCAGGACATTGCTTCTGAAAAAGATCACTATGAGACTCAACCCTCTGGATCAAGTGACAGATTGATTGTCATTCACGCCCCTTAAGTATAAATGGGTGTTAGACAACCAGAAATTAAAGTTCCACAAACTGCTGAAAATGATCCTATAGATCAAGTTGTTAATGAAGAACAACAAGATAATGTTGAATAACCTGTTGAACAGCCGGTTGGTCAACAAGTTCTTCAAGAAGATAACGAGGCAACATTAAGAAGATCTACTAGAGTCAAATGGTCAGCAATTCCTAGTGACTGTGTAGTATATCTGCAAGAATCAGACTATAATATTGGAGCCGAAAATGATCCCGAAACGTTTTCACAAGCCATGAGTTCTAAGGAATCAAATTTATGGTACAATGCCATGAAAGATAAGATGGATTCTATGGCATCTAACCAAGTCTGGGATCTCGTTGAGTTGCCTAATGGTGTAAAAGCCATTGGATGTAAATGGGTCTTTAAAACCAAGAAAGACTCACAAGGCAACATTGAGAGACATAAGGCAAGACTTGTAGCCAAAGGGTTTACTCAAAGAGAAGAAATCGACTACACGGAGACATTTTCTCCTGTATCCAAGAAAGATTATCTCCGAGTAATTATGACATTAGTAGCTCATTTTGACTTTGAGTTACATCAAATGGATGTGAAAACGACATTTTTCAATGGTGATCTAGAGGAAGAGGTTTACATGAAACAACCTGAAGCATTCTCCTCTAGTGATGGTGAGCACTTAGTTTGCAAGCTTAATAAATCCATTTATGGATTGAAACAAGCCTCCCGCCAATGGTATTTAAAATTTCATGAGGTTATCACTTCATTTGGTTTTGAAGAGAACATCATGGATCAATGTATATACCAGAAGGTCAGTGGGAGTAAGATTTGTTTTCTTGTGTTATATATGGATGATATTTTGCTTGTAACTAATGATAAGGGTATGTTATATGAGGTGAAACAATTTCTCTCGAAGAACTTTGATATGAAGGATATGGGAGAGGCATCTTATGTCATTGGCATTAAGATCCATAGAGAAAGATCTCGAGGCATTTTGGGTTTGTCTTAAGAGACCTATATCAACAACGTTTTAGAGAGATTTAACATGAAAGATTATTCACCGAGTGTAGCTCCCATTGTGAAGGGTGACAAACTCGATTTGAGTCAGTGCCCCAAAAATGATTTTGAGCGGGAACACATGAAAAATATTCCATATGCTTCAGCTGTTGGAAGCCTTATGTATGCTCAGGTTTGCACCAGACCTGACATTGCATATGCTGTTGGAGTTTTGGGAAGATATCAGAGTAATCCAGGTGTTGACCATTGGAAAGCTGCAAAGAAGGTGATGAGATATCTTCAAGGGACAAAGAACTTTATGCTCATGTATCAGACAGACTGATAATCCTGGAAGTGATTGGCTACTCCGATTCAGACTATGCTGGTTGCATTGATACCCAGAAATCAACATCTGGTTATATTTTCATGCTAGCTAGTGGAGCTGTATCTTAGAAAAGTGCAAAGCAGACCTTGACTGCTACTTCCACTATGGAGGCCGAGTTCGTTTCCTATTTTGAGGCTACCTCGCATGGTGTATGGTTGAAGAGTTTCATATTTGGGCTTAGAGTTGTGGACTCTATTTCTAGGCCATTGAAGTTGTACTGTGACAACTCTGCTGCGGTATTTATGGCTAAGAACAACAAGAGTGGAAGTTGAAGTAAGCATATCGACATAATGTATTTAGCCATAACAGAACGTGTTAAGGAAAAGAAAGTCGTCATTGAACACGTTAGCACTGAGTTGATGATTACCGATCCTTTGACTAAAGGCATGCCACCAAAGAATTTTAAGGATCATGTAGTACGAATGAGACTTGACTCCATGATATGATTTTCATTGTACGTACATTTGTTATTTTTTATGAAACTCTTATTCAGTTTGATGTTTTCTCATATATTTGTGCACATAATTGTTTATTTTGAGAAATATCATTTGGTTTTGACCTAAAATAAACATATGGTTTATTCATTAAGTTAAGGGCTGGTATTGAGAAACTTGATATATTGTGATACATGGAAGATAATACTCATTTTTAGAGGATTTATCGCCATGATTCATATATTTTTGTTTCTTATTATGATTAATGATAGGTTAAATGGACCAAGTGGGAGAATGATAGAATTTTCCCTTAATTCTCAGAGCAGACATGCTCTGTTATTGAAGATAGATTTAAGTTGATAAACATTGCTATTTTCATGGGAAATTTGTTTTCTCAATATGGTCCATTTTTAGGATAAGTTAAATCCATTATCCCATTATCTTATCAATTGTTATGTGCGAAAATCATGTTCCCACGTTTAGCTCCTCCTTCACCGAACTCTATGATGGGCAGAGCTTATAAATTCAACGTATTGCTCTCTTTTTTGGGTCACCAAGCCTACTTCTCTATTCAGAAAATAACACCATCGAGTTTGAGCGGAGAAAGGGTTTGGAAAGCCAAGCAGATACCGGGTCAGTGGTGTGTGAACATTTTTCAACTTGCAATAGTGGGAGGCAGGTGTTCTTGATCCATTTTGCTTTCGCTGTGTTAATCTGAATGTGTTGTTTAAATCCTTAGCATGTTTAGATCGATTTTCTGTTTTACATTACTTAGATAAACAGTATTAGTTATGCTACTTCTAATCTTAAACATCAAGCTCTGCTGTCATCACGAGATGTTTGTCTTTCATTTGAGGTGGCCTCGAAGGACAGTGTTCGTTGTGGGTGACCTTCTCAGAGAAGTCCACACTTTTGTTGTAGTAGCTCCTTGTTGCCGCCTAGTCTACCTTCACTATCACCACTTCTCTATCATCTGACAGAAGCTTCATTACAAGGTGGTGAGTGGTCACTATTGCTCCAAATGCATTCAAGGATGGTCTCCCCAAGATGACATTATAAGTTAAAGGGCAGTCTACTACTAGAAACTTCACCTTAACTATTTTTCCAGAGAGTTATCCCCAAGAGTCATAAATAGCTCAATGTAGTCATCTGGCCTAACCTTGCCCCTGAGAAACCTATGAGATTGGTGTCAAAAGGTTTAAGGCTGGACAAAGGGATGCCAATATTTCTAAAGCATTCCATGAATAGTATGTTTGCTAAACTTTCTTGGTCCACGAAGACCCTCTTCACTCTTGCATTGACCATATTAACAGTGATCACCATGGGATCATCGTCGCTCGAGATGACTCATTCTTCATCCTCCTCAAAGAAGCTTATTACAAGTGTTCGAGATCCACTGCTCTTATATGTGATTAGGCAAGATGCTACACTGAGCATAACCTTCAAGTGTTTTCTCCTAGTGGACCTTGTTTGTCCTCCTCTAGTGAAGCCACCAAAAATGGTTTTAATGGTTCTTGTGACCTCATTATCTCGCCTCATATCTCACTGGGAAGAGTCATCCCTCTAACGACGAGCATGCTCCCGAGGTGGTGAGCAGTTTTTAGGAAAGGGTCTCCATTGATTGGGACTTAAGCTCCTTTTCCTTTTGTCCATTTTCTAATAGCATGAGGGTCTGTCCTCTTTGGGCCCTTGGATGTAGTATTGTAACTGTCCTCATTGGATTAGAGTCGCTATTGCCTCTTGAGGGTCCACGCAGTCCTCCATGATGTGCTCATAAGCGTGGTGGTAGTTGCAATGTTTTGACTTGTCCACCCATCCTCGTGGTCTCAAGGTTCTTGGCTTGGGAAGATCAAAGAGATCCATATGGTATACCTCCTCTAAGATCTTACTTCAGGGGATCCTGAAGAGGGTGTACTCATCAAATTTTCTCTGTGGTGGCCTTCTTGATTTGTTCTTAGGACCTTTGAGTTCAAGTTCTTTGTCCTTCCTCTGAGATGACTCTCTATCCTTATGAGCATCACTCTTGGCTTTGAGGAACTCTCCCATATTGATGTATTTCTCAGAGTGTTGCTTCAACTTCTCGAGGTTGTCCGGGATCTTCTTGGCCAGTGATTTGGAAAACTCTCCATGCTTGAGTCCATTAATAATTGCATGCATGGTTGCGACGTGGTTGATATCTCGAACCTTAAGGCATGCTTGGTTAAGCCTGTGCATGTAGTCTCAGAGTGATTCTTCCCTACCTTGCCTTATGCTGAAAAGGCTTTGAATGGCTATGGGTTGTGTTTTGCTAGTGGCAAAGTGAGTGAGGAAGCTCTAGGCTAGCTTATCAAAATTGTTCATAGAACCAGAGGGAATGGAAATGAACCACTTCTGTGCTGCTTTCTTCAAGGTGGAGAGGAAAGCACGACATTTGACGAGGTCAGATACCCACGCGAGTAGCATGGAGGCCATAAAGACATCAAAGTGTTCTTGGGGGTCCGTAAGATCGTCATATGCTTCGATGGCAAGGGGCTTGAAGCCCTTGGAAAACTGTAATCCTATAATGAAGTCAGAGAACAGATAGTTGAAAATTATACTAGGCCCCTTGCTGATTCAAGGGGCATGAAGTGACGGAAGGCTCTTGCTTTCTTTCCAACTCACGGTCAACACAAAGATGTCTATTAGTGCGAGGCTGCTTGCCAGTTTGTGCTTTGTGACCCACACCAACTCCTTAATTATTCTCAGCCACACGCTCCCGAGTCACTACTCGAAGTATGTCAGCCAACTGCTATTGTTGTTTGGTGAACATCTCATATAGCTCTTGGTTGGTGGGAGGTTGGTTGGAAGTCCTCACTTCTTGTAATTTTGGAGAGGGAGCAAGTTGCACTCGAGTAGGAGTTTTTACTCGATAAACAACATAACAAATATGTTGGGAGGATGGGGGCCTATCTTGAGCTTGGTTTGTTGTCACTAAGGCTTCTGCTCCATTCTACGGTTGTTATTGGTTTGTGGCTGCTTTGTTACAAGTATTTGCCATGGTGAGAGGTGGGAATAACAGTTTATTAGATTCTCACAAATGACGCCAATGTTCTATCCTGGGTTGTTGGGCTCCTTGGACTAGACCTAACTCACTGTAACAACCTCCTTCAAGCCTGGATGTGTTGGAGTAAGGAGGTATGGTACCTGTAAGACACTCCAATGCTCAAGTCAGTGAGGATGCAAGGTGAGTGCAATAAGCGGGAAAAAACCCTTATCCTCATGGCTACTATAGCTATTTATAATGAATTGCGTCTTGGGGACCAAATATGTTTCAGGAATATTATGGTCATAGCATATGTCTTGGAGGAAGCTTCTTGGCACCTACCTAGACTTGTGTATCGACCTATGATTGGTTCCCCAAGGGGATTATTCCTTTTGCCGAGGATGAGTAGTCACGTCCCATTAGACATTAAACTTGGTTTTATTGAGTCCAAAACCTAGTCCTGATCAAAACTAAAAGAATAAATTTTATTGAGTCCAAAACCTAGTCCTGATCAAAACTAAAAGAATAAATTATTCAAGATACGTGTAAGATTATCTAGACCTTACCTAATCATAATATTAAAAAGATAAGGTCTTTAGTAATTTAAAGCGTAACACTTTTTTTTATATATCATTTAATGTGTGTACCTTTAATTATATAGGCTATTAATATTTTTCATTTTAACTATGCTATAACGAATGATTTTAGAACTTTTGGTTTTGCATGCTTCAACATGCAACTTGCCATCATCAAATTGCAGCCTTCCTTCAAACCACCCTCCACTTGTCATTTGCTCTTTTTATTTCTTTTTTCTTTAAAATAAATGTAGCGATGAAAAGAAATATAAATCCTGTAATTAAATTTATAAATCGTAATACTGGTCTAAAAAATTTTAATTTCATTCAAATAAATTTCGATAAAAGAAGGTTAGAATATTTTCATTTCACTTTAATAATCTTATAGTCAGTCCTCAATCCTAATGATCAGTTGTAAGGATTGAGTTTTTCCATTGTGAAACATACATAATCTTGGACAAAATCAAGTACAAAACAAACGGTGCATTCAAACTTTGAGCATTTTCTTTTTTGGATATTTTAGATAAAAATAAAATAGTTTATGATTATTTAATTTTCGTTTGCAAATTTGTTAGAATGAGTATTCAATTTTCTCCTTTACATATTATTATAACTTTATTTACACCATTTTTTTATATAATAAACTAGCATATTGACAGGCGTGTTTGTCAATTTGATTTGTTTATTTTTGTTAAAATAAGAAAATAGATAATAAAAAATATTTGAATTTAATTAATTATACAACGAAAAGTTTAGAACTGTTTGAAGATATTATAACTGAAAAATAAGAAATATTTATAGTTTTATTTTTATATTTATCTTAAAAAATTTAAATTTGTAATAAGATATATTTATAATCTTATTTTTTATATTATCTTTAAATATTTAAATAAGTAATAAGATATATTTATAATTATAACCTTTTATTTTTATATTTAATTAAATCTCCATTTTTCTATATTTGAATAAACATACTTTTAATCCTATATCCGTATTAGTTATTTAGAATCTTATACTTCAATTTAATAATAATGAGTAAAAATTTATACACCAGTGTAACGCACGGGATATAACGCTAGTATATTTTAACAATTGGCTGCAAAATCAAACTCTTTCAGATATTACACATCAATGAATAATAATACAAAATTTTAAAACTGACCATGAATAAAATTTAAACTCATTTGATAACTCCATGACATTAATTATATCAGAAATTGATCTGCAACAATGTGATTACTTAAGGATAGATTTACTACATTTCCAATATTTAAATCATCGAATAAATTTGTTTAAATATTTAGAATATTTTATTTATTATAATATATAAAATCTTACACAGGTTACTTCAGCTTAATAATGATTAATGAGTATATTTTTTTAAACTTGTCTTCAACTATTTATTTAATTATTATATTTTCAACAACCGTCTCTTAATATGTTTATATTCCATTTTAAATGTGGACCCCTTCAAGTTGGGTGAGACTACCTAGGATGCTGGTGAATACTAGGTAACTGCATGCTCTTGCCAGAATAGTGGACATGTTCAATGTTACCAACGATGCTTCAAAACTTTACAGCGGGGAAAGAAGGAAAGGAATAGCAAATTTTCGAGAAAGTCAATTTCGTAGAACAGAGCTCCCGTCTCAGTCCAACGTTTTTGCTGCAAAATTTTGGCAACATCTCTCTTTTCTTTTCTTGTCTTCCAAACAAAGTCACTTTTCCCCAAACTCTTCGCGGCCACCCATTTTAGTTTGTATTGTTTTTAAATAGAATCACGACTTAAACATATTATTATGACCTCATTTTAACTGCAAGTTTGTAATAATTTAATAACAAAAATACAAGTTCCATCACCTAGCCTTCATCGTGGTCAACAAAGTTGATCATGAGGTTGTGGTGCTGATTCGGCCATTGTAGAGGATAACCTAGTATTATATTATAACAATGTATTATTTAGTTATATGTAAGATTGATTATAAGATATCCTGCAAACTTAAAAAAAATAAAAGAAAAGAGCTGGGGTAAAAATCAACTCCATAACATTAAGAACACAAGCTATAATAAGAATTATAATAAATAGCATATGAGTTAATAATTTCTTTTTTTAGTCGAAGATATATAGCAGACCAAGCCATGTGTGAAAATGACACTTTCTAAAAATGAGGGCGGGGGACTGCTAGGCTATATACAAGTAGGGTATTTAAAATTCAGTGACTGGAGGAGTTGAAAATTGGTTAAGGGAGATTCATGAACTTCTCTCTCACAGCTTGCTTTTAAGATAGTTAATTCTTGATTATATATGATATTAATTAGAGCCTGTTATTTAAGAGTTCGATCATTATTGTTCTAACTCTTTTATTAAAAAAATAAATTTTAATACAAGGTAGAGTAAATTTATACTCGATTTGTCTTCACTTTAAGTTAAAAAGAATTTGTGTAAGAAAACATGTTAGATAAAAAACAACATTTATGAACCTTTACCTAATAAATCAATCTTTTCACGTAATAGGTCCTTTACAATACTGCCGTAACGCTATAGTTTGTGTGTGTCTATATATATATATATATATATATAATGTATTTATTTAGAAGAATATTTATTATAAGAGATGATAGGAATGAGTCTTTATTATTAGATCTTACATGAATAGTTAAGATTAAAATATAAATACATATGATTTTTTAATTGGTCATATGACATTTAAATAATTTTTAATCTTGACCATCCATATATAGTTGTATGGTAAAAAATTACTACTCTCACTTTCTCACAATAAAAACTCATTTCACACTAAATATATCTCATATATATAAGCAATTTGATTCTTTGAGTTTATAGTTAACTAATGTGGTTTTTCATAATGATTTTGTCAACCACATATGTCATTAATGGTGATAGCTTGACTATATACCATAGAGATGATATGACTATGATATGGATATTATTGGTTACTGACACATTATCACTTTTATTAATTATCACTTTTATTAATGAAATAATGAAATCGTTTCAAACTATCACATTGGTTGACCATTCTAAACTTAAGAGGATAAATTGAATTAACAAAAATATAGGATAAATTGAATTAAAAAGATAAAGACTAAATTAAATAATAATAATAAGAAGAAGAAGAAGAAGAAGGGAGCAAAAAAACCTTTTAACATAAAAGTGATTATGCATAGGAAGTTCAAAGTCTTTGAGGAATATGTATACTTTTATTTGTAAGAATAGGGAGCTGAAAGAAAAGAATAAAAGTATATTTTGTCCATTATCTCTTTCTTTAAATTATCCAACATTTTATGGAGTGAAATAAAATTGAGTCAAGTTGTAAAATTTGCAATCCTATGAAAATGTAAAACTAATATTTGTCCAACATAATTGCAAAACTAATGCTTATATTACTTGTCTTCTTCAACAAATTACATAATTATCTCAATATGAACTGTATATTGTTTATCTTAAAACTCGTAGATGGCATTAGTGACAACTTTTGATAGTTTTCCTTAAAAAAATTTTCTGCAATAAATTTAATTAATATAATACATAATATGTCAAAAAAATTAAAACAAGAAAAAATAAAATTATTATTTAGGAGTAAAGTTGAAAAATGAAAACAACTGATAATATTCAACAAAAATAATCATGAAAAATTAAGTTTAGGTCCAGAAATAAAATAAAATTTTGTTGACAAAAAAGCAGGACACTTACTTTCCCCTTTGATTACAAATTAAAATTCAGGATTTTATGACATAATTAAAAATAATTATATTCTACGTCACATACAACATTTGTTAAAAGTAAAATTTATCGCTTAATATAAATTTAACAAAAGCTTTTTAAAGGAATTGAACTCAATTTTGGTTTTTTTTTTTTAAAAAGAGATAGCACATGATTTCCCCTTATATTACCAATTAAAACTCAAACATTTTATGTAAATATATGGTAAGTCACTTATAAACATTTTTAAAAAACTTATATTTTATATATTTTATATTTTTAATAAAATCATTTTTAAAAAATATGTAACTTTAATTATGTAAATATAAAATTTTACAACTTTTGCATATATATGAAAGTTATAACTTTGCTTTTCTTTTATAAAAAAAGAAAAGAAAGCAAACCACTTGTCTTTTATAAAAGCTTACAAATATATTTTATAAAACAATATATAATTTTTGTATTTTATTAAACGAACTTTGTCATAATGTACATGGCTGCATTCATCAACAGACAAATTAGACACCGTCTCATATTTTTCAATTCAAATTTGTGACAATGAAGAATAAAGTATCGAATCCAGGTAATTAAATGCTTAGAGTCGCGGCCAGCCAAACTACACAGATCCTAACACTAAATAAGTAATTATTGTGGGTGAAGTGTGTAGAGTTTAAGCATTAGTACTAATACAAAGAAGCAGACAAAACAGCAATGCATTGGAAAACACGTGTATTAAAACAGGATCTGCTATTTAATGCACTCAATAAAACTCAGCCACTAAACACATCCTAGTTGGGCACGTTGAAGTTTTATAAGATAAGCATTTGATTATGATCTTTATTAGTACAAAATTTAACACAAAAACCATTGGCTTTATATACTTCTCTCTCTTTTCTTTTAATTTCTTCAGCTGCGCCCACAGTACCAACACTAAACCCGGAAACCGGTCTCTGGTTTTCACAAAAACCATTTTTCATTCCCGAAAACCAGGAGCTTTTTTTTTCCCTTAATTTTCTCATTCAAAAACCACTGCTGGTGGGCCCCTTACTCCCTAATATGTGGCGATTCGACCGCACTCTGACATCTGAGCGTGAATGCCACGCGCCTCGTTCTTCGCTTCTCAAAACTTGTACCCATTTGCATGTACCTGACACGTTGTTTTTACCACTTTTATCCTTCTCCTTCTTTCCCCATTTCTATGGCAGATTCCGTAATTTACTTGTCCTTAAGAGGGCAATCTCGTACACAGGAAAAGCCACTTTACCCATTATCACATTTCCGTATAAGAATATTTTAAAGTAAAAATTATTATAAAATGAGTAAATAAATTTATATTAATTATTAATAAATAAATTTATATTAATTATTAATAATTAATATGAATTTATTTATTTATTTTATAAAAATCATCATTTTAAAATATTATTGTTTCAGATTTCGATATGTAAGTTGTTCATTAAAATGTGGCACCTGTGTCACTGTGTGCCATTCCACGTAAGTTGATGAGTTCCCATGATTGGGAGTTGAAAACACGCGCTTCAAATGGGAGTGGGTTTTGTTACCCCAACACAAATGGAAAATAGACTTATTAAGCTTTGCTTCAACCTAGAAAGTGGTTCGAACTCCAACCCTCTTGAATTTGGAAAAACCATTGTTTATACAAAATTCCCTTGTTAATAAAAACAATTCTTAAGAAACAACTGCGTCCCCTAGAACCTGTGAAATCCAGCAGCGCCTTAACCCCAACAAGTATATAGCTTCCTTCCTCACCCACTTCCACAATTCCACAATCACAATCTTCCCTCTTACTTAACCCATCTCACTTTTCTTCTTATTCTTCTTCACCTCTATTTCAAAAACTCTGAACTGGGTTGTCAACAAAATTGATATAAAAAATGCGGATGAGCTGTAATGGATGCAGGGTCTTAAGAAAAGGTTGCAGTGAAGATTGTAGCATCAGACCCTGTTTGCAGTGGATCAAGAGTGCAGAATCTCAAGCTAATGCTACTGTGTTTCTTGCTAAGTTTTATGGCCGTGCTGGCCTCATGAATCTTATCAACGCTGGCCCTGAACACCTTCGTCCAGGTTAGTTTTTTATTTTAATTTCTTCAATTTATTTGCATTTTATTTTATTTTAAAAAAAAATAATAACAATAAAGTCTTTTCTCATAAGATCAATAAGGTCGATTACATGAATTAAACATGCGATTGCGTTTTATCAAAAATCATTAACAAACAGAAAATTTTAGTTTTTCTTTTTTAGATCGTGATGTATCTTACAAGTTCGCTTATTTGAATCGTGACTTAATTGTGTTTGGAATATATTTTTTTATTTTTTGCAGCGATATTTCGATCTTTGCTATACGAGGCATGCGGGCGGATAGTGAACCCAATTTATGGATCCGTGGGTTTATTGTGGTCCGGGAGCTGGCAGCTCTGTCAAGCCGCCGTGGAAGCTGTTTTGAAGGGTGCGCCGATTACGCCGATAACTTCGGAGGCGGCGGCGAGCGGACGAGGCCCACCACTCAAGGCCTACGACATACGCCACGTGTCCAAGGACGAGAACTCGGCCGCGTCAAAAGAAGCTCAACGAATCAAGACTCGGACCCGGTTCAAGCGGACCCGTGCTGAAGACGGTCCAGCCGGCGTCGTCAAATCAAAGCCCAACAAGGGAACCGGGTGCGGATCGGTTGAACCGGAATCCGAGGAGGTGGTGAACCGGTCGGCGAGTCACGAGTCGTCGCTGAGCCACCAGTCGGAGGCGGCTGCGAACGTGGTGGTCGCTGAGGGAGAAAGCAAAGAGAGTAAAGAGAGTGAGAGTGATGTCTCTGTGGAAACTTCTATTCTCTTCCATGATGAACCGGAGTCTAGGGCAAAGGTAGGTGACCGAGCCACTGAGAGTGGCGATGAGGTTGGTTTGGAGCTGACCCTTGGGTTCGAACCGCCTTCACGTGCGCATCACGTGGTTCCAGTGAAGAAGAGGAGGATTGAGTTGTTGAAGGATTGTAGTGTCTCGGCCGAGATTGGGTCATGCAAGGTGGAGCTGGGGCTTGAGTACTCGGCTTGAACGGCTCAGGTCTCGGCTCAGTTTTGACTTAATCGGCTTCTCATGTGACTTGTAGAAGAGATCAGAACTGTTGTTACTTATGTTTTTTTTTTTTCATTGCCTCGACTTTTTTATTTTATTTTGTTTTTTTTAATTAACCTTTGTGAATGCGATGCTGTAAAAACATGGTTGGTATGTAGAGGAAATAGTAAATTTGAAAATTACAAGTATTTATTACAAGAGAGATATAATTTTTGTACGGACTCACAAAAGAGGAAAATTGTGGTAAAAATGGATTTTTATAATATTTAAAATAATGTGAATCAGAGTGTGTAAAGGTAAGGATATTGAACAGTTAAAAAGAGTGTTAGGTATATGCCTATATAATTTCTGTACCGTGTTTCAAAAAAGGAAAATTGTGTGGTAAAAATGGAATTTTATAATATTTAAAATAATCTGAATCAGTGTGTGTGTCTAGTATAGATTGTGATATTAAAGATGAGGATTTTGAAAACTTAGAAGGGTGTTAGGTATATGTCTATTCCCTTAAGAGAGGGTAATTCTTATAAGTTTGTTCTTGAACTTGGGAATGGATCACTGGATACTTGTAAAGCAAAGTTTTAGCCTGGGTCAGATTACTGAAACCAAATTTTGGTGAGAACTTGACATGAAGGACTTTGTCTGGCCTAATCAAGCTTTTTCGGCCTAATTGGGCTGGGTTGTTCTCAATCAATATTCAAGAGGATTCTCTGTGGGCTTATACAGTGTTTGATTTCTCGTTTTGGAGTGGTTTGGGCGAAACTCAAAATCTACGAGGGACAACTTTTTGCCCTAAGCTTCTCCAATGGAAAACCAAACTAATGGTTAACTTCAATTTAGAATTCAAAGCAAAGCTCTTAATTCCAAAAAAAAAAAAAAGCAAAGCTCTTAAATCTACTACTGATAGCAATAATAGTGAGCGATGGGATATTTATATATTCTGGAATAATGTTTGGGTGGGTCAGAGTAAAATTAGAACCTTAATTGGAGGCTTTTTTTTATGAGGGATTCGAAGGGAGGTTGAGTGTGGCTGTGTATTCAACTGGAATATATATGACTGCCAAACCTCCTTGTTTGACAATTATTCTGCTAGGATCAATTAACTCTCCTGTATGCTATCTATAGGATATGATTTAACTTGGAGTTCCTTTACTTTTGCTTTGTGAATCTATGGCTTTTGTAAGAATCATAAATATTTTTCAGAATATCAAGTGCAAGATAAAGAAAGAAATCATATATGCTTTCGAACAATAGACCCTAAAGGGTTGGCTTAAACGGTGCTCTTTACTAGAGGACGTGGTTTTAAGATTGTATAGGAAGTGTTATGTCCCAGTACTTTGAGGATGCGATCAATTCCTTAGACAGAATAAATTTCACTCCAAAAGTTCTTTGTTGCTTTAGGGGGATTAGGTATACGTAAAGACACTATACTCAAGTAAATTATGGCTCTAAGAGTAGAGGATGAGAGAAAATATTCTTATCATAAAATTACACTTATTTATAGAAGGGTGAGTGTCGATGGTATTAAGTAATGAAGGGGGTAAAATGATTATTCTAGGAAGTAGGGGCAGATCTATTAGTAATTGAGTGGGGACACATGCCCCCACTCTACTTTGAAACTTTTCTTTGATCTTATATAGGTATATGTCTTTTTTTTTTTTTTATGTGTAATTTTTATTCTCATACCTTCACTTTTAAATATATTATTTTTGTTGAGTGATTGTTTAGTTATATATATATAGAAAAGAAATATTTGATAATAATAATAATGAAAAGATCATTTAATATTTTTAAAATATAAAAACGTGAAAAAAACAACTTGTCTAATATATTTTTAATATATAAATATAATTATTAAAACTTTTTTATATTTTTATATTGATAGTATTATCTTTATTATCATTACCTAAAATTTCTATCAGTCACTGATAAGAAGAAGCTTCCTTGCACTTTTCTTGTTTGGGATTGACTTCTTAATATCTATTGACAAAGAATATTTCTTTTGTTCCTTGTATAAAGTCATTGTCCCATAGCTCTTGGGCTTGACCTAATAAGACCCAAATCCCAGAATGGAACAGGAATAAATTTAGTTTCACTTGATACAAAAATTGACTCAAAAATATTCTATCATACACTATTTTTTTTTTTTTAGACAATTGAGTTTTGTGCCATTTATGGGAAAGGATCCTAAACCTCATAAAGACTATTGGTAGGTGGCTTGAATTCAAATTATAAGGTATCGTTGAAGCATGGTATGCCCTTATTTTTAAAGGCTTTTCTCTCTCCAAGTTTTTTAAGAAAAATGGTAAACGATGATGGTTCAGCCAAAAAGTGTAACTTAAAGCAATTCTTCAAGCAAACACTTAGATTTTCTTTTACTACTGAATCACATGGTACAAATCACAACTTCTCAAAGCAAAATTAGTGCTATTTTTGTTTCAAGTGGCACCTCAAGATACCTTCCTCCGCGGAGGCTTCTGCTGTACACCGTTTGTTGTTGTGGTGTGCCAATGCACTCTCTTGTGATTCGGTATAACAAATAAGTGGTCGTTCGTACCGGTTATGATTTAGTTAATGTAATGAGTATTTTAGTAAATGAGAAATTTTTATTTTAGAGCACTATAATTAAGTGTATTAGACTAATTAAAATTTGATATTTTTATTGATTTTTATGATATTAATTATGTAACATAAAGATTAATAACAATATTAAAGTTTAATTAATCCGATATACTCAATTGAGTGCTCTAGATTTAAATAAAAATTTCTTTATTAAATATTGACCATGTTGACCATAAACATTATGTTGTAGTCTTTTCCTTAAAACTGAATAATAAAAAATTATTTGCACATTATATCCATTGATTTGATTTGGACTTGGACGTCGTTTGTGATTAGACGTCTCGCATAAATAATGAGATGAAGATCACTTGTTTTATTTTATTTTTATTTAAGTTTTGATAAATATAAAATAAATTAAGTGATAATAAAATATATAATTAAGTTTAGAATATTTATCAAAATTTAAGTAAATAAATAAAAAAAATAACAGTAAATGAAGACAGTCATTCTCATCCTAAATAATATTGTAATTTTGTTTCATCACCATGTTCATCACTGTTACACCATGGAGGTTTTTTTTCGTGGTTCTGTGGTGAGTGTTCACCGGATTTGGATGCGTTTTTCGCCTCTGTGGTCGCTGAGCATTCCAGGTAACTATATCTGCCAAGTTTTGGGTGTGTCCTCCTGATGCGATGTCTTTCTTTATTCGCCGGATCAGTAAGCTTTTGTAATGGATTCAGCTTCTTTTGGCAATAGCTTGCTTGGTTCTGTCATCAACAAAACTCAGCAAGCATAATTATGGAGAGGTTGCTAAGGGTGACACTGACAAGAGGAACTAGGAATCTGCTCTGAACAAAAATTTGGCAAAAGAATGAACGATCCACTTTATATATAGTACACATTAAGGAACTAAATATTCAATCTTCACCTCATATATTAAAAAAAAAATCAAATTTACCCTTTTCTTCTTTTCTTTTTTCGTCATAATCTTCAACCTTTTCTTTATGCAAATTTTTTTGCATGGTCACCACCCACTTCTTTATACAAATTCAAGGGCCATTAGAATGCAACTTGTATAGGAGGTTGGGTGGGGAGCCAGCAGTGGAATCCGTATTCGTGGAGCTAGATGTGTGATGCTGTGGGGGCTTCAGGGCTTCACTTGTGTCCTCTCCACCGAGTGTGGGTGCAACTCACTAGGAGATTGAGACTGAGAGTTGTCTGTGGACTCTTTAGTTGGGTCGCTTTTATGGTAACCACATGTTATCTTTTAGGGGACCACATGTTCAATTTTAATGAATCTTAATCTTTAACATGTCTAACAGGTAACCAATCTTCCATCTAGACCATTGATGTTATATTCAATAGTTTTCTCCAATTTAAACGGCTCTAAAACACGGTGCATGTGTGCACCCCACCACTACACGGTGTATGTAAGACAACTCCTTCCTCCACTTCTATGCCTACGTATAAAGTAACCAAACTGAAGGTCATATAAAGAATCTTTCATTCTCTTTCTCTTGCTAGAATTAATAATAAATACTATTTCTTTTCCCTCAAAATGCTCTTATAATTGAGTTATAATAATTGAACAACTCTCACAAGAGTGTATTTGCATGTACAAGTACAGAAAAATTAAAGAACAATATATATATTTTGCGGAAGGTAAAAGTTCTATTTTAGCCCCTAAAATTTTTGTAAATTTTTTATTTAGTGTCAAAAGGTTTTTTCTTTTATTTACGTCCTAAATGATGTTTTTTTGTTCCAATTTTGTCCTTCTACCCAACGCCATTTAAATTGTTAATGGTGAGACTAACATGGATCCAATGCGGTTGACATAGATCCCACATGGCACTTGATGTGAATCTCATATGGCAGCTAATGTGGATTCCACGTGACACTTGATTAAATCAAAACTTTCGTGAAACATGAAGGACGGAAATAGGACAAAGGAAAAGCTTTTAGAACCAAATCGAAACTTTCATAAAATGTGAGGGATGTGAATAATGTTTTAGCTCATTTAAATTCATAAACATCAATCATCAATTTTAGGGTTGTAGAACCACCACACCACTATCAAATACAACCACCACAATCGACAGCCAAGTTCTTCTTCCTACCATCACAAAAATGCACAACTCAATCACCATTATTCCATCCATGTCAGACGCCCTCTATTTCACACCTTTCAAGTTTGGGCTTGGGTTGATTTTAGTTTGTCACTCTATTGAAGCCATCGAAACTTGGAGAGCTTTAGACTAGAAAAATCTAGACCAATAATGAACCATAAAGAAAAGCGCGAAATAGGAGAAAAGATGTGTCTAATATGATGGCTATATCAATCAGGGCGAAAGAAAAAAAAGGCTTAAACCCTATTTACATCCTTCATATTTCATAAAAGTTTCAATTTGATCCTAAAATTTTTTATTTTGTCTTATTTACATCTCTCATGTTTCATGAAAGTTTTGATTTAGTCATATGCCATGTGGGATTCATGTTAGTTGCCACATGGGATCCATGTCAGGTACAAATAGCCAAGTGGGATCCACATCAACCTTGCTAATAACAATTTAAATAGCGTTAAGCAAAAGGACTAAATTGGAACCAAAAAATAACTTCTTGGATGTAAAAAGGAAAAATAAACTTTTTATGACTAAATTAAAATTTTGCAAAATCTTTAGGGACTAAAATAAAACTTTTGTCTGTTGTAGAATATGAATTTAGCTTAGCTTTTTTTTTTTTTTGGTTTCTTAGAGTATCCCCCAACTTGATAAGTGAGAATCTCTCAAGGTACAGTCATACGCCTAAATAAGACCTCTTCCAAATGTGTTATTTTCATACACATGAATTTCAGGATTAAATCCAAAATCATATACTTAAGAGACCTAAGCCTTTTACAGTATAGTAACTTATGCATAGAGTATATTATATTGTTAGTTTAGTTGGTTAGTTAGTTTGTTATTGTTAGTCAAAGTTAGTTACTTTCAGTTGGTAGAGATGAATTGTATATATGTAATCATATCAGTTTGGATCAGTAATGAGAATTATCTCTTCTAAATTCTTGTGTTCTTACACTTAATATGGTGTAAGTAGTATATCAATTTTCTCCTTCTCTACGTTCTTTCTCTCTGTCTTCTTCAATTTGATTCATCTTTCTGTGCCTTCTTTAACTGTTCTGGATAATTGCAGTCATGGCCAATTTTCTTGATGATTTTTTCAATCCTTACTTTATGCATCCCTCTGATCATCCTGGTTTAATTTTGGTATCTCAACCATTATCAGGGGACAATTATGGCTCTTGGCACCGAGCAATGAAGATGGCACTCTATGCCAAGAACAAGTATGATTTTGTAGACAGTTCCATTCCCCAACCGTATGATGATCTGATGTGTGTGAAGTATGCATGTAATTTTGTCTTAGTTAACATTTAATTGTTGCATATTTTGTGTTGATTTTTAGTATATATCTTAGGTTTTTATTCTTTTAGTTCAGATGACTGCGTTTTGTTTTTATATTTCATAGGTGAATGGATTTGGGACTTTAAAGCACCAAAATATGAAGAGCTAAACTAAAAGAGGAGGTGTAGAAAGAACCACACCCTGCCTGTGGCAGCTACCACACCAGTGAAACCTACCACGGCCAGCTCGTGGAACCTGCCATGGCCATGGACCATTTGGACCATTTACGCACAAGTCAGTAAGATCCATGGCCAGCTTGTGGCAGCTGCCACGGCTGTGGATCATAGAACGTCAGCACATGTAAATATGTATTATTGCTTATTTACTGCAAAAGTGAGTTGTACAAGTTGAACAGAAGAAAGGAAAACGAAAAGGGGACCTGAAGGGGGAGATTAGAGAGGATATAAACAACCATTGGACTCAAGAAATAGGGAGAAGAGGATCGGACAAAAGCAACTGGCGAGAAACAGCAGGACTCAGTCAAAGTTTTTCTTCTCTTCTCCTTGTTGTATTTTAATCTAGTTTTTCTGAATGCTCTTGTTCATTCTTATGGATTGTATTTTGATGAACATGTTTGAGTAGTTCTTTGTTCTAGGATTTGGGAGTAACCCGATGGTGTATTGATAATGTTTAATGTATGAATTTCTTACCTCTTTAATGCTAGTTTCTCTTGATTCAGTTTTTAGCATAACAACTGTTTGTGAATATGCTTGGCCACATGTTTGCATGATTCTTTGATATTAGGGAAAGAACTGAAAGGTGATCCTTGATTTCAGAACTCTAGAAACTGAACTTGAGCTTTTAAATCACGAAAGTAGATTAATTCTCTTGAGGCTTTCTTTGAATTATCTTGTTCTTACAGGGTCTTCTCTAATCCAATTGTAAAAATAAGAATCGAATTAGATTAGATACGTTATTATATTTTGAAAAGAAACAATAATTCTTTAGGATAAACCGCCTTCAAAATTAATCTAGTTTGATAAAAGAGGAAAGATTACAGATTTGTCAATTACCACTATGGTGAACCCGAATCCTAGAGTCTTTAAAACTGATTCCTTTATCCAATTCCAAAGTTGATCTTCTTTGTTATTCTCCAAATTTTATTTTCTGTGATCTTGTTCTATCACTACGGTTTTGCATCATTGGTTTCATCTAGATAATCATAATTATGCGTAATTGATGATCATCAACTCAGTCCCAGTAGAACGATAATTTTACTACTTGAAAAAATCGTGCACTTACGATTTACACTGACATGATCCTCGATTGATTTCTTTCTAGAAGAGGAACAATGACATAGTGTCTTCATGGATCTTAAATTCGCTCACTAAAGAGATCGATGCTAGTGTTGTTTACTGTCTGAACTTTAGAATGATCTCAAGGAAAGGTTCCAGTAGAAAAATGGTCCAAGAATATTTCAAATCAAGAAAGATCTCATGAATGCTTCTCAAGGTTCCCTCATGGTGAGTCAATACTACACCAAGATCAAAACTCTTTGGGAAGAGCTTGGTGAATACCGTCCTGTTAACACATGCACATGTGGTGGTGTTAGGCCTTTCATTGAACATCACCAGATAGAGTATGTGATGTTGTTTTTGATGGGGCTCAATGATGTTTTTTCTCATATCAGAGGTTAGATTCTCATGATGGAACCCTTACCACCGATAGCTAAGGTGTTTTCTTTACTTGTTCAAGAAGAAAAATAACAAAAATTTGGTGTTATTACTAATGCTAATACTAGTGCTTGATTGGCCTTTGCTATCAAAAACTCAACTACAAGGTTAATTTCTGATGCACTAGGCAGACAAGTCAAGAAAGATCATCCTATGTGCACTCACTGTAGTGTTTTGGGGCATACCAAGGATCACTGCTACAAATTGCATGGTTTTCCTACCAATTATGGGAAGGGCAAACCAAAGCACATTGCTCTTCCCTTAGTAAATCAAGTTTTAGATGAAACTGCACCACTGAGTTGCAACAAGTTGGTACTTCATTTATGCAGTTGACTAATCAACAATACCAGCAACTGATTCAACTTCTCCAAACCCAAATTTCACAAGCTACTTAGCCTAATGTGGATTCCCTTTATTCCAATGTTGTAGGTATCGTTCTATCTGCTAGCAGTGTTATTTTAAAAAAAAACTCTAGTTCATGGATTTTAGATTCAGGAGCCACTAGTCACATTGCTTACACCTTGTCTAATTTCCTTCATTACTAGTCTTTAACTGATTTTTTTGTTGTCTTACCTGATAAATCAAAGGTTCCTGTGTCTGCTATAGGTATTGTCCAATTATCAAAAAAATTAATTTTACACAATATCTTGTATATTCCTATTTTTCATGTAAATCTAATTTCTATCATTTCCTTATTAAAAGATTCATTGTATTCCATTGTGTTTACTTCTGATTATTTCACCATCCAGGAATCCTATCCATCAAGGATGATTGGGAAGGGTGAAATTGTTGGAAGCTTGTATATCCTCATAACAAATGTCAGCGCATCAAAGTGTAATGCAATTTCTTCAGCTAATTGTACTTCTGTTTTTCTAGTACAGTCTCATAAAGTTTTAGTTCCATATACAGTTGTTTCTAGTTTACCTTCAATTGTTAGTTCTTGTTCTAGTGTTTCTAATGTTTCTTTTCAAACTTGGTGTGAACACCCAATTTTGTCCGGGGCATTTTGTGAATAAATAAAAAAAGAAAAAAAAGAAAAAAATAATCTTTCAACCCCATGGATCCATTAACCCATAAACCAATCCGTTAACCCATAACCCATTAACCCACAACCCATCAGTTATCCTAATCCCTAAGCATTTATCCTAATCATCCCAAACAAACCTATCCTAAACTAACCATAACTCATCCTACCACAAACTTATCCTAAACCAACCTATCCTAAACTAACCATAACTCATCCTACTACAAACTTATCCTAAACCAACCTTGGTCATTTGTTATCATCAAACCCATCCTATCTCAAACTCATCCTAAACAAACTTATCCTAAACCTCCCTTCACTTATCCTAAACAAACTCCTAATCACATTCTAACTCAAACACCTCAGCCTAATCCTCTCCTATAAAGCACCTAACCCATGCATCAGAACCGATACTCAAACTCACTTACTCTGCAGCCTTCAAACACATTCCTGCTTATGTTTTTTCACGTTGCCTTCCCTCCTCCATCCCTCAATCACATGAAACCAGCTTCAAAACCTTTTCCAAACTGTGACTCCCACCTTGCAATCATCCAACACACCACCCAGTTTCCACTCCATCTTCCTCACCATTAACGCCCATCACAATCATCACCGAGCACCCATAACCAAACACCACCACCAAACTTCATCAACCCGCCTCTTCAATCACCTTCATTCACGTCATCTTCCGATTACATCAACCACTCACCCCACCCTCGCCTGGAGTCCACACTGGCCAAACAGATCCAACTGCCGGCACCCACTCGCGAACCACCCCAGATCCGGCAAACCACGGGTCCTGCTCCAGTCAACCGCCGGCGACCTCGAACCTGCTATTCTGTCACCTAATAACACTATCCTCGGAGCAAGCAACATCCACACCTCCACCCGTTACCAGATCGGAGCTCCTTGCGAACGCTGTCGTCGCCCGAAGCCATGGCTGAACCAAAAAGCCCAGAATAGGCTCCATTCCGTCAATCACGGCACCGCACATCGCGCCACGCACGAACCAGACCACCATCACCTTGCCGCCGTTCACGAAACTCCGCGCACCACCCGGTACCGTCGTCGTGCCTCTGCCTTGGTCACCACCAGCCGTCTGTTGCCCCCTTGTTCTTTGATTGTTTTTCTGAAAAATAGCAGAGAAAGGAACCTTCTCCTCTGCTGAACCGTGAGCATTCTACATTTCTTTTGATTTTTTTTTTTGCTTTAAATGAAGTGGGCTCATTGGGCCAATAGAAAGGTAAAAAAAATAAAAATAAAAATAAAAAAAATCGGGAAGAAGAAAAGGATAGTGAATTGGAAGAAGGAAAGGATAAAAAAAAATAAAAATATAAGAATAATTTTTTTATAGTAAATAATAATAATAATAGTAATAATAAAAATAGGTTACCGAATTTGACAAACTTGCTAACCTTTGTATTTTGTAAACATCGAGTTATGACTTGATGATTTACATTATTATTATTATTATTATTATTATTATTATTATTATATTTAAATTATTATCTTGTTTTCAATTTTTTTTAAGTTAAATCATAAATTGATAATTTTAAATAAAAATTTTGTAACAAACTTGATAATCAATGAGTGACGTCTCTAGCGTGACGCGAGCTTTACCTATTTAATCCTTAATTTGAATAACTGAGCCGCGACGGCTTGTTGATTCAAATTTTTAAAGTTTTTAATAAAATCAACCAACCCACAAGTATTTTATAAAGAACTACGCGACTTTGAATTCCTCATTTCACCTGAGGATACGTAGGAGCGGGACTCATATTCCATCAAGCCAAAAATTAAATTTTCATAATTTATTTGTTTATTTCACATATTTTACAAAAGGGGTAAAACAAATATTTTCAAAGATTATTAAGAATTTGCATAAATTAATTTAAGGTACCGTCTTAGGACGGGTGTATTAGGGGTGCTGTGGGATTAAGTTTCCACCATTCCCTATACATAACCGACTCCCGAATTCAATCTAGTTTCAAAGACTATTTTTCTTGGGTTTTCTAATTTTTTCTAATAAAAAATAAAATTGGTGGCAACTCCTAATTAATTATATATTTTAATTTAAGTTACTATTTCACCGCGATTAATATCGGTCGCGACAGATGGCGACTCCACTGGGGATACTTGAGAGTCAGGCCTATAAAAGTTGGTTTTGCAAAATTTTATGATCTTTATATGTTTGTGTTACCCTTTTTCTTTTTAAATATTTTGATGTTTTTTATTTTATTATTATCTAAACCTTAGGGTAGAAAACTTTTGGAATTTGTTTTGTATTTCCTTTGTTTTGCAGGATGTGGGTAGTCTTTAGGATTGCAAAGGTTTGTACGCTCCCAGCACCCACTGCACCTACACATAAAAGCACACACATTCGAGTGGGGCCCTATACCCGGGTCTGAGTGAAGCCTAAGTTAAGTAGAGGTTGCGTAGTGGTAGCCATTTTGGATGTATTTCCTGTTTAGTTATCGCGAAAACCTCATCTAGAGTGTGCCTTTTCATGAATGTCCCACACCTAGTTAGTTTACCCACTATTTCGTGGTCAACATTCTGAAATAGGACTTGGCTTTAGAGACCATTAAAATAGAAAAGCTACCCCATGGAAGTTCTCACGAACCAGAAAGACTCTTGGATCTTTAGGATAGAATTCCCAAGTTTAAGGTAACCCCATTAGGACACAAAGGGAGCACACCTTTCATTACCTTTAGATTTATCCATATCTTATGAGTTGTTCAATCTTTTAATGTGACAAACCATACTTGCGTCCCTCTTAAAATTTTCTTTTCCAAAAAAGAGGAGATGAGTCATTATTAAAAGACCAACAACTCACTCACTCATAATTGCATCACAAGTCATCATTCTTCGCATCATGTTTTCTCCAAAAACCATGCATTGACAGTTCTTATGTGTTAAATCCAGGTTTGTTGAGGGACTGTTGAAACTAAGTGCCTAAGGATTAACAGTGAGTATCTTTGATTAATAATGGAACGTGCCACGGGATCAGATCACAATGAGGTTGTTTTGAAAAAGACTTTGCGACTTAAGGCCAATGAAGTTGACACAGAAAGCCTGTTGAGTTTGGGCCGAATGTTGAAGAAGACACAACGCCTGACCTTCACTGCAAGATATGGGAAGATTCTGAATCTGTTAGAGGTGGATGTACAGGTAGAAGCTATTACCGCACTAGCCCAATTCTACGACCCACCATTGCGTTGTTTCACGTTTCAAGATTGTCAGTTGGCCTCCACCTTAGAAGAGTTTGAGCAGATCTTGGGCTTACCGTTGGAAAAGGAAGAGCCATACCTCTATATAGGCCACCATGCATCCATGCCAACCATAGCAGACATCTTGAAGATTCATGTGAAGGATCTGCAAAAAGCAAAGCAAAATAGGAAAGGAACAGAGGGATTCCCAAGGAAATACTTAGAAGAGCACATGCGCCACCTAGCCAAGGTTGAAGACTGGAATACCTTTATGGATGTGTTAGCCCTCACTATTTATGGTAGCATCCTATTCCCGAGTAATGAAGACTTGATAGATTTTGCAGCAATAGATGTGTTTCTCGCTCGAAGGAATAATGCCGCTAATCCTGTCCCAGCCCTTCTTGCTGATGTTTATTATACTCTGAATTTCTGCCATGAAAAGAAAGGTAAGCGGATCTTATGTTGTCTACCGATGTTATTCGTATGGCTCACAAGTCACATGTTCAAGAGGGGCTACAAGGATGCATGTCCCATTACAAGTCTCAAGATGCTCCAGTTGAAAACCAGGAACGGCCGCGAATGGGCCGAAGAATTGGCCAAACTTGAGGAAAAGAAAATTATATGGTACCCACAGCGTAAAGAAGGGCAAACAGTGGTCTATCAGTGTGAAGGTTTTCCTAATGTTCCTCTCATGGGTACTCGGGGATACATTAACTATAACCCTACCCTGGCATTGCGACAACTAGGTTATCCCATGATGGGGCCACCATCAGAATTGGAAATCGCTCCTTTTGTCTGTGATATGCAAATGGAGTGTACTGAGACACTTAGGAGAGTGCGAGACGCTTGGAAGAAAGTTATTAGAAAGAGTAAAGAGTTGGGAGTCAGAAGCTGCGGAGTTAAAGAAAGTTACAGGCAGTGGGTCAAGAACAGGGCGCAGGAAGTAAAGTTACCCTTTAAAATCCCAGTAACCTCTACAGTCAGTAAGTCTCTACCTCCGACTTCAATAGAAGATGAAGAAATAAGAGAAAAGTTAGCTGAAACCAACAAAGAAAAAAGAAAATTAGAGGCAGAGTTGGAAAAGGTTCACCAAGCATGTGCAGTTTTAAGGCGTGAAAATGCTGAGAAAAACGATGCTCTCGAAAAAGCAAACAAAAGGCAACGGACAGAGCAAGATAGTATGTCAAAAATCAGAAAATGTTTGGAAGGCGCAAATAAGGAACTAAGGCTCGAGGGCGGGGAAAGATATAAGGCTCGACAAAAATCAACAACTCAAGGAGCTGCTCGTAATTGCCAAAGCAAATGACAGAATAAGGCTCTTCGGCAAGAAGCAGATAGTATGAGGCAACAAGTGGAGACGGTGTCAACGGATATGAAGACATGATCGGGGTGAGAGGTTGCGCACTGTCGAGGAGATTGCAGGGTATGAAGCAGCATTGCGACAGGGACAAGAGGACTTGCAAAAAATGATAGATCATGCAAGACAACAAGACGATGACATTAATGGATGGAAAGAAGAAGTCCATTTTTGGAGAGACCAATTCTCGAAGCTGGCATGCCTAGCCAACACGGCAATCGCAGACATTCCATATTACTTAAAGGTGGCGGATAAGATGGTCGATCCTCTTAAGACTCCGGCAGAGATTAATGACTTCATTGAGTATTGCAAGAATCTTATTGGACAAATGAAGCAGATGATCAGGGTGCAGTCGTTTGAGAAAGAGGAATTAGACTAGACAATGATGTAGAGTAGAAATTATGTATTGCTCTTAAATGATGTTGATGATTCTTTTTCAATTGAATAAAGTATGCATTTTTGTTCTTCTGATCCTATGTTGCACTGAAAATCCACTACTTTTGAACGAGACGTTCTAAGTAATGGTCATGACAAACTTTTGAACGAGACGTTCTAAGAAACAGTCATGACGAGCAAAGATTAAAGATACACACTCAAATCCACCCGGCACAAATTAACAATGGTCCTTTAACAAATCAATAATAATCATGGTTGTTTTACTAAATTTTACTTTGATTGTTCACAGGAAATTTAAAACCATTGCGCGACCAAGGAAAGAAGACACCAATCAAACCCGTGTTCACAACACAAGGGCTCGAACAAGGTTGCTTGCAGCAATGGCGGCCGAGAACGAAGGTAGGAACCTAAGTTTAGAAGTAGATGAAGTGAAAGGAAGGGTGAATGAGGTGATAGAATCTCAAAGAAGAATTGAGGAAATATTGTCAGCCATGAAGGAGACCCTCACCTTGATGGGGGCAGTTGGAGGTACAGGAGTAACCGGGGCGCACTCGCATCCAATGAATACCACTTCCATGAGGACAAACCCTGGAGTCACTACTGAGGTACCTTATGTGGGAGGAACCTCAAACACTGCATTAGTAGTGATTCCTATTGGAGAAGGATATCATTCATTAGAAGGTACTCGCAATGAGGTCCATGGTAATACTGAGTTCACTTGGGAACAGCCACATATGATGACAACTGGATTTACTACCGGTATTGGACATGCAACTGTTCGAATGACAAGATGAAAGAAGAGTGGATGGAAAAGATGGAAGAGCAAATTAAGGCGATCAAGGGTCCTAACACCTACGGTCCCCTGGGATAGAAGAATTGTGCCCTACTGCTAACATCGTCATCCCCAAGGATTTCAAAGTTCCAGAATTTGTCAAGTATGATGGGAGCACCAATCCCTTTTTCCACCTAAAAACTTATATTACCAAAATGTCCATTTGGTCAAGGGATTGGAAGTTCCTCATCAATTTCTTTCATGAAAGTTTGACTGGGCCTACTTTGGAGTGGTGTATCCAACATGACCTCTCAAAAATCTCCTCTTGGGATGACTGTGCAAATTTATTTATGGGACAGTATCAGTTTAATTTGGATACAGCCCCAACCCGGGAGCAGTTGGGAACATTGCAGAAGAAAAATGAAGAGACATTCAAACAATATGCCCAGAGGTGGAGAACTCTTGCAGCCCAAGTGCAACCGCCGTTAACTTTGACTGAGATGTGCTCATACTTCTTGGGAACTTTAGGAGTCCCTTATATTGGGACAATGGCGGGTGCCGCTTATAGAGACTTTGCTGATTTGATTGCCGCTGAAGAAAGAATTAAAATTTTAGTAAAGGCTGGAAAATTGCCAGCTGGCAATAATGAAAGTGGTTTCAAGAAGGGGTTCCCCCTTAAGAAAAAGGAGCCGGAAGTGAGTTACGTGCAGAATCTGCAGCCTTTACGACCCCGATATTCACCATCCTACCCTACATACCGACCACCCCCATACAACCCAAACACTTACCCTTCTTATCAGACACCTGCACCATCCCATCTACCTGGCCCAACCGCTCCTCCCGTAAATATACCTCAAACCCAGCCATTCCAAATTAACACCATCCCAGTACCCCAACCATATGCACCAACTCGCCCAATCTATACTCAGTACCCACCTCGGCCCCCGTAAAATTTCCAAAACTACCCACAACCTCGACCAAACTTCCAAAATCAAGGCCGTTTTTGTACCCAAAACCTACCCCTTTCCCAAAACTGTCCATCTCAAATGCAGATCTATTCCAAAGGCTGTTTGATGCTCACCTCATCTCAGGGAACCCTGTACGTCGCCTACAACCACCATTTCCAGCATGGTACAACCCCAATTTAACTTGCAAGTACCATATGGATATTTCGGGGCACTCAATCGAGGACTGTGAGTCTTTCAAGATGGCGGTAAGAAAGCTTATTGCTTGTGGAAAACTGGATATTCAAGAAGAGGCTGGACCTAGTATTGTCAGTAATCCAATTCCTAATCATGGTGAAAGGAATGTGGTAAATGCTTTAGAGACGGAAGGACCTCCAGTAAGGAATGCCATGAGCTTGCATACGCCGATGACTCAAATATTTGAGGGGTTGAAGAAAGCAGGTTATGATATCACGACACCAGCTTCATCAGTAAAAGAAGAGGAGAAGTACGATGAAGAATCAAGATGTGTTTACCATTGTGGGGAACAGGACACGATATTGAGAACTGTTGGGACTTTAAGGTTCGGGTCCAGGATTTACTCACTTTGGGAATAATACAAGCTGGACAAGGGGTAGCTTCCTCTGAAGAAGTCAGTGTGGTAGAACACTTTGTGCTGAAGGTGCCACCTCTCATCCAAGCCCCGGCGCCAGGGAAAGTAGTTGTTACGGTCAAGAAGCCAATGCCGTTTGCTTATGATGATACTCACTCAGTACCCTGGAATTATGAAGCTAAGGTAGAAACGAAAGGAGTCGAGGAAGAGACTTCAAAGCCCCGAGTTGCTGAAATACTCAAGGATGAAGGGTATGTAAGTTACAAGAAGTGGGAGATGTTATGGCCCAGTAGAAGTAGAGAAGAAGAAGAATGTTAAAGATTGGGGTAAGGAGGAAAGTGCAAGAGAAGAGGAGAGAGGGAAAGAAAAGGAGGAAGAATTTTTGAAGATAATGAAACAGAGTGAATACGATGTAATGGAACAGTTAAAGAAGACTCCAGCAAGGATATCCCTTTTGTCACTCGTTTTGACATCTGAGTTACATCGAAAAGCATGGCTAAGAGTATTGAATGAGGCTTATGTCAAACCCGATGTTACCCCTAAGAATGTTGTCAGCATGGTGGACCCGGTAAAACACGTCAACATGATCACATTTATGGATGAAGAGATCACCTCTCAGTCTGAGAAAAACCCACGGGCCTTACACATAACCATTAAATGCAAAGGGTATATAGTTGCAAAGGTTTTGATTGATGGGGGGTCTGCGCTAAATATCTTACCGAAGTCGACTCTAACCTCATTGTCGATAAGTGAAGATGAACTGACACCTCGAGAAATGGTAGTGCGAGCCTTTGATGGAAATAGGAGAGGCATTTTAGGAGAGATGACATTGCCATTAGAGATTGGTCCAAGTAATTTTCAAGTATTGTTCCAAGTTATGAACATTGAGCCTGGTTACACTATGCTCCTGGGGAGACCATGGATCCATGCTGCTGGTGTTGTTCCTTCTACACTACACCAGAGTATTAAATACATCGAGAATGGGTCGGTTATTACTATACACGGAGAAGAAGAAATCATGGTGTCAAAACCGGTTTCAGTACCGTATGTGGAAAGTGCAGAAAAAGATGAGGAGAATTTGTGGCATAGCGTTGAGGTAGTTGAAACTAAACTCAGTGGGGGTGGGCCCTCGATGCAAACTATGAATCAGGTGGTGGCCCGAATTATGACTAATAATGGGTACCAGAAAGGAAAAGGCCTGGGCTCAAAATTACAAGGAACTCGGACACTGATTTCACTTCCAGAAAAGCTAGACAAGTTTGGATTGGGGTACGAAGCAGCTCTCGAAGAGAGAATGGAGAATATAACTTTGGGAAAAAGGAGTGATAAGGGCGAAATGAAGCATATTCCTCACCTGAGGAAAACATTCCTGGCACCAACCAAAGTAATCATGCCTAAAGAAGTCATTCGTCCATAATACCATCTTACTATCAATGCATTGCATGAAGAAAGCCCTGAAGAGTACAAAGCAATCCGGCCTTTCACTTGAAGAGGAGCCATTGAAGAACTGCAACCGAATCAATGATTGATGTTATTGCTTCCAAGTAATTGTCTAGTCATGTTGTAACAAGCAGATATTTATGTCTAGCTATGTTTTTATCTTACATTTATGTTATTTGAGACAATTAACTAAATAAAGTTGCATGTTTATTCAGCATTCCTCTGTGTCACTCTCTTTGCTTATCTTCTTTTTACATTTATTAGTTTCATTTTCTTGTGTTTCTCTTTAAAAAAAAAAGACTTCTTTCTCTTGCTTTATCATTTCTACTCTATTTTATCTTTCCAACTCCCCATAAATTACTTTCCAGGGATGTGAGTCTTGTAGAAAGTTCGTCTCATGAGAGGGACCTTGAAAACTTGTCAATTGATTCCCCTGCAATGTTTGATGAAGAGGGTCTAGGATTTGGTGAAGAGAAAGAGATTGTTGAAGAATTTGAAAAAATGCTGGAATACTCAGAGAGGAAGTTTGATGTGAGCAATGAGGTAATAGAAGTAATTAACATGGGAACAGAAGAAGATAAGAAAGAGTTGAGAATAGTAGATAATCCTGAGCGTATAGAAATGGTGGCACTATTGAGAGAGTTCCTTGATGTATTCGCATGGTCTTACAGAGATATGCCTGGATTAGACCCTGGAATAGCATTACATAAAATTCCACTATATCCAGATGTAGAACCAAAAAGGCAGAAGTTGAGAAGAATGTACCCGGATATGTCACTAAAGATCAAAGAAGAAGTGACTAAGCAGCTAGAAGCTGGATTTATAGAGGTGTCAAGACACCCGCAATAGGTAGCAAATATTGTGCCAGTACCAAAGAAGGATGGGAAGGTCAGGATGTGCGTGGATTATAGAGATCTAAATAAGGCCAGTCCAAAAAATGATTTCCCGCTCCCCCATATTGATGTTCTTGTTGACAATACAGTAAGAAATCATAGGTTCTCATTTATGGACGGGTATTCTGGGCATAATCTGATCCCCATGGACGTTGATGACAAAGAAAAGATGACTTTTATTACACCTTGGGGAACCTTTTGTTACACAGTAATGTCCTTTGGATTGAAGAATGCTGGGGCTACCTATCAACGTGCTATGGTTGCATTATTTCATGACATGATGCATAAAGAAATTGAGGTTTATGTAGATGATATGGTAGCCAAATCCAAAGAAAAGGAAAGTCATGTAGCAGATCTTACGTAAATTATTTGAAAGACTCGGGAAGTATAAGTTGAGGCTCAATCCTAATAAATGCGTTTTCTGAGCATCCATTGGAAAATTACTCGGATTCATCGTTAGCAGAGAAGGGATAAAAGTGGATCCGGATAAGGCAAAGGCAATACAAGAGATGCCTCCTCCTAAGACAGAGCGAGAAGTGAGAAGTTTTCTTGGGAGACTTAATTACATCGCTAGGTTCATTGCTAATCTGACCAGCACCTGTGAGCCTATATTTAAGTTGTTGAAGAAGCATCAGCCAGGAAAATGGGATGAAGAATGTCAAGAAGCTTTTGATAAGATAAAGGCTTATTTGATGAACCCTCCTGTGTTGGTACCCCCTACACCGGGTCATCATTTGATATTATACCTAACTGTACTGTCAACCTCAATGGGGGCAATGCTGGGGCAACACGATAAATCAGGAAAAAAAGAGCAGGCGATTTATTACCTGAGTAAGAAGTTTAATGACTGTGAAGCTCGTTACACGGCTATTGAGAAGACTTGTTGTGCTCTAGTATGGACCTCAAAATGATTACGGCAGTACATGCTCTATTACACCACTTGGCTGATCTCCCGAATGGACCCTCTGAAGTACATATTTGAAAGCCCTCATGTCTCATTAAGGGTTTCAAAATGGCAAGTGATATTATCAGAGTTTGATATCAAGTACATGACTCAGAAATCCGTCAAAGGGAGTGCAATTGCGGATCATTTGGCTGAAAATCCTCCTGAGGGTGGACAACTAATGACATCTGAGTTCCCCGATGGAGAAATTTTGATGGCAGAAGGAGAGGAAGGAAAAGAGGAGTCTGCGTGGAAGATATATTTTGATGGAGCAGTCAATATGTATGACAGTGGCATAGGAGCTGTCGTTGTCTCTCCAGATGAAAAATAATATCCAGTTGCTATTTTGAGTGCACTAATAATGTTGCGGAATACGAGGCCTGTGCTTGTGGTTTACAAGTAGCAATTGACTTGGGGATCAAGCAATTAAAAGTATTCGGAGATTCAGCACTTATCATTTATCAAGTGAATGGTGAATGGCAAACTAAAGACCCAAAGTTGGTGCCCTATCAAAAGTATTTGACCAAGTTGACTGAGAAGTTTAAAGAAGTGACCTTTTTCCCATATGGCTCGAGACATGAATCAGTTTGCAGATACTTTGGCCACTTTGGCCGTAATGACTAAGTTGGATATCCACAATAATGTCCAACCCATCCAAGTAAAAGTACATAGTGAGCCCGCGTATTGTGCCAATGTGGAGGGTGAGCCAGATGGTAAACCTTGGTATCATGATATCAAGCAGTATATCCAGCATAGAGAATACCTAACTGGGGCAAGTGAAGTGAATAAGAAGACTATTCACCGGTTGGCAATGACCTTTTTCTTGAATGGGAAAGTTCTATACAAGAGAAGCCATGATGACACCTTACTCAGATGTGTGGATGCTCGGGAAGCTCGTTTAATCATGAATGAAGTCCATGAAGGAATTTGTGGGACTCGTGCTAATGGTCATATGATGGCACGAAAAATTTTAAGGAGCGATTATTATTGGTCCACTATGGAAACAGACTGCATAGAATATGTTTGAAAGTGCCATAAATGCTAGATATATGCAGATCGAGTCAATACACCTTCATTCCCCTTGCACAATATGGTATCTCCATGGCCTTTCTCGATGTGGGGAATAGATGTCATTGGGCCGATTAACCCAAAAGCTTCCAACGGTCATCGTTTCATTTTAGTAGCAATCGACTATTTCACCAAGTGGGTAGAAGCTTGCTCGTATGCCAATATTACTCAAAGGGTATTTTTGAAATTCCTCAAGAGGGATATTGTCTGCAGATACGGAATCCCAGAGAGGATAATTACAGATAATGCTGCTAATCTCAATGGTGCTGAGATTAAGAAATTCTATGAAAATTTCAAGATCAAGCATCATAATTCAGCTCAGATGAATGGTGTGGTTGAAGCCGCAAATAAGAATGTCAAGAAAATTGTGGCTAAGATGGTTGTGAACTACAAGGACTGGCACGAAATATTACCCTATGCTTTACACGCGTATCGTACCAATATACGATCAAGCACTGGGGCAACACCTTTCTCCTTAGTGTATGGGATGGAAGCTGTCTCTCCCATAGAAATTGAAATTCCTTCTCTAAGAGTATTGATGGAAGCAGAGTTGGAAGAATCTGAATGGGTGAAGACTCGATATGAGCAATTGAATATGATAGAAGAGAAGAGACTGACAGCTATTTGTCATGGACAGTTGTATCAAAGCAGAATGGCCAGAGCCTTTAATAAAAAAGTCCATCCTAGAGAATTCAGTTCAGGAGATTTAGTATTGAAGAAGATTCTCCCTAATCAAGAGGATGCTAGAGGAAAATGGGCTCCGAGTTATGAGGGTCCTTACATCGTTAAGCAAGCATTTTCTGGAGAGGCTTTAATTTTGCAGAATATGGATGGAGAAGAATTGCCAAGGCCAGTAAATATTGATGTTGTCAAGAGATTCTATGCCTAAAAAAGAAAAAAAAAAGAGAAAAAAGAAGAAGAGGAAGCTCGTTAGGTTGAAAACCCGAAAGGGCGGCCTAAGCAAAAGTTAGAGTAAAAAAAAAAAAAAGAGGTCTGTTAGGTCGAAAACCCGAAAGGGCGGCTTAAGCAAAAGTTAGGACAAATAGGCAAAATCTCAAAGGAATGAGGTCTGAAACTCCAAACCGGGGCAATTTTTATTCCGTGTTCAATTGGCCATATTGGGGGAAAATGTCTGAAAGATTAAAGGAAAGATGTGTTGAAGAAAGTAGCAACAGAGACAACAGTTGGATTATCAAGCGATTGCAGGGAATCAATTGAATGAGGAACAAGGAACCAAAACTGGGGCAAATTTTCTTTCCCTTGCACTTGGCTTTTGTTTCTATGTTTTCGTCTTAAGCATGTGTCTTACCAGATATTCATCATATTACCAAAGTAATGAAAAGAAGTTTGTTCATTTAACGAATTTCTATCCATACATGAATGCATGTTTAACTCATTAAGTTAAGTCTCAAATAACATAAATTCAAGATCAACAAACTTGATTTTGACATTTCTACAAACAATCCTTCAATGATTGAGCTAGATTGAAAGATCTCGTAGCTCAAAGTATAGTTTGCAATGTGACATTTGGTCGAAGTGATTTGTTGCCAAGAAGGAAAGGAAGAGTTGAAAAAAGAATGAAGAAAAAAATGGGTTAAAAGGATTCGAGATAGCCAAAGGGTCTGATGAAGAAAAGCGGTCAACAAGGGTTTGATTGGTCAAAGCTTTCCAAAGTCGCCGCTGGTTCGAATGATTAAAAGAAAGAAAAAAAAAAGGAAGGAAAGAAAGAGAGAACAAATATAGAAGAAAAAGAGAGAAAAAGAAAGAGAAGAAAAAGAGATTTTAAGGCATTGTCTAACTGTCATGAATGTTTCCATTGCAGCGTATCGGCTCCATGCATTTGCATTTTAAGCGCATCGGCTCCATGCATTTGCATTTTAAGTTTTTGAGCGCATCGGCTCCATGCATTTGCATTTTTAAGTTTTTGAGTGCATCAGCTCCTTACTTTTGAGCGCATCGGCTCCCTGTCTTTTAATTCTTGTCCTTTACTTTTGAGCGCATCGGCTCCCTGTCTTTTAATTCTTGTCCTTTACTCTTGAGTGCATCGGCTCCCTGTCTTTTAATTCCTGTCTTTTACCTTTGAGCGCATTGGCTCCCTGTCTTTTAATTCCTGTCTTTTACTTTTCGAGTGCATCAGCTCTTTACTTTTGAGCGCATCGGCTCCCTGTCTTTTAATTCTTGTCCTTTACTTTTGAGCGCATCGGCTCCCTGTCTTTTAATTCTTGTCATTTACTCTTAAGCGCATCGGCTCTTTGTCTTTTAATTCCTATCTGTTACTTTTGAGCGCATCGGCTCCCGGTCTTTAATTCCTGTCCTTTATTTTTGAGCGCATCGACTCCCTGTCTTTTAATTCTCGTCTTTTACTTTTGAGCGCATCGGCTCCTGTCTGTTACTTTTGAGCGCATCGGCTCCATGTCTTTTAATTCCTGTCTTTTACTTTCGAGCGCATCGGCTCCTTGTCTTTTATTTCGAGCGCATCGGCTCTTGTCTTTTACTTTCGAGCGCATCGGCTCCCTGTCTTTTAATTTCTGTCTTTTACTTTCGAGCGCATCGGCTCCTGTCTTTATTTTTGAGCGCATCGGCTCCTGTCTGTTACTTTTGAGCGCATCGACTCCCTGTCTTTTAATTCCTGTCTTTTACTTTCAAGCGCATCGGCTCCTTTGTCTTTTATTTCGAGCGCATCGGCTCCTGTCTTTTACTTTTCGAGTGCATCGGCTCCTGTCTTTTACTTTTCGAGCGCATCGGCTCCCTGTCTTTTAATTCCTGTCTTTTACTTTTCGAGCGCATCGGCCCCCAATCTTTTAATTCCTATCTTTTACTTTCAAGCGCATCGGCTCCTGTCTTTTACTTTTGAGTGCATCGGCTTCTATCTCTTAAGTTTATGTCATTGAGTGCATCGCTCTTTGCATTGTTTCTTTTCGCTCCCGAACAAAATTCGAGTTCATGTCTTTACTCGTTCCTTACCATGATAAAATGAAAAACTACGGTTATTCTTTTTATCTAGTAAGAAACAAGTAAAGAGGGGCAACTGTGAACACCCAATTTTGTCCGGGGCATTTTGTGAATAAATAAAAAAAAAAAAAAAAGAAAAAAATAATCTTTCAACCCCATGAATCCATTAACCCATAAACCAATCCGTTAACCCATAACTCATTAACCCACAACCCATCAGTTATCCTAATCCCTAAGCATTTATCTTAACCATCCCAAACAAACCTATCCTAAACTAACCATAACTTATCCTACCACAAACTTATCCTAAACTAACCTATCCTAAACTAACCATAACTCATCCTACTACAAACTTATCCTAAACCAACCTTGGCAGTTATCATCAAACCCATCCTATCTCAAACTCATCCTAAACAAACTTATCCTAAACCTCCCTTCACTTATCCTAAACAAACTCCTAATCACATTCTAACTCAAACATCTCAGCCTAATCCTCTCCTATAAAACACTTAACCCATGCATCGAACCGCATACTCGGACTCACTTACACTGCGGCCTTCAAACACTTTCCTCGCTTATTTTTTTCACGTTGCCTTCCCTCCTCCATCCCTCAATCACATGAAACTAGCTTCAAAACCTCTTCCAAACCGTGACTCCCACCTTGCAATCATCCAACACACCACCCGGTTTTCCACTCCATCTTCCTCACCATTAACGCCCATCACAATCATCACCGAGCACCCATAACCAAACACCACCACCAAACTTCATCAACCCGCCTCTTCAATCACCTTCATTCACGTCATCTTCCGATTACATCAACCACTCACCCCACCCTCGCCTGGAGTCCACACTGGCCAAACAGATCCAACTGCCGGCACCCACTCGCGAACCACCCCAGATCCGGCAAACCACGGGTCCTGCTCCAGTCAACCGCCGGTGACCTCGAACCTGCTATTCTGTCACCTGATAACACTATCCTCGGAGCAAGCGACATCCACACCTCCACCCGTTACCAGATCGGAGCTCCTTGCGAACGCCGAACGCCGTCGCCCAGAAGCCATGGCCGAACCAAAAGCCCGAATTGGCTCCATTCCGTCAATCACGGCACCGCACATCGCGCCACGCACGAACCAGACCACCATCACCTTGCCGCCGTTCACAAAACTCCGCGCACCACCCGGTACCGTCGTCGTGCCTCTGCCTTGGTCACCACCAGCCGTCTGTTGCCCCCCTTGTTCTTCGATTGTTTTTCTGAAAAATAGCAGAGAAAGGAACCTTCTCCTCTGCTGAACCGTGAGCATTCTACGTTTCTTTTGATTTTTTTTTTTGCTTTAAATGAAGTGGGCTCGTTGGGCCAATAGAAAGGTAAAAAATAAAAATAAAAATAAAAAACCGGGAAGAAGAAAAGGATAGTGAATTGGAAGAAGGAAAGGATAAAAAAAATAAAAATATAAGAATAATTTTTTATAGTAAATAATAATAATAATAGTAATAATAAAAATGGGTTACCGAATTGCGATACTTGCTAACCTTTGTATTTTGTAAACATCGAGTTTGACATGACTTGATGATTTACATTATTATTATTATTATTATTATTATTATCTTGATTTCAATTTTTTTTAAGTTAAATCATAAATTGATAATTTTAAATAAAAATTTTGTAACAAACTTGATAATCAATGGGTGACGTCTCTAGCGTGACACGAACTTTACCTATTTAATCCTTAATTTGAATAACTGAGCCGCGACGGCTTGTTGATTCAAATTTTTAAAGTTTTTAATAAAATCAACCAACCCACAAGTATTTTATAAAGAACTACGTGACTTTGAATTCTTCATTGCACCTGAGGATACGTAGGAGCGGGACTCATATTCCATCAAGCCAAAAATTAAATTTTCATAATTTATTTGTTTATTTCACATATTTTACAAAAGGGGTAAAACAAATATTTTCAAAGATTATTAAGAATTTGCATAAATTAATTTAAAGGTATGCGTCTTAGGACGGGTGTGTTAAAGTGTTTGTGGGATTAAGTTTCCATCCTTCCCTACACATAACCGACTCCCGAATTCAATCTAGTTTCAAAGACTATTTTTCTTGGATTTTTCAATTTTTCCTAATAAAAAATAAAATTGGTGGCGACTCCTAATTAATTATATATTTTAATTTAAGTTGCTATTTCACCGCGATTAATATCGGTCGCGATACTTGGCATACAAGGTTGGGTTATTTGTCATCAAAAGTGTTGAAACTGTTCAAAGATAAAATTTCTTTTAATAAATCTAATTCTTCTTTTGATTTTGATTGTCATATTTGTCCACTAACTAAGCTTAGAAGGTTATCTTTTGTTTCTCACAATAATATGTCTCAATTTCCTTTTGATTTAATCCACTGTGATATTTGGGGCCCTTATCATCACCCTACATATGAAGGTAAAAGGTACTTCTTAGTTGATGACAACACAAGGTTCCACTGGATCTATTTGATGAAGTTGAAATCAGAAGCCACTGCACTTGTTATACAATTTTTCAAACTTGTTAAAACTCAATTTGGGACCACAATCAAGCAATTAAAGTCAGACAATGCTAAAGAACTAGCACTCATTGAATTCTTGCAAGAACAAGGAACATTGCACCAATTTTCATGTGTCCAGAGACCTCAGCAAAACTCAATTGTGGAGAGGAAGCACCAACGCCTCCTTAACACTGTTAGGTCACTTTTATTTCAATCCAAAGTACCTCTTAACTTTTGGGGAGATTGCCTAGTTATTGCCACCTTTCTGATTAATAGAAGTACATCTTTTTTATTAAAAAATCATACCTCTTTTCAGTTGTTATACAATAAAACACCTAATTACAATGCCTTAAAAGTGTTTGGGTGGCTTTATTTTGCCTCTTCACTACTGTCCAACAAAACCAAGTTCACCCTTGGAGCTATTCCATCAGTTTTTGTAGGTATTCCAGTAGGGTATAAGGGGTACAAGTTATACAACTTAGAAACAAAGTCTTTTTTTTGTCTCAAGAGATGTAATTTTCTATGAGTCCATTTTCCCATTTCAAACCATTTCTCCTTCTATTGAAATCCTAAATTTCTTTCCTGACCTTGTGATTCCCAATCCTTCCCTCGATTTGCCTTATTCCAGCAATAATGCTTTAGGAGTTGAAAATATTATTACTGATATTGCTCCTCCAGAATCTATTCCATCACACACTTCTCTTATACAGCCAAGAAGATCTTCTAGACACACCAAACCTCCATTATATCTGCAAAATTATGCTTGTCAAGCATCTATTCCTTATCCTATTTCCAACCATATGTCATTTAATAGACTGTCCATTCCATATAAGTCATTCATTTGTCAACTGTCTTCAGTTTATGAACCTCAGTTTTACCATTAAGCCAAAGACTTACCTGAGTGGTAGCAAGTTATAGCATATGAACTACTGGCCATGGAATTAAATAATACATGTTCATTGGTGCAGTTACCTCCTGGCAAACATACAATAGGCTATCACTGGATTTATAAAGTTAAGTATAAGTCTGATGGTTCCCTAGACAGATATAAGGCCAGGTTAGTAGCCAAGGGCTATACTCAACAGTTGGGAATGGATTTCTTGGACACATTCTCACCAGTAGCAAAGTTAACTACTATCATAGTGCTTCTCACAATTGTTGCAGTCCAGAAATGGAGTATGCTGCAATTGGACATTAACAATGCCTTCCTCAATAGTGATCTATTTGAGGAAGTGTACATGGATCTACCACAGGGTTATCCTACTGCAAAATAGGGGCTGGTGTGCGCAAGCTGAACAAGTCCATTTATGGGCTTAATCAGTGCAGGGTTCAGTGCAGTAGTTTTAGAAATTTTCATCTGCCTTAATCAGTGCAGGGTTCACATAATCCAAGTGTGATTACTCCTTGTTTTCTCATGGTACTGGCTCAGATGTGATATTTTTACTAGTTTATGTGGATGACATAATTGTTGCTAATCCTAATTCATAGATGATCACTTAGGTTCAACTTACATTACAGAATTTGTTCCAATTAAAAGTTCTGGGAGAGCTCAAATATTTCCTTGGTTTAGAATTAGCACATTCTAACAAAAGAATAGTATTATCATAGAGGAAATATGTTGTTAATCTACTAGAAGACACTAGCTTCTTAGACTGTAAGCCTTCTAAACTGCCTATGGATCCTAATGTGAAGTTAAGTGCATCAGATGGTGATTTGTTACAAGATGCTGCTCTATATAGAAGGCTGATTGGGAGACTCATGTACCTCACTATTTCAAGACCTGACATCACTTTTGTAGTTAACAATTTAAGCCAATTCATGTCAAGTCCAAGGACTACACACTTATTGGCAATACATCATCTCCTTAGGTATCTAAAAAAGTACCCTGGTCAAGGCTTACTATTTTCAGCTGCAAACAACCTTCACTTATCTGCATAAGCAGATGCCAAATGGGGCAGCTCCAGTGATACTAGAAGGTCTACTACAAGGTATTTAGTTTTTCTAGGAGAAGCTCTAATTTCTTAGAAATCAAAGAAGCAGCCTACAATATCCAGAAGTTCTATTGAAGCAGAGTACAGATCATTGGCAAGTGTAGCCAGTGAACTAACTTGGATTCAAAACTTGTTAAGGGATTTTGAAATCAGAACCGATTCAGCCAAGGTTTTTTGTGATAATCAAGTTGCAATTCACCTTGTTTCAAATCCAACTTTTCATGAAAGATCAAAACATATCAAAATTGATTGTCATTTTGTTAAAGAAAATGTAGTAGCTAGTTTTCTCAAACTCATTCATGTTCAGTCTCGGCATTAACTAGTAGACATATTAACCAAACCTATTCAATCTCCTCTCTTTCATCAGTTATTATCCAAGTTGGGCATTTTAGACATATACTTCCCACCTTAAAAGGGAATTTTATAGTATAGTAACTTATGTATAGAGTGTATTATACTGTTAGTTTAGTTAGTTAGTTAGTCTGTTATTGTTAGTTAGAGTTAGTTACTTTCAGTTAGAAGATATGAATTGTATATATGTAATCATATCAGTTCAGATCAGTAATGAGAATTGTCTCTTCCAAATTCTTATGTTCTCACACTTAATAAAGTCACTTCTACTCGAACCAACACATTGGTTAGCTTAACTTGTCTTTGTCATCCTTCACTTTGAGAACAATCTTTTTATAGAGTTTTGGAGTTCCTTTATCTTTGTTGACCATTGAGGTAAAACCAACTCCTTAATTATACTTTCAAACTCAAGTCATGATTCTTCTTCAATTTGAATAAATGTTGTTTTGCCCTAAAAAAGTCTCAAAATTAGTATTCTTCTTCTCGAGACTGCGATAATCAACCTCATATACTTTACCATTATAAAATATAACCTTATATGTATTAGAGTTTTGCTATATAGTATGACAAATTTTTACGAAAGTTGTGTACGAATGACATGGTTAAAGAATAATCTATGAAGCACGGACACGTCGTTTATGAGGTGTGTCTGCATGTCAAACACGTGTCCATGTCAGACTTGCATGTCTAAATGTGTTCAATTAAAAAGATTACTTTTTCAGCTAGGACACGGTTCGGACACGCTTGGACACGTATAAGACATGATCCATTAATATTTTTTTTTTTTTAAAATTAGTTTCTATGACTAACGTCCAATTAGTAAACCCGTAACTCACCTAAGTTCAATCACATGACTGATATCCCAAGCCACTATTTTCACATATCAGTATTTTAAGTTTTATCTTTTCACACATCACTATTAGACTTTTAAGTTTTATCTTTTCATATACCACTATTTTCATATGCTTTTTCTACTTCTGCTCGTACTAAGCCGTCCATTTCATCGTCACCAAAGTTTGCCTCACACCACTATTCTCTCTAGTTAATTTTTTTATATGCACGTGTATTTGTATATGGTTAGTTTTATTAAGATAAGTTAGTTTAGAAGATTTTTTAAAAAATGTCAATAGAAATTGATGAACCTATAAAAATTCATATTTTTACAGTTCAAAATCTTGAGTTTTCATCCTCTTTTAATATTTTTGATTTAGTTTTGTTTTTAAGTTTTATTTTGATTTTTATTATTTTAAATTGTATTCTTATTATGAATTTTTATGTATTTTTTGTAGGTAATTGCATATGGAGAAGATTGGATATTTAAAGAAGCAGAAAAAAAGAAGAAAATTAATTCAGAAGCCCAACGCTCTATCATCGCTTAAGCACGCGTTGCTCGCAGATGGATTCCTGATTAGTGGGTCAGCGCCTAAGCGCTGGAAACTGAGTGCTTGAGCGCTGAATGCGTAAACTGTAGCGTGAATTTCTTTTAAATAAGAAAGTTTTGCAAAATATAACACTCTTACACACTTGGACAAAACGCACCAGTCATCAAGAGGCACAAACCTTAATGTAGTGTGGACGCAATTAGATTTAAAGATAAGGAATTTTTTCTAACTTTTCCACCTTTCTACAATGGAATTTGTCATATTCTTCCCTTTGTGTTCTTCTTTTTCCATGTGTAACTAAACCTTTTTTTGTTAGGGCGAGAATGGATCTTGTTCTTGAATGATATAAATTCTTTTATGGATTAATCAATGTTTCTATTTAATGATTTATGTGTTTATCTCTTTTCTTAATGCTTTTCTAAATCTGACCAATTTGGAAATGATTTTTTGGGTTTATGTATGATTTGAAAAAATTTGCATTAACTTAGAACTTGTGATAAATACCATAATTTCTGCAATCGCTAGGAATAGACGTTGTGAGTTATGTGTTCTTTCTTTTAATTTCCTTATTCTTGATAATGCTTTTCTATTTGGGATTAGACTAAAGGATTAGTTAATTCTAAACAATGTAAGAAGATTAATATACCAATGAATTGAATATTAATTAATTTTGAGAAATGAGCATGAATCGTTGGAATAGGACTTGATTAAATCGATATTTGACTTTGCATTTAAAGAGTTTAAGTGAAATATGACCCGTAACATTTTCATATCATTGTTTTCTAACTCAACCCAATTAATTAAATTTGGCTTTTGTTATTTTTTTTTGTTTATTCTTTCTTTTTATTATTTTTATCAACTCTCTTTTCGTTAGTGTAAATAGTATCATTTTCAAGTGAACTTAGTAATTAATAACTTAATCCTCGTGAGACAATACTCTGCTCACTCTTTATTACTTTTATTGATTTAGTGCACTTGCCAATTCCACATAAAAAATTATGCTTTATATTTTTTGGAAGGAGTCTAAGTAGCAAATATTAACATATTTGACATATATTAAGATATTACAAATCTTCAAATTTATAAAAATGATATTAAAGAATTATAATTTTTTCTTAAATTTTGAAATTTTATATATACATAAATCAAGTTTTTTAATTTACTTTGATATTAATATATATACCGTGTCCTACAGTTTTTTGAATTTAGTATGTCTCTATCTCTATATTCGTGTCGTGTCTCGTGTTTGTATCAGTGTCCATGTTTGTGCTTTGTAGAGAATAACAAAGGAGAAAAAAGTTTTTGAGGAAGTGCATACAGATTGGATAAAGATGATCTTACACCTCTTTTAGAGGTGTAGGTACTGTATACATTCTTTTTAAAAGTGTGTAATTAAGAGAGATAAAGTAAAAAAAATAAGTATAATAAATAATATTAAATAAGATATGAAAAAAAATATATTTTATTTATGATAAAAATATCAGAATTGATACTGATTTATCGGTAAGTTGAATATAAACCGCAAGGCTTTTTTCTTTTTGTAAGTCATTTCATGAGAAGTTATTTGTACAAATAAGCATTTCTCTATTTATTATTTCAGAAATGATAAATAGTAGGGAACATTTCTTACGAAAACCTTATGAATCCATCAGTACCCTACATCATGCGTTTTTATATTTTTTATAATATATATCTGTTAAGAATCTTATTATTTATGGCTAGGTGTTTTTTTTTCAAATGTTTATGGCCAAGAGTCGTTGCCTCTTGTATATACATCAACGCATGCGGAATGGGTTTCCGTTGATATTTGGCACATACATTCAATTACTTGCATCCAAAAGTCCATACTACCAATTTTAAATGCCAGTTGTATACTTTGGTTTATTGGATTAGTTGGGCTTCTCTCAGATGAACCCAATCCATGAGCCGTACAGGTCCAAAGGTGAGGCTTGGCTAAGATTACTTGGAGTTTAACCAATGTCAACTGTAAGAATCCTTGGCCACTAGTCAGAAATTAAGACAAAAATTTTCCTACAGATAGAGTTGATAAAACAGATTCAATTCATTGAGTTAATTTATCAATTCATTATTTTTTTACCAGTTAAATTTAAAGATTGAACTTATATTCTTTTTTCAACTCGCATAACTTACCTCGCATAACTCGTGGGTTAAGCGGGACCGGAGCGAGTTGATCGGTCTAGTTGACTCTTTTTTTTAAAAAAAAATGATAAGTGATCTATAAATAAAAAGTTCTTTAATATTATATAATTTATGTTTGAATATTTAATTAGACAATTTTAAAAATTATTTTTTAAATATGTGGTTTATAATTTTTTATCATTATTGTTTATTATTTTTAAAAAAAAAAATTATAGTATTTTTTGATTTTTTTATATAATTTTTTTTTTATTTTTTAAGCAAATTAAACCTGATTGACTCACAAATTGTTTATTTTTACCATTTTATCTTTTATGCGGACCAATCCACTAACCCGCCAACCCACTTTAAAGCGAAGTGAATTGACTCTTTTAACTCATTTCTTAAAATAGACTAACCCACCCCACTCCACATTTTAACGGGTTGGGATGGATCGAAACGGATTAGCCCGTTTTACCAACTCTACCTACATATACCTTCCGGCATGCTTCCCTATATATAAAATTGTCCATAATATTTTATTTTAAAAAAATTACAATGATAGTAGCACGAATTTATAACACATTTCTTATACAATCCCATACATGCTATTGAATAACTCCTTAGCTTTACAATTTTTTTTTTAATGATCCTAATTGTACATATACCTCACATAATTTTGCAACTATCTTAAAAAAAAACTGCCTATTTGTATCAGATATCAAACAGTGTCAGAAATAAATGATGGTTGGCAATTTGGAATAAAAGAATGAAAAAACCAAGTAGTGGAAGAAGCAGAATCATGGACTGGTGGAAGCAGATGATATGGTGGCTGAAAAAAGCCCTTTTAGCTCCAAAATGGAGATATTGACCCTACTACCATTAGCTATGTCACCCACAAGTTGGCGTATTTCATTATTGAAAGTAGATCACTTTGTTGGATCAGCTGAATATAGAGAAATGATCAAATGATATTATTAGAAATCAAATCATTATTCGTAAGTGTTGTGGAGCGAAGAAGCTCTTTTAACCCATCATATGGTATTTGGGCGGCCCTTTTTTAATCTTTGTTTATGGGAATTTAAAGCTTATCTAAACATCTCGTCTAGCATAAGAATTATAGTTATATAAGGTGATACCAAATTCTTGCGTTTTAATTTTGGTTACAAAAAATTTAGAGTAAGAGAATGTCTTTTCATTCTAATGTTAGAATAAACTATCAATTTCAACAAGAATTTAAAATAAGATTACAAATTATTTATCAATAAAAAATTCTTAAATTTGAACACAAGTCATATAATTATTTTGAGAAAAAAGTTAATTAAGTGAATCATATAGTCAAATTTTCTGTATTTTAATCTCTTATCCTCTTTTATGTATCATTTCATAAACTTTATATTAAAGAAAAAAAAAACCCTCTATTTTCTTTGAGAAATGTTTTGCGTACAACTTTTATACGCACACCATATATTAATATGAGATATGTCAAATCAGTTTGTATGTGATTGTAACATTCTCGCAAGATACAAAATAAATTTGTGAGTATGTTAAAAAAAGTTACGCATAACAGGACTGATTTTCTTTACTAAATTAGAATAGATTTTTAATGTGCATATCCTAATCCTTGCAATCATTACTTTATCTCTCTCTTCACTATAAAAGTTGAAAAATTAAAAACAAGAAACATCACAAGAATGCTTATCAAGATTATTAGAACTTTCGCCATGATAGAACTGTCAAGTTTTCCGAATGAGGGATTATGTCTCAAGGTTCCAAGGGCTTCAAACAAACTTGAACTCCATATTTGGGCTTAATTGTGAGGACAACCACCGGGGCATGCCTATAATTCTCTGAAATGGTGAAGCTAAACCGAGAGATCAACATGGCTAATATAATCTTAGCTTCCATTATGGCGAATGATTGTCCAACACAATTTCTAGGGCCAGAAGCAAATGGTATAAAACGGCCAGGCATGAATGACTTTGAAGCAAACCTCCCTGGATTGAACTCATTTGCATCTTTGCCCCATAGTTCTTCACTATGATGAATAGCCAGCACGGGAATCCAAATTGATAAGCCTTTAGGAATATAAAGGTCACCCAGCACAATGTCTTCAAAGGCCATTCTAGGGAGCACAGTTGCTGGAGGATAGAGCCTCATTGACTCGTTAATTACCATATGTAACTGCAACATCAAATAAGACCTTAGGTTAGTTGATTATTATGTTGGCCAAGGAAGCCAAAAACCTGCTTTATTATTATTATTATTATTTTCAGTTATAATACTTTAAGGTAATGCCGATTCGTTGACCATCTTTTGGAAAATCTAGCCCTTTAAAAACAATAATTAGTACTATACTGTTTGGTTCACCGGAATTTTCTATTAGGCCTTCCTAGCTCTATGAGATGAAGAAATGCTCATAGATTTCTGAAGTGGGTAGCCAGAAAACCATGTCATTGAGTAGAATAGGGTCCATTCATTTTTTTTCCTTTTGGTTCTTTATTCCTCCAAGAACAAGAAAAAAGTGAGACTCACAAAGACGCGGTCTTACAATTCTTTTATAATCTTGAGTTTTAGATAAATCTATTAAAAAATATTGATATAAGTTCTGCATAAAGTAAAATATAATCTAATAATACTAAGATATATAATGGGTGCCTTTTTTTTAAATATATATATATGGCTGTAACCTTACTCTAAAATTCATGCCTTCGCGTACTGAATTAAATAATTTCTAACCTTTAAGCATTTGGACGCTCTAAAAGAAAGATAACCCATTTTAAATATTATTGATTATTGAAAATACCACCAACTATTAGTTCACGAGTGCAAGGATGATCTTTAAATCAATTATATTTAGTTTGTTTCTTTATAGAGTCATGCCCTAGTTAGACTATAATATTTCTAGATTGTATTTTCGAAAACTCGAGCTAATAACTAGAAGCCTAAGATCTTTAAGCTTGATTGGGCTTTTGCAAAGAAACTACAGCGTAAGATTAAATAATACAATTTAATAACGGAAAAAAGTTGACTGCATAATTATTTTGATTTAAATTTTGATTCATTATTAGTTTAAAAGACTTTATATTATTATTCAATCATATACTAACATATCATTAAAAAAGTTTTAATTTTAAAATAAATATTATTATATTTAAACATTTTAATAATATAATCATAAATAATTAGATGATAATTTAAAAAAATTCACTAATACTGAATTAAAACTAAATCCTTCTTATTGTAAAAAATAAATTAAATCCTTCTTTTTATCGTAGACAATCGTACCAATGATTCTGTTTGAGTTTAGTAACCCGATTAAACTTTTTCTTGAAACTGACTTGTGCAGGTTGGAAATGATTGATTCTATAAAGAGTAATAATTGACACAATTAAAAGTAAAATGAAAAAAAGAAAAGAAAAATCAAATTGAAGAAAAAAAAATAAATGAATACAAGATACAGATTTGACACGGTAGAAATTCAACTTGCCAATTTGGATCCTCTTTACTTGAAAAATAATTGAAAAAGATTTTAATCATTGAAATTAAATTTTTATATAATAAAATATTAAAAATAAATATAATATAATAATTATTAAAAATTGAATAAAAAATTGGACTCGTTTCTGATTGTTTTAGAACGCTAGAGGATCCAAATCCATGGCTTACACACTGTAAACGTGTTTTTCAGTGTCCTACTGGACAAAAGTTTTGTCAATTCTCCTATCATGGTCATAAAATTAAAATAGCATACCTAGCTGTCCCTTCGCTTTTCCCCTAAAAGGCTATAAATTGATCAGATTCCCTCTTAACTAATATAAAAGAAAAGAAAAGGAAAGCAAATAACATCTATTGGTGAAAAATTTACTGTATAGGAAAGGCTTTGATTTTCACATTTATTATAGAGGTGAGGTGTAAAGAGATAAAGAAAATAATAATAAAAAATAAAATTTAGTTAAATTTTTTTAAATATTTGTTATGATATTTTTTAATAAAAATATAACGTGTTTTATTTTTTAATAAAAATATAATATATATATTATTTTTAATCACTTTTTTAAGTTTTTATTAATAAATAATAATAATAATATACATATCATATTTTTATTTAAAAATATATCACAATTACATAAAGAACTTTGTATACGGTTTGTCCTAATAAAAAATAAGGGAAAATAGAGAGTAATTTGTTACTAACCACAGTGAGCTTGGAGAGTTGATCCACTGAAGGAGTTCCCCCATTGAAGAGCTCTTTAACTTCAGCTCTGACTTTGTCTTGCCAACACGGATTGCTAGCTAGCAACATAGTAGTCCAAGTGAGTAAGAGTGCAGTGGTTTCATGTCCTGCAAAGAAAAATGTTTTGCATTCATCCATAACTAGCTGCAGATTCAAGCTACCACCCTTCTTCTGGATCTCATCCAGGAGCAGACCCAACAAATCATTCCCATAAGAATTGCTTCTACCCATCGCCACACAATCTTTCCTACTTTGTATGATCTCCATCAAGAGTCTCTCCACTTCCATCTTCAAAGACTTTATTTCTCTGTTATAAGTACTAGGGAAAAACCTATACAGATAAATTGAATCGTACATGACACATTGACATCACAAACATTGAGCACCACAAAACCAAAATGCAAATGATGGAATAAGAATTAAGAATGTGATCATTACAAACTGAATCAAATGCTTCTAGATCAATAGTACAGACTCCATTGATGAAGCTAAACACAATTGTCAATTAACCAAGTCTCTTAAAAGCTTAAGTTATTAGAAAAAGACAAATAATTTTATTATATTTCTAACAAACTCCTCGTACAAAAACCCTTTAAGCGGTCCATTTTTCTTACATGTGCTAATTTCAACTTTTTATTTAGATGAATAAGGATGACAAGAATCTGAACTCTAATATCATGTCTAAAAGTATTAATTATTAAGAAAAGAGACAATTGAACAACAATTAACATTTCAATGACACATAAATATTCAGAATATATAGGATCACAAAATATAAAATAAAAAACAAAAGAAAGAAAAGAAAAGGGTGATGTTCTAAACTCACACACCGGCTTCCAGGAAAGCAAAGATGGCGACTTGCTTCAGCACAACGACTCTGCAGCTCTGTGAGGAGATGGAATATTTGCTTTCCCTTCTGGTAGCTTGTACCAAACTCAGTTCGAGAGATAATATCCGCAGTGAGTTTAGTCAAGTACTCTCCAATCTCCACCTCAGTTTGGCCAGACTCGAATGCAATTTGCAGTGATTGGAGTATCTCCTTAGTGCATTCCACCATGTGCCCAGCATAGGCCTATATATATATATATATGTCCATCAAATTTCTAAGACCAACCATTTGTAACCACTACAACCCCATATCAATCAGTGATAATACCCCAAGAATTTCAAAAAAGAAAAGGAAAGAAAAACAGTACCAATATGTGTGTGATGTTTCAATGTGTCACTCATTAGTATTAATACCTTAAGTCTGTCTCCCATGAATGCAGGGGCAACGATGTGACGTTGGTTGTACCAATCTTCACCATTTGCCATCAATAAGCCTCGTCCAATAAAATGTTTGGAGCCCTGTTGTTGCTGCCAGGATTTCCCAGATATGGTACTGTACTTTGCCAGGAACTCTTTGATCAAATCAGTATCTGTTAGGCAAAGCCTGGGTTCTATACCATTCCAATACAGAAATATCTTTCCTGTAAAATCCCATTAATATAACCCATTAACGTGAAGATGTAACACATCATTTACAAGCCAAATCTCCTCACATCACTATAGATGGCATAATCAGAGAAATGAAATGAGCTGTGACTAACTGTGATCAGATGGTGAAAATTATGCAAATGCGAGTTAATATATGTGTAAGTGTATGTATTTATCGCATTATTCTAATATGAATATGAAAAGGAAGAAATTGAGATACATACAATATATATATATATATATATATATAAATGATTTGGTATATAGCTATGTGCATACCATACTGGCTGGACCAGGCAACAAAATGTGGCAAAAGGCGACCAACAATGTCATGGCTAATGGTTTTCATGTCTTGGGAAATGGCTCTTGAAACAAGGGAGGCCATGTCTATGATGTTGCCAGTGAGAAAGCGGGGATTTGGGCCACGCACACCTTGCCTCTCCATGATTTTCTTGATGCGTCTTGGAATAAGCAAGTAACATGAGATGGTGTCATAGGCAACTTTAAATAGCAGAGTCACAAGGATGACCAAAAGGGTTGTGAGGACCACCATAGCCATGGTGGTAATACAAGGATATAGTAGGTTGGGGACTGAGGGTGACTTGTATAATCTTCAAGAGAGTTATGTATGTATGGGATACGAATTTGATGCTCGAATCAACCTATATATAGTGGGAATTTGACGGGGATCCCTTCATTTATATAATAATAAATATTAATAATATAATATTTATGGTACATTTGCTAGTATAAAAGGATTAAATTTTGATAATGGCTTTTTTTTTTCAACGTGAAATGTAACTCGAGAAACCTACCTTTAATGTAATTGGGGTTGGTTGGTAGTGATTTGAATAAAAGTAACAGAAATATTTTTGAAAGGTTTAAGGCTTGATTAGTGGCTAGTTCAACTAGCCACGATTATGTTTGTGGGATAGGTTTTATTTTTTTTTAGTTTCTTATACTATTTCTTCACTCGATAGGTGAGAAATTAATTTCTCGAGATACAATCAGACACTTAAGCGAAAATCTCTCTTTTAACGATGTTATTTCTATAAAAATGAATTTAAGGATCGAACTCAAAACTACATGTTTAAGGGACTCGAACTCCTTGCACTTGAATTAACACATACTGATATGAGATTGGTCTTATAATAACAGTGTCTGTTAGAATATACCAATTAAAAAACAAAATAAAAGTTATAAATACTCCTTTAAACCTTTGTTAAATATATCATAATTTTTTTTGGTACAAAAATGTATCATAAATTTTAATATAGACAAAAACATTTTAATGTAATATAAAAAAGTTTAAAATGTGGTAATTTGTCACTACCAAGAACAGGTTTGAACCAGATACAGGTAAGTTCAAGGAGTGGATTTTTGGATTTTTTTTTCAACCATAATTTTCTTATATCACTTTTCTCTCATATCACTTTTTACATTACTTTATATACCATTTATCCTATAACTTTTTTTCTAATCAATTTCTTACTTAATCACAACGATTAAAAATAGTGTGTAAAATTATGTTTGTTGAAAAATGATGTATGAACATCATTTTTCTATTTTTTTTTCCAAGGTAGACTATCATTAATTGAGAAGTTTCATTTTGTGAGTGGGTTGATTATATGATTTACCTTTTAGACAAGCATAATTTTTTTTTCTTCATAGTATTCTCTACTTAATAAGTAAGAGATTAATTTTTCGAGATACAATCAAGAATTTAAGCGAATGTCTCTTCTAATAATATTATTTTCATACATATGAATCCTAGAATCGAACCCAATACCATATCCTTAAGAGATTTAAACTCTTTTCACTTAAATCAACATTCATTGATTTAGACAAGCATAATAATTCCATAATATTATTTGTTTTTGGTGAAATTTTATTTTGATATTTGACTAAGATATTCTTACAAATATTATTATAAGACTAACTTTACGACTAGTAAGTGTTACTAGCAATTATCATTTTAAGTGTTTGAACTTTGATTCTATTCTATAATATTGTTGAAAATTCATTTATTGCCTTTAATGTAATTGGAGTTGTTAGAGATTTGAATAAAAGTATTCTATAATTTAATGTATAAAAAAATAGACATTTATCAATTAAAAAAAGAAAATCCTTAAATAGGGCATCCTGTTACTGCCAGATTGAACCATGCAATTTAATGCACTAGTTGAATAAGTAATTGTTGAAAATTTTTTTAAGATGCACTATCATTAATTATGAAGTGTTATTTTGTAAAATGAATTGATTGTATGATCTGCTTTTAAACAAGTGCTATAATAATCCCAAATATTGTTGATAAATAATTCATTTATTCATTTATTACCTTTAAATTAATTGGACTTGGTAGAGATTTTAATAAAAATATTATAACATTTAATATAGATAAAAACTTCTCAATATGTAATAGAAAGAAACTGATATATATATATATATATATATATATATATATATATATATATATATATATATATATATATATATATATATGAAAAGTTTTTACACGTTACATTTTGAGGCATTTGATTTTTCTTCGAATACAAATAACTTTCCTCAAATATTAAGTATTCAAAATTTTAGATAATATATTTTAATAAATGCAATTAATAGAAAGTCAATCTCATTTTTCATTTTACAAAATTTCAATATATGCAATTGATATGCAGTCGATTAAATAATAAATAATATTTGATATTAATTTGTATAATAATCGGTTGACGTATACTTTATCGGGGTTAACATATATGTCATTAACTAATAGGAAAAAGTTAATTATACTATTTTAAGAGATGTATTTATTATTTATATTTTTTTAAAAGTATATGATTTAGCGAGAAAAAATAAAAAAAAAATATGTATAATAAATGATATTAAGAGAAGTGTAAAAAATAATGTAAAAAAAAATAAATAAAAATATTAGAGTTGTAAGTAATATTCATTTTGAATAAAACATGTAACTTTTACAAGTTTTTGGTTTTCCCATTAACACAAAATTTCTTCCTCAAACAGTAAGCTTTCCATTTAAAATTTGGTGGTATAATGTATAAAGAAGGAAATTGTTCAAATTTCAAATTTTAATTAGCAGTATATATATATAGAGAGAGTAGTGGCACAATCTATCTTATAAATGAAAGTAATCTTTTTTTATAATGAGATATTTTCTTATCGTATATTCTTTCTCCTTGAAAATATGATATTTTCTTAAGGTACTTAATACGCATAAAATATATTAAGATTAAGTGCACTCTATCGTCAAGTAATATAAGACTTGAGTCACAATTATTGATCCCACGAAGAATAAATGATAATTACTAGATTCGTAAATTTTTTTTGTTATTTAGACAATCAGAAGTAAAGAGAAATTCAAATTAAAAATAGAAAACAAATAAAGAAGAAAGATGGACAATCAAGCTAAGAATAAATAATCAATGAGAGAGAAATTAGGGCGCAAAGTTTACTTGAATCTAATTATTCAGATTTTCATTCATTTATGATGTAAGGTAATTCTTTTGCCAATATTCTCTTACCTGCTATTGAATCCCAATGGTCATAGATGAAATAATATTCTATTCCTAAATTAAATCACCTATTTGGTTATTTAGTTGAATTAATTAGGAATGAATTAAGCTTCAATTCAAGAGATAAACTAACATACTTGTCAATTCCATTGGTAGGAAAAATTGATGTTTGGTCATTCATCAATCTAATCCTAGGCTTACTATATAGATCCACTTATTGAATGCGGATGGTCATCGGTCAAATAATGAATTAAAACATGTCAAAAGTGATCAAGTTATGACAAGAATACAAGCAATATGATAGACCCTAAAAGAAATTACCTTAATCAAATTAGAAATTAAACCCAAATAATCAAGAAAATAAGATCCCCCATAGCCTTAACTATGGATTTAGCTACTCATGTTCAATACAAACAAACTCATACCACAATACAAACCTATGGAAAGAAAACCCAAAGAAATGGAAAAACTAGAGGGAAAGAGAAATTAAAATCCCTTTTATAGTGATTATGATCTTTAAGCTTTCAAGAATTGAATCCTCCCTTCGAAGCCGTCTTCCAAAGTCTGCTGCCGCGAAAGTGCTCTGTCAGGATTAGGGATTTTTTGCGTTGTTGTCAACCAAAAAGAGCTCCTTTTGCTAAACTTGTTTTCCCCTTTTTATAGAAAAGCTGACAGCTTTTCGTATCTGACTTGCACGATTTTTCTCACCCTTTAGATGGCCGAATTTGATCTCGATCTCAATAGAGAAGTTTTAGAGTTTTCTATTATCTTTTCAATGCCGCAAATGGTGCGTCGATTTGATCTTTGTAACTCAAGATATGACTCAATTAATGAGGAATGGTTAAGATAGTACGGAAATCCGAATTTTGCTCCAAATCAAATCTCTTTAAGAATCTTTATCTAATCTCCAATCTAAGAATTTGTATCTAATTAGAATATTAATTAACATGTAAGAATAAGATAAGAATTCTTCACATATTTATCTTTAAGAATTTCTTATTTTTATACAAAATCTGATGATTTATCTTAAAAATTCAAATATGGCTAGGTGAAGAGATAATTATTTAAAAATAAACAAAAACTAAAGAAAAATTAATTAAAAATCCTAATAAAAAAATTTAAAAGATAAGTGTATTTAATACTCATCAAATACCCCCAAACTTGAACAATTGCATGTCCTCAAGCAAAGAATATGAATAAAAAACAAGATTAAACTCAGCATCCAAAAATATGAACAAGGGAAATTTCACAATTTAAAAATTTAAGTTCAGCAATCAAATCCAATTTAGTAAGATCATTTAGTACTTAAAACAATTAGAGGCTACAGTCTAGCTTGCAACTTTTCTCTTCACCAAACATCTTAGATCACTCATCTTTCTATCCTTCAAGTGTTTAAGGACAAAGAGATCACTCAAATTTCTCTTAAAAAATGCAATACCATAGGCTTGGTTATCAATCTCATATCAACTTTTAAGTTCACATACAACACAAAAATCAAAAGGACTTCCTTTGGTTGTAACGGGGCCAATGGTATAAAGAAAGGTAGGAAAAAGATAAATAAGGATAAAGAATGCTCATGGATAATCAAAACAAAGCATAATCAGGTTGAAAAGATGATAGATAGAGCACATTGCACAAGAATATAGTATATTCTCACTTTTCAACCCAATATTCTTATTATTCTTCACCAACAAACTTTACCTTTTTCTTTTTTGTTTTTCCATTTTTTCTTTTTCTTTTCTTTCTTTTTCTTTTTTTTTCAAGCTTTTTTTTTCAACCCTTGAAGACAAAAGCAACATTTCAAGACTTTTCAATCAACATATTAGATGCTCCAAAGAATTCAACTTGATTATTCGAATAGGTGTCCAAAGAAATCAATTACAAGCTCAAATAGGGCAACTAATGGATAATTTTATCAATACAACTCTGAAAGTCAAAAAAGAGTAAAGCCTAATTGCCTTAATCATATTCAAGTCTGTATGTAAATCATTAAAGTCTTAACAAGATATTAAAACAAGTTCTAGCGCACATCAATTAAGAGAAAACTCACTTTAGAAGAAAAAAAATAAGATTTTATGAAAAATCTAATCACTAAAGCTCAAAACTCACTTTCTGACTAGAGTTAATAAAGAGAACAAAAGCAAGTAAACATGACTAATTTCCAAATAAGATGCTAAATTTCACTTTACTTTATTGAAAAAGATTGTTTCACACAAAATCAGCTCATGATCAAAGAAATTCCCTTTAAAACATATCTCTATCAGCTCAGAATAAATCAAGACATCAATACACAATTCCTGCTTAATTACAATAATACTCAAATGCTCGATTTTTTTCTTCAAAAATTGTAAAAGTACCCCCACAACACACTTAAGATAAACATTGTCCTCAATATGGAAGAAAAAGAAATAAAGGGGTAAAGAAAAGAACAACACAACCTGATGAACAATGACATAATGTCAGGCATAGAAGAAGCACAAGAGTCAGCGTAGCAACAGAATCTGAAAAATTCCAAAACACATGAGTAGCATCTAAAAGAAAAAAAAATAATAAAAATAACGAAAACAATTAAAAGAAGATAAATAAAGAAGAAACGCAGGTTGCCTCCTGTGAAGCGCTTGTTTAACGTTATTAACTCGACGTTGCCTTTTATTCAGGTAAATCAATATGGCTTAAAGAGCCAAAAATAGGATGACCCCTTCTCTTTTGTTGGGAATTGCGGATACATCGCGCAATAGAAAAATAAAATTCTCACCAAGGATCCATGCGAAAAGGACCATAATTCGTGTTTTAAAATTACATCTTGAAGCAAGATGAAAACACAAACAACATGAATCAACAACACCGTAACAACGATGATATCTCTGCGATATCCACACGAATAGACTCACGAACATCCAACGTCCGCAAAAGGAGCCTCACGTCTCTAACACAATGCTAGTTGCGAAGAGATGAGAAACCTGTCACTCTCTTACTCACTGTTTCTGTAGGTGCGGCTAGGATTCTATTATGTGTGTCTTAGCAGCCCCCTTAGCAATATTATTTATAATAGTGATTGCCTTAAGTGAGTGTAAGCAGCAACAAGGTAAGTTGTGTAACCCTAAACTCATCTGTTATGAGTCCAACCCATATTTGAATCTGAGTCTGAGTTCAACTTAGATCTATTACTCCAATTTTAATCTGCTCTATGTGTGTGACCCTGCAGATTCTCATTACATTGGTAGTAATATTAAAATCTCATTTTAATATTACAAGCAGTGCGCAGTATCTAGCAACACATCGTTGCTACCCAAGTAATGAGAATGTCAGTGATTTGACATAACCTTTCCATGACTAATGTTTCTGTGTCGTTTAGTCCCTTTGTCAAGATATCTAGATTGAACACAATGCATGGAATGCGTCACTCTTGTATAGTTCAATCCTTCATTTCCTAATACTCGAGTAGACTTTGTAACAACAAATAAGATCAATATTTCATATTGATTCATTTGAGAATGGTCATGCATTTCGCAATCTCACTCAATCAGGGAGCCTAAAGATATCACCCCTATTATGTAGGAGTGATAAATTTCATCTAGGTTACTCACATCCCTCTGCATGATTCGCAGTATATCCAATAACTAACTTTATAATCACCTTGTTACAGATGATATTTGATGGCATTAAAACACACAACTCCTCATGTAGGAATCATAGTGATTTCAGGTCAAAGGACCACTGACACCATTGTCACTATGAGAATCGCTTATGACATTCACGTAATGATCCATGCAGCGTTCTCATGGCAGGTCAGTCCAGTACATCATTACTCTAACATGTACCTATGTGAAGACTTGATATCTCATATCCATGACCCGTGAGATGTGGTCATCAGTCTATGCACATACTAGTCTTAATGCATTATTGTTGTCCTAAGTAACAATAATACTTGACTAGAGACATTTAAGAATAGTGTTCTAATTTTATCCAATAGGATCTCATGATCAAGTCAACCACTTGATGTCCTATGGCATCAAACTTACTATTCTAAGGATTTTATTATGTTTATCATAAATAACACAATAAAAGAAATGACTCATATATTAAAGAATAACATAATACAATATATATAAGTACTGTCAAAATATATCGGCCTCTAGGGCATACACCAACATCCTTTTCAAAGTAGTGCCTTTCACTCTGACCATCTATCAAGAACGTCTGTGGGCCATCTTTCTTCACCTTTAGTACACCATACGATAAGACACGAACAACCTCATATAGTCCACACCTTTTTGACCAAAACTGACCAGGAAGACGACGAAGACATGAGTTATCAACAAGAATTTTATCCTCAATCTTAAACTCACGCTGCTTGATACACATGTCATGTTGCTTCTTTGATCTCTTCTTCTAGAGCTTTTCATTCTCAATGTCAGTGACAACCTTGGGCAAGGTCTTCTCTAGCATAGCAATAGTCACAGATTCCTGTATTTATGAAGACACAGCACTACCCACAACATTAGTAACATCTATACGATTACATGAATCAAAGGAACTAGGATTTTTAACAGAATTAAAAATATTAAACACTACTTCCTCATCATTTAATCACAAGATCAACTTCCCATCATGGACATCAATCAGTGTTTTTCTAATGACGAGGAATGGATGTCCAAGTATGATTGGGATCTCATCCTCCTCCTCCATATCCAACACAATGAAGTCAATTAGAAAAATAAATTTATCCACCTTTACTAAGACGTCTTCCATAATACAACGAGGGTAATCAATGGATCTATCAGCTAGCTGCAATGAAATATTAGTAGGCTTAGGTTCCTACATACCTAATTTCTTAAATATAGAAAAAGACATCAAATTAATACCAGCACCCAAATCACATAATACCTTCTCAAAATAAGAATTACCAATAGAGCAAGGAATAGTAAAACTCCCTAGATCTTTTAATTTCGGAGGTTACTTCTTCAAAAGGATAGCAGAACACTCCTCAGTAAGACATACTGTATCATATTCCTCAAGCTTGTGTTTTTTTGTAAGTATTTCCTTCAAGAATTTTGCATACTTGGGCATTTGAGAGATGACTTCAACGAATGGAATATTAATCAGCAATTTCTTGAATATCTCTAAGAATTTAGAAAATTCCTTATCTGGTTAAGTGTTCTTAAGCCTCTGAGGCAATAAGATCTTGACATATGGTAATGGTTCATATACTGTGCGCCGCTCACGATCCTTCTTCGCTCTTTGCCACTTTGGTTCTTTATTCTCAACGTCTCTTTCTTTATTGACATCTTGAATTGAGACATCTTTAGTAAGAACATCATTTTTCTTTTTCTCAATTCCTGATGAGCTAGGTGCTTCATTTGCCTTCTCATCTGTCATATTAGTTGACTCATCAAAAGGATCTCTGTACTCTGGCATTTCCTTCTTCTGGGAGGACTCCCCAAGTTCCTTACCACTTCACAGGGTAATTACATGGACCTGTTCCTTCAGATTAGTCTCAATACTACTAGGAAATGTCCCTGGTGTCCTTACTGTCATCAATGTAACTAACTGACTAATCTGAGTCTCTATGTTCTTCATTCTAGCATCTGAATTCTGCATGTACTTCATTACCAAATCTTCAAAGCTTGGTTTCTCTACAGGTGCTTAGAAACCTGGAGGTGGTTGCGGAGCTCTCTGTTGATTCTTCTTATAGCCTTGTTGATTTTTTCATTTGAAATTAGAGTGGTCCCTCCAACTGGGATTGTACGTATTTGAATATGGATTATACTGTTGCCAGTTGGAATTACCAACAAAATTTACTCTTTCAGGCTCGAGGGCAAATAGACTACTAACTTGACAGTTTGAACTTGTATGACCCTGTCCGTCACATACTTCACAAATGATTGGTGCAGCTACACTGTTTACTATTATCAAAGTCTCCACCTTCTTTGTCAAAGCTTCCAATTGACTCAAAATAGCAGTAGAGGAATCAACGACATGCACACCTACTTGTTTCTTAGGAACCTGACACTCATTTTTCCATTGATAACTGTTCAGTGCCATTTCTTTAATCAATACTTGGCTCTCAGTAGGTGTTTTCCTCCAAATTGTACCTCTCGCAGCAGCATCAATGAGTGAATGGTTTGCAGGAGACAAACCATTGCAAAAAGTCTGAACCTGCTGCCATACAGGAAATCCATGATATGGACATCTTCTCAACAACTCTTGAAAGCGCTCCCAAACTTCATAGAGAGTGTCCATGTCAATCTGCACAAAAGAAGATATGTCATTTCTTAACTTAGCAGATTTAGAAGGAGAAAAATATTTATCCAGAAATTGTTGTGTCAACTGATCCCATGTGGTGATGGAATCCCTTGGTAATGATGTTAACCATTGACTTGCTCTATCCCTAAGAGAGAAAGGAAAGAGTCACAATCGGATTGCATCATCTATCACCCCATTGTACTTGATAGTATCACACAACTACAAGAACCTGGCCAAATGCTGATTTAGATCATCTGAGGGAGAACCACTAAACTGAACAGAATTCTGAATCGTGGAGATCAATGCTGGTTTGATCTCAAAATTATTAGCTGCCACAGCTGATCTTATAATACTCCCTCCATACCCTTCAGCAGTGGGCATGAAATATTCAAGCATGGTTTGCTTTGTTGGGGTAGCTCTTTCTTCACGGTTTGCCTCAACTATTAGTTGTCTCTCCATCCTATTTATATTTTTTGTCACAACTTCAATAAAAGACTATTTCCTTAACCTGTGAGCTGCTTTCTCAATTTCATGATCAACTGTCAAATCAGGAAATTGAGAACGAGTATGCATAAATAAGAAATATAAGCAAAAAGATGAAGTAACAAATAAATTAAAAATAAAAATAAAAATAAAAATAATATAAGAAATAAAATAACAGTGCATCTAAATTAGCTAGAGCTTTTCGCCTCTAATATTACTAAAATTTTTCCTCGACAACGGCGCCAAAAACTTGATGCACATAAAATACACTACGAGCAAGTGCACTCTATCGCCAAGTAATATATGACTTGAGTCCCAATTATCGATCCCACGAGGAATAAATGGTAATTAATAGATTCATAAAACTTTTTTATTATTTAGACAATCAGAAGTGAAGAGAAATTCAAATTAAAAATAGAAAATAAATAAAGAAGAAATATGGACAACCAAGTTAAGAATAGATAATCAATGAGAGAGAAACTAGGGCGCAAGGTTCACTTGAATCCAATTATTCAGATTTTCTTTCATTTATAATATAAGGTAATTCTTTTGTCAATATTCTCTTACTTGCTATTGAATCCAAATGGTCATTAATGAAATAATATTTTATTCCTAAATTAAATCACCTATTTGGTCATTTAGTTGAATTAATTAGGAATACATTAAGCTTCAATTCAAGAGATGAACTAACATACTTATCAATTCCATTGGTAGGAAAAATTGATGTTTGGTCATTCACCAATCTAATCTTAGGCTTACCATATAGATTCACTCATTGAATGCGGATGGTCACCAGTCAAACAATGAATTAAAACACACCAAAGGTGATCAAGTTATGACAAGAATGCAAGTAATATGATAGACCCTAAAAAAAATTACCTTAATCAAATTAGACATCAAACCAAATAATTAGGAAAACAAGATCCCTTATAGCCCTAACTATGGGTTTAGCTATTCATGTTCAATATAAACAAACTCATATCACAATACAAACTCGTAGAAAGAAAACCCAAAGAAAGGAAAAATTAGAGGGAAAGAGAAATCAAAACCCCTTTTATAGTGATTATGATCTTCAAGCCTTTAAGAATTGAATCATCCATTCGAAACCATCCTCCAAAGTCTACTGCCGCGAAAGTGCTCTCTCAGGATTAGGGGTTTTTTGCATTGTTGTGAACCAAAAAGAGTTCCTTTTGCTAAACTTCTTTTTCCCATTTTTATAGAAAAGCTGATAGCTTATCTGACTTGCACGATTTTTCTCACACTTCATATGGCCGAATTTGATCTTGATATCAATAGAGAAGTTTTAGAATTTTTTGTTATCTTTTTAATGCCGCAAACTGTGAGTCGATCTGATCTTTGTAACTTAATATATGACTCAATTAATGAGGAATAGTCAGAATAGTGCGAGAATCCAAATTTTGCTCCAAATCAAATCTCTTTGAGAATCCTTATCCAATCTCCAATTTAAGATTTTGTATCTAATTAGAACTCTAATTAGCATTTAAGAATAAGATAAGAATCCTTCACATATTTATCTTTAAGAATTTCTTACTTTTGTACAAAATCTATATCCTAAAAATTTAAATATGACTAGGTGAAAAGATAATTATTTAAAAATAAACAAAAACTAAAGAAAAATTAATTAAAAATCCTAATAAATAAATTCAAAAGATGAATGTATTTAACACTCATCAATACTCTTTTTCTCCTATGAACACATATACTTCTAAGTTTAATTGTCATGCGTCCTTTCTTTTATATTAATTCTCCTTTTAGGTTTGTTCTCCTTATTCACTCTTAGCTTCCCTATATCTTCTTCTTATCAATTACAAAATTGAATCTTCTTAATCAATTCTCAAATTTTCTTAATCAAATTCTTATTTATTTGCTTAATTAAATATCATATTTTCATAGTTTTAAATTTAATTTTTTAATTATTTTTTAAAAATCTCTTTTTTTGGATGAGGCCACTAAGTAGTAAGTATCCCCACAAGCTTTTAAAAATCAATTTTTGATCTAAGTATTATGCACTATTTTTTTTATTTTAAACATCATTCTTAATATAAAATTTTTAAATTCTATCTAAATTAAAAAATCTCATGCAATGCCCAAAATATTTAGTAGTAGAGAACAAAATTAGTTGACACTGTCTTAGTCCTTAGTTAATTAATTGTAATTATAAATTAATAAAGAATTGAATTAAACATCTAAATTGAATACTTTACAATAAAACATAATAAAATTAATTAAAATGTAAATTAATAATAAAATTAATCGATGGTATTAGAGAAGATGCTCTTGACCACTCGTACATTAATGGACCAATCTTGATTGACATTTGTTTTTGTATCTTGATTTTCTAGATTTACTTCTAATTATGTTTCAGTCTCATGATTCATTTAATTTTTATACGTTTAATTTTTTTTAATATATTCAAAAACTTATTTTATATTATACAAAAATATTATAATCACATATAAAATAGTTTAATAATTTTTTATATTAACATATAATATAAATACGATGCAATTATAAAAATGAGACAATATACATTTTCCATTATGTTCCGCGTGATCGTAATAAGGTGGGAGATGCGGTGGCTAAATATGCTGTGTCTAATGGGTATAGTTGCTAGCGTCATGATCCACCATATTTTATTTGGTCTTTTGTTGAACGGTGATTCTGGAATACAATAAATCGTATTTCACTTCAAATAAAAAAGAAAAAAATTAATTAATTATATAGTTAAAATATGTATTTTTATTCAAAAAATTGTTTTACTATTTTACATATTTAAATTAATTGTTTGACTGCTGTGTTTAATTTCTTTTGTTTTATGTTATATTCTTGTTATTAATATTAATACCTTATGAATAAATAAATAGTTTTTAACTATATTTTCAATAACTTACGTACATAAAATCTCTACTAATTATCCTACGCACAAATAAATTTTTTACTATGCAGTATACATGAGTACAAAACACTAGTACGATAACATGTCATTATACATAAGTTGGGTATCGACTTGATATATTGGTCGAGTTAATTTTTTGGAATCTTGTATTGGATTGACTCGAGATTTAAATAAAATATATAAATTTAAACATTATATATATTGAGTTATGTTAATATTGACTTGAGTTCAAGGTAAATTCTATATGTGATAGCATATCTATCATTTAAAATATAATTAAAATTATAAATATGTGGATATTTTGAAATCTAATAAAGGATATGTTGCCGTGTATAAGGTTTACCATGAATTCAACTCTATATTAATACTAATCATATATATTTAAGTCATAAAATTTTAAAAGTAAAAAACTAAAACTAAGGATATTTCATAATATATTTTTAAATAAAATATATCAATATAAAATATTATTATGTTATGCATAAAGAATTAATTAAAGTTAATAAGTTTTATAATTTATTTCTTTTTAAAAAAATTACAAATATTAAATTATTATGTAATGCCAGATCGAATTAGACTAATCTAAATGTGCTTAGACCCGATTAAAAAAATATTCTAAGTTTAATTTTTAAAATCAAAACCTAATCCATGTAGGTAGGGTTGGACTATTGGCCCGTGTTAGGTCTTTTGTACCCTTGACACCAAATTGTATCAAACTTACATAACTCCATGAGTTAGTTAAGGTTTATGACTCTTAATAAGAAAGTCCTTCAATTTCACTATAAACAAGCTAAGTCCCATTTCTGCTTGTATGTTTTAGGGAATATCTATTGTTACTCCTAAGAGTGTATTAGGGGTGTTGATGACCCGTCATGACCAATTCATCCAAACCTGAAGCTAATTATATTGAGTTCATGTTCTTAAAATTTGACCCATTATATTTTCGAGTTGGGTTCAAGTCACATTCTAAGTTGGCCTAGCTTGATACCATATAATACTTTAAAACATTTCTTTTTAAATTAGAGATAAATTATAAGATTTTTAAATATAAATTAATACCATTTTTGTATAACATGATAATATTTTTGTATTGATATAATTTGTTTTATAACATATATTATAAAATATTCATTAATTTTAGTTTCATACTCCTAAAATTTTATGAGTTAGGTATGCATAATATCTTATTTTGTACATTTTATATAAATATCGGGTCAACCAGATCTCGACCTAATCATTAATTGGTCTATGACTGAGTCGTGTCCAAGTCCAAAAATATGGTCCAATCAACATATTAGGTTGAGTTCAGGCTAGGCTAAACCCAACTCATGAACATCCCTAGAGTTTATTGCCACTCCTTTTCACCTAACTTTTATTTAATTTCTCCAAAATACCCTTGTTCCTCATCCATAGCCATATTATAGGTTTATTGCCACTTCTAATTTTATTTAAACTTCTTACCATAAATTTAATAACTTAAAAAATATATTAGTTCTCTTAACCTAAACTAAAAATTGTGTGGGAATACCCTGTTAGAATAATTTTATTATTTTTTATGGATTAACATAAGTCACATTATATTTTATAAAATCCATATTAATTAGACACAACAACAATAACCAAGCTTTTTCCCACTAGGTGGGGTCGGCTACATGGATCAAATGACGTCATTGTGTCCTATCATAAACAAAGTCTTCAGAAATGTCATTCAAATCTAATTTTTTTTAATTGTTTCACCTATAGTCTTTCTTGATCTCCCTCTACCTCTAGCTATTAGGCTATCCTCCACCTGTTCTACTCTTCTTACAAGAGCTTCTAAGGATCATCTCCTTATATGTCCAAACCACCTAAGGCGATATTCTTCCATCTTTTCCACAATAGGTGCTACCCCTACTTTCTCTCTAATGCATTCATTTCTAATCCTATCTTGTCTTGTATGGCCACACATCCAACGTAACATCTTCATCTCTGCAACACTGATCTTATGCTCTTGCTAGCTTTTTATCGTCCAATATTCAGTACCATACAACATCGCGGGCCTTATAACTGTGCGAAAAAATTTACCTCTAAGTTTGAGAGGCAACTTTCTATCACAAATAACTCTTGAAGCACTCCTCCATCTCACCCATCCAGCTTGAATCCTATAGTTTACATCTCCCTCTATCTTTCCGTCATTTTGTATGATAGATCTAAGATATCTAAACCGTGTGACTTGTGGTATGGTATGACCTCAAATTTTCACCGCTAAGTTAGCATTAGCACGTTTCTTACTGAACTTATATTCCATATACTCTATCTTACTCCTACTTAGACGGAAGTCATGTTCTTCCAAAGTTCATCTCCATAGCTCTAGCTTCCCATTTGTGTCCTCTCTGAACTCTCTAACTAAGACTATATCATATGCAAAAAACATACATTATGACACCGACTCTTGGATATGCGCAGTAAGTACATCCAAGACCAAGGTAAAAAGATATGGACTCAAAGTTGACCATTGGTGCAGTCCTATAGTTATAGAAAAATCTTCTATGACCTCACCCTGTGTTCTTACACTAGTTTTAGCCCCATCATACATATCTTAGATTGCTCGAATATAAGCGATGTGAACTCCTTTATTCTCCAGAGCCTTCCACAAGACCTCTCTCGGTATCCTATCGTAGGCCTTTTTCAGATCAATGAAAACTATGTGTAGGTCTTTTTGCTTTCTTCGATACCTCTGCATCAATCTTCATAGAAGATAGATTGCTTCCATGGTTGACCTCCCAGACATAAAACCAAATTGATTTTCTGAAATGTGAGTCTCTTGTCTTAATCTCCGTTTAATTACTTTTTTTCATAACTTCATGGTATGACTCATGAGTTTAATCCCTCTGTAATTTACACAGTTTTGTATATTTTCTTTGTTCTTATAAATAGAGATTAAAGTGCTTCTCATTTATTCATTTGGCATTTTCTTAGACCCTATTATCTCGTTAAACAACTTTGTGAGCCAACTTGTACATTTCTCTCCTAGGCACTTCCATACCTCAATAGGTATATTATCCGGTTTGATCGCTTTTCTATTATTTATCCTCTTCAATGCTTCTTTTACCTCAAACTCCTAAATTCTATAATAAAAGGTTTTATTTTAGCCCTCTTCTCTAGTGTTTAGAATGTTAGAGTCCCTTAATATCTCATGTCCCTCATTAAATAACTTGTGAAAATAACCCTTCCATCAATCCTTGATGTCTTGTTCCATAACCAAGACTTTACCCTCTTCATCCTTAATGCATTTTACTTGATCCAAATCTCTTGTCTATCTTTCTTTACTTTTAGCAAGCCTGTAAATATTCATTTCTTCGTCTTTGGTGCCCAAAGATTGATATAACCCGTTGAACGCTTTACCTTTCGCCTCGCTCATTGCCTTCTTAGTATCTTTTTTAGCTGCCTTATATTTTTCTTAATTTTCATCATTTTTACACACATGCCAAACTTTATAACATTCTCTTTTAACCTTAACCTTGTCCTATATACTTGCATCCCACCACCAAGATTCTTTATCCTTGGGTCCAAAGCCTCTTGATTCACCGAGTGCCACTTTTGCTACCTTACTAATCCCTTTAGCCATCTTATCCCAGATATCACTAACACTCCATTGTACCTCCCAAATCTCTTCCTCCATAATCCTTCTCTAAAAGAGCATTTGTTTTCCTCTCTTTAGTTGCCATCATTTGATCATTGGGACTCTGTCTCGATAATTTCTCCTTATTCTCATCTTAACGAGTAGTCAAGCTCTCTCCAGAGATGACTTTGCAATCCATGCACAATCTATGCAAAGTTTTCTATCAGATTTTTGTTAAACCATTTAAGTACTGCAAGTGCACGGGTCATTCAAGTAATACAATGAAGAATAAAGATCGTTCGTACAAGGATATTGGCTTCCAAAGCTAAATACTAACCAATAGCTTAACTAATTCTATTTAAGAACATAAAAATAGATAAAGTACAAATAAACTAAATCTAAACTACAAAGTAATAAAGATAAGATTTAGAGATTTAGAATATCATTCTTCACCTTCTATTTCAACTAATAACATACAATCCTTATAAGCAGCATCAATAAATTGTTAAGTTAGCTTGAGAATCTGATATAGTTAAAAGCCTATGTCTAGGTCAATCAACCATAGTTTCATTTACCTAACTCCTTAGTTAGATGCAAAATCCACTCCTTAAGGTCTATTCTCAATCACACATTATGCATGACTAAGAGGTATATTTCTATCTCATTAGCAAATCAACTTATCCAAGTCAATTGAATGAAATCGAACATATACCAACCATACATATAATCTAAAATCCAAATTCCTATGTCTAGGTTCATCAGATTTCAACAAATCACTCAAAAGCTGATCAAACCATCAAGAGCATTAAGAACCATATGATGAACATAACCAAACATCAATATATACTCAAAAGATAACAAAATCATCAATATTCATAGAATGATCCAAAGAAATCCCTAAATACAACTCAGCTAATCATTGAACACAAAATAGAACCACAAAACTATGTTCAATATACAAGGAAGAGAGAAAAGAGAAAGGAGAACAAAGGAAAGCTCATGAATATGATCTTTGATTTTTGAATCTCCTTCCATGAAGAAGATGACCTCCAACCTTGCTTCCTTAGGCTTCCTCAGCCTCCAAATAGTAAAACCTAGCCGTAGCTTCTCTAAACTAACGAAAACTCTCTAACAAAATATAATAAAACAGTATTTATAGGCTCAGAAAAATAGGGCACGTTGCGGAGCTAACATGCCTATGCTGCGGTGCAATTGCTATTAGGTCACCAATGACGCAACATCCAATATCTACGTCGCGGCGCTCTAGCCTCGGGTCTCTGTATTGATGCAGGGGATGCACCACGTCGTGACATTGATATTACCACACTGCGGCGTTGACTGCTAAGATACAAATTTGGCTTCCCCTTCCACTTTTGACTCAAATGCTCTATATATCAACTTGTTTGGAGTCCTTCCTATAATAGAGAAATCACCAACTCAATAACAAATACAAATCCACTTATTCTCTTACCAAATACGCATAAATTGCTCAATATCAAATAGGAATGTATCTAGATTAGAATTTGACAAATATCAGCTTAAAACCTTTCAAATATGCATTATAAACAAGGACTAACCATTATTTATACACTGAAATAGGGCACAAATAACTACATTTTATAGAGTTATCAATTTCCTTATTATAAAAAAATCAATTTGAGAGCAAGAACCCCCACTTTTGTATGTGATAAGATGCTCTTCCTACTTCCTAAAATAAGTGTTAGCTATTGTAAAATCAAATGCTACCGAAAAATCTAGAATTGCTTTACCCTTTGCATTAGCTACTCCTAGACCATAACCCCCATGCAAACCCTTATGCCCCCTAAATTCGCTCCCCACATGACCATTTAGGTCTCCTCCTAGAAAAATCTTCTCTCCTAATTTTATTCCCTGAGCTAAACCTTCTAAATCCCCCCAAAATGTTATCTTGTAGTGCTTATCTAACCCTACTTAGGGTGCATACGCACTGATAACATTAAAAGTTTCTTGTTCCACAACAAACTTCATTGTTATGATCCTATCTCTGAGCCTTCTCACATCCACAACATTATTATTCCAATTCTTATCTACTATTATGCCTACCCTATTTCTAGATTTTATCTTACTGGTATACCAAAGCTTAAAATCTGAAGTGTCGAGTTCCTTTGCCTTTTCTTCAACCTACTTAGTTTCTTGTAGGCACATAAAATTAATCCTCCTCCTAATCATGGTGTCAACTATTTTCATTGATTTACCTGTAAGTGTGCTTATATTCTAAGCTACAAAATGCATTATACTCTTGTGAACTAGCTTTCTTACCCACACCCATTCACAAAAATGTGGGAACCCTTGCTTATTTTTCTCTACACCCAAGCAGCGATGTAGCGGCTCTTACTTATTTGACACTGTCCTCGAGCCATACAATACTTTGTTTAGGGGCAACGACCTAGCATTAACACAATCACATTGTTTATCAATGTCATGAAGATTCAACAACGTTTTACGTTGGCTGTCGACTGCTAATTACAACCATCCTATTTTATCCGGGCTTGAGACCAACTATGTAGGGATTTGCAATAAAGCTCAACATAGGCAGAGTTAAAATCCATATTAATTAGATGTCAAAATAATTAGAGCATATTGTTGTAGCCCAAATAGTGATCAATATTGTTATAATTAAGCATTGCTCATCAATGGATTTTGTTATTAGGTCTTGTGTATAGGCTGACCATAATGAGTAGGTTTTAGCCCATCTTGATATAAATATATACATAGGGAAATACTCTTATTCCTAATCACCCGAGTGTTTATAGTCACCCTATCCATACTGACACAAGAGTAAACTACTGTGGGAATAGAAATAGTTTCTCTTCTTCATAGTATTCGAGATTGTATTCAAGATTTCAGTTATGGACACCTCATCATCATCTTTTTCAAGTAATTTTATGACTTAACTTGTATTGATTATGCATGCCATAATTTAGGGTTAAATTGATCAAGGAATTTCGAATTATCATATTATTGGTTTTGAATAAAATATTCTAACAATTAGTATCATAGCCAGTTTAATACTAATCATGCTGATAATTTTCATTTTTTTAAAAAATATTTGTATAAGGCATGAACGTAAAGAAACCCAAAAACCCCGTTGTGAAATTCAAATTTATTTTCTTTAATTGATTTCAAAAATTAAGTTAGGATTTTTGTAGATCAAGATTTCTTGAGTCTAACGACATATAAATTATATCAAATGGATTAGAATCCAAAGAGAACTTTACAAAAAACCACAGAAAATACTAACAGATCCCAATTTTGTGATTCAAAAATTCTATTAACCATTTCTAAAAATTAGTATACGATTATTGTAAATCAAGGTTTGGTGAATCTATAGACAAAGAATTGTGTCAAATGATTGAGAAAAACAGTGAGAATTCTTATAAAAACCCCATGATAAACCCATTTGTTCTCGCTTAAATAACCCACGACATTTCATTGAGCTACTTCAAGAATCATATTAGGGGTTTTATAGATATTTGTTTTATGAATTCAATGACACCAATATCGTTGATTTTGGTTGAGAATCGAGCGAGATCCCAAGCAAAAACCATTTCGCCAAAAAATGGTTCCGAACCAAGTCACACGACCTAGATAACTAGTTTCCAGGTTGAGAAGTCATTCTCATGCATTGTCCACTCTCAGTTGAAGCGCATGTGAGAGAGTGTGAGCTCCTAAAAATTCATTTTTCAATTCCCTTTTTTTCATCACGTTCCACACACCTTTTAGATAATTTTGGAGAGTTTTAATTATTTTTTAATGCATGTAATCATTTATTAGGAATTTTTCAAAGTTTTAAATCATTAAAACATATGATACTCTTCACTTTTGGACCTGAAAATTTTTGTGCACTATTATGATATTACCATATATGAAAAAGACTCATCTAAAGTGAGTTTATCTCTACATTGAGTAAGTAAAGGTGTATTCATCATTAGATTATCTAGTGAGTTAAAATCTCGATGCACTTTATTAAATCAATGGTGGATATACCCTTACTTATTCACTTTATAGACAAACTCATTTTAAATGAGTCTTATCTACCATACATCATTTATATTGTATACTCTCGGACTTGATGTCATTTGATTATTTAAATAATTTTGTTGCTACGCTGTATGTATTTAACATTGCATAATGTTGAAAATTGTATGATACTTGATAACTCCATGAAATATAGTTATTTATGCCCCATATTTGTGCTTCATGGCATGCTTAGTCCTTATTCTTATGCATATTTGGAATGTTTTATGCTTATATTTATAGAATTCTATTTTGAGATCTTTCTTTATGTTTTTGAGTAATTTGTGCATATTTATTGATTGATTAAGTAGATTTGTAATTATATTTAACTTGGTGCTTTCTCTAATGCAGGAAGGACTCAAAAGAGACAAATTGATGCAAGCCAAGGCCCAGCATTGGAGGAAATAAGCCAAGGAGGCATTCCAGAGCTCCACGCCGAGGCGCAAACACATGCACGTTGCGGCGTGATGGTCTCAGCCAGTGCATACTGACAAGACAGAGAGCTTCACGCCGCAATATGGGAATTGTTCACGCCGTGGTGTGCATTGACGAACTGAATCTATTTATTTTATTTTTCACACTCTCTCTTGGCTCTCTCTCAGTTTTCTCTTAGGGTTTTTAGGTTTTTAGCTTTTTAGGGTTTGAGGCTGCAGATGGGTCCTCCATTGGAGGTGAAAATGGACTTGGGGAGCTAAGGATGGAAGCCCTCTTTCCATTGGAGGATGATCTGAGCTTCAATGGCGAAATCCATAAGCTTTCTCTTTCCCCATTTGCTCTTTTCTCTTCCTCATTTCTTGAACATGTATTTTGATTTATATTTTCGTGTTCAATGATGTAGCAACTGTATTTAAGGATGACTTTGAATCTTTTTTATGAATATTAATGATTTGTTCTTCTTTGAGTTTGTGTGGATCTTTGATTTTGTTCAATCATATTATTCTTAATGCTCTTGAGTGTTTGGCTAACATTTAAGTTGATTTGACAAAGTCCAATGAACCTAGACATAGGGATTTGAGTTTGAGATTGTTGGTGTATGCCCTAGAGGCCGATACTTTTTCTGTATTTACATACATTCTATTATGCTTATTTTAATATATGAGGCATTTTATTTATTGTGTTCTTTTTTGATAAACATAATAAAGTCCTTAGAATAGTAAGTTTGATGCCATAGGACATCAAGTGAATAACTTGATTGTGAGATCCTTTTGGTTACAACACTATTCTTAAATGGCCCTAATCAAGTATTATTGTTAATTAGGACAACAATAATACATTGAGACTAGTATGTGCATAGACTGATGACCACATCTCACGGGTCATGGATATGAGATATCAAGTCTTCACATGGGTACATATTAGAGTAATGATGTACTGGACTGACCCACCATGAGAACACTACATGGATTGTTACGTGAGTATCATAAGTGATTCTCATAGTGACAATGGTGTCTGTGGTCCTTTGACCTGAACTCACTACGATTCCTACATGAGGAGTTGTGTGTTTTAATGCCATCAAATGTCATCTGTAACAAGGTAATTATAAAGTTGGTTATTGGACATACTGCGAATCATGCAGAGGGATGTGAGTGACTTAGATGAGATTTGTCACTCCTACATAACAGGAGCGATATCTTCGGGCCCACTGATTTAGTGAGGCTACGAAATGCATGGTCATACTCAAATGAGTCAATATGAGATATTGATCTCATTTGTTGTTACAAAGTCTACTCGAGTATCAAGAAATGAAAGATTGGACTATACAAGGGTGACGCATTCTATGCCTTGTGTTCAATCTAGATATCTTGACTAAGGGACTAAACGACACAGAAACATTGGTCACGGAAAGGTTATGTCAAATCACTGACATTCTTATTACTTGGGTAGCAGCGATGTGTTACTAGATACCGCTCACTGCTTGTAATATTAAAATGAGATTTTAATATTACTACCAACGTAATAAAAACCTGCAGGGTCACACACATAGAGCAGACTAAAATTGGAGCAATGGATCCAAGTTGGACTCGGATTCAAATATGGGCCAGACTCATAACAGATGGGTCTAGGGTTGCACATGACTTACCTTCTTGCTTTGCTCACACTCACTTAAGGCAGTTACTATTATAAATAGTACTGCTAAGGGGCTGCTAAGATACACAATTCAGAACCCTAGCCACACCTACAGAAAAGTGAGCGAGAGAGCGATAGGTTTCTTCTCTTCTCTTCGCAGCTAGCACTGTGTGAGAGACGTGAGGCTCCTCTTGCGGACGCTGGACGTTCGTGAGTCTATTCGTGTGGATATTGCAGAGACATCATTTTTATTACGGTGTTGGTGATTCACGTCCTTCCTTTTGATCACGCTTCAAGAGGTAAATAATTCAAAAACTCGGATTATGGCTTTTCGCATGGATCCTCGATGGGAATCCCTATTTTTCGCTACGTGATGTAATCGCAATTCCTAACAAAGATCGTATGTATGATTGATGCATGTTCGATTCTATTCCAATGGCAGGATGAGTTAATTCATTAATGAGATAGAAATATACCTCTTAGCCATGCATAACACGTGTTTGAGAATAGACCTTAAAGAGTGAATTTTGTGTTAGCTCTCAAGGACACTTAGTGAGTTGGGCAATTGAAACCATGGTTAGATGACCTAGACATAGGCGTTTAGCTAATGTAGATTCTCAAGCTAACTTAATCATTGCATTGATATTTATAAAGAGGATTGCATGTTGTTGGTTAAAGTAAAGGATGAAGAAGGATTTCCCTAATCTCTAACCATTATCTTTATCTCTTTTTAGTCTTTAGTTTAATTGCTTTCCCTTATTTTTATGTTCTTGAATAAAATTAGGCAAGCTATCAGCTAATACTTAGCATTGAAAATAAATTTATCCTCGTGGAAACGATATCTATACTCATCATTTTATTACTTGCGTGACCCATGCACTTGCGGTTAGCAAATGGGCAAACAAGTTGTTTTGGCCCTAACAATACTCTTGAGTTTTGATCTAAATTTTTTCATGCATGACTATGATTATATTTTGGTATGTTTTATATTTTGTATATTTTGTACTCTCAAACTTAATATTATTTGGTCACTTAAATAATTTCTAGTGCTTTTTGTATGCAAAATGTTACATAATATGTTGTATATTGTTCTATCTTGCTATTTTTTTATGCAATCTAATTCTGAGAGTTGTTGTTTAGAATATTGTGAAACTATTTTGGAACACTTTATATAATTATGAGCTCACCTTCGTGGGATCAATTGTCACAAGGTGTTATTTTGTACATATTGTTGTTATATTGTTGCATTATGGATTATTTTGGTGATATACTTACCCTATTGATTTGTCTTCATTAATATAATTCCTAGTAATTTGTTAACGACATTAAAATTTGTTTCTTTAGAAATTTCAGTATTCTCTCGATACTAGCTTTAGAGACATAATTTTAATATAATTTCTAGTGATTAGTTAAAAGCATTAAATGTTGTGTCCTTAGGGTTTTAGTATCCTCTCGATACTAGTTTTAAAGACATGACTAGTTTGCTCTAGTTTGCTCTTGTGTTGTAATTAAATACCTTTATGTGGATTACAATTACATGGAAGATCTCCATTATGGTTATTTTTTCAATTTTATAATAGTGATGTGTTTGAAGAAAAATCTCCATTCAATATATCAATTTTCAGTTTTACCTATGCAAATGAATGATATGATAAAACTAAACGGGACCAATTATGAGGACTGAATTGAGTCTATGAAATTGTTACTTATTGTCATTAATGTTATATTGCTCTCACTAAAATGAGTTTTCGAAGACCATTGACACATCATCCGCTATGGATAGGACAAAACATTAAATATTGGTACATTCTAATAAAGTTTGTTTGATGACCATGAAGTATAACATAGATAAAACCATTAAGGATAGCATTCCTGAAACTAATAATGTTAAGGATTTTCTCAAGTTTGTTAGTGTTAAATTCAAGAAGTTTGGTAAATCTAAAAAGGTATATTGCATTTCTTTGTTCACAAAGACCAAGCATAAGAATGAGACTTCTATTATCAAACCTAAGTATTGCTTTAATAGAAAGTGCAAATTTTACGACATATTTGAGCATAACCAAGATGATTATCTGAGGTTTAAGAGTTGGCTTGAGAAGAAGAAATGAGTTGAGAAGCAAGAAGAAACCAAGTGAAGAGGACTTGATGATCATAGTAAGAAATAGAGTTAGTGTCAAAGTAGAGCATATATGAGTTATTTCTCTGAGATTATGTACTGAACATTATTTAGTTTTAAAAATACATCGTTTATGTACCTTCTATAAGAACGAATTTGGTTTTAGTTTCTATTATGGATATCTATAGCCAATTTTCACTTTAGTAATTAAAAGATTTTTTTATATTAGGATTCAATTCCTATTTCTTTTAGGAGGCCATAGCTAGTTCTGATACTTTACGAATAGTGGGAGTGAATTCATTGTTCTTGTCTTATATGTATTGATGGCACACTGTAGGCTAGTGATGATGTTGATTTTATGTATGAGACTGAGTAGATGTTGACAACACATTTTGATAAGAAGGTTCGTAGTGATGCCTCTTTCGTTTTAAGGATTGAGATTCACCTTGATAAATCTAGTGGTATTCTTTGATTGTCTTAGAAGGTTGTATTTGAATAGACTCAATATGAAATATTGTAATCCCTATAGTTCACCTATTCAAAAGGTGAGAGATTATTTAATACCCAGTGTCCTCAGATTAATAAACAAACTATTGAAATGAAGAAAGTCGCATATGCTTCTGTTGTTGACAGTGTCATGTATACTCAAGCTTGTACACTCAAGCTTGTACATATCATAATACTACCTTTGTTTTTAGTGTACTTGAGAGATACTTGAGCAAACTTGGTATGGCTCATTGACAAGCTACAAAGTGAGGTCTTCTGATGTTTTGAATTAGTGTGAGTTTGTTTCGTGGTTTTGTAGTGACCTCATTTTTGTTATATCTTAAGACCTTGAAATCTTATGTTGCTATTGCCATTGTCATACAATATTATTATTATTATCTTTATTCTGCGCAATATTATTTATGTTATGACATATTGTGAAGACATTTTGGACTCAATCTTGTTTGGTTGCTGTAATGAGATAATATTGTTAAATCTCATAAAGTATATTTGGCGGATGTTTGGGCCATTTTTGTTGGGAATTGAACTTTGATCATATATTGACATGCAATTTTGTTATGCTTTCCCATTGTCCATATACCATATTTTGTTAGATCACCAAGATATGAGTATCCTACATATATGATATAAGTGTTCATTTGAGCATGATTTTTTACATTGCCGAGGTACTTGTAGACCTATTTTGGACTAGTGGTTGAGAGTGCTAACTCGATTTTGATATCTTATTATGACAACATGTTGTTTAATCAATTGGAGAATTTTATTTTTTTTAAATAATTAAAATAATATGACTTATGCCGTCAAAGTAAGAAAATGTTAGAATAATTTTATTTTTTTATAGACTAACATAAGTCACATTATATTTTATAAAACTCAGATTAATTATATGTCAAAATAATTAAAACATATTTGTTGCAACTCAAATAGTAATCAATATTGTTATAATTAAGCATTGATTGCCAATAAATTTTTTGTTATTAGGTCTTGTGTATGAGCTGACTATAATAGGTAAGTTTAACCCATCTTGATATAAATATATATACAGGGAGAGACTATTATTCTTAATCATCTTAACATGTACAGTCGCCTAATCAGTACTAACATAAGAGCAAATTATTGTAGGATAAGAAGTTTCTCTCCTTCACAACATTTGGGATTGTATTCAAGATTTGAGTTATGGACATCTCATTATCATCTTTTTTTGGTAACTCTATGACTTAACTTGTATAAATTGATTGCGCATATCATAATTTGAGATTAAATTAATCAAGAAATTTTTTATCATTATATTATTGGTTTTGATCCAAAAATTCCAACACACCCATCAAAGACCCCCCCCCCCCGGGGCAAAAAAAAGAAACGAAAACTAAAAATGGGGCTTCGTACCCAAAAAAAATTAGGCCAGGGAAAATGTTTTGTTTTTCTTTTACATACTTTGCTTTTCTCTTTTGTTGTTTTTCTTTCACTTTTCTATCTGCAAAATCTTCCTATAGTTTCACTTAAACTTAATAAATTACAAAAAAAATAATTAGAAAATCGACTTTAAAGACATTAGTAAGTGATATTTTCGAGCCTTTACTTAATAACTTACTACTAATATTTTGTCAGTTCTGTACTGCATGCCTGTGTATTCATCATAGTAATATGGATTTGTATTCAATTCGACCATTATTACTACCTTGTTATAGCAATGCTCCTATTAAATATTTGTAATTAATATAAAAGAAAATATTGATAATGCAAAATAAATCTACAAAAATGCTAAGTAGCCCAGAAACGTATGACGAGGTTATCTAGATACAAAGAGTTAAAGAGAAATTTTCCATGGGTCGTTTCTAGTTTATGGTGACAATAAATAATTAAAAGAGGAAGTTTTTGCTTATAGAAAATTGAAAAAAAGAAAAGAAAGAACGTATGTAAAAGAAAAAAATAAAAATAAAATAAAAGACGTTTTTTATAGCCCGTTTTTTAGTTTAGCTTAACGGAACTAAAAGATATTTTTTACAACTCTTATATTCTTACATCAAACAGTACATACACCTATTTTCATATCCCATTTAATACCATTCATTATACATACTTGTTTCTATCACTTTCTCTTACTCAATCACATCCCTTAAAAAAATGTGAATAATACTTACACCCTTTTTTAAAAATGTAAGATAATCATTTTTCTATTTTTTAAATTATTAAACTTATGATAAAATGTTCAAATAAAATTATGAGTAATAATAGACGCTTAATATGATTAGAAATGAAGAATAGTAGTATTTTAGAGAAATAAAATAAAAATTAATTAAATATGAATAGCAATACATTTTTAGGAGTAATAATAAATACTCCCATGTTTCTGAGATGCATTTTTAGGTTACGATATTAAAAAGCCGCTTATCGTTAGGAAGATAGAGAGGACTTTACTACGTTTATCTCAACCTAATTTTCTCTTCGTGTAAAAGGAATAATTTCAAGCAGCTTTTTGTTAAGTTAAAATAATTGAAACTTAGAACAGTTCAAGTAAAAATTATAATATCTCCACTAGCCTGCCCTGAAGGGTACATTAGAGCACATAGTCACGTAGCTTGCGCATGCTTATCAAGATTAGCATTTACTTAACCTGAGTATAGAACTATAGATCCTGGCAAGCATATAAATGGTTTTTTTGTAGCACCAATAAAATCTGAATAAATATAAATGAACGCATGGGTCAAGAACAATAAAACCATAGGGCAGCCACACACAAGACTAAAGATTATAAAATCATTACAGAAGAGGTCAATGCAGGCCAAGTTCTGAATTCAGTTTCTATAAACCACATTGCTGTGCATAGAACGTGCCACCTCTACATCCAACTGTCTAACAAGAACAATCCATCTAACAGTGAAATCAATGTCAAACGAGCTTCTTTTCTATTTCTAATTTGACAGGTTTATTTAGCATCCACTGCTTTATATTGCTGCCAAGAGTTACAAGCACAAACTGAGAGAAGCACAGATTCATAATTACTGCTTCAAAAAGGAAAGGAAACTTCTCAGGAGGATGCATGGTCAAGTAAACTATGTGAAGAATAAAAGAGCAACATAAAATAAGGTGCATGGTTTTTGTGCCCAAATAATAATAAAAATAATTACTCTCTCTAACTCTATGTTGACCAAATGCATCGAATATCAGGATAAAGAGAGCAAGTAACGCCAAATATGACACAACCAAGCTGTCACGACATATCAGAGGAAACATGGAGAGCATCGCGAATTGCATGAACCACCAAAACATAAAGGGCTCTTCCATAGCCAGCAGGCTTGCCGGAAGAAGCGGCAGCAAAATGGACTTCTCATGCACTGTAAGGCCACAATAGGAGCACAAATAATTTCTCATAAGATATTATTTTAACAAAATTATCACAATTCTGCAATGTGCAAGAAGAGAAATACTACCAACCTTGAAAAGAAAACAAGTAAAACGAGAAAGAACTATTCAGCAGCCCATAAAGGAAACCTCTATTACTAGGAGACTTTATTTGTTGAACCATTGAAGGAAGACAAGTTATAGCTGTTGCAGTGAAGCTGAGAAGCTTCAGTGATTCTGTTGTAAACAATCTCTTCCACTTGATGACAACTGAAGAGGCACACCAAAAGTTGGCCACATAATCTTCAAATATTCCCCTTTCAAAAGGAGCAAGACGAGAGAGGACCTGTTACAAGTGCCACATGAAAATAACAACGGTCCTTATAAAGATCAGAAAATAGTTTTGGCAAAAAAGAAGGCATCTCTATTGCTTAATTTAGATGTCTCAATTGACGACTTGGATTGAACTTACCTATACTAATGCCACATCTATATTTATATCCCTAAGTTAGACTTAAACCTATTGCTTCCATCTCAAACAATAGAATTCAGATACCTCATTTAAGGCTCCAGATTCCTAAATTTAGTTGCAATTTGCGAAAATTAGTTATCTATAAATATCAAACTTGGCTATGATTAATTTTCAATCTTGATATTCTCTAAACTGTAGCCTACATTAGCAGAACTTTTACCAAGAATTAAAGCAACACAAAGTTTAACTTTGGAATAAAGGTAATACAAAGCAAATCAGTACGCATTACTGGTATTTGAGAATCGTATTGAGATTCTTTTACTATTGTGAATAATTTGTTGAAATGAAATCATAATTCGAATTATGTCGGTAAGTGGTTATAAGTTTTCCAATTGCAAAATTCTAATTGAGACAACTCATTCAAATAAAAAAATAAAATGAGGAAAGCAAACAGCATTATTTAATTTAGAAGCATGCTGCATAATGATTTTTAAACTATCACTGTATCCACATACATCAACTATTGGAATATAAGAGAAATACAGAGAGGGAGGATCAGGAACAGGAATCCTCCTAACAGCACTGAAGAAAAAAGAAACAAGAGAGGGAAAATTAAAAATAAAAAAAACAGCTCAAAAGAGCTCTCAAATAGCTGTGTATTACCAACAAAGAAACCACCTTTTGAAAACCATGAGCATAAACGGACAAGGAAGCAAGTAAAAGTATCCAATGATTCCTATCCAAATAAAATTCACATGCAAAGACCAATGGATGAAAATTGTAGCATTTCACATCAACCAAATAAATCACAAGGCCACAACACCTTCACCTTCTTTTCCCAAAACCACGATAAACAGAAGAGAAAAAAATGATGAGTAAGAGGACAAATCCAATGCTCGCCAAACAACCCAAACAATTGTATCAACAACTGTCTAGCAGACTCACAATGCAGAAGAGGATGATTAGCAGCTTCCAAACTCCTATAATACCTTACAAAACAATGGAGACATAGCCTTATATGAGCTAAGAACCTGCAATAAATCCCTTGTATCCATCAAGGACCAACTATCCTAAAAGCGTAAGCTGTTAGGTGGCGGCCTAGGAATGATTTTTTTATATCTCTAACAAGCCCCCTCATGCAAGATCCTATTGAGTTTGAAGCTTTGACAGTGCACAGGCCCATTTCACCTTGTGCTGAAATTTAATTTAATTATGAAGAATGGGAGCAACAAAGATCAAACTCATGATCACACTTAGTCATATAGGCTCTGATACCATATCAAGGACAAACTCTCCAAGCATAAGCGGTTAGGCACCTTCCAAAAAGTAGTAGGGCAGCATTCTAAGTGAATGGACTCCAAATTAGAAAATGGAAAAAAAGGTTTACATGTGAATAAGCGCTTCGGTTCGACTTTTTCTGTCAATGACTGTTATTCGCCATTGGCCCCTTCATCAGTTGGACATCAAGAATGCTTTTATCCATGGTGATCTAGAAGAGGAGGTTTACATGGACCAACCACCAAGGTTTGTTGCTCAGAGGGAGTCTTCTGGACTAGTTTGTCATCTTCACAAATCTCTGTATGGCCTTAAACAGTCTCTTAGGGCTTGGTTTAGCTGATTTAGTACTATAGTTCAACAGTTCGGTATGACACAGTGAGACTGACCACTCTGTCTTCTATCGCCATTCAGCTCAAGGGTGTATTTATTTGATTGTGTATGTCAACATTGTTGTCACTGGCAGTGATCACCATGACATAATTCAGGTAAAACAATATCTTGGTCATCACTTTCAAACCAAAGATCTTGGCAGACTTCGATACTTAGGAATAGAGGTGGCTCAATCCAAGGATGATATAATGGTGTCTCAAAGAAAGTATGCTATGGATATCCTTGAAGAAACAAGATTGTTAAATGTCAAGGCGGTTGATACTCTCATGGATCCAAATGCCAAACTCCTACCAGATCAAGGGGAACCTCTATAGGATCCGAGAAAGTATAGGAGATTGGTTGGGAAGTTAACCTACCTCACTATTACTCGGCCAGACATCTCTTTTGCAGTCAGTGTGGTTAGCCAATTCCTAAACTCTTCTTGTGAAGGCACTGGGATGCAGTGATACAAATCCTCAAATACATTAAGGGAGCTCTCGGAAGAGGCCTCATCTATGAAGATAAGGGACATACTCAAGTCGTTGGATACTCAGATGTTGATTGGGCAGGTTCTCCTACTGATAGACGATCCACTTCTGGGTATTGTGTGCTCATTGGAGGCAACCTAGTATCCTGGAAAAGTAAGAAGCAAAATGTAGTTGCAAGATCTAGTGTCAAAGCAGAATACCGAGTTATGGCCTCAGTCACTTGTGAACTCATTTGGTTGAAACAACTCCTCAAAGAACTTCAATTTGGTAAGGTTATGAAAATGACACTCATGACAATCAAGCTGCTTTGCATATAGCTTCCAATCTAGTATTCCATGAAAGAACCAAACATATTGAGGTAGATTGTCATTTCATCAAGGAAAAGATTCTATCAGGAGACATCACTACAAACTTTGTCAACTCAAATGATCAGCTAGCAGATGTCTTCACCAAGTCCCTAAGAGACCCACGAATAAGTTATTTGTGTAACAAGCTTGGTGCATATGATCTATATGCTCCAGCTTGAAGGGGAGTGCTGGAAATTGTTGGAAACATATGTAATTAGGAGTAATTAGTAGTACAACTATTAGTCCCACATCATGTAAATTGTGTAATTATTTATTACCCATTGAGTATATATTCAACCTCCGTTATGCAATTGAAACACACGGTTTCTTCATATGTCTCTCTCTTTTCTCTCTTTCAACAGTTGAGATGCTTGTACAAGATTTACTTGGCTTTATCCTCTTAAACTCAAATCTGAGCCATTTTTGTTTTCAAACAGTTCAAGGCAGTAATTGAATTGCAATTTGATAAAAAAATTAAATCTATCCAAATAGACTGGGGTGGGGAATTCAGGCCCTTTTCTAAGTTTCTTGCTGACCTAGGTATCCATCATCGTCTTATTTGTCCTCACACTCACCATCAAAATGATAGTGTTGAGTGCAAACATAGACAAATAGCTGATATGTGTCTAACTTTGTTGGCTCAAGCTTCTTTGCCTCTCAAATTTTGGGATCAAGCCTGTCTTACTTCTGTCTATCTTATAAACAGATTGCCCACTACAGCTCTTCAAAATGAAGTCCCTTACATTAAGCTGTTTCATGCTTCTCCTGATTATACTTTTCTTAAGGTGTTTGGGTGTGCATGCTATCCTTGCTTGAGGCCTTATAATAGACACAAACTAGAATTTGGATCTAGTGAGTGTACTTTCCTAGGTTATTCCTCAAATCATAAGGGGTATAAGTTTATTTTGCTTTCCATATTCTGAGTCTCCTTCATCTTCAGTTGTATCCACTTCTAACACTCAATTCTGTCCTCCTTTACTTTCTTCTTCTAGTCCTACATCTCATAATTCCTCTCTGTCAGCTTCAGCTGTATCCTTCTCCACTGACTCTTCTGGTTCTGATTCTGCCATGTCTCATGTTGCTGCTCCTGTGTCTGATTCTACTGATTTTTCTGATTCTGGTTCTGGTTCAATTAGTCCTGTTCTTGCCACCACAGAGTCAACTAATTCAGTCTCTGTGGCAGCAGCTACTCCTCCTGCAGTTACTAAACTGGCTGAACCTTCTAGTCCTACTGAAACAGAATCTGTGATCACCCTTCTAATTCTCAGCTCATTTCAACATTTACTCATCCTATGCAAACTTGGTCTAAGTCTGGTGTTTTTAAACCTAGAATTACACCTACCCTTCTCCTTACCCATCTTGAACCAAGTTCTGTCCAAGAAGCCTTGAACAGTCCCAAGTGGTATGAAGCTATGACTGCAGAATTTGATGCAGTGATTAGGAACAACACTTGGACACTTGTTCCACTTCTATCTAATAGGACTGCAATTGGATGCAAGTGGGTGTTTTGGGTAAAGGAGAACCCAGATGGATCAATTAACAAGTATAAGGCAAGGTTAGTTGCCAAGGGGTTTCATCAACATCCTGGGTTTGATTACACAGAGACTTTTTCACCAGTTGTCAAACTAGTGACAGTCAGAGTTGTGCTTGCACTAGCTCTTACTCAACAGTGGATGTTGCAGTAGCTGGATGTAAACAATGCCTTCCTCAATGGTTATTTACAAGATGAAGTGTATATGCAGCAGCCTCCAGGCTTTGAAGATACAAATAAGGGTCTGGTTTGTAAGCTGAACAAGGCACTTTATGGGTTAAAACAGGCCCCTAGGGCCTGATTTGAGAGATTGGCAGCCTCTTTGATTAGTTTTGGTTTTAAGTCTAGTTGCTGTGATCCCTCACTTTTCATTCAAACTAGTACACAGCACACTACTTATGTCCTAGTGTATGTGGATGACATCATTGTGACTGGAAGCTCGCCTACCTTGGTACAACAGTTGATTACTAAGCTAAATGAGGAGTTTGCTCTAAAGCAACTAGGGAAGCTTGATTATTTTCTTGAAATAGAGGTTAAACATTTGTCCAATGGGTCTATACTTCTCAGTCAGAGCAAGTACATTAGAGATTTGTTGGAAAAAGCTAAAATGACTGATGCAAAAGGCATCAATACACCTATGGTGACAGGCAGCAAACTATCTAAACTAGGAAGTAACTATGTTAATGATCCTCATCTATATAGGTCAGTAGTTGGTGCATAGCAATATGCAACAATTACTAGACTTGAAATCTGTTTCTGTGTAAATAAAGTCTGCCAGTTTCTCAGTACTCCCACTTGAAGACCATTGGAAAGCTGTTAAACTAATTTTAAGGTATCTTAAAGGTACTATCACTCATGGTTTGCTACTCCAACCTGCAAGGTCACCTAGTTCACTCACTCTACATGCTTTTTGTGATGCTAATTGGGCATCAGATCCAGATGATAGAAGATCAACCGCTGGATCATGTATTTTCTTGGGTCCTAATCTTGTCTCCTAGTGGTCAAAGAAACAGACCTTAGTAGCTCGATCCAGCACAGAGGCTGAATATTGCAGCCTTGCAGCCACTGCAACAGAGCTGATTTGGATTCAGTCACTGCTAAGAAAACTTAATATTGCTGTTCCAGCTCCAATTGTTCACTGACAACCTAAGTACAGTGCTACTTGCTCATAATCCAATTCTACATGCAAGAAACAAGCATATGGAATTGGACATATTGTTGTTCGAGAGAAGGTCCTCAACAAAAGCCTAGTAGTCTCTCATATTCCAGCACAAGATTAGACAGCAGATTTACTTACCAAACCATTGTCAAATCTCAGGTTTTGTACTCCGAGAGATAAACTCAGGGTGCTTGATCAGTTTGCTTTGCAACACCCACCCTGAGTTTGATGGGAAAGTATTAGAGTATGTTGAATTATATTAGTTGTTAGTCTAGAAAGTACTAGAACATCAGATTAGTTATAGGTTAGTTAGAATAATATTTTACAGAGTTGGTTGGAGTATTTATGTTTCTGCTAGCTGTGTAAATATACAGCTGTGTACATTCTGTTAGTTGGTTAATCAGTTTTTCAGTTTTCAGTTTCTGAATACTTCTCTCTCTTCTCTCATTCTCTCTCTCTCGTGCTCTCACTTCTCTCAAACATTTTCTCGAGCTTTCTCTCACTTTCCTGCTGACAAGAATTCTCACAGGTAGAGAGTGATGAGATGTTGGAGTAGTGCAACTCCGTAAATAATCTAAAAATTTCAGAAATGTGCTCCTTTGTTTGAAAGATTCACCTAATAATTTTTTGGGACTAAACTAGAGGACTTCAGTATATAACATATACATACTTCATTCATGCCCTAAAAATGCACAGAAACATCCCTTCTTATAAACGCATGCTAGGCTCTTAAGTTACTCGTTGTCTAACTCTCTGACTATTTTTGTATGCAACTTGGACTGTATGATTAACTGAACCAAGATGATTATTAATTAGTCTATTGATTACTCAGCACAAAGGACAAATACTACAACTAGATAATAAACATCTAAAGAATTTTAAATACAAATAAGAAAAAAATTAATTATCTATCTTCGTGACAAAGCTTTCCGACACTACAAATACAATATCAAGTTACAGCAGCCTTCAAGATAAAACCCAATCACAATTCACAAGGCATTTAGTATCCCATGCTGGATTTCAAGCAAGTGGGATTAATAACAAGCAAAAGGCAGAAGCACCATATATATTTTAACAAGAAAAAATGGAATATCCATTTCTGGGTGATCAAACAACAATTTTAAAAAAAAAATAATAAGTAAAAACTGTTAAAATCTCTTTGTTTAAAGGAAGCACAACAGCAAAATTAATATTAATGGCTTCCAGTTCCATGTAAGAATAATATGAAAAAATGAAAAGTAAAGAACAAAATCCCACTTTCTAATGGCCAATGATAACACTGTTACCTCCAAAATGGAATGCGTTGAATAAAGATAAGGCCACCACACAGCTGCAAATGTTCCTAAAACCAACAACCCCAGTTTTGTCACCTCAAGGAGTGGATGTTCACGCCTCAAGCATTTACCCAGGAGATGGCTGAAAAAAGCAGGGGCAAAATATGCACTCATCTGGAAAAGAATACATAGCAACAGTTATTATATCCCAAAGGAAGGTAAAGGGGAAAAAATGAGAGTGCATGCAACTTCAGATACAGTTTATGATGTCCTTAACTTATCAACCAACATGGCTGCCTAATCCATTACTTCTGTTAGTTATTTTCCTAGCAACTGTAAGGTTCTGTCAACTAACGATCATAATCAACTAAACAACCAACAGGATTCAGTGTCACTTACTCATTGTAATCCACTTAAGACAATAGTATTCACAAAGTCATCAAGATTGGTCTTGTAAAATATTTACAAATTTTATTTGATACAAGCATGTGTATAGGCTAATGTAATAACTATATCAGGATGAAATTCAGGACATACATATTAACTAATAAATCATAAGAATCAACAAAAAAAAAAAAGAAAAAAGATGAATACGCTACAGAATGCAACCAATTGATATCTGAACTTTACTGCCAATACCACAAAGAGGACAAAGTAAACCCACCAGACAAGTAGATGAAAAGCCTTTAAGAAGAAAAGCATAATGTAACAATATAAGTACATACTCAAAATTTGCATAACATTTCCTCTTGGGTAGGGTTATGTAATCATTTATTACCAATATAGACCACATAGAATAGCTAGAAGCAATAAAACTAATGAACAATAGACCTATGCAATGACGAAGAAGATTAACCTGTTTATGATTTAGAGCAAGACAATAAAGAACACAAGCAACCAGATCTTTCCCATAGAGGATAGCAGCAACAGCTCCAATAGTAAAGCCCAAGCTGATGCAGTTGTACTGAAATACAACAAATGCAGCATTCAAAATGAAGGCACTACCAAAACCATAACTGAAAAGTAAGTAAACAGCACATAAAACAACATAAGAATTTTATTTTGAAACCTGAAAGTGACCGTGATCAATTAAGATCAGACATGGGTTTAGTAAAAGCATGGCAGTGTGCCATGCTAAGTCACTTTTACGGCTCTTTGAAGGTTGATTGTAATAAACAATAACAAAGTATAGGACAGCTGGAAAGAATATCAGTGCATCAGATGATAACACTGTCCACCTCATCAGTAGTTTTCTGCAGAAGTAAGTCACATTTAAAAAAAATAAAATAAAATACTCACTGCTCAGCAGCAAAATTGAAAGTATAAAAATGTAGCAATCGATAGGATCTTAAATTGATAAACTGTCATTTTGGTCCCTGAAAATGTACCTCACTCATAAGTTAATCATTGATTTAAATTACATTACAATTTAGTCCTTAAATTTTTCAAATTCTTCGCTATCTCTAGTAGCAACTAACAGGAAACAAGTTTGAATAATTCAAAGACTGAATCGTACACACTACACATAATTTAAATCAAGGACTAAATTAAGAGTGAGGTACATTTCCAAATTCGAAGTAACCAAAATACCATTTTACTCAGATCTGTTAAATTATGAAGGAAAATGGTTAAAATGCGCACCCAAGATAGGACTCATGACCTCTGGAAGTGAAAAGAGAAACGGAGTCAGGGTGGAAAAATCTAAGAAAAAGACCATGAATGAAACTCTGGTATGCAGTAAGAGGTGGGTAGTCAAGTCCCCAATAACTCAAATCATTGCTGGTGCTGTTTCTATACCATTCTTTCATTGGAAGGTTAAGGGTGATCTCCATCCAATGCCTCTGTGCCTCATAGTCCCCAAATTTTGGAGGGTTGCCAGCACCAGAGTAAGGATGGAGTGACACTGCCACACGAACCAACATTGCAAACAGCCCAATAGTAACGAATGTAGCTGCTGTTCCCTTCTGAATCAACCACCACCAACAATTGTCATCTCCATCATCAACAACATTTGCACTCTCTTTCATCTTCTTTCCCTTCTCCATTTTAGCAATCAACTCAGTTTCATTCACTCACTGGATGATGCCTAAAACTAAATTCAGGGCACAAAATGAAAATTCCAAATAAAAAAAAGAGACCCATTAGACATTATTAACATTCCATCCAAGAAATCAATATAATTAATTAACTGCATCATATATATATATATATATATTGATGGAGCGTTATATACAAATATAAATATAAATATTCATACAAATATAAATTTAAAGTGTTCCCAGATCATGTGAACCGAAAAGCATGGGCACGTACCTAGATGGGTTAGCAACGTTGTTGATGGCAGATTGTGTTGTGTAGAGAGCAGAGAAGGGCGTGGAGGAAGACAAGTATGTAAATTTCCGAGGTAGGTAGTCTCGCCCAGGCGTATGTACTTTGCTTCTGTTCTAACTTGAAAGACCTTATTTAAAAGGAAAACAATATGTTTGAGTGAAAAAAATAAAAATAAAAATTCCTAGAATTCTTTTAATCTCAGTTTGGGGTACACAAACCCAGTTTGATTCACAAATAACTTAGTTTGACAAAATCATAAATTGGGTTTGCACATAATTTTGAGTCTCAAATTATGATTTCAATAAAAATGAAAGAAGTTACTTTTCTTTAGTGAAACTATGATTTATAAACTATAATCCAAACATGCTTATATAATGTGTTAATTTTTGTTTGAATTGCGATTTGACTTTGACAACAAAATACTCCTAATAAGCCTCCAACCCTTTATTATAATAAAATTCAACCACGTGGAGCTTTTTTAAAATAATTCAACCATATAAAAGCTTAACTATAATAACAATTATTTTAAAAATAAATTTTCTTAACAATATATCAGTACCTGATTTGAAGATAAAACTAAAAAGATTATAATGAAAGTTAAATAAAATAAAACTTTTTTCATGAAACTTACCAACATCTTATAATTAGTTAATTAGCTACCTACTCAACAATGGTTGGTCTTAGGAGAAATAGAATGAGATTTCAAGTGAACTTTAATTATAATATAAGTGATTTGAATCTCAAAATTAGCACTTTTAGGTAGGATTTTACCTAATTACTATATTTTCTTTAAAGGTTTATCTTACAATAATGCTTGTAGAAAAACTTTTGTCAAAGACCAAAAAAAAATTAGCTCCCTTAAAACTCTACCCTAAATCTAAATGATCATGATTTTTCAAATTCTCCAAAGATATTAATATAAAATTTTAGAGTATAGAATAAATAAGTGTAGAATTATAAAATTTTAAGAAAAGGTTAATGTATTTTAGTCTTCAGAAATTCTAATTCACAAAAAAAAAATATTGAAAAAGGTTTTTTTGTTGTTAGGTGAAAATGTAAATAATTCTCTTCAACTTGGATTACTTACAAATCATTTATGCAATTTCAACAATTAATATGTTCAAAGCTTTCAATATAGCAAATTTTAATTTTTTTATTTTTAAGTAAGTCATTATGATTGAATTAATGATGAGAAATTTTGATAGATTGTAATAAGTCACAAGTTCAATCCTTTATGTTATCATCGTTACTTAAGAAACTTTAATAAAAAGGGAAAATGTAAATACGTAAAATGCAAATAACTCCCTCCAACTTTAAGAGTTATACAGGAAACCCCCTATTGGTTTTTCAACTCAGCAACACAACTCCTTATGCTCACTCAACAGTGCATAAGAACCCTTTTGTTAACTTTCTATCCACCTACACTAAAGGAAATACATCACATGGCCTCATGTGGACATTTCATGCCCTAATTTCTCAAAGTTCGGTTTAACAGATTCCCAATTGTGAGATTTTGTTTCTCCTTTTGAGAAGAGAAAATCCTTTTTCTTATCCCTTTCAATTCGTTGAAATCATGGTGTTTTCAATCGAAGATTGCATATTGGGAGGGCAATTCCACTTGGTTGTGGTTAAAGATTCGAAGATGCATTATGTAATCTCACCATCTTTGCCTCCTAGAAAACTACCACAAACTCACATGGAAACCATGTAATCTCATCCTACAATGCTTGGTGTCACTTTAGACAGTCTTTCTTTCAATATGGGGTTCTTTCACTACTAGAATTATGCGGAACACCAACAGACTTTACCCGTAGACACAAAACAAAGACTGAAATAAGGAAAGGACAAAACTTAGGTAAAGTTCCTTAGGTGCTTGGGGTGCTTGTATCCAATAGAAATATGACATGTGTACATTTTTCTATAACTCATTAATAAAAATTTTGAAAATAATAATTAAGTAATTAAAAAATAAAACACATGTCATGTTTCTATTGGAGACAAGCACCACAAGCACCTAAGAAACTTTACCTAAGTTTTCTCCATAAGGAAATTGGACAATTAAAATTATGATTTCCTGCACCGATGGAACAAAGTGGCAGCACCATTTTCTGTCGAAAGTTCCGTTGTTACAATTGCCGCCTAAGCGCTAACAAATATCAATGGAATTGCCAGGGCTATTCTGTCGGAGAATGTTTCCATTGCTAAGTCTGTCAGCATTTGTAAAGGTAAATTTTAGTGAGATGCTAAAATTTAAATACCAACTAGAATATGAAAAATCAGAAACAATGAAAAGGCATTATTATAAAATGCCATTAGTAAAATGTTTAAGTGAAACACACGTTTTGTGTGCCGATGGTGCAGACAATCGATAATTCGTCGGTAAATATGGGGTCACCAGCAACCCTTCTTCCCTATTTCAAAAATATATTGATTTGGTGCATCATTGAAAATATTAAGTTTTTAGTTTTGATGATGAAAGATTGTTATTTGAGCATATGTTTGATTTAATCAATTCCTTATTAGTTGTGATTGATTTAAATCCCTTAATATTGGTTAAATGTTAAAGTTGGATTTTAGCTTCTTCTTTTTTTTAATTTCAAATTGAGGTTGATTAGTTTTAAAAATGTGTTGAATACTTGATTTAGTATGTTCATTATGTGAATGCTTAATTATGAAAAGTTTGTAATTAATATATGATAATAAAGTAATTTTGTCTACATCATTAAGACTAGGCTCCATCCCTTATAAGAAGACTCATTTCCAACTTACAAGTAATATTGAGAAGGGGATTGTGTTTCCAATAGTAAAAAGAATAGTGATTTGCTGCCATACTAAAGACAGAAAAGACTAGCAACTAAATCAGCACCTACTGAGTAAAATAACAACTATCCGGGAACAGAAATAACAACTAGTCAAATCACATGACCCTCATGTTTCATACATTCTAGGATAATTTCCTAAATGTTTTCACTCTCCAGTGACTAACAAAATTCCTAGGTATCTGTTTAAGTGGAATTTTGGTTTAGAGACATAATAATTGTAACACCCACCGTAGGGTGTCACATTTATGTTACTTAATAACCCCCAAGTTCATATAAGGTGACGTTGTAATAAAAAGATAAGTCAATTTTTTTTTTGACGACCATAAAATAAACTTAGCGGAAAATAAAACATTATAGCAACCTCACACATAGATTACATCATATACTTATTGCAAACGCATATTGTTGGAATTATTTATTTTGACTCATGTCTCAAACTAAAATACACTTAAATAAATTACACACATAGTTCATATCGAGTTCAAACTTGCCCAAGTTTTAAAAATAGACCCCTCGATGGGTCCTCCTCGGGTTCCTAAACAGTAGGAATCGAGTTATGACGAGTAGCCCTACGGACAGTGTCCGATGATACTATATGATTTCCGTTGGGACATAATTCTGGTGTCCCAGTGTCGCCCGATATGCAACGGAAATTCAACATGAACTAAGATTGAAAAATGGATCTCTAAAAACCGCTAATGCTAAAGATCAATCGATATCCTTCATAAATAAGTCCTCGCTCATCTCGGGACTTGTCCTCCATTCTTCGCTCCTCGTGAAATTGTAGACGACATATCCGAAGAAAAATTAAATGAGAAGTAAACCGTTTCTTTCTCAACGTCTTCACCCAATTATCAATACAATATACAGATATACATATAAAGAGGTGAAATACAAGCATGATAGTACGTAGATAATACAAACAACACATCATGCAAAATATCATATCATGATCACAATTATACCATCATCATAGTGCAAAATAATAATTACCATTGTGCCACTATCACTGTTTAAATTATACAACAATTACAACAACACCATCATATAAATATAGATGCTCAGTTTCATGCATGTGTACATAGACTCAATGCCCTACTCCATGGAGCTAATACTCAAGTCGGAGAAATTGATCGAAAATTTAAAAGACAAGTGCTTATAATTATATCTTGCACATCTAGTACATACAAACAGTCTTTGTCGGATCTTGATTAAGAATAAGGATCACTGTAGGTGTGTTATCGGTCTAACCCATGATGCAGAAGAGCTACCAACTGCCCATTGTGAGCAACCCGCACCCCGATGCCCCTAAGGTCCATAAGTGACCTACACTACGCCAATCGCACCCACTCAAGAGGTGAGACGTTTCTCCTAGGCAATTAGCCATATCCAGTCCATCGGACCATTTTCAATGCATGTGTAATGCACCAATTACCAACCAAAGGTAAATCACATAATTTCTCATACAAAGTTCAAATACTATTTTACGTTTGTAAAATAGATTTATGCCAATTATAGGCAAATTGCTCAGTTTCTTGTACAATATTCACATACTAATTTTTAACTATAAAGTTTACTGTATAATTAACAGCAACATTATATTATTGCATTTTTATCATTCGCAAAATATTTTTGTCACATTTTTACGGTCACGTAATATTTTATTACGTAAACAATGATTTGTAACATTTCTATTATGTTTAAAAATTGCATAACAATTTTTTTACTTGTATTCTAAAATACGTAAAAATATTCTTTCATTTTTAAATCGCATAGCGATTTTTCTACAACATTTTGATCGTGTAAAATGATTAAATGCTTTAAAAATTACGTAGAAATATTTTAACATTTTTTTAAATCGTGTAATTTAAAAATTACGCTTTTGAGCTACATAATTCAATTTTCATTGTTTCTACACTTCAGTAAAAATATTACTTAACTTTGAAATATTATTTTGGGCTTTTCTTAATATAATATAATCTCTCACCTCATTTCATTCCTATTCTTTTTTTTTTAAATATTCCTTTTCCGTAATATAATTACTAAAAATTTTATTTTACTAATTTGATCTTGTAAAATCTCATCTTGTTAATTTAATTACTATTTTTAACTTAAAATATCATATCATTTTCCAAAGCTTAAAAATTAAATTATCCTTAAATAAATTTAAGTTACAAACGTTTTCTAAATCACTTCTAAAAATTTATTCTCTTAAAATAATTTGATGTTCACCACTTTTAAATTTTCTTTTTCTTTATTTTACTAAAAATCCTTTCTCAACCAATTGATAACACTTGAATTTCCCTTTTAAAATCCTTCTATGGAAATTCTTATATTTTATAACATCAAAACATTTTTTCTAAGTTTATCAAAACCTTATAAATGGTCTTTGGAACCATCAAATATTTTTCTTTGAAACATCTAAGTTCAAATCTTGTTTTATACACAAATTATTTTACTAAAACTCCATACTAAAAACCGTGAGCATCATTGTTTGGAATAACAACCCTTTTTATTATTATTATTTTTTTTCTAAAATCATTCAATTTCATCCTTCTTGAAAATCTAATTTTGTAAACACCAAGTTGGTTGGTGTCTTGGCTGAAATTTTCTTAAGTCTAAGGACTAAAAAAAAAAAATCAAGTTCATTGTTCTTGAAAATTTTCAATAGAAACCTTAGTTTTTGAGAGCCAAAACCGTGAGCTTCCTATGACCTTTGAAGCCATAATTTCTTGTTTCCAACATACATTCCATCATAATATATTTAACATATATCATCATGCATATTATAAGCATACCATATAAACAAGTAAAAATCATACTAAGCATGCATACACAATTAATTCATGCAAAGCATATCAAGCATAAACAAAATAATTAAAAACACATAACACAAATAATTTATTACATGACCATGGATATGAATCCTCACATGGATTCATCATCCATCAAATATAACCATCTCTTACCACCATGCTTGGTTGGTGAGATAAATCTCCTCTTACCTCTTGAAGAACTCCAAAAGCTCCTTGCTTTGAATTTAGAACAAGATCTCCTCCAACAAAAGTCTCTTGAACATAGAACAAATACAAGAAAATTAGTATATTGAACTTGATTAAGAGGAACCATGGATCAAACATGGTTTAGAACATGAAAAAGAAAAGAATAAAAGAAGTTTTCTTACTCTTCACCAACAAGAGCTCTAAAACTTGATCTTAGAAAAAGTCCTTCAAGATGTAAGAATTTGAGAAAATTCTCAACAAGAAAGTTGTTTAGAACAATGTGATGATTTAAGAAACTAGGTTGTATGAAATTAAAAAGTGATGGAGTGTGGGTTTTGGTGTGTTGGCCGAATGCTTCTCTAGGAGAGGAAATGGAGTTTTTCTTCTTGGTTCTTGAAACTTAGGGAGAAATGTGAAGGAATGATATTATGAGGTGAAAAATGAATTCTTTTGTTTCCTAAAGCTATGCATGGCCGTGGACTTCATGGAGAGAAAAGCCAAAATGGAATTTTGAAAAGCATGCACATTAATTGTGCAATAGTAACTTGTCTTCATCTTTTCTTTGGCCTAAAAAGGCTACTCCCTAAAAGTCCAAGCATGTCTCCCTTCCTCCTTGTTCAACAAAACCGTCCCCCCCTCCTTGCATGATTCATGCAATTTGTCATCTTTTCTAATAATTATATGAAGCATTCCTAACCATTGATTCATTCAATGGTTAGGATTTAAGTAGATTTTGATTTTTAGAAGACAAAATCTAAGCCATTGGATCTTTCTTCTTTAAATCCTAGCCATTAGATGTGTCTTCAAATGGAAGGTCAAGATTGCATCTTCAAACTTTACATCCAAGGGTCCAAAATGGTTGTAGAAATTTTTGATGACCAATTCTCCACCATTGATTTAAATCTAAATCCAATGGTCATTAATGATCCATCTCCACCATTGATTTATTTTACATCCAAGGGTTGATAATGGTCATAGTCCTTTATAAGATTAAATCTCTACCCTTGATTTAATTTTCATCCAACGGTTATAATTGATCCTATTTACTTTCAAGATCAAATCTCCACCGTTGATTTAATCAAGATTAAATTTTCAATGGTAATTAAATTAATGGTGGATATCCAATCCACCAATATTAACTTAATAATATAGAATATTATTTTGATTCACTGTAACCCCACAAAACATACATTTCTCGTATTTTTACCGTCAGGTAAATAAATACAATAAAAAATATGGTAAAACAAATTTTCTAAAACTGTTTTGATTCAGGTTTAGTAAGATCCCCTGTCTCGTCTAAACAAGCATAAATTTTTCTATGCGTAGAAAAATTTTCACTTTCATGACCCAATTGGCCCACGTATGGCCACCTAAGCCCACAAACACCTCGCAAGGGCTCACAAATAGTAAAAAATCGAAAGTACACATAAAATCACAAAAATTAGAAAATTCACAAATATCAAATCGATTACGTAAATTAATTAAGACTAAGCAATAAAATTAATTTACGTAAATTTTTCCGGTTCAAAAATTATTATTTTCCGACACGGAACAAATCACTCCAAAATGACAAATATGCGAGACGGAATATTCAAAATAATTTTACAAGGTAGTAAATCACTAAACAGTAAAATTCTGTTAACTGTCAAAATTACTTATTTAATACATAGAAAGCTTGGGGTGTTACAATAATAATTCCAACAAATAAATAAATGTATCAAAACGAATGTGGGTTCAGAGTTATGTGTTAATCTCGTTTTAAAAATGGTTTTGACAGTAAACAAGAGGGATTTACGAGATTTGAAATAAATAAGTAAAAAATGTAGAAAAGAAACTTTGAAAAGATTAAAGAAATTTAAAGAAACCGAACAGAAATTTAAGAATGCAGAAAATTAATTGAAAGCATGTAAATAGTACAAAATTAAAGTACAGAATTTAAATAGAAAATAGTAAAGAAAAGCAAGTAAAAGTGCAAAGAAATATAAAGAAATTTTAAAGAAACAAGACTAAAAAGTAAATGAATTTAAAAAGACATTGCATTAATCTAAATGATTTGAAATGAAAAGGGAGGGCGTACTTGGATCAAAATCCCTTAATCTGCTCGAGTTGAGATGTTAGGATTATGTATCAGCAAATAACCTCCTTTTTTTACATCGTGACTACTGATATTTATAGACAAAATTACAAAATAACTGACACCCTAAAATTTTAACACGTAGCAGTTATGCCATCAGCATATGCCCACTTTCTGACAGAACCAGCACTTAACTTCTTTGACCATTCTTCATTGACTCAATGCAGCCTTTCTGTCAAATTATTCTTATGTCCGACATCAATACCTTATTGCCACATTAGAATCCTCATCCTATTCAATACTTCTGTCGATTTCACCATTTAGCATTTCTGTCGACTCAATAATTAGAAAATTTCTTCGATACCATCATCCAATCGACGAATTGCCAAATCTTTATTTTTACCTCCAACAGATGCCTCCCAAAATTTTTCTTTCGACACCGACAAGGGAAAGATAAAAATAAAAAAATCCTTTAAAAAAAAATCCCTTCAATATATATATATATATACATATATATTTTAAATCCAACATAACCTTCCATGAGTATCTGGACAGCTACAATTAAGCTTATCATTGCAAACAATAAATAGTCGTTCCTAATAAATAGGACTTATAATTACCCCTATTTTCTCACGGAAAAATAACTTTTCAAATTCACGTGACTTTTCACTCCTTTATCACTGTTTACCATCTTCAACCTTTCACCTTTCTTTACTGTTCATCACGTTCAACTTTACCTTCGCCTGTTTTCTCTGCAAACTATTGCCTTCTCCCATGGCTTCCAGCTCTCAAACTCTTAACGCGCCAACAACAAACTTGGGTAACTATGTCGTAGTTCAAGACCCAGTTCTACAAAAGTCTAAACTCTGGCATCTCTCGAAGGTAATTCTCTCCATTAACGACTTTCCACTTTCCTTGGATCCTCCGGCTGCTTTCTTGGGCCCAGTTATGCCCAAGGAATCTATTACTGATGAAATAAATTCTTTCTTCCCTTGTAAAAGTTTCCAAGAAGCTATCTTGGCTTCCCTTCCTTCTATTCCTATCAGCTATTTCGAAAAATTTGAAAGGCTATTTAGAACTCCCTTTTCCCATATTAATGGATATCTTGAGTGGCTTGACAGAGTTCAAGCTTCTAAAGAAAGCTTATGGAGGGAAATAGGTATTTTTTATTGCATCCAACTTTCTCATTATTCCATAAAAATGGATTCTTGCATGTTGGGTGCCTCTTTCTTTTTCTGGAACAAAACCACCAACTCCTTCCAATTTCCCTATGGCATAATGGGTCCAACACTTTTCGACGTAGCTGCCATAACTAGTCTTCGACTAGATGGAGAAATCATTATGCCTGTTCTTCAACCTTCAAACACCGTCGACGTATATTCAAAAGCCCTAACTTCCTTTTCCAACTTCATTAACTTTTATTCCCCCGAATCAGGTCCTATGACCGACGAAGAACACATAGCTTTCCTTCTTCTCTGGCTTTCAGCCTATGCTATAAGTTCTAAGTCGGTTCAAGTATCCAGATCTTTTCTTCAACTTGCTAACCTCCTTCATGAAGGTCGACCACTAGCTCTTGGTCAATTTCTCATTGCCAATCTCTATTTGAGTATAGGTGAAATTGTCCAAAGCATCAGAGTTCAGGTAAAGAAAACCAATTCTGGTGGTCCAATGTGGCTACTCCAACTTTTGTTGAATACCATACTAGGAGATTTCTTGGTCGACTCTTCTCCTCCGACAGTCTCTCTTGCTACATATGGCATTAAACTTTGCCATGTAAAACATGAAAAAGTCCATAAACAAAATTTGGAAAATTTCATGCATTTTTTCAGTATTTTTCATTCCATCTCATTTAATACTGAAGACATATATTTTGCTATATTTGTTGATCGTTCTCTTGGTCCCGAATGATTCACTCAACCAATTCTTTCCAACGATCCTTCTACTCAGGCCGATAATATTTCTGTCTGGTCGAACTTTCTCTGCCGATAAGTCCTAGTGGCTGGTCTCCCTGGTTTGACAGATAAATCTTTAGAGTTGTGTCTGCCAAACTCAGTAGCTCGACAATTGGGATTTTGTCAAGCTATTCCAGCACCTTTCTCTCATAGGGCTAAAGAACACCTCATCAATGGCCACCTACAAAGCATGTCGAATCTAGTTTGAGTAGCTTCAAAAAATGAAAGGCACAAGCATCATTTCGAGATCTCTGCATTCACCCCCTACAGAGGAGTTTCAAAGGATTTTGTCAATTGGTGGACTAGATATTATAGTCCTTATCATGTCGACATTGAGACCTGTCGAAGCCATATTACTGAAACTCTAATTCCTGTGCAGGGTCAAGATCCTTCACCAAAGACCAAAGGTAAACATATTCAAGATATCAAGGCTTTTGAAAAATATTACAAAATCAAGTGGGACTTCAGGTTTCCTAGCTTAATTGTTCGACATTGTGAAGAAGTCGTGGCTAAGCTAAAACGAGCACATAAGGAAAAATGTTCTACCAATTTTCTCTCAGTTTCTATAAAAAACCATTTAGCACAGCTTGAACCTTTTCAAATCCCTTTTCCAATGCCAGTGCTTTTTCCTTGTGCTCGTTTTGGACTGGCCGACGAATTCCCAAGTAAATCTACAAGGGCTAGTAACTTCCCTATTTCAGATAGGATATATTCTGTGAGTAATATCTTTCTTACAAGAACTCTAGAAGTCAAGTTTACTCGTCGGTTTGCCTTGTCGTACGAACAATTTGCCAGGAATACCTGAGTCATATCACTGAAATACCTGAAGGTATTTTTTCTCTTTGCATTTTGTTATCTTTAACTCTATACCCCGTTTACTAAATACACTTTCCTTCTTGCAGCACTTCCATTGAAAAGACTTTTAGAATACAAGCAGCATCAAGGAAGTGATGATGAAGAAGAAGATGAAACCACTTCTTCAAAAAAGAAGAAGAGCAAGAAAACCCAAAAACCTCCTGTTTCCAAGGCTTCAAAGGTCAAATCAGCTGCATCAATTCCGACAAAAAGTTCTTCGAAACATGACGCTGCTGCTACAAAGCTTCCAAAATAAAAAACCCTCAAGGTATACATACTTTTCCGACCACATATTAAGACGATTTTTAATTTTGTTCAAGTTTAAATTATTGTCGAATTCAGATTAGCAAATCTGCTCCTGCCACTTCTGTTTCTCCTGTCGAATCGTCAATCCCATCTCCAGAACAGCATCCAAAGGTATGCCTTGTATTATTGTACATTCCCTAATACCAGGCAACAATCTCACCCTTTTACATTTACAGAAAAAGAAGAAGAAGATTCAAACCACCATTTCTACTTCGAAGCCTCCTGTCGAAGAAACAGAAACCATCTTTCTTTCATCTGAGGTAAATTTCAATCAACACACTTCTCTTCTTCTTTTTTTTAGATTCTTGACTCTTTCCACTCATTTAACACTTGATTCTATCATTTCAGGATCTAGACGCTGAACAATCCGCAGATCATCCTCCTAAACCAGTTGTCGAACTAAGAATTAAGGAATCAATTCGACAATCACCTGAGGTAATATATCTTACTAAAATATTTTCCTAAGCATTACTTGTTCTTAAACCTCTTGTCTTTGAAACCTTTTCTACTCATCTATAGGATTCAACAAATTTGGCTATAGCTAAAAGCCCACAAAGATTGGAAACAGTTAATCCTCCAGAATCCCAAACTTTTCCCAATTCTGTAATTCCAGCTGTTTCCACACTGCCTCCGACAGGAACACAAACTGTCGTAACCTCTAAGCATATTCTAGTCCCCTTATACAATGAAGGAACTTCTCAAACAGATAGGGCCAATCCAATCCAAATTCACTCAGAATAATTTAATATGGATGCCCTCATGGCAGTGTTTACTCCAATCGACCCACCTTCATCCCCTCCGACCGACTTAATTACTTCGGAGCCAGAAGATACTGAAGAGATGGAAGTAGACTTAAATAATCTGATTGCAATGTTGTCGAGCGGTCACAGGAGTTCTCCTCAATCAGCCCGCTCTTCCACGCAACTAGGGCAAGATTCTAGTGACTCTCAAGTCACTAAACTCTTAGCTGAATTGAAAAATGGCTTCACCTATTCTTTTGAACACCTGAGTTCTGATCAACCCCTTCAAGAAAGGATGATGATCATTGTGACAGAACTTGAGCCCCTTACCCAACAACTTCCAATAACTTGTCGAGCTCTTCCTACAACTGTTAAAAACTTCCTACAGAGCTTAACAGAAAAGATGCCTACTATTCGTCGAGTCATTCCTGCTTACAACAAAGAAGTCCAAGAAAAATCCAGGATCTTGAAGCAGCTAACCGATGCAAAGAATGAAAATGAACTCGTGAAAGAGAATCTTGTAAAAGGCAAAAATAAAGAGGCAGAGCTCGACAAAGAAATAGAAGATTTGAAGAAAAAACTTGAAGCGGCCGAATGACAAAAACAAAAACTTCAAACAGCATTACAACAAAGGGCTGTCAGGCAACAAATTATTGCCAAGAAGACCAAACATTGGGCGGTCGAAGCCAAAGCTGTATTGGAAAAAATAAATTCCCTTGATGCAGAATATCAAACTGGCTGTACTGACAAGCAAACTTTGGAAGATTCCTGGGGAGTACTGCAAAAGTTTTAAATGTAAATTTTTTTTTCTTTTGTAAAGTTTTGGCAATATCAAGTTATATTATACATTTAGCATTCTTATTATGACATTGTAACTTGTGATTGCCAAATACATGAATGAATAATTTTTCTTCATTCCTTGTCAATTTTTACTTCACACATTGTCGGTCTATATGGCTTCAAATATTTGTCATTAATCGACTTAATTCTTAAATCAGAATTAAGTTTGACAAGTACATAAGCATTTCCTGCAAATACTCTATTCACTTTTAATGGTCCTTCCCACTTTGGAGACCATTTCCCATATTCTCAACACTTCTTATCCATGAGCAAAATCACTTTCCAAACCAAATCATCAATTTTAAAAGATTTATACTTGATTCGACTATCATAAAACTTTGCAATTCTTTCTTTCTGTCGAATCAAATGTTCTAAAGCAATTAATCTTTCATCGTTTAATTCGTTTAATTCATCAAACATCAAGTCCCAGTAATGCTCAACTGGTAACTCATCTTGCTTTTGAATATGAATTGATTGAAGATTAATCTCGACAGGCAAAACTGCATCATAATCATATACTAATTTGTATGGTGATGTGCTCGTCGCTTCTCTTGGTGAATTTTTATATGCTCAAAGAACTTGATTAAGAGTATTATGCCAATTTCTAGGTTGCCGACCAACGTGTTTTTTAATCAAACTTATGATTATTTTATTTATGGCCTCTACCTGGCCATTTGCTTGAGCATAAAATGGCGTCGACGTGAGCATTTTAATTTTTCTTGAACTGACATATTCGACAACTTTCTTTCCAATGAATATTGATCCTTGGTCGGTTGTCAAAGTTTGCAGTATTCCAAACCGACAAACTATATTATCTTCAATAAAGTTGTTTACATCCTGCTGGGTTACATCCTTCAAGGCCACAGCCTCAACCCATTTGGTAAAGTAATCAACTCCTGCTAGAATATATTTGTGTCCCTTTGACGAGGCAGGATGAATTTGGCCAATTAAATCCAAAGTCCATCATCTAAAAGGCCATGGTTTAACTATAGAATGCAATTCACTAGCGAAAACATTTTGTATATGGCCATGTCTTTGACACTCTTCACAAGACTTGGTAAACATTATACAATCCCTAACCAGTGTTGGCTAATAGTACCTTTGACGTCGAAGGACCCATTTCATCTTTTCACCTGCCTGATGAGCTCCACAAATTCCTTCGTGGACTTCTGCCAAGGCAATATAAGCCTCTGCTTCACTCAGACAAACCTCTAAATTTCCATCGACAGACTTTCTATACAAGGCTCCCCCTAATACTACAAACTTCGACGCTCTATACTTGAGCTTTCTATCCACATCTTGACTTGGATTTTCCAAATAACTTAGTATTAGTTGTCTCCAGTCATTAATTGTTGAAATATCATTTTGTAGTATATCTCCTTCCTCTAATGGATATAAAAGTTCCCTTATTTCCATTAGATTTGTAAGAACCTTGGGTGAAATTCTATACCCAGAGGCTACTTGTGGTAATTCATTAGCCTCTTCATTTAAACCTTTGGAAATATGTTTGACAGTTACCTCGTCGAATTGCTTCATTAACTTACTCGCTACAATATAATATTTTATTAGATTTTCACTAATACATTTATATTCTTGAGCAAGCCGTTTAACGACCAACTGTGAATCATCAAAAACATGCACACTACGTGCTTTCATTTCTACTAATATTTCCAATCCGACAATTAAAGCTTCATATTCAGCTTCATTGTTGGAACAAGTATACTTAAGTTTAAACATGAACTTAGTTGGAGTACCTTGAGGAGAAACAACTAAAATCCCCACTCCAATTCCATTCTGATGCCTTGAACCATCAAAATATAAACACCAAGATTTTAAATTGACAACATTTATGTTATCCATGTCCAAAGAAGGGTGGTCGGCCAAGAAGTCAGCAATTGCTTGGCCTTTCACCGCTCTCATTGGAACATATTATAAAAAAATTCTGACAAAGCAATAGTCCATTTTCCAATACGTCCATTTAACACTGGTTTTGATAACATATATTTTATTACATCAGTTTTCGACATAACCAGTACATTACAAGACATCATATAATATTTAAGTTTAGTACATAAGAAGTACAATGCTAAACAAAGTTTCTCTATTGCACTATATCTTCTCTCAGCATCATTTAAAACTCGACTAAGATAATACACAGCTCTTTTGACGTTATTTTCATCTTCTTAAGCTAACATACTTCCTATGGTTTCTTCTGATGCTCATATATACAACTTCAACAGTCGTCAAGGCACTGGAGGCATCATGACCGGTGGATTTGTCAAATACTACTTTATCTGGTCGAAGGCTTCTTGGTGGCAAGGTTCCCACACAAAATCTTGTTTAGCCTTCAACTTGATCAATGGAGCAAATACTCTGGTTCTTCCCGATAAATAGGATATGAATCTTTTCAGGAAATTAACTTTTCCTAAAAAAGACTGTAACTCCTTTTTGTTTATCGGTGGCGCGGCCTCCAAAACTGCCTTAGCTTTATTCTTGTCCACTTCAATCCTTTTTTTATGGACTAAGAAACCCAGGAATTTAGCAGCTGACACTCCAAAATCATAATTTTCTGGATTCATCTTAAGGTTGTCTTTCCTCATCCTGTCGAATGCCTGCCTCAAGTTTGTCAAATGGCCTTCTTTTGTTTCTGACTTGACAATGACATCATCGATGTAAACTTCCATAAATTTCCTAATGACATTATGGAAAATTGTGTTCATTGCCCTCTGATAAGTGGCCCCTGCTTTCTTTAAACCGAAAGGCATGACTACCCATTCATATGTCCCAATGGCTCCAGGACATCTGAAGGCAGTTTTCGACATGTCCTCCTCGACTATAAAAATTTGATTATAACCTGCATAGTCATCCATAAAACTTAATAATTCATGTCTAGATGCAGCATCAACTAACATATCCGCAATTGGCATAGGATACTCATCTTTAGGTGTGGCAGTGTTTAAATTTCTAAAATCTACACATATTCTTAACTTGCCATTTTTCTTGACTATAGGAACTATATTAGAAAGCCATTCGACATACCTGGTTGTCCTGATGAATTTGGCTTTGAGCAATCTTTCGACTTCTTCTTTTATCTTTAAGATTACCTCAGGTGCAAATCTCCTGTTAGCTTACTTGACAGGTCTGCAGCCTTCTTTCAAAGGCAATCTGTGCTTGACAAGATCTCTACTCAATCCAGGCATTTCATCATAATCCCAAGCAAAACAATCTTTATATTCCATAATTAATTCAACAAGTTTTTCTTTGAACTCCTTTGACAAAAATGAACTTACAAAAATAGGCCTCCTATCTGTTTCATTGCCCAAGTTTATTTCTTCCAAAAGATCTTCCACTTCTACACCTTACTTTCCAACAAGTCATTTTTCAAAACCTAAAGGACCATCATCGATTATACAATCTGATAACATACTTTCAGCAGAGTATATTGCCTTGTCGGCTAAATAAGTCGACAATCTTTCTAAGTGATCCTTAACAATCATAACTAGTGTTTGGTCGATCTTCTTCGGTCTTCCTCACCAGTCGTATACCAAACTGATCCCTCAAGCAAACTTCGAGTGCATATTTGTTAATTACTCTACCACTTGTTGTTACTGGTTTAACACTTGGAGCATATATTCTGAAATCGACATGAAGCTGCTGGAGATAGCAAGGACTATCATCTACATCTATTATTTTAACTTGGTCATCTTCATTCCAAAGAATGAGCTTCTGATGAACTGTTGATGGTATTGCCCTAACGGCATGAATCCAATCCCTTCCTAACAAAAGATTGTAACTTGACTTCATCGGAATTACCACAATAGCGTCAACCTCGTAACAAATCCGACTTGTACTTTCAACATCACCACTCCGTCTGACGGGGCGGTTTTACCACTGAAATCAGTGACTACCATGTTTGTCGACATCAAATCTGACTCATCTTTCCCAAGTTTTTTGAGCATTGCCCTTGGAATTAAATTGATAGCTGCCTCCCCATCGATCAAAACTCTATTGGTGGGCTTTCCTTCTAATAGAGCCTTGATGTGTAACGGTTGTAAATGAGCCTTCTGGTCGCCTTGATATGTAACGGTCGTAAATGAGCCTTCTAGTCTTCTGTCGATTTTTCGAGCTGAGCCATATTGTCAAAGACTGTTACCATATTATCCTGGAAAAGATGTCAATGATCATCCAGGTCATCTAAATCCTCTTTATTCTCCCCAGTGTACTCAATTTCGTGATACCCTTCAAAATCTGCAGGTAATACTGAAACTAAATTCATATTCATTGACTTTAAGAATTCCTCCTCATCGGACAACTCTTCATCACTTACATGCCTTCCAATCCTAAAATAATCTTCCGACGGCAAGTTACTATCCATAGCCGTCAAGATATCATCCAAATCCCCCTCCAAGTTGATATCTATATCGAACTCATTGTCACCAAGACCTAATAGATTATCTGGATCATTTAAGGCCTCAATAACTTCATCAGCTACCAAGTCTATACTTTGGCAATCAGGCTTTGCCAATCTTTCTTTCTCTTTACTTATGTTGAGTACCTTCTTCCTCCACTCAATATCTTGATTAAGATCCTCTAAGATTCTCCTGATTTCTTCTTTCGACCAATTTTTGATATTCTCACTATTTCTAATTCCAGATTCCTTAGTTTGCTCCTTTCCCATTGTCAGTTTTACAACTTTCGAGCTGAACAACTCCTTATCCTTTTCGAATAGTAAATTATTCTTTCTTGCCTCTTTTTTTGCTGTTATCAATCCAATTGTCCATTTTCTCTTTGTCTTATTTAGAATTGGCCTTTGAATCTGCTTACCCTTTCTTATTTCTGCCAACCTTTCTTGTCAGGATTTATCATCCGTATCAAGCTATCTAACCGCATTTGTTATCGGCTCCCCTGGAAATGATCCCTTGGTAACAATACTTTTTAGCTTTCTACCATCTTTATCCTGATTAAGCACTTGCTTCTTTTCGACCACCAAACAACATGTTTCTACAGGATGCTCCTTGATCACTAATTCTCCAGCCATATCTCTTCTCTTTTGTGCTTGTCTTAATCTCTGCAATCTCCTTTTCTTACTCTTCGGCATTAGAAGAACCTTTGATAGCCCTGCTACATCTTGGCCAATCGAGGTTTTTCCTGGATTGATCCTACCATTCTTGTAGTCTTCATTCCAAAAAGGTTGATCCCTCTGAAAGTTACTCCTCCTGGCAGGCACATTTCGTCGAAAATACGTATGTCTAGCCATTATAGAATTCTTTATCCATCTATCCATGGCAACATTGGCAGGTAGCACTCTGGTCTTAACTAGTCTGACGTGAGCTCTATTTCCCACAAACCCATATGGTTCGACTAACTAACCATTCATGTTAGGCCTAGGCATGTAGACTGGCTTTAGCCTTGGAGCATGAAAAGGCTTCTGTGGTTTCCAGGTTTTCCTGTCGAGAACCTTATTCTTACCCTGCTGGACACTTGGTTGTTCTTCAGCAGCTTTCTTCGCAGCGAACTCATCGTATATTGTGTTACCTTACCTTGCCCTCTTCTTTCTTTCTTTCAAGAAATGCCTCGAGAGACTCACCTGGCTTTGGATATATGTCGGTTGAATCCTTTGTATCCACGTCGAACTCTTGCAACTTCCTTATGTTGAGCATCCCAACATTTAAAGGAACTTGCTGATCAACACAAGATACTTCAGCCTGAAACGGATCTGTGTCAACTTTCATATCCGCTTTAAGCTTGTCAGCAAACTTCAAACGTCCATCCATTATTGCTTTTTGAATTATGTCTCTGAAACGAACACATTCATTAGTAACATGACCGAAATTATTATGAAACTTATAATATTTTCGGTCTTTTATTTCATCAAACTTTAGTAATCTATGACCTTCCGATAGTTTAATCTGTTTGTCTTTTAATAACAAATCAAAAATCTTATCGGCTTTGGTTACGTCGAATGTATATGTTTTCCTATTGACATAACTCATTTTCTCCTTATTTCTAGTAGGCTGTAAGTCCTGGCAAACATAAGGAGGACCGTTCTGAAGTTCAGCAATGTTAACTTCGAACTCATCATCACTACCTTCAAACTCATTGTCGGATTCACTTAATCCGACAAATGTCATATTTTCTCTTTTAAGAAATTTTTTCTGTTTTTGAATCTTTTCAACTCTTAGTTGTTCTATTTGCCTAACTTTTTCACCTAGTTGGGCAAGATCAACCAAATGTTGATTTACTAATTTCTTCCTTATATAATAATCTAAACCATCTGCAGCTATCTTTACTATTTCGACCTCAGGTATAGGGGTAAAACATCTACTCCTCATTTGTCGAAACCTAGTAAGATAGTCATCCACCGTTCCATTGTACATCCTTTTGATATTAAAGAGATCTGTAAGTCCCACTTTCAAATCTCCTCTAAAGAATTGATCATGAAAGCTTTTTTCCATTTGAGCCCAGGAGTGGACTGAGTTTGGTCTCAATGTCGAGAACCAGGAAAAAGCATTCTTTGTAAGGGAACTTGGGAAGAATCTCATTTTAAGGCCTTCAACAGTGGCCAACTCCCTCATTTCTATCGTAAATCATGCAATATGTTCGACGGTCGATTCCCTACTCTCTCCTACAAACTTGGAGAGTTTAGGAATCTTAATTCCTCTAGGAAACTCTGCTTGTTGTACCCATTCAGGGAATGCTGAAATAAAATAGGGTTGATTGACATATCTGACATTAAACCCAAATCTATTTAGCACTTGTTCCACTACTTGGTTTACATTTTGTTCAACCACTTGGTGCCCCCCAAGATTTTGTCAAAGCAATCTCATGGCTACATCATTTCTAGCCATTTGATCTTCATTTCCTCGACGGAGCACATGGACATTTCCATATTCCAAACATGGCTGATCATTTTGCCCAGGTTGATCTAAGTTTTATTGATTTTGCCCCACATTTGCCTGAGGTGCAACCATTTCTCTATTTACCCCAGGTTGGGCTCCTTGAGTATTGTCATTGGCCAAATCACCTACTCTCAATGCTTAGTTTAGCCTTGTCATTTGCTGAGCCAATGCGCTGCAAACATTATTTGTATTTTCCATGATTTGCGTAATCACGACACCTATTTGCTGAGTGAACATATGCACCATGTCATGGTTGCTTTCATCCATTTGTTGTCAAAAGCTGACCAAAGAATTCACGGTTGGCCCTATTATATTTTGGGGATTATCTCTCGACATACTTGGGAAAACTGGTCCCAAATTCAATCTTTCTTGTCGAAAGAGAGTTGGATTGCTTGTGCCTGCAACCCCTACTCCTTGACTACCCAAACTTGCTAAGGCCGAACTTATCTGTGGTTGGCCTTGTGAAGCTACTTATTGGCCGACTGTATTGGCCAAAATGGAGCCAAGTCCCATTTGTGCCATCATAGGGGGAACATAATTACGTGGCAACCCATATTGGGGCACAAACCTTGAATTTGAATTTATTATGCTTTGGTTACTTAGCTGACTCGGCGATGGCTGAGTCATTCCAGGCAACACCTGTTCTACTACTGGATTACTCCGGAGAGCACCAGTTGCTATAACATCCTCCACCAAACCAGTACTAGCGACGGTCGAGGGTGGCACAGTAACGGCTATCGAAGGTATATCTGATGCCTAGCTACTTACATTACTCATGGTTTACGTATTTTGAGAAGAGTAAATAAATCTTTCACTTCTTAAATGCATAAAACCATTTATTGTGACACTACGAGTTACTCTGAACTCATCCCACTGGGCGTGCCAATTTGTTTAAGTGAAATTTTGGTTTAAAGACTTAGTAACAATTCCAACAAACAAATAAATGTATCAAAACAAATGTGGGTTCAGAGTTATTTGGTAATCTTGTTTTAAAAATGGTTTTGACAGTAACCAAGAGGGATTTATGAGATTTGAAATAAATAAGTAGAAAATGCAGAAAAGAAACTTTGAAAAGATTAAAGAAATTTAAAGAAACCGAACAGAAATTTAAGAATGCAGAAAATTAATTAAAAGCATGTAAATGGTGCAAAATTAAAGTGCAGAATTTAAATAGAAAACAGTAAAGAAAAGCAAGTAAAAGTGCAAAGAAATATAAAGGAATTTTAAAGAAACAAGACAAAAAAGTAAATGAATTTAAAAAGACATTGCATTAATTTAAATGACTTGAAATGAAAAGGAGGGCATACTTGGCTCAAAATCCCTTAATTTGCTCGAGTTGAGATGTTAGGATTATGTATCAGCAAATAACCTCCTTTTTTACATCATGACTACTGATATTTATAGACAAAATTACAAAATAACTGACACCCTAAAATTTTAACACGTCTTAGCAGTTATGCCATCAGCATATACCCACTTTTCGATAGAACCAACACTTAACTTCTTTGACCATTCTTCGTCGACTCAATGTAGCCTTTCTGTCAAATTATTCTTCTGTCCGACATCAATATCTTATTGCCACATTAGAATCCTTCTCCTATTCAATACTTCTGTCGATTTCACCATTTAGCATTTTTGTCGGCTCAATACTTAGAAAATTTCTTTAATACCATCATCCAACCGATGAATTGTCAAATCTTTATTTTTACCTCCAACAGTATCCTTCTTCTATAAAAGAAAGGCCTTTAGTGAAGATCAAACATCACTCTTACAAAAAGAAAAAAAAAAAAGAGGAACTACTGCATTCTTGTCATCTTTTGTTTTTCCTCATTCTTGGAGCTCCATATTTGCTTATCTACTCTAAAGAGAATTGTAAATTTGTTGTAGCTCGCACAATTTATTAGAGTATTTGAAAAAAAGGAGAGTCTCTTGCTCTAGTGAAAAAGGAAAAAAGTATGAGTATCCTTAAAAGAAAGAAACCACTTTTATTCTACTTTGGGGATAAAAGTAAAGGATGGCTCGTTGGAGTTCTTATATGCAAAAATCTGACAAAAAGTGAAGAAAATCTAAAGCGGTTGTTTTGGGACTAGATATAAGTCTCACATTGTGACCGAACCAATATAAATATGTTTGTACATTTCTCTCAACTATATTCTGTTTACTTTCAAGCATTCATATTACTTGTGTTTGCATTTACATAGTTTTAAATTTTATAATTTTTTGTTATTAAACATATTGAGCCTATTGACCTGCCTTATTGGTTCTATCAATTGATATCAGAGCTAAATTCTCTAAAAGGCCTAACAGCTTGAGAAGATGATCCTTGTAGGTTTAGTGGTAGGAAATTTGATGAATGCAACCATAGTTGAAGGGCAATCGATAACAAGGCCACCATACTTCAATGGGACTAACTACACCTATTGGAAGGAGTGAGAATTAGGATATTCATTCAACATGAAGACTAAAAGCTTTGGCTTGTGATCAAGAACAGACCAAACATTCTAAAGAAGAAGATCGAGGGCAAAGAGGTGCAAAAATTCGAGGAGAAATCCAATAATTATAAATAAGGTGGAACAAAATACAAAAGTCAAGAACATCTTCTACTGCACCGTAAACTCAAATGATTTTAGAAAAATCTCAAGGTGTCAAATCGCCAAGCAAATATTGGGAGCACACAGATCACCCTCAGCTTGTTTCACCACCAATTAAGAGGTTTGGTGGTAGACCCAAAAGACAAAGGAGAAAGATGGAAAGGAGGAAAAAGTCAACCTCAATCCACACAAGCTAAAAAAATCATACCTTGAATTCACTTGCTATAAGTGTGGTGGAAAAGGTCACAACAGCAAAGGTTACAAATACTAAGGTGTCCCTAAATAGAAAAAATAGAAAGCAAGTACATCTAGTGCTAGTCCAAGTACTGAGGGTGATGTAAGAACTGAGGATGGGGTAACAACTACTGCTAGGGAACGAATTGTGACTGGAGCACCAATTGACCTTGTACTATGATATGAGATTGATCTGTTATAGACTCAGCCAAGTTCTCAGCCACAGTCCTCTTAAGCTGCAAGTCCTATGCAAGTCCTCTCCATCTCATGCCACATTTGATGGTTGCTATACACTAATTCCTTTTGAATATTATGGTACATTAATTCCCTCCTTATTTTTTATGTCAATGCAGGGGACTCAAGTTCCAACTGTAACAACTCCAACTCAGGCTCAAATTATGACTCCAACAACTCAAGCTCCAACAGTAACAACTTAATATATTCTTATATTTCCTATCTTGGTTTATTATATTTATTGTCTTAGCTGCTGACTTGGGTTATTGCATATGTTGCATGGAAATGTCATACCACCCTCTACTAGAACATTTGATTTAAGGGCTAAACTTTATGTCAGGCTAGTTGGTTTAAGGCCACCTAAACCATTGCAACTTCAGTTCCACCACCTAAACTCACTGCAACTTCAATTCCAACACCTACTATCACTACAACACTTGTTCAAGCTCCAACTACAAGTGCAAGATATGGTTCTCCACCACCACATGGTTGTGTTAGTGCAGAAACAATTGTAGCAGGAAGTCCAACTACAACATCATTGTTCATGAGGCTCATGCCAACACTGGGTTTCAGAGTTGTTTCACCAAAGAATATGAAATGAAGATGATATGAACCATTGTCCCATTTTGATGATGTATAGGTTTTTAATGTTATTGGATATCAAATTTGGCCCTCTTTTTTTAAAGATGCTTATAAAAGGTTATTTTGATGCATGTGATAGAATTTTAACCTTTTGAAAATATTCTTAGACAATTTGATATTACTAGTGGTTTTTTTTTAATGATCTTCATGCTTATATATGGTTCTTTTGATACTTGTGATAGAAGTTTTTCGTAAATGTTCTTCATGGTCACACTTGTAAGACCCACTCAATGATTAATGAAATATGATTCATTTTGCATTTCCAAGTATGTTCATTTTATATTCAGTGCATTATGCAATTCTTTATAATTTAGATTCAGTAAACTTCATCACACAAAGTACTTGAACAATGAGTTGCAACAACTTCATATTCTTTCATTTCATTAGATAATCATTACAAAGACAATTACCTAAATGACAAATTCCAAATGGTCAATTACGCAGCATGACAAACTAAGCATTACAAACCTAATTACCTACTTCCCCAAACAAACTAAGCCCACATTATTAAAAAAAAAACAAGCATTGTAGTACACTGGCCAATTACACAACATCTTAAGGTTCTAACTTCAACCTCTAAACTTCTAATCTTCCATGTAACATTCATTCTCGAATCTTCTTTCTTACTTTTAGCAACCCCAATAACAACTTCAATAGCAACTTCATAGGCAACTTCATTACCAACTCCATTACCAATTCCACTGTCTTTTGTCCCATTCTCAACTTAGCCAAAATATCTACAATAGTCGCCATTCTGCAACGCATCACATAGGCAACATACTCCACAATGAAAATCATTAACAATAAAAGCTTTAGTTCACTCAACCCAACCCATTACCATTACCTTGTACTTAAGGCAATCATAGAATAGTCTTCTAAGATTTGCCATAATTTTGGATGTGCAGACCACCGTTCTCAAACCACAATAGCAAACATTGCCCCTGCCTCCCCTGTAATGAGGAGCATTAGGTTTCGAACCCGCACTCCTAGTTCAGCTTCCTTTGGAGTGTGATGAGGCGAATTGGGATCAGTTTCCACCATCCATCATTACTCAACCTTGTAAACCAATTAGGAATTGAGGGTTAGGGTTTTGGGTTTTAGGAATTTGTAGAAGAAGCTGGTTTTGGGTAATAGTCATGGAGTTCAAACGAAGGGCAAGCTGGTTTTGAGGAAGATCATCAATCTTTTTTTTTTCAATAAAATCAATATAACATTGTTTTCTGCTGGGAAGAGTAGCGCATTTTCCACATAGGCATCCATCTTGGCACTTAACGTTCCATATGAACATATCCATCAAGTTTAACTGATGTTGGTTGACGCCTTGACCAATTTGAATTACGGAGTGCAGTGTCAGGGATTAATTAATCAATTTCTTAAATTCAGGGATTATTGTGATCAGTAGTTACAATTTCAGGAACTAAAATAGTGATTTACTCTTTGTTAGAATAACAGTTCAAAGGTTATAGAATAATATGAGAAGCAATGGGCGAAGGTTGGAATAGTAATAGATGGTGCAAAAAAATAAATTTAGGATGCTAAATACTTCAATTGGAAGCACGAATAAGTAAATTACACATGATCCTCATTGAAGTATTGGAAAATTCAGTCAATAATAAATGAAGCAGTCATACTTTTTTCCTCCCTATACCAATAATCTTGTAGAATTCTAGTTTAAACAAAGTAAAGAAAGAATCATAAAGTAAATTGTGTTCTTCCATATGTTAGAATTTCCTAATAATTCTTGTGTGCTGAACAATTGTGACTTTTGGTTTTGTTAAAAATGAGCTAATATATAATCCATACAAGGATACATTTGAGCCCACTTGTTAATTTAAATGATCGTGCGTTATTAGCTTAAGCATATATAACATTGAGTTTTTGGTTAAACATATGTAACATTAATTAGTGTGGGTAACAGTGTAGGCCTAAGCCCATATAAGCCTATGATAGAAGGGTATTAGGGTTAAATTATTTGGCTAAGGTCTCCTCTGCATTCACGTGAATCTTTTCAGTTGCTCCATAACTTAGCCTATCGAGAGTTGTGATTAGGAAGTGTGAACTATAGAGGAAACTCTAACTTTTCATAAGGTTTTTAGGTCATTGGATCAACGCAGCAATTCTAGAGCATTCATCATTATGTCTTCAACAAGTAAGCTTTTATCGATGTTCTAATTTTATATAATCATCATATAATATTTGTTTACACCATATTTGTAATTTCTGATATAAATAAGGTTTTAAATTTTAATTAGAACCTTAAAGTGAATGTTATATTCAAGTTTCACCTAGACACATGCCAATGGAACTAGCTTATCTAATCAATTTGCAAGACTTAGGTTTGATTTCAGGAATCCCATAAACTATTTTTTTGGGAAAAAAGAAAGAAACAAGGGCACATGGCACACTTATTCCATGTAATTAAACAAGATTAGGGGCATATACTTATCAGTTTCAATTGAAACTGAGTTGGTATTTGGCTGATTTGTCAGGTATGAAGAGAGCAAAATGTTGCTCAGTTTCTGCACCTCTGTTCTAGTTTTCATCAAACATGGCAAACAAGTAAGTCTCTATAGGCACACCAGATCTTTTTGGAGTCCCACCCTTAGCGTGATTAACCAAATTACCATAGTAAGTGGCTGCATTTTCAGTTGTGCCTCCATCTCCACCTTCAGATGGCCACCCACTCTCAGATACAATAATCTGCAGATTGGATGCTCCTACTTTCTCAAGAGCAGCGTACATATATCCAACATCGCATCAAAGAGGTTTTGGTACCCAACATCGTTGTTTCCTTGTTGAGTAAAAAGAGCATAGGCAGGACTAATGCTTTATTAATTATTAGCAGAAGCTAAGTAGGGGTGCACATTGGCAAGAAGTGGTGCCTCATTGTTCACTAGGAAGCTGATAATTAGCTGTATATATGGGCTTTCATAGTCACTGAAAACGCCATCATTGGGTGGGTAGGATGTATCTAGCAGAGTATATTCTATTATTACTGTGGAGACCTTGATTTGGCCTTATAAATTGGCTGATGAAATTACATTCTGAATGTTCTACATGGCAGGTAGAATATACTTGGCTTCAATGTCACCAGGGTGAATTTTATTTCCTACAGCAATGTACTTGAATTTGACATCTTATGAATAGGGTGTCACATTGTTATTGACCCAATCTGTGGCAGCACTAGCATCAGTAAGAGATTCAAGGGTTTCCTTAGCTACGTCAAAGATCAACTCTATGTTTGAACCTTTAAGGGCTTGAAGGGCTTCTTCATTTGGGTAATATATATGCACATTCTACTAATGCCATTCATTTTATATAAATCCACAACTTCTTGCCTTGATGGTAGATCACCGCCATTTACTCCATAACATACAATTGAATGTATGGCTGAAATGGATATTTCATTAATCTCAAAGGTGTATTTATACAGAATAAACAACACCTATTCTAGGAAGGACAACTGTACAATAAATCTGACAGCTAATATCCTATTAATTCTTATCTAAATAAGGAATGTAATTAATACAAAATATTCTACAATAACTATATATACAACTATACTTGCTAACTCTCCCCCTTAAGTTAGTACATAGATATCACATATGCCCAATTTGGATAGTGTTGCATAGAGTCGATTACTAGGAACAACATGAGTCATCATATCAGCTAGCTAATCTGCATTTTTTATTTAGAGAACCTTTATCTTCCCTGAGTCTAGGTTATCCTTGATGTAGCTTCTGTCTAACTCAATATGCTTAGTCCAATCATGTTATATTGGATTATTTACAATATTAATAGTTGTTGTGTTATCACAGAAGAGTGTCATAGGTTGTGTTGAACTAAACCCGAGTTCTCCTAGGAGAATGTTTAACCAGGTAAGCTCTATGGTTGCATGATGAAGGGCTCGATATTCAGCTTCTGCACTAGATAGTGACACCACATTCTATTTCTTGCTTCTCCATGACACTAGATTTCTCCCAACAAATGATACCCTGATGTAGACTTTCTATCCAACCTTGATCCAGTAAAATATGAATCCGTGTAACCCACTATGTCCAAATGATTCTATTTGGAAAACATTATACCTTTTCCTAGAGAAGACTTAAGATAAGGCAAAATACGATTCACTGCACCCATGTGTCGATCACTCGGATTGTGCATGACTTGACTCACGACACTGACTGCATATGATAAGTCAAGTCTAGTATGAGTTAGATAGATCAGTTTTCCCACCATCTTTTAGTATCTCTCTTTGTTTGTTAGAGTTTGATCAGGATAGATACTTAAGCCATGATTTACCTCAATAAGTGTATCAAAAGGTTGACAAACTGAGTTCCTTGTTTCAGTCAAAAGATCTAATACATATTTTCATTCGGAAAGGAAAAGCCCATGCTTAGATCGAGATACTTCAATGCCCAAGAAGTATTTTAAAACACCCAAGTCCTTCATCTCAAATTCCTTAGACAAGTAGTTTTGAAGCTTCTCTATTCTATTCTGGTTGCTGCCTGTGACTATCATGTCATCAACGTAAACAATAAGCAAAATAATATCATCCCCCTCTCTTTTATAAAATAGAGTATGATCTGCCATAGTTTGCTTGAAGCCATATTGTTTCATAGAGTAGCTCAATTTGCCAAACCATAACCTTGATGACTGTTTCAAACCATAAAGAGCCTTCTTCAACTTGCATACTTTACTTCCTTTTGGTGTAAATCCAGGAGGATGATCCATATACACTTCTTCCAAAAGGTCACCGTGTAGAAAGGTTGATGGGAACACGGCAAGTGTACCAGATCGTCAAGTAATAAAAACGGTGAGAAAATCGGATATCGTTCTCAGGGATCAATGACCAATTACCAATTCACGAACTTAGTTACTATTTAAACTAAAGTTTGGATCAAAGAGAGCTCTAATGAAACTAACACAACAATGAAAGAACCAAAGCAATGACAATATTTTTGGGATTTTATATTTGACAATTCAACAAACACTTGATATGCGATATGACAAAAAGTTCAATTAATGAAAGAATTGGGATTAAGTTTCATTTGATTTCATTTACTGCATATTAACTTAGAGTTAAAACAAATTTCTACTTCTATATTGTTATCAGATTCTCCAAAATATTCAAGTCCTAATTCCTTAGGCACAAGAACCTTAAATCTTAGTTAAAATCCCTAATTCCTTAGGTGATTCTAAACGAAAAAAAACATTAAGATTAAGAATCTAACAAGATAACAAGCATTCATTGACTATTCCTAGTACGATGAATCACAAGGTTCACAAACTCAAACAAAGTTTACACATCAAATTTCCACCCAATGCATAAACCTAAAATTCATACTAAGGATAATCAAATATTAGAAAGCTTTTAGAACAGAGATTATAAACTCAAAACATAAGAATCCATTAAGCATAACTAAAAACCAAGTTAAATACAAGCAAAATCCATCAAAATCCACTCAATCCCAACAAGGGAGAGTTTAGCTAGACATAGAAACAAATATAGAAACTAAAACAATAAAGAAAAAGATGAAAAACTCCAGGAAAGATTGAAGAAAATCTGAGCTCCCACTCTTCTTCTCTTCAAGTCCACCTCTAAGTTTTCCAAATTAGGTCAAGTTTCGTATCTCTCTTCTCTGTGTTGAAAAACCTCTTTCCTTAGCTAAAAATAGCTCATCTGATGTGAATTTGGGCCAAAATATAAATGGGCCCATGTGACATCCATCGCCTAGAGGCCAGTTGGCCGCCCGTGACCTGTACTAATTTTGTGTGTAGTGAGCAATCTGACCTTCCATCGCCCAGAGGCCATTTGGCCACCCGGCGACCTAGGCTACCTTCCATCGTCCAATGGCCATTTGGCCGCCCGGTGACTGATCTGTTAATAATTTCAGCTCTTGAATGTTCTTTGTTTAATCTAATTGGATTCTAAATGTGTTTAATTGCTGACATTTAGTCAAGTTTCTGATTTAGAGTTGTCTCTAGATGTTTATTGTGAAACTTTGCTTAAATGAGATTATAGACACTCATAAACATATTGTGATTTTCAGGAGATCTATGAGTGATGGATTCCATTGGTATTGAGTTGTTGAGAAGAGAGTTAAGAGACTTAAGGGAATCAATATCAACCTCTAGAAGCAAAGGAAGAAGAGCATTCATGAAGAATCAATGCTGAACTCGAAGAAAGTGATCAACACGGCCCGTGTCAATTGACACGGGGTAGGCCGTGTGTCATTCTGACTTTGAAGACTGGAAAGTTTTGATCAACACGGCCCGTGTCAATCAACACGGGGTAGGCCGTGTACGCTTCTGACTTCACAAGGAAGGATGATTTGAAGCCTTGACCGATAACAAGGCCCGTGTCAATTGACACGGGGTAGGCCGTGTTCCCTTCTGACCTTGGAATAGTTGAAAAATTAGCTCCAGAATCAGACACGGGTTGGGCCGTGTATAAGGACACGGCCCGTGTCGTCGCACCAGGAAGTTAATTTCGTGCTTTAATGTTAAATTAGGTTCCCAAACCTATAAATAGGGTGACTTAGAGCCCTTTAAGGTATTCTGGACGTAGAGAGACGTGAAGGAAACTAAGAGAAACACAAAGACCAAGAAGGGGAAGGATTCGATCGAGGATTGGAGACTCGGATTCGAGCGATCAAAGATCAATCACTCTCAAGCTTTAGAAACTAGTTTGATCTTTAGTTTTTCTTTCCTTCTTTTGTTCTGAACAATGTTTTCTTTTAATTCTTCTTCTGTTTTTGAATTTGCCATGTGTGGCTAAACTTCTTGATTGGTTAAGGGAGGATGAAACTCTAGTTTTGATTATGTGAATCTTGCATACCTCTTTATATCAATACAATTATGTTTTTATTCATATGTTTCTGTTCATAAATCAATATAAAGGTTTTTATATTCTTGCCAAACTTCGAATGTGGTAAAACTAGGATTGCTATGCGCTATTGTTGCGGTGGTATGACTAGTGAGACATATGATCTAAGTAATTTAATCCGGTGTGTGATTAGATCTCAGTGTGATTGGTTTTCTAATTCTTAATGCAATCATTAGGTAGGTGTAAGAGCGGTTGCTTTACAAATAACTAATGGTTAGGATTTGATTTGAGCTGATTCTTTGAATTAAGCTAAACTTAAGGAAGACATGAGATTTATCTCGCAATTGCATAAGAACATAATTGATCATGTTGGTATAAAGGGTATGTAAGTTAGCATAATCATATAAATCTAGTGGTGGATTCCATCTCTTAACCAATATCTTTAACTTGATAATTCAATTTGTGTTTACTGTTTTGGTTTAAGTTTAATTTCTCTTTTTAGTTTTAATCAACAAAACCCCCTTTTACTTTTACTATTTATTTTTCATCAGAGTTTAATTTAGGAATTGGATTGATAGTATTAATTGAATTGGTTCTCTGTGGATCGACCCTTGCTTACTACAACTGGTTGCAAGGTTTTTTATATTTTTGGTGGAACTTGGCAACTGTTTTTAATATTAATTTTCAATCGCATTCCACACCACACCAGTGACCTAGGCTACCTTCCATCGCCCAACCGTCATTTGGCAGCCTAGCTACCTGGCTTCTTTTGCAGCTTCCTTTTCCCTTGCTTTTTTGAGCTCTTGGGGTCCAAAATACATGTCTGGCAGTTCAATGAGCTCTTCCATTTAGCTTCGAGCTTTATCCTTCTTTAACCTTCACTGTACATAAAATAACATAAATGAGATGCAAAATATTCCAAAATACAACCAAACTCCATGAAATCTATTAAAGTAATCATCTTATGCCATCATGGTCAAAATCAGATTTAAATGAGGCAAAACAATGTAAAAAGTTGGATGCAAATGGCTAAATCCAATCAAAAAGCATAAGTAAAAATAAATAATTCGCAGGATTTTCACCACTCCAAACTTAAAACATTACTTGTCCTCAAGCAAAAATAAAATCAGAGAAAAGAGAACACAAAAGTCACCAACTCTATGCTAATTGATGGAAGGAGAAAAAGTGTGTCCCACAAGACACAAACAGGCAAAATAACCATCCAAGCAGTCCTAGGAGTTTGACCATCAACTGTGCAGCTTGAGGTTCAAGGAAATGAGAAGTTAGAGTCATACCAACAATACACTGATCAATCACAACTTGAAAGTTAATGGATTTGGCAACTAATGCATGCAAAGTGATTTGCTTTATTAACCTCTCATTTATGCAAATGTTCACTTATCTTGTATTTGGGCTTGTGTTTCTCTCAGTCAACACAATTTGAGCCCACCCCCCATGAATTTGATTTTCATCTCAAATATACAAGCTCATGATTCACATAATGCAACAATTAGAAGGATATAATTCAAGGTTACATTGGTGCCAAGGTACAAGGTAGATAAAATAAACATGTAAACTGCTACCTTAAAGAGCAAGTGAGCATTGGTGCTTCTAACAAACCTTCAACTCACAAACCTCATACCTTTCAAATTCTTTTCTCTTTTTTTTAAATTTTTTTTTATTTCCCAGTAACTTACATGGTCTCAAAGAGGTACCTGATCATTGTGTCAAGTATTTCCCCAGTAACCCATTAGTCTCAAAGGGGTGCCAATTTAACAACTCAACTATTTTTCATGCCTTCATAGAATTCAATTTGAACAATCAACCCAACATAAAAACATCTCACTCCAAACTTAGTTTCTTGTTAACTTATTAATATCTCAATTCCAATGCTCACCTAGCTCCTTCAAGCGGGTCAGATGTTGCTTATGAGTCTAGGCTTAATTAGGAGGGTTTAACAAAGAAAGGGAATCATTAGGCTCAAAGGGCAATGCAAAATATGTGAACATTGGGTTAGCTTTTGGCTACTGGCTTAACAAACAAAATGCCTTTATCATGTTCAAACATTGTGCAAATCAAGATGGCATCAGAGAATCAAGTAAATTTAGGAGAGTAGAGCCTCAAAAGTGTCCCCTCAGTAATAAAAACATGTTGGAGGCTCAATACTCTTACCCAGGACAAGGAATGCTGACTATTTACAAAAATTGGTGCCAAATCATTAATAGCCAAGCAACAATATTTATGTATACATGGTATGAACCATTTCTAATGGGCTTCAAGCAACAAGATCACACAATTTTCAGGTTCCACACATAGGCATGCAAGTTAATTGATTCCATCACAATCAGGTCTGGGCACTTAAAAGAAAAATTACCCCCATAGTTTAGAGCCAAGTTCAAAAATAGGATAACAAAAGAGAACAAAACACAAGAAAAACTAGCATGCAAACTCCTAAATTAATCCTAATTACCAAGTAAAATTAAAAACTCCTAACCTAAAGATAAAATGCAAGAAAACTAATAAAAACTGGAATAGAGAGAAGGAAAAATATCTGGTGGGTTCTGAGCAGAACCCATAGCAAAGCTCCTCATAGTCCTTTCTCCTTAAAAGCTAGGATGGGTTAGTCCTCATCTGACTCCTCCTCCTCTGAGTCATCCTCTCCTTCATCATCTTCTTCTTCTGTCTCTTCTTTAGTTTCTTCTTCATTCTCTTCAGCTTGACCCCTCTCTTTTGGTGCTGCTGAACTAGAGGCTCCAAAGGGCCTCTAATCCATAAACTTTTCCACCTCCTTAGCTGTTCGGATACTCATTGGAATGATATTGAGATTAAGTTCTTCCCACATCTGTCTTATGGTATCCTCCATCCTCTAGTTATTCTCTCTTAAAACTTGCCATATTCTATGTAGGGCTTCCATGTTGTGACGCATGATATCCCTTTCTTGCCCAGCTGAGCTCAAATCCTCTGAGGTTGACCCCTGTTTTTGAGCTCGCAGCTCTCTTCTAGTTAGTCTAGTCCTCGGAGGTCTTCCTCCACCCCTCACAGGCTCGGTGTCGTCTACCAAATAGTAAGTGGAAATGAAATGCATGTCAATCTTTGTAGGACTCTTCATTAGTGTTAGGTCAGTGTTCGATACCTTAGCTCTTTCACAGAGGAGAGTGATCAGATGTGGATAAGCTAAGGTTGCTGATGTTGAATTGACTATACTCTGTATGTTTTCACACAAGATCTTGCTAATATTCAAAGTCTTCCTACTCATGATTACACATATTATTCCAGCTCGGTCAAACTTCACATCTGATTTGTTTGTGTTGGGGAGGAGGTTTGAAACGATGTAAGATGCCCAGAATCTGGGGATAGTTTTAAGGTCAGCAGAATTGACTTTTCTGGGCTTGTTTCCCTTGGTGAATTCCCAGGCAGCTCCTGGTCGGCATAGTAATCTCAACATTTTATCCAACTCTTCCTTGTCATAGATCTAGATCCTTTTTCCTAAAATTCTTCCCAAACGTTTTTGCCTTCCCAATTGGGTTGAGTGCTCAGACTTCATTGATTGTGTCAGCATCAAAAGGGACATACCTTCCCCGAACAAAACTCATTACTGTTGGGGCTTCCCTTTTTAGGATGAAAGCATTGGCAAAAAATTCTTTCATTATTTCACTATACCCCTCCTTGGGGTACGAGACCAATGTTTCCCACCTTCTTCTTTGAATCTCCTGCACTATCGGGGGAACTTGAGAAATTTCAGACAACACCACTGTTCTTTCTTGAATTATTCCCCTCTTATGCATAGTATTGTAGTGTTCCTTGCATTTTGCTGATCGAAATCGTCGTCTATCAACTGCGCGTCCACTAAAAAATGAGCCATCAGCTTTCCTCTTCACAGGTAGCTTAGATGCCATAGTACTTAACCTGTAGAATATCAACAGAATCAGTACTCAATTACAATCACACAGCATCCTACAAGCCATATCTTATGTCAAGCAAAGCTAAATGCAGTGGATCAATAAAGTTCAAGAGCAGCATCTTTTCCATTTTGAAAGCTTTTATCATTTTAACATTCACATTTAATTACACATTCTAAAACTTATCAAGAACCAACAGTTGTAGGCCCATAAAGTAATATGGAAGTTTATTCCCAAAAATTCAATTTCAACCAATTCACCAAAGATTTTCACAAGCTTAAGCTAAGGACAACCCACATTTAACTCTAACTGCGAGTCCAAAACCTCAATTTTCTAATCAAAGCCAATTATATCAAAAAGTCCCAAATTTAGTCTCACCAAACCCTCATCAAACAATTTTTTTTTTCAATTATTCCTCATTATGGGCAGAATTCAACAAGTTGAATATGGAAACATATTATACATGAGCTAAATTGCATATCCAAACAATCAATTTGCAGAAAACCTCATGCTACAAGAAAAACCCAATTTCACATAGTGTCAACCCTAACCAAGCAATTAACACAATTCCACCTCATTTACAATCAATCTCCAAAAATCCAACAATGGAATCAAGTTAAAAATGCACTCAATTGTAAGATTAAATCATCAATTTATCATAAATTGTATTTCACACAAAACCCCCAAATTGACACATTCAAACCCTAAGCATCTAATTAACCTAAAAATGAAAACACTCATCATCCAAAACATCAAAGAAAACCCACCATTAATTTTCAGAATGAGCAAAAACTAAACAAATCTATGGATCAACTTGGAAGATATTCCGGGCAAAAGAGCATACCTTACAAAATGGCAACAATGGAGGAGAGAAAGAGAGCACAAAGAGGGAGAAAACACAATGAGAGAGAGAATGTGTGAGAGAGACATGACTAAGGAAAAAGAGAAGAAGTGAGAAGAAAAATGGTGAGGAGGAAAAAAATGGCTGGACGTGAGGAGCTCTTGTGTGTGTGTGAAGGTGGAAGAGAAACAAAGAGTGAAGAGTGCAGAAAGTGACAACGTGAGGTAAAATAGGATACCCCTTTTTTTTATACTTACATAATGGACCACCCGGTGGTACACATACCGCTTAGCGGTACGAAGTCAAAGAGGAGCCATTTTTCTGGCACTTCCACCGCCCAGCAGTACCACTGGCCGCCCATCAGCTCGTAAAAACAAGTACCGCTCGACAATAATATTATCGCTGGGCGGTACAAACTCAAAGGAGGCTTATTCGGTAAAACCCACTAGGCCGCCCAGCAGTACTAACATCGCCCAGCGGTATGTACAAATCCCGGTCGCCCAGCGTTACTCTGGCCACCTGGTGACCTCAACTCAGAGAAGGCTCCTCTTTTTTTCTTTTATATCACCGCCTAGTGACCATTTGGCCGCCCAGCGACTTGGTTGCTGCAAAATTTTGCAACTTAAACCTCTTTTTGAACATTTCATTCCCTTCTAACTAAAATGCAAATCATGCTTGAAAGGAAAAGAAATAACAAGACAAAATGAGTTCACACACTCCAAACTTAAATAAAAGCACTTACACACAAAATTCTAGAAGTAATCAACACACTAAAGATGCAACAAAGCAAACAATACAAAAGAAAGCTTAGAAAAGCATAACAAATGCAAAAGTAAAGTTAGGAAAACTCTCTAGCATGGGTTACCTCCCATGAAGTACTTGTTTAACGTCTTTAGCTTGACAGTGCTGCTTGTTATGGTGGCTTGAAATAAGAGAGGTAAGATGACATTTTTCTTTTATCAAATCTTTCCCTCCATACTCGAATATTGGACTTGTAATCCTCTCCAAAGGTGATTTGAATTCTACTTGAACCTGATAGTTCGGAATACACCTTAGCTTGTGGAATTTCATCAAGCCATGGAGGTCTCAATTTTTCAACAGATGAGGGATTAACTTGTAGTGAACCATGGCTAATGGGAGGACCCTTCTCTATACTAGTAATCTTAGATATAGGAGGACTTTTCTCCTTTTTATCAACAATTTTTGAAGTAGGAGGATCTGCATTGATTGATAAGGAAGGACTCTTACTAGCCAAATTCTGTAGAGGCTTATCTTGAATGTATTTGACAGGAGCAGAGAGATCTGATATTGGTGCAAATTTATTAAAAACATTGATAGCCACCTGATCACCATCCACCCTCAATATGAGCTCTCCTCTAGGTACATCAATTAATGCTCTTGAAGTAGCTAAGAACGGTCTTCCAAGAATCAGGGGGATATCAACATCCTCGTCCATATCTAAAATCACAAAATCAGTTGCAAAAATAAATTTATCCACCTTTACTAACAAATCTTCAACTATTCCATAAGGATTCTTCACCGACTTATCCACAAATTTGAGAGTTACCATGGTGGGTTTTATTTGTCTAATCCCCAGTTGCTTGAAAATGGATAAGGGCATAAGATTAATGCTTACTCCAAGATCGCGTAGGGCTTTACCAAATGTTCTATCACCTATGTTGCAAGGAATTGAAAAACTTCTAAGATCCTTAAGCTTAGGAGGAAGCTTCTTTTGTAGAATTGCATTGCACTCCTCCGTAAGCATAATAGTTTTTTCATTCCTAATCCTTCTCTTCTTAGACAATAACTCCTTCATGAATTTCACATAAGAGCGTATTTGTTCTAGAGCTTCGGCAAACGAGATGTTGATTTGCAGCTTGTTAAATACCTCTAGAAACTTCCCAAACTTTTTTTTACCATGCTCCTTCTTGAGTCGTTAAGGGAATGGTGACTTGATAGTTGGTGGTGACATCTTCATTTCTTGCCCCTTTTGTGACTCCTTTTCATTAGAGTCATTGAGCGAGCTACCTTGAGATTTTTTAGCTTCCTCATGAGACACTTCTTCACTAGGCTCCTCAACTTTACCTTCACTGTTTTTCTCCTTCGATGGTTGAAGTTCAATTACTTTCCCACTCCTAGTTATTATGGCATTCGCATGCTCAATTCCTCTAGGATTTGGGACTGTGTCACTTGGCAATGAACTTGGAGGTTTATCTGAAAGTTGTCTTGCTAATTGCCCCACTTGAGATTCCAAATTTTGGATTGATGCCTCTTGATTCCTAAATACACCTCTTGTCTCATCCATGAAATCGGTTGTCTTTTGGACAAAAGAAGAGGTTTGAGAAGCTAGTTTCTTTAAAGCTACTTCCCATGAAGCCTTCTTCTTAATAGGTGGAAGTTGAGATGAAGAGCCTTGATGCGAAGAGTGTTGAGGAGGACCTTGATATAAAAATTGTTGTCTCTGAGGAGCTTGGTTGCCTTGATTACCTTGGTTACTCCATGAAAAGTTAGGGTGATTTCTCCACCCCGGATTATAAGTGTTGGAGTAGGGGTTGTATTGTTGCCTTGGAGGGTTATTCATAAAGTTGACTTGTTCTTGAGATGGAGATCCAAACATGTTACCCGGACAATCTACATTCTCATGTTCTCCTCCACAAAAATCACACGACAAAGGAGTATTACTTACTGCATTCACCTTAAGAGTGTCAACTTTCTTCATGAGATTCTTAAGTTATTGAGTCAAGATTTTGTTCTGAGCTAAAAGTGCATTCATCGAATCAACCTCCAAATATCCTCTCTTCGCCACTGCTCTTTCCCCATTTCTTTGGTAGTCATTGTTGGCCATCATTTCAAACAGGTCCCAAGCTTCTTCCGGAGTTTTATATTTCAAAGCCCCGCCTGCTGCAGCATCAACCATTGCTCTAGTTTGAGGTAGCATGCCATTATAGAAGCTTTGCACCTTGATGGCATTTCCTCAATATTTCATTGTATCTCTCCCATGCTTCACTGAGAGACTCCCCATCAAACTGCCCGAATGATGTGATCTCACTTCGCAACTTTGCAGCCTTGGATAGGGGAAAATATCTTGTCAAAAATTTCTGGACCAAAATTGCCCAAGTAGTTATGCTTCCTCTTGCAATGAGTCTAACCAGCTCTTAGCATTGTCCCTCACGGAGAAAGGAAACAATCTCAAACGAATGGCATCCTCACTCACTCCATTCAACTTCACAGCATCATAAATTTGAAGGAACCCTTGTATGTATGCATGTGGGTCCTCAGTATCAAATCCCCCAAACTGATTATTTTGAATTAAATGGAGTAGAGCTGGCTTCAATTCAAAATTATTCGCTTGAACTGGAGGTCTTGCTATGCTCGCCCCACACCCATCCATGCTAGGAATAGAGTAATCCATGAGAGTCCTAGCAAGTTGATATGGTGGTGGAGGATCTACATTTTCTCCATTGTCTTCTCCATTGGAGGATCTATTTTCTCCATTATCCGCCATGTCTTCAACAACTATTTGAGTGCTATCCCAATTCCTTCTTTGTTCTCTTAATTGCTTTCTCAAAGCTCTTTCAGTCCTTCTTATTTCTGGGTCAAAAATAAGTTAATCCTAATGAACTTTACCTCGCATAAAATGAAGACAATGTGTCAGAACAAAGATAACTAAATAAAATACAAAATTTAGATATAAAATTTTAAACATACTAAAATAAGTAAAATAAAGAAAACTAAACACAATAATGAATAAATGAAAAAAAAGACAAATGTTTAAACTAGTAGCTGCCTTCGATATTACCGATATTAGTAAAATAGATCCCCAATAACGGTGCCAAAAACTTGATGGGAACATAACAAGTGTACCGGATCGTCAAGTAATAAAAACGGTGAGAAAATCAGATATCATTCTCAGGGATCAATGACCAATTACCAATTCACGAACTTAGTTACTATTTAAACTAAAGTTTGGATCAAAGAGAGCTCTAATGAAACTAACACAGCAGTGAAAGAACCAAAGCAATGACAATATTTTTGGGATTTTATATTGCTAATTTAACAAACACTTGATATGCGATATGATAAAAAGTTTAATTAATGAAAGAATTGGGATTAAGTTTCATTTGATTTCATTTGCTACATATTAACTTAGAGTTAAAATAAATTTCTACTTCTATTTTGTTATCAGATTCTCCAAAATATTCAAGTCCTAATTCCTTAGGCACAATCCTAGTTAAAATCCCTAATTCCTTAGGTGATTCTAAAAGGGAAAAAGCATTAAGATTAAGAATCCAACTAGATAACAAGCATTCATTGACTATTCCTAGTACGATGAATCACAAGGTTCACAAACTCAAACAAAGTTTACACATCAAATTTCCACCCAATGCATAAACCTAAAATTCATTCTAAGGATAATTAAATCTTAGAAAGCTTTAAGAACAGAGATTATAAACTCAAAACATAAGAATCCATTAAGCATAACTAAAACCCAAGTTAAATACAAGCAAAATCTATCAAAATCCACTCAATCCCAACAAGGGAGAGTTTAGCTAGACATAGAAACAAATACAGAAACTAAAACAATAGAGAAGAAGATGAAAAACTCCATGAAAGATTGAAGAAAATCTGAGCTCCTATTCTTCTTCTCTTCAAGTCCACCTCTAAGTTTTCCAAATTAGGTCAAGTTTCGTATCCCTCTTCTCTGTGTTGAAAAACCTCTTTCCTTAGCTAAAAATAGCTCATCTGATGTGAATTTGGGCCAAAATATAAATGGGCCTGCGTGACATCCATCGCCCAGTGGCTAGTTGGCCGCCCGGTGACCTGCACTAATTTTTTGTGTAGTGAGCCATCTGACCTTCCATCGCCCAGCAGCCAGTTGGCCGCCCGGCGACCTGGGCTACCTTCCATCGCCCAGCGGCCATTTGGCCGCTCGACTACCTGGCTTCTTCTGCAGCTTCCTTTTCCCTTGTTTTTCTAAGCTCCTGGGGTCCAAAATACATGTCTAGCAGTTCAATGAGCTCTTCCATTTGGCTTCGAGCTTTATCTTTCTTTAACCTTCACTGTACATACAATAACATAAATGAGATGGAAAACATTCCAAAATACAACCAAACCTCCATGAAATCCATCAAAGTAATTATTTTATGCCATCATAGTCAAAATCAGATTTAATGAGGCAAAACAATGTAAAAACCTAGAAGTAAATGGCTAAATCCAATCAAAAAGCATAAGTAAAAACAAATAATCCGCAGGATTATCAAAGGTATTCTTCACATCAAATTACTTTAATGGCCACTCTAGATTAACTGCAAGAGATAGTATAACTCTTATAGTATTCATTTTTGCCACAGGAGCAAAGGTCTCTTAATAATCAATCCCATAAGTCTGGGTGTATCCCTTGGCAACCAATCTAGCTATGTACCTGTCAATTGTTCCATCTGCCTTGTACTTCACCAAAAACACCCACTTACATCCTATTGTCTTCTTATCCCTAGGAAGTTCAACCATCTCCCAAATAGAATATTTTTGGAGAGCCTTTATTTCCTCTATCATGGCTGATTTCCACTTAAGATCTTCAAAGGCTTCCTGAAAATGACTAGGAACAGATACACAGAATAACTGAAGAGCAAAGGTAAGATAAGGTTTGGACAAACGATGGTAAGACACAAAATCAATGATAGGATAGACAATATTAGAGGATGAGTTCGAGAAACCCAACCTATCAGGTGCTTTCCGTTCACGAAAAGGATATCTCCTACCCAGATCTTCAACCTATGGATTCAATATAAGGATTTCTGGGATCAAGGAAGGCAAAGAAGAATATACCTCAGAATCTGTCTCGGAAGAGTCATCCGATGGCATGGTAGTGTCACTGAGAGGGGCATTGGAGCTTGGAGGGGATATTACAGCAACATCCTTGTTCTTCCTTATATAGCTGTGTTTGAATAGCAAGTTACCCGATCTATCCACCCTTTCTTTAGTGGGTTCAGATTCAGTCTCAATAGATTTAGGACTATTAAGAGACTCCCCCTGACTCTCTGAACTCCAAAACCTCTTTTCCTCCAGTCATAATCTTTCCTCTTCCTTACTATTAAGCTCCCCCTGAAGAACAAAGGATACATCCCTTGAAAAATAGAACTCATATTCATATAATTGAACATCCATGGAAACATGGTATTTTCCAGTAGGAGGGTGGTAGCATCTATAGCCCTTTTGAGAGTTAGAAAAACCAAGAAAGACATATTTAAGGGCATGTGGACCAAGTTTATCTCTTTAATGTGAGTGTCTATGAACATAACAGACATAACCAAAATTCTTAATACAAGCATCTATAGCCCTCTTTTCCTCCTTTGTTATTTGGAAAGCATGGTCAGATTCAGATTGCGGAGCATGTGTCCCCTCTAAGTAGTAAAAGTTGCCTCTCTCCTTACTAATGCCAATCATCCTCTTCATAGGATTGTCCTGAAACACACAGTGGGTAGAATGAAAGGTTACAAAACAATTGAGGTGTTTAGTGATCTTGCTAATTGAAAGAATATTATTAGAGAGAGTAAGTGTAAGTAAAACAGAAGACATAGGAAGGGTAGGAGAAAACAAGATTTTTCCAACCCCTGAGATAGGCATAGGAGCCCCGTTAGCAACCTGAACAGACTTAACAACCAAAGGTATTAGAGTGTCAAGTAGAGAAGGATTACTAGTCATATAATCAGTGGCCCCTGAATTAATAATCCAAGTGTTAGAGATAGTGGAAATTAAGGCAGAGCCAGAATTACCTTCTTGAGGAGACACACGGGAGACTTGAGATGTAAAGCAGTAGAGAAAAGAGTGTCATTAAGAACAACCTGAGTAGATTTCTTATTTTTTTCTCTTAGCTTGTTTTAGTTTGAACCACTCTGGATAGCCATGCTTTTTTCTAGCAAACATCTTTTGTGTGTTTGGTGCTGTTGCAGTGAATACAAAAGAGAGGTGGTCGTGGGTTATGCTTCTAGATAGCCAGTGCAGAGGCCTCAAAATGTTCTTCCGATCCCGTGGTGGCTTGTCTTTGTGCCTCATGATGAACATGCAAGTATGCTTCCTCTAGACTTGGGATAGGGGAGGTTGCTAAGATTCGACCTCTAACCTGATCTAGATTGTGATCAAGACTTGCAAGGAATATATAAACCCGATCCTCACCAGTACGTTTCTTTAATTTCTCAATATCAATTGGACATTTCATATCATTTGGCCTGTGATAATTAAGTTCCAAAAAAATGGAGTTCAACTCATTGTAATACTCTGCAAGACATCGACTGCCTTGGCGTGATTGAAATGATTTCTTCATCAGTTCATACACTTGAGAGGAATCCGAGACATCACGGTAGCCCCTCTTGACTGTATCCCACATCGCCTTAGTTGTTCCATACTGCACAAAATGTGTCATCAGCTTTTCGATCATGGAATTGATGAGCCATGATTTGACTAATGAGTCTTCAGCCTCCTATTCATCATAGTTGGGATCATCTTCTACAGGTGTAACCTTCCTTCCAGTGAGATATCCCTTCTTCCTTCTACCAGCAATTTGCATCTCCATAATTTGTGCCCAAACACGATAGTTAGTACCTTCCAACTTAACAAAAGTTGTTGGAGAGGAAGTTTCGTGAAAGATCACAATGGATGGAGTCTTTTTGTTAGAAATAACGGCCTCTGTTTCCTCAACCATGATATAGAAGAAGACAAAGGAAGAAGGCGGCTAGGGTTCAACCAAGAGAAAAATAGCAACAATGGAATAGTTTTCTTTTTAGCTCTGATACCAAATTGAACTTATGACTAAAATGAATATTTCATTGATCTTAAATGTGTATTTATTCAGAATAAACTACTGTGCAATAAATCTAACAGGTAATATCCTATTGATTCCTATCTAAATAAGTATGTAATTAATATAGAATATTCTACAATAACTATATATACAGTTGTACATGCTAACTCATACTCCTACGGATTTTATAGCTGCATAATATATTGAAATCATAGTAAGTGATTCTAAGAGAACAGATACTATAGGAATTTGAAAAAATTACGAGACAACCCAAAATAATAAGCAAAAGTAGAGAGAATTTTATATGCTCTCATATTAAATAATTTTCTTGCTCTGCATCACTTATAAGTAATGATTAATATCACAAAAAAGAATTCGTTAGATGCATATGAATGTTTCTGATTGGCTAGTTTGTTTTCAATAACTAATTCTTTCAAATTTTCACTCCTGATTTCTGCCTTTTACTCTCTCTATTCGTGTCATCTGTGTTCATAAGTCATTCGTAAAAAAATTATCGTAGCAAATAGCACTACTCATCACTTATTGATACTCACATCATGATTGTGGGCTATCCTTATCTCTTCTAATAAAATTAGAATAATGTTGACAATATATTTTTTAATATTTTTTAACATTTATTTTATTATTGATTTACCTCATATACTTAAAAGGATTATAAAGAGATAAATACTAATAATATTACTTTTAGACCAATAATAAAATAAATATTAAAAAATATATAAAAAATATGTTATTAGCCTTTCTCATAAAAAATTTTAAAATTCTTATACTTACGATAGTCAACTAAATCTCAATTATATAAAAAAAAATTGTTAACTTTTCATGATGCTATGCTTCACGTCCCACTTCGCAGTCCCATGGCCATCGGGGTCGTGGTCGTTGAACCTAGGGGTAGAAATAGGCCAGGTTGTCCGTTAGGAACCTATGACCTGGCCTGCCTGAGGTCTGGTCTGACCTTACTTGTTTACTAAACAAGTTAGGCCAATGCTTTTTTAAAAATCTGTTTAATTAAAAATGTCAAGTCTCAGGCCATCTAATAGGCCTTTTAAACTTGGTAGGCTGGCTTAGGCTATTTAATTATATATAATATAATATATAATATTATCATAATTATAAATTATAATTATAATTATTAATTTATTATAATATATTAATATATTTTTTAATTAAATTTTAATAAAAGTCAATAATTAAAACTTAAGTTAGTAAGTTAGAATAGAAATAACATATTTATTAATATATTTAACATAATATATTTATTAGAATGAAAATAATAAGTTAACACTCACTCCTTACTTTTATAAATACTCACTACTTTTTTGCTCTGATCTTTGATCGATGTGAGACTTGAAAAACTAGAGTAAGAAAGTGAGTAACTTGGTATATCTCCAAGTCCCACATCGACTAAAGAATAGAGTAAGAAAGTAATGAACATCTATAACACTCACCCGTTACTTTTATAGATGCTCACTATTTTCTTACTCTGATTTTTAGTCGATGTGGGACTTGAAAGACTAGAGTAAGAAAGTGAGCAATCTGGTATATCTCCAAGTCCCACATCGACCAAAGACTAGAGTAAGAAAGTAGTGAGCATCTATAAAATTAAAAGGTGAGTGTTAAATTATAACAAAGACCTATTAGCTTTGAGTAGGCCCATTGGCTTATTTCAAGGCTTAGACCTGTTAGCTTATATAAAGGCATATTGATTTATTTAAAGGTAGGTCTGTTAGCCTATGTAAGACATGTTGATCTATTTAAAGGTAAGTCTGTTAATCTATGTAAAGGCTTGTTGATCTGTTTAAAAGTAGGCATGTTGGCCTATTTAAAGATCTCATTGCAAAGTATGCCTTTAAATAGGCTTTCAGGTCAGGTTAGGCTTTTAAAAAGGCCAGGTCAGGCCTTAAAAATCAGCCTATTATAGGCTCATAAGCCAGACTCAAGCCTTATAATTGGGATACAGGCCAGGCCTGTTTAAGATAAAGTCTGACCTGGTCTGACTTGTTTCCACCCCGAACCCAACTAGGCTGGTGTTGCTGCTGGTCAAGGCGGTGGTGATCCAAGTTTAAGCATTTTTCATCTGCCACCGATACATTTTCTCCGACAGATGTTGCAGCACAAAATTGAAGAAGATGAAAACAAATCCAATTTGAGGAAAGAAGAAAATTATTGATTCATACCACGAACTCTCATAACTAAACAAAAACTCTCCTTTCTCTCTCCAAAACTTGTTTAAAGTTTAGCATAGGTTTTTATTCTGCTTTCATTAATTCTTTATTTTATTTTATTTTTTGCTTTCCTCTTCAACAAGTGTATTGGGTTACTCATGATTTTTTGGTCATGGAAAGTAAAAAAAAAAATCCTTTGAAAATTAATCCTGAGTACTTTTTGTTTATGGGTTTTCAGCCTTGGAGGAAGAGTGGAGGTTTGGCTGATTTTATACAAATGGAGGTTCGGTTAAGATTATGTCTGAATTTGTGGGATTGAGTGGAATGAAGAGAATGAAATAGAATAGAGATATATTTCATTATTTAGTTATGTTAAAAAAAAGATAGAATAAGATGAAAGTGAGTAAGATAGATTCGATCCCATTTCACAAAAAATTATCAATTTTCTTCATCCTAATTTGAGATGTATGAGATGAAATTATTTTATTATTATTATTATAATTAAGATTTCATCTCATTCCATAAAAAATAATCCACTTTTTAAATAATAAAATGATAACATTACTTTATTTTATCTTAAAATATCTAAACAATAAAATGATAGTTTTATCACATTTCATTCTATCTCATCTCATTTCATTACATTTCAGTCTATTAATTACTAAATATTCAAACATAGCCTAAGTTTTTAGTCCTGCAAATGGGTTTGGGGGCCCCTATGAGAGAAGATGAAAAGTTAATGAAAATCTTTTGATTTTTATTTTATTATTATAATTGAGATTTAGTTAACTATGATTAGAATAAGAATTTTAAAAAAAAATTATCAGTGGAGAGACAAAGAATGGTTCACAAAGTTGAAGTAGGTACTAATCAATGCTAGTGTAAAAAAATTGTCTTTTGAAAGCATATAAGAATCTTTAAAAAAAGTTACAACCAAAATTTTGGTTTTCAAGCTTGGACGGTAAAATTTTAAGAGAAAGGTTAACAATATATTTTTTAGATATTTATTTCAACATTTATTTTATTATTGTTAACATTTTTTCAAATTCTAAAGTGAATTTTTAAAAATTCGCAATTTTTCTTTTGCTAAATATCCCTCGTTAACTGTTGTGTGCCATGAAGTAATGATACGTGACAAAAATAATTTTGTGCTTCGTTCATCTTTATTTACAATAGTAGTGGATCTAGAAAAGTTGAACAGTAGTGACTACTAACAATATAATATCTAGATAATAATATTTACATTAATATAATTTAAATCCAATAAAAGTATAAACACATATGATTGCAACCTATTGATCAAAAGGTAGTGGCATTTCCTCCACTGGCCATAACATGGATCTGCTATTGGTGTATGAAGTTTTATATTAACTAGTTATCTTGCGTTTCACGAGTTATTTTATTTTATTAATTTTATTAAAAATACTTAATTCTCAAAGTGAATTCAACAACTTTTCATGGTAATTTTATGATTTTATATTATATATTATATTATTATTACTTAATTAATTCTTTTCTTACTAATATTACTTTTCAAAATTGTTGTCATTTTCTAATATATTAATTTTACTATATGCCATTACTACTATTTGATTTATTTTTTCTTACCAACACAGTATCTTGGATTGGTTTTTCTTATCAACACACACACCTCGATGCTGTTTTTTATTTTATTTTATTATACTATTGTTTTATTTTAAAATCTAACATAATCTTTATTTAATATTTAATATTTTTATTGAAATTAAATTTTCACTTTTAAATGTAATTTTTTATACTATTATTACTGGTACTTGATTAATTTTTTTACTAACACGCACATAGTAACATTGTTGTCTTTTTATTTCATTATTCTATTATTTTTTTTAAAATTTAACTTAATCTTTATTTTTGTTTAATATTTATTATTTATATTAAAATAAATTTTTAATTCTCCATGAAATTTCATAATATGCTTCATAATATGCTATCACTATTACGTGATTAATTTTTTATCTTATGTACATTCACACTTTGTTTTTTTTAAGTTTATTATTCATTATCTTCTTTCAAGACTCATATATAATTAATGATATTATTAAATTTCTCTCGAGGTAATTTAAATATACAAAATATAGATTAATTGTAATAATAAACAACTTGAAAAGTAAAATATTAAAATTTATTCATATTTTGTTACTTGACAAAAGATTAAAAATTGAATAAAAATTTAACACATCATATACTAAACAATATCTATGTTTACTATGTTATTTTATTTTATTATTTATAAAAATCTAGACACATCTTATGCTAATATTGTTAGTATAAATAAAAGAATTATATTATCAATAAAATATACAACAAATAAATAAAATCATAAATATTATTCAAATATTCTTATTATTAGAAATTATAAGATTAAAATTAAAAAACAATAGATTTTTTAAATATGAAAAAGAATAGCATTTAAAGGGAATTTGACAAATGTATTTTTATTTTTCTTTATTTAAGATTAATATATGTAATAGAGTATTTTTTTCTAATTTATTAAAAATGAAAGGTTAGACAGGCAAAAGGTCATAAAAGATATGACAGAAGAAATGAAAAGTCAAAAAAGAAAACAAAGTGAAGTTAATTATAATTATTATAATTTTAAAAAATTAAAAAAATCATAATTTTGGAAAAATGCCATGTGACAATTTTAGTGGAACAATTTTTATATATAGTTATAGATAGATAGATAAATACTAAATAAGCTTAAACTCATTTTTTAATAAGAAATTGAATGAAAATGCAAGTACAAAGAGTAAAGTAAGATGTTGTATGTAACATCCTAATTTTAATTTTAATTATTTTATTAATATATTTTAATTTCTTATTAGAACAACATGTTACATAAAAAACTACTGACATTTTATTAGTTTATATGTATAATATTTTACATGGATTTTAGGATACATTCTTCTAGAGTTAGTTAAAGATGATTGATGATTTATTGATGATTGATGATAATGACTGATAGATGACCATTATGAGATAACTTATTGCATAAGTTTATCTTGAATGAATTTTCTGAATATGATTTTAAGATTTTGATGCAATTTGATGATTGATTTGATTTGTAAAAGGATTTTTGATTAATGACATAAAATGAACCTCTATTTTGGGAAGGGAAATGACTTGATTTAGCTTTAGCCACCTTCCCACTTATTACATTGTAATGATTTGAAATGTTTTTTCCTCGAAACAACTATAATGATTATGATAACACGATTTTAAAATGATTATTGAGAATTATGAGATTCTCACCCCATTTCTTTGATTTCCATAATGATTTTAGAATATTTTCGTGCAGACTTTAGAGGCGAAGAAGAGCCTAATCCTTTAGATGTTTCGTTCCATTTTGATTTGACTGATGTATGTGGTTGTATATTGTTTTTTGCGCCTTAGTGGCATACGATGTACTTGATATATTTTGATGTACTTGATGTACTATTTGTATATGACACAGTTCTTTTGCATGTAATATGTACTTTCACTACATGCTCATATTTTGTATATTAAAAGCATATTTCTACAAAAAAAAATTGATATTGATCTAAGTAACATATTTTAATATGATTGCTAATGCATAATTCTGAATATTTCATTAGTTTGAGTATTAAGACATTACAAATGACATAAAAAATGATTGTACATATAGAGATTAAATTGAAAACTTTTTTCATATGGGGGCTAAATAAAAAATAAATATCATGTATAGGAATTAAAATATATTTTAATCAAAATCTATTGGTCTCTTATTATGGTGCACCTTGATTTAGTATAAATAAATAGAAAAAAGTTCTTTTAAACTGAGATTATTTTTAAAGTGAATAAGTAAGAATACTTTTTTTTATTTAATTTAAAATGTATCATGGTCTTAACCCACTAACATTCAATAATAAGTAGACTCTTACTGTTGAAGAGTATATCGATGGATTATATATCGAAATGTAAATCAACTCTTAACACTCAACTCTGATATCTTTTACATCACCGGCTAACCCATATTTATATGCATAAACAAGCCAATAATTTGCATGGCATGGTGCTACTCTAATAGCCAAGACTTTTAGCTCCGTCAATCACTCAATGGAAGTTTAAGATTTGTTTTGAATTCCGACCTTTCTTTTTTCGGTGGCAGACAATGGCGGGACTTCATCAAAACTTTTGCCATGACAAAGGTGCTACAAAAAATTTTAAATTTGATTTACCAAAAAAGATTCAGATATTAATTAAATTATTTTTTATTACAAAAAGTTAGGCATAAAAGTTTAACTTCTTAAAGTATGCTTAAGAGAAACCCTCTCTAATATAAATTAGAAAACCTTAAAAAAATTGAATCATATGCTTAAATAAAACCTTAGAAAAATGTTTTCCTTATCAAAAAGTTGGAAGAGAAGTATTCTAAAATTGTTTGCATTGTATGTGCACAATTTAAACTATTAAACAAAATTATTGTGGGATCATGGTTTTATTCAATGGATTGTATTGGAGTACGTGAGAGGAATGTGCGAGTAAAAATTTAGGGTTTTATTCAAAAGATTGTATTGGAGTACGTGAGAGGAATGTGCGAGTAAAATTTTATGCTAATATCATTACTCAAGTTGCATATATACTAACTGATTGAACATGCAAAATTTAAAAAATATTATGATATCATAATTCGTAATACAAGACTCAAGAATCCAACAAAAACTAATCACAAGAAACATATATTCATAATTCATTAGTACTAACAAAGGGGGAAAAAAACTTTACGGGCAGCTTTCCCCTGTGCCCTTATAAAGTTCTGCCAATGGTGGCAAACGCATATGATAATAGCTTGATTTTATATATTTTTCCCATCAAAGTGATTATTATTATGTTTTAATATATGTATAATTTTAGTGATTTTGTGATATTATTATTTATTAATTTAAATAATCTAATCATTTAATTAATGTGACAAGTAGAGTTAATTCACTTTGACGAATCTTGGGCAACTATGATAATAATTAGGAGTTGTTATGGTATCCATGTAAAACTATTTGTACCGGAATTCATATTGACGCATGACATATAGATAAAGTAATATTAAAGTAGGTCTTTTTATAAATTTAATTGCAAATAAATACTCTTTAAAATAAAATCACAGCATGGTCCTCTCTTTTTTTTTTCACATTAAAAGATGGTCATCTTCAACTTCTAGCAGATCAACCAAATTCGAGTTAGGTTTTTCTGTTGAAACTCAACCCAGAGCTTAAAACTTCAAATTTTTGTACCGATTCACACACATTTCTTAGAGCTTTTTATATTTGGATAATATCTAACAAAATTCATAAAATAAAGAACTTAAAACATGAAGTTTCAAGCCAAAAAAGGGTCTAAATTTTTTGAACACCATCAACTTCGTTTTTCATAATTTGAGCTCTTCTAGCTCAATTTTCAATGAGTATATTTCAACTCTGCAAATCATAAATCATTAGGTATATAAAAAATATGCTATTATGATAAACAGAAGACATTACTAAAATGTGAAGCAATAACGGCCATGGTAAATCCATACATTCCCGAGGAAGCTTCTGGTTTATCAATATTAGCTGCACCAAGAACCTTAAAGGCATCCCACACCTGTTAATTAGATAATCATTTCAGATATATAGATTTGAAATACTATACAGAACCAAAAAAGTTGTACAAGATTTAAATCAGCATGCATATTTAAAACCAGGAATGATCTCTTGGTAGGACAAGGAATGATGTGGGACAATGATGCCGTTCAATTTTATTTTTTTTAAGGAAAAAAAGCCCAGTTCCATCCTATCCATAAGACACCGACTATATGTGAAACTTGATATATGGCTGTCAAAGAAATTCTAGAAAGCAAATATACGAATTATTTGGTTCAATAACCTGATATTGCTCTCTAACAATAACATATCCAGGGGGATAAAAAAGTTCAAATTTTGAATCGTTTTTCCTCAAAAAAACACAACGAAAAAGAAAAAGATAACGTTTTTGGGCTGCAAATTCACTTTGTCTCGAGGAAAAAACCACAGATCGGGTATATCCAAGTGCTCTAGATGTTCTGCAAACCTCTGGTGTTCTCCTTATTATAAGATACGTGTATTAAAAATACATGGAAAAGGCGAAAGTTGCTTCCATCAGGAATTTCTGGCCTTGATAAACCAACCCAGCTTTATAATAACCCCCCCCCCCAAAAAAATTTTTTTTTTTATTAAGGAGCATAATTTTCTTACGAGAAAAAAAAATTAAACTTTATTTTCCATGCAAGGCTGTAACAAAATCTATTTCACCCGATTAAAAGACCACAAATACTTCCTCTTTTTTTGTCCTTATTTTTTATCTTGCTTGTGAAATTTAATTTTTTTTAAAACATATATAGGGGGAAAAAATTAAAAGGAGAAGGGGAGAGGGAGAGGGAGAGGGAGATGGAGATGAGAGGACAAGATCAGTTATTGTTGGTGAGCGTCATAATAATAAAGCAAATTTCGTTGCATACAAATACTTTATAAAAAGAAATCCCAGTTAAGTGAAACTAAAATTTGAGTGAGAAATCACATTCACAGTTAAACGTCCAAAAGGTAGAAGCAAGTGACATGGTGAGTGCTTGAAATACCATACAGAACCAAAAAAGTTGTACAAGATTTAAATTAGCATGCATATTTAAAACCAAGAATCACCTCTTGGTATGACAGGGAATGAGTGCTTCACCTCTTAAATGCTTCACAGGGGCATAGTAATCGCTAATGTCCTTACAGACATAAGTAAAGGGAGCTTAATAGTCAGAGGCTGCAATAGCGAGATTGAGAGATAGAAAGTATAAGGATGGACGGATTTGAGATTGAGATTAAGCGAGTGATTTGGTCTGGGCGGAGGGATTTGAGAGAGGGAGAAAGAATGAGAGGGAGGGAGGGACAGAGGAGGGATTTGAGGATTTGGGAAAATCTAGTACGGGCGCGTGTAAAAGATTAAAGAGAGTTGATTTGGTCAATTTTTTTTATGCAATTGAAATTTAGCTACGAAAAAATTTGGTAGCTAATCCATAGTTAATTAGCTACGGATTAGCTGTGAAATAAATTTTCTTAGTTAAATTCCGTAGCTAAATTGTATCAATTCCGTATTTATTTGCTTGATAAAAATTTTCTCTTCGTGATTCGAAATTTAGTTAGAGAATTTTATTTCGTAACTAAATTTCGTAACTAAACCGCAGCTAATCTGTAACTATTTGTTTGATAGAATTTTATTCAAAATTTAGTTATGAAAATTTAATTCATAACTAATCCGTATCTAATTAGCTATAGATTAGCTACCAAAATTTTTTTATAACTAAATTTAGTAGCTAATTTATAAAATTCTTGTAGTGTGGCAAGATTTTGATAAATTCTTTCATGAACTAAGGGTTAAACCCGCATGTGTATTCTTAAAAAATTAATTAAATTTAGAGTTAAAAATTCAATGAATCCATGAGTTTCAATAACAATACAGAAGAAGAAAAAAACCCTCAATTGGTCTAATTTAATCAAATTGACAAATATCCATATGAATCTTAAGATTATTTGAGATAATCAAGTAGGAATCCTCCATAAAATTATACGAAATACAATTCCCTAATTTTTTTTTATATATAATAAGAGTTCATCCATTGCAAATTTTATCTCTTTTAAGGATTATTTTACAAAATTAATTACTAGATCAAAAATATTTTACACGTCAATGTCACTATTCTACATGGATATTTTTTATTAATCCATATAAGTAAGGGATTTGGAACCCAAACTTGTGCTTGGGTTCCATAGAATCTCCCTAATAATTATCTGCTCATGACTTGAATTTAAAGTTGAGTTTTTCTATATCTTTCTAAAAGAATCTCCTACTAATCTTCTTAATACTAAATTAAAAGTATTAAATAAAAAAATAAATACACTCAATATCTTAGAAATATAAAATATTCAATATTTACTTCATTTAGGGTGGTGAAGAGCAATCTTTTCATCAAGGTTCTCCATATTGATGTAGGTCATATTGAATCTCTTAAGGTATTTACGAAGGGGCTCATCGCGCCATTGGCGAATCTCAGATAGAGACTTCATAGACTTGGGTTGCTCCTTGCTAGTAGTGTAGTGTAACAAGAAACACTTTCTAAGGTCCAGCTAGTTGGTGACGGATCCCCGTGGTAGGGTCATAAACCATCTAAGAGCACCATTTTTCAAGAAAAATGGAAAGACGTGACATAGCAACTGAGATGATCCCCTATGAAAACATAGATTGAACGTACACGTCTATGTGTTCTTGGGGGTCCATAGTCTCGTCATAGAGCTCGACATTGGCTGAAAATTTGAAATTTCTTAAGACTTTATACTCCATGAGTTAGGCAGAGAAGGGTTGCTCCTAATCGCCGAGGTCTAGGTTATTATTGACAACATTGGACATTTCGATGTCAGCATGCGATCCGCTTGGTCATTACCCACGCTCTGCCTTCTGTCATCACGATGAGGTCCAGACTAGGCCTCTACATGGATCGCTCTAGATTTTTCAATCTTCGATGCTACTCTTCGAGTATCACCATTTGTCATTGCACCAAGTCCAGGAGATGATTTCAGGACATCTCAGGTTGGATGGTGCCCTCTGGATGGGACACACGATCATCTGCATCATCGTTCCTAGGTACTAGATGTTGGTGCATTGGGATTCTGGGTCCTTGAGCTTCAGGATTTGTTCCATGCACATGGGGACTAAGTCTATCCCTTGCAGAAACCCTGCGTGATAGGTGTGGGCTTTCGTCATAAAGCGAAGTTTTGTGCCCATTGCATAGATGTTCAGCGTTGGGTTCCTAGTTTCTCGCAATGGGTGATGGAACATGGTAGGGAGGATGGTGCGCCACTGGACCTCACCTTCAGCCAGCGGAAGTTTGCGCAGCCTCTCCTCTCCTTGAGTTCTATCTCGTATTCATCATGATTGAGTGAGAATAGAAGTTTATGGATTCCCATAGATGACGCTAATGTTCAGTAGTGAATATTGAGGTGTACCTGAGATAGGCACGCTCAAGTGGTTTCCTCTTTGCGCAGCAGCAGCAAAGTGTGTTGGAACGAGGAGGTTGGTACCAGTAAAGGGACTTCAACGCTCAAATCAGGCTGTGTACAAGTAGGGTTATTGTAACAGCCTAATATTTACTACCCAAGTATATCATCATATAAGTGAATAACTCAATAATGGCCTGCTACCACTAATATTCATCAACGTTAAACCCATATTATTCATACACAATGAGTAAATATAGAGACTCACAAAAGCAAAAGTTATATATATACACATCTCCGCCTCAAGGTATACTGTTATACATAACTTGACACAACTAAGTGATAACACTGCATTTTATACATTTTGTAATCCTCTCACTAGGCTTCTTAAGGTTTAATTAGGCTTAATTAAGTTGGTTTTGACACATTTTATGATTTTGAGCCGAATTGGACAATTAAAAAAATTATTGCATAAATTAACCATAATTATCTCTTTGGCAATGTTTAGTAAACTGGCTATAATTTGAGTTTCAAATATCTGATTGATGTGATTTTGGTCTTGTAGGAAAGCTAAGACAATTCCCTACAACTTTCATGTTGAACACTTTTCCAGAATTAGACTCCTTGGAGGTGATATTAAGCTTTGAAGTCAGAATAGAGAAGCTGAAACCGGGCCTAAACACTGTGCAGTAATTGGACCATATCTTGAGTTCTAAGCATGATTTTGGACTGAAACCAAAGCCATTTTAAAGCAAATATTCAGGCCTACAACTTTCATGAAGATCACTTCTCTCAAAAATGAAAAGATGACTGGACGCACGGCTGTATATTTACTCAATTGTTATTTGAAAAAAAAAAAGGAAATAAAACATCATGGCTTACGTTAGGAAACTTAACAATTAAGTTTCACTATTCATGTTACTATGCATTGCACAGTAACATGAATTTTCCTATAAATAGGCAATTGAACAATTAGAGAATTCAGAATTCGGGGGAGGGGGAAACTCTGGGCATATTTCCAGAGGAGGAGAGGAGGAATTTCCTCCTCTCCTCAGTCTCCCTTCACTTTTCTTTTCTCTCTCTTTTTCTCTTTTTCTTTTTTTTAGTCTATGTGTAAATAAGTTCCAGTCTACTTGGGTTAAAGTGTGAAGCTCTTGGTAATAAAATAAGGTTAGATTTATTCCTCTCTTGTGCTTTAATGATTTATTTTTCTAGTATTCTTTATACGTATTATATTTTGATTTTGATAATTTAAAATCTCGGGTGACAGACGGGAATACTCCATCCTTATAAAGAGGAGTTCTTGATTTATTGTAGACAAGATTTTGGCACCAAAGTGAATGCTTTAACCCATTTACAAGTGGTAGTAATAATTAAAGGAATCATAATATAATTACGTATATTATTTTAATAGACTTTTAACGTTGTATTTTTCGATTGGAACCTCCATGTTGCGAGGATTCTAATTGAGTTATAAAAGGAATTAATCTTGCTTTTCCTTTATTTACCAAGAGTGGATCATTTTACCTAAGTAAATAATTTTTATCGTAGTAACAAAATATTTATCTTACCATAATTAATCTTCATCAATTCCCTCATGGATCGATTTCGGATTCGTAGAAATTTATTACTTGAGAAACTTGCACTTGGATTTGTAAATGCAACAATTAAAAAGTGTACAGATCAAGTTTTTGGCGTAGATTCTTAGGGGACTTGTTTTGAAGAATAAATTTCTGGTGTAAATATTTTTATACATAGTAAAAAGTAAATAGTGTTTGAATAGTGCATGAATAGTGTATGAATAGTGCATAAATAGTACATGAATAGTATGAATAGTAAAAATAAAAAATTAAAAAAAATTTTTTGGGTAAGTAGTATGAATAGTATAAATAGGGTAAATAATGTGTGAATAATATGAATAGTAAAAATAAAAAAATAAAAAAAATAATTTTTTTGGGTAAGTAGTGTGAATAGTATAAATAGGATAAATAATGTGTGAATAGTGTGAATAGTAAAAAAGTAAAAAAAAAAAGTAAAATGTAAAAAAAAAAAAAAAAATAAAATTAAAAAAACCAAAAAAAAAGGTAGTTACACCCGTGACCACCCAAAAAAAAAAGGAAACAAAAAAAAAAGTTAAGCCTTTTATTTTTTGTACATATTAACTCCGTGGGGGAAATTCTCCCTTTTCTTTTCTTGTACAAATTAATAGTGGGGTTAATTCTTCCTTTTATTTTTTTTGTACAGTGGGGTTAATTCTTCCTTTTATTTTCTTTGTATATATTAACAGTGGGGGAACCTCTCCCTTTTATTTTCTTTGTACATATTAACTCAGTGGGGGTAATTCTCCCTTTTAATTTTTTTAAATATTAACAGTGGGGGAAACTCTTCATTTTGTTTTATGCACTAACAGTGGGGGAGTCTCTCCCTTTTAATTTTTGTATATACTAACTTAGTGGGGGGAATCTCTCCCTTTTATTTTCTGTACATACTAACTTAGTGGGAGTAACTCTCTCCTTAGCACTCTATAATTTGCAATCATTAATGAAATAATATTTCTTCTTCTCTCTCTCTACATTTGGAGTAAAAAATTGGCTCTTCCGATTCTCTGGTTTTCATATTTTAAATTTAATTTTTGTATTTTATTTTTTTGTATTTTATTTTCTGTATTTTTTTGTTATTTATTTTTGGTCATTTATTTTTTGTCATTTATTTTTGTTATTTATTTTTTTTCATTTATTTTTGTTTACTAACTTACTAACTTTCTTACTAACTATCTAACTTTTTACTTTACTTGCTTCTAACATTTTAATTTATCCGCATATTAGCTTTTTTATTTTTTTTTTGCTTATTAACTTATTTGGTGGTTGGTTCATACCACACATTTGTTTATATTTTTTTCTTTATTTGGTGGTTGGTTTCTACCACACCATTTTTAATTTTTATTTGGAGGTTGGTTTCTACCACACTATTTTTAATTTTTTATTTGGTGGTTGGTTTATTCCACACTTGTTTTTGTTATTTTTTTTTATTTGGTGGTTAGTTTAATACCACACGTTTATTTTATTTTATTTAATTTTTTTTGGTAGTTGATTTAATACAACACCTTTATTAATATTTAATGAAGTTTATACCGCTTACTTTTTAATATTATTATTTTTTTTTATCATGGCAAGTTTATCGCCTATTTTTTATATTATTATTATTTTTATCATGGCGGGTTTATACTTACTTGTAAATATATATATATATATATTTAAAAAAAAATCTTGGGAATCTGACTCAAAAAGACCCTGTTTATCAATTTACAAGAAAATTGAATGGGAAGCCTATCCTCGACTCATAGAAGACGTTTAAACCGTTACTGGACGTAAAACCAGAGGAAGATGTGAGCCACAATCACAACTACATGTATATATTTTCTTGTATAGAATTTTAAAAAAAAAGCAAGAAGTGGTCCGAAGGAAATGTTGTGTGAAGCAGTAAGAAAAGGAAGCCAATCAAGACACTCCATCTGTATAAATAATTTCAATCTTTGGTCATACTTTGTTTCTGTTTATATTTATGTGAGGTTGCTTTTTTCAGTAATTACAGTAACAGGTACTATCTTCTTTCCTTTACCTATCTATTTTATTTTAACATTGAGGACAATGTTGTGATCTGGTTGGGGGGAAGGATAGTTGTGTAAATAGTTGTGTGAATAATTGTTGTGTGAATAATTGTGTAAAAAATGCTTGAAAAAAAAATTGAAAATGTGTTTATGTTTATTGTGTTTTTATGTTTGTCTACAATTTTCTAATAGTTAAACCAGTTAAGGATGGCAGAGTAAGGAGTAAATTTTGCTGTGGAGGTAATTTTACTCTTGAGACGTATCTAGATTGGGGTAGATTACTATTTTGTGTGGAAGCAGCAAATGGATTAAGGGAAATTTGCATGATTGAGTAAATTGTCTTCTTTCTTAAACATCACATGCTTGGTTATGAATGCTAAAATTTTTGTGGATTGAGAATGATGGATATATGCCTTGTGAGATTTTGAGCCTACCAATGAATGGATTGAACATCTGTACCATTCTCTTCTTTCTTGTGTGATTTTTTTTCACTCATGGAATTGTTACTCTAGAACTTGCTTTGATTCTTTTTGAGACTACATTTTCACATGCATACATAAACATGATTGAGGCAAATTTTCTTGAATTAACTACTTTGACCAAATAGCCAACGTTACATATTTTCCTTTGCTTAACCCCTTTAAGCTTATTTGACTATTCTTTGTTTCTAACTCATTACGTGCCTTAAATGAAAAACCATGTTCTAACCCAACCTTAGGGAATAAGAGAGCATTGATTTTGTTGTTTGATGAGTTCTTGAACAAGTGTGGGGGTGCATGTACAGATTGGTTATATAAAAAAAAAAAAAAAAAGAAAAAAATGTTTCTATAAAAAAAGAGAGCTGATTATTGCTACAATCAAAAGAATGCACCATGTGATATATTCATACCTAGAATGAGGGTGGATGATTGGAAATAACAGGAATAGAAGGAGAATATTCAAGCCTAAAGGAATTCAATCTACCAATTGATCTTCAACAAAACATTAGTCAAATATTGGTCATTGTCCTATATGAGAAAAAACTAAGAAATTCTTGAGAAATTTAGACTGAATGTTCTCAAACATCTTCTCCACTCTAACTGTATCATAATGCTCTTCTATTCTCTTTGGTATTTAACTTGACATATCTATATTACTTCCACCTTTACCTTGACTCCATTATCACCTTGAATAAAGTCCTCATGATTTGTGTATATATGTTATTTTTGAGTAGCAGAGAAGTAGAAGATAATCAAGCTTATGGTAGTGCAATTATTCATGAGTTGAATAGAGTGAAATACTAACCTTTTTAAACACTTGAAAGATTGAGAGTGAATTCTGTGAGAATCTATCATTCTTGATTCATTCTTTTCAACTGAAGTTTCCTTGCTTGTTAGTTTAAGATGCGAAGACATGTTACCTCATGAATGTTTTGATCCTTGAATGTCTAGTTGCTCTTCTTAAGTCATTGAATCTTTTGGAGTTTTTAGTTTTTGAGTTTGTGTTGTTTCTCTTTATTCCTTGATTTTTGTCTTTTGTGTTTTACCTAGGAGTGCAAAAGTTAAGTGTGGGGGAATTTGATAACACTGCATTTTATACATTTTGTAATCCTCTCACTAGGCTTCTTAAGGTTCAATTAGGCTTAATTAAGTTGGTTTTGACACATTTTATGATTTTGAGCCGAATTGGACAATTAAAAAAATTATTGCATAAATTAACCATAATTATCTCTTTGGCAATGTTTAGTAAACTGGCTATAATTTGAGTTTCAAATATCTGATTGATGTGATTTTGGTCTTGTAGGAAAGCTAAGACAATTCCCTACAACTTTCATGTTGAACACTTTTCCAGAATTAGACTCCTTGGAGGTGATATTGAGCTTTGAAGTCAGAATAGAGGAGCTGAAACTGGGCCTAAACACTGTGCAGTAATTGGACCATATCTTGAGTTCTAAGCATGATTTTGGACTGAAACCAAAGCCATTTTAAAGCAAATATTCAGGCCTACAACTTTTATGAAGACCACTTCTCTCAAAAATGAAAAGATAACTGGACGCACGACTGTACATTTACTCAATTGTTATTTGAAAAAAAAAAAAAAAAAAGATGAAATAAAACATCATGGTTTTACGTTAGGAAACTTAACAATTAAGTTTCACTATTCATGTTACTATGCATTGCACAAGTAACATGAATTTGCCTATAAATAGGCTATAAATAGGCAATTGAACAATTAGAGAATTCAGAATTCGGGAGGGGGAAACTCTGGGCATATTTCCGAGAGGAGGAGAGGAGAATTTCCTCCTCTCCTCGATCTCCCTTCACTTTTCTTTTCTCTCTCTTTTTCTCTTTTTCTTTCTTTTTAGTCTATGTGTAAATAAGTTCCAGTCTACTTGGGTTAAAGTGTGAAGCTCTTGGTAATAAAATAAGGTTAGATTTATTCCTCTCTTGTGCTTTAATGATTTATTTTTCTAGTATTCTTTATACGTATTATATTTTGATTTTGATAATTTAAAATCCCGGGTGACAGATGGGAATACTCCATCCTTATAAAGAGGAGTTCTTGATTTATTGTAGACAAAATTTTGGCACAGTGAATGCTTTAACCCATTTACAAGTGGTAGTAATAATTAAAGGAATCATAATATAATTACGTATATTATTTTAATGGACTTTTAACGTTGTATTTTCCAATTGGAACCTCCATGTTGCGAGGATTCTAATTAAGTTATAAAAGGAATTAATCTTGCTTTTCCTTTATTTACCAAGAGTGGATCATTTTACCCAAGTAAATAATTTTTACCGTAGTAACAAAATATTTACCTTACCATAATTAATCTTCATCAATTCCCTGTGGATCGACCTCGGACTCACCGAGAAATTTATTACTTGAGACAACTTACACTTGGGTTTGTAAATGCAACAATTAAAAAGTGTGCATCACTAAGCAAATATAAAATAAATATATGCTCACCTCAAAACAACATCTATACTATGCTAATCCTCATACATCTTCTTCTTTTCTTTTGAAGAACTCGCACCTGAATTTACATGGCAACACAATCAGGGTGAAAAAATATATCTCAGTAGAAGTATTCTAATACCAGTATATATATATAGATAAAATTCATAATTATCTCGTTGATACTTCAATCATAGAAGCAATAACTCCTTATTGCAACAATACGCAATTATCTCGTTGATACTTCAATCATAGAAGCAACAACTCCTCATTGCAACAATACGCAATTTTGCATACCATTTTAATGCATGAAAATGTCATGATAGCAACCACCCATACAATTGCCATGCTATGTTTAATTATGACTAATGATTATGCCTATGCAGATTCCTAAGTATGAAATGAATAGTGCATGATACCACATCCAGGACCTTCACTCCCATGGTAATGTCATGAATGCATGAAACTTGAACAAAGAAATGGAAGTCCATAGTTTCATCCATAACCTTGAACAAGCACTGAAAGTCTCATCCAGCATACATCATTATCCCAGAGGACATATCATCCCCCCTAAGTAGTGAAGTCTCATCAACTACACGGTTATCGATAATGAACAAGGAAATTCATTCTCAATACTTCACTATATTAGGAAGGATACAAAGTGCCTTACCTGATATAGAACACCCACATCTATGGGCTCACACCTTTCAATAAGGCAAAATATACAATCAAGTATATTTTCATGTCTAATTAAATTCTCATAATTAGCATTACAAACCTTAATAGGTTTCACTAATAATTCATGCAATATAATTACTAATTACTTCCTGATGATCACATATTTGATACATTAATAAGCTTTCATTCTTAGTCATTTACACTCTCTATGTACTTAATTTATTAAATTTTATTATGTTTTGTAAGTTTGGACTCAAATTGAACTTAATTGAATTTTTCAGCATGATTCATATCTTACACTATTTTTGTATTTGGGTCATATCTTGGGCTGTAGGTGGTCTTTGGAGGTGATTCTAGTGGCATTTGAAAGATAAGAGAGAGTTCTATAACTTTCCTGAAGACCTAAAAGGCCTAATCATACGAGTAGATAACTCAAATTAGGATTGAAACAAGAACCAGAGTGTTTTTCCTGACAGCTTAACCTATGGGTACTGTTCATCACATAATTCAGGATATAAGTTGTAAAATGGGATGAAATTTGGATGCTGAATATTTAAGACCAATATCTACAACTTTTATGTTGAACACTTTTCCAGAATCGGACTCCTTGAAGGTGATATTAGGATTGGAAGTCAGAACAGAGGAGCTGTGACTGGGCCTGGGCAGTGTTCAGTAAATTGAACGTATCTGGAGTTAGAGAAATGATATTAGACTCAAACTAAAGCCATTTGAAAGCTAAGATCCAGGCCTACAACTTTTATGAAGACCACTTGGTTCAAAAATGATGAATGCAATGACTTCAGAGCTGCATGATTTCGGAGACAAGGAATCTCCATAATTTCCCACTCACCTAAAGTCATTTGGCATTTTCCACTCATTTTCCACTCATCCAACCACTAATGACTCAGCCCCCTTGTCATTTTGTATCTCTAATCCTCTATAAAATGGGGCCTTGGCAGATCATTAAGGGTGTTAGGTGTTAGTTACCAAAATGATGCCATTTTGTTACTAGGTTTTCTTGTAGTAATTTTTCTTTATTCTAAATTAAAGTCATGTTCTTCTTCTTCTTCTTCTTCTTCTTCTTCTTCTTCTTCTTCTTCTTCTTCTTCTTCTTCTCTCTTTCTTTCTTCTTATCTATGAGTAACTAAGTTTCATTTTACTTGGGTGAAAGGATGAAGCTCTTGGTAATAAAGTAAGATTAGATTTATTCTTCTCTTGTGCTTAAATGATTTATATTTTTCTAGTAACCATTATACGTATTATAATTTGTTTCTTATAATTTAGAAACCATCTTTGTAAAGAGGAGTTCTTAATTTATTGTAGACAAAATATTGACACAATGAATGCTTTAACCCATTTATAAGTGGTGGTAATATTTTTAGGAAATATAATATAATTACGTATATTATTTTAATTAGACTTTTAATGTTGTATTTTCCGATTGGAACTTCTATGTTGCGAGGATTCTAATTGAGTTATAAAAGGAATTGATCTTACCTTTATTTTATTTACCAAGAGTGAATCTTTTTACCCAAGTAAATAATTTTAATCATAGTAACAAAATATTCACTTCACTTTAATTAATCTTCAGCAATTCCCTGTGGATCGACCTCAGACTCCCGAGAAATATATTACTTGAGACAACCTGCACTTGGGTTTGCAAATGCGATTAATCAAAAATTGTAGACTTGTTTGAAACTAAAAATTGTGCATTAAGTTTTTGGCGCCGTTACCTGGGACTTGATTTGAAGACTGAATTTTGGTGTAAAAATTTGTATATATACTAATATCCTAACTAGTGGGGGAACCTCTCCCTTTTTAATTTACGTGCATACTAACTTAGTGGGGAACCTCTCCTTTTTATTTTACGCACTAACTTATTGGGGGAATCTCTCCCTTTTACTTATTTTTTTTTTTTGTAATTTACTTTTCGCGTACTTTTTTTTTTTGGCATTTTAATTTTTATATGTAGGTGGGGTAATTTCTCATTTTATTTTCTTGTACATTTTAACTTAGTGGGGTAACTCTCCCTTTTATTTTTTATTTTTTTTTTTTTTTTACTGTATTTATTTTTCATTTTTTTTGTTATTTATTTTTGTCATTTTTTTTTTTTAACTTACTAACTTACTAACTCTCTTACTAACTATCTAACTTTTTACTTTATCTGCTTCTAACATTTTAATTTATTTGTATACTAACTTTTTAATTTTTATGCTTATTAACTTATTTGGTGGTTGGTTTATACCACGCCATTGTTAATATTTAATGGACAGTTTATATTACTAGCTTGTACATTTTCTTTTCTATTGTAAGTTACTTGTTTATGCTTAATTGGTATCGTGATTTAAATTCTGGTCGTTTGGTTAGAGTTAATCCAGGTACTTTACATATTGATTTATTTGAATCACAATCACACACATTAAGCACAATGGCTGAAAACGAAAGTGTGCATGATGAACATGAAAATCAATCGTTGCGAACTATGCGTGAGTATCTGCAACCATCTCGAAATTCTAGTCCATCATGTTTTATCTTTCCACTTAATGCCAACAATTTTAGATTCAAGCCAGGTATGATTTCTTTACTTCCTAATTTCCATGGTTTAGAATCTGAAAGCCCATATTTACATCTAAAAGAATTTGAGGAAGTATGTCGCTTTTCATGATCAAACTTGCACTGAAGAGGTTGTTAAGCTTAAATTATTTCCTTTTTCTTTGAAAGATAAAGCAAAAACTTGGCTTAACACTTTGAAACCAAGATCAATTGGCACATGGCAAGAAATGTAATGTGAGTTTTTGAAGAAATTTTTTCCAACACATAAAACTAATGCTTTGAAAAGACAAATCCAAAATTTTTCCCAAAATTCCAATGAAGCATATTTTCAAAGTTGGGAACGTTTTAAAGATTTGTTGAATTATTGCCCACATCATGGTTTTGAAAAATGGCGCACTATAAGCTTCTTTTATGAAGGGTTAACACCTGAAACTAAACAATTTGTGAAAACAATGTGCAATGGTGAATTTCTTGATAAAGAACCTGAAGAAGCTTTAGACTATTTAGACCATTTGGCTGAAAATTCTCAATCTTGGCATGGTACTAATCCTTCTGAAAATTCAATTAGATTTAACCTTGCAAATGCTAGTAAAGGAAAATATCATCTTAGTCAAGAAGAAGATATAAATGCAAGGTTTGCTAGTTTGGCTAAAAAGGTTGAAGCTATGGAATCAGGGAAAGTAAAAGAAATCAAACCTGTGCAAAGTGAAGAAATTTGTGGCATTTGTGATGAATTGGGACACTCAACAAATGAATGTCCAAAAATTCCTGTTTTTAAAGAAGTTGTGCATGAGCAAGTAAATGCAATGACCAATTTTAAAAAGCCATTCACTTCTTCTTTTTCAGATACATACAATCCGGGATGGAGAAATCACCCGAACTTCAGTTGGAGGAATAGCAACCAGTCACAATTCATGCAACCACCACCTCCTCAGGCACAGCAAGATTCTCAAAATCCTCAATGATATGCACCCTATGTCCCACCATATAGGAAAAACCTTGAAGGAACATTGTATGCATTCATGGAAAAACAAGAAGTCATCAATAACCACAACACTCAAGCCATGATTGACATAAAAAATGCTCTTGCTAAACTTTCTTCTGCACTTGCCATTCATGAGAAAGGAAAGTTTCCCTCTCAACCTCAACCAAATCTCAATGGTCAGTTTAGCCTAAATGAGGGTAGTTCAGAAAGTCAAAAAATAGATCAAGTTAACTCAGTGATAACTCTTAGGAGTGGAAAGGTTGTTGAAAAATAAATTCCTGAACTTTTTGAGAAAGATGATGAGTCAATTCCCAAAGATGAGGAAGGAGTTGATAAGCCACCTAGCCAAAAAGAGATCAAACCCTCGTCTTCACCCTCATTTCCTCAAGCATTAAACAATTCAAGTAAAGTGAATCATAACAGTGACATTTTTGAAATCTTTAAACAAGTGAAGGTCAATATTCCTTTGTTAGATGCTATCAAGCAGATTCCTCGTTATGCCAAATTTTTGAAAGACTTGTGCACTGTTAAAAGGAAACATAATGTGAAAAAGAATGCATTTTTGACTGAACAGGTAAGCTCCATTATTCAAAACAATAATGAGTTGAAATATAAAGACCCTAGTTGTCCTACAGTTTCATGCATTATTGGTGAACATAAAATTGAACGAGCTTTACTTGATCTTGGTGCTAGTGTTAATTTGCTTCCATATTCAGTTTATCAGCAACTCAACCTTGGTGAGTTAAAACCAACTTCTGTAGCTCTTCTACTTGCTAATAGATCAATTAAAATTCCAAAAGGAATAGTAGAAGATATGTTGGTACAAGTTGATAAATTCATATATCCTGTGGATTTTATTGTCTTGGAAACTGAACCTATGGTTAATAGTTCTAAGTCAGTTCCTGTTATTTTGGGTCGCCCATTTTTAGCAACATCTAATGCTTTGATAAATTACAGAAATAGAGTGGTGAAGCTAACTTTTGGAAATATGACACTGGTGCTTAATGTTTTCAACATGTGCAAGTAACCACAAGAAGTTTATGATGAAAAGGAAGAGATTGAAGGGATTGAAGCCATTATAGATGATCATCTTCAAATCAGGAGTTCTTCTGACCCATTAGAAATCTGTTTAATTAATTCATTTGATTCAGCTACACAATTAGATGATGATGTTTCTGAAATATGCTCTTTACTTGACTGTACACAGGAAATGGAATACAAAGCATGGAAGCCAAGATTCGAAGAGCTAAAATCCATGAATGATGATACCCATGAAGAAGTACCCACACTGGAACTGAAGTAATTACCTGATGGGTTGAAGTACATATTTTTGGGAGAAGAACAAAGCTCTCCAGTGGTAATTTCCTCATCCCTGACCAAAGAACAAGAAGGTAAGTTGATAGAAGTACTTAAAAGGCATAAAAATGCAATTGGATGGACATTAAAGGATATAAAAGGCATTAATCCATTAATCTGTACACATAGAATACATTTAGAGGATAATGCTAAAACATCTCAACAACCTCAAAGAAGATTAAATCCACACATGAAAGAGGTAGTTAGAGCTGAAGTTCTTAAATTACTTGATGTTGGAATTATCTATCCTATCTCTGATAGCAGTGGGTAAGCCCTACACAAGTTGTGCCTAAGAAATCTGGAATAACAGTGGTTGAAAATGAAAAAGGAGAATTAATACCTACCCGAGTCTCATCTAGTTAGCGTATGTGTATTGATTTCAGAAAATTGAATGCAGCCACTAGGAAAGACCATTTTCCATTGCCATTTCTTGATCAGATTCTAGAAAGAGTAGCAGGACATCCCTACTATTGTTTTCTTGATGGTTATTCAGGGTATAATCAAATACCAATTGCATTAGAGGACCAAGAAAAGACCATTTTTACTTGTCCCTTTGGCACTTTTGCATATAGAAGAATGTCTTTTGGTCTTTGTAATGCTCCGGCAACTTTTCAAAGATGCATGCTAAGTATTTTCAGTGACATGATTGAGCATTATTTAGAGGTTTTCATGGATGATCTGACAGTTTTTGGAAATTCTTTTGAAAATTGTCTTGATAATTTGGAAAAAGTTCTTAAAAGATGCGAAGAAAAAGGATTTGTGTTAAATTGGGAAAAATGTCATTACATGGTTACCTCAGGAATAGTGTTAGGTCATGTGATATCTTCTACGGGAATTGAAGTTGATAAGGCTAAAGTTGAATTAATTGCTCATTTGCCTTTCCCAAAAACAATCAGAGAAGTTCGTTCCTTTTTAGGACATGCAGGATTTTACAGAAGATTTGTAAAGGACTTTAGTGCTATATCTAGACCTTTATGTAATCTTCTAACAAAAGATACACCATTTGATTGGACTCAAGATTGTCAAAAATCTTTTGAAAAATTAATCGGTCTTTTGACTTCTGCTCCTATCATGCAATCTCCGATTTGGTCTTTGCCTTTTGAGTTGATATGTGATGCTAGTGATTTTGTTGTTGGCATTGTTTTAGGCCAAAGAAAGGAAAGTAAGCCTCATGTAATTTATTATGCAAGTCGAACTTTAAATAGTGCATAAATGAATTATACCACTACTGAAAAAGAACTACTTCTTTGTAATTTTTGTATTGGACAAATTTCAGGCTTATTTAATTGGTTCATCCACTGTTGTTTTCACTGATCATGCTGCTATTAGATATTTAACGTCTAAACAGGATGCGAAACCTAGATTGATACGGTGGATCTTGTTGCTTCAAGAATTCAACATCACAATAAAAGATAAGAAATGAGCCAAAAATATTGTTGCAGATCATTTGTCAAGGCTGACAACAGGCTCATCTTTTGATAGCACACCTATCAATGATTCTTTTCCCGATGAATTTTTATTTTCTGTCAATTCCATGCCTTGGTTTGCTAACATTGTCAATTTTCTTGTAACAAGTAAGATGCCGCCTCAGTGAACACACCAAGACAGAAAAAAGTTTTTAATTGAGGTGAAAATTTTCTTTTGGGATGACCCATATTTGTTCAAATATTGTCCTGATCAAATCTTTCGGGGATGTGTACCCGACAATGAGGTAAGTAGTGTCATTAAATTTTGTCATTCAGAAGCATGTGGAGGTCATTTTTCTTCAAAGAAAACAGCTGCGAAAATCTTGCAGTGTGGATTTTATTGGCCCACTTTATTCAAGGACAGTTATACTTTTTGCAAAAGTTGTGAAAGTTGTCAAAAATTGGGGTCCATTTCTAAAAGAAATATGATACCTTTGAACCCTATCCTTGTCATTGAATTTTTTTATTGTTGGGGAATTGATTTCATGGGTCCATTTCCATCATCTTTTGGATTTGTGTACATTTTGATTGCAGTTGATTATGTCTCAAAATGGATTGAGGCGATTCCATGTCGGTACAATGATCATAAAACTGTTCTAAAATTTTTAAAAGAAAATGTTTTGAGTTGATTTGGAATTCCTCGAGCTATCATCAATGATGGGGGAACACATTTTTGCAATAAATCATTTGAATCTTTAATGAAGAAATATTGCATTACCCACAAAATTGCAACCCCTTATCATCCTCAGACAAGTGGACAAGTTGAATTAGCAAATAGGGAGATTAAACAAATTTTAGAAAAAATAGTTAACCCAAATCGTAAAGATTGGTCTTTAAGACTAAACGATGCACTTTGGGCTTACCGTACTGCTTTTAAAACATCTTTGGGCATGTCTCCCTATCGGTTAGTTTATGGAAAACCTTGTCATTTGCCTGTAGAATTGGAGCATAAAGCATTTTGGGCCATTAAAGCTTTCAACTTAAGTCTTGATGATGCTTCCAAGTTACGCAAATTACAATTGAATGAACTTAAAGAATTAAGAAATGATGCATATGAAAACTCAAAGATTTATAAAGCTAGAACAAAAGATTTTCATGACAAATCAATTTTGAGAAAAACTTTTGAAATTGGTCAAAAAGTTCTGCTTTATAATTCTCGTCTTCACCTATTCCCTGAAAAATTGAGATCTAGGTGGATTAGTCCTTATATTATCAAACATGTGTATTCTTATGGGGCCATAGACATTGAGAATCCTAGGAATGGTATTGTATTTAAGGTCAATGGACAAAGACTCAAACCATTTCTGGAACATCAAGTTGTTGAGGTAGAATCTATTTCTCTTTCTAATCCTTGTTATGAGTAGAATTTATTTTAATGTTGTTTCTTTCTTTTTGCAGTTCTTTGTGTTCCCGGTTAAATGGCAGATAACGGTATTCCGTGACTCTCAAGTCAGTTTGTTTTTTAGTTTCCCATAATAACTGAATTCTTCTCCTTTTAAAATGGATGTCATTCTCTCAAATCTAAGAAAACATTTTCCTTCTCTCCCTCTAAATTCTCTAACAAAAGTCTATGAAGTTAGGTGTGAAAGACTGAGATTGTTAATGTATAAGGGCATCCCAGAAGATATACGCTGGATAATCGAAGCAAAAGTTCGTTTAGCTGGTGAATCTTCAGATCCATTTGTCCCATACATGCCTGGTCTAGGTAAAAGTTCATTTTCAAAAAGGAGAAGAGCAAAAAGAATGAAAGTTTGTTACAAGTGTGCACGATGGAATTGCAACACGCGATGTCACTCTTTGGGGATGGTTTCCATAAACAGAGAAGATAAAATATTCTTCATTAAGAATGGACTGAGTAAGGAGTCATTAGATAATATCTTATTGACTCTTGAGACGCATTCTTGTGGAGTTGTGCAGCGTGAACTTCTTAGTTTGTGGAATCTCTTCAAGGACGAGCAAGAGCGTTATAGTCTTGGGAATCTGACTCAAAAAGACCCTGTTTGCCAATTTATAAGAAAATTGGATGGGAAGCTTATCCTCGACTCATAGAAGGTGTTTAAGCCGTTTCTGGACGTGAAACCAGAGGAAGATGTGAGCCACAATCACAACAACATGTATATATTATCTTGTACATTTTCAAAAAAAAAAAAAAAAAAGAAAAAAAAAAAAAAAAAAAAAAAAAGAAAAAAAAAAAAAAAAATGAAATAAAAAAAAAGCGAAACTTCGGTTGTACTTGGTCTTTAATTAGATTAGGAGCCCCGCGGTGGAGTGGCGGACCCGTCATTGACTCGGGTGGACCTTCGCACGCCGGTCGGTAAATAAGATTTGTGTGTCATGCTCTGCAGAGAGCCGCGCAAGCATTCCTGTGTTTTAACCAAAGGCTCGCTTGGCGATGGACGAGAAAGAAGCGTCCCGTGTTTGCATTCTCGCGTGACAATGCCTCCGAGTGAATCTTGTGATTTAATGCCATGGGCTCTTGGCGACCTCTCACCGGCCGTGGTTGTTGGTGGTAGGTCGATTTACGCACTTTAATTAGTGGCGTCGTAGCTCAATCAAAATATCCCCAAGCGGGAGGGAGAAGAATGCCCAAATTGGTGAGCCGTCTTGGTATTACTGCACTCATGACACGCAGTATAAAGATCTGCCATGAAACCTGTATATAAAGGTATATAATCATTTGTTATTATTATTTTATCTTTGTATGATTTTGTTGAATTTTGGTTTTGGACAGACGATCCTTTGGATGGGATCCTTCGGGGGTTTCTATACTTCTTTACCCTGATGGTTTTCTTGAAGTAAAACAAAAAAACAAAAAATAAAAAACAAAAAACAAAAAAAAAATTATTTTTAAATTTCAAACTTTTCTAACACCAGTCAACCTACCTGTATAGGAGCTACTATTACTTTTTCTATTCTCTTCCCTATTTAAACACTCCATTTTCTTCAATTTCCTGCAACTCATAATCATTCAAAGAGAGTGTGAGTGTAGAAATGGAGGGAGCTCCTTCTTCTGTTCGTAGATTTGTCAGTATCTGTGTATTTTGTGGGACAAGTTATGGGAAGGGCTTAGAGTTTGTAAACGCAGCAAGCACTGTTGGTAGAACACTTGCTGCGAGGAACATTCGTGTTGTATATGGGGGAGGTAGCATTGGGTTAATGGGGGTTGTATCACTTTCTGCACATATAAGAGGTGGTCAAGTTTTAGGTGTCATTCCTGAACCTTTCACTCGAAGGAACATCGTTGGAAAGACAATTGGACTGGAAATTCAGGTATCATCTATGCATGGACGAATAAAGGTGATGCTTGAAAACTCTGATGCATTCATTGTCTTACCTGGTGGTTTTGATACTTTGGAAGAAGTCTTTCAAGTTGTCTCTTGGGCCCAATTGAACATCCACCATAAACCCATAGGTTTGTTGAATGTTAATAATTTCTTTGATAATTTATTATCTTTTGTTGACCATGCTGTGGAACAAAAATTTGTCACACCTTCTGCAAGACGACTCATTATCTCTGCTTCTATTGTTGATGAGTTGATTGATAAATTAGAAGCTTTTGTTTATGAACTGATCCGATGTACTCGAGATAGATTGGTCGAAGGAAGCGGTGAAGGAAGTGGTGAAGGAAGCAAAATGAAAAGAAAGCCGACCAAGACACTCCAACTATTTAAATAATTACAACCTTTAGTTTTATTTATCATACTTTGTTTCTGATTTGTGTGAGATTTTTCTTTTCAAGTAATTGTAGCAACAGGTAATATATTCTATCCTTTTTCCTATCTATGTTTTGACATTGATGAGGACAATGTTGTGATCTGGTTGGGGGAAGGATGGTTGTAAAAAAAAAAACCAAAAAAAATAATAATAATTAGGAAGTATATTTGTTAATATGTTTATTGTGTTTATATTAAAAAAAACCAAAAAAAAAAAATTCAAAAGTGTGTTTGTTAATATGTTTGTTGTGTTTGTCATCAATTTATTAACAACAAAAGTAATTAGGGATGGCAGAGTAAAGAGTAAATTATTTACTCTTGAGACGCATCAAAAATTGGTGGCAGAGTAAGGAGTAATTAGGGTAGTAACTAGTTTATGTGGAAGTAGCAATTCAAATTCAGGGAAATTTGCATGATTGAGTAAATTGTCTTCTTTCTTAAAATTCACATGCTTGGTTATGGATGTTGAATTGGTGGACTAAGAATGATAGAATTATGCCTTGTGAGATTTTGAGCCTATTGATGAATGGATTGAACATTTGTACCATTCTTTTCTTTCTTGTGTGAATCTCACTCATGAAATTTTATTACTCTAGAACTTGCTTTGATTCTTTTTTAGACTACATTTTCATATGCATACATAAATATGATTGAGACATTTTTCTTCAAATAGCTACTTTAATTAAATAGCCAACATTGTTTAGCAGCATGTTGTCTCAATATGATATCAAGCACTCTTATGACTTCTTGAAAATTCTCTTATTCCTGGTAACATAAAGCATTAGAAATGACCTATTTTCCCTTGCTTAACCCCTTTGAACTTATTTGACTATTCTTTGTTTCGAACTCATTATGTACCTTAAATAAAAAACCATGTTCTTACTTGACCTTAGGGAATAAGAGAACATTAGTTTTGTCATTCGATGAGTTCTTGAACAAGTGTAGGGATGTGTGTGCAGAATGGTTAAAAAAAATGTATATATAATGTTCTTTTTGTAAAAAAAAAAAATTAAAAAAAAATTAAAAAAATCCAAAAAAAAAATCCAAAAAAAAAATCAATCAAAAAAAAAAATTGTAAAAAGAAGAGGTCAACAAGGTAATAAAAGAAAGGAAAAGAATATGTAAAGGGAATTTGTATTAAGTGGAGTTGGGATGAATTTTCATGCTTGTTAATTGAACTCGGCTCTCATGTTCTTTTTATTCTCGGTGTTTAACTTGTCATATCTATATTACCTCCTCCTTTACCTTGACCCCATTACAACCTTGAATAAAGTCCTCATGATTTGTGTGTGCATGTGTTCTGAGTAGTGGAGAAGTAGAAGATAAACAAGCTTATGGTAGTGCAATTTTCATGGGTTGAATTGAGTGAAATACCTACCTTTTAAACACTTGAGGGATTGAGAGTGAATCTTGTGAAAATCTATCATTCTTGACTCATGCTTTTCAATTCAAATATCCTTGCTTGTTGATTTGAGAAGTGAAGATATGTTACCTCATGAATGTTTTGATTACTTGAATGATTGCTCTTCATTTTTAAATATTATTAGAAATTGAGTCTTTTAGAGTGTTTAGCTTTTGAGTCTGTTTCATTTTTTTTTGTGAGTGATCTTATGTGTTTTGCTCAGGAGTGCAAAAAGTTAAGTGTGGGGGAGTTTGATAATCACATATTTGATACATTAATAAACTTTCATTCTTAGTCATTTACACTCTCTATGTACTTAATTGATTGAGTTTTATTATGTTTTGTAAGTTTGAACTCAAATTGAACTTAATTGAATTTTTTAGCATGATTCATATCTTACACTATTTCTGTATTTGGGTCATATCTTGGGTTGTAGGTGGTCTTTGGAGGTGATTCTAGTGGCATTTGAAAGATAAGAGAGAGTTCTATAACTTTCATGAAGACCTCAAAGGCCTAATCACATGAGTAGATAACTCAAATTGGGATTGAAGCAAGAACTAGAGTGTTTTTCCTGACAGCTTAACCTATGGGTACTGTTCATCACATATTTTGGGATAGAAGTTTTACAATGGGCTAAAATTTGGATGCTGAATAGTTAAGACCAATATCTACAACTGTCATGTTGAACACTGTTCTAGAATCGGACTCCTTGAAGGTGATATTGAGCTTGGAAGTTAGAACAGAGAAGCTGTGGCTGGGCCTAGGTAGTGTTTAGTAAATTGAATGTATCTGGAGTTAGAGAAATGATATTGGACTCAAACCAAAGCCATTAGAAAGATAAGCTCCAGGCCTACAACTTTTATGAAGACCACTTGGTTCAAAAATGACGAATGCAATGACTTCAGAGCTGCATGATTTCGGAGACAAGGAATCTCCATAATTTCCCACTCACCTAAAGTCATTTGGCATTTTCCACTCATTTTTCACTCATCCAACCACTAATGACTCAGCCCCCTTGTCATTTTGTATCTCTAATCCTCTATAAAAGGGAGCCTTAGCAGATCATTAAGGGTGTTAGGTGTTAGTTACTAAAATGATGCCATTTTGTTACTAGGTTTTCTTGTAGTAATTTTCCTTTGTTCTAAATTAAAGTCATGTTCTTCTTCTTCTTCTTCTTCTTCTTCTTCTTCTTCTTCTTCTTCTTCTTCTTCTTCTTCTTCTTCTTCTTCTTCTTCTCTCTTTCTTTCTTCTTATCTATGCGTAACTAAGTTTCATTTTACTTGGGTGAAAGGGTGAAGCTCTTGGTAATAAAGTAAGATTAGATTTATTCTTCTCTTGTGCTTAAATGATTTATATTTTTCTAGTAACCATTATACGTATTATAATTTGTTTCTTATAATTTAGAAACCATCTTTGTAAAGAGGAGTTCTTGATTTATTGTAGACAAAATATTGGCACAATGAATGCTTTAACCCATTTATAAGTGGTGGTAATATTTTTAGGAAACATAATATAATTACGTATATTATTTTAATTGGACTTTTAATGTTATATTTTCCGATTTGAACCTCCATGTTGCGAGGATTCTAATTGAGTTATAAAAAGAATTGATCTTACCTTTATTTTATTTACCAAGAGTGAATCTTTTTACCTAAGTAAATAATTTTAATCATAGTAATAAAATATTTACTTCACTTTAATTAATCTTCAGCAATTCCCTGTGGATTGACCTCGGACTCCCGATAAATATATTACTTGAGACAACCTGCACTTGGGTTTGCAAATGCGACAATCAAAAAATTGTGCATCACTTCCCATAACCAGTTTTCACAATTGATTTATATGCATTTCATGTTCAATTCACAACACTTCATCAAATACTTATAGAAGTACTTTAACACTCTTAAAAGAGCAAACATGATTAATTCACATTCTTAAGGAAACTCAATTCTTCGATTCCTCATAATACAAATTATATATATATAATCATGCCTAATTATCTTACATAATTAGCATTACGAATCCATTTGATTCAACATATTCACACCTCATTAAATACTCCTATTAGAGTCTCATTACTCACTAACAAGTATAAATGAAGCTGCTACACCTATCATAGATCCCATTGTATCACACAATAATTTCTGTCCAAAACTAGACCTCACGCCGCGGCACACCCTCAGCCACGCCGCGGTGCCCTAGCCTCAGGTTCAAGTACTGGCAGGAAAAACTACCAACGTTACGGCATTCACATGCAACACCGCGACATTCATCCTTTGTTCTTCCCAACGTTGCGACATTCATTCTATTCTTACCAACGTTGCGGCGTTAAAAGTCCAACGTTGCGGCATTCATTCTATTCTTACCAATGTTGCGGCGTTAAAATTCCAACATCGCGGCGTCAACAACCAAACTCAAATTCTGCATAATTCTGCTACTATAGATTATTGTTCCATTGGAACTAAACCCTCTTCCCATCACTAAAAATTCATTTTCAAGTGATTTTCAACATCTAATAAGGTCCAACTACACATATTAACTCTCAAACAACATCAATTTCACTTAAATCAACACTCATGAATCAAAATCTCAAACTTGACCTAAACCCCTAAACATGACCTTGAGTGGGAATTAAGGCTCCAAATGATAAAAAAAATTCATCCTAACACATCTATAATTCAGTTTCTAACTCAACCACACTAACCACATCAATATTCAACTTATAAAACATCAAATCACCTCTCAAACCATCATTTTCTATTCAAACTTCTCTTGAACCAAAAGAAAAGAATGAAACAAGCAAACAAATAGATTTTTCCCTACCTCAAAGTCTTGAATATGAAAATGAAGCAAGGCCTTCACTTGGATCCTTTCCTTTGATGGTTGATTCTTCTCTTTCTTATTCTTTTTTCTCATTTCCTTCTCTTTCTCTCTTTTCTTTCTTTTCATCTTTTGTTCTATTCCTACCCCTCAAATATCCCCACCGTGGGATATTTCAAGAAGGGAAGTCTAATTAGACTTCTCTTGGTTGGATACCAAAACCCTGATCTGCTAAGAACACTCATATTCTACCGAATCTAGTTTTGTAGCTTCTAACAAATTCAAAATAAATCCTAAAATTCTTTAAAAATTCTATTTCACCAAAAATTGATATTTTCATATCAGCTGTGGGTCAATCCAGCATTAAAACACACAACCAGTATGCCCAAAAATTACCAAATTAACTCTGAAAATTCTCAAACTTTAACTGTAGCACAGTTCCCACATTTGTGACTTGAAAACAAACTCCCCACATTTATTTCCACTAACTAAGCAGTTTAAGCCACTACTGGAGCGAATAACAGCTATATTTCACACATACTATTACAGCAAAGTGCCTAAACATGCTCAGAAAGTCACAAAACTTCACAACCATGTTAAGTAAGTATTAAGCTACCTTTGTAACCATATACAAGCCTAACATGATTTTCTAGGGTATTACATTCTCCCCACTTTTTTAGAATTTTGTCCCCAAAATTAGTTTACCTTATGTATCAAGTTCTAATAACCAACACACAATAACAGATATAATCCAATTTTAAGAAAACCAAGATACTAAGAAAAGTTACCAAATTTTCTAAAACCAAGAGATGATGATGTCTCCTCACCTCACACAACATAGACTCTACTCCCAGCGATAGGTCTATCTTCAATCTTGTTCTCTTGCCTTTGAGAACAACTCCTAGCATAGTGTCCCTTCTCACCACACTTATAACAAGTTACCTGGTTCGCCCAACACACTTTGTTTCTGTGATACTTACCACACTTGTTGCAAGTTTCTTGCTGATCTTCTTTTTGAACATTCTGGTCTTTCTCTTGTGGGTGACTGGATTTAGGATTACCTTTTTCCATTTCCACCATCCACTTTCGTCTTCTTTTGAAGACTTTGTAAATTCTGCTCTGCCTGAATTTGGAGATTTTCAAACTCCACAATTCTACACTTGTTCACCAAGGATGGAAAATCTCTGATTTCAAAAGGTCTCACAAGCCTTCTTAACCTGACACACCTCCAGCTCTCATCCGGATTCTGCCTAAACTGCGAAGAAAACTTGGACAACTCATGAAATTTTGCCTCATATTGTCCAACCGTCATGTCCTCCTGTTGAAGACCCAAAAACTCCTTTTCTTTATCATCTTGCAAGCTTTTTAGAAAGTGTTTCTCCAAAAAGATCCCTCTGAACACATCCCACGTGATCAAAGTGCCTGCTGTCTCTAGCAGCCTTCTGGTGTTTCGCCACCATTGTTCCGCCTCCCCTCTCAACATGAAGGAAGCAAAAGAAACTTTTTGCTCTTCAGAGCAAATCATGACCTCATAAATCTTCTCTAATTCAGTTAACCACTCTTCCGCTTTAATCAGATCACAATCACCTCTGTATATCAGAGGACTCATCTTTCTGAACTCTGAAATGTCAAGAAAGTTTTGATTTCTCCCGACTGGTACCTCCTGTGCTGGTGGTGGTACCAGTGTTACTTGCTGCTGAGGTACTAACCTCTCTAACACTATTGCAGTCTTCGCTGCTTGTTCAGTCTACTGCCTCATGGCATTGGCCATCGCTATCATAGCTGCAGCCATCTCTGTACCTTCATTATCAGAGTCTCTATTCCGGCTCCCACGTGGTCGCCCTCGTGTTGTCGGTCGCCCTCGTGCTACCATAGTCTTCTGTAAACACAGAACAATCCATATTGAGTTAGCTAGGCTCAATATCATGTAACTGCGTCACAGCAACTAAAGCAAACATCTCAAAGGCAAAACATGTAATTCTACTCAAACAATCACATGTAAGAGATAAGAAATGCATAACTATCACCACACATGCATAAGCATAGTCAGTCCATACCCCAGCTCAACAGGATGAACTACTCTAATACCAAAATGTAACAGCCCAATATTTGCTACCCAAGTATATCGTCATATAAATGAATAACTCAATACTAGCCTGCTACCACTAACATTCATCAATGTTAAACCCATATTATTCATACACAATGAGTAAATATGGAGAGCCACAAAAGCAAAAGTTATATATATACACATCTCCGCCTCAAGGCATACTGTTATACATAACTTAACACAACTAAGCAAATATAAAATAAATATATGCTCAGCTCAAAATAGCATCTATACTATGCTAATTCTCATACATCTTCTTCTTTCCTTTCAAAGAACTCGCACCTGGATTTACATGGTAACACAATCGGGGAGAGAAAACATATCTCATAGAAGTATTCCAATACTAGTATATATACAAATATATATAAATATATATATATATATATATATATAACAGATAAAATTCATAATTATCTCGTTGATACTTCAATCATAGAAGCAACAACTCCTCATTGCAACAATACGCAATTATCTCGTTGATACTTCAATCATAGAAGTAACAACTCCTCATTGCAACAATACGTAATTTTGCATACCATTTCAATGCATGAAAATGTCATGATAGCAACCACCCATACAATTGTCATGCTATGCTTAATTATGACTAATGATTATGCGTATACAGATTCCTAAGTATGAAATGAATAATGCATGATACCACATCTAGGACCTTCACTCCCATGGTAATGTCATGAATGCATGAAACTTGAACAAAGAAATGGAAGTCCATAGTTTCATCTATAACATTGAACAAGCACTGGAAGTCTCATCCAGCATACATCATTATCCCAGAGGAAATCTCATCCCCCCCGAGTAGTGAAGTCTTATCAACTACACGGTTATCAATAATGAACAAGGAAATTCATTCTCAATACTTCACTATATTAAGAAGGATACAAAGTGTCTTACCTAATATAGAACACCTACATCTATGGGCTCACACCTTTTAATAAGGCAAAATATACAATCAAGTATATTTTCATGTCTAATTAAATTCTCATAAACATCTATAATAGAACGTTTTCTTTGTCTTTTGCTTCTCCTTATATATTTTATTCCTTTCTATCCAGAAAATGTTATATGATGTGTTAGTGTTGCCAAATGTCAATAGACAAGAGATGCTTTTTCAAATTGACCTGTTTGAATTTGTTCTCGAAGTATTTAAGTTGTTGCTAGTGACTGTAGTGTTGTAGGATCTGGCATTGCTAGTGCCATTGGAGGAGAGCCAATCTAGGAGTGTTCTGATATTGGAATGGTAAATGCTATTAGGAGTTAAAGTGTTATTGCTTGTGCAGTCATAGTAAGATTTGGGACCTTCATGGATAGTAGCTTGGATGATGAGAGAGCAATGAATAGAGAGAGAAAAGAAAGTTAGAAGTTAAAGGAACAAATGGAAGGACCTCACACTTTGCAAGGGGAACGAGGAGCTTAGATAATGTGCAAATACAACGCATGACGATGTTGGGGTGGTAGATAAATCTGCTTTCTTTATAATCTTTTAAGTTAGTATTGAAAAATGATGAAAATGTAATTTTAGTTATCTTGCTATTTTTTTTTTTTGGAATACAGTTATGATGATATAAGAGTAAATAGTCACTTTGGACCCTGACACATTCGCCACCAGTTTTATTAGTCCCTAATAGAATGAAATGTCAATTGTGGTCCCTGACAGTTGAATTTGTTCATCACACTGGTCCAGACATCAAGTTGGGTCCGTTTGAGTTAATAAAATTGATGACATGGCACTTTAAGTTTATATGTGACACTTTGTAGATGCTAACATGGCTATTGGTGGAGTGGAAGCTAGAAAAGATGCTGCAAATTTGGTCAAATTGGTCCCTGAATCCCTAATCCTCCCAAATTACCTCCATTAGGGATTTAGGGACCAATTTGACCAAAATATGCAACTCATTTTCTACCTCCCACTCCACCAATGGTCACGTCACCATCCATAAAGTGCCACATACGCACTTAACAAGCCACATCATTGATTCTGTTAACTCAAATGGATCCAACTTGACGTTTGGACCAACATGACAGATAGATTCAATTGTCAGGGACCATGGTTGACACTTCCTTTTGTCAGGGACTAATATAACCTGTGACAAATCAATCAGGGACCACAGTGGCTATTTACTCTTTACCTAACGCACTTAGTATTTGTTCACTCCCCTTGATTCATTCCTAACCTCAATTTTTTTCTTTTTTATACATGTCATGTTCACATAATCAATTTATACTTATCACCATATTTAGAAACCCATATGAACAATATTGTAGCAATCATAACAAGTAACAACCCACTTTGTATACATATACTACAATGATGGAAAAGATCTTCGTTGTTTTTGTTTGAAACTCCTTCCTAGAACATAACAACAGAGCTCACAAATATACTTTGTCCATATAAATTTGAAATCCGACATCACATGTAATGGAATATAATATTGATGATCACATATTTGATATATTAATAAGTCTTCATTTTTAGTCATTTACACTCTCCATGTACTTAATTGATTGATTTTGATTATGTTTTGTAAGTTTGGACTCAAATTGGACTTAATTGAATTTTTCAGCATAATTTATGTCTTACGTTACTTCTGTATTTGAGCTATATATTGGGATGTAGGTGGTCAAATGCGGTGAATCTGATGGCATTTTAAAGATAAGAGAGAGCTCTATAACTTTCATGAAGATCTCAAAGGCCCAATCACACGAGTAGATAACTCAAATTGGGGTTGAAGCAAGAACCAGAGTACTTTTCCTGACAGCTTAACCTACGTGTATTGTTCATCACAGTTTTCGGGCTAGATGTTTTCAAATGAGCTGAAATTTGGATGCTGAATATTTAAGACCCATATCTACAACTTTCATGTTGAACACTTTTCCAGAATCGGACTCCTTGAAGGTGATATTGGGCTTGGAAGTCAAAACAGAGGAGCTGTGACTGGACCTGGGTAGTGTGTAGTAATTTGAACGTATCTGGAGTTATAGAAATGATATTGGACTCAAACTAAAGCCATTTGAAAGCTAAGATCTAGGCCTACAACTTTCATGAAGACCACTTGGTTCAAAAATGACGAATGCAATGACTTCAGAGCTGCATGATTTCGGAGACAAGGAATCTCCATAATTTTCCACTCACCAAAAGTCATTTGGCATTTTCCACTCATTTTTCACTCATCCACCCACTAATGACTCAGCCCCCTTGTCATTTTGTATCTCTAATCCTCTATAAAAGGAGGCCTTGGCAGATCATTGAGGGTGTTAGGTGTTAGTTACAAAAATGATGACATTTTGTTACTAGGTTTTCTTGTAGTAATTTTTCTTTGTTCTAAATTAAAGTCATGTTCTTCTTCTTCTTCTTCTTCTCTCTTTCTTTCTTCTTATCTATGAGTAACTAAGTTTCATTTTACTTGGGTGAAAGGGTGAAGCTCTTGGTAATAAAGTAAGGTTAGATTTATTCTTCTCTTGTGCTTAAATGATTTATATTTTCTAGTAACCATTATACTTATTATAATTTATTTCTTATAATTTAGAAACCATCTTTGTAAAGAGGAGTTCTTGATTTGTTGTAGACAAAATATTGGCACAATGAATGCTTTAACCCATTTATAAGTGGTGGTAATATTTTTAGGAAGCATAATATAATTACGTATATTATTTTAATTGGACTTTTAATGTTGTATTTTCCGATTGGAACTTCCATGTTGCGAGGATTCTAATTGAGTTATAAAAGAAATTAATCTTACCTTTACTTTATTTACCAAGAGTGGATTTTATAACCCAAGTAAATAATTTTTACCATAGTAACAAAATATTTACTTCACCTTAATTAATCTTCAATAATTCCCTGTGGATCGACCTCGGACTCCCGAGAAATTTATTACTTGAGACAACCTGCACTTGGGTTCGCAAAGCAACAATTAGTCCCGCATCAAGTTTGTAGACTTGTTTGAAACTAAAAATTGTGCATCAAATATTCTCTCAGTTGCATAGTCCATAACGATGTATATCCATTAAAAGTAGCAATCTAGTTGCTTTATGAGAATTCACGACCCTCTCTTTCTCTCTCTCTCTCTCTGTCTGTATATATATATATACTTTATTTGTCTTTGCTTTTTTAAATGATTTTAGAATCATAAAAATATTTTTAATGGTAAAAGATTAAGCAATAAAATAAAAAAAAAAGAGCTCATAATTTGACCTATACAAGTAAAAGTTCCAAATAACATTTTATTGTTACACAACAAAAATATTAGTAGACATCAATATCAAATAGAAAAGTAACTTACTATCTAGGAAGAAATTCACTTATAGACATTTCATTGATAGAGAATGGTGTGGAATTGTTGATAGAATTGCTAGAACTTGGTTTTTCTGCAATTGCTTTTGGATCCATTTGACCATGTAAGAAAAATGCAGGTTCTTGTGGAGTCGGCAATTCAATTGAATGGTTGCTAAGATATGAAACAATTGTTACCATTGTTGGTCTGACATCAGGGTTTTGTTGAATACATAATAAACCAATCTGGATACACTTAATGACTTCAATTTCAAAATAATTGTCTTTAATATTAGGGTCCAATGTGCTTAATGGTGTTTCATTTCTCCACTGTCTCCAAACCTGTAACAATTTGTCAAATTAAATATCCAAATTATTACACTCTTTTGCATTTGAATCAATTTGACTTTACATTATATATATGGCATATGAGCATTAATGTAAGGAAACAAACTGCTAGATTATTATACTCACATAATTCAGGAGACCATCAGCAACATGGTGTGATTCATAAGAACTTACATTCTTTTTTCCAGTAATAATCTCTAAAACCATGACTCCAAAACTGAAAACATCTGATTTCTCAGAAAATTTTCCGAGCATTGCATATTCTGGAGACATATAACCACTATAATAGAAAATTAGAGAAAAAAATCAATGTCAATTTAGTCAAAACATACCTTTGTAAAAGTGGGAAAGCGAAGGATACAGATAAAAATTCAAAACTTACTATGTTCCAACAATTCTATTTGTGCTTCCTTGGTCTTGATTTATGTCAACAATTCTAGCTAGACCAAAATCTGAAATTTTGGGAATCATATTTTCATCTAATAGAATATTACTAGGTTTAAGATCACGATGTATAACTTTGAGTCGAGAATATTCATGTAAATAAAGAATTCCTCGAGCAATCCCTCCTATAATGTTGTGACGTTCGAACCAGCTCAACAACTTTTTCCGTTGAGTATCTACAAAATTGTTTAAGTGAGAAATGTAAGAGTAAAGCATGTTTTGTAATCAATCAGTTGAAATTAAATTAAGTTCATAGAAAAGCATATATACATAATGCATGAATTCTAAATGTTGACTAATTAAAAAGTTTAAGGCCATGGTGTCAAACCAAATAAAAAGTAATCAAGGCTCTTGTTCGGCACATATTCGTAGACAAGCATTTTCTCTTGTTCTTCAAGGCAAAAACCTATGAATGTCACCAGATTTCTATGTTGAAGTCTGGCTATCAATAAAACTTCATTCTTGAACTCATTTGCACCTTGCTTAGAACTTCTTGATAGCTTCTTTACAGCTATTTGTCGTCCATCAAAAAGCATGCCCTGAAAATATAAACCATTATTCATGTGAAAAACAAGAACATAAGAAACCAATTTTCACATTTTCCCACCTTGTAAACTTCTCCAAATCCGCCTTTGCCAATCTTGTTCTCATGTGAAAAGTTGTTGGTTGCTGCTTCAATTACAGCGAAATTGAATTGCAACGACTCTAAATTGGCACTTTCATGACCAACTAGATCAAATATACTTAAATTGTTAAACTAAGTTTTCAAGCATCTTGAAGCTTACAAATTAAGAGGTATGGGTTTAAAATAATTTTTTAAACAATACGTACAGTTTTCTCTAAGAATGGTCTTATTACTCTTTCTTGCTTTTCTCCATAGCAAATAATAACCAAAAGAGAACACCATCGCTGAAAAAAATGTAGACATAATAATCAAGATAATTGTTCGCAACCGGCCTTTCCTTTTTTCTGCACAAAACAATCAACACGTCTCATTCACATTGAGTAGTAATAGTCAATAATAAGTCTTAGCAAGTCATGATATGATAACAACATAAGAAGTGGCTCGCTTTCTGTCTCTCTGAATTTTGCTTGTTTTTAACTTTTAATTGTCAAGTCCATATCTCAATTCATAGATTAAAAAATCAGATGGTTAAAAGTCTCAACTGCTTGTGCAGTTAAGCGTTATGTTGCAAAATTATTTTAAATTTTTAAGATATTAAATGTTTATATTTTTTATTTGATATTTTTTATTCATAATTTCTTAATATGTAATTTTATGATACATATTAACAAAAAAAATTTCTTACATCTTGGAGTCTGTGCACAAAGACTTTTATGTCAGAATCATTTCCAATCATGGATATTGGTGGACAAGTAAAACAACTACTGGAAACTTCATTCAAAACAATAATCTAGTGATATAGGGTTGGACTCATATTTCATGTACATCTGTTTATATAACAGAATTTGAGTGAAGGTGTGCAAAAAATAAGATAGACTTATGTTCTGAACAAGGTTCAGAGGAATACATGTATAGGTGGTTGAAGGTACCTCCATTGCACACCAGTAGCAGCGGTGGTGTGAGGGAGTAGGTACCTGCAAAAGACACTCTGATGCTCAAGTTAGATCGTGCATAAAGAAAGTAGTGTGTAGAATTGGATTAGATGCATACCTTTGAGATCTTGCAGGGTATTTATTAGAGCGTCATGGGTGTTAAGAATCATAGTCCAATCTGAATTAAATGCTACTATTTAGGATTAGAATCCATGATATTGTTATCTTTTATAACTATTTTTCTTATTTATGTGGGATGTGATTAGTGTATGTATCTATCAAGGATTTTTTGAGAGATTTATGCCTAATAAATAGGTAAATGGTCTTATCTAATAGCGTGCATAAATATCTAAGATACTATTTTGATGGGCCAGGTTGCCCTGAACTGCTAACCCAAAACCTGGTCCAGAACAGATGCCCCCAACTTGGCGCTTAGATGTGACAACTAAGTGTCAAGTTATCCGAGTTCAACAAGAGCACACGGCACGCGGTGGACAAAGGGATTCAAGTCATAGTACTAATGTCAGATCTCGCGATGTTTTTTTTAAAGGGCAAAGGTCCGTGAAGTTTCATAGTATGCCCTGGGGATTAATGAGTAAGGTCGGGATCTGGAATGGATCATTCTGCTTAAGTTATCATACCATTATCCGGGATACGTAGTAGGCTACCCCCATGTGGGTCCAATGCTCGATCTCAGTGGCTATTAATGAACACTTGTTTTGCCTAATTGAGATGAGTCCAATCTCGATCTTGATGGTTGGATTCGTTTAGGAATGATTGACACTTAGTCAAACTTTCGGTGTAATGTGACATGAAAGCCTCTTGGAGTGATGTTCAATATCCCGAGCAACGGTCTGAAGCGTGTAACCACATTAAACCTTTGCTAGGCTTATAGGTTAGGCCTAGTGTTGTAACCGTGTTAAACTTTTAGGTTTATGGGTTAATTTACAATTATGGAGTATAGCTGACACGGAAGCCCCTTAGTGTGTAGTCCATTATCCCGAGCTATGGTCGGCTACGCTTAAATTTTGTAAACCTAGTTTGTTTATGGATTAAGGTTATGCCATAAGGGTACGGGTGAAAACCCTTGAATACACTCCTTGACCTCGGACAATAGTCAAGTGGATTCCCCTATCTAGCCATCATGCATAGATATCAGAATAGCTGATCCTCTTCGGACCTTGTATTCCTTGGACCTCGCTAAAGTGTGATAACATTGTGAGTTGTGTCAGGCCGAAGTACTCGTGGACTCAAAGTCACGATCGAGGTATTGGCTTAGATGAGAATAAGACGAAGTACTCGTGGACTCAAAGGCACGATCGAGGTACTGGCTTAGATGATGTCAGGTTGAAGTACTCGTGGACTCGAACTCACAACCGAAGTACTGGCTTAGATGATGTCGGGGTGAAGTACTCATGGACTCGAAGTCATGGTCGAGGTACGAGCTTAGATGAGAATGAGCCAAAGTACTTATGGACTAAAAGTCACAGTCGAGGTACTGGCTTAAGTGAGAATGGACTGAAGTACTCATAGACTCAAAGTCACAATCGAGGTATTGGTTTAGAAGAGAATAGGCAGAAGTACTCGTGGACTCAAAGTCACGCTGAGGTACTGACCAAGGTGGGGTCCAAATTTGGATGGGAACCTTCATTGTTGGAGTGTTTGTTAACCTTGTAGAGTATGGTAACTAGTTTTCCTTTTGAGATTCGACCACTTGGAGTACAACAATCCCTTTTTGGGTTTACTTTTTTCACATATAGTAGTCTTCTTTTGGGTTTACCCTCTTAGGTTGTCCCCTTTAGGGGTAGTCCCCGTTTGGGTTTACCTTTTGTAGTATAGTAGTCCCCATTTGAGTTTCTATTACCATTTTGAATGTACCTTCTTGACGTATGATATTCCTCTTTTGGGTTTACCTTCTTGGAGTATGGTAGTCCCCTTTTAGATTTACCTTCTTGGGTTTACCTTCTGGAATATAGTAGTCCCCATTTGGGTTTACCCTCTTGGGTTTACCTTCTGGAGTACAGTACTCCCCATTTTGGGTTTACCCTCTTCGGCATTTATTTTTGAATTTACCTTCTTGGCGTATGATAGTCCCCATTTGGGTTGATCTTGAGGTGTATCCTATTTAGGTTTACCTTTTTAAGTTTTGACCCGTAAGGGTTGTGCACTAGGGCGGAGCCACGGCGGTGTCTAACAGATGGTGGATTCTGTGCAGCAAAAGCCAGATTTTGATATCATCTACTGTTTACCATGATGGTAGTAGTAGGATTTGAAGTTTATCTTTTCCCACAGACGGCGTCAATGTTTTGAACAAGGTTCAGAGGAATACCTGGATAGGTGGTTGATGCTACCTCCGTTGCACGGCAGCAACAGCGGTGATGCGAGGGGGTGGGTACTTGCAAAAAGCACTATGATGCTCAAGTTAGACCATGCACAAGGAAGGTAGTGTGTCGAATTGGATTAGATGCATACCTTTGAGACCTTGCAGGGTATTTATAGGAGCGTTTTGGGTGTTAAGAATCATAGTTCAATTTGAATTGAATGTTACTATTTAGGATTAGAATCCATAAAATTGTTATATCTTATAACTAATTGTCATATTTATGTAGGATGTAATTAGTGTATGTATCTATCAAGGATTCTTTGAGAGATTTATGCCTAATAAATAGGTAGATGTTCTTATCTAATAATGCGCATAAATATCTAAGATACTATTCTAGTAGGCCGAGTTGCTCCTGAACCGCTAACCTAAAACACGATCTAGAACAACCTAACTATAATTAAATGATAAAAATTATGGAGATATAAAGTATTGTGAGTGAAAATATGTATAAGTAGCATTACTCATTCAAAAATGATAGGGTAGAGTTAATGATTGGCCAATCGAGCATTTTGAATTAATAATACTAATGCCACAACCTAAAGCACATACAAAAATAAACAACTATATGTTGGTTTAATTGACAAACTTAGTTTTATATATTGATTTTAGAGTTCTGCTAACAAGTGCCCACTTGTTAAGAAGGACAAAATAGAAAGCTTTTGATAAAAACAAGACAAATAGAAAAAGTTTTTCAATTTTTAATGTATTGAATATCTTGTTTTTATAGAAAAGCTTTCTATTTTGACTTCTTTAACAAGTATCCTTAGCAAAATCCTTGATTTTATTAGTGCAAACTCACTAGAAACATATTGGGATTAAGAAAAGGATTTAATTTGAATGCATTATCAGTGTAAAAATTGTATAGACTATTATTTAATACAACAATGATATTCTTATCACAAACAGTGCATACACCTCTTTTCACACCTTTTTCAATACCATTCATTATACATACTTTTTCTTATCACTTTCTCTCACTTAATCATATCCACCCATTTTTTGTGTGGAAAATGGTGTTGGATAAAAAATGAGGTAAGATGATCATTTTTGTATTTAATAATGTATTGTCATATCATAAAAGATGTTTGACTCTTACAATAATTACCTTAAAAGTCACGTATGTAGTAATTTATGATTGATTAATAATGTAAAAACTTTACACTAATAGTGCATCAAAAGTAAACTCATATATATATATATGGTGGTTAGTGCAACCAAAAAGTGTGTGCCACCAGTGATATTCCACATTTTTCTCACGTATATAGTAATTTATGATTAGTTGATAATGTAAAAACTTTACACTAATAGTGCATTAAAAGTAAACTCATATATATATATATATGTATGGTGGTTGCTCTAGTGCAACCAAAAAGTGTGTGCCACCAGTGGCATCCCACATTTTTCCAATGTTGTTTTAATACATAAGCAAATAAGTTTAAGTCATCAATCCATGTAACATGGGTATTTTGCAAATTTTTATTTGCTGGACTCCCCTTAAGGGTTGTTTTGCAAATTTTTCAAAAACAAAATATGTTACCCTTATATGCAATTATAATTTAAAAATGAATATGATATTCTTAATATACCCTCTCAATCATTCTATTTGTGTAAACCTCATAAATCAAAGAACCCTAAAACCCAAAATTGAAAGAACCTAAGCCTTAATCCTTGAATGTGAAAGTAGCAAATATCAAACAGCTTGCATCTGTTACATTTTTTTTCATTTATTAGACCAAAATAACTGTTAAATAGAGATAGCTGATAAATTATAACAAATAATATACCCTCCCAATCATTTTATTTGCAAAAATCTCATAAATCAAAGAACCCTAAACCCCTAAATTGAAAGAACCTAAGCCTTAATTGTTGAATGTGAGCTACTAACCCCCAATCGTGGAAGAACAGTGAGATTATTCGAACTCCCAAAATCCCTCTATATAATGCATTTATTGGTAATATTCAGAACTTTGATTCATGACTATTATGTGCATACATAAAAAGTGAAAACATCAATAGGTTTGTTTCATTTGTCATTCCTTTACTTGGAGTTTTTGTTGCTTGACTTGAAATTTTGTTCTTTCGCGTTTCATCTCAAACTGTGACAGCCTTTTTTTTCTTCTTGATTTTCATTCTAACATTTTCTCCTTGTTGTTTGTGGGTATTGCAGCAACCCAACGAAACAACAATTAATCAATATTAATTTAATTGTTATTGCATAAAAATCCAAATTATGTAATATACTGATAATAATAGTAAAAAAAGATACAAATGAATTTTTTTTTTAATTTCTAGTTTTGGATTGGCTACATTTGGAAACTCTTAATATTATTTGTTATAATTTATCAGCTGTCTTTATTTAACAGTTACTTTGTTCTAATAAACAAGAAAAAAAATGTAACAAGTGCAAGGTGTTTGATATTTGCTGCTTTCACATTCAAAGATTAAGGCTTAGGTTCTTTCAATTTGGGGGTTTAGAGTTCTTTGATTTATGAGATTTAGGCAAATAGAATGATTGGGAGGGTATATTAGAGATATCATATTCATTTTTAAATTATAATTGCATATAGGGGTAACATATTTTGTTTTGTACAAATTTGCAAAACAACCCTTAAGGGGAGTTCAGCAAATAAAAATTTACAAAATACTCTTATTACATAGATTGATGACTTGGACTTATTTGCTTATGTGTTAAAATAATATTGAGAGAATGTGGAATGCCATGAGAGCAACCACCTATATATATATATATATATTGCATATCTAGTGATAGGATTTTTTATTGTAAGAGGAGTAAATCTTGACCATACAACCATACATGAATGGTCAAGAATAAAAGTTACTTAAAGGTCATGTGACCATTTAAAAAAGTCATATGCATTTATGTTCTAATCTTTGACCATTCATGTAAGATCTAATGCTCAATATTCACTTCTCTTGTCTCTTACAATAAATACTCCTCTTATCAAATACGCTCTCTATATATATAAACCTTTGATTTGATGAACATTGAGCTTTTTAACAATCTATAAACAGAGACACGATCCAGAAATTAGCTAGTGAAAGGCCAAGTATAGTAAATGTAAATTTTGGTCTTTTAAAGATATAAACATTACATTTGTGTTATTTTTAAAGATGACATCAATAGGTCCTTAAATAATAATTAATGTTATTAATTTTGTTTATCGTGTTGTCTAATATACACCTTACTAAAGCAAGGTGTATGGTGCACCCCGTGATCATAGTCGTTGATTGTGTTAAAAAATACATCAACGGCTATGATGAATAACATGTAACCTGATGACCTAGATTTTTTTTTCAGGTTGCACTGTTCCATTTTTTTTAGGTTGCAGAATTGTGTAGATATCGTTAGTTAAAATCTATAAGGTTTTCAGCATACACAGTTATTTATAAAAAATATTTAAAAAAAATAATATTTTTTAAAATATTATTGTGTGTAAATATTACCAGTTAAAATCTGGTAATTTTTTTTATTGTTAAAATTTGATAATATTATCGAGTTAATATATATATATATATATATATATATATATATATATATATATATATATTTAAAAACCCTTATACACCCACATGGAGAAAGCTGTAAGGGGTTTTATTTTTTAAAAAAATATTATTGTGTGTAAATGTTACTAGTTAAATTCTGTAAGATTTTCAGTATGTATAGTTATTTATGAAAAAATATAAGGACTTGTACAATTTTCTCCGTGTAAGTTTGTAAGGGATTTTTTTAAAAAATATTATTGAAAACTCTATATATTTTAATTAGTATTATTTACATAACTGTACAACTTAAAAAAATAAATAAACAATGCAACCCAAAAAAAAATCGAATGAGCAAGTCATTTTAAGTGGTGTACCGTACACCCAAACTTAAAAGGGTGTATAGTAGCATCCACCTTTGTTTATTGAATGATCAATCCATCGAAACTTGAGGATCATTTGATGGCCATCATTAACATTGAAGGGACACTTTGATATGGCTAATAAGTAGGACTAAGGTGATGCTGAGTATATATTTGCAGCACCAAAATAGATATTTTCTCTAAAAATTAAGATATTTAAATAAAAGTTTCATCTTTAAAAAATAAATGTATCATATTTTTATTGAAGTTGAGCACAATATTGTTAATTTGTGTGTTTCTTTCAACAAAAACATATTATTTATTTAGAGTTAGTTTACCATAAATAACTTATAAAATATATACTTTCTCAACCTAGTACTTGTTATAAGTATAATAAGGGTCAATTACAAATTAATGTAAAAGTATATATTTAACATGAAATCCTATTACACATTATGATGAGAGATTATTTACATTAGTATAAAAATTTTTTTTATATTTATTTTTAATTGTTAGTTTTACTTTCATCTAATAATTGAGATTATTTTATTAAAAATAATTATTAGATAAAAGTAAAATTAATAATTAAAAATAAACGTAAAAAAAAAATTTACACTAATGTAAATTTATCCTTCCTCACACATTATTAGTAGGAAAGAAAATTTTGTTTGCGGGACAGGACACCCTGCTTGTCCCCTTGTTGATCTTGTCAAATTCTTTATGTAATTTAATTGGTGACTAACAGTACTTAACATTCTTGATTATCAAAGTACGTCTTGTTTTGGTCAAGGAGCATGGAACTTCTTTGTGATATATGTTGATACTCATTAATATTTTAATTTGATGAATGTTGAAAATACTTGAGTAAGTAGCCTTTGATTTTATATGAAATCGCAAAGAATATATATAGAAGAAATTTTTCTTATTTGAAATAACGTATTTAATATAGTTATGCAAATCAAGATTTACTGCATATATATAAATATATAACTTATGATAAGCAAATATTACTTGAGTCGGGACTTCACCTGTAGGTCCTGATGTAGGTACGAGCCCTGCTGGTGTAGGCGTTGGTGCGGGAATAGTGGAGCGATAGAAAGGGAACAATTCATACCTAATGTTACGGCTCGAACTTAGAACTCTCCCTCCCTGCTTTCCATCACAGCACCATGTAAGTTTCCCCATCACAAAACTGAGACAACTTCTGCAATCTTGGGGTGACAGGTCCTGTGTGCACTGAGCAAGACAGTAAAGGGTCTGAAACCACGATACTGATGCTTGCTTTGTGGCGTATTTCTTGGCACCAATAGGATAATTGGCTGCTTCATCTGCTGTTCTGCTTATTGCCTGAAACAATAAAGACATGAAGCTTTCCCGGTCGAAGTTATTGACGGTGTTCATCAGGGCAAGCCAAGCGCTTGTGTCCACGGTGGAGAAGAAAGAGCGGTTGGAATACCGAACCATGCACTCATCGTACCAAATCACAGCTTCTTTGGATAAGGAGCACTCTGAGGATAGTCGCTGGGTTGCATTTACAACGCATTGTTGACAGAGCTGAGAGGGGACGTCACCCCTGCACATGAACAGTCCGTAGACTGAGTCGGAGGAGTTTCTGCCAGTGACTATGGTTTCGTAGAATTCGGTGTTGCCGGTGGCGTTCGATTGTAAGGAAGAGAGGAGGGTCCTGAGGTAGAATTGGAACATGCTGTTAGCAGAGGTTTCGTTGCTTGAGCAATAATGGCCTAGATAAACAGGGTCATACTGTTCTTCACTAGTTGCAAAACTGAGGAAGCTAGCAAGGATAAAGAGGAAGAGAAACTTGATGGAAGCCATGGATGTGTTATTGGGTCTGTTAATCTTTGAGAGCACTACCATGGATGGATGTAGTGTTACACAGTTTATGGTTTGTAAAAAATTCTGTCTTGTCTATTGTGCCGGCGGAGGAATTGATGCAAGGAAGTAAATGACGAAGTCAAGTCAAGCTTGTTATGTCCTTTTCATTTTCATCCCAAGATTAACTCTCTCTGAAAAATCTTATAAATTTATGTTGATTATTTATATGTTGGAATGTTTCGAAACTAAAATATAATAAGGTAAAAAAGAAAGATGGAAGAGATAAGTTTGGGATATGGAAAATAAAGGAATGGTGTGCATAATGTTGGATTAAATTTCTTATGTAAGTAACTTATAACTTATCTTATTAGTTTAATAAATAATTAAATTAAGTTAATAAATTATACTTTTTGTTGGATAAAAGAAAAAGAGTTATTTTGTAATTATAAAAATTGTTAACTTGATAAAAATTAATAATATTTAAAATATAGTTTATACGTGAAACTCAGATTTATTTTAAAATTTATCTGACACTCTTAGAATATGATTTACTTTTATTCATTAATAAAGATTAGTGTCTTTATACTTTTTTATTTGTATAAATTATAAATTTTAATATCTTTATGTTTTAATGTTAGTTTATAATATTAAGATTTTTGAAAAAATTATAAATTAATATGTGATATCAAAGGTGTTATAAAATTTATAATTTTTTATCAATGATAATTTAATTTTTTCAATTTGTATGAATTTTAATTTAAAAAATTAATTTTTTATTAAGTTATTATATTGTATTATGTAAGTTAGTTTTATGATATATTATTGATCCTAATTGTTTGATATATTGTTTGATATACAATCCTAATTTTCTCCGTCACGTCACCGCACTTAAAGAGGAATTGAAATCTTCTTGGCGCTGATCGGTCAATGTACGTGTAAAAACAATTTTCATGGCACATCAAGTCACTGTGCTTATAATAATATAAGTTTTGATATTCGTATCATTGTATATACATATTTTTATACTTTTATTATTATTATTTATTATATTTATTTTTTATTAAATTTAATACTCTTAAAAAAATATTAATAATATATACATCTTTAAAAAAGATGTACGATAATCTTTTTCGTAATAATATTTTCCAGAATGTTGATTGATCCGTACGTTTTCGTTGATCACGTCACTGTATATTACTTTGATTGTAATAATGTTTATTGTTACAATATTACACCACGTTATTACTTTGCAATAATGTTTATTGTTTTCTTGTGGCACATCACATCATATTATAGAATCAACAATGATATTTTTACATTAAATAATATATATATTTTTTATATTTTATTTAATATTATTTATTATATATATTATTTTTTTTCACTCAATCACATCATTTTAAAAAGGTATAAATAGTCATATATTCTTAAAAAGAGATGTAAGATAAATATTTTTTTTATAGAATATGTAATATTTGATTTTTATGTATAATATTATTAATTTAACGTGATATATGTTAATTATTAAAGTAGTTAAATTTTTAAGTTAATTTAATTTTAAATTATATGAAAGTCATTTTTTTAATTTTTTGTAGAATAAATGTTGTGAATGACATTGTGATTATTTGTATATGAATAAATTAAAATTTATTATTATAAAATATTTATGGATCACTTAAATATTGATTAGCTACCCTTATAACACGTGAACATAATTGTTAATAGTGAAATACACTATTAGTTTTATTTATATATCTAAAGATAATAAATATTTTTAGTTAATACGTATATTATTGCAAATTATGTAAATTTTGTTAGCATCATTATGTTGAATATGATATATTGATAGATCACTCAAAGAAAAACATTGATATATATTGAATGATTAAGTGATTTGTTATCTGAATTTGTATGGTATGTTAATTTATGACTTAAAGTATTAATGTTAGACATATGATCATTACAATATATGTCCCAATTTCTTTAAATTCGCTTGCTTCGTTTGTTCTAGTCTTTAATGGGTTGAACTTCTCTGATTAGTGTAATATCCTGAATTTAATAACCATAATATAATTTGAGTTATATTACAGTCACTAGATTCAGACTAGCTACTTTCTACAACAATGTACTTTCCAAGTACAACTATTATACATATACAGAAAATATGAGTCACGAATGAATATATGTATTACACAAGATCTATATTTCTCATAAATATAATACGTACATAATTTCAAAAGAAACTACATAGCTACACTAGACTAAGCACTCTAAGCTCCTGCTTAACTTCACTTTCCACAGGTCTTCCTCCTTGGAATCATCATGGAAACACACATAATGGGTGAGAATTACACATTCTCGGTAAATAAAACCACAAAACATGTCATGACAACCATTTTAGTCATTTTGGGGAAAAACATATCTCTAAACTCAAGTATCATACTTTTACAAACTAGAAAGATGGCAAAGGCCAAAACTATGTCTTATTTCTTCTCGAAATAAATTCTCATTTTTATAAGTTTGTATAAAAGCTCATTTATCACAAACAATTTTCAAGCAATCACCATGCTCACAAAAACACAGCATCTCCATTCTAGAGGTACAAACACAACTATGGCTACAACCACTGTCTCTTCATACAAGGAGATACTTAGCATTACAATGTCACTACATACATACTAATCTGATTAATATATCTATTATGTTCGTTAGAAACATTATAGAGAGTCATATGAAATGCGGAATATGTATTACATTTATAACATAATGCATCAATATACATGTACAATATTAGCCTTAGCAAATGCTTGAAATATTACATAAGTCTATACGTTTCAAGAGAAGTACTAAAAGATACAACATTTGAAATATAAAACGTAAAGCTAATTTATTCTTTAGCTTCCTTCTTCTTCTTACTATTGAAAGAAGTTTCACCTGAAATTACATGATATACAGCGGGGTGAGAAACAATATTTTTCACTATGAGTAATCAAAACTAGACATGCATACATAACATAATAACATAGTCTTAACAATTAAGAAAAAGACAAGTTACATTCTCACAAGATTTAACTTTAATAACTAGTTAAATCAAGTTAAAGATTCATACTTTCATTCTTACACACTTAGCTCATTTAAGACCTAGGTATGTTTTACTAGGAAATTCTGACTTCTCATGTTTACCCCTTTGTAGATAGGAAAACTGAAATTTCCACATTACATGCAACCTAAGCACTTGGATAGAAATACTTGTCCCTTTAGGAACTTATTGACTCCCTTCCTTCTTGACTAAATGACCTCACGCCATATAACTCACATTAAAAGGTAGACAATGCCAACTTATCCTAGTTTACTTATATCGAACATCCCTCGTCATCACATCTATAGTGAAGCTAAGTAACAATAAGTTACCATAGGTGCTAGACTCTTATCTATAGCAAAACCTTACTTTTGGTTGCTTTAAAGATCATACACAACTTATACATACCAAAGGATCATCTTCTCATTGATTTACCTCTAGTAGTATCTTAATCATACCCTAAGACCATCCATTGTTCTTAGACGACCAAATGCTTAGACTTTCTCATCTATGCTAGGTGATAATTTTTCTCTTAAAAAAAATATCACTATCTGTGCCTTAACACACTTTAAGAATTATATACTAATAATCTCATCTAATCCAAAACTTCAAAACATAAAAAATGACATTTTTGGAGTTCTTGGTACTCACACCACGGCACTAACTGGGCACGCCGCGACGCCCTAGCCTCGGGTCTCAATACTGGTACAGCATCACTCTACGTTCTCACGTCATGACGTTCATAGTAGAACCCAGATTCTGCAGAACTATGGTACTGTTTCATTGGTCCTTTTCTCAGATTTTGGCCATTCCAAACTAATTTCTTAGTAATTCTAAGTCCCTAATCAGTTCGTAAACACATAGGAATCATCAATTACAAACTTAAAACTCTTAATTTGGATTATGAATCAAAATCACATATAGGTTGACCTAACCGCTATTTTGGGAATCAAAGGTCCAAATAAGATATTCACGGCTTCTAACTTCAACTTATGCTATGAACAATTCATAAATGACCAAAGAAACTCAATCATGTAAGCAAAAAATATCAAACACCTCTAAAACTCAATTTGGCCTGTTAAGCACCTTAAGTACATAAATGGTGAAAGGAGTGAAAAGAAGTGAAGATGACCATAAAACCCCTACCTTTGGCAGCTAAGAAGAGATTCAAGCTTGGTTGGATCTCAAGTCTTGACTTTTTCTTTGGCTTTCCTCTTTCTCTCTTCCTCCTCCTTGGTCTTTGCTTCCTCTTCTTTTCTCTTTCTCTCACATTTTCTGTTTCTATTTTGTGTAGAAAATGAGCCGTGAATGAAGCTTATAAAAGAGAAACTAAATACTCAAATGACCTTTAGGCCAAAATTGATAAAATCATAATATTCTAAAAACACTCGAATTTAGCTAATTCAAGATTTTCAACTTCCAACAACTTTAAAATAAATATTATGATTCATATAAAAAGTCGCTTCACCATTATCTGATATTTTCATATTTGTTACTAGTCAAACCGGTTATAATTAGACAACCAGTATGCCTAAAAATGTCAAACTAGCTGAGTTTACCTTAAAACTTTAACTATAACTTGTTTCATATATTTGTGACCTAAAAATAAATTATCCATATTTATTTCCCCTGTCTAAGTAATTTATGCTATTATTTGAGTCATTTTAAGCTATTTTTCACAATTTGAGTTACAACTAAGTACCTAAACTAACTTAGATTATTACAAAAATAAATATACATGTTAAGCAAGTCATATGCTACCTTTTGAACACATAAACAAGTCTAACATGTCATTTAGGGTATTATATTTCTCTTCTCATTTTTAAAATTTTGACCCTAAAATTGCTCACCTGAAAGGAACAAATCCGAGTAGTCCTATTGCAAGTAGGACTCTAATTCCCAAGTAGCCTCCTCCACGTCATTACCACCCCATAAAATTTTCACCAGAGGAATCTGCTTACTTCGAAACTCTTTGACCCCTCTGTCCACAATCCTTACCAGATGTACATCATAAGATAAATCATCCCTTAACTGTACAAATTCATGTTTTATGATATGCAAGGGATCTAGATTATACTTTCTCAACTGAGATACATGAAAAACATTATGAAGGTTAGACAAACTGGGAGGAAGGGCTATCTGGTAAGCTACGAGTCCAACTTTCTTTAGAATTTGATAGGGACTAAGAAAACAAAGATTTAACTTTCAGATTTTCAATGCTCTACCAATCCCTGTTGTAGGAGTAACTCTTAAGAATACATGATCTCCCTCACTAAACTCAAGAGGTCTCATTCTCTTGTCAGCATAACTCTTTTGCCGACTCTGAGCAATAACTAACCATTCCCTAAGCATTTGGAAATTATTTCAGAACATTCATATTGGTCAAACAATTTGCAAAACACTTAAGAAACAATTTCCTAAAACATTGGCAATAAAGCCAAATAGATAATACAGTCAAAAAGTCAAGACCACAAACAGGGATTAAAGCTAACGTACAAAAAATAAAAGAAAATACAAAGTTCTCAAGGGCATCCCCTAAAATTCAGTAGGGGTATCAACACCAAAATTTCGAGCTACGGCCTCTTGCACTATTTCTTCCACCACCTTAAAAGCACGCCTACCTTCTTGTAAAACTTCGACACCATCAATAGCGGCGATAACCTGATCCTCGGAACCAGTAACACCATCAACCTGGTGATCACCAGTAATGATTTTTCAGCATTAGGGCTCACCAGTACCCCATCCTCTATAGTCCACCAAGGACCAGCCCGGTCAACAATGGCATCAGCATACCACAGCTTAACATATTGAAGAGGTCGAGCATAACCAGTCTCAAATTGGACCATAAGGTTATCAACCAGGCTCGTCTTCTCGGATTCCCAGAAAGTGCTCTTGGAACTTAAAAGATTCTTACCCTTCTTGACTGCAAGCTCAACATTCATCTTTAAGCCCTCGTTCGCCTTCTCTGTCAAAACAAGTTTGTCTTTAACCTTTTCCAAGTCTAATGATAGGTCTACAACTTAAGATGAGAGAGGATGGGGAATTTCAACCTTAGTCCAAAGAGTTCTAACTTCAAGCTCCAACTTGAAAACACAAGCCCGATACTTGGTCGTTTATACTTCATGCTCTCTTTTTCCTGCTTCTGTAACTTCTCACAGTAAGCAAACTCTAACCCAGAAAGATGGGAAGCTATGCCTCAGATCTCTTGCTCAGAATAGCTCAGCATGCTAGCATGAATAGCTTGGACTCCATCGCATGCATGATGACCAGCAACCCAAGCCTGTCAAATATTCTCTTTGTCGACATCCAGGAAAAGATTCAAGTTAATGTGCGCATGATGAACCCATTGGGTATCCCACAAAGACTTAGGCGCAACCCCTACATCACCCTTAAACTCCTTTAGCACATGTTTTGCAGCAACCAATAGTGCATCAGGAAATAGAGATTCAAAATCCTGATTTCTCGGGGGGCGAACAGTTGTAGATAAAATGGGCCAAAGGAGATTGTGCGACAGATTGGGGTCGAGTCACCAAATTAGGGGAAGGACTAGGGACACGAGGAACACCCTGAGTTTGGGACTCATAGTTGAAACCCCAACTGGTTGTCTTCATATCTCGACAATGCAAAGGTTGCAGTCTTAGTAGCCTTATGACATTGGCTTAGTCCACCTTATTGAAATGTGTAACACATGCTTTGGGAGACCACCATTTGTCAAGATTCCATCAAAAAAGGAACTTCGGAACCCCATCCTCATCCACAAAAAAGGAAAAGTCCTCATCCTTCACGTGAACCTTAAAGTACTAGTTCTTGAAATTTTTGTAAGAGGACTCGTACACTTCCAATAGCTTCCAATTCCACACCCTCGAAAAAGACAAGAGCCCTACCTTTCCACTCCTATTGGTCTTAAGAAAGAAAAAGAACATCTAAGAAGTGGCCCAGAATCCTAGATAGTCACACAAAAGCCAAAAAGACCTTATAAAGGCCCAACTATTTTGGTGAGGCTATGACAGAGCTACACCTATCTCGGACAAAATGCAACCTCAAAGTCAGAGAAAGGCAAAGCAACCTTGAGACGAGTAAACATAGTCTCCTACATGAAGAAGCAATTCTCCTTAGGATCCCCATGTAGATGATCTTCACTCCTACAGTCTTCTAGCGCATAGTCAGGGTCAGTATCATTCCTGGTTAGTCGACAAACTATGGTTGGAAGACTCTCTAGGGTAAGGAAAATGGATGGAACATTTAGAACATCCTCAGTGAGTTCAAGAGATCCCAAAGAATCGGCCATCAATTTTGCAAAATAAGCAAAATCTGAACTGCCTGAGGAAATTTCACCAGAAGAAATAGGCCCAACAGAGGCCAACTGAGCCTCCATAGCTCGCATGACCTCCTTGGCCCTTAGAAACTTCTCAACACTAAAATTAGGAATCACAGGATCTTAGTTAGAGACTTATGGGCTGAAGACACTTCACCTGAAGAATTAGAAAGGCTACCGGTCTCCACCATAACAACCCTTCTTCTTTCTAGGGTACGTAGTCAAAATTCCCCCAAAAATTCAGTATAATCTCCTTTATTATCACTCATAACTTACCACCTAAATATAAACACCACCCAGAAAAACCCACTAGAAAAAAAAAACAAAACAAAACCAAAAAGAAAAATGACCTTAGAAACACAAAAACACCACAAATGCAGACCCACTCTACCAAAAGAAAGAAAGTAGAATGAAGGAGAAAGAAAAAAAAATTAAAAACAAGAAAACTGAAAAGGAAAGGAAGAATACTTGAGTCAAAAGGAGGCCAAAATGCAAAAGGAAGACAACACCACCACAACACAAAATGAGGGGAGAACACAAGAATCCCTTAGACGACCAAGAAAGTAATGAGCTTTTTGAGAAAAAATAACAGAGAAGGGATAAATTGAAGCAGTTTTGAACAACTACCAAAGGATTAAAAAAGGAGACAAAATAAGAAGAGTGAAAAAGGAATTTTATAACCAACGGCCATGATGAAATTGAACCAATGGAAGCAAAGGAAAAAAACCAAACCCTTTGGCAAGATCTAATGGACCAGATTCAGTATAATCTAACGGATAGAAATGATTAGCCAGTCATACCAAACATCGCTAGGAAAAACGAAAAGACGAGCAGAAAAGAAAACTACCTAATAATAAGAAACCACATGGCGAGTAAGAGTAGTGGTTACGAGGCAACACCGTCCTAAAAACAACATTTTCCTAAAATCCTCAGAAGAATAGGCGCTTTTATGAGCTGGCCTCAAAGCGACAAGCTCTGAGCTTGGGGGGCTATGAACTATACCAGAACTCGCAGGGATAGAGTAGCAGACCTCAAAGCTCATATGCTCTTACGAGCTTTGAGCTTAGGGGCTGTGGACTATACTGGGCATAATTGTCGGGCTTAACCTACTTACTGACCTTTGCCCCTTACTCAGATGGAGGCCCTTTCACTGGGCTTAACTTATATCCACTAATCCCTCAAGCCCTCCTACCAAGCCTAAGCCCTCAAGCCTTTCACCTGGCTTAACTTATATATACCAAGTCCTCAAGTCCTCCAACCGAGCTTAAAGCCTCAAGCCTTCCACCAAGATTATTTCATAAGACCCCCAGGCACTCCTACCGGGCTTGAAGCCTTAAAGCCTTCCGTCAGGCATAAACGTTAACACCTAAAAACTCTTCCACTAGGCTTAAACTCCACACTAAGATCCTACCAGCCCAAACCACAACCACTGACTATACACTGGCCAAACTTGGCTGAAGATTTTTTGGCTCACACTTTAGAGACCCCTTAAGAACAACATAGAACATGTCCTTTGACAAATATGACACATGGCAATCCCTGATACGTGGAACCCTCAACAAACTTTCCCTTCTTAACCACTCACACAATCAAAGCAAGAGGAGGGTGTGTAGTGCGCCCACCCCCATGCAAGGCAAAAGTGAGGAGGAACATTGTACTACCCCCTACTAAGAAAAAGAGATGAGATTAGTGCGATAGTTGACTTCACTTTTTAGCCAAAAATATGCCATACTTGTGAGATTATTGTGTTTAAGCAAACCTAAGCGAACCACCCCTATCGGCCCCACCACTGGGTCCCTTCATCGCTTAGGTGGCAAAACACCACTCAGGGTTTGGCTGACGTGAACACCCACTAGTACCCTTTGATCCGAAACTGCCACCATCAACCCCTGCCAAGTGAACCCATCGTTGATCACTCACAAGCTCCAACGCACCACCATATTATCATTGTCTCACAAACCCTGCAAACCATTGAAACCTAGACGCAACAAGCCTCCACCACTAAACTCAAATCTTTTTTGTTGTAATCGTAACCAATGAACTTAGATTGGTGGTTCTCAAACACGGGGTGAAGAGTGGACCAAGATTAGGAAGTGAGTGTAATTTGTTTAAAGTGTTCTGGGATTTTTTTTTTTTTAAGATTCTTGTGTGATTCTTGGATAAATGAAGAAATTAGAAAGAGGAATTAAGATTAAGACTCAAAGAGTGTGAATTAATGAGGAACTTAGACGTTGGGAATTTTTTAGGTGGGTGGTTTTCTGAGTTTAGGGTTGAAGATTATGATTTTTCTTTTTAAATGCTGGTTTTGAAAGTTTTTTGTTTTTTTGGTTTTCTATTAACTTTTGAATAGAAAATTTACAAAAGAATTTATGCAAACATTTCTAGAAAGTGTAAGTAGTCAAATTAGTGATATTTAAACCACATAGATTTTTTTAAAAAAAAAAACCTATAATTTGAGGAGATTTTGTACATTTTAACCTAATTTAAAATATGATGTTGGAATTTTGATAAGACTTTTAGGGTTCATTTGGATAACAAAATTAGAATTGAAACATAGAATTTTAATTTCAATCTCAATTTTTTAGAATTAGAATTAATTCAGAATCTTAAATTCTATGTTTGAGATTGTCAAAGAATTAGGATAAGAAATTTTAATTATAAATTCAATTATAATTTTATTGTTTAAAGGTATGATATAAAATATTAAAAAATTATTTACAAAATTAAAATTAATAAAAATATTCATACAATAATATTTTATAGTATAATAGTCATATTTTTTCATAAAGAAATTTTTCATGAAATTTTTTTATAAAAAAATAAATAGCTATTGTAATAATTTTTATATAAATATAAAAATAATTTTTATATAAATATAAATCTCAATAAATATAATTGTTCATAAATAAATGTGGAGAGAGAGAGTGAGTTTAATTTTTAAGTTATAGAATTGATAATTCTTGAGGAATATGCTAAGAATTGAAAAAAACTTAATTTAGTTATTTTTTAATTTCATGGAATTAGTTTATAGAATTACAATTTCAATACTAAATGACATTCCAAACATAAAAATTAAAATTAAGTGTCTATTTGGTTATTGAAATTGAGCATGAAATTAGAGTTTGAAATTGAAATTGGATCTCTTAATTCATATTTTTATGTTTGGAATCTCATTTAATATTGAAATTATAATTCCATAAACTAATTCTATAAAATTAAAAAATAATTAAGTTAAGTCTTTCTCAATTCTTAGTCTATATATCAAGAATTACCAATTTCATAACTTAAAAGTAAACTCTCTCTCTCTCTCTCTTCACATTTATTTATGAACTATTATATTTATTGAGATTCGATATTTATATAGAAAATTATTTTTATATTTATATAAAAATTATTATAATAACTATTTATTTTTTTCTAAAAAATATTCATGAAAAACTTCTTTATAAAAAAATGACTATTATCTTATAAAAATATTATTATATGAAAATTTTTATTAATTTTAATTTTGTAAATAATTTTTTAATATTTTATATCATACCTTTAAATAATATAATTATAATTAAATTTAGAATTATAATTTCAGTATCTTAATTCTTTGACAACTCTAAATATAAAATTTAAAATTTTAAATTAATTTTAATTCTAAAAAAATTAAGATTAAAATTAAAATTTTGATAAGACGTTACATAAATTTAGAAGTCAAAATTATTGAAATTTTTAGAGTATTTGTAATTTTTTTAACCAAAAAATATTTATACTTTTCTTCGAGATTTTTGTAATTTTATTTTAAAAAGTTATAACTTATATTTAAAAAATTATTGTAAAATGACGCAGGGTGCGTCGTGCTCTCCTGTGCTGATGTACTTATATACTTTCTCAAATAATTTGACATCTATAAGTGTGAAGTATATTAATATTAATTTTTTTACAGATAAAAAAATGTTGTTTTTTTAGTAATGTCAAACGATTACTAAAAAAAAAAAAACATAATATTTTTTGACCACAATTCAGCTGACAACCCAAGATTCCATCAGTATGTTGTGGTGATTTCTGATATAAGGACACTAATGGATATAGATTAGGAGTTACACATATCCCACATATTTAAAGAAGTTAATCAATGTGCCGACTTCTTTGCCAAGCTTGGAGCTTCTTCCATGGATAGCATCGTCATCTGATAAAAACCCCCGCCTTGTCTTTCCCCCTGGTTGCTTGCTGACGTTCTAGGCGTGCCTCACTTGTGCCTTTATTCTTCTTTGTTTTGCTTTTCATTTCCACTATAACAAAAAAAAAATTGTAAAAGAGAATTATGAACACACTTTTTATCATTTTTTTAATATTTTTTATTAAATCAGGTTATATATTAAAATATATATTTAAAATTAATTATATACTAATTAAATTAATTATATATTAATTAAAATTATGTGTATATTTTAATATGTAACATGATCAAATAAAAAAAAGTATTAAAAAATGTGATGAAAAATATGTTCATACCATTCTCCAAAAATATAATGTCAAACTATGTAAATACATGAGCACCACAATAAAGGATACTGAAATGTACTTTTTAATAAAAAAACTCTTATGGAAATAAATTGTGGTAATAAATTGTTTTTATATATTGCAACATATTTTTTTAATAACTCAGTGCACATGTGTTGATTTAGTTATTATATATGGGCCTAGACCCCGATGTTTATATATGTTAAAAAAAAACTTGAATTTTTATTCTCTTTCTTTATTCAATGTATTATGTTTTTCTTTATTAAAATAAAACTCAACATCTCATTTTTTCATTAAATGATTAACTTTAAATTAAATATTGATGCAAGTGTTTTACTTACATGTCTTTAAATGAAAATTGTTTTAGTGTGCTTTTGAATTAGTTTATTTTATATTTAAAATAACTTATAATAAAAAAATTTAAATTTTTTCTGAAAAATAAACAATTATTTTATCTAAAATAAGCTAAATCAAACATGTTTAACTTAAATAAAAAAATATGAGTATTTTTATCCAAAAGTATAAGGTGCATGTTACCAACATCCTCCTTAAAAAAAATGTATGAGAAAACTAATAATTCTCATATATATATATAGAGAGAGAATGTTAACTTCCTCTTACTTTTTTTTTTCAATGAGAAGATGTTGACAACTTCTACTTTTTTTTATTTTTGGGCAAAAAACTTAATTTTCTTTTATTTAAAATAATTTTAATTTAAGGATATATAAGTAAAACTTATACTTTAATTAATGAATAAAGAGAATAATAAAATCTTATTTTAATGAAGAGAGAGAGATTACATTAAATGAAGAAATAGATTTTAAAAGAAGTAAGAAATTGCATTAAATGAAGAGTGAGAATTTAACTACACTCTCATTTTTTTTAACTATTTGATTTGGAATCTAAAAGTCTATAATAATAATTTGCTAATTAAAAATATCACTAAACCAAAATATCATATAACACAAAAATATTGTTTGATAGGTTTTTTTTTTCACGGATGTTTGATAGTAGCTTATTTAATCTTTGAAATAGAATAAGAAACACGAGTTAAACATTTTCGTAAAAATGCAATAGCCTAATGTGTAAAGTGTCACGATATGTTACAATTTAATGTAGAAATAAACGAGATGTTAATAGTTTAAATTTTTACCAAATTTTTTTTGGGATTTCATATTTAAAGAAATTAACTATTTGATTTGGAATCTAAAATTCTATAATAATAATTTACTAATTACAAAAATTACTAAACCAAAATATCATATAATACAAAAATATTGTTTGATAGTGTTTTTTTTTACGGATGTTTGATAGTAGCTTATTTAATCTTTGGAATAGAATAAGAATCACGAGTTAAACATTTTCGTAAAAATGCAATAGCCTAATGTGTAAAGGGTCATGAGATGTTACAATTTAATGTAGAAATAAACGAGATGTTAATAGTTTCCAAAAAAAATTTGGGATTTAAAATTTAAAAAAATTAACCAAAGTTGGAGTTAATTAGATCTTTAAAAAAATAAAAAAATTAATCAAATAAAAAAACTTTAAAATGAGTAATACTCTCTTTCTTCATTTATTGTAATATATCTCTTTATTAAAATAAGATTTTACTATTCTCTTAAGTCTTAAAATTAAAATTGTTTTAAATAGAAACAAGTTGAGTTTTTTTGTCTAAAAGGAAAAGGTGGAGATTAATAACATCTTTCTATTCAAAATTTCCAACCTTCACATTTTCAATAGAGATTAACATCCTCCATGTTTTGATTTAGACAAAAAGACTAAAATCTTCCTTTATAGAATAACTTTGTCTTATGTGTATTTTAGTAACTTAAGATTAATAAATTTAATAAAAAATGAAAATACTAACAAAAATTTTAATAATAAGAAAAAATTTGACTATTCTCATTAAATGGAAAAATGGAAAAAGACAAAAAGATAATTAATTTAAATATTAAAAAAATAAAAATTACATATTCATAAAAAAATTTATAAAATAAAATTTTGGTAAATAAATTTATAAAATAAAAATAATTTATAATTTATTTAAATAATATATAAATATAATTTAAAAGTCATTTGACTGAAACATATAAAAACAATTTCTAACTGGTTTTCTGGACCAGTTCGAACGTTTAAATATGCTAATGATGTCAATACGTTAGAAATTTATAAACAATTTGTAACGTGTATTGTTGAAAAATATTTTTTATTTAAAAATATTTTTAAATTCTTTAAATGCTATATCTTTTTTATCTTCTCATTTTTAATTTAATGAATAAATTTATATATATATATATTAAATATGTTATCACATTTTAATATTATTTTAATGATAACAAATTAGTAAATAGAGTTGATATTTTAATAAAAAATAAATAGAATTAATAATAAAATCACATTCCCTTTCTTCATTAACATTGAAATTGAATATTTTCTTTCTTCATTAAAGTTAGTATATATATATATATATATAGATTCATATGTTTCTTTAAAAATAATTTAAACTTGTTAGTGTTTTAGCCAAACTTTTACCTTTAAATTTGATTTTTAATTTTATTTTGATATATATATATATATATATATATATATATATATATATATATATATATATAAACTTGTTAGTGTTTTAGTCAAAGTTTTACCTTTAAATTTGATTTTTAATTTTATTTTAATATATATATATATATATATATATATATATATATATATATATATATATATATATATATATATTGAGTATTCTTCTTCTTTATCAAAGTTAGTCTACATTATTATCTTTTTTCCATTTAATGAGTTGCTTGAACTATTATATCAAAACAAAATTAAAAATCATATTTAAAGGTAAAAGTCTGACTAAAAGACCAACAAGTTTAAATTACTTTTAAACATATGAATCTTTATATATATATATATTATATATATATATATATTTTGAGTATTCTCCTTCTTTATTAAAATTAATATTCACTATTATCTCTTTTTCTTTTAATGAGTTGACTTAAACTATTATATCAAAACAAAATTAAAGATCTGATTTAAAGGTAAAAGTTTGACTAAAAGATAAACAAATTTAAATTACTTTTAAAAGAAACATATGAATCATTATATATAGTAGTGTAAATAAAAATTTAACAATTGGATTAATAAAAATTATATTTTTTAAGAAATTATTAAGTAGTGTAAAAATATTAAGTTTTATCTTAGGTGTAAGTTGATCAATTTTTTATATATATATAAGAAAAGATCAACTTACACTAGTGTAAGACTTGATATATTTACACCACTTAATAATTTTTTTGAAAATGTGATTTTTATCAATCAAATCATTAAATTATAATTATCTAACACCTTGATCATTTGTGTCAAATCTTAAAAAATTAAACATCAATAAAAATGTAATCAAGTAGTTCTTATTTTCATATATTTCAAAAGTATATATTACATTAATTTTGACATATGTCAATGAAATACTAAATAATTTTGGATTAATGTAAATTTTTATAAATATGATCTATATGATAGGAACTTTCAATCCAATAATAGATTTTATAAGAAAATTATTCAATAAAAAAGTTATTCAATAGTGTAAGAGTAATTTTGATTTATACCGATGTAAATTGATCTTTCCCCCTATATGGGAAGAGATCAACTTACAACGGTGTAAAACTTGACATATTTACACTACTTAATAATTTCTTAAAAAATGTGATTTTTATCGATTCAATTGTTGAATTATAATTATCCAACACCTTGTTCATTTTGTGTCAAATTTTAAAAAAATTAAACATTAATAAAAATGTAATCAAGTATTTATTATTTTTATATATTTCAAAAGTATATATTACGTTAATTTTGACGCATGTCAGTGAAGTACTACATAATTTTGGATTAATATAAAATTTTACAGATATGATCTATATGATAGGATCTTTCAATTCGACAATAGATTTTGTGAGAAAATTATTCAATAAAAAGTTATTCAATAGTGTAAGAGTGATTTTGATTTATACCGGTGTAAATTGATCTCTCCCTATATATGGGAAGGAATCAACTTATACCGGTGCAAGACTTGACATATTTATACTATTTAATAATTTCTTAAAAAATTCAATTTTTATCGATCCAATCATTGATTATAACTATCTAATACCTTAATTATTTGTGTCAAATCTTAAAAAATTAAATATCAATAAAAATGTAATCAAGTAATTTTTATTTTTATATATTTCAAAAATATATATTACATTAATTTTGACGCATGTCAATGAAATGCTAAACAATTTTGGATTAATATAAAATTTTATAAATAATTTATATGATAGTAACTTTCAATCTAATGGTAGATTTTGTGAAAAAATTATTTAATAAAAAGTTATTCAATAGTGTAAGAGTGATTTTGATTTATACCAGTATAAATTGATATGGGAAGTGATCAATTTACACTAGTGTAGGAGTTGACATATTTACACTATTTAATAATTTCTTAAAAAATATGATTTTTATCGATCCAATCATTGAATTATAACTATCCAACACTTTGATCATTTTTGTCAAATCTTGAAAAAAATTAAACAATAATAAAAATGTAATCAAGTAATTTTTGTTTTTTATATATTTCAAAAATATATAGTACATTAATTTTAATGTATGTCAATGAAGTATTAAACAATTTTGGATTAATGTAAAATTTTATAAATATGATCTATATGACAGAAACTTTCAATCCAACGATAGATTTTGTGAGAAAATTATTTTATAAAAAGTTATTTAATAGTGTAATAGTAGTTTTGATTTATATCAGTGTAAATTGATCCCTGTAGTTTTGATTTATACTAGTGTAAATTGATCTCTCCCCATATATGGGAATAGATCAACTTATACCGGTGTAAGACTTGACATATTTACACTACTTAATAATTTTTTAAAAAATGCGATTTTTATCGATCCAATCATTGAATTATAACTATCTAACACCTTGATCATTTGTGTTAAATCTTGAAAAAATTAAATATCAATAAAAATGTAATCAAGTAATTTTTATTTTCATATATTTCAAAAGTATATATTACATTAATTTTGACGTATGTCAATGAAGTATTAAATAATTTTAAATAAATATAAAATTTTATAAATATAATTTATATGATAAGAACTTTTAATCCAACGATATATTTTGTGAGAAAATTATTCAATAGTATAAGAGTGATTTTAATTTACACCGATGTAAATTGATTCTTCTCTATTTATATATATATATATATATATATATATATTTATATATATATATATATTAATAAAAGATATTTATATCACTTATTATAGCATTAAATAACTTTAATATTTGCTGAGATACAGCTTTTAGTAACCTGGATTTGTTTCTCCTATTATTCACCAAAATGCCATGTAGTGACTTTTTTTTTTTCTATATTAATTAGGTTGTGTCACTCAGTTTTCATATGATAATTCAATGCTGTCATTAGGTAGAATGAATGCATTTTTGGTACATTAGCACCAATACCATAACTATAAATCTTTTATATCTATCAAAGTAATTAATATCCACCAACCAGCCAGTCCAAAAAAAAAAAAAAATTCACCTACCACCGTTCATATTACCATAGCCATATATCTTTTAATCTTCCCACATATAGATGCCAGATACGAAATAGCGAATTTGGGGATCTTAATTTCCTAATTTGCATTTCTATTCCATTTTGATCTTTCTGCATGCAAATAAGAGCTTGTCTAGAATTGGATACAAAATTAAATGAATTTATCCTCAAATGAGCAATCCTGAGTCCTGACATGGTGACAGTAATGCTATTTAAGTACCCCTAAAGTAAGCAAATGACAGTGAACGACAAATAGACCTCATTCTCTTGAGAATAATTCATCCTATTCATCCTACTTCAGCCAAACTCCATAGCAGTCCTATTTTATTTCATCTAAAGCCAGTAACAGGTCAGCTCAGTGTAAGCAACAAGCTTGTCTTCGTTTCTCCTCTACACTATTCAATAAAATATGATATCTTAGTGCAAGTAGAAGAAATGTGGTATCCTTTCTTTGCATATTACCATCATTTGTTCTTTTGCGAATCCATTATGGGTTGAATCTTCTTATATAGTTCAATTTCTTTCATACTAATATATCAAGTGAAGAATTATATAATAGTGTTGCAAAATCATGTATTCTATAATTTAATTTAATTTTATTAAAAAACAAAAAAATAATTATATTGCATATTTTTAATTTTATATATTTTTATTACACTCTAACATCCTTTTTTATTTATAAAATTACATATATTCACATACTTTATATATTACACAAAATCATGAAAATACACAAGAAGGAAAGAATAATTTTCAAACAAAAAAAGTGTCAATATTATAAATACTTAATATCGGGAGAGGTCAATATAATTATACTAAAGATAAAAATAATGAAGTTAAAAGAGTTTATACTTGATATGTATTTGACATGTGATTCATGATTATTTTATATATATTGATATTACAATTTAAACTTATTTTTTTATTAATTTTTAATCTTTATATAATAAACTATTAGTTCTTTTCACTTTTAGCTTCACTCTTTCTTTTTTTAAAAATTTATATATATAAAAACTTTATTTTGCTTATAAATAATAATTGAAAGGCAACTACTATTTGAGATAAATATTTTTTTACCTTTTTACTTTATTTAAATCTTCGAAAAATATTCTTTTAAAGTAAGTAAATAAGAGTATATTTACTTTTAATTTAAAAAGTATTTTAATCTTAACCCACTAAATAATTTAAAAGTGAATATATCTTTATTTGCTAACTTTAATTTTTTTTATATTTAATAATATAATTCATGATTTTCGATCATTTTTCACTAAATATTTCTAAATCCGTCCTTAGTTTCTACCTTTATTATATATATATATATATATATATATATATATATATATATATATATATATATTAGTACAAATTAAATATTTTCATTTACATTTTTAAAGAAAATAAAATATTGGTCATTTTAAAACCACTAAGCCAATTGTTATTTTTTTTTTCCTTTCTTCAGATTTTACAAAAGAATCTACATGGCTTTCCCTTGCTCTGCACCCCTTGGCAAGAAGAAGGTTTTCTTCATAATGGGCTCAACTGGCACTGGAAAAACCAAACTTTCCATCAACCTGGGCACCCAGTTCCCCTCTGAAATCATCAATTCTGACAAAATCCAAGTATACAAGGGCCTTGATATTTTGGTCAACAAGATACCAGAGTCTGAACGTTGTGGCATTCCCCATCACTTGCTAGGCATCATTGACAATCCTGATCACCCCTTCACTGCTGATGACTTCTGCAAGCAAGCACTTGCTGCTATTGACCTCATTCATGAAAATGGATGCCTACCCATAATTGTTGGAGGATCAAATAATTACCTAGAAGCACTTGTGGAGGACCCCAAGAATGCATTTCGTTCCAAATATGAATGTTGCTTCATTTGGCTTCATGTGTCTTTGTCTGTGTTGTTTCAATACTTGGACAAAAGGGTCGATGAAATGCTGGATGCAGGGCTTCTTGATGAGATCCGAGAAACTTTTATCCCTGAAGCAAATTACTCTCATGGGATTAGAAGAGCCATTGGGGTTCCTGAGTTTGGAGAGTATATTAAGGTAGAGAAAGAAACAGATGATGAGGCTTATAAGGAAAAGATGCTCCAAGATGCTATTAGGAGGACTAAAGAAAATACTTATAAGTTGGCTGAAGCTCAATTTATGAAGATTCATAGGCTGAACTATGAGCTTAGATGGGGAATGAATATAATTGATTCTACAGAAGTGTTTGAGGCTATACTAAGAGGAGAAAAGTATATGCATTTGTACCAAGAGATTGTATTTAAACCAAGCATGAAAATAATGCAAAGCTTTCTAGAGGAGGCAACTCAAGAATATGGTAAGACAGCATAAGCATACCAAAAACAAGGAAGCAAGTATTGCTTACATCGGCCTAGTTTGCTCCTGAGAGTATAACATATGTTTGTTAGAAAAAAAGGAGTTAGAATAATTATCATCAGGATTTTTGTTTTCCTTTTTATCCTAAAAACATGTTCTCTTTTGAGGGTGTTTCTTTAAATAATAAAGAATGAATGCTTTTATGTACTAAGAAAAAAATGTCAACTCTTTGCCTTTAGATTCTAATTTGCTCGTTCAGAAAGTATATGCAGTTTCATTTGTCATAACCAACCATATCTTGTAGAAGATTAGGATGTATTTTTGTAGGGAAAAAAAAATTATTTGGATGCACTAATACCTTGGATCTGCCACAATTAGATCACCTCAAGCACTCACACTATAAAAATTTGAAATTTGTTTCCTCCAAATCTAATCTATTAAAGATCTTAATTTTTTGTCGAAATATAATATAATATATCATATCTTCATATATAATCTTAAAGCCCTTCTAAGAAAAATTATAATATATACCACACACCCTTATTTTTCTACTTAGACTAAAAGGTTAGATCAGAAAATTAATGTTAAAAACCATTAAGAAACTATATATAAATTAAAGAGAAAAAAATGAAAATTATATACTAAGAATAACTATTCCAAATTTAGTAAAAAAAATCATATAATATTATTTGATGTTAAAATTATCCTTAATGAAAACTCTAATCTTTTTTCTCTTCTCCTAGTTACTTCTTATAACCTCCTGTGATGGTTACTAATATAAAGAATCTTGTGAGCCCATTTGATGTATATTGTTTAGCATAAACATGTTCAATTCTATGACAAAAAGAAAGAAAAAAAAGGAAAAAAAGGTTCAATTTAATGAGTTCTATATATTAAATATAGAACTCGTCCGAATAACATATACAAAACTCATCTATTATCTATTATTTGTTACTAAATTGACTACTCTAATGTTTTAAAAATATGATCGATTATTGAACTGATAAAAATACTAATTTACGATTTATTGGTTTGTAGTTGAACCGTGATATAACGATAATAATTAAATATATATATATATATATATATTTTAATATTATGTAATATATTAAGTAATAAATTAATATATTAATATATTATATTATGTTATTTAGTATTTTAAAATTCTATATTATACAATAAATAAAGCATCTAAGCATATAACATATATAAAAATTAAGAGAAAGTTATACTTATAAGTCTCACATAGAATAATAAATAGAACATCAAAACATACAACTTACATAAAAGTCAAGATCGAGACAAACATTTTTACGTCTTTCTTGAACTTTATATATGAGTCTTTACTCTTGATATTGAGTCTTTATTTGATTTAAAAATTATTTTTAAAAGTGTTAAAAATTTGTTGACAAAAAAAAATATGTTTAACTTTTTTTAAATAAAATCGATTTGAATCGATTTATTATCAATTTTACCAATTTTTTGATTGGTTTGATCAATTCTTAACTAGTTTTGATTGGCTCTGTAACAAATTAGTTTTGTGGGTCATATAAACCGAACTTATAACTAGTTCATCGATTTTCTTGTCGAACCGGCCAATCCGATCTAATTATTTTTACGTTGTGTTTATCTATCACATGTCATTTTTAGTTAAAATTAATCATTAATTTTCTCACCATAATTTATTCTCAGCCCCAAAATTTGGCTCATGCTTGGTTTTTACTTTTTACTAATTCGACTACCACAGCTATCCACGTGGCAGTTCCTAATTCTAATTGGGATGAAATTTTTGCCGCTTAATTTTAGCGCCACTTTTTCTATCTCCCACAGGGACACTTCCTAATTTTGTTGCCCTCTCCGTTTACTTTATTTCGTTACTGTCTATCTCTTTCTTCTAGCTTTTTCGGTGCAGTGCTGTCCTTAGCAAGCACTCTCTTTACGCAGCAACACTAAGCTACTCTGGAGTCTGGAGTGGGCATGAAAGTAGTTTTTTTTTTTTAATTATACAATTTTTTTTTGGCTTTTTCAAACTTTTCTTTGATTGAATGTTCTTATATATGTTTTTAATTTCAAGGAAAACATTAAAAACAATAAAAAGGAAGATGACGTTTGGTTTTGCAAACTCAGAAGAAATATATATTTAACTATTCTTAAAATTAATACTACATATCGATCTGACCCGATCCAGCCGGTCTAGTTGAAAAACCCATGAATCAGCCACTTAGCTAGTCCGGTCAAATTTGTGAACCGTTTTTCTTGTTGACCTGGTTAAATTCAATCAAACTCGTCTAACCCAAAGCAATCTGCTTAACCCGCTTGGTCTGGTTCATATTTTAAAAAAAAAAAAACTTGCACGAGGGAGAAGATGAATAGCTTTCTAAGCATATGCTTGAGAAGATTTGAAAATGAGTTTTTGAACAGTAAACAAGTAGAACAAAAATGAAAATAAAATGAACTCTGTAGCATGAGGCAGAGAAATTTAGATGCATTTTAACTTTGTGATAACATGAGTGTGGTGCAACCCCAATAAGTAGATCATCGTCAGCTAGGATAGAGCTCGTGAAAATTGGTTTGCGAAATGGAAGCACATTGCTTTGGAGTTATTTGAAAATGTTACCAAGAAAAAAAAAAAAAGAGTGAGCATCGTTTATTGTGCTGGTCAATTAAAAACTGGTTTTCAAATCAAAAGCAAAAAAGAGATCAGATTTGCCACATGAAAATGTATAATTAGTTATTGTGAGATTTCTTTATCACTTTTGATAAGGTGAACAACCTTATATGATTGCTCTTTTAATTTTTTCTTGTATTTTATATTGCTATATAAAAAAGATGATAACATTACATAAGTGAAAAAAAATGAATTAAGCAAATAATTATTTATTTAATTGATAAAGAACTTATTTAACTAGTTTAAATTTATAATATATATATCAAATAAATAAAATAAATTATTATTTACTAAAACAATATTAATTATTCTTTAGTAAAAAAATGTTGTATTATTGTCTACAAAAAATATTGTAATTATTTACATATTTAAAACTTGTTTGTTATCTAAAATATTTAGTTATGTTGTCATATAAATATAATAATTATGTATAATTATAAATAACTTATCCTAAATATAAGGTATATTTTATAATATTTATTTATTTATCCGAGTTTTCTGATTGATCGTTAGAATCCCAATGACCGATAATTCAACCTCTTGACTAGGTCAATCTTCGGTCCAAATTATATAACTATGCATCACATTGTTCTTATAATTGTTTTTCGGTAAAGAAGGTTTTTATGTTTTACTTTTAATGGCTTTTATATGATTGCTATTAATATTTTATATTAAGTTTAATGAGTTTTTTTATAAAGAATTAATGGGATTTTATTATAGGAAAGAAATTATTACAAATGAATTGAAAATTTTATTGAGTTTAATATTTCTTAGTATTTTCGTTAACAGTATGAATGAAAAATTTCCTATGATTTTGCAAAATTTATTTGCTGAAATATATTTTAATTACTCTTCATAAACGCTTTGAAAGTTGAAGTCAGAAAATGTATGTTAATAATTTAGATTTGTTGATAATTTGTAACAGACTTAATTAACTTTTTAGTCTCTGTAAATATATTCATTTTGATTTTAGTCATTATAAAATTTTTATTCCATTTTGGTCTCTTTAATTTTTGAGACAGGTAAAATTAGTCTATATCGTTATCTCATCTTTATTAAGTGGTGAAATAATAAACGGTGTTTCATGTCAGCTTACCACTTGAATGACAACCCAACTCATATGTCACGTGGATGACAAGTCATCCAATGGGTCCCATATCACCTTCTTCCTCCTCTTTCTTCCCAATGTGGCGCATCAACCCTAACTTGCAGACATTACCATTCTCCCTCATCCCTCACATGTAGTTGTAATTCCAACTTTGATTCTTCATCCCTTAGCCTGTTTTTTTCTTTCCCCACATTTGCTTCCTCATTCGTGACTAGAAATCTCAAACCCAAAAATCTCATCAATCACTTGTATTTTGTTTCTTTCTTTTCTTTTCTTTTCTTTTTTTTTTTTTTTTTGTAGAAGGAAAGCTCCTATGGTTGGTTTGAATTGGCTGAGTGTAGAGTTAGGTACCCAGAAATCTAAAATCCAAAAATCTCACCACCACTTAAAAAAGATGAGATAAGGACATGTATTAATTTCACCTGTCTCGAATTTTAGAGAGACCAAAACCATATCAAAACATTTTATAGGGACCAAAACTAAAACTTCGACAATATTTATAGGGATTGAAAATATATTTTAGCAAACCCATATATGCTTGTATCAAAAAATGGTGGAGCTTACTTTCCAGTTTGGGCATGTCTAATGCTCTCCCAGGATTCTTCACACTCTTTGATGTGAGGTATAACATTCCATATCTATAGCCACAAAGTCTCATTCGTTATGACATGGCAGGGGTACCCCAAGTTGATGATGAACATTTTGAAACTCTAGCCATGGTAATGTCTCTATAAGTTAGGGGTGAGAGACAAAAAATAACAACAAATTAGTTACGAATGATGAAGTAAATGTGGGGAAAGAAGAAAACAAGTTGAGGGAGGAAGAATCAATGTTAAAATTGCAAGTACAAGTGAGGGTGGGAGGGAGAATGGTAATGTCTAGCTGCAAGTTAGGGTTGCTGCGCCACATTGGGAAAAAAAGGAGAGGAAAAAGAAGGTGATGTGAGACCAAGTAGATGACTTGTCATCCAAGTGGCATAAATGAATTAAGTTGTTATCCAAGTGATAAGTTGACATGGAGCGTCGTTTGTCACTTCACCACTTAATAGAGATGAAATAATGACAGAAATTAATTTTACTTATCTTGAAATTTGAAGGGCCCAAAATGGGGTAAAAAATTTTATAGGGACCAATACTAGAAATAAGTATATTTATAAGAATTAAGAAGTTGATTAAGCCTTTATAACAAGTTATAACATATTTGTTAACGGTTTTAGTGTTTGGATTATCTTTTTGAATTTTAAATAGATTTTTACCATTTTTTGCATTTGAAATATTTTGTTTATAATTTAGTGCTTTATAATAATAGTTTTAAAAAAGAGAAAACATAGGTAAAATTTTCTAATGTTTGTGATGTTATTCTTCAATAATATTATGACATGTATATTATTTTTTAACGACCACATCTCATTTTTAAAGTTTTTGCTAATGAGGTATAAAAAATAATACATATATCATGATTTTATTAGAAAATAACACTACAAGCATATAAAAATTTTACTTAAATTTTGTCCTTTTAAAAATTAGTTAATATTTTATGTTACAATTTTTATGTGTTTCATTTGATGAATATTAGAAATTTTTATTTATAAATATAAATTATCTATTATTTCCTTAGTAATTAGACTATCTTTCTTTATTATATGTGGTTATCTCTTTACTATTAAAATAAAATTATTCTTGCTTAAATTTTTTCTTCCTGGGCCGTGGTAGTTCTGTCCCGGTCTTGCACAGGTGAAATCCAATTTTTCCAGTTATTGTCTCATGGTCTTATCTCAATCTTTTCGTTCTTTATTTTTGGTTTCTGTTTCGTAATGCTCTATCAACTTGTTGGGCTTGCCCGTAAAGCCTATTAGCCTATTTTGTGAAACTTTGTAATGCCATTTTGCATCTTAGCTTATTTTAATTTTTCATTTTTTAAAACTATTTTTCTTTTCCTTTTTTGCAAATTTTTTAAACTGTGTTCAATTGAGATTTAAAAAAAAGTGATTTTATATGTCTTTCTTTATTTTGATTTTCTTTTTTCAAGTTAACAAATAAAAAATAAAACCACATTTAACACATGCACATATCTAAAAAATAAGCGATAAAAAGAGGGTGAAATTAATAGGATTTTATTAATCTATTATTTTCTATTTTCTTTTTTTAACTAAATCTGAAATTGACCGATAATTAGTGGTGACTTAATATTTTATTAATATTTTCAGTCATGTAATATTTTTTATTGTAAAAAATTCTATTTATTTAATTTATTTTTAACTAAACTATTTTATTCAAATTTTTAATTTTAATATTTACTAAAAATATAGCTACATGAAAATACACAAAATAAAAATAATAAAAATCCCACAAAAGTGGGTTTAAGGTGATAAGCAACCTTGATCCTTTGGGATAAGAAAACGAGTTCAAATTTTTGAAAAATTAATTTTGTAGAGAAACTTCATAATCATTGTGTTCCTGTGAACGAATAGGGATTTGACTTATAAATGATTTAAATGAATCGAACATGTAAAAATACATCTTGATCTCACACAAAAAATTCCGTGAAACTCATAGACAGGTATACTAGTTCAAGCATATTATGAATCCAGTGTTATGAACCAGTGTTAAGAAGTAATTCTAAAGAATTATAAAACTAAAATTAGACAATGAGATGATGATAATAAAGAAGCTGGCTTTCATGGTGAATTGTTTAGGACAGACTCGTTAATCTTTTTGGAGATCGAAATCAACGTTTCAATCTCTTCGATTCTTTTGTCTTTTCTTTATTTTATTTTATTCTCCCGTGAATTCGCATAAGGGAAAAATCACTCAAATTCTGTCTTTCATTCGTTCATTGCTTCATTGTTCGATTTGGGGGTTTTGGCATTAAAATTCTGCGGGTTTCGTGTCGATTTCGGGGTTCACAGAGCTGTGTGAGATTTGAACGTTGTCGGGATATTGCTCAGGGCGTGGGGATGACAATTTTACCTGTACCTGCAGATACTTGTGAATAATACCCGTGATAGAATAGATATGGGAAAAAAAAATTTCGCGGGTATGAATACATGTTTATTTGTTATCCCCATTTAATAAATAGGGTGGGAGTAGTTCCCTCTATACCCGTGAGTACTCACAAATAAAATTATAAAAACATCATTATATAAAATTATCAAAAAATTCATTTTATATATTATTTAATACATAAAAATACCCTTATTTATTATTATTATATTGAAAGAAGAAAATATTTGTGAGATGAGATATGACCACTTTAATTTTGTATTCGATATTCTATTTCTATCAACGCAACATCGTAAGTTAGTGACATATATTTACTTACTGATGATACTCAATACATATGTCATGGTTGAGGCTGACCTCAAATCCAAATAATTTAATCTTAGATCTCTTTTGGTGACAATTTTCTAAGTCTCAACTAGTTCATGCAGCTCCTAACCAAATCTTCCAAACAAAGGCATTGCATTAATTGACATATAAAAATAACTGATTGATTTTTGTTACTTTCTTCTAACAAAATATCTCGTATAAGATATTGACCAACTCCTCCTGCATATCTAGTTTTCTCATATAATACTTTTTTAATTTTATTGATTTTTTTGTAATTTGTTGGATACTCGTGAATATCTGTGGGTATCCGTTTACCCGCAAAAGAATGAGAAACGGATACCCCAACAGATATGAGGGCGATGGTGGATATTATCCATGGGGGCGAGGGCAAGGGACTACTACCTGTCTCCGCCCCGTTGCCATCCCTACCCAGCCCTTGAAGGTTCGCTCTCGAATTGTGGGAGTCTTGGCTATGATGTGAAATTAGGGATTTTTGGTGTTTTAGTGTTAATTTGTAATTTTTCTAAGAATTTTAATATAGAAAATTACTATTAAAACATAAGGATTTTAGAATTTATGATTCTCACAAATAAGAAAGTATAAAAACATTAACATTTATTCATGAATAAGAGCGAACTGTATTTCAAAAGTGTTAAAGAGATATCAAAATTCACTTTATATCCCTTTGCCTTCATTTACTCTCTGCTTCTACTTTAGTGATGGTGAAGGAAGAAGAAACCCTTTACGACCAAGAACAAGATCTTGAGTTTTATGTAAAAACTGTTTCTTAAATACTGTTAACTTTCATTAAGTTGATAGTTGTTATAATTGGAAAAATATACTTTTCCTTTTACCCAATAACAATTTAGCAGATTAACTAAATTTAATTACTTATTAAACTAATAAGATAAGTCACATGCTTATCACACGAAACATTTAATTTAATATTCTCCCACTTGACTCATGTGACATTACCTTCTTTATAATTTGATATATGAATTCACACACACACACACACACACACACACACACACATATATAGCCAAACTCTTTTTTACATTAGATACATCATTCATCATGACCAAGAATGAAAACTAACATGAGTCATGACAGCCGTATATCATTTAATCGATATAGTACCTTTCATGTTCTACAAAGTTAGTCTTCTCCTTGACATGACCTATAAATGGAAAACACATAATTGGTCTAACAATAATGTCTTTATTAAAGACAGAACCTGTTATCATCATTCCTATTTAATCATGTATACAAACTCAAAAAATAGGTAAGATAGAAACATATTCATTCATGAGCTTAGAGTATCAAAATACATAAAACATAAACATAAACATAATATACAATAATGCCTACTTGACAACAATGCTCATACTTTCAATATGTCCACTAAATGTTTTGGATGGTAACCCTTTGTCAAAGGGTCAACAATCATAAAGCTGGTGCTAACGTACTATATTGACACTCTATGTTTCTGAACTTATTTTTTAATGACAAAGTATTTCAATTTCATATGTTTAGCATCTTTAGAATACTTGTCATTTTAGAAAAGAAGACACCTGCAGAATGATCACAATAAATTTTCAGCGGTCTGGCAATACTGTCGATTACTCCAAGTCTTGAAATAAAGTTCCACAACCACTTAGCCTGAACCATGGCCTTAAAGCATGCCACAATTTCAACTTCCATGGTGGATACAACAATGACTGATTACTTCACACTCTTCTATGATATCGCTCCTCCGGCTAAAAGATACAAATAGTCAAATGTGGACTTTCTTGTATTTACACAACTGGTAAAATCTGAATTTGAATATCCAACCATCTCAAGATGATCGAATCTTCTATAAGTAAGCATGTGATCATTTGTTCCTTGCAAGTATCTTAAGACTTTCTTTGCATTCTGAATCTCTCTAAAACTTTATTGATATATGCTTTCTGAGACAAGCTTAACAATCCTTATGATTTGTTACGAAATATTTTTATTTCAATCGCATAGCTTGTCTTTTCATATATTTCATTTCAAAGTTATTAAAGAGAAACTTCTTAATCTCACTTAATAGACCAAAATCATTAATTGCAAACAAGATGTCATCAACATACAAAATCAGAAAGATAAACTTACTCCCACTGATCTTCGATACTTCGGTCGCAACTTTGAGTCCACGAGTACTTCAGCTCATTCTCATCTAAGCTAGTCCCTCAATCGTGACTTCGCATCTATGAGTACTTCGGTCCGACATCATCATCTCTGCACAACCCACAAGGTCATCACACCTTGGCAAGGTTTGAGGAAAACAAGATCTGAAGAGGATCAGCTATTATGATATTTATACATGATGGCTAAACAGGGAAATCCACTTGATTATTGTCCAAAGTCAAGGAGTGCGTTCAAGGGTTTTCAGTCGTACCCTTATGACTTGACCTTAACCCATAAACTAACTAGATTTATAGATGTTAAGCGTAGTCGATTGTAACCCAAGACAGTGGACTCCACACCAAGAGGCTTTCGTGTCAACTATACTCCACAACTTCAAATTAACCCATAAACCTAAAGGTTTAACGCAGTTATAATACTAAGCCCAACCCATAAGCCTAGCAAAGGTTTAATGTGGTTAAGCACTTTAAACTGTTGCCCAAGGTAGTGAACATCACTCTAAGAGGCTTCTGTGTCACACACCTAAAGTTTGAGTCCGCTATCACAGACATAATCTCAAAGCACTGAAGAGAGGCATTTCAGAAAGTCACTCAAGTTAGTTTCATCAAGACGTCATGGTAAAACCATAACACAGATCTCAATTCTAAACTAGATTACACTCAAATTAGACGGGCTCCACAAACAAATTTATATAGGGTCAACCTACTACGTATTCTGGATAATGGTATGATGACTTAAGCAGAATGATCCAGCTCGGATCCCAGCCTTACTCATAAACATTGGTGGCATACTATGACACATCACAGACCTCGGCCCTTTGGGAAAAACATTGCAAGATCTGATATTTAAAATGACTTAAATCCTTTTGTCCTATGTGTGCTATGTGCTCTTGTTGAGGATAACTTAACACTTAACTGTCACATCTAAGCGCCAAGCTAGGGGCATTTGTTCAAGACTAAATTTTGGGTTAGTGATTTAGGAGCAACCCAGCCCACCAGAATAGTATCCAAATATTATTATGCACTATTAGATAAGTATATCCATCTATTTATGAGGCACAAATCTCTCACAAAATCTCTCATAGATATGAACACTAATTACATCCCACATGAATAAGAAAATTAGTTATAAGAAATAACAATCTCATAGATTCTAATCCTAAATAATAACATTCAATTCAGATTGAATTATGATTCTTAACACCCAAAATGTTCTTATAAATACCCTACAAGGTCTCCTAGGTATGGATCTAATTCAATATTAGTATATTACGCATTGTCTTCCTTGCACACGATCTAACTTGAGTGTTGGAGTACCTTTTGCAAGTACCCACTCCCTCGCAACATCGTTGTTGCTGTCGTGCCACAGAGGTTTCCACCTTCAACTACCTATTCAAGTATCCCTCTGAACTTTATTTAGAACATGAGCATTTTTAGTTTCAACAATTCTTGTATTATAGGTAGGACAATGAAATCTATACCCTTTAGACTTTTCTCGATATCCAATGAAATATCAACTTATTGTTCTTGCATCCAATTTCTTTTCATATGGATTATAGATTCTTATTTCTGCCTGACATCCCCAAACATGCAGGTGCCTTAAACTGGATTTGCTACCTATCCACAGTTCAAAAGATGCCTTTGGAATTACCTTACTAATAACCATGTTCAACAAATACACGACAGTTTTTAAAGCATACATCCACAATGATAAGGGTAAAGATGTGTTACTTAACATGCTCTTGACTATATCCATTAAGATTCAATTTGTGATAACTCCATAAAATGTAGTTATTTGTGCCCTATTTCTACGCTATAAAGAATGCTTAGTCCCTGTTTGTTATACATATATGGAAGGTTTTAGGCTTATATTTATCAAATTTCTAATTTTGATATCTTCCTATGCTGTATTGAGCAAATTGTGCATATTTTGTAAGTGATTAAGTGGATTTGCAATTGTGATTGACTTGGTGATTTCTCTATTTTAGGAAGGGCTCCAAACAAGCTGAAATTTGAAAATTTTGGACCAAAAAGTGGAAGAGAAAGCCAAGTGTGCATTCCAACAAATAACGTCGCAGCGTGGTGCACCCTCTGCTTCAGATAGAGAGCACGAAATCTGCACGTCGCGGCGTAAAGGAGCATATGCCGTGATGTTGGTGACCTAAATTGATACACACCGCGGCGTAGGCATGTTAATGCCGTGACGTGACTCTATTTTCTGTGCCTATAAATACTATTTATTAGTTTTGGTCGAGAGAGGCTTTGAAGTTTAAAGGAGCTGCAGCTAGGGTTTGATATTGAGGTTGAGAGGAAGCCAAGGGAAGCAAGGTGGGAGGCCATCTTTTTCATGGAAGGAGATTCAAGCATCAAAGATCATATCCATGAGCTCCCTTCCTTCTCCTTTCTCTTTTCTATCTTCCATCTTCTATGAGCATGGGTTTTTTTATGTATATTTTCATGTTCATTGAGTAGCTCAGCTGTATTAGGGATTACTTTGGATCCTTTTATGAATATTGTTAATTTTGTACTTTTTTTAGTTAATATATATGTTTGATTTTGTTCAATCATATGGTTCTTAATACTCTTGATTGTCTGATAAACTTTTAAGTGATTTGTTGAAATCTGATAAACCTAGACATAAGAATTTGGATTTGAGATCATATGTATGGTTGATGTATGTTCGATTTCATTCTTATAGAGGGGATAAGTTGATTCGCTAATGGGATAAAAATATACCTCTTAGCCATGCATAGCAGGTATATGAGAATAGACCTTAATGGGTACATTTTGCATCTATCTTTCATGGAAGCATAGTGAGTTAGGTAAATGAAGCATAGTTAATTGACCTAGACATAGACTTTAAACTAAATTAGATTATCAAACTAACTTAACTATTTCATTAATGTTGACTAAGAGGAATGCATGTTATTAATTGAAGTAAGAGGTGAAGAATGATTCCCTAATCTCTATCCATTATCTTTATTGCTTTTAAGTCTTTAGATTTATCTTAAATGCTTTGCTCTATTTTTTATATTCTTGACTAGAATTGTCTAAGTTATTTGTTGATATTTAGTATTAGCAGAGCCAATATCCTAGTGGGAACAAACTTTACTGATCACTTTATTACTTCAATGACCCATGAACTTGCAGTAAACAAAAGAGCGAACAACACCTTTCTGATACATCATTTTGTTGTAGTGTACCTGACATTGTGTATTGAGCACATATGCCATGTTTTTCTAGGAACTTAGCAAATGGACCTGAGTATTGTTCAGTTTCATCAAATCTTCCATAATACTCATCACCTCTATCTGACCTTACGATTTTTACCTTTCTGTCCAATTGTCTTTCAACTTCATTTACATAAATTTTCAAGACATTCACTACTTGATATTTCTCATGCAGTAAATAGACATATCTGTAATGTGAATAATCGTCAATAAATGTGATAAAGTACTTTTCTTTATCGAAAGAATTAACATCAAAGGGTCTACATATATCGGTGTGTACAATTTCAAGAAGCTGAGTGCTTCTTGTGGAACCTTTCTTTGTGTATTTTATTTGTTTTCCTTTAATGCAATTCATACAAATATTAAGATTAGTGAAATTTAAATCTGGAAGGATGTCATTCTTTACCAACCTTTCAATTCTTTCTTTGGAAATGTGATCCAAATGTTTATACCACAAGTAAGTAGAACGTTCATTCACTAATTACGTTTAGTGTCAATATTATGATGCAATATCATAAGAGTTCCGGCATATAAATTATCAAGATTTAATTTATATAAACCATCACAAAGTATACCAAAATCAATCATATAGGTATCCTTATACAAACTAAAACATCCATTACCAAAGTTAAAAAAGTATCTAGCAACATCAAATTTATATAAAGAAACTAAATTCCTAGAAATACTAGGTACATAAAAAGTTTCAAATAAATCTAAATGATGTCAAGTGTTTAGGATTAAATGGTAAGTCCCAACACTTTCACTAGAACCTTCACTCTATTCCCCATGAAAATGAACTTCTCATTTGGGCTTATGGTTTGGATTGTAAAGAATCCCTGCATCATATCAAAAATATGAGATGTGCATCCAAAATCAATCTACTAAGTATTATGGAGAACTTCAGTTAAATTGATTCGAAACATACATAAGTATTAAGCTTACCTTTCTTTTTGAACCTAGCCTTATGCCTTAGGAAATCCTTCTGGAAGTGTCCAGATTTCCTATAAAAATGACATCTATTATTGTTATACTCTTTCTTTTGGATTGTGACAGAGGACTTATCAATATTTACTGGTTCTTTTCCCTTTCCATGTTTCTTTTCACCTTTCTTTCTTATTCCTTGATGGTTCACATAATGGATAGAGTGATTTCCTTGATTCTTAAGTTTTGTTTCTTTCTGAACTAACATATTGTGCAATTCATGCATATTCTATTTATCTTTCATGGTATTATAATTCATTTGGAATGAATCATACTCAATGAGTTCAGAATGAACTGCATAAGAAAATTCTTGTTCACTTCCATTTCCAATGACTTAAGTCTTGCTGCAATGTTTGTCATTTCAATGACGTGCTCATACATAGTACGAGAACCATCAAATTTCATGGTGATTAAAGTACTCATTAATGTCCCAATAAGAGACTTGTCAGCAGTTTGAGAGTATTTTTCTACAAAACTCATGAATTCTTTAGCACTTTCAGTTTTGGGAATAACTGACTTGATGTTATTTGCTATGCTCATTTGCATAAACATCAAGCTCAATCTATTTGACATTTCCTAAGCCTTATAATGGGCTTTCTCTTTATTGCTACTAGCAAAAGTAATAGCTATAGGCTTCTCAACTTGGTGTGTCAAATCAATATCCATTACACTTAGGTAAAATTAGACTTCTTTACTCCAATAAGAGAAGTTCAGCCTATTAAAGACTGAAATAGACAAAGCAAGCTAATTTGATGAAATGGGAACAAATACTGCAATAATCACATGTTTAATATTAATATTTTGAATCATAAATTAACATACTATACAGATTTAGATAACAAATCATTTAAGCATTCAATGTATATCAATATTCTTCTTTGAGTGATACATTAACATACGACAACAAACATAATGATACGAATAAATTTAACATTATTTGGTAATGATATATGCACTAATTAAAAATATTTATTATCTTTGAATATATAAATAAAATTAATAGTGTACTTACACTACTAATAATCATGTCCATTTATTATAAGGGCAACTAATCAACTTTTAGGCGATTCATTAATATTTTATAACAATGAACTTCAATTTATCTATATAAATAGTCATCATGTCATTCATAACATCTATTCTTTAAGTAATCTAAAAAACAACTTTTATATAATTTAAAATTAAATTAACTTAAAAAATTGACTACTTTAATGATTAATAAATTTATTATACTTTAATTCTAAAATACAAATATTTCATAAACAATTATAATATGGTATTCCAGCAAATTAGAAAGCACGCAATCAATTAGAACACATAACCACAAAAAGACGAAAAGACGGTGCGAGACGTTAGTAGAAGTACGTTATCCACGGATCAGGATCACCTCTTGTTCCTTAGGAACATGAGGGTGTCCTATTGGAGTGGAGAGCATGGGATGGAGGGTAAAAAAAAAGTAATGGATGGGGGTGAATTGCCAACAAGACACCCTCCTATTCCCAAGGAACAGGTGGTGATCATAATCCGTATCCACTACACTCATTCTTTGTCAATTTCACATGGTTTTTCTCTTTTTCAAATTGAAAATGACACAGCCACTTGCTGATTTGGATTGCACAATGATGTGAGATCACATCTCCAATATTGCAAACAGTGATATACAGAGACGTGTTCAGATTTACTAAAACAATCAAATACCTAATGTGCAACAGAGATCAAAATTAACTATTAGAATTAATAATATGTTAAAGATTTAATTTATACAGTATAATAGAATAACATAATAAGAAATTTCAAATTTTCATAATTACAGTTTATACAAATTAGAAAAACTAACTATCATTAATGAAGAATTATAAATTTCATAATCTTATTCTGATATCACATGTTAATTTGTAATTTTTCTAAGAATTTTAGGTTGTATTTGGTGCACTTGATAGTATAAAATATGATAGTATAAGACAATATGATAATATTTGATAGTATAAACAAGCTGATAAGCTCTTATACTATCAAACATTTGGTGCACAAAGTATAAATAACTTGATAGTATATGAAATTATCTACTATGACTATATTATTATTCATCTTCCTCACCATCACCTTCTACTTCTCACCTTTCACCTACCCCTATGCGTTTACCACAACGTGAACTCCCTGTGCGTGAAGCCATCTCTCCAACCTACAGCAAGACCCAATTCCCCACCCTGTGCGTGAACTCTCTGCAAAAGTCCAGATCTACAAAAGTCTCGATTGGTGGTTGTAGATCTGAACCATGGTGGTTGCAGATCTGGCGATAACCATGGCCACTGCCGTCTTCTTCCTCATGAGAGTGAGTTGCAGCCTTCTCGTTGCAGAGGCAAAGGCACCACCTCCTTCGATAGTGGGCTGCACAGACGAGCTGCACTGCCTCCTTCGACCACAGTGGTTGTAGATCCGGTGATAACAATTGCAGGTCTGACCATGGTAACCCCCAACTTGCTTGGCCATGGATCTCGCGAATCACGTTGTCGGTGGCCGGGGATGAAGAACGGCGGCTCTGGACAAAGTGAGGCAGAGTGGTGGTGAGGAACGATAACTGTGGTGGTGAGGCAGAGTGGTGGTGGTGAGGAACGTGGTGGTGGGGGATGTTTTCTGATCTTGATGGTTTCAGTTATTGGGTTGTTTGATTTCTAAGTATGAAAGTGGAGGTTAGTGATGGAAGGAAAATCCTATCAAGTTATATCAGGGGGTTATGAGGAGGATAATGTTATACTATTAGAGTGGGATAAAAACCTTTGACCGGATTTGACTATCCTATCAGGTGGACATACCAAACACCTGATAAAGTCTAATAGTATTAACTTATACTATCAGGTCCTCCTTATACGACGCACCAAACAAAGCCTTAATATAGTAAATTACCATTAAAATATAAAGATCTTAGAATTAATTATTTTTACAAACAAGAAAGTATAAAGACACTAACTTTTATCCATGAATAAGAGCAAACTATATTCTAAGAGTGTTAGAGAGATATCAAAATTCACTTTCTATTCCTTTGTCTTTTTTTACTTTCTTCTTTTACTTTAGTGATGGTGAGGGAAGAAGAACGACCAGGAACAGGACCTTAAGTTTTATGCAAAAACTATTTCTTAAATATTGTTAACTTCCATCAAGTTGACAATTATTATAATTATAGATCTACCCTTTCTATTTTATCCAATAAGAGTTTATCCCATTAACTTAATTTAATTACTTATTAAACTAATAAGATAAGTCACATACCCATTACGTGAGACATTTAATCCAACATTCAGAGGCAATATTAAGTAGCATTTTTATAAAAAATTATATTGGTGAAACTAGCACTAAAGAAGAGAAAAGAAAAGAATGAAGGACACCAAGTGCAGCAAAATGAAGAACAAAGACGGGTGAAAGATCCTGAAATTTCTTATGGCAAAGATAGAGAATTGAAGGAAAAAAGATTTTATTAAGGGAATTATTGTCTATTGATGAAATTAAATGATCTTTCTCTTTAATTAAAATTGGAATAGTCTTACTTAATGATTTTTTTTTGTCTCTTTAACTTAAATATGGTTCCTTAATAGTTCTTAATATTAATTTTCCCAAAGCCTAATTTTAGTCCTTCACTAATGTAGTCATTATCAATTTGGTCTCTCATAATTTAGTTGTTTCAATCAAGTCCTTTATAATTAAATTTTCCTTCAATATAGTCCCTTTGTTAGTTTGTCGTTGACTAAAGTAACAAATCTGCCAACATAGGTGGTTAAATGTGATATGTAACTGTTAATTGACACGCCGGCTATTTTTTAGAACTAGTAACCATCTAGATGCCATGAGTTTAGAATTTAATGACTCTCATCTTTTGATTAATCAACTAGAGAATTAGGGGTTAATAAAAGTTAGATTTGGATTCTTATATTATTGAATATCATGAGAAGATCATTTAGAGAAAAAAAGTTATAATTTCTTTTAAATATAATTAATAAGTCTTATAATTAATCGTAGTGAGTCTTTATATAATAAAATTTATATTTATCTCTCTTCAACATAATGATCATGTTACATCAGGATCCTATTCTAAGAAATTCATTGGAAAAAAACATATAACTTCGTCATTCCTTTGGCCTCATCGTTGCCCATGTCTTTCTAACTGGACTTTTGGGGGAGAAGAGTGTTTTGAGAAAATTTGAGGAAGTAAAGTCGAAAAACACTCAATTTTAAGATTTTCAAAACAAAAAGTTTCTATAGAAACAATAGCATATCTGTATACTCTCCAAAGTTCCATCGTAACCCTACCAATTAACCATACAAAACAGTAAGCCCTCTCACTGCTTAGCATATTGTAGCATCACCATGTGCCCATATGTGCACAATAGTCATACTAAACAATAGAGCACCATGAACGGATGACCATAGAGGCCAACTTTAAGATTAAACTGCAGTGAAGAATGGTAGAAAGCCATGGAGGGCAACTTAAGATTCAACCCCCATTGAGGCAACATGGTTGCTGTGGTCCTTGCAAGGAGTAAGAGATTGAAAGTGTTGAGAATTGAGTGCAGAGTAATAATTGAATAGGTGGTTGATGGTAGATTCTTCTGCAGTACGACAGCACTAACAGTGGTATAAAGAGAATGAGTATTTGTAAAAGATATTTCAATGTTCAAGTTAAACTGTGCATAATGATGATAATATTTAGAATTGAATGTATATATTTGAGACCTTGTAAAATATTTATAAAAGTATATTGAGTGATAAGAATCACAATTCAATCTAAATTAAATCTATTGTTTAAGATCAAAATCTATAAGATTATTATTTTTTATAATTAATTTTTTTTATTTATGTGATATGTAATTAGTGTCTAAATTTATGAGAGATTTTATAAAAAATGTTTTTCATAAATAAGTAAATGTATTTTTTTAATAACATAAATAAATATCTTATATACTATTCTAATGGGTTAAATTACTCTTGAATCACTAATTCAAAATTCAGCCCAAAACAGAAAATAATGGAGAAAAAGAGAGAAGTTGACACATATAGAGAAATGAGGCGAGCAGAGATGGAGAACGAAGGAATCGACATCGTACAGGAACTTGATGACACGCATAATCATTAATTTATCTCTCCAAATGCAGCTTTGTGAGGCAAGACAAAACAAGGAAGAAGGTCATTAAAAACTATGTCATTTTACTGATGACTAGTTATAAGAAATGGCCAGCATGTAACTTCACGATGACACAAACATTTAACGGAGAATGTTAGGCTTTTCTACCAAAATACTCTTACAAGTAAACTTATTTATTAAATTGTCATTTTTTTAAAAATTATTTATTAAAATATTATTATTTTTATCACGTTAAAATTTTTTATTTTTTATTATTCCACGTAAGATACATCAGCATGCCTTACGTATCTTATGTGGATGCACCAACACGCCTGACACATCCAACATAGATACGCCAGACGTGTTGGCTCATCCACGTAGGATACGTAAGGCGCATTAGCGCATGCCTACTGGATGTGCATGCTTAGTTGGTGTATCAAACACTCGATCGTGCTTCCTATTTCCATATAGCCGTGTCAAATTCAATTGAAGCTTCTGACTTTGAGACACGGTCGTGTATAGTGATCACACGGCCGTGTCTACCAAAAAGTGCATTTTTTATGCTGAGAAGACTGTGTCGTGCTCTCATATGGCCGTGTGAGCCTTGTTGATATAGCTGGTAAAATGGGCCAACCCGCCCCAACCCACGTCAACCCGCTAAAATGCGGGGCGGGGTGGGTTGGCCCGTTTTAAAAAATGGGTTGGAAGAGCTAACCCACCCCGCTTTAAGGTGGGTTGGCGGGTTGTGAGTTGGCCGCATAAAAAATAAAATGAGAAAAAATAGATGAGTTGATGGGTAAAACTTGGTTTACTGATGTTTAACTAGTTTTAAAAATAAAAAAAAAAAAATAAATATAAAAAATCAATAAATACTATAAAAAATAATAAATAATAATGATAAAAAATTTCAAACCACATATCTAAAATATAATTTTTAAAATAGTCTAATTAAATATTCAAATATAAATTATATAATATCAAAGAGTTTTTCATTTATAGTATTACTTATTATTATTTAAAAAAAAAAAACCAACCAAGAGGATGTTGGCACAACCGCTTTCGCCGCTTAACCGCGGGTTGGCGGGTATATGGTTGGAAAAAAATATGGGTTCAATCCTTGAATCCAACCCGCAAAAAAAAACAGCGGGTTAACGGGTTGCAAATTTAAAAAGTTCGGGTTGAACCTGTTTTTGCTCTACTTGTTGACGTAAAAAATAAACTGTTTTACCATCAAATCATTTGTAGTATGCTTAAATAATTTTTTTTATATTTTTATATTTTGTTAAATAGTATAATTTAACTATACGTAAAATAAAAGCTGATACAATGTATCTAATCTCAATTAGATCAAGTCTCGACCCAATTAAATCTAAGGCCGAGTCCAGGTTTAGAAAATTGGGTCTATGAAATAATCAAGTTAAACTTTACCAATTAAATCTAGCCATGAGCAGCCATGAGCACCCTTAGCGTATTGCAATCAATTTTTACACTTTGGATTGATTTTGAAAATCGAAGTTGATCACACTCTTAACGTCATGATCGGTTCATGGGCAAGAATACCATCCTAGAGAACCTAACAAATTCAATTAACCTTAATAGTTCAAACATTCTGATTCTATGGAAATTTCGACAAAATATCTCTTAAAAATTAGACGTTCTCAAAAATATATCATCCTGTATAATGAAACATATTTATATATATTATGATTTTCATATCAACAGAGCACGTATAAGATGCATAAGCATAACAGAAATATTTATACATATACATACAGTTATCCCAGTCTAAGAAAATGTAATAAAAGGACAATAAATCCATACATTAAGTGTAATGACAACATTAATGAGAAGGGCCAGGGTCAAAATGTGGTGGTCTGTGAGGAGGATCAAAAGAAGGTCATGACTGTGATGGGTGAGGATATGGTGGGTAACTCATATATGATGGATATGAAAATGGCGGTGTAAGGGTAAAGGTCAAAGGATATGGTGGATAAGTGTAAGTAGGTGGTGGGTATGTTGTAGATGGTGGATAACCTGGATATGATGGGTAATATAGAGGTGGTGACTGAGATGGTGGATAAGTAGCAGTAGTAGTGGATGGGGGCTGAGTCCTAGACACTTGAAGAATCAGAGTCCTCTGAAGGTTGTAGTTGTGATCGAGTACTCACTAACCCTCTCCTTCTATGGCGCGTTCTCTGCTCATCGGATTGCTTGGATGGTCTTGGGATGTCATCTGCAGGAGGAGCTAGACGAAGTTGATCTAATGTAATGTAATCATGTTCCCTCACTGAAGATAATATCTCCTCCATGAACTGTAGAAGGCTAACCATACTAAATCCCGAACTAGGGTTCCTGGTCAAAGCATGGACGTTCTCTGCAATGTCAGCCTACGATACAGATATAACACATGTCATCATCAATACAAAATGCATTTAACAAATAGCATAACATATTAGTAAATAACTAACCACAAACCCAATAGATGCACCAATACGAGAAATCCAACGTCTAGTAATTCTTCTGTACCAGCGCATGTACTCAAAATGCGCAGTGAGAGGAGCTTCCAACGGCCTTCCAATAACATATTTTTCCCTCTGACTGTCCCAGATAGCTATATGTGGTAGGTGTATAATTCGCCAATCCTTGTCATGTCATCCTGCCAATTTAATCGAGTGCAACTTGTCAGGTTGGTGTGGTCTTCGCGATATTGGTTAATCCAAACCAAACTGATGCATCACCCTATCTGATTAGTGTCACTCAACAATATAAAAAAAGATGACTGGAACCACTGCCAGTATAGCTAAAGGAGAGTTTGGGAGAGAGTTTAGAGAGATAAAAATTTTAGAAAGAAGGTGAAAAATTGAGAAATGAGAGAAGTATGAGAGGGAAAGGGGAGGTGGAATTATAAGGGTACGACTTGGATGCGCCAAAATGCCTGGCGCATCTAGTAGGCATGCGTTAACGCGCCTTGCATATCTTACGTGGATGCGTCAACACTTCTGGCGCATCCAACTGGATACGCCACCCTCTTTGGCGTATTCACGTTGGATGCGCTAGGCATGTTGACTCATCCACGTAGGATACGCAAGATGCGTTAGCGCATTCTACGTAGAACAATAAAGAATAAAAAATTTCAATATAACTAAAATGATGATATTTTAATAAATAATTTAAAAATATAATAATTTGATAAATAAATTTGTCATTAAGAATATTTTGGTAAAAAAGCCAAGACTGTTAACACTTTTGTCAGTTAAAGTAACAGTAAAGTATCAAGAGGATCTATACTGCAGCAAATTCAATTGTGAGGGTTTTAAATGAGGAACTTTAACTGTGAGGCACCAAATTGATAATAGCAACATTAGTAAAGGACTAAAATAAAGTTTTAGTTTTCTTCTTATGTTAATTTATTCAAATCAGATTTATTAAATAATTAGTTATTCTACCGTATCATGCACGAATTGTATAAATCAAATATATATGATTATGAGTTTTTTATTTTATAAATAAATATTTAGTGCATATTTAAATTAGTTTATTTTATTCTAAAAAAACCTATAACTAAAATATTTTAAAGAAAACATTTGATTAAAAGTAATTTTTTTAATGCAAAATAAATCAATTTAAACATAAGAATTTCTCTTCATAGAGTATGTAAAATGTGTAATTGATTTTTTTTAATTTGAAGTGATTTTTTTATATTTCTTACTGTAATATTTTCTTAATTTCATTAAAATATAAATTTTGCTTATCCAAAACTGACCTCGTACCAATATTTGTTGCTTTTCTCATACTATCCTTTTATATGAAGTTATAAACTACTACACAAGAACAAAGTTCAATATATAAAGTTATAAATAAATTATTTTATTTAAATTAAAAATTATATATGATTCTTAGAAAATAAACATATTAATTTCATTGTGAAACTAGGAACATAAAGTGTGCTATATCATATGAAAAAAATTATAATTAATATATCTGAAAGTTATGTGTATACTAAAAATATATTATGCAAAACGTATTATATAAAAGAAATATACGAATTATTCCCTCTCTATTAAAGTCTTTTTTAACTATTCTCTCTTTTTATTTTTTTAGTTGTACTATCTCTTTTTATTAAACTAAATAATGATTAGATGAAAGTAAAATTAATGTTTATTTTTTTTCAACTGAAAAAGTAAAATCAATAAAAAGAGATTATGAAAAAGTGAATCCACATATATATATATATTCTCTCGTAAACGTCATGTTAAATAAGGTTGCCATATGAATAAAGAAATAAGTATAATTTTTTTTTATATAGAAATAAATCCTCTTATGTGGTCTTGTGAAATGACATTATCATATGAAAAGATAAATAAATACAAAAATTTTAAAGTTAGATTTTTTGTTTATTTTTTTAGTTGTACTATCTCTTTTTATTAAACTAAATAATGATTTAAAATTTTTAAATTAGATGAAAGTAAAATTAATGTTTAATTTTTTCAATTGAAAAAGTAAAATCAATAAAAAGAGATTATGAAAAAGTGAATACATACATATATATATATATATATATATATATATATATATATATTCTCACAAAAGGTGATGTTAAATAAGGTTGTCATATGAATAAAGAAATAAGTATAATTTTTTTTATATAGAATTAAATCCTCTTATATGGTCATGTGAAATGACATTATCATATGAATAGATAAAAAAATACAAATTTTTTAACATAAAGTTGGAAAAAATTTAATAGGATTCTACTATTTAAATATTTGTATTTTTCTTAATTTCACATTAGAGGATCAATATATATCGAGCCGCCTCATACAAGCAAAAGCTACTCATGCCCAGAGGTTTTCTTATTCTCCTTAGTTAATCACCAGCTTGGCCTTGGGTTGATATGCTATAATCACGTCTCCAAGGTGTACGGTATCTTCCATTGTCTTCTTCTAATTGTTCAATACCTTTATGTTGTTTCTATTGATAAGGCATTTTTTGTTATGGTTTTGTTTATGGGTTGATATGGCTTGTTATATAATTCCCTGACCTCATAGGGTTATGCTTTTCCCTCGCAGCTGTGAGCCGTGCGGTTGAACCTAAACTAGAGCGAGGTATGTTGACATTCATATAGAGATGATGGGTTTTTCTCTGCCCAATTTTTTTTTTTGTTTAACTAATTTACAGAGAAGATTCTGGAAATTTTGTTTGTTGGGTGCTATCCATTTACTGTTTCTTTGAGTTACATGATGTTCTTTGAGTTTTTTTGTTTTATTTTATTTTTATTTGAGTTGGGAGCAAATTCTACGGTGAGTGACTAATTTATTTATTTTTTAAGTTTGGGGTTGAAATTTTTCTTAAAAATAAAGTAGGAATTTCATTAGAATGTAGAAATAAAGATTACGGAGAAGGAAAAAAAAATGTGGCTGGTATATTATTCGGATGTGTTGGGTTCAAGTATTTTGATTCCTAACTGATCTGCATCCCTAATTCCTTGTTACTTTACTTTCTGTTTGTTGTACTTCTTTGTCTCTCTGACGTTTCTTTCCTTTTTGGATGGGTCATTTCAAAATTTTAGAGAATTTAAAATGAGAGGGAATTAAATTGATGCAATTCAATTTACTGGATTTGTAAAATTTCTTAGTTTGGAAAATTATTCGGTGAAATTGGAATTTCGACAAAAAATTGGAACCCCAAAAGAAGTGCCCGTTGCAGGCCAGCAACACTGCCAACATCGAACCCCCATATTGGCACTGGCGGCGAAAACCATCGAAGAAATGTATCAGAAAAATAACCAGCTAGAGTGCATTCTCAACTATTGAGAAGCACTTCCAGATCCTTTTGTTCTACGAGAACGAGATGTTCCATAGCCCAGTCACCTGATACCTCCTTGGCCTCTACAAGATCTTCAACGAGTTCCTCATCAACGCTGCCACAACAAGCAGCGCGACTCCTCCATTAATTCTCTCAAATTCGCCATGGACGTTGAGCCAAAGGTTCAACAATGGCGATGGTGTTGCCATGTAGATCCACCAGGAGCAGAAGGTGCATTTCTCTGAGTTGATCTTCGGGCACTTACTCACCAGCAGTAACTACAACGATAACTTGAAGTAGACCACTGGTGGAGGCAATGGGAGAGACGAGAAACTCACCAATATCTTCTTGACGGACTTCGTGATTGAGATTTGAGACGAATGAGAGGGTTGATTTCTAACAGAGGGATTTTACAAATTCCACCTATTTTGGTCGGATTTCAAATTCTTCAATTTTGATCTAAAATCACTGGATAGAAATTTCTTGGAATTTTTAAATTTCTTTGGTAAAATATCCAAACAAGTTATTTTATTACAAATCATTTTAAATCCTCTAAAAATACATTCCCTCCTTAAAATACTCTATCCAAACACAAGGAAAGCTCCCTGGTTACTGGAGTTACTGATGGAATTAATTGACTTTTGTGCTTAATACTATGCTACATTTTATCAATTTACTTGCATGGTTACTTTGTGTGATCTGTGAAATCTTAATTCTAGATCAGATTTATTTGACAAAGTTCCTACCACTTTTAGGTAATATTTTATCTAAAATCATCTGACTTAAAAAGCATGCTTTTATGAAATGCAGGAGTGTAGTGTGTGAAGTTTGGGGTTGATTGGACTATTTGACGAAGATGAACACCATTCAAGTTACTCCATGCCAGCCTGGGATTTATGTCAAAAACATATCTCACGTGCACCGTTTTCCTTCTAAACCATGTGTATTACCAATGGATGGCAACCCTCTCTCTAGGACTTCCCTGAGCCTAAAAGCAAAACCTTCATCTGGCTTGCAATATATGCCTATATTAAAGTCTCAGCGACCTCTCCATGTTTGTTTAGCTGGTGGAAAAGGAATGATGGAAAATAATAATGAGGTAATACACCTTCATTTAAGTTATACTATGCATTTTACTTTTTATCAATTGTTATATTATAGATGCTTAATTTTCCTTTGGATGCTCCGTGAGAAAACTTCTTAAGATTTCCCTTAAGCTATTGGTTGGCTCTTGGCCTAATTTTTGCTGCCTCAGCTGGGAATATTTCTACAGTGACAACTTTGAATAATGTGCTGAGAAGCTTCAAGACCAGGTAGAGGAGTGGGGGTAGTTAGTCTAATACAAAAATTGTTTAGCATTACTTTTTCAAAGGCTAAATTCTTAACCAGAGCCAACACAGGCAGATGGACTGCAAGCAGCCCTTTCTTTTAAGAACTCTCAAGCCTTCTTCCTATTATGAACCTCTACAAAGCATGTTCTAGGGGACGTAAGTAGAGGAATCGGGGTAGCTTAGATGCTCTTAACTGTTGTCACTGAGTATTATATTTTTAGTTCCATATTTTGGTTTGAAATTTTCTTTTACTAAACACTAATAATCTAATTAGGATTCCTTGTGGAAATCTCTTGAGAAAGATATGGAAAAATTTAAGGGACAGTCAATAGAGGATGTATTACTAGAGCAAATTCGAAGGGGAGAATACTATGAAAATGGAGGAAATGGTGCCAAGCCACCACGGGGAGGTGGTGGTGGTGGCCCTGGTGGATCAGAGGATGGAAGCTTTGCTGGGATGTCGGATGAGACTCTCCAAGTCGTTTTAGCAGCAATTGGCTTTATACTTCTGGTACTCTCTCTCTCTCTCTGTCAGTATGTGTGTTACATGAATTGTGGATACATAAGTGCTTCCACTTAATTTATTCATTAGTCTTAAGCATTCTTTATTTTGTGTGTGAAAAATGAAGGAAAAGCTTGAAGTGATGTAGCTAAGCTAACAATGGTATTAATTGTGTGGATGATTGCAAATATAAACTGCATTAGAATAAACAACTGGTAACGAGCTACTTGCTGAAGTCCTTAGAATGCATGAGGTTGTTGAGCTTGAAATATAATTCATATGCAAACTCCTGGTGATATAGGATTACCTCAATCATGATTAACAAGGTTGATAGGTTGTATGTGCCATGTCTCATTTGATAACATCCTCCATCTTTTCCAGTATATTTGTGTCATCGATGGTGTGGAACTTGCAAAGCTAGCTAGGGACTACATCAAGTATCTTTTTGGTGGAAACCAGAGTGTTCGATTGAAGCGTGCTATGTACAAATGGGTACGGTTTTACAAGAATATGACAGAGAAGAAGGAAGTTGACAAGCATTTGTCGGAGAAGGCCCCAACTAGGTGGTACAGACTCGATTACTGCCGAGATGTCGTTAGGAATTACATGAAATCAAATTCTGATGAATAATTTTTCTTGACTTTGTATCTTCCTGTTCTCCCTTATGGTAAATGGAGCTAGGATTGCAGTTAGAATAAATTTATGTGAACTATGATGGTTTTTTTCTTTAGGACATAAGGACCACATTCAATATCATTCTTCGGTTGCCTGATTGTCAACATTTGAGAACAACTACTTTAAGAGGTCAAATAAAATTAGTTGTCGTAAGTTCTGAGTGTCCCATTACTGAACTTGATGAGTAGGCCAACTTAGAAGCCCTAGTTTGATGTCATTTATTTTTGAGGTAATTACACTGATTTATCTTGAGATTAGTGTTTGTTGTACCCAGCAACCTTCTTGTTGGGTGGGGGAAATTACACTCGAATCCCTTACTTTATGTGCTAGTCTTATGACTCGATAATCTTTGTTTAAGAAATTACACACTATGAATTATGAAGCATAGTGACGCAGAAATGTCAGGCTTTTTGACCAATATGTTATTAGTGGTAAACTTATTTATCAAATTATAATCATTTTAAAATTATTTATCAAACTTTCATTATTTTTGTCACGTTAAAATTTATTATTATTTTTTATTCTACGTGGGATGCGTCAATACGCATGGTACATCCCAGTGGGATGTCCCAACACATGTGGCGTTTTTCGCGTGGAAACGTCACACGTATTGGTGCATCCCAGTTGGATGCGCCATGCGTGTTGGCGCATCCAACGTGGAATGAAAAATAATAAAAAATTCTTGTCACGTTACATGTGCAGGGCACTTAACTAATTGCACGTGAATCTCTTGAAAAATGACGTCCAGAGGTATATACGATTTACATGTCTATTAAAGAGTGCACTACAATATTGAGAGACATCAATTTTAATTAGTTTATTTATAAGTTAAATATTTGTTTCTGATCTGTAAAGTAGTCAATGTGAGACTTTAGTAGTAGTAAGGTAAAACAAAATTCATACAAATGCTTTGTTTTCGATGTGGGACTTTATTTGCTTAAACAACATTATCTATTTTCCTGATAAAGGAGATTATGTATAACATATGGCATTACTTATGTTGTAGGGAAAATGATAAAGTATTCAAACATTTGAACTTTTTTTTATTTAAAAAAATAGACAAAGTAACAAATTTGAATATAACCTTGTTAAGTTATTTTCTCAATGGACCGAGTAACAACAAAACAACAATGCAGGAATTTTTTTTGGACACATGATATTTTAAGCTTCACTGCAGAGTTAAAATTTCTGGTCCTACTAAACAAATGAAACTTCTATTTTATTTTATCGTTGAAATTTCATACAAGTCAGAAGGACAGTTTTCAATACCAAAAAATATCAATATAGCAAGAGAAATATGTGTAATATGTTGTTTCAGACCAAGTGAGGGCTTCCATACCAGTTTGAAGAGTGATACTTGTAAACAGTCAGATCCATCTTTAACTTTAGCAGTAAAGGAGACGCCATCATCTTTTGACATTTCTTTTTCAATATTAATACCCCTGCTAGCACACATGATTTTATCTACCTGATGTTCTTGACAAATTGAAGGCAGTGATTCTGTCTCATATCGAACAAATGTATTTTGTTGTCTTACTTAGTTACTTTACTTTATCAATATCAAAGTCCCACATCGACTACTTTACAAATCATAAGCAAATACTTGGTCTATAAATAAGTTAACTGAAACTGATGTCTCTCAATATTGTAATACACTTTTTAATAGACATATAAATTATATGTGTCTCTGGGCGCTATTTTTTCAAGAGATTAACGTGGAATGGGCTAAGTGCCTACACATGCCACGTGACATTTTTTTTAATTATTTTTCGTTCCACGTGGGATGCGTCAACACGCGTGGCGCATCCACGCGTGGCGCATCCAACTGGGATGCGTCATCATGTGTGGCATTTTCACGTGAAAAACGCGTCATATGTGTTGGCGCATCTCACGTGAAACGAAAAATAATAAATAATTTCAACATGACAAAAATAGTGGCAGTTTGATAAATAGTTTAAAAAGGATGACAATTTGATAAATAAGTTTGTCACTAATGACAGATTGATAAATTTGCCAAAATGTCATGTGACATAGATACAAATATAAGGACACATTAAATTTAAAAAATTATATGACATGGATGTGACATGTATATGTATATAAAATTAAAATTAAAAATAAATATTTATAATTCATAATGTAGTTATGTTGAAGTCGAAAAAAATAATTTTTAAATTAGATACGTGTTGAATGCGTATTGTCATGTTTTATACAAGCTTTAGTATCTAACACGTGTTTGATACATAATACAACACTAAAATAACGTGTTTAAGTATTATAAATTACACATATCTTCCTTACATCATATATGATTCCCATACCATTTCACCTTGTAAATAACAAAGTAAGACAGGTAAGTGTGATTTTAAAAACAAGAGGTGTAAGGTATAATCAGTGCTAACCTCAGGAAGGATGGTGTAATTACCCTTTTATATTGTGCTAATTACTTGCCAATGGGCTGTTATTTTCATCATTAAGCATTGCACTAAGATCATACTCCTGTCTAAAGATGGGGGTTGCCCTATGAGCAACTAGGATGGAGTTGGATCCCATGATAAGAAACAACAGATATGCTGTTTCAAAATTCGAAGTCAATCTGCCTACATTTATTGTGTGTACAGAAATTATAGTTGTAAATATTTTTCTTAAAACATCACCTTGAAAATTCTCTTAATTACATAAAGGAGGAATAAATAAAAAACTAAAAAGACTTGTGCATTTGATGCTTTGGAGAGTTCAAAAATTGCTTTTTCTCTTAAGTAATTAAGAAGATTGTTAGGTTGATTTTGAGAGGATTTAATATCCTCTTTTTTAATACAAGGATGACACATAAGTTTAGATTTATGATTTCTTATAAATTATTCAAATCTCTTGGCACTAGTTCACTCATTTTAACTTATATTTCTCTCTCTATCTCTCATCAAAGTTGATTCAAAATTTTCTACTCTCTAGGCGGGGCATCAGTCTTGCATTTATATTTTTTATAAAGTATGATATTCATCAAGTATTTCATTAACTGCTGGTTATATTTAATAGAATTTTAAACATTTATTATGAAATCAATATTCAATAAATATTTGACAACTCATCTTATATGATATACCCATTAGGTACCATAACAACTCCCTTTTTGGTTACTAGATTATTCAACTTTTGCTTCAGTAAATGGATTATATATATATATATATATATATATATATATATATATATTAGATTGATTCAACTTTTGACTCATTGATTCAATTTTTTTAATATAATAATAAACGAAGTATTCAATTAAATAAATACCTGAAAAGAAGGTAAAAATTACTATAAATTTTTGTAATATTGTTAATTAATAGATTATCATGGTAATATGAATATATTTCTACCATACTTAAATAATAGTTACTTTTAAAATTTATTTTGTTATTGTCATTTTTAGAGAATTGAGGAAATATTTATTGCTTGTTTTAAATTTTACCCTAATTTATTGTTATCTCCACTAGCAACCTTTTTATCTCTCATATTAGTTACTTCTTATATTCTCAAGGCAGTGTTGTTAAATATCAATTTCTCTTTCTAAAATTTAGGTTATTTAATGAGTTTTTTAATTAGTGTGCTTAAACCTTAAATGATTAGTATTATTTAGGAACAGAAGGAATATTTTATAATATGAAAATTAATGTAATATTTTTTGGTACAATAGTGATAATGAAGTTTGAACTTATAACCTTATGCAAATGGATGAAGATCACTTGTCCTCACTTCCTGTCTCATTTTCTGTCTTTTTACTTAAATTTTGACAAGTGTAAAATAAATTAAGTGAGAAAAAAATATGTAATTAAGTTTAGAATACTTATCAGAATTTAAGTGGGGAGACAGAGAACAAGACAAAAAATAAAAACATGTGATCATCATCTCATATAAACTGTACAAATCTCTCATTACCAGTCCAATCTTAATGGCTTAAAATAAATATAATATAATATTATAGTTTAAGCACGTTAACTAATCATTAGTGGTCTAGTGTTCCAAAGCTACCTTGCTCAGTTTCTAGCCGGATCACCGTTTCTGAAATCTTCCAATCCAATTTGGTTGGTTTTCAAAATAATGTAAGAAGGTGTGAATATTTAGAAAATTTATAGTCTCTTGATGTTCCCCTTTTATATGATGCACAAATGGAAAATGTTAATATTTTCCATTAGCAAGTGGTTAGACGAGTAAATGTTAATTACATAGAAAAAGGGTTTTAAAGGCATTATGAATTACATGTTAGAATGATTAATGATTGGTGTGAATAACTATTCGGTTTCTTAAATAAATAAGGTATGGAGTTTTGATTGAAATACCAGAATATGAACATAAATGTAAAACCTAATGAATTCTTTGTAACGGGTTTAGGTGTGATGAGCTCATGTGTAAAATAAATTTGTTTGGAAATTTGAATATAGTGATTAAGAGATGGAATATAGACTATCGTAGACTCCTAACCAAGTGCTTGCAACTCCAAGTAACAAAAGAATTTATATATAACACCCTAAATCTTAGATTTGCGTATATGCGGCCATTTCATTATTCGCAGTCATTTGCCAAATTAAAAGCCAAAATCGAGGGGGATAAAGTCATGACAAATCGAGTACTGATTATGTATGCTTCATACAAATTGACCCAAGAATTACTCATTCATATTTACTACTAATTGCAATCCTCCATTTAGATTCCGCAGCAAATTACAAAAACAAGTTGACTATCAATCTATCATAGAATTATAGCTTTGAGAATTTGAAACTATATCAAGAACAAAATAAGCCATGTGACTGACAAGTGTGAGGCTGTTGATATAAAAGTTAATGAAACAGCAGCATAATTGCTTGGGATGTAAACAATGGCTCTAAATGGATGATACATCTTTTAGTGTTTTAAATTAGGATATTTTGACTTGATTGTTGTGCAATGGGAGTAATAATTGCTATATCTTGTACCATTCAATTGACAACTGCCTTACTCTACATGATGTTCAACAAGTGATTCTAGTTTTGTACTACTATGTTCACTTTCTACCGGACTTTCAGACTTTCCTTGCTGCTGCTGGTCATAACTCTCGTCTTCATTTATTTTGTTTTTCCTAGCATCTTCATCACATCTGTAATCAGATTCACAATAACTCTGCTGAGGTGCCAGAGAATCTGATACTACTTGTTCAGGCATATAGTCTTTTTGCAGATGATCTGCTAATAAATCTTCAATTGATCCTTTAGGTTCTATGTCAGCCTGATAATCACAAGAAACTAGTTCATTCCCTGGGATTGATGCTGCCTCTTTTTGAACACCAGAGCTTTGCACTACTTCTTCCTCCTCTTGATCCTCATTATCATGCGGCTTGTTAGCACCAGCATCAGTTTGAATATCATGTTGTTCAGTCTTTAATCCGTGAAATGATGGCTGAATCTGTGTGTCAGATATCACTTCCTCTTTGACAGCCTCCAGACATTCATCATCGTTGAGCTCCTTTCCATTGTGGATGTGTATGGAAGTAGAACATTGTCGAAACTCATCAGCTCCAACAGATCCTTCCATATCAGATGAGTTTTTAACCAGACTAGGGTCTTCGTCTTTAGCAGCATACTCTGCTTTTGATTCATCTCCACCATCATTTGTAGAGATAGGAAAAGACTGAAAAGCATCCCAATCATCTTCACTGACTTCATCTTCTTCCTTGTTATTTTCATCTGTTTGCATCACGGTAGCTAATGGTGCAGAATGTTCCTCTTCATTTCCACCTGCAGGCTTTGGTATTTTTATATCCAAAACTGGCACTTTTAGTTCTGCTGAATTGTTTTGCCGTGTTACAGAAGCTCGGATTACCCCCTGCATGAAGTTGCACAATACCAGTAAGCATCATAAGATTATATTAATGTATTGATGGAAGCTTATTATTTCTTTGGACAGAAAAAGGAATTTGCTATTTCTGAAAATATATTATAGAAAATCACGAAAGGATATGCTAAGTGACCAAAATAAATGTCAATAATCAATCCACAGAATAATCATATTGGTAACATAGAAAGTACCTGAAGTTGCTGGCGGTGCAGAGGAGGCATTGATAGTAAAACATCCTTAAAATGAACAGCTGAGGAAGGAATTTGCGCAAGGCGAGAAACAAGCTTAATGGCTGTGCTTCTTAAGTCACTGACTTCCTGTCATTTGTTTGAATGATCAAAAGAACGTACAATGAAATGAAGAAGAGCTTACTTCAGGAAAAGAAATTCCCAGTTTATATTACCTGAGAGAATTCATCTCCTGTTGACAAGAAAACCATAACAATGGCCGCCAGAAGTATGTTCATAAATCCTCTCTGGCAGTCATTATCTTTTGGTAGGGTCTGTAACAGCACCATAAGACTCAAGCTCTCACTAGCAATGGTTACTGATTCTCTAGTTATAGGATTCTACCATCAATAAAAATGTAGACTATTTAGAATGATACACAGTGAAATGCAAAATCCAATGTGCATGTATTATGGACAAATGATAACATGAACTATACTAATGGCAAGAGATGCAAATGTTGCCTATACCTTCAACATTTTGTGGATCAAAGTGAAAATATCGGTTATAAGTTCCCCAACAAGAAACATTAAGAAAGAATTATCTTCTGTATTTATGCTTCTTTGAACCCTGGCTTTAAGAAATTGCAAACCTATTACTTGAACCTGTCAAACAAGAAACTTTGTCAGTTGTATTTCTTTCCAGGTAACAACCAGGGCATGATATTTCCTACATATTCATCTACCTGTATATTTGAATCAGTGAGTACAGTTTGGATACATCTAATGCAATAGCTCAGTGCACTAACATATATGGAGTTTCTTTCTTTTCCTTCTTCAACACATTCAATTTCAAGAGCCAGTTTGGCAATTGATATGTTTTGTTCAAGAGAAAATGCAAGCTTCATTTGAAGTAATTTGCGTTGATTGAAACTTTTAACCTCCTCCAAACGGAATCCCTCTATGCAATCCTTCGTCAGAGCAGCAACCATAGTTAGACAACTTCCAAACATTTTGCTTAGCGGGAGAATGCTATCATCACGGTCAGACTCATCTGCAACACAAAAGTAAAGATACACCAGTTGCGTTGCTGACTGAATTAAGTTGATTGTTATGGTTGCTTGATTCCAACTCAAAGCACATTGAATCTTGTGGGACTCATTGTTTTTTACTCAGAAATATTGTGAATTTACGCGCATTAAACTAAATCTAGTAAAAAATGCATACGAGCAGAAATGATGAGGAAATACATGTAAAACATAAACATCCCACAAACTAGTAACTCACAAGGAGGCAAGGATGAATAGAGGCCAAACTAGTTTAGACTTAAAAGGCTCACCATCAAAGACTTTCTTCAATAACGGGCTCATAGAGTTAACCATGTCAATTGCTTCTGATAAGCACACCTCAGTTGAAGCCTCCCTGATGCATTTGTAGCCAATTAAAACAAATGCCAGAACCACTGATTTTGAAAGCTTCTGTGTCAGAAGTAATCATTATAAGAACAAATCAGCAATGAAGATCATTTGTGAGAATGAATACTGACAAAAGATTAATTTAAGATAAAAATTAGCACAAATACTTCCATGAATACAAAAATAAATATCGATAAAAGATATGGGTCAGATAGCAATCAGTTATTTACTAACAAACAACATACACACCTTGGTCTCCACATGGTTCATAACTGCCTTCGTTGTGCTAAATAGTGTATGTATCACATTTTCCTCCCAGTTTGGATGACCCACGGAAATTTTGTCAGTACTGGACAACAGAAATGCAGGAACTATTTAGCAGAGAACATATCAGATGCAGAAAGTCCATAGAATAATTGAAAATTGAAAATACATTAAATTCTAAGTCACAGTAGATTACATTACCTCTGAAACACTTTAAAAAGGTAGTCTAAACAAAGTTCCATTGTTATAAATGCGAAGTTTTCACTATTGAAAAATTCTTGTGGGCAATTTTGTGCAACCTGTAGGGGAAAAAAATTGAAATTTGGACTTAGCATTTGTCTCCATAAATTGGCCAAAGCAGCAAATAGTTCACTAGATTAACATGCAATTTAGGAGCAAATCCTGCTTTATCAAGAATAAAGTGCTTGAAACATTTTCACAAGTTTAACCCAAAAAGGAGATCAAAATATAACGAAGAGTCAAAAAACCCTGAAACAATTATGTAGGTGGGATGATAAAGCACATGGCCTTTTTAATGGGGTTTCCCACATAGATATGTTACGGGATTGAGCAGCTTTGTTCCATTCTCTCTTTTCTTTGTCGTTTTCGGTTTTGTTCTTTCATTAAGGAGGATTCCTTATCGTCCCTTCTCTTAGTAATTTTTCTGTCTTAATGGATTTCTTCTTTTATCAGAAAAAAAAAACACCCTGAAAATCAATGTGTCAAATGCCTACCTGTGATAAAACGGATATCGCAAGACTATTCCAAGAATTATCCATGTATGTGGAATACGAAAAAATCTGCATTCACAAACATAATAAGAAACATAAGAATGCTCCTTATGATTATTCCATTTAATTTTATTTAACATGAGCAAAGGAATTATCATGAGCGAACACAAGCAGGACTCTTTTACACAGTAGTTGACTAGCTGTAATTTGTTAGTGCAGATAAGACATCAACTATTTCTTCCTTTAACCAGTCAAATATTCTACTCTGAACCTAAAAAGACACAAAAAGGAAACTTATCAGTCATTTATGAAAGTAGATCTTAGAAGTTTTAGGTACTTTACATTTCAATACTGCCCATGTGGCTTTAAATAATATATTGCAGGTCCAAATGTGTATTAATGGTATATATCAAGAAAACTGAAGAAGCTAATATTTCATTAAGACTACTTTATTATCAATCCATATACAGCATTGAATGCCCAATGTGATTGTCAAGAATATTTGCAAATGTTTTTTTGTTAAGTTCCAACTCTCCTAAAAGCTTAACTTGTTATGTGGAGGCAGATGAATGAGATTCTATATCTCTAACAAATCCCCTTACGCACAAGAGCTCTTTGGGCTTGAAGCGTGAACAATGAACAAACCCGCTTTACCTTTACTTGAAATGTATTTAACTTAATTAATATGATTAGGGGTGGCAAGGATCGAATTACTGACCACTTGGTCCTATAGAGGCTTTGCTAGCACTTCAAGGATCAATTCTCCTACAAGCTTAAGCTGTTAGGCTACATAAATTGTCATATATCTCTAACACTTTCCAATAAGTGCAAGGAAATGCCATTTAAGGTAAAAATCTGTTATCTTAATTGAGAAGATTGCAGGCACTACAAACATTAAAATATTGTCTTAGAAGTCTATATGTCAGAGAATCCCTTTTGAAATAAAATATGGCAGGTAAACTGTAAATCCCTCCATTCCCATAAGTTTAGTCTATATTAGAAGAAACAGATTAGTAATGGAAAACCACCTGTAGCAGCTCTTTGCAAATATCCATGGTAAGTAATCCCCCTTGAAAAAATCTTTCAGTAGAGAGAAATTGAAACACCAGTAACACAATCTCATATAATTTGAAGACTGAGGGATTCACTTCATTAAATGGCAAGTCCCCACCATACTTTGCATTAACAGAAGCTAGCTGTATAATTGGTTTGCAAAGGATAGGATGTTGTGATTGAAACAGACCAAGAAGAGAAAAGCCCCACAGGAACTTGAAATCTTCCAACTTCAATTCTACCATGCTATATTGAGGTGTAGACCCACCATCTGGCATGTTTTCAACTGAGGCTTTGGAGCACTCATTCCTTTCAGAATTCACAGGAACTGCATCAAGTGCAAGTGCTTGCAAAATTACAGGCCAAGATTCTTCTAAGCATGGTTGCAACTTTGAAGAAACAATAGGTGATTGGAGTCCATCAAGGAACAGATTCCACTGCAAGAAAGGTGCCACAAGAATGAGAAGGAAACCATGAAGATATTAGCAGTTACATATCGATCCATGTGTCATCTTCAAGATAAAAGTACGCACTCAAGAAAATATATTAAGTTCAAATTCAGGCCTACCTTCTTCTTTGGACTCAGGCACAAGCATATATAACTATAATCCTTCAATGTATGGATCCAGTACTTCCCCAGAATACTTGAGCTCTTTTGGAACAATGGCAATAATGTTAGGTACTCATCTGAAACTTCATTTTGGTGCTTCCTCATGGATGCATATATATAACACTTGAGAGAAGCATGAGCAGCCAGAAGTCTTATTTTGATCTAAAATATTGTTCATAAATCAGACGAAACAACTAGATATAAAAATATCAGGAACATTAAATTTAAAAAGGAAGTACTTTTCTGCCTTCATTTACTTTAACAAGTACACCAAATAATTGGAGTCAACATACCTTGCTTGTGACCCATTCGGCAAATGAAGGATAATAAATATCCTTAAAGTCATTCAATGGGCGTGAAATTAATGAAAATATACGCTTGACAACCACTTGATCTCCACTGATTATTCCGCTTGTCAGTATCTGAAATTTCGTCGTATTACTGTGTTAAATTGTGTGAGTAAGTGCTTATTTGCAGAACCTTCCAAAAATACTTTTGACTCCTAAAGTAGTAACTCGAGATAAGTTTAGGAGCACAAAATTACTTTTGGAGTTTCCAAAGTAAGTTTGGGGTGGATTTCCAAACATGAAAATAAATCAATTTTAGTGATAAAGAACGAATGGTGAGAAAACTGAAGCCTGTAAATTTAGACCTTGGTAGCCAAGTGCAAGCCTGCCTCCAGTAAACTAGGACTAGAAGATGTGTCCAAGGTAGTACGAACTGCAGATACTAGCTGGGCCTATATTTAGTACAGCTTCAGTTATTCTAAGTGGTTCAAGAAACTCAGAATTAACATAACCATAAATATGTAAAAAGTAGGCATGTCACATGTGGGTAAATTAAAGGATCCTTACAAGGCCAAAGAAAAAAAAAGCATACTCAGTTGACATAAAAGAATCATGATCTTTAGTCGGGTCAAGGAAACAACGGGGGAACTAAAACATATCTGGTCAAATACCTGATACTGTTCTAGTAGAAGATGTCCAGGAAGCTCAGGGTCAGCTGCTTTTTCAAACTGTTAGAGATGATAAGAACAAATTAACAAGACTTGGCCAGTAGAGATGATAAGGAACACCACATCATAAAATTAAGCTCTAAACAAAAACTGATTAGTATATTCCAGCATGAACTCCAGATAATTAATAAAATTTAATTGATCGAAGTAGAAGACCACCATAAAGTCTTCTCTTTAGTTCTACCAAAGCCCCTGAAGCTAATGAAAAGAAGTTCTTCCCAATCGAGAGGAAATACCCATCATTCAACTAAACACCAAATAACCTAATCCAGATGGAACAGGCTGTTGGGCAGTGAAAAAACAAATGAAGTATATATATCTTGTTGGTAGTACGTGGCATGGGCTTACAAACGAGATTGGTTTTCAATACTTACAAGGCACTGCTACTCATGAATCTGAAAACATTTACTAAAACAAATTATTCGTCAGATGTGGCATTAAACTTGGCGCATGTCAATTGTAGCTTTGTTAAGTTAAAAGGTGACATTTACATCTATAATCACTTTTTTGGGGCTCAATAAAAGTTTAAGAACTGGTTTTACCCAATTTTAAGAGCAATACTGAAAAAACCTTGAATTTGACACAATCACATTCTTCCAAATTGCAATAAGCTGGCCTCAAACTAGATTAATCAGTTAAACAGATACCAAAAGATATGGCGAAAATAGAGGCAATCATACCTCCCTCCCCCAAAAAAAAAACCCAATGCATTTAATCTCTCCAAATTCGATGTTCAACATAATTGATCTAATCAAAAACCCAAGTAACAAAAAAGATAAAAGGAAAAAAGGGGAAGAAAAAGTAAACACTGCTAATTGTCTCAATAGGGTCTCAAGTGAAGATTTCATCTATGCCATAAGCTTTTCTGCATTACAGTAGTATAAAAAGGAGGGGATGGAGGAGAAAAGGCATAACACATTGCACACCCACCAGAAGAGTAAAAGAATTTGTACAGTCGCCATTTCACAAAGAAAACATTTACCTTGTCCACAATGGTGCCAAGAAGACCCACACCAACTGGCTGCATGTTCTCAAATTGAATTGTACTTATCTATATAGGAAAAATTAGAAGCAGGAAAAATTAACTATTAATGTGTATCTAATACCCACTGAAAGTGGAGAAAGTAAAACGTTCATGGCTCATTAAATTATAATTTCTGCCAATGCTCAAACTAACTGGAGTAAAATGCAATCATTTAAAAAATTCTAATAAGTTGATAAGCAGCACCTGATAAGCAAGTGATATTAACTCTTGTAAGTGGAGAACTAGCCAAGCATCAGAGGCCTGCCCATTTGCATGCTCTTTCCTAGCCAAAAGGAGGTCAAAATGTGTAGGATTTCTTCCTACAGCTTCTGGGAGATGGCTCAAACACCTGCAATATAATTAATTACTTAATAGAAAACAACAGTGATGTAAGATTAAGATCAGACTCAAAATATAAATAATTTCATAATCTTGAATGTTAAAAGGGACTTCTGGTCTACTTTTGAAAGAAATTAGCAAGTCAAAATCAGATTGCACAATGCACAAATCTTCATACAAAGTGGGTCCAGGTAGGAAAAAAAGATAGGCAAAACTAATGAATATTGTTATATGACTTTCAAAGTAAAATATGAGTGCCACTTGCAATTCATCAAAGCTTCCGTAACTAATTCCTTGTTCCTTCATCATAAATGTTAATAGTTTGTTTTCTCTTATCATGTGATGCATAGGTACAGACTGAACATTGACCCAGTGAGGGGATTGGGTCACTTGCTTCAACCAATTAAGCTAGTTATTTTTATAAAAAAAATATTGTATAAAATATGAAAAAAAGAAATAATCAAATTAAGAACAAATATAATATTAAACTCTCAGGTTAATAAAGTATAGCTAGAGTAACGAATTTTATGAAAGAAAAAATAAAATCAACTTAATAAACTTGCAATATATATGAAAAAAACCAAATTTGTTTTGGGTTCAGCAAGATTCATATTAATTAGTAAATAACAATTAAATATTTTCATCTTTTTTAACATGCTTTACTTTTATTTAACTTAAAACCATTTAATTAAAAACTGCGGCCTGTAGAGTGTGCCACACATAGCAAGCATGGTGTGAAAGTTTTTTTTTTTTTTTTAAATTTTTAGAAAGAAATTTATTAAGACGAAGAGAAGATGACTACATAGAGTTAGGAGGAAAAGAGAATCTAATTACAAAATAAAATTGTTAGAATATTTGAAAAATATCTTAAAATATATTTATTGTATCTTGAAATATTTTAAGGTTTCTCATAAGATCTCTTAGGATTTATTTCTTATTTATTATATTTTTCGATTTGTTTCCTTATTAATTAGGATTAATATCCTAGTATTAGTATAAATAAAACTATTAGGCTTGTCTTTTGTATCACAACATTGTCATAGCAATATCAATATAGTCTTCTTATTTTGAGTATTTATTTTCTCTATTTTCTTCTTTCCTACCTAAAACTTTCCAATTCAACATGGTATCAGAGAGGTACCATCCTCCATGACCTGTCCCGTCACTTTCGCTGCTGAATTCCCAAAGATCTAGAACTCCGATTAGCCGCCTCTGGTTGCCAAGTTCTCCTTTTGAGACTTTCTTTCTATATCTTTTCCGGCCAACCGTGTTTCCATTTCGGTTTGTCGGCCTTTCTCCCTTATTGCAACATCCTTCCGACATCTCATCTCCCATCTCCGCTGCCTCTGCTGTCCAGCCGCCTCTTCGGCCGCCGCTATTCTTGCCTGACTCGTCTCCGCCTCCTTTACACAGATCTGCCCTCAGATCCTTCATTTGACATCTCTATCCCCTTGTTCACTTGCGTTGAGACTTTTAGGTACCTTGTGCTTTCTGTTTTTGGTCATTATACACTGATCCATGGCTGTTTCACCCTCTTTCCGGGCTCCTCCACGTGGCTGTTTGACATTTTTGGTGGTAGTTATATATGATTTTGGCTACTACTTGGTTCTTTTCCAATGCTAGCATAACATTGAGGGGGAGAATGAGAATAAATTCATCTCAACATATACTTCAATGCCAGTGTTTGTCATGTCGTTCTTTTCCCACTAATGAATCATACTAGTGGTAACTTTTCTTCCCATCGACGATCATTCTGATGGTGACTTTTATTGGTTTTGACTCACACCAGCCTCTAATTTGTCCTAGATGCACAGGCCTCGACTTTGTCCCAGATGCATTGGCCCCAGCTTTGTCCCAGATGCACTGACCCTGTCCGTCTTAGTCCCAGATTCAGTTGCTTGCCACTGTCACACTGTTTGGCGCATTATGTTTTTAGTTTGTTTTCTTTAAGATGTAATTGTAACAAGCTTAAAGCTTACTAAGCTTTAGCTTGAGGGGGAGTGTTAGAATATCTGAAAAATATCTTAAAATATCTTTATTGTATCTTGAAATATTTTAGGGTGTTAGATTCCAACTTAAAACTAATTGGTATTAAGAGGAGTGACCCAACAAATATATAAACCGCACCCGGAAGATTGAGGCAGGCGATGTGGGACTCTTAACACCCCACCTCCACAGATGCTTGACGGAACAGGCGAGCCTAGCGGAATAGGCGACACAGGAAGATGGGATCTTGACTTTGATACCATGTTAGATTCCAACTTAAAACCAATTGACATTAAGAGGAGTAGCCCAACAGATATATAAACCGCACCCGGAAGATTGAGACAGGCGATGTGGGACTCTTAACATAGGGTATCTCATAGGATCTCTTAGGATTTATTTCCTATTTATTATATTTTTTGATTTGTTTCCTTATTAATTAGGATTAATATCCCAGTATTAGTATAAATAAAACTATTAGGTTTGTCTTTTGTATCACAACATCGTCACAGCAATATCAATATAGTCTTCTTATTTTGAGTATTCATTTTCTCTCTTTTCTTCTTTCCTACCTAAAACCTTTCAATTCAACAAAAATAAAAAAAAGGACAAACAAAGAGAACGAGAAAACATCAAGCATGGTGTGAAAGTTGCTGTAAAGTAAAAACAAAGGACTCCCACATCGTTTAAGATTATGAGAGAACAACTCGACTTGGTCTTTACTTTGGATCTTTAATGGTTTAATGTAAATACCAGAAAGCTGTGTCACATTTTGGCAGGGAAACCACCCAGGTTATTAAAAAGGTTAAAACTTAAAACTAGTGGGTTGAACAATTCAATGAAAGTTTAACCAGGTTTTGACAGGGCGAATTGCAAAAGTGACCCAATTAGAGGATCGGACCAGCTTGGTGGCCCGTTCAATGGTTTAGTGGTTCAATTAGTTGGGCTGGTTTGAGTCCAAGAACATTTTATCTATTTACTTTTACATCCTCCCCTTGAATAGAAGTCTTACATTACAAGAAGAAAAGCATCATGCAACTTGTTGAAATTTTAGAGTTTAGGCAAGGATGAAGGTAAAGAGAGAATAGAGACCCTGAATAATAGGATATTACATTGATATAGTGTGTTGTAAATACTGTTAGATATAAAAATCATTCACGAGCTTTCACCTAACAACTTTAAGCTTTTGGAAGAGTTGGTTCTTGACATGGTATCAGAGCCTTTATGATCAAGTAGTCAAGAGTTCGATCATTGTCGCCCCCATTATTTTAAATAAAAGTTGAATTTCAGCACAAGGTTGGGTGAGCCTGTGCATTGTCCATGCTCCAAGCCCAACGAGCTCTTGCGTGAGTGGGTGTGCTAGATATAAAAACCACTCATGAGCCTTCACCTAATAGCTTATACTTTTGGGAGAGTTGGTTCTTGATAAACACAAAGCATTAACACCTATTTATACTAATCACTAGTTCAAGTACTAATGTAATACTACTAGTACAAGCCCAAGCTCACTAACATAATAAGACTCCCAACCTTTTTTTTTTTGTTGATAAAACTCCTAACCCTAATTTAAAAGTGTTACGGATAAATATCTAGGTATCAATTAGGACAGAATATTCTGTCATTAAGTTAGAATATTGGGCTGACATTTAGTTTCCTTATTTAGCTATTAATTGCCTATAATCACTCTTACTTTGTCTCCTCTCTGTAAAAATAAATACATGTGCTTGACCAAGTTATGGTCATGGCTTCAGCTCACTTTCTTCCATTTATTTGATAACAAGGTATAAGAGCAAGCTTGGGTTGCTGAAGTTCTGTAAAAGTTTCTCTGTCCCCTCTCCTTCATATTTTTTTCTCTCTCCTTATAATTTTTTTTTTCTGATCCACTGATCGGTTAATACCCCTTACCGTCCCTTTTCCCCTTTTCTTCCTTCTCTCTCCGAGGCGCAACCTTGTTGTTGGCTGTGGGTTGATGTGGTGAGGTGATCCAGACGGAATCACCGCTGGTCTAAGGGAGAGCCAGAGGGTCTCGCGCCTTGCAGGGAGCTGTGCCGTCTCTGTTGCAGGAGGTCTTGCTGTTGCTGTCTTCTCACCGTTGCTACTCTGTTTTGGGAACGCGGTGCAGAGCAGCCTTTGTTGGTTGATCCCGACGGTTGTGCAGCTCTCGGACTAAATAGGTGAAACTCATACGGTGATGGCGGAGGACAAGAAATTTGTGATTGAGGTCATCTCCAATTCCAGAATCACAAATCGAAAACTAAATGACACAAATTATGTGTTATGGAAAGGCTTTGTTCAGCAACATATCTCGTGTAATGACTTGGTACCCACCTCACTGCTGATCCGCCAAGGGAGACCACCGCCAAAGAGAAGTGGCTGACGGATGATGACAGAATTCTGAATGAAATTCTGAACTCCATGGAATATCATATACAGGATTTGGTTGGGTATTGTAATACGGTAAAAGAATTGTGGTCGTATCTCGAATCTTTATATGCTAGTAAACATAACCTGTTCCATGTTCATGAGTTGTTAACAGGCTTATATCGGGCAACACAAAAAGGGAGACCATTGCTTCAGTACTACTATGATGTCAACTGCATGTTTGAGGAAATGAAAATCTTGTATCCATTGATGGTTGACATTAAACATATGTGAGAAAAACATGAAGAAATCATTGTCCAGTGTTTTTTAGCTGGTTTGGATTCTGAGTATAAGGTGGCTCGCACCCAACTTCTCACAGGCTCAGAACTTCCAGGAAAGCTGTCTGACGTATTTTCTTGGCTACAACAAGTTTGTAAAGATGCTGGAAAGGATGCTTTTGTCGGGGAACTTACTACCTTAGTTAGCTCCACCTCACGAAACGACAATACTCGTGGTGGGAGGAGTGGTACTAAAGGTGGCCAGGGTGGCGGGAGAGAGGGAGGTAGAAATGGTCCTCGCACTTGTCATCATTGTGGGGAACCTGGTCATATATAGAGAACTTGCTGGAAACTCCATGGAAAGCCACTGTCCTTTCCCACACCAAAATTTGCCAATGCTGCCATGCATAAAGGGTTACTACCTACCCCTGCCACACCTCAACAAGAAGTTCTAGTCATTGTTGCTGTCCTAGTTGATGAGTATGCATGCCTCACTCAGTTTTATGCTTCACAGCAGCCTGCTAAGTCTTCCACAGCCACCTTAGTTCAAATAGGTAACCTCACTGCTTGTCTTTCCACTACCCCTTGAGGCTAGGTCATTGACTACGGAGCCACAGATCATATGACCGACAACACAAGTATCTTATCCAAGTTCGTTCATCCACTTCGTTCCTTCATCCACTAGTTCTTTGCCTCTTACCTCTGTTCTTTGTCTGCCTAAGTTTCCTTTTAATCTTCTATCTGTTAGCCAAATTACAAAAGCTCTTAATTCTGGTGTTTGCTTCTTTCCTGGCTATTGTGTTTTTCAGGATCTTGGTATAAAGAAGATTATGGGCAGTGGTCGTGAATTAGGCAGATTGTACATGTTGGATACACCTAGTGATGATGTGCCACATCCTATTGCATGCGTGAGTAAGGTTGCTTCGCCTCTTCATCAACTACATTGTCGCTTTGGTCATCCTTCTCTTCCGGCCCTGAAAATCCTCTGTCCAAGTTGGAAGTCTATGTCTACTTTAGATTGTGAGTCTTGCCAATTGGCCAAACATCGTAGGACCTCCTATTTCCCTAGAGGAAATAAGTGGGCTGTGTCCCCATTTGATATTGTACACTCAAATATTTGGGGTCCTTGTCCTGTTCTTTCAAAATCTGGTTTTTGTTATTTTGTGACTTTTGTTGATGACTTTTCCCGAGTTACTTGGTTATATTTCATGAAGCATCGGTTTGAGTTATTTTTCATTTTTTCTAGTTTTTGTGCTAAAATTCGAACACAATTTAACTCTGTTATTCATGTTTTAAGAAGCGACAATGCTAAAGAATATTTCTCTGCTCCATTCTCCACTTTCTTGTCTCAACATGGCATCATTCACGAGTCCTCATGTGTTTCGACCCCTTAACAAAATGGGATTGCCGAAAGAAAAAATAGACATCTCTTAGAGACAGCAAGAGCACTTTTGTTCCATATGAAAGTTCCTGAGGTGTTCTAGGCAGATGCTGTTGCTGCGGCATGTCATTTAATTAATCGTATGCCCTCTGTTGTTTTGAATGGTAAGATCCCTTACTCGACCTTATTCCCCTCTTGTTCTTTGTTTCCTTTAACCCCTTGCATGTTTGGATGCACTTGTTTTGTTCAGGATGTTCGCCCTCAAATCTCTAAACATGATCCAAAATCCTTGAAATGTATATTTCTAGGCTATTCTCAATCCTAAAAGGGATATCGTTGCTTTTCTCTTGATCTCGGATAGTATTTGGTCTCTGCTGATGTTACCTTCTTTGAGTTCACACCTTTCTTTCGTACTGGTCCTTCTACAACTCCATCCATTACACCTTCTGTTACCTCTGTCATTGATTCTGATGATGATTTTCTTGTTTATACTGTTACTTCTGACACCTCACATGTACATGCTAGGCCACCAAACACACAGGTGTATACTAGGTGACCGCGACTTTCTGACTTGGTTGATTCAACCGCACCTGACTTTCAGCCTCTGCCTATGACTTCTTCAGCTCAAGATCTAGCACCTTCTTCGTCAGATCTTCCAATTGTCATTCGGAAAGGTAAATGGTCTTGTACTTACCCCATCTCTTCCTTTGTCCAATATAATGCCTTGTCTCCTTCTTCTAGATCCTTTGTTGCCTCTTTAGACAATGTTGCTGTACCTAAAACTATTGCTGAAGCATGCTCTCATCCTGGTTGGCGTAAACTATTGCTGAAGCATGCTCTCATCCTGGTTGGCGTGCTACCATGGAAGAGGAGATGAGCGCCCTTGATCATAACCACACATGGGACCTGGTTTCCTTGCCTCTAGGAAAAAGCAATTGGTTGTAAATGGGTGTTTGCTGTAAAAATGAATCTAGATGGTTCCATTGCTCAATTAAAGGCACGGTTGATTGTTAAGGGATATGCCCAAGTCTATGGTATGGATTACTCAGAGACCTTCTCCCCTGTTGCTAAGCTTGCATCAGCATAGTTATTTATTTCCTTGGCTGCTACTAATGGTTAGCATCTTCATCAACTTGATGTCAAGAATGCGTTCTTGCATGGTGATCTTCAAAAGGAGGTGTATATGGAGCAACCACCTGGGTTTGTTGCTCAGGGAGAGTCCGGTTCCGGTACGGTGTGTAGACTGCGTAGATCCTTGTATGGGCTGAAACAATCCCCAAGAGCTTGGTTTGGGAAATTTAGTGAAGTGGTCAGTAGAGTGCATATGATCATTCTGTATTCTTCAGACAAGCTAATACTGGATGCATCCTTCTAGTAGTCTATATTGACGATATTGTTATTACCAGCAATGATGCTATAGGAATTGCTGCACTCAAGAACTTTCTTCAGAGTCAGTTCCAAACAAAATACTTAGGTGCTCTCAAGTACTTTCTTAGGATTAAAGTTCTGAGAAACAACAAGGGAATCTTCCTATCTCAAAGAAAATATATTCTTGACTTTTTAGAAGAAACTGGGTTGTTGGCAGCAAAGCCATGTGACACTCCATTGATGTTAAACATAAAATTAACAGCGATGATGGAGAATTATTAACAGATCCAGAGAGGTATAGGAGAATTGTTGGAAAACTCAACTACCTTACAATAACAAGGCCAGACATTGCATTCTCTGTTAGCATTGTTAGTCAATTTATGTCTTCACTGAGGAGTGCCCATTGGGATGCTGTTATTCACCTTCTAAAGTATCTCAAGGGTTCACCTGGGTGTGGGATTTGATACCAAAACCATGGGCATTGTAGGGTGGAAGCTTTCTCACATGCTGACTAGGCAGACTCACCAGATGATAAAAAATCCACTACTGGGTATTGTGTTTTTGTTGGGGGAAATCTAATTGCGTGGAAAAGCAAGAAACAAGGTGTGGTGGCTCGATTTAGTGCTGAGTCAGAATACAGAGCAATGGGGCAAGTTACATTTTAATTTACATGGGTTTATCATCTTCTAAGAGAAATTGGTACTAGTGCTTGCCCTATGCAGTTATGGTGTGATAACCAAGCAGCAATACACATTGCTAATAACCCAGTCTTCCATGAGCGCACCAAGCATATGGAGGTTGATTGTCATTTTGTTCGGGAGAAACTGCAGCAAAAGTTAATCTCATTAAAGCATGTCCAAACTAGAGAAAAACTAGCTAATGTGTTCACCAAAGCCCTGCCTAGCAATATGGTCACTCAAATTTGTAACAAGATGGGCATGATTGACATCTATGCTCCATCTTGAGGGGGAGTGTTCCGGACAAATATCTGGGTATCAATTAGGACAGAATATTATGTCATTAAGTTAGAATATTGGGCTGATATTTAGTTTCCTTATTTAGCTATTAATTGCCTATAATCACTCTTGTATTGTCTCCTCTCTGTAAATATAAATACATATGCCTGACCAAGTTATGGTCATGGCTTCAGCTCACTTTCTTCCATTTATTTGATAACAAAAAGGAAACAAAACCTAAGATTGGTTCCTCAATTAGATGACTAATTGACTCCACAATATATTCTAAAGATCTTCTAAGATACTCTAAAGATATTCTAAAATACCCCAAAGATATTTTATAGATATTCTACCACAACTTATTTTATAGAATCCAAGAGCGGCATTTTGCTAAACATACTAATGGTTATTCTAGATCACAGATGCCAATTTTGTATGTGTCCTATGGTCTATTTCATCAAGGAAAATGCAAATTAAATATTCAAACTTCCGGACTATTCATTTTTTTTACTGTAAATGCAAAACCAGAAAAATAGAAGAGCTAGATCTCAAATATGAATGAAAAGCAGCTTAAAGAATTGTATACAAATGACTAAATTGTATAAATCTACTTTGGTATGGGAAAATTACATACATGTCCCTTGTAGTTTAAGAAATTACACATACCTCCCTTTTACTAATGTATAGAAAAAACAGAGTAAGATTTTTTATTCTGTGTCTGTTTTCATGAAAAAATATGTACAAAATATATAGACCATTTCCATATACGGGATTGGTCAATCAAATCCCATAATTTCAGGAAAATAAGATCAAGGATAACTAAAAGCTCAAAACAGAATATTTAGGTTGACTAAAAACAAAACTAATCAGCCTATTCTAGGAACAAAAGCTGACAGCCTATTCTAGGAAACTGACAATACATATTATAATTATAGGAAACCAGATATGCTGGAATCTGGAAATGATTTTCTGCAACCACATGTGACTAACAACACTCCCCCTCAAGCTGGGGAGTAGATGTTGATCATTCCCAGCTTGTAACTCAATTCTTCAAATTTAACCCTTGACAAGGCTTTGGTGAGCACATCTGCAACTTGCGAACCAGTAGACACATAAGGTAATTCAATGAGGCTTGAATCAATCTTCTCCTTAATGAAGTGTCTATCAATCTCAACATGCTTGGTTCTGTCATGATGAATAGGATTCTTAACTATCCCTATTGTTGCCATATTATCACAGAACACTTTCATAGGCAAGTCGTTACTGAAGTTTAATTCCTTGAGGAGCCTAAAAATCCACATTCCTTCACATATTCCAAGAGCTAGAGCACGAAATTCTGCCTCACCACTACTCCTGGCAACCACTGGTTGTTTTTTACTCCTCCAAGTTACTAAGTTCCCCCACACAAATGTGCAATAACCTGTAGTAGATCTTCTGTCAACTACTGATCCAGCCCACTTTGCATCTGTGTACACTTCTACACCTTTATACTTTCCCTTTTTGAAAAATAATCCCTTACCAGGGGTCATTTTAAGATACCTCAGAATTCTGTACACTGCCTCTAAATGCTCCTCATTTGGTTTGTTTATGAATTGACTCACTACACTGACTGGAAAACTGATGTCTGGACGGGTATGAGTTAAGTAGATTAATTTTCCCACAAGTCTCTGATATCTTCCGGTATCAACAGGAGAACTTTCTAGTTTGAGACCCAATTTGTAGTTGGCTTCCATGGGTGTATCTGCAGGTTTACACCCCAACATACCTGTTTCTTCAAGAAGGTCAAGAGTATATTTCCTTTGAGAGATAGAAATGCCCTCTTTGGTCCGTGCCACTTCCATGCCAAGAAAGTACCTTCAAGTTGCCAAGATCTTTTACTTCAAACTCATTTGCTAGGGACTTCTTTAATTTGTCTATTTCATCAAAATGGTCTCCAGTGATTACTATATCATCTACATAGACAATTAAGATTGCTAACTTTTGATCTGGTCCTATCTTGACAAACAAAGTGTGATCAGTTTGACATTGTTTATACCCTTGAATTTTAACAGCAATAGTGAATTTTTCAAACCAAGCCCTCGGTGATTGCTTGAGACCGTATAGGGATTTATGATGTTTACATACCTTTTTGGAGCCATTTCCATACTCCACCCCTTGTGGAATCTCCATGTAGACGTCTTCCTCCAAGTCTCCATTTAGGAATGCAATTTTTACATCTAACTGATGAAGAGGCCAGTCCAGGCTTGCAGCAATAGAGAGTAACACTTTAATGGTGTTGAATTTGGCCACGGGGGCGAAAGTTTCCTGATAATCAATTCCATGGGTTTGTGTAAACCCTTTGGCTACAAGTCTAGCCATGTACCGATTGATGCTTCCATCTGGATTGTATTTTACTGTGAAAATCCACTTGCATCCTACAGGTGACTTGTTTTGTGGAAGATCTACTATATCCCATGTTTTATTCTTCTCAAGAGCAGTTAATTCTTCTCTGATGGCATTCCTCCATTCTTCATTCTTTGCTGCCTCATAGAAGTTGTTGGGAATTTTCTCAAGAGCCACACTATTCACAAATGCCTGCAAATTCGGAGATAATTTGTCATAGGAAACAAAATTGCTAATTGCATGTTTAGTACAGTTTCTTACTCCTTTCCGCAAGGCAATGGGCATATCCAACTCTTCTTCAGAACTTGAAATAGGGGAAATGACCTGACTTTGCACAGAACAATTGCCATCTTCAGCATCTTGAAAATCTCTTGAAGTAGGTTGCTCTGCTCTCTGCTGCAGATCCATCTTCTTACCTTGCTGTCTTCTAGTATACACAATAAATTCTTTCTGCTGTGAGGCATTACTGATAGGTGCAGGCTCTTTAGGATGTATGGTCTGAGTTGGCTTAAGGTGAGAGGTGTTGTTTGGCTCAAAGGAGGGGGTGATTTCAGGTCTGTTTTGGTCACTGGTAGGGAGGATTTCAGGGTTGTGTTCAGGTCTGTTTTGGTAAGAGGTAGGGATAATTTTAGGGCTGTGCTGGTTACTTGTTATAGATTCTGGTGTGAGTGTGATACCAAACATCCATTCCTTGTGTTGTGTATGTGTCTCCCCTTGAATGGATGGTTGGGAGTAAAAAAGTTGGGTTTCAAAGAAAGTGACATTCATGGTGGTGTAGATACGTTTGGTGGTGGGAGAGTAACATTTATAACCCTTTTGGGTGGATGAATATCCAATGAAAACACATTTGATTGCACGGGGGTCCAATTTACCACCATGATCATTGTGAACAAATGCGGTAAACCCAAAGATTTTAAGAGGAAGAGTAGATATATTTTGTAGGTTTGAGTAGGTGTTGAGGAGTTTTTGATACGGGGATATGAATTCTAAGACTCGGGAAGGCATTCTGTTAATCAAATAGGTGGCAGTAAGGACTGCTTCTCCCCAGTAGTGCTTAGGTGTATTAGAAGTAAGGATGAGAGATCTGGCCACTTCTAATAGGTGCCTATTTTTCCTTTTAGCCACCCAATTTTGTTGGAGGGTATTGACACAAGAGCTTTGGTGGAGGATTCCATGATTTTGTAGGTATGAGGTAAGTTCAAGGTTGAAGTAGTCTCGGGCATTGTCAGTTCTTAGGATCTAAATTTGAGTTTGGAATTGGTTCTGGATTAGCTTATGGAAGGTTTTGAACACTTGGGTGACATTGGACTTAGCTTGTAAGAGATATACCCAGGTTAACCGAGTATGGTCATCTATAAAGGTGACAAACCATCTTGCCCCGTTAATGTTTTTAACACTGGCTGGTCCCCAAACATCACTGTGTATAAGAGAAAAAGGTTTAGAAGGGTGATATGTGTGATTAGGATAAGAAGCCTTTACATGCTTGGACAATTGGCAAATTTCACATAGAGGAAAAAAGGAATTTTTATTCAGTAACTCAGGATACTAGTGTTTCATGTAAAGAAAATTTGGGTGACCTAGTCTATAATGCCACAACATTATATCATTATTTTTGGTGACTGAAGCATAGTGTGTCACATTTTTCAACTAGATGGTAGAGTCCAACACTTGTCCTAGCATTGCCAATCCTCTTCCCCGATTCCAAATCCAGAAAATAACACCCATTCTTATAAAAGTGAGCAACACACTTTAAATCTTTGGTAAGTTTGCTAACAGATATAAGATTACATGTCAATTGAGGAACAAGTAAAACATCTTTTAGGACCAAGTCCTCTGACAGTTTTACACTGCCAGTACCACTAACTTCTACAAGATTGGCATTAGCTATTCTCACATTTTGTTGTTCAGAATTTGGAACAAAGTTAATTAGAAGGGAGGCATTACCAGACATGTGGTCAGAGGCTCCTGAGTCAATAATCCAGATATGATTTTCCAGTTTGAGTATGCAAAACTGTCATAGGATTACCTGCTTGTGCTATTGCACCAGTACCCGTGGGTTTCTCTGGCTTGTGAGCAGTAATCATTTTTTGGATGATCTCCAATTGTTCCTTGCTAAACATGGCAGGTTCAAGAGAGGTAGTGGGTCGCTGGTCCTTTGCAGATATCATGAGTCCCCGATTCTCTCTTGGTTGCCGAGGCTTCCAATTGGCAGGCTTTCCATGTAGTTTCCAACAACCCTCTTTGGTGTGACCTGTTCTATTGCAATGGTCACACCATGGTTTATCATTCCTCCTAGGTTTATTTTCAAAGTGAAAGTTGCTCCTAACAGCAAGAGCACAGGGCTCTGAAGTTAGTTTTGAGTTCTGTGGCCCATGATTCAGTTGGTGCCTACTCTCTTCCCACTGTACTGTAGCAAACACTTCTCTAAGTGAGGGTAATGGGCGTGTGGCCATGATCCTTCCTCTGGCTGCATCATACTGTGTTAAGGCCCAAAAGAAAATTATAAATCCTCTCTTTTTCCACGATCTTCTTATATGTGGCTGCATCTGTGTAGTTGGTCCATTGATGATCTTCATAGAGGTCAAGTTGTTGCCAGTACTTCACCAAGGTGTTGTAGTACTGAGTAACATTCTTATCCCCTTGTTTCAGATCCCTCAAGATGCCCTTTATCTAGAACAAAGCAGCGGTATTATCCACTTTGGAGTAAGATTCACGTACAGCATCCCAAATTTCTTTAGCTATAGCATATAAGTTTCTCCAATCTCCGTTGTCATGGAATTCACAAGCCAAGACATCACCATGTTGTTCTCAGCTTTCCATATCTTGTATGTTGGATCGGACTTGGCTGGTTGAACAGCATCTCCGATTAAGTAGTCTTCCTTTCCACGACCGCAGATAAACATCATGACACTTTGGGACCATATTAGATAATTGGTCCCATTGAACCGGTGTCCTGTAATCATAAATGGAGGGCTATCGGCAGCCATGGTAGGGGTTGGGGTACTGTTTGGCTGACTGTCGGAGGTGGATGAGGTTTGGGATGTTGTTTGATAGGCACTCATGGTGCCAAAACAAAGTATGAGCTTCTGTTCAGGCCCTCAGAAGAGGGCTCTGATACCATATAGAAAAAACACTAAGATTTTTTATTCTGTCTGTTTTCATGAAAAAATAGGTACAACATATATAGACCATTTCCATATACGGGATTGGTCAATCAAATCCCATAATTTCAGGAAAATAAGATTAAGGATAACTAAAAGCTCAAAACAGAATATTTAGGTTGACTAAAAACAAAACTAATCAGCCTATTCTAGGAACAAAAGCTGACAGCCTATTCTAGGAAACTGACAATATATATTATAATAATAGGAAACCAGATATGATGGAATCTGGAAATGATTTTCTGCAACCACATGTGACTAACAACATAATGGAAAATTAAAAGCTGTTATATTACAGATTTGGATTTCCTACTTTAACCTTACTGTTTGGTTTGAAATCCATATCTACTAACTATTTACCAGTATTTTGAAAACCAAACCGGACCGGCCGGTTGGACTGGTCCGTGAACCAGACTATTGGCCAGTCCGGTCAAGGCATTCAAATAGTTAATCTGAGAACCGGGCTAAGAACCGTTGAACCAGTTGTGAACTGGTCAATTGTTCGGACCAATCCAGGTTAAGTTGATGAACTGGTTCAATGAACTGTCCAAGAATGCTCCCACAGAGAGGGGGGATCGAACTCTCTGCTGAGTATGGAGCAGCAACATTTCATCACTAAGCCTATGGTGCTCTTTAGCACTATAGTGTACATCAAATGTTATATTATATCCTATTTCACTTATTTAACATGAAAAATGATCAAAATTTCATGAGAAAGAGTTGAACTATTGTCTTGAGATTTCAAATGCAAACAAGCTGCAAGTGATTCTTGGCTAAAGTGTATACATTATATATAATATTACATTTGAATTTTAGTTATACAATATAAAACATATGGTAATTGTTATAAAATTTAATTATGTTCCAGTTCAACTACGGTTGAACTATTAAACCTTGAATCATTCCCTTCACCGGTTTAATCACCGGTCCAATTTTCAGAATCCTGCTATTTACAAAATTAACTCTAACTTTAGATGTATAGTTTCATATATTTCTCCTTAACACACTAATATTCACAAAATTAAGATTCAAATTTATCATACGCTCGTTCTTTACTATATAATCGAATATTTTTGGTATTAGATACATTAACATCAAATGACAAGTTTAATATTTTTAACAGTAAATTAATAGAGGGAATGAATATTATACTAAAATTTGAAATAGGGGAAGCTTATATGTTTTAGAAATAAGTGCTTGTAATTTAATAACTGTTGTAATATATTAACATTAATATCAGATATGTACAGATACGTTTCTTATTCTTGTTTTTATTAGGGCTGATTTTTCTCCCTTATTTTTAGGATAGCAATTAATAGTTTTAGCCTATATATATTGTAACATTCGCTGTACAGAAATATTCAAGGAATAATATTCATACATTCCAACAAGAATAAGAAATGTATCTGTACATATCTGATATTAATGTTAATATATTACAACAATAACATTTATATGCACACTTAAATTACATAACTAAAAAGTACGTACTCTGCAGCAAAAAGTCTGGTCCGATATCTGAGGTACTTCTCTCTATTAGCAGCACCTATGGAAGCTTGAAACTTGTAGCCCTGCACATTGTTGGAGCTAGAAACCATATTTTCGTCATCCCCAAAGTTCATCCTTGTATCACCATCAGAGTTATCATTTGCTGAAATAATATTATTTTCGATGTTCCTCATTGATGTAGCAAGGACCTGTGAAAATCCCATTAAACCAAATCTCATTTTAAATGGAGAAATAGATATTTTCTAATTTTTGCACTTCAAAACATTTCCTTCACGTTTTAATTGTTCAAAGGAGTAAAAAATTGTCCATAATGACATTCACTATAGGAACATTTAGAACATATGGTAAAACATCCAATCTCATGCACAGAAACAGTATGATGACCAGAAACCAGCCTCAAAACAGTTTAGAAGTAATTTCATCCAATCGGTGCATTATCACTATTAGCCAGTGTTTTTCTTTTTCACTTTTTCGGTGGCAGAGATTATGTAAAATTTTTATTAGAAAGTAATAAAAGAGGAACGAAGAGTATAGTAGCAGAGTACAAGGTATTCTCTTACAAAAGGCTAAAAGCAAAATCTAAACAACAGAAAAAACAAATCAATGTTGTTACAAATTGGAGTGTAATAAATTAATAGGAGCACTAGTGCTGTAATGCAATGGTTAAAGTGGACAAGCATCTCACGGACAGCCCAGGTTAACAGAGAAGCCTCAATTCACGTAGAGAATCATTCAAGACAATATATAGAAAACATATAACAATTCAGATACTAAACAAAATACAATTGGTAAGGGCCAAATAATGCCTTTCATGTTTCTACCAGATCCAGTGGAGGAGAAATTATGCTGCAGCAGCATACAACGTAATGAAGCATATGTATTCTCATTAGTATTTGACCAAAAATTCTTCTGGTAGTTAAACGAAAGAGTATTTCACAATAACCAAATAAACCATGTCAAAATCAAATATATTTAAGTTGCCATCAACTTCTCGTCCTCCTTATATAGTCTTTTTATCCTTCATATCTGGTGTAAAACCCATCTAAAGGATCTAGGAGCTGCTAACCACAAGGCTAAGAAAATCTCCTACCATATAAGAAATGCAAGGACATAAAATATTTTGAAAGCTCTAGCATTATTCTATAAGCAAATACTCTACACTCATGCAAATAGGCTGCACAACAAAGCCTTATACTCATTCCATCCACCTGAAGGATGATAGCTACTGATGAAACTAGGACAGAAAAGGAAGAATACTGATTTATTGAGGCACTCTGGTTGATATCAGAGTGATATCAGCCCAGAAGTTATAGGAAAATTCAGAAAAATACAGTAGAACAGATATTCTGAGCAAATGTAGAGTGCTCAATCCCTCCCAAAAGCCTAGCCCAAGTTTTTCCTCCCCTTTTCACGTTCCCCTACCCCCACCCTTATACACAGGATTCCCCTCCCCACTGTTATACAATTAATCCCTGCCTTGAATCCCATTTAATCCCACTGTTACAACCTCTAAGAGAAAATAGGGTCTAATTGAATAATACATTGAGTTAGTCACAGAGATATATATACAGAAGGTCCTAGCTCTATTTTAGGAAACGTCTTAAACATCCTAGCACTAATTTAGGAAATAGAATATCTCCTAATCCTAGGCTGCAATTCCTTGATTTAGGAGATTACATTTATTACACCCTAATTACACCAAATATATACATTCCTAAAATAACACTCCTAAGAATCAGCACACAAATCCACACGGATTCCCACACTCCCCCTCAAGCTGGTGAATAGGTATTCTCCATTCCCAGCTTGGATACGATTCTCTCAAATGTGGAGCTGCTTAATCCTTTGGTGAGAATATCTGCAAGTTGTCCTTGAGAGGGCACATATGGAGTGCATATCAAGCCACTGTAAAGCTTCTCCTTGATGAAATGCCTATCCACTTCGATGTGCATAGTTTGATCATGTTGAACCGGGTTATGTGCTATACTGATTGCTGATTTATTGTCATAGTAGAGCCTCATAGGTTCTTCCCACTTAATCTTCAAATCTTCTAGAATGATTTTAGGCCAAAGTAATTCACACACCTTGTGCCATAGCACGAAATTCTGCTTCAGCACTAGAACATGCCACTACACTCTATTTTTTACTTTTCCAAGTCACAAGATTTCCTCCAAGGAAAGTGCAATACCCGGTAGTTGATCTCCTATCAACAATTGATCCTGCGTAGTCAGCATTAGTGTAGGCTTCGAGTGTCATGCTCCTATTCCTTTTGAACAAAATTCCTCTTCCTAGAGTTCCCTTGAGATACTGAAGGATTCTATGAGCAGCTTGTAAATGAACTTCTCTTGGACTATGCATAAATTGACTGATCAAGCTTACCCCATAGGAAATATCCGATCTAGTGTGGGACAAGTAGATGAGTCTGCCTACCAGACGTTGATACATCTCCTTATCTACTGTACCATCTTCTTCTACGTTTCCTAGCTTCAGGCTCAGGTCCACAAGAGTACTTACAAGTTTACAAGCTATCTTACCTGTTTCCTTGAGCAAATTAGTGATATACTTCTACTAGGATATGAAGATCCCTTTCCTGGAGTGTGCCATGTTGAATCTCTAGCACAAGTTTTTGGGTCAAATTAGTTTTAGAATTAAAGAATTTAGGTAGAATTTAGTTAAGTTTTCATTATTTTTGAGTATTATAGGTTTTTGGTGTTCATTGGCTAATGGAATGCAAAATTTTGATTGAAACAGGTTGGTTTTAATTTAGAAGAAAGAGAAAAATCTCATTCATGTGTGCATCGCGAGGTGATAGTTCTCCATCACAAGGCGAGAATGCGGGCCATCGCGAGGCGAGCTGCTGGTTGGAAGGATCTTTGAAGCTGCTGGATCTTGCCCCACATGCGGGCCATCGCGAGGCGATGATGGGCCATCGCGAGGCGATGGCTGTTATCCAACCAATTTTAAAAGCCAGACGAAACACTGGAAGGAGGCATTCTATAATTTTCGTTCTTTTTTTTGGATTCCAAAAAATTTTGGGGTTTTTACCCAAAGCTCTGCCAGGGTTTCATCTTCTTCCATCTCCATTGATTATTCAAGCTTGGGAACAAGATTTTGAAGGATCAATGGCTTCTTCTCCTTCCACTTGTTTGATTTCTCTCATCTCTTCTTCTTTCATTATGAGTAGCTAAATCTTTTCGAGCTAAGGTTAGATGAACAATGTAGAAACTCTCATGTAATCTGTTTTACTATTCCAATACAAGTTAATTTCATGTATTTGAGCATCCTACTCTTTGCTTAATGCTAATCAATACTTGATCACTATTGGTTTGATTTTGGGTATTTCTTCTAATTGAAAAATTGGTTGTAATGCTGGAATTGAGTTGGGTTGGCATAATTATGATTGAATATAGGAATATATCATTGTAATTATGTGTTCCACGAAATCATTGTTATTAATGCTTAATCTGAATAAACAATTATCTAAGGAATTGGGTTTTGTATTTTGGGTTAAAAGGGCTTTGAATTAAGGAATTGATCTAAGTCTAATTTGTTGATTGGAACTTCAAATGCATGATTATCATTTGTATTGAGAGTAAACCAGTAGCATAAGAGGGTAAACAATGGGATTCAGACTCTAGTAATTTTTCTCGATAGACTTTCTTCTCCTTAAAAATCCAAAAATATTCTTTAATTTGTTAATTGTTCTGTTTTAATTCATTCCATTTATACTTGTTTAAAACCAATACATTTCAAGTTACCAAAAGTTTATTTTCAGTTCAAGTAGAAACAACCTTTTCTTTTGTGTTGATAAAACAATTACAATCCCTGTGGAGACGATATCTCTTTTCTCATCATTATATTACTTGTAGCGATTCGGTGCACTTGCCGAATTAGTTTGTTCTTCAACATGCCACTTCAATCCCCAAAAAATATTTCAATTTTCCAAGGGTTTTGATCTCAAACTCCTTGGCCAAGCACTGACTCAAAACTTGTTGTTCTCTCCTATCATCTCCGGTCAATATAATGTCATCCACATACACTAACAGCACTGTTACTCCCCCTGACTCAGAGTGTTTGATGAAGAATGTATGATTCCCTTTACTTTGCTTGTATCCCAAGGCTGTCATAACTCTAGTGAACCTTCCAAATCAGGCCCGAGGTGATTGTTTCAGCCCGTATAAGGCCTTTTTCAACCTACATACTGTATTGGCAGTCACCTTCCTCCCGTATCCTAGTGACATTTCCATATAAATTTCCTCCTTGAGTTTCCCATGCAAGAAAGCATTCTTCACATCGAATTGTTGTAGTTCCCAACCATGGTTGGCAGCAAGGGATAGGATCACTCTGATTGTATTCACATTAGCAACCAGAGCAAAAGTCTCTGAATAATCAATCCCATAGGTTTGTGTGAAACCTTTGGCAACTAACCTTGCTTTGTACCTCTCAATTGACCCATCAACTCTGTATTTCACCGTATATACCCACTTACATCCAACTGGCCATTTTCTTGCTGGTAAAGGAACCAGCTCCTAGGTTTTATTCTTCTCTAGTGCTTCTATCTCTACATCCATGGCTTGCTTCCATTTTCCGTTGGACAATGCCTCAGATAGCGTAGTAGGTATGGAGGTAGTGTTTACGTTTACAAGGAAAGTTTTGTGGATTGTTGAGAAGTTTTTAAATGAAGGGTAATTTGAGAGAGGGTATAATGGTTGTTTGGTGCTTTTTCTGGTTCCTTTTCTAATGGCAATTGGGAGGTCCAAGTCATCTTCAGCAGGTTGGGTTTCGGTTTCATCCTGTAAGGTGGGCAAATTAGTTTCATCCTGTAAGGCATGTAAATCATAAATTGTAACCTCATAAGAAGAAGTTGTGTCAGCTCTTGAACCTGTATAGATTCTGGAATGGCCTTGGACTTCCTTGTGTACACCAACTTTTTGCCAAATATCGTATCAAGGTGAGTGACCTTATTGGATTCGAGTTCAACTTCAATGAGGGGTTCGGGTTCAGCTTCATTGAGGGATAGAGATGGTTGAGGTTCAGGGTGGTGGTGGTGAGCTGATTCAGTTTCAACTGACAGGTTAGGAAGAGTAGGAAAATCGGGTAACCCAAGATGTAAGTCCTTATTTTCCCTAAGAGTCTCCCCCTGAAGATAACGTGGAGTGAAGTAGACCTCTTGCTCATTGAAGGTAACATCCCGTGACACGAACAACTTTCGGGATGGAGGGTGATAACACTTATATCCTTTTTGAGTGGAAGAGTATCCAACAAAAACACACCGTAGGGCGCAAGGATCAAGTTTCCCTCGGTTTGGACTATGGATGTGAACAAAGGAGACATACCCAAAGAATCGAGGTTTAAGATTGTTGGTAGTGGAGAGATTCGGGTAAAAAGAAGAAAGGACATCCATAGGACTTTTAAACCCCAAGACCCTAGAGGGTAATCTGTTGGCCTTAAGTAGACCCATTGGCCTATTTCAAGGCTTAGGCCTGTTAGCCTATGTAAAGGCATGTTGACCTATTTAAAGGTAGGCTTGTTAGTCTATATGCAGAATGAATATTTTGTAGTTCTCCACGTTGCTGAGATCAGGCCTCTATTGTCTCCTTTACGTCAACCTCTTCATTCGACATCTTCAGAGAACAGAATCCAATGCTTCACACGTGGGTGTAAATGGCAGAGGAAAAATCGGCAATGAAGGCCAATCCGTGAGAGGAAAAAAAACCGTTGGCAATGTAGGACAACTGATTTCGAATGAAGGAGAACCATTGGCAATGAAGGCCAACCAGTTTAGAAGAGTGTCTTTCAGCGGAAACAAGGAGCAATCCTAGACCGAAACTGCTCTGATAACATCTAAGAGAAAATAAGGTCTAATTGAATAATACATTGAGTCAATCACAGAGGTATATATACAGAAGGTCCTAGCTCTATTTTAGGAAACGTCTTAAACATCCTAGCACTAATTTAGGAAACAGAATATCTCCTAATCCTAGGCTGTAATTCCTTGATTTAGGAGATTACATTTAGTACACCCTAATTACACCAAATATATACATTCCTAAAATAACACTCCTAAGAATCAGCATACAAATCCACACGGATTCCCACACAACTATTAATCTCACTTAATCCTACAGTTACACAATTATCACCATTACCAACAATTAATCCTATGTTCCCCAGGTGATGCATATTCTCCTTCCTTCTGGCCCAATTCCTTAGCAGCCCGATACTTTCTTCTAACATATACTTGGGTCATCTTTGGGGTCCTAACAAAGGAACTCCTAGATAAATAAAGGGCCACCGAAGAACCTAGTATGCAATCAAACAAATCATTCATAATCTAAGTCTCCAGTCCCTACATTCTCTAGTCTCCATGTGACAGTCATTGGGAAGGAGCAATTCACATCCTTAGATATATCAAAGTACCACCAGGCCAAAAATTATTATATGAGGACAAAGGACACACTCAAGTGGTTGGCTAAGTTGATGCAGATTGAGCAGGTTAGTGTTTCATTTGAGAGTTGAGACAATTTGGTATCTTGGAAAAGTAAGAAATACGATGTTGTTACTAGGTTAGATACAGAGGCTGAATACTGGGCTATGGCTTTGGCAATGCTTGAGCTTATATGGCTGAAGCAACTGCTTCAGCAATGGAAGTTTGGAGAACTAAATCAGATGAGGTTAATCTGTGATAGTCAAGCTGTTTTGCATATTGCTCAAAATCCAATTTTCTGTTAGAGGACCAAACATATATAAGTGGATTGTCATTTCATGCTACGAGAAAAGATCTTGTTAGGGTGCATCACTACCAGCTTTGTCAACTCAAATGATCAACTAGCAAACATATTTACAAGGTCTCTTACGATTCCTCAAATTAGCTACATTTGTAACAAGCTTGGTCAAGATGATTTATGTGCTCTAGCTTGAGGGGAGTGTTGAAAAGTATACATGTTAACATTAGGTGGTGTTTGGTTTGTTTACTGTTTTCATTTTCAATAGATATGTTTTCACTAATAATTACAAAAATGCCACCTTGTTTTCATTTTGTTTCCTGTTTTCACACTTTTGTGAAGGAAATAATGAAAACATTTTCTTGTTTTCACAAAAGTTTGAAAACAGGAAACAAAATAAAAACAAGGTGACATTTTTGTAATTATTAGTGAAAACATACCAATTGAAAATGAAAACAGAAACCAAACCAAACACTCCCTTAGTTATCATATCGATTATACATAGCTGTACTATACTTGTACTACTGTGCAATACTGTACTACAGTCTATACACATCACATTTCTCAATATAAACAAGACACATACATAAAGGAACACACCACTTACACATTTTCAAAGGATAGGGTTCCCTCTAGATCATTCCTCTCTTTTTCTCCTTATTTTACATGCCAAATCCCAACACCTATCATGTGTCTCTTTAGCAAACAAATTCTTCTGCTGTGGATGACAAGGAAGTTGTGTCTTATGGACCTTTTAAATGTTCTGGATCCAGATATGCTCTTCTAACAATTTCATGCAAAAAATAAATATTCATGTTTTCCGTATAGATTTCGCACTATTATTAAAGACATTACTTTCATGTTTTCTTGTAGTACAGTTTCTAAATATTGTACAGCATATAGAACAATCCCACATAATGAAAGAGAAAGCGTACCACTTTGCGAAATACTGATATCCAATGAGACGGACAGGAAGGGCATGATGCATAGAGTAATCGCATAATTGTGGTTCGTACTAAGTTACCAATTCTGCACAAATGAAAGGAGTAATAATAATAAAGCATTGTCGAAGGTAAATATCAGTATACATGGTTCACCATTGTCTTATTGAAATATAAATGATAATAGTTAGACATAAAAATGATATGCCTAACCATGCAGTTGAAAAGTTAAGCCCAAGATAGAAATATTCCATGATCAAATTCTACATCAAGCTTAACATTACAGAATTTACAAACGGAACAAGAAAATATAGTATATGTTGGAAATAACGTTATAGGAAATAGAAATAGTTAATGATAATTCATTAGATTTATGTACATAGGAAAAGTGATTCATGTACATAGGGAATAATGTTCTTAAAAATGTACAAGGTATATATATATATATATATATATATATATATATAATATCACTCTTGGTGACTGCTAATCACTCAAGCAATTCAAAAAATCTTCCCTTCTAAATTCTCTAAATCTCTAAAGTATCTTTTCAACTTGGTATCAAAGCGGGTTCAATCCCACCTCTGGTTACCATCTTTGGAATCTCTACCATTTGGTCTAGCAAAAATTTCCTTAACAATCATTTGTGACCCGTGTCTTATTTCTATCACAAACAGTAGTCACAAACAGTCTCCAGTCAACAAGACCCATCACACTATCATTGTCCCCCACTTGGTAGTCACAAACAGTAGTAGCCCCACACTTAGCCATCGTCCACCACTAGAGACACACTGTACGCGCACCACCGGACGACTCAAAAGGTTTCAACCGGCCAGCCCACCAAGACCCGCCACCAGCTAGGTCCTCACGTGCCCCCACGCGCCTCTACTTGTCGGCAAGTGAGCTTCATGTGCCACCTTCCCAGAGTCCAATCACTGTTGCATTAGTGCCATCTGAACCGCCGTCTCCTTCTCTCTCCATTCCTGCCATCACCTTCCCCAACTGCACCTTGTGTATTTGCTACCCACTCACCTTTATTTCTGGAAACCTCTCAAAACCATGATGGAATCCGGAGCTGCCTCTCAGATACCCACAAAATCTCAACCAAGTCAAATACCTACATACAACTCTTCCTTCTCTATTTCTGGAACCTTAACAATAACTTTAGAAAAGCTAAATGGAAGAAATTATTTGGCTTGGTCAGCATCTGTTGAGCTTTGGTTTCTTGGTCAAGGAGTCTATGATCATTTGGAAAAGTCCTCTGATGATATTCCAGAAGAAAATCGTAGTCAATGGGAGATACTTGATTATCAACTTTATGCCTTGTTGTGGCAATCTGTCGAACTAACCATTTTGGCAAACTTCAGAACCTTTAAAACTTGTCATACTTTCTAGAAGAAGGCTCAAAGTGTTTTTGCTAACGATATACAGAGACCATATGATTCAGTGCAAAAGTTGGTCACTCTCAAACAGGGAGATCAGTGGCAAACTCAAAGAGGTCCGTAGCAGGTGGAGGCTTTGGAGTGGGACATGATTCACTAGGATGCGCGTCCATCACGAGTGCAGTCATGGCATCCCGTGGTCGACATTGATAGGTAATGAAGGGACGCTGAGGTGGATTTGGGCAAGGCACCTCAGACAAAGCTGCTCGAGACTCTGGAATATCTGCTGATGGTTCCTGCAAAGGAGACAAAGGTGGACCAAAATAGGGAACAGGTAAAACCTCAGAGACAACATTTGGTTCAAGTGAAGAAGTAAAATATGGTGTTTCTTCAAAGAAGGTAACATCAACAGACATATACTAACGATGAGTGAAGGAGAATAACAACGATATCCTTTTTGTAACTTGGAATACCCAAGAAAGACACATTTAACAACACGAGCAGATAGCTTATCTTGACCAAGGGAAAGATCATAAACAAAACAAGTATATCCAAAGTCACGGGGAGGAACATGATATAAGGGGCCCTTGGGAAATAGAATTGAATAAGGAATCTAGTTCTAAAGGACAGATGATGGCATACGATTAATCAAATAACATGCAGTTAAAACAGCATCACCCCAAAATTGTAAAGGCATATTTGCATGTAATAACAGAGTTCGAGCAGTTTCAATAAGATGACGATTTTTTCTTTCTACTACTCCATTCTGTTGGGGTGTATAGGGACATGTTGATTGATGTACAATACCATGAGATGACATAAAAGAAGAAAAACAGTTGAAAAGTATTCCTTTGCATTGTCACTTCGGAGTATCTTAATCGTTTTGCCAAATTGAGTTTGAATTTCAGTACAAAAGGATTTAAATATAGAAAATAACTCAGAACGATCTTTCATTAAAAACAACCAAGTACAACGAGAGAAGTCATCAATGAAAGTAACAAAATACCTAAGACCTGAAGAGGTAGACACACGACTTGGACCTCACACCCCACACATCAGAATGAATAAGAGAAAAAAGAGACTTAGTTTGACTTTAGACCTGACTTGGAAAAGAAGCTCAAACATGCTTCCCAAATTGACACGACTCACAATTTAAAGTCTCTAACTTTGTAAGACTAGGAACCATTTTCTGGAGTTTTGATAGACTGGGATGACCGAGGCATTGGTGGAGAAGACTTGGAGACTCAATCGCAGCGCAAACCACAGGTGGAGGTGACTCGAGATAGTGAAGTCCATGTGCTTCATGCCCTACGCCAATCGTCTGTCCTGTACCACGATCCTGGATAACAAAGGAATTAGAATCAAAGGTTATTGAATAGTTAAGAGAATGAGTAAGTTGACTAAGAGAAATTAAATTAAAAGGACATCCAAGCATGAATAAGACGGATTTTAAAGACACAGATGCAGTAGGTGAAACACAACCAATACTTTTGGCAGTGACCTTTTGAGCCATCTGCCAAGGTGACAAAGTGTGGAAAATTAGGTGCAGAAAGAGAAGTAAAAAAGGATCGATTACCAGCTATATGAACGGAAGCACCCGAATCAATTATCCAAGGACTTGGAGTATTACCAATATAAGATACAAAGTGTAGGATTACCCGTATGAGCAACTGTGGTAATGGAGGACTGAGTTTGCTTGGCTGCCTTCAACTAGAGATACTCTTGGAACTCGGTTTCAAAAAGAGTAACGGGCTGTTTCCCAGATAAAAATTCAGACATTTTCTCCTCTTCATGACCCGAATCAGATTGAGTAACATTGACAGTTCTCTCTGAGAACCCATGAATAGAATAGTATGTGTCTTGAATATAGCCTATCGTCTTACAATAAGAGCATTGAAGGTGACCTTCACAACCCCCTCGACCACCACGTCCACCACGAGACCCTGAAGTGGTCGCCATGGTTGACGCTTCGATTATGTTTGAGCGGGAGCTAGAGGTTGATTTAGGGGAAGGAACTCTCAGAAGACTAGTGATCAAATTCTCTATTGTGGGAACTTCTTGGCCAGTTAGAATCTGGTCGCGGATATGCTCAAAATCTGGGTGCATGGCACGTAAAACCAACACCACATACAAGTTATCTAGCTTGTTTAACAAACTCTTATGATCATCAATCTGCAAAAACATTTTGAACTCCTCAGTTGCAGCCTGTGCCTGAGTGACAAAGGTCATCATGTCATGATCGAACTGCTTAAGAGAGACCAACTTTTGAGCTAAGTCATACAGGCGCTGTATATCATTAGCAAACACATTACGAGCCTTATGCCAGAAAGTAAAACAAGTTTTAAAAGTTCTAAAATTAGCCAAAATAGTTGGCTCCACAGATTGCCATAGTAAAGCACATAATTGATAATCAAATTTCTCCAACTGACTCTTATGTTCTGGGGAAATATCGGAGGCTGATTTCTCCAAATGATCAACAAGTCCCTGACCTAAAAACCAAAGTTTCACAGAGGCTGACCAAGCCAAATAATTTTTACCATTTAGCTTTTCCGACGTGATTGTGGGTGAACCGGAAAAAGCATATGTAATAGGGACATTCCCGGAGGAGACTTTTCTACCAGAAGGAGACTGTGAATGGCTTGGATCAAGTATTCCGGATTCAGACGTAGTGGACGACATTTTACTAAGAACAGGAGCAAGAACAGGGGCTGTTTCACGCAATAAATAGGGGACGTGACCGTGAGCACTCAAAATGACAACCCAACAATGTGCGACTGAAGTTGCAGACCACTGGAAGCTACTCAGGGGGCGTCGATGAGCTGACTGGTGCCTCCGGTGAGATGATTCGACCACCGGTGGGTGGCGCGTGGCTCACGCGCTGGCAGAGAGAGATGTGCGTGGCGGCGCATCATCGATTTTCCAGTGACACGCTTGAAGGGGTTGGCTGGTCAGGCCTTCACGAACCCACTTGCTCCTTCACTTGCTCAACAGTCCAGCCTTGACGGTGGCTGTGACTCAGCCTTAACGGTGGCTGTTATGGGTGATCTAGGGTTTGACAGCCCCAAGATCGAACCGCTCTTGATACCACGTTGAATAGAAAATATGATGTATGCTTAAGGAAAATCTCCTTAGCAACTGTGTATTTATATTAAAGTTGAACAAATGTGAGAATTTATTTCTTGTATATTTCCTCTAGAACTGATTACAATTTATACTGGAGAAGGACCACAATCAAATCCCTATAACTAAGGAATGGAAAAAGAAAGAAAACTAAATAAAGTAACTAATCCTATAATTACAGTAACTAATCCTATTTACAACAAAAACTAATTTTAACAGAGAATCAAACTTAATAAATAAGTTTGATTATAATCCCATAGATCGTGGGATTTGATCTTCCAACAAAAGTCAATCTAGACAAAAAAGGAAACAAATCAATCAGCTCCTAATTACATGATTACAAATCCTAATCCTAATCCTAATTATATACAATCCATAATAATCCTAATTATATACAATCCTTGATTTATAGGGATACATAATCTCAACAGAGATCACCATGTAAGAATGCATTATTAATATCAAGTTGATAAAGTGGCCAGTGGTGGATGGCTATCATGGAAAGGAAAAGACGAACTGACGCCATTTTTGCAACTGGAGAGAATGTATCACCATAATCAAGGCCAAAAATTTGAGTGAAACCTTTAGCAACAAGACAAGCTTTCAATCAATCAACAGCTCCATCAGGTCCCACCTTAACTGTGTAAATCCACTGACAACCCTCAGTAGATTTGCTTGGTGGCAATGGAACAAGTTCCCAAGTACCATTTGCATGTAATGCAGACATCTCTTCTAACATTGCTTGGCGCCAGTCTGGATGGGAGAAGGCTTCGGCAATTGTTTTTGGTATAGTCACAGAAGACAAAGAAGAGATAAAAGCATAATGAGAAGAAGACAAGCGATGATAACTCGAGAAATTATAAATGGGATGAGGATTGCAAGTAGAATGAGTACCTATTTGGGTAGCAATGGGAGGACTGGAGATAACATCTGGAGCAGGATCTAAGGAGGGTTCAGCAATTGGTTTTGGTTGTGAATCAGTAACGATTGCATCTGGACCATTAGTCGTACGAGGTCGATGATGAAAAACTTGGAGAGGTTTATCTACAAGGAAAGATGGGGTAGAAGCCGGAGTAGGGACAGGAGGTCCGTCTAAGTAAGGAACAGGTAAAACCTCAGTGACAGGAGGAGAGGTAAAATCAGATGTTGAGAAAAAAAAAGTATTTTCAAGAAAAGTAACATCTGTAGACACAATAAAATGGTTAAGTTCAGGAAAAAAAATCGATATCCTTTTTGGAATCTAGTATATGCCAAGAAGACACACGTACTAGAACGAGCCGTTAACTTATCTTTCCCTGGTGGAAGATCATGAACAAAACAAGTACAACCAAATATGCATAGTGGAAGAGAGAAAATAGGCTCGTGAGGAAATAAAATCGAATAAGGGATTTGATTTTACAAGACAAAGGAGGACATACGATTAATAAGGTAGCACGCAGTAAGGATAGCTTCACTCCAAAACCAAAGGGGAACATGAGTATGAATAAGCAGAGTGTGAGCGGTTTCTAGTAAGTGGCGGTGTTTGCGCTCAACAACTCCATTTTTTTGTGGAGTGTGTGGACAAGAAGACTGATGGAGAATACCCTACGAAGCCATAAAAGATGAAAAGATGCAGAAAAATATTTACGAGCATTATCACTACAAAAATTTTAATAGTAGTATTGAACTGTGTTTGAATTTCAGAACAAAAGGATTTGAATATAGAAAACAATTCAGATTTTTCTTTCATTAAATATAACCAAGTACAACGAGAATAGTCATTAATAAAGGTAACAAAATAACGGAAACCTTGACAAGAGGGAACACGACTTGGACCCCAAACATCTGAATGAATAATGGCAAATGGAGACGCAGCTCTCTTATTGACACGATTAGAAAAAGAAGTGTGAACATGTTTTCCTAATTGACAGGACTCACACTCTAAGTTATAAAGACTCGATAGACCAGGAACCATAGTTTGAAGCTTGGATAAGCTAGGATGTCCCAAGCGACAATGAATCAATTTTGAAGACTCAACAGCGGCACAAGATACTAATGAACTTGGTATGGTCAGATGGTACAATCCTTGAAATTCACACCCGGTACCAATCGTCTGTCCCGTTCCCCGATCCTACACAATAACAGAATCAACAAAAAAGGTAACAGAACAATTAATAGAATGGGTAAGTTGGCTAACAGAAATTAAATTAAAGGGACAGTTAGGCATATAGAGAACAGATTTTAAAGGTAATGTGGAAGAGAATTAGCTTGACGTATTCCTTTAACACAAATTTTAAAACTGTTGTAATATATTAACATTAATATCAGATATGTACAGATACGTTTCTTATTCTTGTTTTTATTAGGGCTGATTTTTCTCCCTTATTTTTAGGATAGCAATTAATAGCTTTAGCCTATATATATTGTAACATTCTCTGAACAGAAATATTCAAGGAATAATATTCATACATTCCAACATTCTTCTTTCTATATGGTATCGTGCCTAGGTCGTTCCTAGGGCTTGCCTTTGTTTTTCTTCGTTTTGAGCAAATTTTACCATCTTTGTCTCCTCCTTCCTTTGCAACCTTATTGCTGTCGTAAAACCACCACCAGCCACCTGTCGCCGCCTTTTTTTGCCTCACCACCATCGCCGAACTGCTTGTCGGCTTGTTTCCGGCCACCACCGAAAGGCCCATCCCAAACCGATCAGCCACGCGCCGCCACCTCGCTGCTGCACTGTACGCGCGTGGGAGCCACGCGCCGCCCTCCAGACCGCCGTTCACCGCGCGACCACCGCCGTTCTGCTCCTCGGCTCCTCCCCGTTACTTTTTGACCATTTTTGGGTCAAGCAAGCATGTCTACGGTAGACACCCGGTCCTCCACCATCAATACGCCGCCTCATTTTGTCGTTCCAACGCCTCGATGGCCATTGCAGCCCTGAATCCCCATGATCTTCCAAGTGTTACACTCTACTTATCACCTTAATGGTAAGAATTATCTCCAATGGGTCCAGGTTATTCGCACCACTCTCAAGGGTCGTCGGAAGTTGTCGCACATTGTCGGGGATCCTCCGAAGGCCGATGACCCACAGTTTGGCATTTGGGATGATGAAGATTCTTTGATTATGACTTGGCTATGGAACTCTATGACACCCGATATCGTAAGAATTGTATGTTTTTACTTCTGCACGTGAAATTTGGGATAGTTTGAGTCAAACCTATTCTATGAAACAAGATATTCTTTGCGTGTTATGATTTAGAAAACACCATTTTTAATACCAAGCAAGGATCTCTTCTACAATCACTTTGAATATTATGGTACTCTAAATGGTTTATGGATTGAGCTGGATCAAAACCAGGATCTCAAGATGAAATGCCCTGAGGATTCTGTTACTTTAACCAAGTTTATTGAGCGTGGACGGGTCTTTAAGTTTCTCTCTCGGGTTGAATTCGAGTATGATCCTATTCGGGTTCGATTTTAGGTAAGGACAAGCTTCCTTCTCTCCAGGTGTTCTACACGTTAGGGGGGAAGAGAGTCGTCGGCGATCATGTTGAATAATGGTAATTCCGGTGATGGTTCGCTTTGGCCACCGGCAAAGGTCCTATTGGTGGGTTATCATCTGAAAGGCCTGGCTCATCTTCTTGGAAGTCGTCTCGCCAAACGTGACGAGCGCTGGTGTCTTTTTTGCAAGAAGTCTGGTCACACTAAGGACACTTGTTTTAAACTCCATGGCAGAGATAAGGTTCTTGGTCGCTCTGGGGGTTTTAAAGGCAGTCAACAAAGACAAGTTAATCAGACAGTATCCAACTTGGTTATTGAGGGTGAAGAGGTCTCTGCACCACCATCTGGGGAGGCCATTCCGGCGCTTAGTAAAGCCGAGTTGGATCGTTTGCGCACTCTCTTGGACTTTATGAGTAAGCCTTCTGGCACTTGTTCTCTAACCATGACTGGTAAGAATTTAAGCTCTTTTTCCTTTAATGTTTCTAGTCGTATCCGAGGGATCTCTCGGATTATTGACTCGGTGCTACGATCATATGACCCCTCATCCCTCATATTTTTTCACTTACTCTAAATTATCGGTAAGCATCACATCACGGTTGCTAGTGGATCCCATGTCCCTGTTTTAGGATGTGGTACTATTTCACTTCACCCTTCCCTTCCTTTACATAATGTGCTTCATGTCCTCATTTGTCTAATAACCTTATTTCTATTCATAAGCTTACCACGAGATTTAAAGCGTACAATGACCTTCTTTCCCTCTCATTGTGTGTTTCAGGATCTTACCACGGGGAGGACGATTGGGGTTGCTAAGGAACAGAGAGGGTTATATGTTCTACATCGCCTCATGGTCGTACTAGTCCGATGATGTCCACATCCAATCATGCGACAAGTTCCGCTTCGTGCATCTCGATATGGCTTCACCACAAACGCCTTGGTCATCCTCCTTTCGTCTTCTTAGGTCTTTATTTCCGCAATTGTTTACCAATGAGTCTGTTGAGTCTTTTCTTTGTGATGTTTGTCAGTTTGCGAAACACCATCGCACAACTTTTTCTCCAAATAATAATAAAAGTATTAAACCTTTGATCTTATTCATTCTGATGTGTGGGGACTTTCCTCTAATTCTAATATATCTGGTGCAAAATGGTTTGTTTCATTTATTGATGACTGCACTAAGGTCACATGAATATTTCTTATGAAGGATAAATCTGAAGTATTTCAAATATTCTTGAAGTTCTATCGCATGGTTCAAACCCAGTTTGGAAAATCTATAAAACGGTTACGATCTGATAATGGCAAGGAATATTTGAATCAACATTTCACAAAATTCCTTAAAGAACATGGTGTGTTACATGAGTTAACTTGTGTTGATACTCCCCAACAAAATGGGGTTGCAGAAAGAAAGAACCGTCATCTCCTAGAAATTGCAAGAGCTCTTTTATTCCAAATGTCTGTCCCTAAGTCTTATTAGGGGGAAGCTGTCTTAACTGCCGCATACTTAATAAACAGATTGCCCTCCCGTGTCTTGGATGGTCTTAGTCCTGTGCAAGTCATGACTTCCTTCTTCCCTTCCGTTCCAACCATGAAGAATCTCCTGTGTCGTGTCTTTGGCTGTGTTGCCTTTGTACATATCCATAGTCAATATCGTGGTAAGTTGGATCCTAGGGCTGTCAAATGTATCTTCATAGGGTATGCACCAGACAAAAACGGGTACAAATGTTATCATCCTCAAAGTCGTCGTGTCTATGTCTCCATGGATGTCACTTTTCATGAGTCCGAGTCTTTTCACCTTCGTCCTCAGCTTCAGGGGGAGAGTGGTCAAGAAGCTGAGTCTCTTGAGTCATCTTTTGTTCCTCTTCTGGTTGAATCTACTGAGTCATCTATCCCTCCTCTGATAAAGGATGTGGCATCATCTTCTGGTACTTCAGAGACACCTAAAGATCGATACAAGCAGGTGTATTATCGGAAAAAACCCAACCTGGTCCAACAGCAGCTTCAGTCGCCCGAACCAGAGGTAAGCATTCCTGATTCTGAGCCTTTGAATAATTCTTTACATGATATTTGTGAACCTAACCCTGATGACTTGCCAATAGCCTTAAGAAAAGCCAGAAGAACTTGTGCAAAATACCCCATATCTCAGTATGTGTCCACTAAAAACCTATCAGTACAGCATCGGAGTTTTATTTCAACAATAGATTCTACCAGAGTCCCTACTTCAGTACAAGAAGCATTAATGGATAAGAATTGGGTTCAAGTCATGCATGAAGAAATGAGTGCTTTAAACAAGAATGAGACCTGGGAAATTGTTGAGAAGCCGAAGGACAAAAGGATAGTTGGGTGCAGATGGATTTACACTGTGAAATATCGGTCTGATGATACTCTAGACAGGTACAAAGCAAGGCTGGTTGCAAAAGGGTATACTCAGACATATGGGATTGATTATGAGGAAACATTTGCCCCAGTAGCAAAGATGAACACAGTCAGGATCATTCTCTCCTTGGCAGCACACTTTGGATGGGACTTGCACCAATTTGATGTTAAAAATGCTTTTCTCCATGGGAATTTGGAGGAGGAAGTATATATGGACATTCCACCAGGATATGGACCTACCGGTGGAGGGAATATGGTGTGCAAGTTAAGGAAGGCCTTATATGGACTCAAGCAGTCTCCTCGTGCTTGGTTTGGGAGGTTCACCAATACTATGGTGTCCTTAGGTTATAGGCAGAGCCAGGGAGATCATACCCTCTTTATAAAACATTCCAAAGAAGGCAAGCTTACACTTCTTCTGGTTTATGTTGATGACATGATCATCGCGGTGATGATGAGGTTGAGAAACAGTCTTAAAAGAAAAATTAGCGCACGTTTGAAATGAAGGACTTGGGGAAACTGAAGTACTTCCTTGGGATAGAGGTTGCCTATTCCAAACAAGGCATCTTTATTTCCCAAAGGAAATATGTCCTGAATCTTCTGAAGGAAACAGGTAAGCTAGGTTGCAAAACCACAGGGGCGGCTATTGAACAAAATCACAGGATTGGAAACAATGAGGAGAGCCCAAGGGTGGATAAGACACAATATCAGAGACTTGTGGGAAAACTGATATATTTGTCTCACACTGACACCGACATAGCCTATCTTTGTCAGTGTGGTTAGCCAGTTCATGCATGATCTTCGTGAGAGACATATGCTAGCTGTGAATAGAATTCTTCAGTATTTGAAGACAAACCCGGGAAAAGGGCTTCTATTTCGGAAAGAACAAACATTGACCATTGAAACCTATACAGATGCAAATTATGCTGGGTCAGTTGTTGACAGGCGGTCTACCTCAGGTTACTGCATGTTTTTAGGAGGAAACTTGGTGACTTGGAGAAGTAAGAAACAGAATGTGGTTGCAAGGTCAAGTGCAGGAGGCTGAATTCCGAGCTATGGCACAAGGAATTGGTGAATGTTATGGATGAGAATCATACTCGATGATCTCAGGATAAAGTATGAAGCTCCTATGAGGTTACTTTGTGATAACAAGTCGGCAATCAGCATTGCTCACAACCCGGTTCAATATGATCGGACAAAGCATATAGAGATTGATCGCCATTTTATCAAGGAAAAATTAGATGATGGCCTTATAACTACTGAGTACGTCCCTTCGAGCACCAATTAGAGATGTCTTCACCAAGGGGCTTCCCACAGAGCGATTTCAAAGTCTTACTTGCAAGCTGGGAATGATTGATATTCACTCACCAGCTTGAGGGGGAGTGTTGTAATGTATTAACATTAATATCAGATATGTACAGATACGTTTCTTATTCTTGTTTTTATTAGGGCTGATTTTTCTCCCTTATTTTTAGGATAGCAATTAATAGCTTTAGCCTATATATATTGTAACCTTCTCTGTACAGAAATATTCAAGGAATAATATTCATACATTCCAACATTCCTTCTTTCTATAAAAACCATCCTCCAGAGTAATGGATGGAAGAAAAATAGGTTGTTCAAGTTTAGAAAGGACAGAAGAAGTACTAGAAATATGATCAGAAGCACCTGAATCAAGGACCCATGGTCCAAGAGAGGAAGAATGAGAAATACAGGCAACAAGATTACCAGAATTTGCAACCGAAGCAATAGGAGTAGAATCCTATTTAGATAGTTGGTACTTGAGAAACTCATTATAGTCATTTCCTGAAACATAAATACCATGTGTTTCCTGTGGGTTGGAAGGAGCTTAAGAAGTCTCATCGGATTGTACCACATTAGCGACCTTTGGAGGACGACCATAAAGCACATAACACCGGTCTTGGGTATGGCCTACTCGATGGCAATAGGTACAAGTGAGTTGTGAAGTACGATTACCACGACTGTTACCACGACCACGACCACTTCCACGTACTCCTCGAGTGGAAACCTGGGAAGAGGATTGGGATGCTAATGCGGCATGATCAACATTGCTGGCTTCAAGTAAGGGGCCTGATTGCAGAAGTCGTGCAAAGACATTTTCAATGGAGGAAATTGGTGTGGTGCCCAAGATTTGTTGCTGAAGAGATTCAAGTTTTATTGGAAGCCCCAACAGAGTAATTATCAAAAATAATTTTTGTTGTTGAGCACTGTTGGAATTAGTAGCAATTAATTCAGATTCATGAAGCTAACAATTCATGTACCTAGTTTATATCTATGCATGTACTTAGGAAATAGTTGTCATTAATATCTTTGTAAACATAAATTGTATTTATGATCAAGTGTATATAAATATCAATATCTTTGAGTGCATTTGCACAATAACATTTTCACAAACACCATTGTCTAAATTATATCCAAGTCTTTCAATATGGTATCAAGAGCAGGTTCATGTGTCCTTTGAAGGTTTCTGCCTCTGGTCCAGCAGAATCCTTGCACCTTAAACCTTTATCCTTGTACGAAGTCTTCGGCCTCCGATTCGTCTGTCCTTCAACACTGTCCCAACCACCTGCCACGCGCCGCCACTCACATCCACACGCCGCTGTCTTCCCGGTATTGTTCTAAACTGTTCACATCACTGTTTCAATTGTTCAGAACTATTCCATACTGTTCCGTCACTGTTCATACTGTTCCGTACTGTTCACGCACTGTTCTGAACTGTTCACATCACTGTTTTTATACTTGTTTGTTCGTTCCGCATCGTCTTGTTCATTCGTTCGTCACTTTGTTCCAACTGTTCATACCTTACATTCTTGTTCATTCTTGTCCGGCCACCGAAAACCGCCGCGATCGCCCAGAACTGTTCGTCTCGACCTCCTCTGTCTGTCTAGCTGGTCAAAATTCACTTTTTCGATTGTTTGAAAAAATGGGTCGTCCTCAATGCACATATTGCAAGCGAATGGGTCACACTCATAATACTTGTTACTCTCTTCATGGCTTTCCCCGAAAATCATCAATGCCGAAATGTTCAAGGGAAAATTTTCCGAAGCCGAGTACCAAGAGTATCTTCAATTGAAAGCTGCCCATCAGTCTCATGGGTCTCCTGCCACTGGTGTTCATGACTCTGCAGCCTTCATATCTCACTCCGGTAACAATCAAAATCTTTGGATAATTGATTCAGGTGCCTCTGATCATATTGTTGGTAATCGTTCTTTATTTTCCTCCATATCTTCTCCTAAATTTCCTCACTTCATTACTCTTGCGGATGGTTCTAAGGTCAGCGCCAAAGGAATCGGTCATGTTTCTGTCACTTCTTCTATAACTTTAAAATCGGTTTTGTTTATACCTGGTTGCCCTTTTAATTTGATCTCCCTTAGTCAACTTACTCGATCTCTAAACTGCTCAGTAACTTTTGATGCTGGTTCTTTTACTATACAGGAACGTGGTACGGGTTGGATGATTGGTGTAGGACATGAATCACATGGTCTTTATTACCTCTAATCAGCTCCCTCTGTAAGTTGTACTATAGTCGAGTCTCCAAATCTTCTTCATGAACGATTGGGCCATCCAAGTTTGTCAAAATTGAAGCAAATGGTTCCGAATCTTGCAAAAATGTCATCATTGAACTGTGAGTCATGTCAACTAGGCAAGCATGTTCGCTCTTCCTTTCCCAGCAAAGTTGAAAGCCGAGTTGATTCCCCTTTTTCAGTTATCCATTCAGATATATGGGGACCGAGTCGTGTGTCTTCTAATGGCTTTCGATATTTCGTTACCTTTATTGATGAATTCTCTCGGTGCACTTGGGTTTTCTTAATGAAAGAACGATCTGAACTTTTGTCTATTCTCACCACTTTTGTTAATGAGGTCAAAACCCAATTCGGTAAGACAATCAAAATCCTTAGAAGTGATAATGCAAAAGAATACTTTTCTTTTGCTCTTTCTTCCTTTTTGTCATCACAAGGCATTCTCCATCAATCCAGTTGTCCTCATACCCCTCAACAGAATGGCATAGCTGAAAGGAAGAATAGACATCTTGTTGAAACTGCTCAGACCTTATTACTTCATGCGAATGTACCTGTCCGACATTGGGGAGATGCAGTTTTGACAGCCTGTTATTTAATTAATCGGATGCCATCGTCCTCTCTTGATCATAAAATACCACATTCCATTTTATTCCCTAAAGAGCCAGTATTTCATGTCGCTCCACGGATATTTGGATGCACTTGTTTTATTCATGACTTGTCTCCAGGTCTTGATAAGTTTGTTGCCCAAGCCATCAAATGTGTCTTTTTGGGATATTCTAGGTTACAGAAGGGTTACAAGTGTTACTCCCCTGTGCAGAATCGTTATTACATTTCTGCAGATGTAACGTTCTTCGAAGAAAAGTTTTACTTCTCACCATCCACAGTTGAGTCTCATACTATTCAAGAGGTCTTTCCGATTCCTTATCTTGGTTCATCACCTTCCCCTTTGTCAGAATCTGTTTCGACTACAGATATTCCTGACAATCCCCCACTCGAGCAATCTCAAAGGTCACCCATCATATACCGTCGTCGTCCACGTGTTGCTAATACAGAATTGGAAGGCACTGAAAGACCAGCTGAATCATGTCCTGCTCCAGCGGATGACCCTACAACGGACCTACCTGAAGGAAACCTTGACTTGCCCATTGCTCTTAGGAAAGGTACTCGGTCAACCCAGAATCCTCATCCTATTTATAATTTTTTAAGTTATCATCGTCTTTCTCCCTCTTACTATTCCTTTGTGTCATCCTTATCTTCTGTTTCTATTCCTAAACATGTTCATGAGGCACTTGATCATCCAGGATGGCGACAAGCCATGATTGATGAAATGCAGGCACTTGAGCACAATGGTACTTGGGAGTTGGTTCCCCTTCCTTTTGGCAAGAAACCTGTTGGATGCCGCTGGGTGTATGCTATTAAGGTTGGCCCAGATGGACAGATTGATCGTCTCAAGGCTCGTCTGGAGGCCAAAGGTTATACACAAATTTATGATCTTGACTATGGAGATACCTTTTCCCCAGTGGCAAAAATTACTTCTGTTCGACTATTTCTTGCCATGGCTACCATTCGTCATTGGCCATTATATCAGTTAGATATCAAAAATGCTTTTCTTCATGGTGAACTCGAAGAAGAAATTTACATGGAGCAACCGCCTGGCTTTGTTGCTCAGGGGGAGTCTGGATTAGTCTGCAAACTACGACGATCCCTCTATGGGCTTAAACAATCTCCACGAGCTTGGTTTGGGAAATTTAGTTCTGTTGTCCAGGATTTTGGACTAAAACAGAGTAAAGCAGATCATTCAGTCTTCTATTGTCATACGTCTTCGAATAAATGTGTTTACTTGGTGGTTTATGTTCATGATATAGTCATCACAGGAAATGATCATGAAAGAATCTCTCAACTTAAGGAACATCTCTTCAGCCATTTTCAAACAAAGGATTTGGGGAAGTTAAAATATTTCCTTGGCATTGAAGTTGCTCAGTCAAGTAATGGGATCACAATCTCACAAAGAAAGTATGCATTGGACATACTTACTGAAACCGGTATGTTGGATTGTAGGCCCATTGATAGCCCTATGAATCCAAATCAGAAATTACTACCTAGTCAGGGGGAGCCTTATTCTGATCCAGAAAGATATCGAAGATTGGTTGAAAAACTTATCTACCTCAATTACTACACCAGATATCTCCTTTGCAGTTGGGGTAGTAAGTCAGTTCATGCAATCCCCTCATACTGATCATTGGGATGCAGTGATACGAATTCTGAGATATATCAAAAAGGCACCGAGACAAGGGCTACTTTATGAAGACAAAGGAAACACCGAAATAGTTGGGTATTGCGATGCAGATTGGGCAGAATCACCAATTGACAGACAATCTACTTCAGGATACTGTGTTTCTATTGGAGGGAATGTTGTCTCTTGGAAAAGCAAAAAACAAAATGTTGTTGCACGATCTAGTGCAGAAGCAGAATATAGGGCTATGGCTACAGCCACTTGTGAACTTATTTGGATCAAACAACTTCTTCAAGAATTGAAGTTTGGAGACACCCAACAGATGAAGTTGTGTTGTGATAATCAAGCTGCCCTTCATATAGCTTCTAATCCAGTGTTTCATGAAAGAACTAAACATATCGAAATTGATTATCATTTTGTTTATGAGAAGGTTCTTTCTAAGGAAATTAGTACTGAATCTGTTAGCTCTAATGATCAACTGACAGATATCTTCACAAAATCTCAAAGGGGGCCGAGAATTCAATATATTTGTTCCAAGCTTGGAGCATTTGATTTATATGCTCTAGCTTGAGGGGGAGTGTTGGAATTAGTAGCAATTAATTCAGATTCATGAAGCTAACAATTCATGTACCTAGTTTATATCTATGCATGTACTTAGGAAATAGTTGTCATTAATATCTTTGTAAACATAAATTGTATTTATGATCAAGTGTATATAAATATCAATATGTTGAGTGCATTTGCACAGTAGCATTTTCACAAACACTATTGTCTAAATTATATCCAAGTCTTTCAATAAGCACTATGAGCATTAGCATCAGTAGCATAGGGAAACAGGTTTGAATATACCTCCATAACAGCTTCTACAGCTCCAACATATGATTCCATATCTGTACCCTCAAGCTTCAAACTATGCATCTTTTGGATAATGCTATACATTCTTGCAATATCATTTGAATACAAGGCTTTAGCATGATCCCATACCTTTTTGCATGTCTTGTATGCCCGAAACATTGAGATTTTCTTTGGATAAATAGACTGCCACATCAGATTACATAATTGGGCATCAACTTTCTTCCAAGTTGCTCGATCAGCTGTTGGAATATCATCTTCTTTCGTAGAAAGATGATCTTCATATCCTTGGCCCATAAACCAAAGTTCCACAGAATCAGCCCATGCTAGATAATTCTTATCACCTGTCAACTTTTCAGTAGTCATAGTAGTACTTCTAGAAACAATAGAAGTGAGAACAGGAGATTTCTCACCATTGGAAGATGCTACCTCTAATTCTGACATGCTGGAGCAGGAATAAAAAAGTTGGGTAGAGGTTTATAAAGGCCAAAAATAACCTGGAAAGGATGCCAGAATAACAACAACATAGCAGAAAGCAATAAACCACCACCAAAAATACCAACAATCCAAACAGAGAGAGAAAAAGGCAAGATAAATCAGAAGCATATCCAAGAACACAGCAACAGAGGCTAAATAGAGGGCCAGACAGGGGATTTGCGCAAGACAAAGGCCAAACAAGTGGTGGAAGAGGCCGGTGAGGACTGGGCTTCACCAGAAATGGCACGGCGAGTTGGCCGGTGAAAGCAACTGTCGGAAAGAGGGTCTCACGCGCTCCCACTCACGCAAAAACTGAAGCTGGGCAAATTCCGGTGACCGGCGCGTGGCGGCGAGTTGAAGCTCTGGCAGCAGCTCGGTTCTGGTGGTAGGCCGAGCAGAAGGCGGCGAACACGGTGGTGTGGTCGGCCAGAGGAAAAACGGAGTGCAGAGGTGCAGATCAGAGAAGACAGCTGTGGGAGGAGAGAAAAAATGGTCGCGCGGCAGGGAGAAAAAAAGGTAAGAACTGACACGGCTAAAAGTGGTTCAACTGAAAGGAAGGAAAAACTAGAGCCGAGTCGGAACCCGCTCTAATACCAACTTGAAAATAAAGAACAATTATAAAACAACCGATTATGGCTGAATTGCTTGAGTTGATTTCACTCAGCATATAGATATTTATATACCTGAAAAATTAAATATAAGTTCTATTTACAAAAAGAATAATTAAAGACTTAAATCATTCCCCATGACACTATTGTTTCCAAAAACTAAGTATCATATTTCCCATGCTAACAAATTTAATATTCAACATACTCCTTTATACATCTCTCTGTCTAATTAAAGTTCTTATTTTAATAAACGAAAGAAACAATATAAGTACAAGAAAATGCATAGCCAATCAAGTGCAATAATTTCATGAAAATAAAAAGTAAGAAGAGGTGTTTCAGCTTAATCTAAAGAACCCATCAGCAGGAAAGGTTAAAATTATTTTCCCCCCTATTACATACTCAGAATCAGTTTCCTCATCCAGCATAAAGAATAAGTCATCTTCAATCTGCTCAACAATAATGGAAGCCTGTAAAGATTAAAATCAGCTCTCAGCACAAAAATTTAATATGTTAATATTTCTAAATTGAAAATCCTAATGAGGAACCAACCGGATCTTTCTCAATGAGATGCCTTAGAGTTGAGATAGCAAGATGCCGTAAAGTTGGCTGCATCGAGAAAAGTTTAAGTTAGAAAAGAAAAGTGAATATGCATAATTTATAACAACAAATATAGATAAAAGAAACCTGTTGATGCAGAATGGATAACCGTGTTCATTTAGGATTCTTTATGTTATTTTATACATGATAATTTAGGGATTTAACTTATTTAAAAAACTTATTTTATTTTAGGAATTATTGTTTTATTTGGATTTGATTACTCATGGGTTATAAAAACCCCTTTAGGTGTCTTATGCTATGGAGCTTTTGATATTGATTAATAAAGATTATTGAATTTTGTTTTATTCCTGAGGATTCTTGGTTCTTGTTGGTTCACTCTACATTACCTGTCTTGATGACAAAGTTGAGAGAAGAGTCTGCACATGAGAGTGCACAGAAACAGCTTGTGGGGCAAAAAGAACAAGTTGTTGTGTAAAGCGTGCGCTCCTGCAATGGAACAAGCAAAAATGGCGATAATCAACAATAAACACATGTTTTGACTACTCCCTGCTTGAACACAATAAGTTTATGTAGGCTTATCTTGGTATTAGCTGAGCTTATGCAAGTACCACAATCGCTGTTTAGAATAATTACATGTACAGGGAGCCTAACTAAACAAGTTGGTGATCCCATTTGATGTTATCTCAACCTCCCAAGGCCAAATAGATACTACAAGGTCATGAGAAAATTTGAATCACACAATAATAGATGGAAGTAAAAAACTTACTCAAGCATTGTCGAAGTTTCCTGCCAGCAGCTTATCTCAGCAACCGCAGACTGGAAAGAGAAAAAACTGTATGAAGTATATGTGGAATAAACAAAATCACAAGGAGAAAAACTCACAAGCCCAAAATACTAAGTAAATTTGAGCAACAATCTCCTACATAAAAGACTTCAGAAAATGTTGCATGTGGAAAATTTTAAAAATATCCACCTTGCAGCGAGAGAAAAAGATGCTCCCAGGGGCAAGCTCAGGACCAAGAACAGTAACAATGGCATTTATAAGGCGGCCAACTCCTTGCTGAATGTCTACTAAACCATTGTCATCAGATAAAAGAATGTCCATAGCAAGTCCAAGGGTTGCCTGTGAAACATTAGAGAGAATAATGCTGAGATCTTTAATAAGAAAGTGAATATTTATAAAATAAAATAAAGTACATCAGTCTGCTTCAAATAATGGCAACAAGCTGCAAGCAGTTTTCCTATTTTTCCTTTCTTTCTCTTTTATTTTAGGTGCAAAGAGATAGATTATTTAGAAGTTGATACATGAAGAATGCAAGACATACCAAGAAACTGCTATTACACAAGCCAAGGCAGAAGGCAACTTAAATAAAACACTCAGATTACACAATACAAGTATAAAACAGTTATGCATCAGCTCTCGTTGATTGACGCCACAAAGCAGATCTAAGCCAAGTCCGCAAGACTGACCATGAAATACTCATGAGCACCCTTCTCGTCTAATATACATGATAAGTTTTGAGGCCTTTCAGCATTGTTATGAGGTAAAGAAAGAGAATGAGCTGAAGCCATAACCGTAACATGGTCAGGCACATGCATATATATTTACAGAGAGGAGACAATACAAGAGTGATTATAGGCAATTAATAGCTAAATAAGGAAACTAAATATCAGCCCAATATTCTAACTTAATGACAGAATATTCTGTCCTAAATAATACCCAAATATCTATCCGTAACACTCTCCCTCAAGATGGAGCATAGATGTCAGTCATGCCCACCTTGTTACAAATTTGTGTGACCTTATTGCCTCACAGGGCTTTGGTGAACACATCAGCTAGTTGTTCTCTTGTTCGGACATGCTTCAATGAGATTAACTTTTGCTGACGTTTTTTCCGAACAAAATGACAATCAACCTCTATATGTTTGGTGCGCTCATGGAAGACTGGGTTATTAGCAATGTGTATTGCTGCTTGGTTATCATACCATAACTGCATAGGACACGAGCTAGTCATACCAATTTCTCCTAGAAGATGATAAACCCATGTAAGTTCACATGTAACTTGTGCCATAGCTCTGTACTTAGACTCAGCACTAGATCGAGCCACACACCTTGTTTCTTGCTTTTCCATGCAATCAAATTTCCCTCAACAAAGACATAGTACCCAAAAGTAGATTTCCTATCATCCGGAGAGATTGCCCAATCAGCATCTAAAAAGGCTTCCACCTTACAATGGCCATGATTTTGGTACCGAATCCCACGCCCAGGTGAACCCTTGAGATACTTCAGGAGGTGAATAACAGCATCCTAATGAGCACTTCTAGGTGAAGACATAAACTAGCTAACAATACTGATTGAGAATGCAATATCTGGCCTTGTCACTATAAGATAATTGAGTTTTCCAACAATTATCCTATACCTTTCGAGCTCTATTAATAATTCTCCATCATTTGCAGTTAACTTTATGTTTGGCATTAGTGGAGTGTCACACGGCTTTGCTGCCAACAACCCAGTTTCTTCTAACAAGTCAAGAACATATTTTCTCTGAGATAGAAAGATCCCTTTTTTGCTTCTCAGGACTTCAATCCCAAGGAAGTACTTAAGAGTACCCAAGTCTTTTGTTTGGAATTGACTTTGAAGGAAGTTCTTGAGTGCAGTAATTCCCACATCGTCATTGCCAGTAATGACAATATCGTCAACATAGACTACTAGAAGGATGCATCCAGAACTAGTTTGTCTGAAAAATACAGAATGACCATATGCACTCTTTTGTAACCCAAATTTGATGGCCACTTCACTAAATCTCCCAAACCAAGCTCTCGGGATTGTTTCAGCCAATACAAGGATTTATGCAGCCTACACATCGTACCTGACTCCCCCTGAGCAACAAACCAGCTGGTTGCTCCATATACACCTCCTCTTGAAGATCACCATGCAAGAACGCATTCTTAACATCAAGTTGATGAAGATACCAACCATTAGAAGCAGCCAAAGAAAAAAACAACCATACGGATGTGAGTTTAGCAACAAGAGAGAAGGTTTCTGAGTAATTTATACCATAGACTTGGGCATAGCCTTTAGTAACCACTCGTGCTTTTAATCGAGCAATGGAACCATCTGGATGCATTTTAACAGCAAACACCCACTTACAACCAATGGCCTTCTTCCCCGGAGGCAAGGAAACCAAATCCCATGTGTGATTATGCTCAAGAGCATTCATCTCATCTTCCATGGCAGCACGCCAACCAGAATGAGAGCACGCATCAGCAACAGTTTTAGGCACAGCAACACTGTCTAAAGAGACATCAAAGCATTTGGAAGAAAGGGACAAGGCATTATATTGGACAAAAGAAGATATGGGGTAATGAATGACAAGATCGTTTACCTTTCCGAAGAGCAATGGGAAGATCAAGATCAGACAAGAAAGATGTTGGATCTTGAGCCGAAGAACCCATAGGCAGAGGTGGCAAATCAGGGGCAGCGGGAGCAACCAAGTCAGGAGGTCGCGGTCACCTAGTAAACACCTTTGTGAGGGTGGCCGGGCACGCACCTGTGGAATGGCAGAAGTAACAGTATAGACAAGAAAATCATCATCAAACTCAATGGCAGAGGGAACAGAAGTAACGGATGAAGATGTAGAAGGACCAGTACTAAAGAAGGGCATGGATTCAAAGAAAGTAACATCAACAGACACTAAGTACTGTCCGAGATTAGGAGAGAAGCTACGGTATCCCTTTTGAGAGCGAGAGTAATCAAGAAAGATGCATTTCAGGGATTTAGGATCAAGTTTAGAGATGTGAGGACAAACATCCTGAACAAAACAAGTGCAACCAAATATGCGAAGGGGTAAAAGGAACAAGGAACAAGAAGGCAATAAGGTGGAGTAAGAGATCTTACCATTCAAAACAGTCGAGGGCATACGATTAATTAGATGATATCAACTATCAAAACACACAAGTATTTCTGAATAGCTTGAGTGAATAGTGCACTTAGCAAAAGATATTATTTATAGAGCTGATTTACATAGGAATTAACATGCTAAATACAATTTACAAGGTAAATAACTATGCTAGAATTAATGTGGACGGTGCATTGTATCTATTCTACTTCTATACAATGAATCTAACTACTTGGGAAGAGAAGTCATAAACATTGCTATTTCCAACACTCCCTCTCAAGCTAGTGAATAGGTGTTCTCTATTCCCAGCTTGCATATAATTCGTTCAAAAAATGGGTTGCTCAACCCTTTGGTGAGAATATCCGCAAGTTGCCCTTGTGAGGACACATATGGAGTGCAAATTAATCCACTATCGAGCTTCTCCTTAATGAAAAGCCTATCAACCTCTATATGCTTAGTCCGATCATGCTGAACAGGATTATGTGCTATACTGATTGTAGACTTATTATCACAATAGAGCTTCATAGGTCCTTCCCATTTAATCTTCAAGTCTTCTAAAATAATTTTCAGCCAAAGTAATTCATAAATGCCTTGTGCTATGGCTCGAAATTCAGCTTCAGCACTAGAACGAGCTACGACACTTTGTTTTTTACTTCTCCAAGACACAAGATTTCCTCCAAGAAAGGTGCAATACCCTGTAGTAGATCTTCTATCAACGATCGATCCCGCATAGTCAGCATCAGTGTATGCCTCAAGTGTTATATTCCCACTTCTTTTGAATAGAATTCCTCTTCCTGGAGTCCCCTTGAGATACTGTAGGATCCTATGAGCTGCCTGTAGATGAACCTCTCTCGGACTATGCATGAATTGACTAACCAAGCTTACTGCATATGCAATATCTAGTCTGGTGTGAGACAAGTAAATTAATCTCGCTACCAAGCGTTGATACATTTCTCTATCCACCATAGCATCTTCTTCTCATTTCCTAATTTCAAATTCGGATCCATAGGAGTCCTTGCAGGTTTGCATGCTGTTTTCCCTGTATCTTTGAGCAAATCTGTAATGTATTTTTGCTGGGATATAAAAATGCCTTTCCTTGAGTGTGCCACCTCAATGCCTAGAAAATACTTTAGTTTTCCTAGAGTTTTTATTTCAAACTCCTTGGCCAAACACTGGCTCAAGATTTGTTGCTCTTTCCAATCATCTCTGGTTACTATGATGTCATCCACATATACTATCAAAACTGTTACTCCCCCTGTTGCCGAGTGTTTGATAAACAAAGTATGATCTCCTTGACTTTGCTTGTACCCCAAAGTTGTCATAACCTTAGTGAATCTTCCGAACCATGCTCGGGGTGATTGTTTCAGCCCATGTAATGCCTTTTTCAACCTGCACACTGTATTGGCGGCAACCTTTTTATCATACCCTGGTGGCACTTGCATGTAAATTTCTTCCTCAAGTTTCCCATGTAAGAAGGTATTCTTTACATCAAATTGCTGCAATTCCCAACCATAATTGGCAGCAAGGGACAAAATTACTCGGACTGTATTCATCTTGGCAACAGGAGCAAATGTCTCTGAATAATCAACCCCATAGGTTTGTGTGAACCCTTTGGCGACCAATCTGGCTTTGTATCTTTCAATCGATCCATCAGCCTTATATTTTACTGTGTAAACCCATTTGCACCCAACTGGCCTCTTTCCTTCTGGTAAAGAAACTCACTCCCACGTTCCATTCTTCCTTAATGCCTCCATTTCTGCATTAAGTATTCCTGAATAACATGAGTGAATAGTGCACTCAGCAAAAGATATTATTTATAGAGCTGATTTACATAGGAAATAACATGCTAAATACAATTTACAAGGTAAATAACTATGCTAGAATTAATGTGGATGGTGCATTGTATCTATTCTACTTCTATACAATGAATCTAACTACTTGGGAAGAGAAGTCATAAACATTGCTATTTCCAACAGATGACATACCGCAGCAACGACATCTGCCCAAAAAACCTTAGGAACTTGCATATGAAACAAAAGTGCTCTAGCTGTTTCTAAGAGATGTGTATTTTTTCGTTCGACAACCCCATTCTGTTGAGGGGTGGAAACACAAGATGACTGGTGAAGGATGCCATGTTGAGACAAAAAAACAGTGAAAGGAGCAGAGAAGTATTCTTTAGCATTATCGTTTCTTAAAACACGAATGACAAAATTAAATTGTGTTTTAATTTCCGCATAAAAACCAGAAAAAATTGAAAACAACTCAAACCGATGTTTCATGAAAAATAACCAAGTAACTCTTGAAAAGTCATCAACAAAAGTAACAAAATAATGAAAACCAGATTTGGAAATAATAGGACAAGGACCCCAAATATCTGAGTGTACAATATCAAATGGGGACACAGCCCGCTTATTTGTTCTAGGCTCTAGGGAAATAGGAGGTCTTACAATGCTTAGCTAATTGACAAGACTCACAATCTAAGGTATACATAGACTTCAAACTGGGACAAAGAATCTTTAGAACCGGAAGGGAAGGATGACCAAAGCGACAATGAAGTTGATGAAGAGACGAAGCAATCCCACTAGTGCATATAATAGGACGCGGCACATCATCAATAGGAGTATCTAGCACGTACAAATCATCGGATTCACGACCACTGCCCATAATCTTCTTCGTACCAAGATCCTGAAAAATAAAATGACCAGGAAAGACCACAATTAAGAGATTTCGTAATTTGACTAACAGAAAGAATATTAAAGGGAAATTTAGGCAAACAAAGAATAGAAGTAAGAGGCATAGAACCAGTAGGCTGGCAGTACCACGGCCTGTAATATGGGATGTGGAACCATCAGCTAGAGTAACATGAGAAAAATTGGAGGAGGGAATGAAGTCGGATAAGATACCTGTGTTACCGGTCATATGATCGATGGCCCCGGAGTCAATGACCCAACCACGAGGAGCAGTGGAAAGACAAGCGGTGGGGTTACCTGTTTGGACTAACGTGGCTGTGGAAGGCTTAGCAGGCTACTGTGAGGCATAAAACTGATGGAGGCGTGCATACTCATCAACTGGAACAGCGACAATGACTGGGGCTTTTGGTGGGGGTGGTGCAGGGGTAGGCAACAATCCTTCATGAGTGGCAGCATTAGCAAATTTAGAAGGAGGAATGGAGGAGGGCCTGCCATGGAGTTTCCAATAAGTTCTCTGTATATGACTAGATTCCCCACAATGATGACAAGTGTAGGAACCAGGTCTGCCCCCTTCACATCCTCCACCCTTACCACCTCTAGTACCACTCCGTCCACCACGAGTATTATCGTGTCGTAAGATGGAGCTGACTAGGGCAATAAGTTCCCCTACCGGAGCCTCCTTTCCAGCATCTTTACAAACTCATTGGAGCCAAGAAAAGACTTCAGATAGCTTGCCTAGAAGTTCTGAGCTTGTGAGGAGCTGGGTGCAAGCCACCTCGTACTCAGAATCTAAGCCAGCCAAAAAAAGCTGCACAATGATTTCTTCTCGCTATGCTTGCATCTGCTTGATGTCAGCCGTCAGTGGATACAGAGTTTTCATTTCTTCAAACATTCGAGTGACATCAAAGTAGTATTGGAGCAACGGTCTCCCTTTCTGTGCTACCCGATATAACCCTATTAGCAGCTCATGAACATGGAACAGGTTATGTTTAATAGCATATAAAGATTCAATATAGGACCACAACTCTTTTACCGTACTACAATGCCCAACCAAATCCTGGATATGGCAATCCATGGAGTTCAGAATCTGATTCAGGAGCCTGTCATCATCCTTCATCCACTTGTCTTTGGCACCAGACTCCTGTGGCGGGTCAGCAGTAAGGTGATTGCCCAGGTCATTACACGAGAGGTGTCGCTGAACAAAGCCCATCCATAACACATAGTTGGTGTCATTGAGTTTCCGATCAGTAATTCTAGAGTTAGCGAAGATGACCTCAGTGACAACCTTCTTCTCATCTGTCATCTTTTGGCGTAATCAACCAAAGAACCGGAGAGAACAGACGAGCAAACAAAACAGAGCAGAGGAAGACAACCAAGGAACCGGCGCTGCACCACCGTGCCCAGAATAGAGGAGGAAACACAGCGCAGGAAGACGCAGCACCCAGAGAATGAAAATAGCACCTCTGTACCCAGAACAGACGAGCAACAGCAAAACGAAAATGGCACCCAGAGATCGATTCTGACACGGAGGCAGCACCTGGGTGGTGCAGCACTGCAACCGCGCTCGCTCGTACACCAGTAGTGATCCCGCCTGGATCACTGGGACATCAACCCGCAGCCAAACAGCAAGGCTGCACATCGGAGAGGAAGAAGAAAGAGGGAAGGGAAGGGAAAAAGAAAATTAGCTGATCAGTGGATTGGGAAAAGAAAATTGAGGGATAAGAGAGGGAAAGAAAAGAAAGAGAAAGGGGACGAAAGGAAAAAAACGGGTTTAAGGATCCTTCAGTAACCCAAGCTCTTCGATACCATGTTATGAGGTAAAGAAAGAGAATGAGCTGAAGCCATAACCATAACATGGTCAGACACATGTATATATATTTACAGAGAGGAGACAATACAAGAGTGATTATAGGCAATTAATAGCTAAATAAGGAAACTAAATATCAGCCCAATATTCTAACTTAATGACAGAATATTCTATCCTAAATAATACCCAGCTATCTATCCGTAACAGGCATCTTTTTTTCTCAGCAATGTCCATGCCCATGTATCATTTAAAAAAAAAGTTTTCTATTGTGCACAGACATGACTATTGTAATAATTAATAAAAATGAAAAAAATGCAAAAGAAAAGACTGAATGGATCACATTAAAACAAAGGAACAGTTTTTCATGCTGTAATTACACTGTCAGACACACTATCAGTTCTATTTATGTGACATAAATGATAAGAAATATATTGATCACAAAATGCTGGCATCTGAAACCAGAATACCTGGACATGAGAAACAAAGGACAAACCAGCAGCTTCAATAGTCAAAAGAAGCCCATGCATAGACCAGATTTGCAGATTAGCTACTGAACTTTTAGCCAGAGTGGAGATAGAGCTCACTGTTGCAGGCACTAAAGTTGACAATGCAATCCCTCCTGCGCTGCAGTCAAGATATATAAGATAAAAACTGTTATAAAACATAAGGAGAGAAGAAAAAGTTTCTGACTTGGCAAACAGTACTTAATTTAGGACAAATATCTAAGCTGAATTTATGTATGCACGCGGGTAATACAACAGAAAAGACTCAACCACTGTGTAATATTACCAACCTGTGTAACCAGTTGTTGATATGCCAAAATATGATCATTACATGCCTCTAGGCCCTCAATTTGAACTAACATGGATTTTGGTAGTCTAATACTCTACGTTGCAATGCAGTACGTGCAGATACCGGTGCAGATGCACGGGTACGAAAATTTTTAAAAAACTAGGGAATGGTACGGCATATAAAAATATATAAAATAATAATAATAATATATATATATGTATAATAAACTAAAATCTTATACAATAAAATATGATATCATAACACACAAATTAAAACACACAAATTTCAACATAAAATATATAAAAGAGCTTAATAGATGAGACCTCACTCTAAAATAAGATCCCTTGTAAGTTCCATCACAAAAATTGCATTTCCAACTTGCATTCCCTCCTCCAGCCTTTTTACTTTGCAATACAGTCACATAAGCCCAAAGAGGACAACCATTTTCAGCTATGCCAGTTGCATATTTGCTAGTCAAAGAAGCGAGTAGCTGTGCCACTACACTGACTAATCGCTGGACCCGGCACCACCACCATCAAAGACTAGAACCTTGTGAAAACATGGTGGGTAGAAAAAAAACAGCCTTGCACTGCCTTGCTTCTTAGAAAAAAAAACTTATAGTGCCTGCCTGGTTACTAAAAAAAACTGATAAATACGAGTAGCTTTCACAAACTTTCACTGCCTTGAACTGGCAGTGCCACTCAGATGGGGGGGGGGTGACGATCTGAAACGAAGCGTAAGCGCTAGCCGTGCGGGCCGGGCCGAGACGAGCAGAGAGGAGTTGGTCACCGGATATCGAGACGAGAAACGAAGCGAGAGACGATGGAGGAGTTGGTCGCCGGAGATCGAGACGAGAAGCGAAGCGAGACGATGGAGCGAGACCATCGCGGGAGCACACAGACGAGATCGAGAAGCGGAATATGGGCGGGAGCGAGAGACGATGGAGCGAGATGAGATTGAGAAGCGAAGTAGATTGGGCGGGAGCGAGAGACGAGATTGAGAAGCGAAAGATGAGACCACATTAGAGAAGGAGAAGCGAAGCGGGAGCGGATTCGGGTAGGGTAAATACCCAAGGCCAAACGACCGTGTTTTGGCCTCATTTTAGTGAAGTTGCACCCACCAACAAGGGAGCCGTACCACCTACTCAAAGTAAAAAAAATAAAAAAATTAATGGAGTGCACTATCGCGTTGCACTGCGTCCAGACGTACGAGATCACCGTACTCCTCCCTGGGAGGAGTACCCATGCTTCAGAGCTAATACTCCAATGTATTAAATCCCTTCTCATGAACTGGAGATCATGATTTGTAAACAAACTATTTTAAAAGGGTAAACTTCCTCATTTCCGCTATTTTAGTTTACATTAACCTCCCTTTTCCTTCTTTTACATCTCAATGCTAATCATGTTAACTTGCAGTACAGGATCAATCCTGTCTTTATCGGAAAAAAAGTGAAACATTGATCCTCTCAATATCAAATTGCACCGTTTTGGAGAAAAGCAAAAATGCATCAATGGAAAGAGCAAATTTTATTTTGGTTAAATTAAAATTTTAGTCCCTATAGTTTTTTCATTTTTTTTTTCAAATCAATCCTCATACTTACAAACGTTTTCAAAATAGTCTCTACCGTCAATTTCCGTTATAACACCGTTAATTGAGTCCCAAAATGGAAAAAAATAAGCATCTAAAGGAGCACCTATTGAACAAGAAAGCACCTTCTCAGAAAAAAGGAGCACCTACTGGAATGAAGGAACACCCACGGGATGTTTTACACACAAAAGAGGTGCATCTAAAGGAGCACCTACCAAACAAAGAAACACTTGCTAGGTTAGCCAACTGATGGTGTTATAACGGCGATATAATGGAAGTTGACGACAAGGACTATTTTGAAAACGCTTGTAAGTGTGAGGATTGATTTGAAAAGAAAAAACTTACAAGAACTCAATAGAAAACAAGTGGAAAGTACACTATAGGGATCAAAATTTTAATTTAACCTTTTATTTAAAAAAAAAAGAATTGACAAAATAATAATAATCATTTATGTTTAATATTGTGTATGTATTCTTCTGTAATAAAAGAAATATTATTCAGAAGGTACTGCATAGTATTTCGAATGTTATCTGTTTGTTCATAATGCAATTCACTGTTATTTTAGATGAAAATGAAACTCACTATTATTACTGTAATATTATTCTGTCAGAAATACTTGATTATCCTTCTGTTTGTCTGAATTCGTCAATTTATCTTCACACTCCTAATTTCATTGTGCTCTTTTTTACTCTTTTTTTTGTTACTATTATTGCCATTGCATTCATATTTCAAGAATTTATTCAACCGTGTAACTACATATCTATGAATTTTACAAAATAAAACAAATGACAATTGTTGCAAGACAGTTTATAAGTTCTTCATATAATACATATAATAACTTCACTTTTGGGCTTTAGCTTCATTGTTTTTCGTTTTAAACCATTAAAATAAGATTTCTTACTTTTCAAGGACTTCAGTGCACTCTTTTTTCAGGCTTTTTTGAACTTTTGTCAAGTTGTTGAAACATATTTGAGAGAGAAAATCTGGGTTTGGAAGAGTGAGAGAGAAAGAAAGTGAAAGAGAAAGAATGTAAAGAGGTTGTGGGGTGAAGCACACATTGCCTCTAGCCCACAACTACATTTATACTGGAGGAAAGAACATAAAATTGTATAGCTGTCAATCAATCACCGCTCAAAGAAGCTCCAATCAGTCCCCAATTAATCATCCTAGATTTTAGGGTGAACAGTTCCTTGATTGACAAGATTTTCCTTAATGTTTTTCTATACTCTTAACGCAAGTCAACAAACAGCCCTCTATGTTGTAAAGGATACTTGTGTGCAAAAGTACACAGCCCATCAGCAATTTAGAATGAAAGGAAGATATCCTGGCAGATAGATTGAAAAAAATGATAAAATAAACACTCAAACAATCAACTGGAATCTCAAAAAATAACCTGCGGTGAATGCAGCCAAGTGCTAAAGCAATGGATCCAGCATAGTTGGAATCAGTTACCCCGTTTAGGTCACCAAGCAGTGATCTAGTCTGCTTGTCACCAGTAATAGCGAAAGAGTGTATTAGAAATGAAAACACTACATAGCAAGTTCAAATGTTAGCAGCAATGGCAAACTAAACATATATATTTCCATCCATGTAAAGGAAGAAGAGGTTTCTAAAAATAAATCACAATTACAACATAACACTGAGGAACAAAATGTAGCTTGAATAGCAAACTGAAAAGCTTGCCATTCTTGCAGTGAAGATGTCATTTCCAACTCGAGCTAAATATCCAAGACCTTCTGATGATGCTCTACGCTGTGATGCACAAATGTCTCCCTCTGCCAAAATACTCTTGCAGAATTCAACAAACATCAGAAGATAGCATAAAAAATGCAACAACAGACAATAACAATAATTGGTGTTAACAAATAAATGAATTGAAAAAAAAAACAAATGTATTAAAAGATTTGCTACCTGAAAAATAGATTGTGCCAAACCCAAGATCTCTTGTCCTAATGTTTGTGGTCGAAAAGAAAGCAAAGCCTGAAAAAGACAACAAAATCAACATATCCGGTCATGTCCAGATGAGATTCTTAGATAATACCAACAAAAGGATGGAGAAGACCTTGAAGCCTGCAAGTAAGCCAACACAAATATTGGTGACACTCGCAGCATGCCAATGTTGTTTTTTCCCAGATTTCAGACACTGTTCTACAATTCCAAGAAGGGAGAGCATACCACTACTATCCTGAGAAATAAAATTTCAATTTTTGTCAACAACGACAACAACCTCTCTCTGAATTCTGCAACAATAAGCAGAGGTTTTAGCCCTTCACTGTAACCAACTACCTGAGATGCAAACATGATCCCGAAGGAAAGAAGCATCTGGTTCACCAAAGTCTTGCTTATTGTCTCGGGCTTCAAGAATGAGATTACATTGTTAGTGAAATACATGAAGAAGAAGGATTATTGCTGAATTGTGTCTCTAATCAGACCACACATGATCTCTATATATAGATGTTAATATTAATTACAATTAATCACAATGATACAATCCTAATATGCTACAATCCTAATTCATCCTAATTAATTCTAGAATATATACATGATATACTGCTATATTTAAAATATTTTAAACTATTCTAACACTCCCCCTCAAGCTGGTGTGTATATATCATATGCACCAAGCTTGTTACATATGTAGTTAACTCGGGGACCTCTAAGACCCTTGGTAAAATGTCTGCAAGCAGGTCATTCGAATCCACAAATGCAATAACAATTTCATCGGACTGAATTTTCTCCCTAACAAAGTGGCAATCAACTCAATGTGCTTAGTTCTCTCATGAAAGATAGGATTTGAGGATATATGTAGTACAACCTGATTATCACATACGAGTTTCATTGGTTGAGGTTCACATATTTTCAACTCTTTAAGTAACTGTCTCAACCAAATGAGTTCACAAGTTGCAGTGGCCATCACTCGATCTTCAGCCTCTACACTTGACCTAGCGGCTACACTTTGCTTCTTACTTTTCCAAGATATCAGATTCCCCCAAAAAGAATGCAGTACCCTGAAGTAGAGCGTCTATCTGAGGGAGAGCCTACCCAATCAGCATCTGTATAACCACAAATTTCCATATGCTCCTTATCTTCCGTTGATTATTGTACATTTTGATTGTATATTCTGATCTGATTGTGACTAGATTAGGATTATATTTTGATTTTTTCTGTTTTTTTAACTATATCCCTATAGTTTAGGAAATTCCTATTATTTTGGGATATTGATTGATTCCATTTGTAATTACTTGTTGTACATTGTTGTATATATTGAATGAATGCTGAGAGGATATCTCTCAAGCAATTCCAGCATATCAAGTTGGTATCAGAGCAGGTTTCAAACCAGGGACGTGTCTCCGCTCCCCGTCATGGTTCTATGTTACTGTCACAACTAGAACCCTAACCTCTGGACCCTCCACCACCAAGGTGAGGGCACGAATCGTCTCAGAAGCATCCGGCTGGCCGTCCCTCCGAGCAACTTGCTGGAGGCCCCTGCCACGTGCCCTCACGCGCGGCTTTTTTCATCTCGCCCTTCCGGCGCGTGCAGGCCACGTGCCATTGTACCGGCCTCCGTTTAACACGCCACTTGTTCCGTTCTGCTCGCCGGCGCCTCCTCTCTCTGTTCTGGTGGTCGATTGTCCAGTTGAACCCCTGTTGAATTCGTGGGTCAGTTTCTCTCTCTACAATGGCTTCTGCAACCCATTCATCTAGTGTCACCTCTAACAATTCTGGACCTACGAAGAAAAATCTCATTTCATTTTCCTTTTCTAGCAGCCCTACTATAACCTCAGAGAAACTTAATGGTAAGAATTTTGTAAATTGGTATAACGTTGTTGAGCTGTGGTTTTTAGGTCAAGGTCTCTATAAGCACCTCACTAAGAAGGAAGCAGACATTGCTGCTGATGTGCGTGATGAGTGGAAAAGGGTTTATTATCAGTTAGTGTCTTTACTATGGCAATCTATTGATTCGAAGTTATTGGTGCACTTCTGTTCTTTAAAAACATGTCATGACATATGGAAGAAGACTTGGAGTGTGTATTCTAATGATATACAACGCCCTATGATTCTGTCCATAACTTGGCCACGCTCCAGATGACAGACCATGATCTTCCTTCTTACCTAAACAAAGCACAGTCAGTCATCGAAGACATCAAACTCATCCTATCAGGCAATGATTTTACAAAGGTACAAGAAAAACTTGATAACATGTATATGGTCTTCATTCTCCACGGTCTACATAAAAATTTTGAATCTGTCCGAAATCAATGTTTGACCAATCCTAATATTCCTACGGTGGAGGAACTCATTGATCGTTTGCTTCGTGTTCCCTCATCGAAGGAGACATCTAGCATTGGTTCTCAGACAGTTTGAAAATCTTCAGCTTTTGTCTCAAACTCAATAGATCATGGAGGTTGAGGCCGTGGGCGTGGTGAAAGAGGTGTTTGTGGTAAAGGTGATCGCCCTCAGTGTTCTTATTGCAAGTGCACGGGACATACTCAAGACAAGTGTTATTCATTGCATGGTTTTCCTGAAAAGACAGCTAATGTAACACAATCTCAGGCATCGGGTTCCGCTGATAAGAAAATTGAATTTGGAAGCGACAATCAAAATCTCTTTTCAACCAGTGAATACAAGGAGTACCTTCAACTTAAGGCCAGCCAACAAGCCTCATCTTCAGCAACTATAGCCCATACTATTAATTCTACGGTTTGTCTCTCTCATTCATCTCATGTTGGTTCCTAGATTTTGGATTCTGGTGCTTCTGATCATATAGCAGGTAATTATTCCCTCTTTTCCACCTTATCCTCTTCCAAAACACCACATCACATTACTCTTGCTGATGACTCTAAAACAATGGCCACTGGCATTGGTCAAACTTCACCTCTTCCATAACCTTTACTTCTAATTCTTTCTTTATCCAGGACCGGAATACGCGACAGATGATTGGAGCAGAATCTAAATCACGTGGTCTTTATTATTTGCAGCCTCCGTCCTCAACCATATGTGCTGCCACAGAATCACCTAGCCTTCTTCACTGTCGTTTGGCTCATCCGAGTCTGAATGAACTCAAGAAAATGATTCCTCACTTCTCTCATCTACAGTCCTTGGAGTGAGTCATGTCAACTTGGAAAACATGTCTGAGCTTCTTTTCCAAGCAAGGTTACGGGTCGTTCAGAGTCTCTTTTTGATATTGTTCATTTTGATGTTTAGGGTCCTAGTCATGTCATGTCTGTCTTAGGCTATAGGTACTTTGTTACTTTCATTGATGATTTCTTAAGATGTACTTGGTTATTCATAATGAAAGAACGTTCCGAGTTGTTTACTATTTTTTAAAATTTTTGCAATGCAATTTTCAATTAGTTTGGTCGGACTATTCATGTCTTACGTAGTGATAATGCAAAAGAATATTTTTTTGCCCCTTTCAATTCCTTCATGGCATCTCATGGTATGATTCATCAATCTAGTTGTCCTCACACACCTCAACAAAATGGTGTAGCTGAGCGCAAACATCGTCATATAGTTGAAACAACTCGCACTCTTTTATTACATGCTAATGTCCCTTTAAAATTTTGGAGTGATGCTATTCTCACAGCCGGTTATTTAATAAATCGTATGTCATCTTCTGTTCTCAATAATCAAATTCTTCACTCTCTTTTATATCCTAAGGAATCCCTTTATACTATCCCGCTCCATGTTTTTTATTCTACTTGTTTTGTCTATAATGTTGCTCCAGGTCTAGACAAGTTGGCTGCCCGTGCTGTGAAGTGTCTTTCTTGGTTATTTGCATGTCTAAAAAGGGTACCGATGTTATTCTTTGCCCACTCATCGTTTTTACATCTCAGCCAATGTCACCTTCTTTGAGGATACACCTTATTTTGTCTCACCAGTTGTCCTAGAATCTATCTCTCAGGTATTATCTGTTCTTTCTTTTGATTCCCCCATCTCTATTCCTTCTGTGCCACAGATGCCCGAAAATTCACCGGCCTTAGAGTACCCTATCCAGCCATTTCGTCTCACTTACCAGCGTTGTCCACGTCCTGAGATTCTGGAGGCTAACCTTGTTCCAGACACCAATGATTCACCTCCTGCTCCAGCATCTCCACCTATTCCGGCTCAACCCGAGCCTCCAACTGACCTACCCATCACTCTTCGCAAAGGTACTCGTTCTTCTAGTAATCCTCATCCCATTTATAATTTTTTGAGCTATCATCGTTTATCTTCTTCCCATTATGCCTTTATCTCTGCCTTATTGTCCATTTCTATTCCTAAAACTGTTCAGGAAGCACTATCCCATCCCGAGTGGCGACAGCTATGCTTGATGAGATGACAGCCCTGTAATCTAACCATACATGGACTCTTGTTTTGTCCCCTCCTGCGAAGTCTACGGTTGGCTGCCGATGGGTTTTCACTGTCAAAGTTGGTCTCGATGGCACAGTGGATCAGTTGAAGGCTCGTCTTGTGGCAAAAGGGTACTCAAATTTATGGTCTCGATTATGGTGATACTTTCTCTCGTGTTGCTAAAATGGCCTCTATTCGTCTCTTTTTGTCGTTGGCTGCCATGCATTGTTGGCCTTTGTATTAGTTAGATATTAAAAATGCATTTTTACATGGTGATTTGGAGGAGGAGATTTATATGGAGCAACCATTAGTGTTTATTGCTCAGGGGGAGTTGGGTCTTGTTTACAAATTGAGGAAGTCGTTATATGGCCTAAAACAGTCTCCTCGAGCTTGGTTTGGGAGGTTCAGCAACGTCATACAGTAGTTTGGTATGGTCCATTGTAAGGTGGACCACTCTGTGTTTTGTAAACATTTATTGTCTAATACGTTCATTTATCTTGTGGTCTACGTTGATGATATTGTAATCACAGGTGATGATCATGAAGGGATCAATGGTCTGAAACAACACTTGTTCCAACAATTCCAAACCAAGGATTTGGGCAGGTTACGATATTTCCTTGGGATTGAAGTTGCTCAATCAAAGACAGGCATTGCCATCTGTCATAAGAAAATATGCACTTGACATTCTGGAAGAAACTGGGATGCTAGATTGTAAGCTAGTCGATACTCTTTTAGATCTGAATGTTAAGCTTATGTCAAATCAGGGGGAGCCATACTCAGACCTAGGCTGATACCGGAGGTTGGTGGAAAAATTGAATTATCTCAGTATGACTAGACCAGATATATCCTTCACTGTTAGTGTTGTAAGCCAGTTCCTTAACTCCCCTTGTGATAGTCATTGGGATGCAGTAGTTCGCATCTTACGATATATCAAGGGGTCACCTGGAAAGGGGCTAATCTATGACAACAGAGGCCACACAGAAATTGTTGCCTACACAAATGAAAATAGGAGGTCAATTTTTGGATATTGTGTTTTCATTGGGGGCAATCTTATTTCTTGGAAGAGAAAAAAGCAGAATGTAGTCACGAGATCAAGTGCAGAAGCAGAATACCGAGCCATGGCCCTCACAAGATGTGAACTTATATGGCTAAAACATTTACTTCAAGAGTTGAAGTTTTGCGAGATAGGCTCTATGAAACTGATTTGTGATAATCAAGCAGTTTTGCACATTGCTTCCAATCCTGTTTTTCATGAAAGAACTAAGCATATAGAAATTAATTGTCATTTCATTCGAGAAAAGCTTTTTTTAGGGGAGATCAATACTTCATTTGTAAACTCTAATGGTCAACTTGTAGATATTCTCATCAAGGCTCTGCGGGGTCCGAGGATTACATACATATGTAACAAGCTTGGTGCTTATGATGTATATGTACCAGCTTGAGGGGGAGTGTTGATTATTGTATATTCTAATTGTATATTCTAATTTGATTGTGATTAGATTAGGATTATATTTTGATTTTTTCTGTTTAGTTAACTATATCCCTATAGTTTAGGAAACTCCTATTATTTTGGGATATTGATTGATTCCTTTTGTAATTACTTGCTGTATATTGTTGTATATATTGAATGAGAGCTAAGAGGATTTCTTTCAAGCAATTCTAGCATATCAAGTTCTTCATATAGTAAGCCTCTTCCTGGTGCTCCTTTAATGTAACAGAGTATTCAAACAACAGCATCCCAGTGAGAGTCACATGGAGAATAGAGGAATTAGCTTACCACACTCACAACAAAAGAGATATCTGGTCTAGTTACTGTGAGATAATTCAATTTTCCAACCAACCTTCGGTAATGTCCAAGATCCACTAGTGGCTCCCCTTGTCCTGGTAGAAGCTTGACATTAGGACCCGTCGGTGTATCAATGAGTTCGCACCCTAACATACCAGTTTCTTCTAAGATATCCAAGCCATATTTCCTCTAGGAGATAAAAATGTCATGTCTAGACTGTGCCACCTCGATACCTAGGAAATAACGGAGCTCACCAAGGTCTTTGGTCTGAAAATGAGTGAATAACAATTTTGCTTTAATTGTTCAATGCCAACTTGGTCATTCCCAGTAATGACAATGTCATCTACATAAGCCACAAGGTAAATGCATTGATTAGGAGATTGATGCCGATAGAAAACAGAATGATCGGCTTCACTGCGAATCATGTTGAAGGCCTGAACAACTACACTGAATCAACCAAACCAAGCCTGAGGAGACTGTTTTAGGCCATACAAGGACTTGTGAAGTTTGCACACCAATCTAGACTCCCCCTGAGCAACAAAGTCAGGCGGTTGCTCCATATAAACCTCTTGTAAATAACCATGTAAGAAGGCATTCTTTTTGTCTAGCTGGTAGAGAGGCCAATGGCAAACAACAACTATGGCGAGGAAAAGAAGTACAAAGGCAATCTTAGCAACTGGAGAGAAGGTGTCGCCATAATCAAGACCAAAGATTTGAGTGTAGAATTTGGCGACTAAATGAGCCTTCAATCGATCAATGGAGATATCTGGTCCAACTTTAACAGTAAACACCCATCTACAACCAACAATAGATTTGCCTGCTAGTTTAGGAACTAGCTTCCATGTGCCATTAGAATGTAAGGCAAACATCTCATCCATCATCGCCTGGCGCCAACCTGAATGAGACAGTTCTTCACCTGTGGTTTTAGGAATGGAAACAGAAGACAGACTCGAAACAAAGGTGTAATGTTGTGAAGAAAGACGGTCATAATTAAGAAAAGCATAAAGCGGATGAGGGTTACGAGTAAAACGTTTACCTTTCCAGGAGCAATAGGTGAGCTATCTGATGCAGTAACCAAGGCGGAGGGAACGACTGGTGATGAGTCATCTAGAACTTCCTCTAGAATAGGGTTGGCACCAGCAGGCGGTCGTGGTCGACGTTGAAAAGTAACTAGTGGACGAGAAGGACCATGGGCAGACACCGAAGCAAGAACAGGAGTAGGATTACTGCTGGAATCAATAGGAGGACTGTAGATAGGAACAGGAAGGATTGTGTTTACCTAGGAAGCATCTACAGGTAAAGAATAAAAGGGTTGCTAGTCGAAAAATGTAACATCAGCAGACACAACATAGTGACCTAAATCGGGAGAGTAGCAACAATAACCTTTCTGAAGACAAGAGTATCCAAGGAAAAGACACTTGAAGGCTTTGGCAATGAGCTTGTCCTTTCCTGGAGTAACATTGTGGACAAAACAAGTACAGCCAAACACATGAGGAGACACAGGATAAACAGATGTATTAGGAAATAACAGTGTATGGGACTTGGTCATTTAGAATAGAGGAAGGCATGTGGTTTATCAAATAACAAGATGTAAGAACAGCATCCCCCCAAAAACGGATTAGAATATTCATATGTAAGACTAAAGTCTTGGCTGTTTCAATTAAATGTCGATTTTTGCGTTTAGCCACTCCATTTTGTTGTAGAGTATGAAGACAAGTTGTTTGATGCAAGATACCTTGTTTAGCCATGAATTCCTGAAAATTAGAAGACAAATATTCGCGTGCATTGTCACTACGCAGAATATGGATAGTTTTCCCAAACTGAATATAAATTTCAGCACAAAACTTTTGAAATATAAAAAATAATTCAGAATGATTTTTCATTAAAAAGACCCAAGTGCAACGAGAATAATCATCAATAAAGGTTACAAAATATTAAAATCCTAAACTAGAACTGACACGACTAGGTCCCCATATATTTGAAGGAATTAAGGAGAAGGTTGAATCAGCTCTTTTATTGACTCGATCAGGAAAGGATGCATGGGTGTGCTTCCCTGTTTGACAAGACTCATAATCTAAAGACTGTAAACTAGACAAGTGAGGAACCATCTTTTGGAGCATGGAAAGACTTGGATGTCCAAGACGACTGTGAATGAGGTTAGGAGAATCTGTCATGGTACATGCCACTGGAGAACTAGGCACAACAAGATGGTAAAGTCTTCGTGACTCACGACCGACTCCAATCGTCCTCCCTATACCCTGATCCTACACAAGAATAGAGTGTTTAGTGAAGGTAATGGAACAATTAAGGGTGTGAACGAACTGACTAACAAATATCAAATTGAAAAGATAGTCAGGTACATAAAGAACAAATGTTAAGGGTAGAAAGGGACATGGCCGAACTTGGCCAATACTGATGACGACAGTTTTGGTTCCATTAGCAAGAGTAACAAGGGGTAATTTAGTGGAGTAGGTAAAAGAGGTGAGAAGATCCTTATTATCACAGAGGTGATAAGAAGCACCAGAGTCAATTATATATGGCCCAAGAGATTACTGAGATAAACAGACAGTGGGATTACAGTTTGTTCAACCGAAACCTGTGAAGATGCCTTAAAGCGAAAGAAGGCCTCATAATTTGCATTAGGAATGGTCACGCCAAAGGTGGACAATGATGATTCAATCTAAGCAAAATTAGCGGATGTTGGTTTACCATGTTTCACCCACCAATGCTCCTCCAAATGTTCCAACTTGTTACAATGTGGCCTGCTGCTGCCACCACGACCACGACCACTACCACTACCAAAGTTATTAACTTGGTAGACAAGAGCAGCAGACTATGGTATGGTTGCTGAAGTAGGTGCTAGTGGTGCCATATCAGAGGTATTCAACAATCGTTGAAAGGTCAGAGACAATGTAGGACTATCAGCACCAGTTAAGATTTGTTGACGAACATTCTCCAATTCCGGTGGAAGGGTAAAGAGGATAAAAACCGTAAAGAACCATTCCTGTTGCTTCTTGTGCTCAGACTGATTCTTAGGGTGAGGCATCATAGTAGCAAATTCTTGCATCAATGAACGCACCTTGCCAAGGAAGGATTCCATACAAGTATCATGTTGCTTACGCAAGCTCTTCATACTAGAGATAATACGGTAGAGATGTTGTATGTCATTAGCGTAGCAGTCTTAGGCTTCTTTCCACACCCCATAGCAAGTTTCGAATGGTTGGAAAAGATCCACGATCTCAGGATCAATGGACAACCAGAGGACACTTAGAAGTTGTGCATCAAGCTTCTTCCATTCAGAAAGATCAGCCTGTGGGACATCTGCAAGTTTCGTGGTAAGATGTTATGACTGCCCCTATCCTGCAAACCAAACCTTTACAGAAGTCGCCCAAGATTTGTAAGTGGCTAACCCGGTCAATTTTTTAGTTGCAATTGACGGGACGTTGATGTTGGTCAACACGACGGGGCCTTTGGAATTAGAAGAAGCAGATGAGTGTCCCAAAACGCTTGAGACAACATCGCCCATTCTGAGAAAACAAAGTAAGATGACTAAAAAATAAAGGAAACACCTAGAATAGGTCCAAAAAAGACTAGGCAGGCCTGGAATCAACAAAACGCAGCAAGGGAACGTAGCAAAATGCCCAAAAATACAGTGGCTGAGGCACCCACGATCTGAAACACCACAGAAACGGCCAAGATGAGACCCGAAAAGGCTTGGGACGTCTTCTATAGTGAATTTAGACCAAGTCTGTGGAAGAACGGCGCCAAAAAGAGCTCCCACGCTCTCTAACGTGTCAGCGCGTGGATTCTGGTGCAACAGAGAGTGGCGGCGCGATTTTCGAGATCTGGATGGTGGGGATGGTGTGATTCTAATGTAATGGGTTTCACACCCAAATCTAAAGGTCGAACGGTCTCCCGAAAGTGACATCGCCGAAAAATCTACCGGAAAGAGGCCTAATTCCTAAGTTTTGTTCTTTTCTAATGCCTCCATTTCCACATTCATAGTGTTGATTATAATTGATTGCTGGTAGCTGTTTTAGTGCTTTATTAGTTGTATGTGTTGGTGCTTTAGTTAGCTGTGTTTGTGCTTTAGTTAGCTGTGATTAGTTGTATGTATTAGTTGTCAAAAGAGTTAGCTGTGTTAGTGCTTTAGTTAGCTGTGATTAGTTGTATGTGTCTGTTGTCAAAAGATTGTTCTTGTATATATATATAGGTGACTAATCATGTCTAATAACACACAAGAATTATTTCCTAAAACATTTCTACATTCAAGTTAGTATCAGAGAGTAACTGGTTCGATCCAGGGACTCTATTTTTGGGGTTACAGTTGCTATCAAAGCGCTGACCCAACTGGTTCGTTCTTATTGCTCTGTTTTACGTCCTGTTACTCTGTTTTTTGTTTGGCTCGTCCCTGTTTCGGGTTTCAGCGGCAGTCAAGCTTTGACCCACTATTTATAATTGTCCGGTGCCCAAAGTGACACCAGGGATCACCTCAGATTCTGCCGACCGGCCGCCTATCCAAGCGCCGCCTCCACGCGCCCTCATGCGCCGTCTTCAGCAACTTCATTTTCCGGCGCATGTGATCCACGCGCCACCCTCCCGGACGCCGTTGACGTCGCCAATTCCGCCGTTGTGTTTGTCGGCTCCTCCTTGTTCTATTTTGCCTCTGTTTGCCTTCTGGGTTTGACAGTAAGGCTGCCCCTCTTTGAGTCCCGTGTGCCTTCCTTCTTGTTTCTGGTACAATCTGTCATTTTCTGGGTCAGGCTCTTCTTCCATGGCTGAATCTACTAAGAAAAGTCTGATTTCCTTCGCATTTTCTGGGTCCCCCATCATTACTACCAAGAAGTTGAATGGTAAGAATTATTTGAATTGGCGTAATGCTGTGGATATATGGTTCCTGGGTCAAGGATTGTCTGACCATCTCAATAAAAAAGGTACTGATATTGCTGAAATTGAGAAGCACAAGTGGCAACGGGCAGATTATCAGCTTGTATCATTGGTATGGCAGTCTATTGAACCAAGATTGATGGTTCATTCCGTCCTTACAAGACATGTTACGAAATTTGGAATAAGGCTCAAACTGTTTATGCTAATGATATACAGCGGCTGTATGAGATGATTCAGAGTTTGGCGACAATGCAAATGATTGATCTTGACTTGCCCTCCTATCTGAATAAAGCGCAATCCATTTGTGAAGAGATTAAATTGATAATGGTTAATGATGATGCACAAAAGATGTCCGGTAAGCTTGATAACATGCTTATGGTATTTGTTCTTCATGGCCTCCACAAAGACTTTGAATCTATTCGGAATCAGACTTTGACAAATCCTAATATTCCTACGGTAGAGGAACTAATTGATCATTTGCTTCAAGTTCCTTCTCCGACAGCTTCCCTTGATTTTCAAACAGCATCTGAGTCTTCAGTTTTTGTCTCAACTGATCGAGGAGGCCGAAATCGTGGTCGTAGAGGTGGTGGTCGTGGTAGAGGTGGTAGAGGTAATTTATACTGTTCTTACTGTAAGCGAGATGGACATACTCAAGATCGATGTTATTCCCTACATGGATTCCCAAATAAAATTGCCCATGTAGCCCAGTCTCTTGAACCAGCTGTTGAGAACAAGATTGAGTCCGAAAAAGATCATCTACTTTCTGCCAATGAGTATAAGGAGTATCTTCACTTCAAAGCCACTCAACAAGCTTCTTCCTCTTCGGATACCGTTGCTCACAGTGGTAATTCTACAATTTGTCTCTCTCAATCTGCATCTGTTGGATCCTGGATTTTAGACTCTGGTGCTTCTGATCACTTAGCTGGTAATCCTTCTCTTTTCTCTAACTTGTCATACCCTAAAACATCTCACAATATTACTCTTGCCGATGGGTCTAAGGCACATGCCGCTGGTATTGGTCAAGCTTCACCTCTTCCATCCTTACCTTTAAATTCAGTCTTGTTTGTACCTGGTTGTCCTTTTAATTTAATTTCAATCAGCCAAATTACTCGCGCTTTAAATTGTTCCACAACTTTTAATTCTGATTCCTTTCTTATATAGGACCGGAGTACGGGACAAACGATTGGAGCTGGATCTGAATCACGAGGTCTCTACTACCTTCAACCTTCCTCTTCCACTATATGTGTTGTTTCAGAGTCTGCCGATCTCCTGCATCGTCGTCTGGGTCATCCAAGTTTGGACAAATTAAAGCAGATGGTTCCTTCGCTTTCACATCTGAAAACCTTAAATTGTGAGTCATGTCCACTTGGAAAACATGTTAGAGTATCTTTTCCTAGTAGTATCCATCGTCGAACTATGTCTCCTTTTGATCTTGTTCATTCTGATGTTTGGGGTCCCTGTCGTGTTCCTTCTGTTTCCGGATATAGGTATTATGTTACCTTTATTGATGATTTTTCACGATGTACTTGGTTATTTTTAATGAAAGATCGTTCTGAATTATTTAATGCTTTTCAAACCTTTTGTTCTGAAATTAAGTATCAGTTTGGTAAAACAATTCATGTTTTGCGCAGTGATAATGCAAAAGAATATTTTTCTATGTCTTTTAAATCCTTTCTGAGTTTGCATGGTATCATACATCAGTCCAGTTGTCCTCACACCACAACAGAATAGTGTGGCTGAACGAAAACATCGTCATCTTGTTGATACAGCTCGGACTCTCTTAATAAATGCTAATGCACCCTTGAAGTTTTGGGGTGACGCTGTTCTTACAGCTTGTTATCTGATAAATCGAATGTCATCTTCCGTTTTGGTAATAAAATTCCTCACTCCATTTTATTTCCTAAAGATCCTTTTTATGTTGTTCCCCCTCGTGTGTTTGGTTCCACTTGTTTTGTTCATAATCTCTCTCCTGACCACGATAAATTGTCTGCTCGGGCTGTTAAATGTATCTTTCTTGAGTATTCTCGAGTTCAGAAGGGATATCGATGCTATTCTCCCTCTACACATCGCTTTTATGTATCTGCAAATGTTACATTCTTTGAGGATACCCCTTTTTTTGTCACATCCGCTATCATCTCAGATCCTATCCCCGACTCTACTTTATCTTAGGTACTACCCATTCCTCTTTTTACACCACCTGTCTCTCATTCTCCAACTCCACAGTCACAGGATGACCGTCCATTGCGTCGATTTGGTATTACTTACGAGCGTCGGAATCCTGACGTACCTACCATCACACCTACTATTGATTCTCATGATTCAGTTCCTGCTCCAATCACTTCCCCTACTGCGGTCCCACCTGACACTTCTGCTGACCTACCTATTGCAATCCGTAAAGGTAAACGCTCTACACTCGATCCTCATCCAATTTATAGTTTTTTGAGTTACCATCGATTACCTCCTTCCCATTGTGTCTTTGTGACTGCTTTGTCATCTGTTACCATTCCTAAGAATGTTCAGGAAACCCTATCTCATCCAGGATGACGACAGGCAATGATTGATGAGATGACTGCTTTGGAATCTAATAATACTTGGATTCTTGTTTCACCTCCTCCTAGGAAATCTACAGTTGGCTGTCGATGGGTATTTACTGTTAAAGTTGGCCCTGATGGATAGGTGGACCGACTGAAAGCCTGGGTGGCAGCTAAGGGATACACTCAAATTTATGGTTTGGATTACAGTAATACTTTTTCTCCTGTTGCTAAAATGGCATCTGTTCATTTGTTCTTGTCTATGGCTGCCATGAGACGCTGGCCCTTGTATTAGCTAGATATTAAAAATGCCTTCTTACATGGTGATTTGGAGGAGGAGATCTATATGGAGCAACCACCTGGGTTTATTGCTCAGGGGGAGTCAGATCTTGTTTGCAGGCTACAAAAGTCCTTATATGGCTTAAAATAGTCACCTCGTGCTTGGTTTGGGAAGTTTAGTAAAGTCATTCAGCAGTTTGGCATGATTCGTTGCGAGGCAGACCATTCTGTATTCTTTAAATGCTCACCATTGAATAAACTTACTTATCTTGTGGTGTATGTGGATGATATTGTCATTACAGGTGATGATCAAGAAGGCATCAAGAAATTGAAGCAATACATGTTTAAACATTTTAAAACTAAAGATCTTGGACGATTGCGATACTTTCTTGGGATTGAAGTAGCCCAATCAAGAATAGGAATTGCTATTTCTCAAAGGAAATATACTCTTGATATTTTGGAAGAAACAGGAATGCTTGATTGTAAACCTGTTGATACTCCTATAGACCCAAATGTGAAGCTTCTACCTAATCAGGGGGAGCCCTATCCTGATCCAGGAAGATATAGAAGATTAGTTGGGAAATTAAATTATCTCACCATGACTCGACCAGATCATGCTTTTCCAGTCAGTATTGTAAGTCAGTTTCTTAACTCACCATGTGATAGTCATTGGAATGCAGTTGTGCAGATCCTAAGATACATCAAGGGATCACCCAGTAAAGGGCTTGTTTATATGGACAGAGGTCATACTAATATCATTGGATATACAGATGCAGATTGGGCAGGTGATGCTAGTGACAGGAAGTCTACTTCAGGCTACTGTGTGCTTATTGGAGGTAACTTGATTTCATGGAAAAGCAAGAAACAGACCGTTGTCGCAAGATCAAGCACAGAAGCAAAGTATCGTTCTATGGCTAATACTATTTGTGAACTCTTGTGGCTAAAATATTTGCTCCAAGAATTGAAGTTTTGTGAGATAGGTCCTATGGAACTTGCTTGTGATAACCAATCAGCTTTGTATCTTTCTTCAAATTCAATTTTTCATGAAAGGACTAAACATATAGAAGTTGATTGTCACTTCATCAGATAAAAGATCCTTTCAGGCATCATTAAAACTTCTTTTGTGGGTACTAAAGATCAACTGGCAAACATGATGACTAAGTCCTTACGAGGACCTAGGATAACATACATATGTAACAAGCTGGTTGCATCAGACATATATGCTCCAGCTTGAGGGGAAGTGTTGATTATAATTGATTACTGGCAGCTATTTTAGTGCTTTATTAGTTGTATGTGTTGGTGCTTTAGTTAGCTGTGTTAGTGCTTTAGTTAGCTATGATTAGTTGTATGTATTACTTGTCAAAAGAGTTATGTGTTAGTGCTTTAGTTAGCTGCGATTAGTTGTATGTGTCTGTTGTCAAAAGATTGTTCTTGTATATATATATAGGTGACTGATCATGTCTAATAACACACAAGAATTATTTCCTAAAACATTTCTACATTCAAGTCAAAGCTTGTTTCTATTTTTCATTGGACAAAGCCTCAGATAGGGTGGTAGGGAATAATGGTATTTAGGCTGACTAGAAAGGCCCTATGTGATGGTGAGAATTTTTTGAAGGACATGAAGTGTGCAAGAAGGTATAGTGGTCATTTAGTGCACTCTCTTGCTCTTTTTTCTAATGGCTATTGGCAGGTTTTGGTCATCATTATCCACATGAAGTTCAGTTTAATTTTGTAAAGATGAGTTAGAAATTATTACCTCATTCAAAGGCTCACAGATGGACTCTTGGACCTGCATAGGTTCTGGGATGACCATCTTCTTCCTTGTGAACACTTTGCCTTTGCCAAATCTCAGATTTTCAAGAACAAGGTTTGTTTGTGGTTTTTCAAGCACGAGTTCAGGTGCAGTTTCAGGCACAAGTGCAGTTTCAAGTGAATTTTCAGGGGTATGGTTGGACATAGATGTGCAAGGAGGGTCTTTAGATACTGGCAGCAATGACAAGTCCAAATCCAGCAAAAAACTCTACTTATCTTCCCTTGAATTCTCCCCCTGAAGATAAGGTTGAGTGAAATAAGGCTCCTGTTCATGGAATGTGACATCCATTGATACATAGAATTTTTTGGATGGAGGATGATAGCACTTATACCCTTTCTAAGTTGTAGAATAACCCACAAAGACACATTTTAGGGCCTTTGGGTCAAGTTCCCCCTGTTTTGACTGTGGACATGAACAAAAGAAACACATCCAAAAATCCTAGGGACAAGGTTATTTGAAGTGTGTAGGTTTGGGTAGAAAATTGAGAGAATGTCCATCGGGCTCTTCAATCCCAAAACTTGAGTAGGCAAACAATTTATGAGACGGGTGGCTGTGAGAACGACTTCCGCCCAAAAGGACTTTGGGACATTTTTTTGGAACAGAAGGGCTTAGGTTTTTTCCAGGAGATCACCATTTTTCCTTTCTACTACCTTGTTTTGTTGTGGGGTATTGACACAAGATGATTCATGTACGATTCCCTCTTTCTGAAAAAAAAAGGTTAAGGGTGTGGTTAAAATAATCCCTTGTATTATCTTATCTAAATCTCTTGACAGTAACCCCAAACTGATTTTTTATCACAGAACTGAAATTTGGAAGGGTAGTACTAACATCAGATTTGTGTTTGATCAAGAAAACCCATGTAACACAAGTGCAAGTCATCAATAAAGGAGACAAACCATCTTGCCCCATAAACATTAGGAATGGTAGATGGACCCCAAATGTCACTGTGAATGAGGTAAAATGGAACAGAACTGCATTTATTACTAATTGGAAAGGGTATGCGTTTGTGTTTAGCAAGCTCACACACTTCACAATGGAAATTTTCAACACTCAGACCTCTAAACAAGGAGGGAAAAAGGATTTTAATAATTCTAAAGGATGGATGTCCAAGTCTGTTTTGGTGAAGCCAAATCTTTTCTTTATTGACTGAAACAGATTTTGAACTGAAGAAATGGTGCAATTTGTTTTGCATTGGTGTTTCAAGGTAGTAGAGGCCATCCTATTCCCTAGCACGTCCAATCATCCTCCTCGAATCCTTGTCCTGAAAAACACAATAATTGTTGTGAAAAATCACAATACAACCTAAGTCTAGAGTGAGTTTGTGTATAGAGACAAGATTTGTGGATAGTCTAGGGACATGAAGAACATTTTTTAAGGTTACTAATGGAATGATTTTTACATCCCCTATGCCTGCAACAGTGGTCAAAGACCCATTAGAAGTGGCTATTTTCTTACTGCTTGGACAAGGAGAATAGGTGGAAAAATTATTGGATGTGTGCGTCATACGGTCAGTAGCTCCTGAGTCTACAATCCATGAATTGGTAATGGTTGTACCTGAGGCACTTAGTCCAATTGAAAGAGGAAACTTACCTGAATATGCCGAAGAACAAGTACCTAAAGGCTTCTCAAGGTTGCTAATGAGTAATCTCACCCTCTCAATCTCTTCTTGGTTGAGATTGCCCAATTCTTGTGATGTTGATGCACCTTGTGACTCTCTAGACTGTTGAGATTGAATATCCTTCATATCTTTGCTCTCTAGGCAATTAAGGCCTCAAGTATTTCGAACAGAAATATCCAGCGATGAAGGTTGGTATCGTCGGCAATGAAGGCCAAATGCAGAGTAGAAATGCAAAGGTAGGTTGGTATCGTTGGCAATGAAGGTCAAATGCAGAGTAGATGCAGAGTAGAAACGTAGAGGTTTCAAAGCGAAGGATTTCGAGGTGGTCCCAAGAAAGAACCACTCTGATACCATGTAGAGAGTATTGTATTATTTCCTTAAGCTGAATGATTACAACTTGGTAGTATATATAGGGGATTACGGAACAACTTTACAGTAATAGCACACTAATCTAGGCCTAGAAAACAAGCTAATCATGTCCTAGAAAATAAACAAGAGTTAAAGCTCTAAAAACAATGATACATGAATCATCAGCCAACTGTCCAAATAAGATAGATATCGCAACAATCCTAATTGATCCTAATTGATTCTAGCATATATACATGATATATTGCTATATTTAAAATATTCTAAACTATTCTAACAGAAATAAAAACCCATCCCAAAAGTAAAAAAGAAGTAAAACAAGATTGCATACAAAAGGCAATCTTAAATTAGTTGGATGAATAAATCAAAATTTATTTTTAAAACTAAAGAAAAGTTCTAGCTTGCTAGTGTGCTGCATTAAAAGATATATACGATAACACTTAAATTAGCCAATTTTGGGCAGTGCCCAGCAATGCTAAACAGACTTGCACATTTTGTCTGGTACAGTACAATGTACAAAGGCAAAATTTTCTATAGATTTTAAGATATACTGCAGTGCTGAAAACTGAAACGAAACTTCTAACATAACTTTTAAGACCTAGCAGAAATATTTGCTCAGACAGCAAATTTTAGAACAACGAGTTAAAAACTTAAAATAAGCCTAAAAATAGCAAGCTATACACAACATAAAGCTAATTACTTCAGATATCTGCCATGTTAATTGTTTTCACATGCCACAAAAAATATGCAGTATGTATTTTACAAGACAGCAAAATGTTTAGATTGCATGTTAAGTATATTGGATAGATGTAACCCTGGATAACATGTGATGTATAGGGTATGTTGTGATACAGGCACATCATGATATATTTTTGTTCTTAAATTGGAAATAGTTATCCAGAAGTTACAAAATTGTCATTCTCCTAAGAAATAATACCTGAGGAAAGCTAGAAATTTCATCCTCCCATACACAGGGCATAAGGCCATCTTTTCCGCCTTGAAAAGCCCGAAGCTCATCTTCAAACCAATCCCTTTTGTACACATAATTTACAGGCAAATCAAGTCAGTTAGAAATCAAGAAAGGATAGGGACATGTGAAATACTAAGCTAGCAGCCTGATAATAACAAGAGTAAATTAGAGGGACCTCTTCTTAGGTTAAGTGAAATGAAAAGACCTCTCCACTTGTTTTCAAAATAAAGACCTATATACATTCTATATAATATCAATCTCCCCTATATTAAATATTCTAAAATTAAAAAGCAAATACCAATATAATTGCTGACATCACTACAATTTTTTCCCATAATGCCCTTCATTTTTAATATATGAGCATCCGTGGCCCTAGCAAAAGAATGGGAAATTTCATAAATTGAAATTCTTTTGAAAATGCAACCTATCAGTATTTTTGGTGTTGATGGTTGTGTCCAATGCTTTGGGATGCAGTCAGTTAACAGAGGGAGAAACAGTTATAGCAAGAGACGAGAGATATAGGCAGGAAGGGGGGGGGGGAGACAGAGTACAAGATGTTATACAAGTTTTCCTTTTTCTTTTTTTTGGATACAAGAATAATGTAAGAGAAACAGGAGAGGTTCATAGAAGGAGCCAAAAAAATCTCCCTAAAGTCAAGATGTTATACAAGTTAAAACCGTTGTCTTTAAAAGTGTAACAGACAAAATCATCCAAAACAACTAAAGCTGTTAAGGGCAAGACTGTAAATGGATTTCTTTCTCTAATAAGCCCCCTCAATGGGCAATGGACATGTCTACTTTAGCTTGCGCTGAAATTTAATTTTAATTAAAATCAAATTATGAATATAGGCGGCCATGATCAAACTATCGAATGCTTGGTCAAAGGCTCTAATACCATGTCCAAGGCCAACTTCCTAAAAGCTTAAGCTATTTCAAGTAACGAATGGTCTTCATATCTAACAAAAAAGAATAGTAAAAAATAGAGTACCAAAAGGCTTTACAAGTTGTGTGTCTACAGATGAGACATTTATTGGTGGGTTCTCTTCAAACATTGAAGATATAGTACATTTAAGTTGTTAGGTCGAGGCTCAAGAATGGTTTTATATCTCTAAACACCCCCCCACACACACACGAGTTGTTTTGGCTTGAAGCATGGACAATGCACAAGTCCATTTTACCTTGTGCTGCAACTCAATTGTATTTAAAAGAATGGGTGTAGCAAAGATCGAACTCTAGACCACGTAGTTACAAAGGCTTTGATACCATGTCAAGGACCAACTCTCCTAAAATCTTAAGCTGTTTTGTGGAGGCTCAAGAATGGTTTTATTTATCTAACAAAGTTCAAGTCGGTCTAAGGTTACGTGTATACACTCAAAAAGTACTACAAATAGAAGAATGGCAAAAATTACAGATTGAATGGCAAAAACAAAATACGAAGAATTTATGTGAATAAATTCATGAACAAGTTATATCTTTTATGGGGGAGGTTGGGAGTTTGGTATAACATTATTTAACAGCATCGCAAGAATGTTGGGTGGACTTGACACTGAATTGCTGGAATCTGGCTCCTCTGTAATCAGTAGTATGGTATTGGACAACTGTAATCAAACTTTAGCCACTCCAAACTTCGCAATTTGTACCAACACAGCCTATGTAGAAAGCCACTAATGTTGATATTGCGATGGAATGAAGATGAGTAATACTGTAATATAGGGTAGAAACAGGGCAACAACAACCCACACACATCACTCTGGCATGAGCAACTTCAAAATAATCCAAAAGGGTAATTTGCTGGAAGCTAAGGTGATATTTAACACTACTGTTTTTTTCACTTTAAACAAGGAATTTTTTCTTTTTTCTAATTTTGCAAACAAGAGGATATCTCCGTAATTTCAAATAACCTCAAGCGGTCAGGGGTCCTTGTAATTTACTCAAATATATAACAAGAGGTACAACTATGTAAAATCACAGAACAGCCAGATAGAGACCTTCCAGGAATCCATGGGCCCAACCATGCATCTCGCTTGTCTAGCAGCAACCTCAAGCACGAGCTCTCCTCACATCCTGAAGCATATCTTATTTTGACATGCAACAACAAATATTTAGATTCATCAATGAATATTATTGAGTTAATAAATTGTTACATAAGAGAAGTAAACGCATAAGTGAAAATCTTTTGACATTTATTAAGAATCAGCTTTTAGTAAAGCATACAATAAGTGAATAAGATGCCTCGAGTCAGCAGAATTGTTTGTTTGTTGTTTAAGTTCCTTGTGAATCAAACCTTCTAAAAGAATATTGTCTTGAAATATTTGTTTTCATCAAAACATAGAAAATTACAAGTGCAAAGGAGGAATACTTTCAGTACACAAGGTTTATAATTATACAAGATACACACGTAGAAAATTGAAATAACATAAGTGAAACTAAAATAAATTTACCAAGCAACAATCCAAGAAACAGCTAACTTCATAATATTGGACTCATTAAGAAAATAGGCAATAGTTAACATCTCATTGACGTGGACCAATTTAAGTAGTAAAGAAATGGCAATATTAGTGTGATTAACGGGGAAAGCAATTGAATCATTGAGTAAAAAAACTATATTTACAAAGAAACATGAGTATAAACTGTCCGTTTATCTGGTTGGAGCAATATGCCAACATTTTCAAGGCAAGTTCACAGCCGTTACAGATTTTATGGGATAGGATTGGGTTTAAGGCATCTCATTTCTGTTCTGTGCATGGTTCTTCTGAGGGAGTGTCCCTATCCTATCACAGAGATTGGAAACCTTAGTTACATTTTCGAGCCTTCAGGGGCTCACTGTTTTCTTTTCTTTTCTTTATTTAGGAAGAAATCTTAGTTTCCTATCAGATTGTATTCTATCCTCTTTCTCTCCGATAGACTTTCTTCTCTCATCAAAGAAATAAAAAAGAGTGTAAATTTCTTTAGTAATTTGTAAGATATAAGTTAGACCAGTTTCAAGTATATTTAGTGAACTGAAACTAAAGCTCCTACAAGTGTTTTTAATTAAGAAACTCATAATGGTAAGAGTATTGTTGCAATATATCGTTGTAATATATCAGCATTAATATCAGATATATACAGATATTGTTTTATTCTTGTTTTTATTAGGGCTGATTTTTCTCCCTTATTTTTAGGATGTCAATCAATGACTTTAACTTATATATTGTAACCTTCTCTGTACAAAATTATTCAAGGGAATAATATTCATACATTCCAACCTTTTCTATATGGTATCAACAGCCTAGATCGTTCCTAGGACTTACCTTTGTTTTTCCTTCCGCTGAGCAGCCTTATTGCTGTATCCTATTGCAGCCTTATTGCTGCCTGAGCCCTAAAACCACCACCCGCCACCCGCTGCCGCCGTTTTTTGTCTCACCGCCCTCGCCGGACTGCTTGTCGGCGATTTTCCGGCCATATCCGAAAAGCCCACCCCAAACCAACTCTCCACGTGCCACCACGCGCCGCCCTCCACGCCGCCGTTCATTGTGCGACCACCTCCGTTCTGATCGTCGGCTCCTCCCCATTCATTTCTGACTGTTTTCGGGTCCAACCAGAATGTCTACAGTAGACACCCAGTCCTCCACCATCACTACGCCGCCTCCGGTTGTCGTTCCAACGCCTCCGGTTGCCGTTGCAGCACTAAATCCGCATGATCTTCCAATTTTACACTCTTCTTATCACCTCAATGGTAAGAACTATCTCCAATGGGCCCAGGTTATTCGCACCACTCTCACGGGTCTTCGGAAGTTGTCACATATTGTCGGGGATCCTCTGAAGGCAGATGACCCACAGTTTGGAATTTGGGATGATGAAGATTCTTTGATTATGACTTGGCTATGGAACTCTATGACACCAGATATCAGTAAGAATTGTATGTTTTTTACTTCTGCACGTGAAATTTGGGATAGTTTGAGTCAAACCTATTCTATGAAACAAGATATTGCTTCGTGTTATGAATTAGAAAACAATTTTTAATACCAAGCAAGGATCTCTTTCTGTCACCAATTATTATGGTACTTTGAATGGTTCATGGATTGAGCTGGATCAAAACCAGGATTTAAAGATGAAATGCACTGAGGATTCTGCTACTTTAACCAAGTTTATTGAGCGTGGACGGGTCTTTAAGTTTCTCTCTGGGTTGAATTTTGAGTATGATCCTATTCGGGTTCAGATTTTAGGTAAGGACAAGCTTCCTTCTCTCTCCGAGGTGTTTTACACAGTTAGGGGAGAAGAGAGTCGTCGGGCTGTCATGTTGAATAATGGTAATTCAAGTGATGGTTCTGCTTTGGCCACTAGCAAAGGTCCTATTGGTGGGTTATCATCTGAAAAGTCGGGATCATCCTCTTGGAAGTCGTCCGCCAAACGTGACGAGCGCTGGTGTCCTTATTTCAAGAAGTCTGATCACACTAAGGACACTTGTTTTAAACTCCATGGCAGAGACAAGGTTCTTGGACGCTCTGGGGGCTTTAAAGGCTGTCAACAAAGGCAAGTTAATCAAACAGTATCCGACTTGGTTATTGAGGGTGAAGGGGTATCTGCATCACCATCTGGGGAGGCAATTCCGGTGCTTAGTAAAGACGAGCTAGATCGTTTGCGCACTCTCTTGGATTCTATGAGTAAGCATTCTAGCACTTGTTCTCTAACCATGACTGGTAAGAATTTAAGTTCATTATCCTTTAATGTTTCTAGTACTGTATCTGAGGATCTCTGGATTATTGACTCTGGTGCTACTGATCATAGACCCCTCATCCCTCATATTTTTCCACTTACTCTACATTATCTGGAAAGCATCACATCACGGTTGCTAGTGGATCCCATGTCCCTGTTTCAGGATGTGGTACTATTTCACTTCAACCTTCCCTTCCTTTACATAATGTGCTTCATGTCCCTCATTTGTCAAATAACCTTATTTCTATTCATAAACTTACCAGAAATTTAAACTGTACAGTGACCTTCTTTCCCTCATTGTGTGTTTCAGGATCTTACCACGAGGAGGACCATTGGGGTTGCTAAGGAACAGGGAGGGTTATATGTTCTACATCGGACTCATGGTAGTACCAGTCAAACGGTGTCCACATCCAGTCATGCGACAAGTTCAGATTCCGCTGCATCTCAGATATGGCTTCACCACAAACGCCTTGGTCATCTTCCTTTCAGTCATCTTAGGTCGTTATTTCCACAATTGTTTAAAAATGAGTCTGTTGAGTCTTTTCTTTGTGATGTTTGTCAGTTTGTAAAACACCATCGCACAACTTTTTCTCCAAGTAATAATAAAAGTATTGAACCTTTTGATCTTATTCATTCTGATGTGTGGGGACTTTCCTATACTTCTAATATATCTGGTGCAAAATGGTTTGTTTCTTTTATTGATGACTACACTAGGGTCACATGGATATTTCTTATGAAAGATAAATCTGAAGTGTTTCAAATATTCTTGAATTTCTATCGCATGATTCAAACCCAGTTTGGAAAATCTATAAAAAGGTTACGATCTGATAATGGCAAGGAATATGTGAATCAACATTTCACAAAATTCCATAAAGAACATGGTGTGTTACATGAGTTAACTTGTGTTTATACCCCCTAACAAAATGAGGTTGCAAAAAGGAGGAACCGTCATCTCCTAGAAATTGCAAGAGCACTTCTATTCCAAATGTCTGTCCCTAAGTCTTATTGGGGGGAAGCTGTCTTAACTGCCGCATACTTGATAAACAGATTGCCCCCCCGTGTCTTGGATGGTCTTAGTCCTGTGCAACTCATGACTTCCTTCTTCCCTTCCGTTCCTACCATGAGGAATCTCATATGCCGTGTCTTTGGTTGTGTTGCCTTTGTTCATGTCCATAGTCAATATTGCGGTAAGTTGGATCCTAGGGCTGTCAAATGTATCTTCATAGGGTATGCACCAGACAAAAAAGGGTACAAATGCTATCATCCTCAAAGTCGTCGTGTCTGTCTCCATGGATGTCACTTTTCATGAATCCGAGTCTTTTCACCTTCATCCTCAGCTTCGGGGGGAGAGTGGTCAAGAAGCTGAGTCTCTTGAGTCATCTTTTGTTCCTCTTCTGGATGAATCTATTGAGTCATCTGTCCCTCCTCTGATGAAGGATGTGGCATCATCTTCTGGTACTTCAGAGACACCAAAAGAATCAATATCTGTTCCTATAGATCGATACAAGCAGGTGTATTATCGGAAAAAACCCAACCTGGTCCAACAGCAGCTTCAGTCGCCCGAACCAGAGGTAAGCATTCCTGATTTTGAGCCTTTGAATAGTCATTTACATGATATTTGTGAACCTAACCCCGATGACTTGCAAATAGCCTCAAGAAAAGCCAGAAGAACTTGTGCAAAATATCCTATATCTCAGTTTGTGTCCACTAAAAACCTATCAGTATAGCATCGGAGTTTTATTTCAGTAATTGATTCTACCAGAGTCCCTACTTCAGTACAAGAAGCATTAATGGATAAGAATTGGGTTCAAGTCATGCATGAAGAAATGAGTGCTTTGAACAAGAATGAGACCTGGAAAATTGTTGAGAAGCCAAAGGACAAAAGGATAGTTGGGTGCAAATGGATTTACACAGTGAAATATCGGTCTGATGGTACTCTAGACAGTTACAAAGCAAGACTGGATGCAAAAGGGTACACTCAGACATATGGGATTGATTATGAGGAAACTTTTGCCCCAATAGCAAAGATGAACACAATCAGGATCATTCTCTCCTTGGCAGCACACTTTGGATGGGACTTGCACCAATTTGATGTTAAAAATGCTTTTCTCCATGGGAATTTGGAAGAGGAAGTATATATGGACATCCCACCAGGATATGAACCTACCGGTGGAGGGAATATGGTGTGCAAGTTAAGGAAGGCCTTATATGGACTCAAAAAGTCTCCTCGTGCTTGGTTTAGGAGGTTCACGAATACTATGGTGTCCTTAGGTTATAGGCAGAGCCAGGGAGATCATACCCTCTTTATAAAACATTCCAAAGAAGGCAAGCTTACACTTCTTCTGGTTTATGTTGATGACATGATCATTGCTGGTGATGATGAGGTTGAGAAACAGGTCTTAAAAGAAAAATTAGCTGCACAGTTTGAAATGAAGGACTTGGGGAAGCTGAAGTACTTCCTTGGGATAGAGGTTGCCTATTCCAAACAAGGCATCTTTATTTCCCAAAGGAAATATGTCCTGGATCTTCTTAAGGAAACAGGTAAGCTAGGTTGCAAAACCACAGGGGCACCTATTGAACAAAATCACAGGATTGGAAACAATGAGGAGAGCCCAAGGGTGGATAAGGCACAATATCAAAGACTTGTGGGAAAACTGATATATTTGTCTCACACTAGACCAGACATAGCCTATGCTGTCAGTGTGGTTAGTCAGTTCATGCATGATCCTCGTGAGAGACATATGCTAGCTGTGAATAGAATTCTTCAGTATTTGAAGACAAGCCCGGGAAGAGGACTTCTATTTCGGAGAGAACAAAAATTGACCATTGAAACCTATACAAATGCAGATTATGCCGGGTCAGTTGTAGACAGGCGGTCTACCTCTGGTTACTGCATGTTTTTAGGAGGAAACTTGGTGACTTGGAGAAGTATGAAACAGAATGTTGTTGCAAGGTCAAGTGCAGAGGCTGAATTTCGAGCCATGGCACAAGGAATTTGTGAACTGTTATGGATGAGAATCATACTCGATGATCTCAGAATAAAGTATGAAGCTCTTATGAGGTTACTGTGTGATAATAAGTCTACAATCAGCATTGCTCACAACCCGGTTCAACATGATCGGACAAAGCATATAGAGATTGATCGTCATTTTATCAAGAAAAAATTAGATGATGGCCTTATAACTACAAAATACGTCCCTTCAGAGCACCAATTAGCAAATGTTTTCACTAAGGGGCTTCCCACAGAGCGATTTCAAGATCTTACTTGCAAGCTGGGAATGATAGATATTCACTCACCAGCTTGAGGGGGAGTGTTGTAATATATCGTTGTAATATATCAGCATTAATATCAGATATGTACAAATATGTTTTTATTCTTGTTTTTATTAGGGCTGATTTTTCTCCCTTATTTTTAGGATAGAAATCAATGGCTTTAGCCTATATATTGTAACCTTCTCTGTACACAATTATTCAAAGGAATAATATTCATAAATTCCAACCTTTTCTATAATTATTAAAAATATTCTGAGAAAGAAACTTAAAAAAGGGCAACATCTTTTGGAAAAATAAAGAAGAGAAGTACAAACAAAGTAACTACTGTTAAGAGTCTCACAATGTCTGCCTCAATATTTCGGTTGTGGTTTATATATCTTTTGGGCCACTCCACTTAATGCCGATTGGTTTTAGGTTGGAATCTCACATGGTATCAAAGACAAGATCTCATTTTCCTTCGCCTACTTCCTAGGCTTGTTCCGCCTACTTCGCTAGGCATATGTGGAGGGGGGTATTAAGAGTCTCACATTGTCTGCCTCAATATTTCAGGTGCAGTTTATATATCTGTTAGTTTTAGGTTGGAATCTCACAACTATAAAAGAAACAACCATGGAAAGCGCCAAAAAAGTTAAAAAGAGAAGTAATGAAATGGACCATCAAATGTATCTGAAAGAGTCCCCTCATTTAAAATTTTAAATCAATACTGAGGCCATCTGCAATTCTGGTTCTTCAACAGCTCTTCATTTTTGGTGGTATGAATTAAGGAAGAAAAAAACTCAGCCATGGCTTATTCTTAAGTAGGAGAAGCATATATGTCATGATTCCCTCTTACCTTTATGCTCTTGTTCATTTTATTTCAATGTGTTGAGAAGCAGGTTTAGCAGAGGGAATAAGCGTCATTTGGGATGGAAAAACACATATTTCCATATCCAATTGTTCAGGCCAAAATTCACGGCACTTTTATGTGACCTTAGAAGAACCCACCAGAGGAAGTCATTAGCATGCTCCAGCTTCTTAAGTTGAATAGCATTTTCAATGCGTAAAAAGGAGGGGCGGATTAAAGGAAGGAATTATAGGTAAAATATTCTAGTTTAAGAACAATTAATCACTCAATTAGTTAACAATGTTCAAAGGGTTGTTAATCACTAACCACTCCTTAACAGAGTTAACTGTTCTTAAACTGGAAATATTTCTGCCAATAATTCCTTTTCTGTAATTCTTTTCCCTAAAAATGTATCTTTTCTGGCCAAATTGTGTGCACTATCTTATAGTGAGAATTCCAAATACGGAACTCTAGTTAAAAATATATACCATGAAGGAAAAAAAATTGCTTTGAAGCAATTAATATGTACAGTATACTGGCTTAAATAACTGTTGAAGAATTACGGGTTTAGGGTCAGGGAAAGGAAAAGAGAGAAAGACAGCTAACAAGGATGACTAAATTGAGAAACTGGAAAACTCCTGCTCTCGTACCTGTAACACCCTTGGTCGCACCTTTCTAGCTGGCCAAAACGGCAAGTTACGGGGACGACTCCTATTCCCAGACCTATGACACCCTTGGTCGCGCCTTGCTGGCCGGCTGCAACACACCCAGTCCCAAGTCCGAGTGTTATTATTCCATCTTAGTAAATATTTCTGTCAAGAGTTCCTCTTTTGGAATTCTGCGTAACTTATTTTGCCAAATTTTGCCCAATTCCCAAGGGTGGACCATTTTTTTTTTTAAAGTTGAGCGGTTCATAAAATTTTTACATTAGAAAATTTCAAAGCACTACCAAAGGCACTCTTATTGTCTAGATCAACAAAAGATGAAGTAACAAATCAAGCTTAAAGCTCAAACTTCAACTGACTTTTTGGATTAAATTCAATCCAGGGAGATCCTTGACAATCAATACTAACGTTTTCCCTCCATTCCAATCTTAAAGAAGTAGTTTGTGTACAAGATTTTAATTCTAGCAGCAAAGTTATTGGTGTGTAATAAAGGTTTTGCATCTACAATGGCTTTTTTCTTTTTATTTTTTATATAAAAACAAATTTTAGTTGATAGAAAAGAGGAAAGTACAAATAGGAGGAGGATAAGCAATCCTGCAAAACAGAAAATTCTATAAAACGCTATCAGTTAGAAAAATTAAAAAGAAAAGAAAGGCGTTGCACTGGCATTTTTCCATATTTTCTGTAAACAAACCAAAACATCACTCATATGAAAACTGAAAGGACCATACTTCCCATAGAAGAAAAATCAGACATCTATTTCAATGTATCAGCAGAGGATGTTCAAAACCATGTCAAAATATTGAATGACAGACAAATACAATCTAACGAATACCTGAACGGAAATGTGCATAGTTGAATGATCTGAGGATGATCATTTTTATATGATAATGGATCAGGAATGGATTGGTAAGCTATTAAAGTTCTGATGATGAAGATATCCACTGCAGGCTTAACATATGAAATTTCCTTGGCTCTGAATACTGATATATATGATAATGCCCTGCTTTGAACATACGTAATAACTATGAAATGTCAAACAAAGTTACAGCCATAAATAAAACAGAGCAGGAATAAAGATAGATATCCAGCAGAAACAAGGAAATATAATCTTAGACAAATCATACCTACTAAGATATATAAGAACCGGTTGAAGTAGTATGCCGTCACTCACAAGATCAGGAGATATAAAGCATCTTATAAATGCTGCAAGTGCATGAATTGCTGCAGACCAAACACTGCAAAATACAAAAGGGGAGAATGAATGACACATGAACAATTAGAAACACTTCGTTTATATTGAATATAGATCACCTGTAACAAAATGAAGTTTGGTAATCAACTGTCAGATTTTCTGAAATTTCAGTGACAAGAAAATTTTTGGATCCTGAATATCTTATTCCTTATCTTCATTCTATTCAGTTATAATTCCTTATGGATAGAAGAATTTTTAGTTGGGGTATTTAATAATAATAGTATAAACTTTCTTTTTCTTCTTATTTCTTTTTTCTTTTTTTCTTTCTGATACAAGAAGAATAGAAAAAAAGAGAAATTCAATAGAAAGCAGGAGGATCAGATGAAAAAACTACGTTAAAAAAAACCATGAGCTGAAACCCATAAAGATCGAAGGGACAGTACAAGGGCCTAAAACTAAGACCAAAGATTGTGCTAATGAAAAAGCTGCTGAAAGCCCAGTATATGTAGTGGAAGACTTGGATGAGGAAGAAGCTATTCAAGAACCTATGAACCAAACAGGGCCTAAAACTAAGACCGGGGACAACCAGTCTCACGGTGGCCATGTAAGAAAGAGGGCAAGAGGAGATGCGCTTGCTGCAAGATTAGATGCGTTTGGAAATAAAATTCTAGATGCTATTGCTATAGGAAATGTGCTGATAGGTTGGCTTCTATGGCCTACAATGTCAAGTTCATGAAATATTTTTTATCAAGAATCTAGAGCAACTATTGATGAATTAAAGAAGCTTGATCTTAGACCTAGAGAGTGAAACAAGCCTTGTTTGATTCTACAAAACTCTCAACAGTTGCATATGTTTCAGGGATATGAAGAAGATGAGGATGTTTTCAATTTGTGAAGCATTCGATTGCTGATAACTAGGTTCAATCAACTGCTAGTGCTCATATGTCATTGTGTCAGTTTATGGTTCTTTTATCTGGAATTGTTTTCATTTTGCCACTTTAAGATGATGGTACTCTGACTATTACTTCTATAATGGCACATTAACATTTAGATTTGAACTTAGATGCTTATGAAATTGCTTTTACTTTGTGTTAAATTATTCTGCACTACGGTTTATTGCAGATTCTATTTTCATGAAACCCCATTTCTAGTGGATATGTTATAACTGTGAGAAAACTATGTTGAAGTAAGTTTTCTGATATTGAAGTTAGCCACCATGACAAAACTTTGTTGGAAGTAACAAAGTTTTAGGTTGAAAAGTTGTGTTGCTTGGAGAAAATTTTGGTAGAAACAAAGGTTTTCTGGTTGATCAGATAAGCGTTAAATGTTTCTATTTCTCTTCTGTTTTTAAGATTTGGGATGTGGGTAATTTTGAAGTTGTGATCGGAACAGGGACATGTATAAGATATATCTCACCTTCTAAGTAATATTTAGGTGAACTATAACTTTTCATTTGCATCTATTTCAACAGTTATCTTTCTCAAATATAAAGGAGAAAGAATGCTTCAAATTCACACAACATGTGTGTTTGGTGCTCCCAGGACGGACAGTAACATGGAAGATCGGCAATGCCCACCCAACGGATAACAATCAGCACTGCATGACCTATAGAGAGTGATAACATTCAGATGCACTTACTGTATTCTTGACATTAAATCTTCAGTTTTCTTAACTTCAGTTTCTGGATCCCCAGTAAAGAGAGTAGCCCATAAGGAAAGAATATCAAAGACCTCCTCTTCAAGATCCTGCAGGCATGGAAAACCCCAAAACATGTTAATTGTGCTCAAAACAATTCTAGCATACATTCACAAATTATAATCCTAGGAGTACTTTTCAAGATTCATATTTACAAATCTTATGAAACATGCGTCAAGATTTCGTGTTATAATTTTCAAGAGGATGGCTGCAGAATATAGACAAGGGCATGAAAAGAATTGTAAATATTAAGGCTTACCTTCATAATTTTGTTTCTCCTGAATTTGATAATGGAATCTGATGTCAATGTACAGATAATTTTTATTCTCCCCATCTCTTATTTGGACAGGATTACTCTGACTCAAATGGGTTTCATGTCAAGACATAGTCAAGTTTGAAATGATGAATATGAAATTCCACAAGATTTTCCTCACGTTTAAATAATCGTACCATAATAATATGTCCATCCCAAGATGCATTATATGTCTAGCATGCATGTATTAGGTGAAGTGACTATTGGAATAACCACAGTTTCATTAAATCAAAAAAATAGTCCAACAGATCTTAATCTATGAAGTATGAAAAAAAGGGCATTGTCTTTTCACAGAACACTTGCACTAAATGATGCACCTAGAAAAGAAAGAAACAGAAACAGGAAAAGACAAAACTGAAAAATGTTAAAGGTATTGCTAAGGATCTCCCTAGTCCTTCCTCTCTTCCCATGGTTACCGTAGCCAATGGATCCAAAAATATGGCTGAAGGTATTGCAATGAATCCTCCTCTCCTCCACACCCCCCCCCGCCACCCCGGCTCTCCCCTTATCTGTTCAATTATTTATCTCTCTTGCAGCCACACATCATTGGCCTTCAAATTAGTTGGATGCCAAAATTGCCTTCTTGCATGGTGACTTGTAGGAAGAAGTCTATATGGCACCTGGCTTTGTTGCTCAACGGGAGAGTGACAAGGTGTGTCGGTCTCAAGAAGTCCTTGTAAGGCCTTAAGCAGTCTCTGTGGGCCTGATCTGGCCATTACATCAAGTTGTCTTACAATTAGGACTACAAAGAAGTAATTTGACCATTCTCTCATAGGCAGTCCAGAAGTTGTTGTACTTATATCATTCTGGTGTTATATTTGAATGATATTTTGATCATTGGCAGTGACGGTGCGGGCATCTGTGCACTCAAATCTTGTCTTTCAACATAACTTCAGACTAAAGATGAGGATTCTCTGAAGTATTTCTTGGGTATTGTGGAAACTCGAGCCAAGAAAGCTATCCATCTCAAAGAAAGTATATCCTGGATTTGCTTGGCAAGATGGGCCTAATGGAAGCTAAACAACGTGAGACTCCTATGATTACTGATGTGAACCTCTCAACAAATGACAGTGATGCTATTCCAGACCCAGGGCAAGATAGGAAACTGGTTGCGGTTGGGAAAATTAACTATCCCATAGTCACATGCCCTAAAGATTTTCTATGAATGTGGTGAGTCAATTCATCTCTTGTAATACAACTACCCATTGGGATGTCAAACACAGTACAGTGGGCTCACGGCCAAGGCATACTGCACAGTAAAAGGTCATCCAAACAATTTGTTTTAGTGCTTGGTGCTTTTGCTTTCTTTAAAAACAAGATAAAAAATGCAAAAAAAAAACTTTTTTAAACAATAAAAGGTCTTTTTTCATCAAAATAAGCACATCCAACGGAGCTCTACATGTACACTTTATTTCCCATTAATAAATTCCTTTTGTTATAAAACAGAAACCATGTTGTTCTTTGACTTGGAAGTCCGTTTAACACACTTTCCATCACATTTATTTTTTTTATTTTTGGTTTCATAACAAATTTGCAGCCTAATCCTAATCCTAATATATAAATAACAATATACCTCCTTTGGTAAAGAAGCCAATAAAGATGACAAAAGCAACCACCCAGCTTCTTTTTCAATTATGGCTGACACAGGATTACGACTATGTTCTGTCAGCATTTTCTTCGAAACTCCAAGCACTAAACTGGGAAGCCTGCTTATAGAACATTATTGCTTGTCAGTACAGAAAATCAAGCAAGCATCATACCTCATATAGGACAATTGTACAGTTGTTATCTAGCTTCGTTATCTAGATTCTAGAATGATGACCATAGTAAAACTACTAATGCAAACTACAATAGGAATATCATCAAAATAAAAGGCAAACACCAAGTAAATCCCAGTCTAAGAAGTAACTCAGAAGAGCATATCATATAACAGCACTGCAAGTCTGGAATACCCATGATGCCTTCCATGGGAGACAACAACGTGTGGCAGAACTACAAAGATATAAAGAATGAAGAATGAAGTGTTGACTGACATTTATATTCAGTATCATATAGAAAAAAAGAAATAATACAAAGTACTGAGTCTCTGAATCAGCTCTGACACCTATTTATATACAACTTAGAAAAATTCGCTTTCAAATCATTATACACCTCGTCATCTAAATTAAATCAGCTGTTACTCCATTTCCAACCCAAAATTTGGATAAAAACAATGATACATGCAAACGGACCGGTCATTTCCAAATCCAAGGTATTTTATTGACTCAATATATACATGGGAGAAAAGAATTCTTCAATTTGGTAAAAAAGCTTTGTATCTTATCCAGGAATGAAAACAGAGAAAAGAAGGGAGGGGAAGGGAAGACAAGTTACCTAGCCGGGTAACCAAGAGGCAATTTTGGTGAAATAGAAACTAACGCTGCCAAGACAGTAGCCTGGCCATGCAAAGAATCCAGCTCAAACTGTAAGCTGCTTCCCTGCAAACAATGTATCAATGGTAATTCATAAAATGGAATTTTATAGAAGAGCTACTAGCTGAAGTAGCATTTTTTATTTCATCTCTCCCCAAAAAAGTCAACTCAATTAAAAGCTTGATGTACATTACAAATGGGACTACAGTGAATAGCTGACAATTGTATCAGCATGTCAAGGAAACTAGATATTTTTGTATTAGCAATAGCTCGTATTTGACTCCAAGAGCCATCACAGATGCAAAGGGATTGGAGGAGAGCTTTAATCTTTTAACATGTTTGTCTGTCTTTTCTATGTTTCTCTTTTATGCCTTTGCTAAGGTGGATTTCTTATCCTCCTCTTCCAATGTAATTTTTCTTCTTACCTCTAATACTTCTTTTATCGAAGAACAACAGCAATAATAAATAATAAAGGATGAAATAAAATATAGCTTATCACAAAATTTGAATAAATTTTACCTTTTCAAAAGATATACTCTCTCTTAAAGCAGTAAGAATAGTAACCCCATATGAAGTTAACCCACCAACACATGTTGGATCAACTTCAGCCAATGCACGTAATGCCAAAGCAGCCTCTATCCGGACCTAACAATATATGTTATGAACAGATATTACAAAGAGACAAGAAAGAAAAGCATGAATATAGGAATTATACTGTCACGGCATATCGTAGTGTATACGATAAACATGAATTAGAAAGAAAACATTTTCAAGTAAAATAAAGGCATGTAAATTAAAGAACCAGTCACTCGAAAAGCTTCAGCTGTAGGGTGCACACCTTTTGTTTATTTATATCATTAATAGACACCCACTTCCCTGAAACCACTTGCACTTAAAGAATAGAAAAAGCACAAGCTCATCACTACCTTGTGCTTAAATTTTAATTATTTATAAAGAGAATGGAGGCAATAAAGAGGGTGAGCCTAAGCACAATGGTAAGGCTGCTGCCTTGACCTAGTGGTCATGAATTCTAGTCGCAGAAATAGCCTCTCTGCTTATGGGGATAAGACTGCATACAGACCCTACCAGACCCCAAGATGGTGGGAGTCTTGTGCACTGGGTCTGATAGGAACCAGAAAAATAACAGCAAGGACAATGTAATAGTAGAAGAGAATTTAAGAAGAATACTGAGTATTATTAGACAAAAAAGAGTAATTACAGTAGACCAAGGTCCTACTGCCACAGAGCTAAGCTCCTACAGAGAGCTACAGCTCTCCATCCATAACAAACTTGCCAAAAGGATACTGAAGATGCCCTCCTATTCCTCACCCAGCTTATTAGTAACAGAATTCCACACCCAAAACACGTAACTAACTTTCACTATCCTCTCTCACTGCCACATCAATAGCTCTCTCTCTCTTCCTTCTAGAATAGACCCTCCAAATCCTAGGCCTGTTAGTAACAAACTGACCCGTATATTCCTTTGAGCCCAATAGCTCAGTTTGGGCTCTATCAGGGTCACCCTTAGAATGGAGGCAATAAGGATCAAACTCCTGACCTCTTGCTCACAGAGGCTATGATACCATGTCTAGACCCATGAGTGGTTTTTATCTGTATCTCTAACATCAGCCAATTACCAATCCATAACAATACATCCACAGGTAGTTCTTCCAATTTTCCTTTATCCCTTCTCCCTAGTAGCAACTTTCCCAATTTTTGCAGCCATGCGGTATCACATGCTTTTTTTTTACTCATAAAAGAAAAAATTCATTGAGAAGAAGGGAATGCAGTACCACATGGTTATAACATCAATATAGAACTCAACTTTCATTTTGAATAATAATGAATCCATAATTTGACATAAGAAATAAGCTTAAAATTCAAAGGCCTCCAAATTCAAATGTGTAGACCTCAAAAAGAAAAGGCATTACCATTCTCCTTTTCCACAACTGCCATGCTAACTGAATTTTAGCCCTTATGTTTCCCTTCACATTTTCCTTGAGCGTATGTTTGGATGGGATTTGGAAGGAAAAGGAAGGGAAGGTTAATTTTTTGTTTCTAAATTGAGAGTTATAAAATGTTTATAAATATAAATAAGGGATGATTGAAAGGTTACATGAACATGATAATCTCTCATTTTATTCCTTTCATTTTAAAAAATCCTCAAATAAGGAGAATGTTTACTCAAAATGAAAAATTAACCCTTCCTTCCTTTTCCCTCTATTAGTGAAATATAATTAGGGTTGATCTTGGGTTGGGCCTTGCTTTTGTATATCAGCACTTTCCTATATTAGCACTAATCGTTTAATATAAATATAGAGTTAGGGTGGCTAATCATAATAAGTTAGCTATTCCTTTTTTTCTATTTTACCTCTCATGCTTTTCTCCTTCTCCATCTCTCTTTTCTCATAACACCCTCCAAACATATCCTAAAGAAACTATTTACAAGAACATATTACCTTTTTTTTCCCTTTCATTCTAACCCCACAGGGAACAAGCAAGATGATTTTAAAACCAAAACAAGTATATAATCCTAAATGAACAAGCACAGAGATACATGTAAACAATAAACTTTAATGAATATATAAACATATGAGCTTCTTATAAACGAAAAAGATCGTTAGCTCACTAGCTTTGAAGAATGAGACACAGCAGCAACTACAGTGATGTCAAGAACTTCCTTAAATTCAAGAGGAACCTGCAAATTGACAAGTCAAAATAAGCACACCTAGAAAAATCCCAGCCATACTTCTTAACTCTTCCAATAGAAATATCCACCTACATTTCATTTTCTGATAGAAACAAAAGCAGTTAAGGCTTACCTCTCCCAATGTTTTCAGAGTATATGACAGCGTACGTAATGCAGCCACTTTCATGGAAGCACCAACTTCAGGTGATTGAAGCTGCAACTTGCCAAAAAGAGGGTGAGAAAGAGAAAAAGATTCCATACACATCATTAAGATGATTTCAAAGCTGAAATACACAAAAAAAAAACTATGATCACAGATGATTTAATTCAAGTAACTTCATCACACCTGCTTTCCTAGAAAAACTAAAAAACTCCTTTGAGTTGGCTCAGTCATTTGATCTGTTACACCAACACGAAGGATATAAAGAACACATGCCTGCAGTAAGAAATAAGAAACTCTTGTCACAGCTTTATAATGCAGAAAATCTTAAAACCCCAAACCTCAATCATTAAAAAGCAGCAAATGGACAGTTAACAAATCAGTTCTGCCACAGACAACCTGACTTTGAATAATTACCAACACAGGTCAGTTGAACATGTTGAGCCTGGGATGCTTCAAATTTTTTTTTTTTGATAGAAAAGCAAATTCATTAACAAAGAAGGAAGAGAAATACAAAGGTAGGAAGATATCCTCCACAAGAAAACAGCTAAAGAGAAAATTACAAAGAACAGACGAAACAAAACTGAAGAATAACAGTGCACAAGGGCAGTCCAATCTCTTTGCAAATCTGAAACAGCACGCCCCTTAAAAAACCATGACCCGAGCACCAAAGAGAAGCCAAAAATCTAATTCTTTCCCACAACATTCCTACAGACATCAAAACACCTCGAAAAAACCGAGCATTCCTCTCCAACCAAAAGCACCACAGAATAGTGAACACAGCGCGGTTTCACAAGATTTTGACCTCTTTCCTTCTTCCAAACACTTTAAACCTTATTGTCAAAAAGGTCTCTAGAGAGTTCGGACAAACCCAATATTCTCCACAAACAACAAACAGCCTATTCCAAAGGAGATTAGCAATCGGACAACGTAAAAACAGATGTATAACAGATTCAGAATTGTTCATGACATAACACAAATATTAGGGAAAATGGCTGTCTTAAGTCTCCGAATCCTGGGATGCTTCAATTGAAAACAACATTGTGCACCTATTTAACTAAGGAACACTTGTGTGTGCCTGGATATTAGAGAGAATGAAAAGTTGTGCATTTTAATTAGTGGGCAGCTTTTAAATTTTTTGTATTTTTAACTTTTTTAAACCTAATGTAGTTTTGCATTCTCTATCTGCCCTTTCGTTTTCCACTGAGCCTTTTCCTTCTTTCTATATTACACTTTGTCTACTAGCAGCCATGGTAGTGACAGCTACAGAGCCAAACGGCGGCTAGGAGTAGATGAACGAAGGCAGTGACGGCTGGGTGTTGTTAGAAAAGCCTTGTCGAAGGGCTCAGTGCAGGGAACAACCACAAAACAGGAGATATGTCGTGCAGAATGGCAAGCGGTGTGAGAATCACACAGTTTGCATCTAAATCGTGATTCTGATGATTCCGGCACGATTCAACAATTCCGCACGCAATTATGGCACAAAAACGAAACTCAATGCGATCTAAATCGCTGGGTTGATGAACCGCATCAAATCACTTGAATCGAATCCCGATTCATGCGATTCTGACTACCATGATAGCAACTAAAGGGAGGAAAACAAATAATCTTTCAGAGGAAGATTTTGGAGGAAAAGATTTGGTAGGCACAAGAGAATGCAAACGATATATGGGACAAGATGGCTAAAGGGATTTGGAAGGTAGCAAAAGAGACACTTGATGAATCAAGAGGCTTCAAACATAAGGTTACACCACTTTTTACACTACTTTTCATTTACTTTGTAAAAACCTAAAAGCCTAGAAGTGAGTAAATTAATATCAGATGCTAATTACATTTAGGTTAGGGAGTAACTCATCCAAACCCCCAAAATGAATGCCCACCAAAAAAATAAAATCTTTTATTACTTTGTGCATACCATAAAGTCTAGTAGTAATTAACTTAATATCAAATGGTAAGTACTTTTAGGGTTAGTAGTAATTGATTCAGACCCCCAAATAAGCTTCCCCCAAAATATACTCGTTCGTTTGCTTTGTAATAACCTTAAAGCCTAGTACTAAGACAGTAATTACTTTTACGATAGGTAGTACATCATTTAGAACCCCCAAATGAACTTCCTCCATAAAAAGAAATCTTTCATTTACTTTGTAAATACCTTAATGTCTAGTAGTAATTGTTGGAAGATCAAATCCCACGATTGATGGGGTTGTGGCACTGTTTACACGGCACAAATCAGTAGAGTGTCGCGGCACATTTATGGGATTATGGCACTGTTCACACTGTGGCACTGTTCACACTCCACAAAAGTGGAGTGCTGCAGCACAAAAGTGGAGTGCCACAAAACAGAAATTTGATTCTCTATCAAATCTGTTTGTTACTGTAAATAGGTTTAGTTTCTATAATTATGGGATTAGTTACTGTAATTAGTTTTCTTTCCTTTTTAGTTCCTTAATTTTAGGAATGTAATTATTGTCCTTCTCCTTATATATTGTAATCAGTTCTAGATGAATAACATATAGAAATTCTTACAATTGTTCATGGTATCAGAGATAGGTCAGAGCCGTGACCTATCCTCAGCGCCGTGACCTATCATGGCATCACCACCCACCTCTCCACCAGCGGAACCCTCCAAGGTTCTGACCATTGAAACCCAAACACATACTGACGCTGCCACTGTGCAGACGTCCCACCTTGACCACCACCCCATTCCCTTAATTGTTCACCGCCTCAACGGTGCCAACTTTCGGGAATAGTATCAATCCGTGAAACTCGTCATGACTGGTAAAGGGAAAATGAGCCCCGAATTCTCAATCTCCCAAATACAGCACATCGGTAGCGGAAAACTCTCTAGTTATGGCCTGGCTCATCCAATCCATGGAATCCCAAATTGGAAGACGCTACTTATTCTACAACACTGCACAAGAAGTGTGGACTACTGTCCACCAAATGTACTCAGACCTAGAAAACGTCTCTCAATTGTTTGAAATCCGGACTGCCTTACACTCCAAAAAACAGGGATTATGTCTGCTACAGAATACTTTAATCACATTTCTGAGTTATGGCAGGAACTAGATCCATATCACACCAAGGAGACGTGTTGGGATCTTCATGGGAAGCCTACTGATTGGAAACCCATAAATCAAAGGCACACCAAAACAGCCTATGTTGCTAATGTTCCTCCTACACCCCCCTCCTCTGGCAGCTTACCATTCACAGTCAGGATTATTCTCTCCTTGGCAGCACACTTTGGTTGGGAACTACACCAGTTCGATATAAAAAATGCCTTTCTACATGGAAGCTTGGAAGAAGAGGTATATATGGAGATTCCACCAGGATATGACCCTACTGGTGGAGGGAATAAGGTATGCAAATTAAGGAAGGCTTTATATGGGCTCAAGAAGTCTCCTCGTGCTTGGTTCGGAAGGTTCACAAATGCTATGGTTTCCTTGGGTTATAGATAGAGCCAAGGAGATCATACCCTCTTTATCAAATATTCTCAGGGAGGCAAACTCATACTCCTTCTGGTCTATGTAGATGACATGATCATTGAAGGAAATGATGAGGTTGAAAAACAAGTTCTAAGAGAAAAGTTAGCTGCACAGTTTGAAATGAAGGATCTGGGAAAGCTAAGGTATTTCCTTGGGATAGAGGTTGCCTACTCCAAACAAGGTATATTTATTTCCCAAAGGAAATATGTCCTGGATCTTCTTAAAGAAACAGGTAAGCTGGGCTGCAAAACCACAAGGGTACCTATTGAACAGAATCACAAGATTGGAAGCAAAGAAGAGAGCCCAAGGGTGGAAAAGGCCCAGTATCAGAGACTTGTGGGAAAACTCATATATTTATCGCACACCAGACCAAACATAGCCTATGCTGTCAATGTGGTTAGCCAATTTATGCACGATCCACGTGAGAGACATATGCAAGCTGTGAATAGAATTCTCCAGTATTTGAAGACAAGTCCAGGAAGGGGACTATTATTCAAAAAGGGGGAAAATTTGTTCATAGAAACCTATACAAATGCAGATTATGCAGGGTCAATTATAGACAGACGATCCACCTCAGGGTACTGCATGTTTTTGGGAGGAAATTTGGTGACTTGGAGAAGTAAGAAGCAGGATGTAGTTGCAAGATCCAGTGCCGAAGTAGAATTTCAAGCTATGGCCCAAAGGATTTGTGAATCACTATGGATGAGAATCATTCTAGATGATCTCAAAATAAAGTATGAAGCTCCTATGAGATTACTTTGTGACAACAAGTCTGCCATTAGCATTACTCACAACCCAGTCCAACATGATAAGACGAAGCACATAGAGATAGACAGACATTTTATCAATGAAAAGTTAGATAATGGTCTTATAGCTGCTGAGTACGTTCCCTCAGAGTTCCAATTAGCAGATGTCTTCACCAAGGAACTTCCCACAGAGCGTTTTCAAGGTTTTACTTGCAAGCTAGGAATGATAGATACCCATTCATCAGCTTGAGGGGGTGTGTTGTAATATATTATTATTGTACAGATTTATTTTTTATATTTTTTATTGTTAATCAGCTGTAATACAGCTGTTATAGGTTGTGATTACAGCTGCGATATACAGCTGTAAATGTGTTGTTGTAGGCTGTGATTACAGCTATAATCTACAGCTGTAAATGTGCTAGCATTAGCTGTATTAGGACAGCACTTACTACCTTTGGCCTATATATATTGTAATCAGTCTTTGTACATTTTTAACATCAAGAAATAATATTCAAATTTCCTTCTTTCTACAGACGGTAAAGAGCCAACAAAAGCATAAGCTCAGCATTGCAAAGATGAAAATGTTGGGTTGGATGAGTGGACAAACGATACAAGATAGAATTAGGAATGAATGTATTAGAGAGAAAGTAGGGATAGTGCCTATTGAGGAAAAGATGGTAAAATATTGCCTTAGGTGGTTTAGCCATGTGAGAAGAAGACCGTTAGAAATCTCAGTAAGAAGAGTAGATTGTGTGGAGGATATCTCAATAATTAAAGGTAAAGGGAGATCAAAAAAAACTATAGGTGAAATCATTAAAAAAGACTTGGATTTAAATGGCCTTTCTCAGAACATGGTTTATGACATAACACAATGGTGTCATTTGATCCATGAAGCCAACCCCACCTAGTGATAAAAGGCTTTGTTGTTATTGTTGTTGTTGAAAGGAGGCTACTCAACTAATTCCTAGGCACCAAAGGATCTCCTTAAGGAGGAATGACTGCCAAGCGAGACTACTAGTTTAAGGGGGATTCTAACCCAAGAACATGGAAATGTAGAGGCTTATCGGAATCCCCTCAACTAGTTGAGCAAACCCATATTGGCCTTGGCTTTTCATAGAGCCCAAAGGCGTCAATTGATCCACGTAACCATTCCCAACTAGTGGGATAAGGCTTGGTTGCAGTTATATGTTTTAGTTCACTTCCATTTTCTCTAACATCTCAACTATTAGAAAATAGAACAAGGGAGTTAATTTTCAGCCATCAATTTTTATCCCAGAAATTCCAAAAATATATATATATTTAATTTAAATATATATCAAATAAACTAAAACAAGCTATAGACATAGGGTAATAATTTAATATAAATTAACAAAATCAATAGAATTAAAAAATGACACTCCCATTTCCTTTCTCCACTCCTATCTACACCACTTTTGCTCAATAAATTCACGTCAGAAAAAGAATTACAAGCAAAAAGTCAAAGTAAAGTATGTGGAGAAAATACCAATGCATGGGCATCAACAGTAGCATCAGCACGTAGCATTTCCATAACTTGCAATGCAAAATTTTGAAGCTCACTATCTGGATGTAGATATTTTATACGAATGGTCTGCAAATGAGAAATTCACTTAGAATGGAAATCACAACTAAAACAAGCACATGCATTTGAATTTTCTTGTGCTCAATAACTGGCTTAAAATCTACAAAACCAATAAAGGGAACAATCTGAAAACAATATAAATATTTATACATATATATAACAATAATCAAAGATAAAGATACATTAAATCGAAAGATCTTTCTAATCCCTATGCATGTCAGGCAAAAGGAGAAACATGAGCTGAAATCCACAGCCGAAACACAATCCCGTCCAATAAAAACTGAAGATAAAAAATCTCTGGATAAACAATCTAGATTTCTACTCCAGCCAAATACACCAAACCCCAGAAGGGGGGGGGGGGGGAGCACTTCCATATAGCTCCATACCCCATATCCCTCCCAAGCCTCAATAATGAGTACAAAAAATTTGCTCCAAAGTGTCTGGACAAACCCACTGCTAATCAAAGATAGTGAAAACCTTATATGAAAAGCAGACAGCCAACCTCACAGTATACAAAAAGATGACTAGCACAGTCTCAGGTCCAAAAAGAAAATAACAAAGTAACTAACCAAAAATAAGAAATTAAAGGCTTATTCAAAACTAAGTAAGCATCTCTAACCAAAAATATCACAAGGTTTCCTTAATAGTAAATGATGAACTCATCAATGGCCAAACAGGAAAAACAACAGCATATGGATGAGCATTACTCTGAATAGAACAGAAAACAAAAGAGGCTACAAATGAAATAACATAACAATGCTATCCAATCTCCAAATATCCACAAGAATAACGCCCCCAAACAAAGTATAAGCTGAACACCAAGAACATGGAAAACAGGAAATATCATCCCATAATAAAGCAAAAATGGAAATCTGGTGTATAGAAATGCTTGAGTTACTATAAACCAAAAGAAATAACAAATGAAGCTCATCTCATAAAATACTACTCTCTATCTTCCTCATTATCATCTCTCATTTTTTTCCTGTTTTATAAAAATTTCTGCCTGATATTTTCAAGCTAAACAAGCAGTATTACTCCAAATAACTGTCAGATGAAACTTGAAATGCAGGGGAAGTTCAGATTGATAGAGATAATGACTCAATTAAATTAACACTTTAAGATATCCTAGCTATGAAATACTCTGTTCTTAAACCAACAGTTGAAGACCAAAAAAACAAAAAACAGAAATCATCAATCCAAACATAATTTAGAGTATAGCTGTTATGTTGTCAAATAGATAGAGAAAAAATTATTACGTATTTACACATTGAACAGTTCCTGTTATGGTAAACCTCCATTCCTTCTTTTCTCCCTTCTGACAAAGGAATTCTTTTATTATAAATGTTGAAATATGTTCAGATTCATTGTCCAGAATCACTCCCCTGATTCTACTATTGTGTTATGCCTTAATTAGGACCTTTTGTTTAGCCTTTCCTTTTTTAATTCTTCTCACCTATGTATATAATACACAAGCCATGATGTATAGAACATATAACACAGTTTTTCTACTCAGATTTGAGTGGTTTCTTTCTATATGGTATCAGAGTGCTTCGGCTCTTTTTTTCCCTCTTCTGCTATGTGTCGGCCTTAATTTCCGAACTCACTCTGAAAAAAACCGGCCTTTATTGCCAGATTTTGAGCTCTTCTGGCCTCAATAACCAGAAAGTGTTCCATCCTACCTCTGACCGGTCAGACCCATAAGCCGCAACACCACACGCCACCTTACTCTGCTGTTCCTGTCACCACGAGCCGGCGCGTGAAGCACCGGCTGACCACTGTGCTCACCCAGATCTGATTGACAAGCCCCCTGGGTACTCCCAGAACCCAGGCAACCTGACTTCCCACCATCTCTGAGATTTTTTCCACAACCCAACTCAGACATGCCCCTGTTTCAAGTCATGTCTTATTAGAGTATATTATATTAAACTGTTAGTAGAGTTCAGAATGTTCCAGAAACCTAGAGTTAGTTAGGATATTATCTTATGGTGTTAGTTAGTAACAGAATTACAGAATTAGTTAGGTTAGTTAAGAGTAGTTAAGCTTCTAGTTAAGCTTCTACTAGCTGTATAAATACAGCTGTGTATACTGTTGTAATGGTCTAGTTTTCTAGTTTACAATTTTTCAGTTTAGTTCATTCTCTTTCCTCTTTCATTCTCTCTCCCTTTTTCTGCTACATTTTCTTTCATTTTCTCATCCTGACACAATTTCTAGAATGGTATCAAGCAGCTTGTTACGATCCTAAGTTCTCTGCATTCTGTGTTCACTAAGCTTCAAATCTGAGTTGCAATCTTTGAAACTCTGAATTTTTGTGTTTTCTGTTGAGTTTCTGCATTGCAATCTTGGTTGGTGAGCAGACCCACCGCTGTCTGCCGCCACCCGCTGCCGCCGTCAAATTTTTCTAGCGACTTTTCCAGCCGGCGAACCCACCACCGGGATCGCCTCTCCCTGCTCGGCCAGAACCCAAGAGATCAACCGGAAACTCCCTCCGACGCACCCATCAAAGCCTCTGCGTGCAGCTCCACCGGCCGCCCTTTCACCGACGCGTGGCAGATCCCCTCCAGCCGCCGTTTGCTGCGCAGTGATTGTCTCTCTCTCCTCTTTCTGGATCTATGATTTATGCGATTTGATCTTGCTACGTTCTTCTGCTTCAAATCTGGTTTTGCATTCAACTTTGGCATTGCTTATCAGGATTTAACTTGCAATCAATCTTGCTACGTTCTTCTGCTTCAAATCTGGTTTTGCATTCAACTCTGATATTGCTTATCAAGATTTAACCTGCAACTATGGAAGCCCAATCATCACCACCAGTTACAGATGCTACTCCACCACCAGTTGCAAATGTTGTTCCTCAGTCTTTAACTCTAACTAGCCTTGCTCATTCAACTTCAGTCAAACTTGATGAGAAAAATTTTTTATCTGGAAACAGCAGGTTGAAGCTTCAATCAGAGCCCATCGTTTATAAAGATTTGTTGTAAAACCTGACATATCTCCACGATTTCTGTCAGATTCAGACAGAAACATTGATCGTCTAAATGATGCATACCTACATTGGGGGAATAGCAGGACCAACTATTATTCTCATGGCCATTGTCATCACTCTCCGATCCCCTTAGAACACGTGTGGTTGGTTGTGTGCACTCATGGCAACTCTGGGACGAAGTTCATGCATACTTCAGGTCTCAAAATTGTGCAAAGGTGAATCAGTACCGTTCTGAGCTCCGCAATACCAAGAAGGGCTCGCGTTTTATTTCGGAGTATCTTCTGCACATCAAAGCACTAGTAGATTCCTTAATCTCCATTGGTCATCCAGTTTCTTCTCAAGACCATATTGACATTATTCTTGAGGGTCTTCCTAAAGAATATGATGCGTTTGTTACGTCTGTTGCTAGCAGACTTGATCCATACACTATCGGAGACATTGAGTCTCTATTGCTGTCTCATGAGGCAAGAATAGAGAAGACTCGCCTCTCTGTTCCTGATGCCTTTTTAGTCAATATTGCTCAAGCTACAGGTGATAATTCTCTACCCAATTCTTCAACCAAGAATGTTGTAGCACCTGCACAATCTTTCAGCTCTATGAATCAACCATATCAGAATGTTTAGTCTTTGCCACCCCCACATCAGAATGTTCAATCTTTGTCAACCCCACCAGGTTTTGCTCCAATGCATCCACAAGGAATGTTTCAATCAGGTTTCAATTCTGCCAAAATCAATTTGGTACTCATTCTTACCAACAGAATTTTAATAGAGGAGGAAGAGGTGGCAGATTAGTTATAGAGGAAGAGGACGTGGTAGGTTTGGCTCTAACTATAGGAGTGTTGTAATTTGTCAAGTTTGTGATCAGCCCAGACATGCTGCTTAAGTGTGTTACTATAGATTTGATCATAATTTTGGTCAAGGACAAGGTTCCTCCCAACCAGGAATCAGTTTTTAGCAACAAAGACAGAATTTCCAACACTCACAAACGCCTTCACAGTACTTGCAGCAGCAGCTGCCTTTGCAATTTCTACAGCCATATTCAGCCCAGTTAGCACACTCACAGAGGCCTAGTTCCTCATTTTATCCATCTCCATTTCAGCCTCAACAGCTTCCATCTCAGTTTCAGCCTCAACAGTTTCTCTCTCAGTTTCAATCACTACAGTCCAGTGCTGGTCCATTTCAGTCCAATGCTGGTCCTTACCAGTCCAATGCTGGTTCATACCAATACTACACCTAAGCTGGACATTCTATGCCTGCTCTGTTTTCAGCTGATCTTTTTACCAATTATATAGCACAGCAAATGAATCCTATGGCCCTGATAGCCTCTGCTACACAAAGCTCTAGTCAAGTTTGGCATCCTGACTCTGGTGCAACACATCATGTCACTGCAGATCCTGCCAATCTACAGCAGCAACAGGATTTTCCTGGTTCAAATCAACTTTTAATAGGTAATGGTCAAGGCCTTCAAATTCAGTCTATTGGTTCATCTAAAATTCTATCTCCTTTCAATTATGATATTTCTCTCTCTCTAAATAATTTACTTCTTGTCCCTTCAATTACCAAAAATCTAGTGAATGTTAGTAAATTCGCACAAAATAATTCTGTTTACTTCGAGTTTCACCCCTTTCGTTGTTTTCTGAAATCTCAGGCCACAAACGAGACACTACTGGAGGGTTCTCTTGGACCTGATGGTTTATACACCTTCCACAGTTTCTCCTTGCCTCGTGCGCCTTCACAGTCTGTAGCTTCAGCACCCTCATCTTCTATTTCAAATAGTTCTTTAGGATTTTAGCCTATTATAAATGTTGTTAATAAATCTGTTGATAGTTCAGCAGCTGTAAATAATGACTCCACATTTTCTGTAAATGTAGTTCCTACATCCTATACATTGTGGCATTGTAGGTTAGGACATCCCCATTTTGATATTGTCAAGTCTGTATTACACTCTTGTAATCTTCCCATTTGTAGTAAAATGGTTTCTGAGTTTTGTGCAACGTGTTGTCTTGGTAAAGCTCATTGTTTACCCTTCTCAGCTTTCTACTACTGTTTATCAAGAACCCTGAGCTAATTTTTAGTGACTTGTGGGGTCCAGCCCCTATTCAGTCCTCTAGTGGTAGTTTTTACTACATCTCCTTTGTTGATGCTTGTACAAGGTTTACTTGGCTTTATCCTCTTAAACAAAAATAAGAGGCTTTTTTAGTTTTTTTAAACAGTTTATGGCAAAGGTTGAACTTCAATTTAATAAAAAGATTAAATTTGTCCCAACAGATTGGGGTGGGGAGTTTAGACCTTTTTCAAAGTTTCTTGTTGATTTGGGCATTAAACATCATCTCATTTGTCCTCATACTCACCATCAAAATGGCAGTGTTGAGCGCAAACATAAACAAATGGTTGATATGGGTCTTACTTTATTGGCACAAGCTTCCTTGCCTCTTAAAATTTGGGATCATGCCTTTCTCATTTCAGTTTATCTCATTAATAGACTTCCCACCACAGCTCCTCAAAATCAAATCCCTTACATCAAACTTTTTAATGCAAGTCCTAATTATAAGTTTCTTAAGGTGTTTGGGTGGGCCTGTTACCCCTGTTTAAGGCCTTATAACAGACACAAACTAGAATTTAGATCTAGTGAGTGCATCTTTCTAGGCTATTCCTCTAATCATAAGGGTTACAAATGTCTTTCTTCAGATGGCAGAATTTATATCTCCAAGGATGTTCTTTTTAATGAGTTTCGTTTCCCATATTCAGAGTCTCCTTCCTCTACAGCTGCTAACAAAATTACTAAGATTTCATCTGAAATTACTAACATTTCATCTGGTCCTCCTATCTCCTTCTCTACTATCTCACCAGTTTCTGTCCGTCCAACTCATTCTTCTTCTGCTAATTCTTCTTCATTACCAGTCTCTGTTGTTGTTTTACCTACTGATTCTGGTTCTGTCTCTGCAATTCCAGTTACGGGTTCTGGTTCTGTCTCTGCAATTCCAGTCTCTGTTGCTCCATTGTCCATTGATTCTGGTTTAATTTCTGATACTGGTTATGGTTCTGTCTCTGCAATTCCAGTCTCTGCTGCTTCATTGTCCACTGATTCTGGTTTAATTCCTGCTACTGGATCTAGTTCTGAATCAGAATCTGCAAACACTAATCTTTTCACTACCTCTGATTCTGATTTTCAACCTACAAATCTCTCTAAATCTAAGGCTGTTTCTGTGTCTACTCATCCCATGCAAACAAGGTCCAAATCTAATATTGTTAAACCAAGATTAACTCCAACTCTTCTTCTTGCTCATCTTGAACCAAATTCTGTCCAAGAGGCCTTGACTAGTCCCAAATGGTATGCAGCCATGATAGCTGAGTATGATGCACTGATTAAGAATTAGACTTGGACATTGGTACCACTTCCAGAGAATAGGACTGCAATTGGCTGCAAATGGGTGTTTCGGGTAAAAGAGAACTCTGATGGTTCTATTAACAAGTACAAGGCCAGGTTAGTGGCCAAAGGGTTCCATCAGCAGCCTGGGTGTGACTACACAGAAACTTTTTCACCACTTGTTAAACCAGTAACGGTTAGAGTTGTGCTTACATTGGCACTCACTCAACAGTGGGAGCTACAGCAACTAGATGTAAATAATGCATTCCTCAATGGTTATTTACAAGAGGAGGTATACATGCAGCAACCTCCAGGTTTTGAAGATTCAAATAAGGGGCTGGTTTGCAAGCTGAATAAGGCACTCTATGGGTTGAAACAGGCCCCTAGGGCCTGGTTTGAGAGGTTGGCAACTTCTTTGATCAGTTTTGGCTTTAAATCTAGCCGCTGTGATCCCTCTCTTTTCATTCAAAGAAGCTCACAGCACACTACTTATGTTGTCATATATGTGGATGATATCATTGTGACTGGAAGCTCAACCACTTTGGTACAGCAGCTGATCACCAAGCTAAATGCAGAGTTTGCTTTAACAACTAGGGAAGCTGAGTATCGCAGCCTTGCAGCCACTGCTACAGAACTGATATGGATTCAGTCACTGCTGCAAGAACTTCATGTTGCTGTTCCAGCTCCAGTTGTTCATTGTGATAATCTGAGTGCCTCTTGCTCATAATCCAATTCTTCATGTAGGACCTTATGTTTAGCCTTTAGTTTAGACCTATAATTAGTGTGTATTTAATTTCTTTCTTTTTTAATTCTTCTCACCTATGTATATAATACACAGGTCATGATGTATAAAACATATAACATGGTTTTTCTACTCAGATTTGAGTGGTTTCTTTCTACAATAAAAATAAAACAGCAAACTGCAAATCACAAACTGCAAACATTCGATTGCAGCTGATAACAAGAAGACAAAGACAAAGAAGGGGAGATCAAGAGGAGAAACTCTAAGAGAAGTGTCAAGATTCACCTGTAAAAAGAATACCCAAGACAGTGTTAGGCCAACATGAACATCCCTAGACCGTACTCCACTTGCTGCAATGGAAGTGACAAAAGTCATTACTTACCACAATGAATGCACAGGATCAATAGAAGATTCAAGAAAATGAGAGAACTGTAAATTTGCAATGAATTCTAATAAAAAAAAGGCTAAATTTTTGCCCAGATATAAACAGGTCATATATCAGTAAATTAGAAGAAAAGCATATTACACTGAAGTACAGAAGATCTTATCAACAAAAACAAAAGTAAAATAATTTCTAGCCCCATTAGAAGATAACTGCTGAAGAATTACGGGGTTTAGGGTTAGGGAAAGGAAAAGAGAGAAAATCAGCTAAATAATAGTAGACTAAGAATATTATTGATAAGAATTATATTATATATGATACAAAATCATAACCTACTATCCTATATATACTAATAACTAGGGAAAATACTTATACCACTAATACAAGCCCAAGCCCATTAACCATAAGACTAATAACCTAATTAATAAGAAAACAAATCATAAAAGATAGGCTAAGATAATATAAAGATATTCTTAATATTCTCTAACATTTTCCCTCAAGTTAAAGCTACTAAACTTTAGCTTGTTACAAGTAGCAAACCCATAAACATAAAACAAATAAAAAAACCCATTTTTATCCAAAGCTGTGAGAGAGAAACTCGATAGATGTTGAACCATTCAAAGCATGGCATAAGGAAGAAGAGAAGATGTTGATCCATTGAGAAGCAATGCTATACCACCCAATGACCTAAAAGAAGAGAAGAGAGAAGAGAAACTGAGAAACCCCTGCTCCTAAACTTGAAACACCATCGCCAATGAGAATCTAAGGCGGCTTAACCTCGCCAATAGCCTTTTTCTCCTGGCAGCTCCATCTAACAGGCAGCCCTTTCCTCTAACATCTCTGGGGCAGCTCCACCTCGTTGGTGACTCTTTGCCTACAATCAAGCAGCCCTTTCCTCCAAGCTCCGGGTGCACCAAGAAAAACAAAGAAAAACATGAATAAAGAAACTAGGCAGAACAACAATCGAAGCACCCATTCCCTTGAAATTTTAAGCAACCACCTTCCACGTTTAGCAAAACCAAAAGGGTCTGCGGTCACATTAGACCTTAAACACCCCTTGCCGGAACCCTTATCGGATATCCGGCCAACCACCACCAGTTGCAGTAAACGTCAACTCCTCACTGTTCTCTAATTCCAATCACAAAATCAGAATTATCATCACCTATACTCACAAATCTACGAAATCAAAACCAAAATCCACCATAAATAGAACCAACAGTGTCCCAGAGAATGTTCTAAAGGGCGAGGAAATCAAACCAAAACTAGCCAAAATAGACATAAAAACTTCTAATCAGAGCTGTCAATGGAGCTCCTGTCATTGGCAACTTGATCTGTGCCATAAAAGAGAATACCCAGCCATGAACAAATGCCCAACAGAGGACGCACAGCCTCCAAAAACATGCGAACAAAGGTAAACGCCCCAATCCAAGCCTGAAACTACACTCCCTAGCAACATTGACAAACCTGCAGTCGCAGAAAAGGTTCCCTGACAACTGTGCACACCTGTCTGGGCTGGAATCTTCCGCCGTCGGCCACCCACAACACTAGGACATTGTACACACTGCGAACGTCCCTAACAGAACCCACAAAACTCGCCTGAAACCCACGAACGACCCAGTTCCTCCTCCGGCCGTCAACAAATCTAATGTCGGTAGCCCACCTGACGCTAGACCAATCTGTCACTGGCGACCACTCACCGGCTGCCTGAGAAATGAGATGACAGCCACAGTGACGGCTGCCCAACCTCACAATACTCTTTTGTATTTTCTTTTTTTCTTTTCATTTCTTTCTCTTTTTAAACACATAAATGACTTCCTATATTACCCAAAAAAAAAGGATTAAGGAAAGACAAGGTCTAAGGGAAAACAAAACAAAAAAAAAACTGAAAAGGGGATATACACTAAGTTCCATGGAACTCATTTCAGCGGAAGCTAGACACACGGGTCATGGTGGATGATACAGCTTTGATACCATGTTGAAGAATTACAGGTTTAGGGTTAGGGAAAGAAAAAGAGAGAAAGACGATTAAACAATAGTAGACTAAGAATATTATTGATAAGAATTATATATGATACACTTGAATTTAGAGGAAGAAAAGATTTACTGAATATGCTGAAGTGTAGATCACCTAGCATGCATCTTATTTATAGGTATCAAGAGATTAACTACGTCTACTATTTACAAGACAGAAATAATAAGCGTGGCTATTTCCTATGGCAATATACATGAACCTGGCTATACATAAATCTTCAGTAATTCCTATTGCTAATTTCCAATATTCCAACACTCCCCCTCAAGCTGGTGCATATGTCACATGCTCCAAGCTTGTTGCATATATAGTTAACTCGAGGACCTCGGAGAGATTTGGTGAAGACATCGGCCAGCTGCTTATTGGTGTTGACGAAAGCAGTAGCAATTTCCCCATACTGAACTTTCTCCCTCATAAAGTGACAATCAATCTCAGTGTATTTTGTTCTTTCATGGAATAATGGGTTTGAGGCTATATGCAAAGCTGCTTGATTATCACACACAAGTTTCATTGATTGTTCTTTAAAGACTCCTAATTCCTTTAGTAACTGTTTTAACCATATAAGTTCACATGATGCCACTGTCATTGCTCGATACTCGACTTCTGCATTTGATCTGGAAACAACAGTTTGCTTCTTACTTTTCCATGATATAAGATTACCTCCAAAAAGAACGCAGTATCCTGAGATAGAACGCCTGTCTAAGGGAGAACCTGCTCAGCATCTGCATAACCATATATCTCCATATGACCCTTATCCTCAAAGAGCAATCCTCTTCCAGGAGCTCCTTTGATATATCTAAGTATCCGAACAGCAGCATCCCAATGTGAGTCACATGGAGAGTCAAGGAATTGACTCAACACAGCTACAGCAAAATAAATGTATGGCCTGGTTATTGTGAGGTAGTTCAATTTTCTAATCATTCTTCGATACCGTCTAGGATCAGATAATGGCTCCCCCTATCTTGGAAGAAGTTTGACATTGGGATCCACGGGAGTATCAATAGGCTTACACCCTATCATACCAGCCTCTTTAAGAATATTTAAGGCATATTTCCTCTGGCAAACAAAAATACCATGTGTAGACTGTGCAACTTCTATACTCAGAAAATATCGAAGTTTACCAAGATCCTTAGTCTAAAAATGCTTGAATAGATATTGTTTCAACTGTTCAATACCAACACAATCATTACCAGTAATAACAATATCATCCACATAGACAACAAGATAAATACATTTATCAAGAGAATGACATCGGTAGAAAACAGAGTGGTCAGCTTCACTTCTGGTCAGGCCAAAAGTTTGTACAACAGTACTAAAAGCCAAACCAAGCGTGGGGTGATTGCTTTAGTCCATATTAGAGATTTGTGGAGCTTACAAACTAGCCCAGACTCCCCCTGAGCAACCAACCCAGGTGGTTGCTCCATGTAGACCTCCTCTTGCAAAACACCATGAAGAAAAGCATTCTTTATATCAAGCTAATAAAGAGGCCAGTGACAAATGGTAACCAAGGCAAGAAGTACACAAACATAAGCAATTTTGGCAACTGGAGAAAAGGTGTCAATGTAGTCAAGGTCATAGATCTGGGTGTAGCACTTTAGCTACCAAACGAGCTTTCAACTGATCGATAGAGCCATCAGGACCAACATTCACTGTAAACACCCACCAACAGCCAACAATTGACTTACCAGGAGGCCGAGAAACCAGTTCCCATGTCCCATTAGAATGTAGGGCAGACATCTCATCAATCATAGCTTGTCGCCAACCGGGATGAGATAGTACTTCTCCCATGGTTTTGGGAATGGAAATAGAGGACAAATTTGAAACAAAAGTATAATATGAAGTAGAAAGACGATCATAACTCAGGAAAGCATACAAAGGATGAGGATTACAGGTAGACCATGTACCTTTTCGAAGAGCAATGGGAGGACTCTCTGATGCAGGATCCAAAGTAGGAGAAGTAATTGGTGAAGGTGGTGAGCTGTCAGGCACATCTTCCACAGTAGGCACGGTACTAGTCGATGGACGAGGGCAACGACGATAAACAATAGGGATCGTGGAGTACCAAGAGAGGGACTAGGACTTGATGAACTCTTTGAGCTAGGTGATATGATAACAGGAAAAGGGTCAAAGACAGGGATAGGAAGTATAGTGTTTACTTCAAAAAGTTCAGTAGATGGAGTAAAAAATGGTTGTTGTTCAAAAAAGGTGACATCAACAGACACTAGATAACGTCCTAGATCGGGAAAATAACAATGGTACCCTTTCTGAAGACAAGAATAATAAAGAAAAAGACACTTGAAAGCTTTAGCAGTGAGTTTGTCTTTTCCAAGAGTAAGATTGTGAACAAAACAGGTACAACCAAAGATTCGTGGAGGAATATTGTAGACTGGAGTATTAGGAAACAATAAAGAGTGAGCAATTTTGTTATCCAAAACTGCGATGGGCATGCGATTAATTAAATAACAAGCTGTAAGAATAGCATCCCCCCAAAACTGTAAAGGAACATTCATATGAATGAGTAAAGTCATGGTTGTTTAAATTAAATGACGATTTTTACGTTCAACCACTCTGTTCTGTTGTGGAGTATTAGGATAGGTTGTTTGATGTAATATACCTTGTTTTGCCAAGAAATCTTGAAATTGATCAGACAAATATTCACGTGTATTGTCACTGCGTAAAACTTGAATGGTTTGACCTAATTGATTTTTAATTTTAGCACAATTTTTGAAAAATGAAAAATAACTCCGAACAATTTTTCATTAAAAAGACCCAAGTACAACGCGAGAAATCATCAATAAACGTAACAAAATACTGGAATGCAAGACAAGAATTGATACGACTTGGTCCCCAAACATCTGAATGGATAAGATAAAAAGGATGCTTGCGTCTTTTATTGAGACTACAAGAAAAAGAAGTACAAATATGTTTTCTTTTCTGACAAGATTCACACTCTAAAGACTTTAAACTAGAGATACGTGGCATCAACTTCTTAAGTTTGGAAATACCAAGATGTCCAAGACGACTATGAATGACAGCTGAAGATTTTGTTATGGTGCATGCTACTGGCGAATTTGGCATGGCAAGATGATACAACCATTTAAACTCATGACCTACTCCAATCGTCTTCCCCGTATTCGGATCCTGCACAAGAACAGAGTTTTTAGTGAAGGTAATTGAACACTTAAGGGATCGAATTAATTTGCTGACAGATATCAAATTAAAAAGGCAACTGGGGGTATAAAGAATAGAAGTTAAGGGTAAGAGAGGACATGGTTGGGCTTGACCAATGCCATGGATAGGAGTTTTGGTCCCATTTGCAAGTGTGACAGAAGGTAAGGAATTGTAAAGGGACAGAGAAGTAAGGAGTTCTTTATTACCACAGAGATGATCAGAAACACTGAAATCAATTACCCAAGGTCCAAGAGATGATTGAGAGATACAAGCGATAGGACTACCAGTTTGTTCAACCACTATGGCAGATTTTGAAGGCTGTGAGCTAGCCTTAAAGCGAAGGAAGGCCTCATAGTCTACTGGAGTGAAAGTCACAACCGGATGCATTGAAACTGATTCAAATTGAGCGAAGTTGGCAGCAACAGGTTTACCATATTTTGTCCAACAGCATTCTTCAAGTGTCCCAGCTTATTGCAAAAAGTACATCTAGGCCTGTTACCACCACATCCTCTCCCACAACTGCAGCCGCAACCACCAGAATTATCAGTATGAGAAACAAGAGCTGAGGATTCTGATGGAATAGTTGGGGAGGCAAAAATAGAAGGAGATGCCATATCAAAAATATTCTGTAATCTGCGAAAGGTCTGGGATAATGTAAGAGTATCAACACCTGTCAAAATCTGTTGTCAGACATTCTCCATATCAGATGGAAGAGATGATAAAGTCAGAACCATAAAGAATGTTTCTTGTTGTTTCTTGTGCTTAGTCTGATTTTTGGCATAGGACATCATTGCCGAGAATTCCTACATCAAAGAACGAGCCTTGCCAAGAAAAGTTTCCATTTTGGTAAATTGTTGTCGCAATGTTATCATGTCAGAAAGAATAGAATAAAGATGCTAGATATCATTTGCATAACAATTAGAAGTTTCTTGACATACTTCGTAACAAGTATCAAAGGGCTGGAAGAGGTCCACAATTGATGGATCAATGGAAAGAAGAAGAACACTGAGTAATTATGAATCAATTTGTTTCCATTTGGCTGATTTCTCTGTGGGAACATCCTCTGGTTTAGTTGAAAGGTGTTTTGACTTACCCTAACCAGCAAACCAAATTTTCACAGAAGATGACCATGACATATAAGTGGCAGAACCTGTCAATTTCTTACTTGTGATGGATGGAATAGAAAGGTTGGAAAGGGTAAATTGCTCCTTCTGATCAGAGGAGGTTTCAAATATGGAGGAACTCATCACTGGACAGCAACAGAGAGGACTCGAATCAACTTAGGAAGAGACTCGCGGTATGAAGTGGCTCCAATGTGAAAACTAAGAACAAGGGTGGACCGAAAATGACGAGGCAAGCCAGACGAAGAGAACGGCGGCCGAAAAAATCGTCGGACGCTTTCACGCACCGGCAATGGCGAACTTTGCTGACGGAAGGTGGTGGCGCGTGGTGGCTCCAATGACGGCGTGACTTCAACGATTGGACAAATCAATCGACGTTGATCTTGAATATGGTGGCTGTGTCTCCAACGGAAGTGGTTGAACCTACACTGGAAGTATGGCAATCACCGAAAATGATGCCGGTAGGATGCGTGGCGGAGGCTGGAGGCTGGGTTGGCCAGTAGGATGCGCGGCCGAGTTTGGGATAGCGGACCAGAGCAAGGTCGAAACCCGCTCTGATACCAACTGCTCTGATACCAACTTGAATTTAGAGGAAGAAAAGATTTACTGAATATGCTTAAGTGTAGATCACCTAAGATGCATCTTATTTATAGGTATCAAGAGATTAAATACATCTACTATTTACAAGATAGAAATAATGAGTGCGGCTATTTCCTATGGCACTATACATGAACCTGGCTATACATAAATCTTCATTAAAAATTCCTATTGCTAATTTCCAATATTCCAACAGATACAAAACCATAACCTACTATCCTATACATACTAATAACTAGGGCAAATATTTATACCACTAATGCAAGCCCAAGCCCATTAACCATAAGACTAATAACCTAATTAAATAAGAAAACAAATCATAAAAGATACTCTAAGATAATATAAAGATATTCTTAATATTCTCTAACAATAACTAAGTTCCATGTTGAACAATGATTTCTACTGATACAAACAAACATTATCAGGAATTAAGTCAACAAGAAAGCACCCTCAATATTCTTTTTACCCCTTTCCTTGGATACAAGAACTCATGACTATCAGAAACAGCAAGGCCACATTGGTGAGGCATAATCCCATTTCTGCAATACCTAGATGTAAAGTTTTTAATTCCATCATGCCTGTCATCCTAGAAGTCACTTGCAATCTACCATTTAATCTTCAATGCTCTAGTAGAAACACCAGCACTCAAGTGGCGTTTATTTTATATATACTCACATAGGAAGCAATATAAGAACTCATAGCCTCCATGAATAAAAGTAACCATCAAAAAGTAATATGGTATATGCTCACCATCTTGGCAAACAAAAATTCCGTGATCCAAACAAAGCATTATACCTTTTGTGAAGGCCAAAACCAAATGCTTCTGCAATCCACCTTCTAGTTTTTTTGGTTGAGGTAAAGGACCCTTTCCCCTTGGTTGAACCTAGTAAGATTTAGACACAATTATAAAGGATAAAAAATCAAGGTAAAACCAAAGAAAACTAATATGTAGACACCTGTGCCTCAGGATTCATTCCAAGAGCAAGCAAGGAACCCAAAGCTTCAGCAAAGGCATCCCGTACAGATGAAACAGGATCTTCAAGGGCCTATCAGAAGCAGCAGTAACAAAGACATGTAAAATTGTAAATAATACTATGATTTTGCAGTCAAACGATTGGCATACTCATAAGTGAAATATGAAATTGAGACAAAAATCACCTACCTTAACACAATAAGTGGCAGAATTATCAAGTTCCACCACCCCTAAGCCTGGACCTCCAATGCTAGCAAATGTCTTCAGACATCTTGCAGCAGCTATTCTCACAGAAAATGACTTATCCCCAGTGGCAGATCGCATGATGAGACGGAATGCCTCTGTATATGCTGTTGAAGCTGCACTACCACCAGATCCTTCCAAAGCATTCTGAAGCATATGTAATACCTCGTGTCTTACAAACTCCTGATATGAGAGAGACAATTTATTGAATGGGAGCATTGCTAACTATAATGATATAGGTGCCTACATTAATGGATCAGTAAATCAAGTATAACACAATAATTTGAACAGCAATCCCATTCTCACAACCAATTTTAGTGCCTGACTTTTGGATTGTATAGTTCAGTAAAAGAAAGCAGCATAAAGCCCAGGAAACGTTTTTTCCTCTTTTTCTCACAGGACATAAAGCCTCATTAATAAACCAAAGTTGCACTAATCACTTGAATATCAGAGAATTTAGAGAGGATTTCTGAATTGCTTGAGTCAATTGTACTCAGCATATTGGGTTTATATATGCACAAAGAATTAATTGCAGCATGATATTTACAAGGATAATAAAAGAAGATAAACATTTCCTAGGATGCTAAGGTTCCAATGTTACTAGAAATACACAAACTATAAACTGGTCAAGTTTCAATAATATGTAAATTCCAACACTCCCCCTCAAGCTGGAGCCTATATATCATAAGCATTCAGCTTGTCACAAATGTATGTTATTCTTGGACCCCAAAGTGACTTGGTAAGAAGATCTGCCAATTAGTCATTAGAATTTACAAACGAAGTAGAGATTTCCTTTGAAACAATCTTCTCACGGATGAAATGACAATCAATCTCTATATGTTTGGTTCGTTCATGGAAGACCGGATTTGAAGCTATATGAAATGCTTCTTGATTATCACAAATTAACATCATAGGTCCTATCTCGCAAAACTTCAACTCTTTCAAGAGTTGTTTTAACCATATGAGTTCACATGTAGTAAGAGTCATAGCTCGATACTCCGCTTCAACACTCGATCTAGCAACAACATTCTGCTTCTTGTTTTTCCATGAGATATTTCCTCCAATAAGAATACAATATCCAGAAATTGATCTTCTATCACTAGGAAACCTGGCCCAAACAGCATTTGTATAAGCAACTTCATTCGTATGTCCTCTGTTTGCATACACTAAACCTTTTCTAGGGAAGCCCTTAATATACCTCAAAATCCAAATAACTACGTCCCAATGATCAACACAATGAGTTAAGAAATTGGCTTACAACACTAACAGCAAAAGATATTTCTGGTCTGGTCACAATCAATAATTAAGTTTCCCACCAATCTCTGATACCTTCCTAGATCTGAAAAGGGTTCTCCTTTATCTGGTAGGAGTTTAACATTCTTCATAGGAGTATCAACTGGTTTGCAGCTTAGCATTCCACTTTCTTCTAAAATGTGTAGAGCATACTTCTTTTGTGAGATAGTAATACCATCCTTTGATTGAGCTACCTCAATCCCAAGAAAGTATCTTAGTCGACCCAAATCTTTAGTTTCAAAATGACAAAACAAGTGTTGCTTCAATCTTTGAATTCCTTCATGATCATTTCCTATGACAACGATATCATTCACATAGACTACAAGATAGATACACAGGTTAGATGAGTGTGTATAAAATACAGAGTGATCTGCTTCACTGTAGATCATGCCAAACTACTGTAAAATTGTACTGAATCATCCAAACCAACATCAAGGAGAGTATTTTAGACCATACAAGGACTTGTGTAATTTGCAGATCAATCTCGACTCCCCCTAAGCAACAAACCCTAGAGGTTGCTCCATATAAACTTCTTTAGCTAGATCATCATGTAAAACGGCATTCTTGATGTTCAATTAATGCAGGGGCCAGTGATTCATGGCTGCCATGGATATGAATAGCCGAACAGAAGCCATTTTTGCATCACAGGAGAAAGTATCACCATAGTCAAGACCAAAAATTTGGGTAAAGCCTTTCGCAACAAGACGACCTTTCAAATGATCCACCTTGCAATCAGGACCCGACCCACTTTGACAGTGAAAACCCATTGACAACCAATAGTCGATTTCCCAGGAGGAAAAGGAATAAGTGTCCATGTGTGGTTAGATTCTAAAGTTGTCATCTCATCAATCATTGCTTGCCGCCATCCTGGATGGGATAATGCTTCCTGGACAGATTTAGGAATGGAGATAGACGACAAAGCAGATGTAAAAGCATAATGGGATGGGGACAATGATAACTCAGAAAATTATAAATGGGATGAGAATTACGGGAAGAATAGATACCTTTACAAAGTGTAATAGGGAGGTCTTTAGGAGAGAAATTTAAAGCAGATGTGGACGCTGAAGCAGGAGATGAATCACCGGATTCTGGAGTAGGGACATTTTCAAGAGGCGAAGGACAAGGACGACGTTGATAGGTGATGAGAGGACGAGGTGAAGACTGTTGGGAAAAATTTTCTAATTCTGATGGACTCGAAGACTGAGGAATGGAGACCAGAGTGCTCAAGTAAGGAACTAGTACGACTTGAGGTATGGATTCTGGTTCAACCTGTGTAGTAAAGTACCGTGTTTCCTCAAAGAATGTAACATCAGCAAAGATATAAAAGCGATGAGAGGTAGGAGAATAACATCGGTACCCTTTTTGCAAGCGAGAGTACCCAAGAAAAATACATTTCACAGCACGAGCAGTTAATTTATCTTTTCTTGGAAAAAGATCATGCACAAAACAAGTGGAACCAAAGACACGGGGAGGAATTTAATAAATGGATTCCTTAGTGTTAAGAGTAGATATTATGTATGTTATTTATTTTGCATTGCTAGCCCATGTACTGCTAGCCCATTTATTGCTAGCCCATCTTACATACATAAATACACAACCTGCACCCATATTGGGTACAGTTTTCCATTCTTCCTATCTCATTACATGGTATCAAGAGCTAGGCTCTAAATTTTTTTCCCCCTCTCCCTCAGCTTTCGCTTTTTCAAAAAAAAAAAAAAAAAAAAAAACACCAACAGAGCGTTCGTTTTCAGATCTAGGGCAGCCCCCAGTGTGGCTGCTGCTTAGCTTCTAGCTCCAACCAGTGGGGTGCGGTGCAAGGCCGTCCGGGCCGGGGAGGGCGGCGAGGCGGTGGGTTCGCCGGTGACGCGAAACGGCGCTGTTGTTTGGCCGCTTGTTGGGTGGAGAACACGCAGAACGGTGCGTGAAGAACACCCAGCCTTCGTGGGTGGTTGGCGTGGCGTTCAACCGCCACAGAGACGTGCGACTGGCGGTTCTGGGTCGTTTTCCGGTGGGCGGCGGTCCGGCGAGTCTCCGGCGTGGTGATTTCAGCGTTTTGATACTGTTCTGCGTCATTTTTCTGGGCTGTTCTTTTCAGGTTGGCGCCATTTGCGTCGTTTGTGGTCTTCCGAGCCTGATTGACGTGTTGTTAATGATCTTTTCCCTCCTTCTAGATTGATTTGTTGAGTTTGTGAGTATGGGTGATGAAAACTCTGAAATTGTGGGTACGGGCAGCAGGAGTGGAGGTTCTGAAACTACCTCTACTAATGTTCTGGCGAGGTTATTCCCTCCAACATTAAAATTACTAGGAAGCTTGATAGTGATGGTGCTAACTATCCTCAGTGGAAGAAGGCAATTCTGATGTACTTGAAAGGTCACAGGAAGGAAGACCATCTCACCCAAGACAGTCCGCAGGATGAATCAACTAAGGATATGTGGATTCGGGAAGATATGCGTTTATATTCACTGATTCAGAGGACCTTGGATCCTCGGGTTGATGATATTACCACTCATTGCACCACTTGTCAAGGAATTATGGCAGTACCTTCACTCGTTGTTCTCGGTGCCGATGATTTATCTCTCTTATATACGAAGACACAGGATCGTATCGCGCTAATCAAAAGGATGAATCTCTTAGTGATTATTATACAGGCTTCAAACGCCTATTTGAAGAATTGAACACATTGTTACCTATCACTTCAGATGTGCAGGAGATGCAAGCTCAGCGAGAGCAGTTGGCAGTGATGTGTTTTTTGTCAGGGCTACATGGTGAATTTGGTGCGGCCCGATCTCAGATTTTGACCGGTTCTAGTAGTTTGACCCTGAAGGATGTATACTCTCGCCTCCTCCGAATTGCTCGTGACATTTCCAAGTCTCATCCCTTAGCCTCGAGCGAGGCATCTGCTTTGGTGAGTTCTACTTCTTGATGGGACAGTTCCCGTGGTGGTCGTAGTGGTTCTCGTGGTGGACGAGGTGGTGGTCGTGATACTGGGGACCTACGTGGTAGTGGTGGTGGAGGACGGGATCCTGGCGAACCACTTATTTGTCGTTATTGTAAGGAACCTGGTCATATTAAGCGGAACTGTTGGAAACTTCACCAGAAAAATCAATCCCATCCACAGCGTTTTGCTCATCTTGCTACTGATGAAGGCATTCCTCCCACCAACCCATCAGCCCGGCCTGTAATGATGACACCAGACGAGTTTGCTCAATACACTCAGTTTCAAGCCTCTCGGTCTGTTCCACCATCTCCTTCTGTTGCCTTTGTTGCTCATACAGGTAATCCTACTGCATGCTTATCATCACTTTCCCGCAACTGGGTCATTGATTCAGGGGCTTCTGACCACATGACTAGCCAGACAGGTACTCTTACATCCTTTACCCCTTCCCCTCATCTTCATAGTGTTACTTTAGCTGACGGCTCTGTTGCTCCTGTCATTGGGAGTGGTACTGTGTCTCCCACCTCTGACCTCCCTCTTTCTCGAGTTTTATGTTTGAATCAATTTCCATTTAATTTACTTTCTGTTAGTCAGATTACTCGGTCACTTAATTGTAGTGTTCACTTCTTTGCTGATTCTTGTGTCTTTCAGGAACTTGGGACGAAGAGGGTGATTGGTAGGGGTCGTGAACAGAACGGTCTGTACATCCTTGAGTGCTGTCCAGATCAAGAACCGGTGCTGCTCGTTGCTTGTTCGAGTGTGGCTGATCCTCTACAACTTCACTGTCGTTTGGGTCATCCGTCTCTGCAGTCTTTAAAAAAAGTTGTGTCCTAGTTTGAGTCGTCTATCTATTTTAGAATGTCAGTCGTGTCGATTGGCTAAACACCATAGGAGTCCTTACCCTCACGGGTCAATAAGCGGCTGCGTCCCCATTTGAACTAGTTCATTCGATATTTGGGGTCCGTGTCCAATTAGTTCTAAGTCTGGTTTTCGGTATTTTGTAACTTTTGTGGATGACTTTTCAAGAATGACTTGGTTATATTTCATGAAATCTCGTTCTGAATTGTTTTCTATATTTACCGCTTTTTGCTCTGAAATTACAACCCAATTTAGTATCTCTGTGCGTGTCCTTCGCAGTGATAATGCAAAAGAATATTTCTCTAGTGATTTCACTTCCTATATGATTCAACATGGGATGGTCCATCAATCCTCATGTGTTGTTACTCCGAGAATGGCGTTGCTGAACGCAAAAATAGGCATCTTTTGGAAGTTGCTCGATGCTTGTTGCTTCATATGTCTGTTCCTAAAATTTTTTGGACTGATGCTGTTTCTACTGCCTGTTTTCTAATTAATCGGATGCCATCTTCTATCTTACAGGGTCAAGTTCCTCATTCTGTACTTTTTCCTTCCCAATCTTTGTTTCCCCTACCTCCTCGTATTTTTGGTTGTCAATGTTTTGTGCAGGATAGTCGGCCTCAAGTTTCCAAGTTACATCCTCGCTCACTTAAATGTGTCTTTTTGGGTTACCCTCGCCATCAGAAAGGATACAGATGCTTCTCTCCTGATTTAGGCCGGTATCTTGTGTCCGCTGATGTCACCTTCTTTGAGTCTACTCCGTTCTTTCTTCAACCTCCTCCTCCGGTTATTGAGGAATATGAAGAAATTCTCATTTATCACACTCTTCGGTCTCATGATTCTGGGTCACATCCTTCCTCTGGTGTTCCCGTTCCGTCTTGTCCTCCACATCGGCCACCCATCCGACAGGTGTACACTCGCCGAACTTGTGTTCCCTCTGCTGGTACTGCACCCATGGATGTACATTGCTCTTCAGTAGACACACCACCTCCATCCACCTCTTCGTCACAGGATCCGACTCTTGACCTTCCCATTGCCTTTCGTAAAGGTAAACGTTCTTGTGTCACTCACCATCCTATTGCATCCTTTATTCACTATGACCATCTTTCCCCTTCCTCCCAATCTTTTGTTGCCTCTCTTGATGTTGTCACAGTTCCCAAAAATATTGCTGAGGCTCTGGCTCATGATGGGTGGCGTCATGCCATGGAGGAGGAAATGCTTGCTTTGGAACATAACCAGACTTGGGATCTCGTTTCCCTTCCCTCTGGTAAGCGTGCCATTGGGTGCAAGTGGGTGTTCACTGTTAAAGTCAATCAGGATGGTACGTTGCTCGTTTAAAGGCTCCTGGTGGCCAAGGTTATGCTCGACTTATGGAGTTGATTACTCGGAGACCTTTTCTCCGTGGCCAAATTGGCCTCTGTTTGCATATTCATCTCTTTAGCTGCCTCTCATCACCGGCCCTGCACTGACTTGATGTTAAAAACGCCTTTCTTCATGGTGATTTACGGGGAGGAAGTCTATATGGAGCAACCACCGGCTTTGTTGCTCGGGGGAGTCTGGGCAAGTTTGTCGACCGAGACGCTCTTTGTATGGGTTGAAACAATCCCCCGGGCTTGGTTTGGAAGATCGAGTGAAATTGTTGTGAATTTCGGCCGAAAAGGAGTAGCTATGACCACTCGGTCTTCTACAAAAGTCCGAGGAGGATGCATCCTCATGGTTGTGTATGTTGACGATATAGTGATAACGAGTGACTTCTTAGGCATCTCAAAACTCAAGAGTTTCCTTCAAACTAAATTTCGGACAAAAGATCTTGGTCCTCTAAAATATTTCCGGGAATTGAGGTAAGTAGAAGCAAAAAGGGCATTTTCCTTTCACAACGGAAATATGTCATTGACTTACTATCGATGTTGGCATGTTGGGAACCAAACCTTGTGATACTCCAATGGTTCCAAATGTGAAACTCAATGCGATGATGGAGAACTACTATCGATCCCGAGAGGTACAGAAATTGGTGGGCAAACTTAACTACCTTGTGACACGTCCGGATATCTCTTTCCCGGTAAGTGTAGTCGGTCAATTCATGTCATCTCCTCGACAATCTCATTGGGATGCGAGACTACATATACTAAGATATTTGAAAGGAGCCCGTGTCGTGGGATTCTTTATAGAGACAATGGACATTATAGGTTACAAGGTTATTCCGATGCAGATTGGGTGGGTGTCCCTGTAGATCGGAAATCAACTCGGGTATTGTGTGTTCCTTGGAGGAAATCGATCTCTTGGAAAAGTAAGAAACAAAATGTAGTAGCAAGAGAGTCCGAATATCGAGCAATGGCTCAAACCTCTTGTGAATTACTATGGGTCTATCATTTACTTGATGAGATGGGTTCAAGGTTTTCTACCTATGAGACTATGGTGTGACAACCAGGCTGCCCTTCACATTGCCTCGAACCCAGTTTTCCATGAACGGACAAAGCACATTGACTGCCACTTCATTCGAGAGAAGATCCAAAGGGACTCATATCTACAGGGCATGTCAGGACTGGTGAACAGATAGCAGACATACTCACGAAGGCTCTTAACGGGAATCGGGTTAATTATCTTTGTAACAAGTTGGGCATGATTAACATCTATGATCCAACTTGAGGGGGAGTGTTAAGAGTAGATATTATGTATGTTATTTATTTTGCATTGCTAGCCCATGTACTGCTAGCCCATTTATTGCTAGCCCATCTTACATATATAAATACACAACCTGCACCCATATTGGGTACAGTTTTCCATTCTTCCTATCTCATTACACTTAGGAAACAAGAGGAACTTGGTTATGTAAAACAAGAGGAACCAGGAGTAAGAATAGCATCCCCCCAAAATTTCAAAGGTGTTTTGGCTTGTCATAACAAAGTAAGAGCAGTGTCAAGCAGATGACAATGTTTTCTTTCTGCAATACCGTTCTATTGTGGTGTATGAGTAAATTTTTTCCTGGTTGAAGAGTAAATTTTACCAGAGAAACTCAAAAAAGAGATTCAAAGAGAATGAACCTTTGAAATTAAACAGAGAATGGAAAGAAAAGATGTCGACAATGCATTAAAGAGTATTAAACCAGTATTAAAACTGTGTTTAATACTGTAAATTAAAGCTGTAAATATTTAGTTTCCTATAGTTAGCAAAGTTAACCTTTTTTAAATTAGCATGTTTTTGGTAGCTTCCTTTCTTTCCTCATTGATTGTAGTTTTCTGCTCCTATACTCCTTCTATAAAAGGAATCTCTTGTACCAATTGTGAAAGTATCAATGAAATACCTTTTCCTTTCCAAGTAAAGATATTCAAAAAATTATGAAAATGGAGAATTATACTTCTGGGACAGAAAAACATGTATGCGTAAACCATCAACATCAAACAGGCCATTTTTCTAAGCCTGTTGCTTTTGGCCTTTCATTTAGTGAGGCATACTTTTATAATTTAACATACAAAGATGCAAGCTGAAAAGAAATACCTCATTAAATTTCAAAAGTTTAGCTGCTATGATTGTCGTTTCAAGTAAACCTGAAGTAATTCTTCTGCCAAAGTGCTTGTACAGTTCTCCCAAGCATTGCGCAGCACCTACAAAATTCATGTTCACAAAATTTGTGAAGATAAAACACAACAAAAGTGCAGGGTCTGAATAATTAAATGTAAGCAATAATAAGAAAACTGATATACTGTAGAAAAAACATGCAAAAGTTAAAATAACAATCAAAAGAACACCTGCAAATAAGAGTGAAAATTAGTTACGTTATTAGTGGGATATTTGACGTATTCAGTGGATGAATTTTCCAAAACAACCACCCTCAATCTAATATGAGAAGAGAGAGTAGACTTCAAGGGTCTGCAAGCCTCCCTGCCCTAAGGCCCCAATCCCTTACTCAATTCTTGCCTAGCTCTCTCTTTCTCTCCCTCTCATATATATTCTCATTCCCCTCACTGAATACCCCATGACCTCTTCTCTTCCACTAACTGCCACATAAATGCTGCAGCCCATTAACATGAAAATTCTCAATATTTCCCATCTTGCCCTTACTGCACCTGTGGGCTGATCCACTGCTTCCTTTTGTACTCTCTCACGTATACCAGGAGTCTATCAATACTCCCCCCCAAAAGATTCACCTTGTCCACAAGCTGAAGGTGAAGGTGCAGGTAAGGGTCCTGTAGCAACTGCAATCATTCAACTGCAACAAGATTTGACCAGGGTCCCATTGCTTGAAACATAAGGAACAAGTTATGCTTGAAGCATAAAAACTTCCACTGGGATCCAAATTGAGAAACAGCAAGGAGAACCACTGGGAAGATATTTTGATATTCTTTAACAATTTAACAGCACTGCCAAAAGCTATCCAAAGTGTCAAGCTGCCATCAAATCTACCTGTGCCTGTTATGTATGTGTCATGATCATTACAAAGATCATCAGCAAAGCCAAACTCCTATTGTCCACAGCTTGGAGTGCCTAGGTTAGCCACAATAAAACTAATGCTCAAGCCATTGAGACTTGGAAACTCAACTGGAATTTCAGAGGAGCAAGGTTGCCATGGTAGACCCCCCAATGACCCTAAAGCAGCTAAATCTCCCTCTTTAACAACAAGGAAATACATCAATACCACAATTACAGACTATTAAGTGTTAGTTTAGAGAGTACTAGAACAGGTTAGTTATCAGATTAGTTATAGGTTAGTTAGAATATTTTACAGCGTTAGTTAGGTTTCTGCTAGCTGTATAAATATTCAGTTTTCAGTTTTCTGCTAGATGTTACATTCAGTTTTCAGTTTCAGAAAATTTCTCTCTCCCCTCTCATTCTCTCTCTCACACTCTCTTTCTCTCCAACACTCTCTTAGTTTCTTGAAATTTCCTACTTGATAAGTGTAAGATTCCAACCTAAAACCAATTGGCATTAAGTGGAGTGGTCCAACAGATATATAAACCGCACCCGAAATATTTGTTGGGAATTTTGCGGATACATCACGCAACGGAAAACAGGGATTCCCACCAAGGATCCATGCGAAAAAGCCATAGTCCGAGTTTTTTTAAATGATTTATCTCTTGAAGCGTGAATCACCAACACCGTAATAGAAACGATGTCTCTGCGGTATCCACACAAATAGACTAACGAACGTCCAACGTCCGCAAAGAGGAGCCTCACGTCTCTCACACAGTGCTAGCTGCGAAGAGAAGAGAAGAAACCTGTCGCTCTCTCACTCACTTTTCTGTAGGTGCGGCTAGGGTTCTGAAATTATCTATCTTAGCAGCCCCTTAGCAATACTATTTATAATAGTGACTGCCTTAAGTGAGTGTGAGTAGCAAAGAAGAAGGTAAGTCAGGCAACCCTAGACCCATCTGTTATGAGTCTGGCCCATATTTGAATCCGAGTCCAACTTGGATCCATTGCTCCAATTTTAGTCTGCTCTATGTGTGTAGGGGTGGAAATAGGCCAAGCCAGGCCAGACTTTGTCTTAAATAGGCTTGACTTGTATCTCAATTATAAGGCCTGAGCCTGAGCTATGAGCTTGTAATAGGCTAATTTTTAAGGTCTGGCCTGACCTTTTTAAAAGCCTAACCTGGCCTGAAAGCCTATTTAAAGGCCTACTTTGCAATAAGGCCTTTAAATAGGCTAACAGGCCTACCTTTAAATAGGCCAATAGGCCTTTACATAAATTAACAGACCTACTTTTAAATAGGTCAACATGTCTTACATAGGCTAACAGACTTACCTTTAAATAAGTCAATATGCCTTTACACAAGCTAACAGGCCTAAGCCTTGAAATAAGCCAACGGGCCTACTCAAAGCCAATAGGTCTTTGTTATAATTTAACACTCACCTTTAATTTTATAGATGCTCACTACTTTCTTACTCTAATCTTTGGTCGATGTGGGACTTGGAGATATACCAAGTTGCTCACTTTCTTGCTCTAGTCTTTCAAGTCCCACATATACCAAAGATCAGAGTAAGAAAATAATGAGCATCTATAAAAGTAAGAGGTGAGTGTTATAGATATTCACTACTTTCTTACTCTAATCTTTGGTCGATGTGAGACTTAAAGATATGCCAAGTCAAGTTGCTCACTTTCTTACTCTAGTCTTTCAAGTCCCACATCGATCAAAGATCAAAGCAAGAAAGTAGTGAGCATCTATAAAAGTAAGGAGTGAGTGTTAACTTATTATTTTCATTCTAATAAATATATTACGTTAAATATATTAATAAATGTATTATTTCTATTCTAACTTACTAACTTAAGGTTTTATTATTGAATTTTATTAAAATTTAATTAAAAATATATTAATATATTATAATAAATTAATAATTATAATTATAATTTATAATTATTATAATAATATATATTACATTATATATAATTAAATAGGCAAAGTCGCTTACCAAGCTTAAAAGGCCTATTAGATTGCTTCGAGGCCGACCTTTTTAGTTAAACAGGCTTTTAAAAAGCCTTGGCCTAACTTGTTTAGTAAAAATAAGCTAGCAGCTCAAAGCCAGCCTCAGTAAAGCCAGGCCATAGGCCATAGGCCTGACGACGACACTGGCCTATTTCCACCCCTATATGTGTGTGACCCTGCAGGTTCTTATTACGTTGACAGTAATATTAAAATCTCATTTTAATATTACAAGCAGTGAGCGGTATCTAGCAACACATCGCTGCTACCCAAGTAATAAGAATGTCAATGATATGACATAACCTTTCCGTGACCAATGTTTCCGTATCATTTAGTCTCTTTGTCAAGATATCTAGATTGAACACAAGGCATGGAATGCGTCACCCTGTTATAGTTCAATCATTCGTTTCCTGATATTCGAGTAGACTTTGTAACCACAAATGAGATCAATATCTCATATTGACTCATTTGAGCATGGTCATGCATTTCGCAATCTCACTCAATCAGGGGGCCCGAAGATATCGCTCCTGTTATGTAGGAGTGACAAATCTCATCTAGGTCACTCACATCCCTCTGCATGATTCGCGGTGTGTCCAATAACCAACTTTATAATCACCTTATTACAGATGACGTTTGATGGCATTAAAACACACAACTCCTCATGTAGGAATCGTAGTGAGCTCAGGTCGAAGGACCACAAACACCATTGTCACTATGAGAATCACTTATAACACTCACGTAACGATCCATGTAGTTTTCTCATGGTGGGTCAGACCAGTACATCATTACTCTAATATGTACCCATGTGAAGACTTGATATCTCATATCCATGACCCGTGAGATGTAGTCATCAGTCTATGCACATACTAGTCTCAATGTATTATTGTTGTCCTAATTAACAATAATACTTGACTAGGGACATTTAAGAATAGTATTGTAACCAAAAAGATCTCACGATCAAGTCATCCACTTAATGTCCTATGGCATCAAACTTACTATTCTAAGGACTTTATTATGTTTATCAAAAAGAACACAATAAATAAAATGCCTCACATATAAAATAGCATAATAGAATGTATGTTAATACAGAAAATGTATTAACCTCTAGGGCATACACCAACAATATTGAGGTAGGCGATGTGGGACTCTTAACACCCCCCTCCACATATGCCTAGACAGAACAGGCGAAAACAAGTATAACGAAGTAGGCGGAAATAAAGATGAGATCTTGACTTTGATACTAACTTGAATATCAGACCACTTAGAGAGGATTTCTGAATTGTTTGTGTAAAAACTCAGCAAGTATGATATATATATACTCATCAGAATTACAATTTACAAGGTAATTAATAAGATAGCTTACTCCCTATGTACATGAATCTAATAAATTCTAGTATACATGAATCTGTACATGAACTTATGAATCTGTTCATGGAACCTCATTAATGAATCTCGTTAATCTCAACACTCCCCCTCAAGCTGGTGCATATATGTCATAAGCATCCAACTTGTTACATATGTATGTTATCATTGGACCTCGGAGTGACTTAGTGAACACATCAGCCAGCTGATCATTAAAATTCACAAATGATGTGATAATTTCTCCAGAGATGACCTTTTCATGAATAAAGTAACAATCAATCTCTATGTGCTTAGTCCGCTCATGGAAGATTAGATTAGAGGCAATGTGCAAAGCTGCTTGATTATCACAAATAAGATTCAAAGACCCTATTTTACAAAACTTTAACTCAGAAAGAAGTTGCTTTAGCCATATGGGTTCGCATGTAGTAAGAGTCATAGCTCAATACTCTGCTTTTGCACTCGATCTAACAACAACATTCTACTTTTTGCTTTTCCATGCAATGAGATTGCCTCCAACAAGAACACAATAACCTAAAGTTAATCGCCTATCACTTGAGCAACCTGCCTAATCTGCAATTGTGTAGGCAATAATATCAATATAACTTCTATTCTCATAGACCAACCCCCATCCCGGAGAACCTTTAATATATCTCAAGATTCGAATTACTGCATCCCAATGACTATTACAAGGAGAGTTAAGAAATTGGCTCACAACACTAACAGCAAAAGAAATGTCTGGCCAAGTCATAGTAAGATAATTCAACTTCCCTACCAGTCTCCGATACCTTCCTGGATCTGAATAGAGCTCCCCCTGATCTGGCATAAGTTTAACTTTAGGATCCATAGGAGTGTCAATCGGTTTACAATTTATCATTCTTGTTTCCTCCAAAATATCAAGTGCATACTTCTTCTAAGATATAGCAATACCAGTGCTAGATTGAGCTACTTCAATCCCAAGGAAGTATCATAATCGTCCCAAATCTTTGGTTTGGAAATGTTGAAACAAGTGCTCCTTGAGGCGTTTGATACCATCATGATCATCCCCTGTAATGACAATGTCATCTACATAGACAACAAGATAAATGCACTGATTAGAGGGAAAATGTTTATAAAACACAGAGTGGTCTGCTTCACTACGGATCATGCCGAATTGTTTAAGGACTGCACTGAATCTGCTAAACCAAGCTCGAGGGCTTTGCTTGAGGTCGTATAAGGCCTTATGTAACTTGCAAACATATCCACATGACTCCCCCTGAGCAACAAACCCAGGAGGTTGCTCCATATAAACTTCTTCTAAATCACCGTGAAGGAAGGCATTTTTAATGTCCAACTGATGCATAGGCCAGCGGCACATGGCTACCATGGATAAGAATAACTGAACAGAGGCCATTTTCACAACTGGGGAGAAAGTATCACCATAATCTAACCTAAATACCTGAGTATAGCCTTTAGCTACTAAACGGGCTTTCAACCGATCAATCTGACCATCCAGGCCCACTTTGATAGCTAACACCTAAGGACAGCCAACAGTAGATTTCCCTAAAGAAGAGGGAACAATTGTCCAAGTGTTATTGGATTCTAAAGTTGTCATCTCGTCAATCATAACCTGTCGCCATCCTGGATGAGAGACTGCTTCCTGGACAGTTTTAGGAATAGATATAGAGGAAATAGCAAACACAAAGGCACAATGGGAAGGAGATAAACGGTGATAACTTAAAAAATTATAAATTGGATGAGAGTTACGAGAAGACCTTGTACCTTTGCGAAGAGCTATAGGTAAATCAATAGAAGATGCTGGTAGATTCGGAGTAGGTTCAGAGATTGGAGCAGAAGATGAATCACATGTCTCTTCAATGGCAACTTCCTCCAATTGTGTTTGGCGAGGACGACGCTGATAAGTAATAAGAGGACAAGGAATGGGAGACACAGATGGAGAAGAAGACCCTGACAAATCTGATATTAAAGAATAAGTAACAAGTGGAATAGGAAAATTGATCGGCAATACCTGGGAGACAGAATTTGGTGTCACCGATGTAGTGAAATAAGGTGTATCCTCAAAGAATGTGACATCAGCAGACATGTAGAAACGATGAATAGAAGGGGAATAGCATCTGTATCCTTTTTGTACACGAGAATAACCAAGAAAGATACACTTGACAGCACGAGCAGACAATTTATCAATACCTGGTGTGAAATCATGTACTAAGCAAGTAGAACCAAAAACACGTGGAGGAATTGTGAAAAGTGGTTCATGAGGAAACAACAAGAAATGAGATACTTTGTTATTCAAGGCAGAGGATGGCATCCGATTTATCAAAAAACCAACAGTGAGTACGTCATCACCCCAAAATTTTAAAGATGCATTGGCATTTAACAAAAGAATACGAGCAGTTTCAATAATATGGCAATGTTTTCTTTCAGCAATACCATTTTGTTGTGGTGTATGTGGACAACAGGATTGATGAACAATGCCATAAGAAGCCATAAAATGATTAAGGGAAGCAGAAAAATATTCTTTTGCATTATCACTATGCAAGATGCGAATAGGATGTCCAAATTGAGTTTGAATTTCATTGCAAAAGTTCTGAAAAATAGTACACAACTCTGAACGTTCCTTCATTAAAAAGATCCAAGTACATCTTGAAAAGTCATCAATAAAAGTAACAAAGTACCTATATCCTAAGATATAATTGACTCGACTAGGACTCCAAATATCTGAATGGACAAGACCAAAAGGAGAAGTTGCTTTATGATGAACTGAGCTTGGAAAGGAAGCTCGAATATGTTTACCAAGCTGACACGACTCACATTCCAGAGATTGTAGGTGAAAAAGATGAGAGACCATTTTCTTCAATTTATTTAGATTTGGATGACCCAAATGATGATGAAGGAGACTCGGTGACTCAGCAACGGTGCAAGCAATTGAAGGAGGCTGGAAATAGTAGAGACCATGTGATTCAGATCCTACGCCAATTGTTTGTCCCGTATTCCGGTCTTGTATAGAGAAAGAATTGACAATAAAGGTTATGGAACAATTAAGATTACGAGTGAGTTTACTAATGGACACTAGATTAAAGGGGCAACCAGGAATAAAGAGTACAGAATTTAATGTCAAGGAGGGAAAAGGTGTGGCTTGACCAATGCCTTTGGCTTTTGCCTTTGAGCCATCGGCAAGAGTAATGTAGTGTGAATTTTTGGGTTATCATATTTTTGAGAAAAGAGAGGGATTACCAGCTATGTGATCGGAAGCACCAGAATCCAAAATCCAATATCCAACAAGCGAGGAATGAGTGAGACAAATTGTAGAATTACCAGTATGAACTACAACTGCTGAAGATGAATTCTGTTGTGCTACCTTGAACTGAAGATATTCCTTATATTCAACATCTGACAAAATATTTTGATTATTACCTCCACTTTCATCCTGTTTTTCTGAACCCGAAGACTGAGAATAAGTCACATAAATTGACTTCTCTAGAAATCCAATTAGGGAATAGCATTTATCTTGAGTGTGCCCCATACGTTTGCAGTAGGAGCACTGTGGACGACTAGGCCGGGAGATCATGATCCATCATTTGGAGTGTAGCTAAATTGTATACCACATCATAGAGACGTTGGACATCATTTGAATAAACACTTCGAGCCTTCTTCCATATGTCATAGAATGTTTTATACATGCGAAAATGAACCATCAACTTCGGGTCAATGGACTGCCATAAGAGCGAAACCAGCTGATAATCAGCTCTCTTCCACTGGTCTCGTTCTGTAATGTCGATATCTTTAGCCTTTTTGGTTAGATGGTCGAAGAGACCTTGTCCCAAAAACCAAATCTCCACAGCAGCTTGTCAATCCATATAGTTTCTTCCATTGAGCTTTTCTAGAGTAATAGATGGATTACCAGAGAAAACAAAAGAGACAGGAACCTTATTCGAGGGAGTAGAAACACCAGAGGCAACGTTTGAGGTTCCTGACGTGGAGGCCATTGAAGAACGAAGGTGGGCTCCTAAGACCCACTAGCCAAACAGGGATGAACAAAGCAGGTGACCATTTGAACCGACTCAGGGAGGGCCGACGAGCAGACTGGGACCAGTGGCAACGGAATCCGGCACCAGGAAGGCGGCCCGTGGCTTACACGTGCTGGACGTTGTGCAAACTGGTGGCGACGCGTGGGTGACTTTTCGGCGACGGGACTTTTGGGGGATGGCCAGAAATGGCCGTCTAAGATGACTGGGGCCCTCTCTCCGACAGATGAGGGGACTTTGGACGAGATTCCAACCTTTACAACGGCTGGAACAATAACGAGGATGAAGAGCAAGAGCGGGATCAACCCGCTTTGATACCATGTGAGATTCCAACCTAAAATCAATTGACATTAAATAGAGTGACCCAATAGATATATAAACCGCACTAGAAATATTGAGGTAGGCAATGTGGGACTCTTAACAATAAGAATTCTCAAATGGTATCAAAGAGCTGAGTTTCGATCCAAACATGGAAACGCCGCTGGCTACTTCTCTGATTGACCCACCCATCTCCATCACTCTAGTTTCACGGTCTTCAAATCTAGCTAGTTTCTCTCATGCGACTTGGTAAAGCTAGATGAGAAGAACTTTGTCGTCTAGAAGCAGCAGATTGAAGCCATGATCAAGGCTCATCGGTTGCAGAGATTTGTCGTTGATCCAGATATTCCTCCACGTTTTCTTCCTCAATCAGATCGTAGTGTAGGTTGCATCAATGATGCTTATCAAGATTGGGAATAGCAAGACTAAATGTTGTTCTCATGGCTGCTATCTTCTCTTTCCAATACTCTTCATTTGTGGCAGTTGTGGGACGAAGTTCATGCATACTCCAGATCTCAAAATCGAGCAAAAGTTAATCAGTATCAATTTGAACTTCACAGTATGAAGAAAGGTTCGCAATCCGTTTTAGAATACCTGCTGCGAATTAAAGCACTTACTGATTCACTCATTTCTATTGGTCATCCGGTTTCACCACAAGAGCATATCGATGTTTTTCTCTACGGTCTTCCAGAGGAGTACAATGTGTTCATAACCTCAGTTGCAAGTAGGCTTGATCCTTATACTATTGGAGATATAGAATCTTTGTTGTTGTCTCATAAAGCTAGAATAGAGAAGAATCGTCTCTCCATTTCTAATGCTTTTTCAGTTAATGTTGCTCAAGTTAAAGAAGGTAATCTTCCTCTGCCTAATTCTTCTACGAAGCACGTTGTTGCATCTTCTCCTCAGTCCTTTAGTTCTATGAATCAGCCATCCCCAAATTTGAACCAAAATCTTTCAAGTTCAATTCAACCTCTTCAACCTCCACCAGATTTTGCTTTAAATCCAAATCAATACCCTCAGGTGCTTCAACAAGGCTTTCAATCAGGGTTTACTTCTGACTTTGGTTCTAACAATCAGTTTGTCAATCATACTTATTAAACTCTAATAGAGGAGGTAGGGGTGGCAGATTTGGTAACAGGGGAGGCCGTGGTAGGTTTGGGTCTAATTACAGAGGCTCTGTTGTGTGTCAAGTGTGTGATCAATGTCCTCAGAAAGCATTATTCTTGGTCTATCATGTCCTCAGAAAGCCCATTCTATTCTAAGTCCTTTTTAATGGTTTCCCCTATGATTTTTCTTAGTCTCACTCAACCTCTAACTATTAGGCTATCCTCCATTTGATCTACTCTTCTTACCGAGGCTTCTAATGATTTTCTTCTCACATGGTCAAACCACCTAAGGCGAGATTCTACCATCTTTTCGTCAATAGGTGCTACCCCTACTTTCTCCCTAATGCATTCAATTCTGATCTTAGCTTGTCATATATGTCCACTCATCCAACACCACATCCTCATCTCCGTAACATTGAGCTTATGTTTTTGTGCAGTAAAATTTTCTTTTTAGCTTCAGAGGCACCTTTCAATCGCAAATAACACCTGAAGCGCTTCCCCATTTAAACCACCCCCTTGGATCCTAAGGTTTACATTTCCCTCTATTTCTTTGTCATTTTGTATGATGGATCCAAGATACCTAAACCATGTGACTTGTGGGATGGTGTGATCTCCAACTTTCACCTCTAAGCTAGTATTAACGCACTTCTTACTAAACTTGAATTCTATATAATCTGTTTTACTTCTACTTAATAGGAAATCATGTGCTTCCAAAACTTATCTCCACAACTCTAACTTACCATTTATTCCCTCTCTTGATTCTCCCACTATGACTATATCATATGCAGAGAGCAAGCATTGTGGCACTGGCTCTTGGATGTGCCCAATAAAAAAATCCAAAACCAATGTGAAAAGATAAGGGCTCAAAGTTGATCATTGGTGTAATCCTATAATTTTAGGGAAATCTTCTATGACTCCACCATGTGACGCACACTAGTCTTAACCCATCACACATATCTTTGATCGCTTGAATATAAGTGATACAAACTCCCTTCTTCTTCAAAGCCTTCCATAAGACCTCTCTTAGCACCCTATCATAGGCCTTTTCTAAATCAATAAAAATCATTAACCATGTGCAAATTCTTTTACTTCCTCTGATACCTCTCCATCAATCTTTGTAGAAGGTATATTGCTTCCATGGTTGACCTGTCTGGCATAAAGCCGAATTGGTTCAATCACATAGTAAATGAAATTATGGAATAAACATTTTGGAATTTTTGGCGGAAACTTTGGCATGCCCACCTATCTTGGAGCATTTCCTGGTGATTAGAGACTTCAGCAAGTGTAAGGAGGGAAAAGTATTATGGCAGTGTGCTTTGTATGTAGCTCTGCAGTGTCTTTGATTAAAATGGAATGGTGGGACAAGGTGTATCAATATCTGTAGAAATGTTCTTTTTTATAGAAAAAGAAATATTATTAGAAGAGAGAAGAAAAGTACAAAGAAGGAGGATAAGTAATCCTCACAAAATCAAAGCTAAAACCTATGAGATTGTATCATGCAACAAAGCAAGCAAATTTCTCTGCATGTCTAAAAAAGAAACACCATCAAAGAATCCATCAGCTGAACACCAAAGAGAAGCCAAAAGGAGAACCCTATCCCAAATAAAGTCTAAACTTGGGAAAAGCCCCTTAAAAATTTTAGCATTCCTTTCCAACCATAAACACCACAAAATAGTGAAGATAGAGCACTACCAAAGGATCTTTGCTTCTTTGCGGGAGCCAAAACCTCTAAACTTAGTTAGAATAAAATGATGCAAATCTTTAGGGCAGACCCATGCCTTTCCAAAAAAATCAAACAACTTGTTCTAGAGATAATTTGCTGCAGAACAATGCAAAAAGAGGTGATCCCCTGATTCCAAAGCAGAGCAGCACATTAAGCACATATCAGGAGACAAAGCAGTGAGAGGTCTGCACTTCTGAAGCATGTCGTTAGTGTTAATTCTATTAAGAACAGCAGCCTAGACAAAAGCTTTAACCTTCAAGGGAGCTTTGGACTTCCAAATGGGCTTTTCCAAAAGAAATCTTTCTCTATTAGGAGAATGAGTCAAGAACTGAAAATAAGATTTACAAGAGAAAGATCCAGAAAACTCAAGAGTCCAAGTTCTAGTATCAGGAAGAGAAGAAAAATGGACAGGTTCAAGCAAAGACAATAGACTCTCAAGCAAAGAATGATGTCTTTAGAAATGTTGTGGAATAGAATAAAGTTTTTGGCTTCTCTTGGATGCTCGGCCCATGGTTTTTTTAAGGGGATTGGCATTTCAGATCTGCAAAGAGATTGGCTTGCCATTGTGCATTGTTTTTCTTGAGTTTTATTTGATGGTTTTTTTGTAATTTTATCATTTTGTAGTCTTCTAGTGGAGGACATCTTATCCTTCTATTTTTGTAATCCTCTTCTTTCTTAATAAATTTCTTTTTCTATCCAAAAAAAAAAAGGAATGGTGGGACATTTTGGGATTAATCCTTACCTCCAGACTTGCTTTGTGATAGGATTGTTTATATGGCTTCTCTTTCGGGCTCTTCAGATGGTTTCTTGTAGGGAAATTCCTTGTTAGACATGCAAAAGGATCAAAAAGCACTTTTGTATGTACTCTTTTGTTTAAGTCCTTCCCTTGATTTTAATTGTTTTCTCTAACGTGTATACCTTTTCATCCGTCTTACTCTAATTTCTTCTATTCTTCGAATAATATTCCTGTTTTATCCAAAATGAATATATATCTAGAGTAGTCATGCAAGATAAAACCCTGATTTGAGAAGATCCAACATAAACTCTGAATAAAAACAAGGGGTTTCCTTTTCTGAAATGCAGACAAACTGAACAGCCCTGCTACTCAGTTTCCTCTAGCCACAACTAGAAAGAGCAGCTGGTAAGTGCAGGAACAATGCAAAAAATGAGCACCAAGTCATTAGCCCTTAGCCAACTCAATGAATAGTAAGCTCAACATTATTCCACTTACTTGTACAGTCGTACTCACTACTAAGTATAGAAATATAAGGCCTATAGAAACGACGTAACAAGACAAGTTTTATAGTATGATCACAACAACAATGTCATTTGGAATCACCGAAAGAACCAGTGACTAAAGCATAAAATCATAATACAAAACAAATTCATTATCCCTTGGGTAATAATCTTCTATTATCTGCAAGTGTGAGCAGAATCAATCACAAACATTTACAACAATTCAATAGCTATCTAAATTCTAAAAGTTCTAGAAATGTTTAGTTTTGACAAACCAGCAACTCTCTGAGGTTCACTCTTCTTCCCATCGGAAAGAAATCCCTGAAGGCTGCTTGCTCTGGAGTAAATTGATATCGCATCTCCCTTAGATATGATCTTAGCCATCGCTACCGATGCCAAGTGACGCACCGGCCGTCGTGCACCAATAACAAGCAGCGAATATAACGCATCTTCACATCTCCTTTGCCACAACATAATCGTCTCCTGGAAATCATCCATTCATCACATGTCAAAAATCAATGCCATAAGACAAGAGTCCTAGTTCTTCGGAAAATATAGGGAAATCCAGTACCCTAGTTTAAGAGAGTTGCTGCTATTGGATTAAGAAAACGGAATTGAAGAGAATGAAAGAGAGTGCGAGATGTGAGGATGAATGACCTTGGTGTCTTGATCGATGGCGGAGATGAGATCGGAGAGGAGATCGAAGCAGAGGAGTGGGTCGGGAGGTTGTTGCGGGGCGGAGGTGGCGATGGATTCGAGCTGTGCCACCAGCACGCCGAAACGCGACAGCGGCACTTCCATTATTCTCGTGTTGTTGCTGTTGTACTTCTTCGCCATTCAACTTCAACAAGTCGTAGAAACTAAAAATGAAAATTAAAGAGGGTAGAAGAAGAAGAAATGACGATGGTGTGAATTGAATGCAAGCAAGTTAACGTCGTTGCAATTGCATGGCAGAGTATAGAGAAAGATGGCAAGACACGAGATCAAGATCCCGGGAAGTGACTGTTTTGAGATATATATAGATGCGGGGTGTAGACGGAGAGTGAGGGACTTGCCAGAATCCAAGGAGTACTATTGAGTTTTGATGTGTAGCCACAGGGAAAATCCTACTGGGCCAGATTCGCAAAAAGCCCAATCTGTCCTGCAGGGTCAAACGAGAATCGGCTGTAGTAACTCATTGAGGACTAAATTGGTATTTTAGGTTTAACATGAAGTGGAAAAAAAGAGTAAATTGGTATTTTAGGTTTAACATGAAGGGAAAAAAAAACAGAGTAAATTGGTATTTTGCCCTTTTTTTTTAGGGTTAACATTTCACTCGTAATTTACTTGGAACTAGACAAACAACAAGTGTTGCAACAGAAGAGGGGCATATCAGACACATTGCAATTGCTAAGCATATATCCACGACTCTTTCTTATCAATCTTCTTTTCTTTTTCCCCTCTCTCTATATATTTATTATCTCTCTATCCATATCTAAATTTCAAATACTTAATAGGTATGTTTGGGAGTTTTAATGAGGGTGGAAGGAAGTAACTCATAATGTAATGAAATGGAATGAAAAGGTAAAGAGTGAAATAGAATGAAACATGTCACTCTATTATTTAGTTGTTTAATAAGTTTAATGAGGAATGGAAGGGGAATTCATGGCATTCCCTCCTTGACCCCCGGAGAGACAAAAAATTGAAGCTTTGAGTAGCAATCTCTTGTCATTCCACTCCCTCCTTTTAAATCACTCTCAAATATATTTTTAGTAAGATTAGCCTTTCCATTACTTATCACTCCCTTCATTGTTATCCTTCCAAACATAACCTAAGTAGATGGCAGCATATCAAGAATAACTCGAACCTCCCTGAGCACTTAATATTGAAAATCTTGTCGAGGTTGCCCATCAAGTCATTCATTCGTTTCAAGCGTGTGTCTAAGTCATAGCTTTCTCGCATCTTCGATCCCAATTTTGCCAAATCACATTTTGACCTAGCTGTAACACCCACCCACAGAGTTTTCTACCTATCTGTTTTTGAAGAAAAAACTCAATACATGGATTTAGAGACAACATCACTTTACGAAGATTCTGTAGCAAACCCCATTTCTCCACTTTCACCATCTTCTTATAGTGTTGAGATTTTTTGTTCTTGTAGAGGGTTTATCCTTTTAGGATATTGACCAAAAGAGAATGAGAACATCTGTGTGCGGATTCCCAAAAATCTCTTTGTGTGGAATCTGTCAATCGGTGTCCACAAAATGTTATCATTCTTTACTATTGGGTTAAAGTTTATTAGTATCAAGGAGTTCAATTGTCAATTTTTTCTACCTATCCACATATGATTATTTGGTATTTATAGAGGACAATCACATAAACTACTTCGAGTTATTCTCCTTAAGAACCAATTCATGGAAACAAATTGATGCTACCCATTTTCCCTATACAAATCCCTAGGGATCAACATGGGCTCTTCTTCTTCAATGGGGCTATTCATTAGTTGGCTATTAGTGCATATTTTCATGAACTAGTTAAAGTAATTATTGCCTTCGATTTGGTAGAAAAGAATTTCTCAGAGATACCTCTGCCACGTGATGATTTCATTTACCATAACTCTTTGGGATTGATGACAATAGAAGGATGTCTCAGTTTATGTCATGGGCGAGGTTTTGGTGAGGTGTGGGTGATGAAAGAATATAAAGTGAAGTCATTTTGGATTGAGTATCATTATGTGACTTCTCCCACTGGACACTTTTGCCCTATATACTTCACTTTAGGAGAGCTGCCAGAGTATCGCAAAGAGCCTATTCTTACTCCCTAGTGATTGTGGGGAAGCATGACCAAGACAAACAACAACAGACAAGAAGAATTAGGGTACAAAATGTTCTCCAATCTTTGCCCGTTTTCTTTGTACTAATCTTGCATTATGATGGATAAAAAGTAGTCTATAAACTATGCATCCACGAGGGGCTCCAAGTTATTGTTTTCCTTACTATTCATGGTACATGTGTCAATCACTCATTCATTTATAAATTTGTCACATGTGCATCTTGGGCCGCATGTGCCAGATGTGAGCCTTTTTGTTCCACGGTTGATCCCTTACCACTTTTAGTAGGATATAGGTTTCTTTCTTGCATAGGTGTTGTCCACTTCCCTTTTTAATTCTCTCAGTTTCTAAAAGCAATTATGTTTATCTATTTGTGGTGTGGCTTAGGTGTCGATTTTGGGCTAAGTGTCAATAGATGAGTGTAGTGCAAGCCAAGTAAGATGGGGTATCAAGCTAACTATGAAAATAAGAACGAACTGGAGATGGTGTATGTTAAGGGAGTTTGATCATCTAATTATTCATTATGGATGGGATTTTCATTATAGTTGCAAATGGATTTGTTGTTCCCTTTTCATCTACCTTTTTATCTTTTAGGTAGTTGCTGTTATAGAATGGATCAGAGTGGGTTATGGATATCTGAGATATTTAAGATTAGGATTTGGTATTAGGTTCTTCTTTTTTGTACTTTTGCCTTGAGTTTTCTTCTTTTAATGGAGATCATGATTAATTTTTTGTTGATTAATCAAATCTTTGTGTTTTTTTGTCATTTAAGAGTACTTTGTTGTAGTGTAGTGGTTAAATCACATGTTCTACTTGCTAGTCTATTTGTTTGTTTAATTTTTTTCTTTAGGATTGTGATATTGCAATTTCCCCTTATAGATATACATTGGGTTTTTGTTATACGTTGGGTTTTTATTTTTTTTCTTGTAGGTTTTTTTATGGATAAATTTGTTTTCTTTAATGTTGCTTTTGTGCAAAGTTTTTTCTATTATATCGTCTTATCCCATTTATTTGTTACAGACATGTAAAGGAATTTTAGTAAATTAAAAACACATAAAAACCACATAATCTATAGATTAGATTAGTTTTAGGTTTTAGGGGTTATGAGTATATGAGTCTATTGTTTTCTATGTAAGTGAAAATATAATGATGTTGGGTGTTTTGCCTCCCAAAATTTGAATTCAAAATGCCTCACTAAGGCCTATATATACTGCTACATTTTGAATGGATGTGGTGCCCTCAAAAGTATCTTGATATCTTAATGTTTAGATTTATGAGTTCTTTTTCTATTGGGATGTTGGTATGGCTCTCGTGTATGATGTTTTAAGTAAAATTTATCAAGATAGAGAAGTATGGAGGGTGAAAGTGAAGGTAGTTAGGCTTTGGATTGTTCCCAACTTCAACAATACATCAATACCAAGTTCTCTTGAGTTGGTTTTGATGGATGAGTTTATAAGGACTAACCTCTATCTTTTTCCTCCTCCATTTTTACTTCTTTAATATTGCGTGAATTTGATTTTTATTATTTTCTGTAGTATTTTCAACTATATTATTGTTGTTTTATTTTTTAGCCATTTATGTGTGTAATATGTAATTTGTAACCATGCTTGATCACTTGCACAAGGAAGTAAGATTCAGGCATCGGTAAGGAGGACTCTAGTATCTAAATACATGCCTATGTTAGAGGAGGGGAATATTTACAAGATGACATATTTCACTGTTATTCCTAACTTGGGTGCTTTTCATACTATCAGCCATGAATATTATTTGTTTTTCTAATTTATGACTGCTATTGCCCAAGCTGCTTCAATGTTGATTCCCCATTATGGTTTGAATCTAACCCCTTTGAAGGATACATTGAACTTTGAATGGGATTCTGATTACTTGATTGATATTATGGATCTTCTTTTTTTTCATGAGGCTCTTTTTTATTATGCTTAATATGCTTTATAATTTATTATATTTTATAATGCTCTTCATGTCTTATAACATGAAGTAACACATACAATTTTTTTTATACTAATACTTTGTGTAGATTTTATAGGTATCTTGACTAGTGACTACTGTTGGAAATGAGAAAGAGTATGAAAAGGAAGGGAAGATGACCAAAATGGTTGTGATTGAGTTGTCAGAAGATAAGTAAAGTCTTTTTTTTTAATTGTTTAAGTGGGTTGATGGATTACTGTATTATTAATCTTTTAATTGTTATTTTCTAAAAAGAGGAATTTTGATTATTGATTTGGCTGTTGTCTACATGGGTTATAAAATTGAGTGTGCATTGTTTAGAGAACATTAATTTTTAATCCATCCAATCCATTTCTATTAAAACTAATTCAATCCATCCAATTAAAATAATATATCTTATTGGATTGGATTTAATGGATTAAATTTAATTATGGATGGTTAGATGTATTGATATTGGATATCCAATTAAAAGCCAATCCAATGGATATCCATTCTTTAGAGAGAGAATAAACATTTTTAGAGAAAGAAATAGGTTTTAGAGAGAGAATAAAAATTTTTAGAGAGAAAAACATTTTTTTTAAATAAGTGGGTTGGATATCCATCCATTAAATTGGGTCATGGATGGATTGGATAATATTAAACATTTTGTAATTGATCTTAAATAGATTAATGGTTTATTTTGAATCCATCCATTACGATCCTATCCAAAATCAAACCAATCCATCCATTTGACACCCTTATGTTGATCAATTGAATGAATTCATTGCTATTGGTGATTTAGAGCAGCGGTTGTTGTTGTTTAATTTGCCAAAATCAAGACATTCAAAGGTTCGTTTTTATGTGGCTTTGGTTATGATTTATAAATTTGATTAATAGCTATTTTTCTTCTAATTCCTTTCAAGATGAGTTGTATTATGCTAGGTTATCCTATCTTTTTTTTATATAGGTATTGATTTGATTCCATTTGGTTTAGTAAGGAAGGCAATGATTCAGAATGTAATGCATGTTAGCATACTGTTGTTTAATCCTGATATTTTTTAAGCTTTTGAGTTTAAAAATTGATTTGTTTATTTGTTGTGCCTATATTTATAGTATTTTTTAAAAAAATACTTAGTAATGCATGAACTTTGTTCTTTGTATTAATTTAGTATTTGTTGTTTTTATTTATTTAGTATTGGTGAGGTGGAGGATTTGGTTCACTAGCCAATTAATGTTATTGTTTATCCTAACAACAATTCACTGGATGATGATTTTATGCGCCTCTATCCCAAGAAGTTTGTTTAGGAACTAATTTTGGCCAAAGAAGTATTTATATGTCTATTACTTTTACCATATGTTATAGTTTACTTTTATTTATTTTGTACTATCTTTTTGGATTTTTTGTGTATATTCTTTTTTTTATCCATTAATTTGTTGAATTTCTTAATTGAATTGATAGGACGGTTACTTTATAATTATGGGTACTGTGAAGGAGATCTTGAGTGATGAAAAGTGGTGGTATCCTACATATGTTTGCAATAGAGCTGTGATTGTTGAATCTGGGGTTTATTATTGTGACATGTGTATTTGTCCTATATTTAATGTTATCTTGAGGTAGATGTTGTCATTTTCAGTTTCTTTGTTTGCTAATAATTACATCATTTTCTAATCAGGAATGAATATTGTCACAATTTTAATCCAAGGTTTTTTAAAATATCATAAGTATCTAATTAAGGTAAAGGTTGAAGAAGAGACCGAAGCTGCTGTGTTGGTGTTGTTTGATTGTGATTGTCAATACCTTTTGAAGAAGAGTTGTGTTTATATGGTCAATGAAGTCCAAAAGAAGGTTTACTATATTTTCCTAATACCTTTTATTTGAGTCATTGGCAATTGATTTGAAATGAATTATTATTGCTGAATTTTGGTTTGGTATTGTCTAGAGTGGGAGTGCTTCCAACTATACTTTTGCTTTTGATGTTTTGTTAGGAAAAATGCTTTTGTTTAAGGTTGAGACCAAGTTGGTTGCTTTGTGCCAATTTGATGGATCTTTATGTCTTCGCCATGTTTGTGATGACGAAAATATCATTAGTATGTTTCATATCGGTGCTGATGAGATCACGCTTGTGAAAGTTGTAGATTATATTGTTGTTCTATTTGTCTTATTATTTTTTTTTTTGAAATTCTTTTACTTCTTATTAGTAATGTTTGTATATTCAGGATACCTTTGCTCCACCTTTTCTTGAGGTTTATAATCTTGCTGATGAAGATGAAGGATTGGATTCTTTTCTTGCTCTAATTGATTATAAACCTTCTTCCTCTATCAGTTTGGAGTGCTAATTAGTTCATATTAGATCCTATCTTTGCTTACATTGGTTTGGTTATATGATATGTATCAGGACTTTAGTTTACAGGTTATTGACCTTGATGAATGTGTTGAGTTTTTTAGTGAGTCTTCTAATGTGAAAATGACATTTGCTAAGCAGAAGCTGGATGATGAGTTCGTGAATGGAAATGGTGACAATTTGTTTGTTGAGTTGAAGCCTGTGAAAGTGGAAGAGGAGTGACTCAATGTGTTGTTCAAATTTTTTTGGGCATTGTATATATGTCTGGGCTAGGACAATGTTGTTGGGCTTAAAAGAAAATAAATGTTGTCCAATTTTGTAGTTAAGGGTGGAATAATTTCATGTGGATATGGAATTTTTTTGGTATGGTATATAGTGTGAATGAATTTGTAAAAATGGTAGTTGGTTGATGGGCTTATCTTTTTGTTACTCTCATCCACGGTATTTTACACCAAATTGGATCCATTGTAAAAAGTTCATATTCCAATGAATATTGATCTTTATTTTATAAGTGGTTGAAACTTTGTTCCAATTTAATTTCCATGTGCATAAGTTGTTAAATTGGATGTCTACTATTCTCATTTGCTTATACTTAACAAGACCAAAGGAATATGATTGGATTGAGCACATCACTAGTTGAAGCTCAATATTATAAAGAACAAGTATTTGGTTTTTTATTTTTCCAATGTATTTGTTGTTGATAAATGTAGCCCTTTTTTGGAGATGGTAACGCCTAGATTGTACCGGGCTCGAAAAAAAATGGTGAAAGAAAAAAGGTTGAATAATGTATTATTGTTAATTGAAAGAATGGTTCCAAAGGTACCCTTTTTTTATTTTAAAGTAATTTAAGTAAAAATGATGGAAATAGTCAATTGATTTCAACAAATCTAATATTCATGAGTAAATTTAATAGAAAATTACAATTAAGTTTATTACAAAATAATGATGTTAACTCTTTTTTTTTATAAAGTCCTGTGTGTATAGTCATCAATTATTATTTCTTAATTAGAAACCTACTAGTAAATGTTTGAATTTGATGGCTGAGCCCCCTTTAATAACTTAGTGTCTATTTACTATTGTTGCCCGATTAGCTAGACTACGCAAACACACGTGTCGACAAGTAATATAATTGAGTATTTAAGTATCGTTCTCACAAGGACTGAATTAAAATTATGCCAAATATTAACCAATTACTGCTTATTCTCTATTCCAGGCAATCAAATTAATTTGTGGGATTAAATGATAAAATAAAATAACAATTTTAAAACAAGATAAAAACAAGTAGAGAAGAATAGTGGTTTGGGAATTTAGAGACTAACTTCACTTATTATTTTATTTGATTTCATGCAATCATTTCACTACTCTTTATCATCATTTGGTTATGCTAACCAATGTATTTATGCATTTCCAAACCTCTTTCGATTGCCTTGTAAAACTATGGAACTTAATCAAAACACTATATATCGATGTGAGTTGACAAAATTCCATGCATTGAGAACAAACATCAAACACTTGTTATGCATAATCGATAGGTATATTTATATCCTATTGGCAAATCAATTCATCTATACAATTGAATTAAATTGAACATGCATTTTTTAAATCCATGGTCCAACATCCAAATCCCTATGTCTAGTTCAATGGGTTCACCAAGACAACACAAATAATGACATAGAATTAGAAAATCATACCAAACTAATCACAAGAGTATAGAAAGATCACAATAAATTCAAATTACATAATAAGATTCATTAAACCCCAGAAAAGGAAATTAGAACATCATATTTACAAAAGAAACAATCTCAAAAAAGAGTAACAAAGACATCATGAAAATTAAGGAGAAGATGAAGAGGGAACTAGTTGTCTTGATGATCCATGCTTGCTGCCCTCTCCAAATTCCTCTCCAAAGCTGCGTCCAATCTTTGTTCCTCGTCCCCCAAAATTGTCCACCCAAAACTGTTCTCACCCAAAACTCAAAAGCCAATTTTCCACTTAAAACAACGTTATCTCACATGAAAAAAGAGTGTTGTGACATAAGATTTATGAAAGCCATGGCACTTATAGATTAAAATCACGTTGCGAGGCCATCACGAGGAGGTGTGCCGTGGCACAAATCTTGGGAGTGCCTCGACACTTAGTAAGGAATCATGTCTCTAGGTCTTTTAACAGGGAGCCATGACACATAATTGTGAGGAGTCACGGCTCCCAACTCTCAGGAAATTAATAAGTTGCGCATAGAGGAGCAAGAGTCGCGTCACACATTAAAGAAGTGCCTCGGCACTTGATGTTTCAAATAGTCATGGCATATATTTGAAAAAGTGTTGCGGTACAAAATGAAATTGGAGCCTAGGCACAAGTGAAATGTGAAGCCTAGGCACCCTACTTTTGAAGGGACATGCCTTCATCCTTTTTGTTCCCATAAGCTCCTTCTTGCTTATTTGCAAGTTCCTGGAAGTAAGCAAAAATTAAATTAGTCAAATATTTACAAAAAAAAGATAAAACTCAAGGATTTAGCCTATGAATGCATTAGAAAATATTTGTGTAATAACTCTATTTCACAAAGTTATCAACTACTTAAATTTTTCATTGTGTCATTGCATTAGTAAAACTTATTAAATTTTTATGTTAATTAGTAAAATTTAATTTATAAGATAAAGTAAATTTGTTCTTTGTATTTATGGCAATTGACAATTTGGATGTTGTCAATATAAGACAGTTTTTTTTCTATCCTGATTTTGTTCGATGCATCATGGAAAGGTTTATATGAAATAAGTTATAATACGTTAAGATGCTATACAAATAGGTTTATTAAATATGTCAATCTATATTGTCAAACCAATCAAACAAAACATATCATGACTTCTTGTACATGAAACCACCTTGTTAGTTTTGAAACAGAGGTCCAAATAGAAGATAATTAGAATGTCTCAATAGATAATAATAATATATAACTTGTATGATGAGATATTATAATTAAACAAATTCATAAATAAATATAATTATTGTGCTTACTAATCATATTTGTTGAACAACTTCTTTGTAGACTGCATTGTTAGTCACGTTTGATGACTTATTATCGTCTGATTTAATGAATATCTTGATACCACTCTTGCTTTTAACCCTAGACAGTGTCACATATAGTTGGTCGTGACTGAAAACATGTTTTAGAAGGTATTGCCCCACATGTGAAAATGTTTGGCTTTGACTTTTGTTGATAGTCATGACAAATGAAATTATCGTTGGAAATTGTCTTTTTTGAAACTTGATTGGTATGTTAGTATTGGATGGAACCAACGTCATTCGAGGTATTATAACCAAGTCTCCAACATGTTTACCGAAAAGAATTTTACAATTAAGTACATGGTTACCAAATCTTGCAATCTGAAGTCGCATATCATTACAGAGTTCCCTTAATTGGCCAACATTCTTGATTAGCATTACCAGAGCACCAATCCTCAATTTCAACATATGATTTGGAAGGCCATAACATGAGATGTTATTTAGGAATTTAGTTTTGTAGATAGCATTCACTTCAGGATTTGCATCTTCTTTGCACATGTTGTCGGAGCTCAAGTATAGTTTCTCTTCTCCAGGGATCAATGACATCAAATAATCATTTATACATTCAACACTCTCATTAGTTGGGGCAAGAATTGTCCTCTCTTGAAAGTAATTTGGAATTGAAATGTTATCAACTAGATTGAGATATACAAATTGTATCAATGTTGCTAATAGATTTTTCTGCATCTTGAATTACCATATCATTTGAATCTGAATCTTCGCTTCACAATCATTAAGTTCTCCAGCATTGCCATTACCAACATTCAAAATTCACTCTAAGAATTTCTTGATTTTTTCTATATTAGAAGGAGAAGTGCTTGATTGGAGTCACATATTTTTGGTGAAAAACAAAACCTAACAATACTTCCACAATGGATAAGGGTTAATGGTTGTATGTACAATATCTTGTCGAGATGCCTTTTGAATAACAAACAATATTTGTTTGAAATCTCCGCGATGGACAACGATTTTACTGCCAAATGACTTGTTCAATTTGACGATGTCTTGCAAAGTTCTGTCTAATGTTTCAAAGCTGGTAGAATGATGCACTTTCCAGTTGATGTGACATCATTATCCTCTCTTAGGATTCTATCTTGGATTTCCTCGTACTTGTTTATCCTTAGTTACTCTTGAATTATTATTTTTTTCTGAAATTCAATCTATATGATTTTATCATGAAATATCCATCAACCAAAATTTGTTAACATAACTTTCATGAATTCAAGATAATTGCACTTTTGTAATTTCTCATTTAAATTATGTATGTGAAAAACTCCTTCATGGTTAAGGTTTTTTTTTTTTTTACAGTTGTCGATGGTGAGGTATCATTCAATAAAATATTATCTTTAAAACCATTTTCACCATATGGAAAAGCAGAGGATACTGTAAAGGGAGGTAAAGTGGGTTTGACTTATTGATACGTTGTAACTTTTTAATTCTGCCCTCCACCATAATGTCCCTCACACTGGTACCTTCCTAGTTGTTAAAATCTCTAACAATTAGTGCTGCTATTTCATTGGCATTTGGAAGGTAGTAGGTCCTCTCAGCGGTGCTCGGGGTTTTTATTAGTTTTAATTTAACACCTTCTAAGCCATGAGTAGCAAAACAATCCCGAGCAACTCTATACGTTTGAGCAAGGACGTTGAATTCATCAATCATGTCCTTCAATAAAGAAACAATACCTGGATCAATGTCATATGTGTTATGTTGTGACCTGAAACGTCAATTAATATCAGTGAGTTATTGTTATTATTGTCAAATAATAACTATACAACATGATAACAAATTTTAAAACACGTATGTTAAACAAAGAGATTGATACATGACAAAATTTATTCTATTTTGCACTTCATTCTTTGGGTCAAAGATATACAATTGAGAAAATTTAGGTGTGGATACTTTTCCAGTAGCATACTTCCAATTAGGTGGTAATTTTGACCATATAGAAGAAATTTGTACGGAGCATAACCATTATTTATTCGAGACTAAATTTTTCCCCTAAGAGATGTAAAAGCAAACATCATGTTATACAATTTGATATTCTATTGGAAGTCTTTGCTAGTTTTATCATTCCCAAACAATATTTATTGCAGCAAATCAAGAGCTTCCTTCAAGTTCGGTAATTGAACTTTCCTATTCGTACAACACATTGAAAAGTGGGGACCGGACGTGTTTCTAAATGTAACTATCCTTTTATCGTATCACATAATCGCGTTAGCGTTACATGATTCATAAATCCATGAAGGATCTCCAATATCATCATTAGAGACATAATCAGAATATATAAGATACATATACTTGCATAAGATAATTTTTAAAATATAATTCAATATAAACAAAAAAATAATGGAAGTTATACTTGACGTTTTTTGAAAGACACACTCGTGGTGTTTGAATAAGCTTGTATTCATTCCATATTATTTTCTGGATTGTCATTTTCATCAACAACAATATTTATTTCTAATCCTATAGTTTTTCTGTCCCATGCAACAGACTATATTACTTTTCTGCTCTTGGTCATCTTATTGAAAGTTCTTCCAACACAATTGAGAATTTTAAAAATTTTAATTATAATGTTATGTTTGAGAAAAATATATGTAGATTAGTTTTCTAGTTAACTAATTTGCTTTTATGATAACATAGTCATAAAAAACAACTCATCCTAATATTTTAACTATATTGTAATATATTACCTTGAGTCTGATAAATAATTTGTATTAGTTGCCTCTTCTGCAATGCGGTTTTGTGTTGTTCGAATATAGCCAAATTGGCTAACCATTTTTGTTTGTAGTTAACAAATTACACTCATGAAAAATTAACCTTATATGATTATAATAAATATTGTATTTGTAATACTTACTTTCACATCCAAATCTATCTAAGTTGCCAATCATTTAGATGCTTCTCTTACAATCTCTGCTTTGGGGATTTAAATCCCTTTGCATGGAAGAATTGATTTTTGATTTTCTTTTATTATCCATTATAATTTTTCTTCTATATCTTGCTTTCTTTTGATTGCTAAAGTTGTTATTGAAACCTGTCTCATAAGAACATGTATTATAAAATAATTTTATAAATTGAGATATATAATTAATTGAAAAATTAATTTTTGATAAATGTCATGCATTTGTAAAATATTAACTCAATGGTAGATAGATCTATTAGAATACAACTTCTTAGAGTTTGAGTTGTTTTATGATCTAGGAAATTTTCATTTGGAGGGATATCTTACAAATGCAGAATGCCTTTTCCTTTATTTGTGTTGTTGACATTTGGAGGATTTGGTTCTGAAGTACCTATGATACCTGTGAAAGTATTAGCTAATTATCAATAAAAAGTTTAAGTATAAAAATATAACTAATAAGTACTATCAAATGAATCAAGATATTTTTTAAAAAGTTAGAGCAAATATAACGTAAAACATTTATTGTAGAATGACATTAGTACGTGTGTACTTTTATTTCATTGAAATCATGAAAACAAAGACGTTGTTATTATTTTTTAAGAAAAGCATTTAATATTTTTATTAGTATATAGTTGTTCTTATTGTATAATGGCATTGGTAAGGACGTGTACTTCACTTAAAATATTAATAAACAAATGAGACATTTAAGAGACTTGTTTCAAGTATAAAGTTTTAACAAAATTGACTTCAAAGCAATTCAATTAAGTCTCCTCCAAGTTAGATTACTGAATGGACATTTCTATGGGTTGCAAAATTGACTTTCAAATTAGAGATAATTTCTAAAATGTGAGGAATATATGAAATTTTAACCAAGAATAAAGAAGAGCATATCATTTGGAGACTCAAAAAGAGGTGAATGAAATGAAAGAAGTAATTTTTTATTGATAAAAACTAATTTTGATTTATTGTTTTTAACTTATTTGAGTGTTTGAGTATTTTTTTTATTTTTGTTTTTAATTTTGTTATCTGATGATTTTTTTTGTAATTTTATTATTTGTATTTTTTTACATGTGGTAGTTGCCACATTAGAGCACATGTGGAAAAATTTGCCATATTAGATGACATGTAACATAAAAATAGCTATTATAAATGTCATATATCGATAAATTAAAGCATTAAGTTGATGATTAAAAGACACATGATTGATTTTCAAGTCATGTATCTTTTTTTTATATTATATTAATTGATTGATTGATTATATCAATTTTTAAAATAAAAAAACAAATCAATAATAACAAAAAAATATGAAATCGATAATATAAAAAATCAAAATAAATGAAAAAAATGAAAACATGAAGCATCTTGTTCGTAAGGAATCTTGAAGAAAATAAATACCAAATTATTTCCTAACAATTTCAGATTGAAAACCTGATATTTATTTTTGGGTTATTATATTTCAACATTATCTTGAGTCAAATATTTTCATATTACAGATTGCTTTCATGCCAGAAGGAAGCTTTACTGCCTTTTTCCTCATTGGGGTCGCGTCTTTACAACTTGAGATCGAAGGCTCAGAGTTGTGTTGTTGAGAACCCTCTTAACAAAAACCCCCAACCTAGGAATGGGCATTTCCATAGTTTGCAGAATGAGCATTCAGATATGAGAAAATTTATGAAATATGAGAAGTATATGGAATTTCAACCAAGAACAAAGAAGAGTAGATCATCGAGGACCCAGAAATGGTTGTTATAGCGTCCAACAACCCAATAAGGTATCCTCCAAGTTAAGTTGCTAAATGGACGTTTTCATGGGTTGCGGAATCAACGTTCAAATCAGAGAAATTTTCTGAAATGTGAGGAGCATATGGAATTTCAACCAATAACAAAGAAGATCATATCATCAAAGATCCAAAAGAGAGATGAATGAAATAGAAGTAGTAGTTTTTTTGTCGATTAAAACCATTTTGATTTATTTTTTTATTGGCTGTTTGAGTATTTTATTATTTTTTATTTTGTTATCTGATGATTACTTTTTTTTTGTATTTTTATTATTTTTATTTTTGTACATGTGGTAGTTGCCACATTAGAACATATATGAAAAATTTTGTCACATTAGATGACATGTGACATAAAAATAATTACCATAGATGTCACATGTCAAAAATTAAAACATTGAGATGATGCTAAAAAGATACATGATTGATTTTCTATATTTTTTTCTATGAATCAATTTGGTTTTATGCTTGAGAGGTCAACTATGGAAGCAATCTATTTTTTACGAAGATTAATGGAGAGATATCGGAGGAAGCAAAAGATCTACACATAGTTTTCATTGATCTGGAAAAAGCCTACGATAGGGTACTGAGAAAGGTCTTGTGGAAGACTTTGGAGAAAAAATGAGTTCGTATCGCTTATATTCGAGCAATCCAAGATATGTATGATGATGCTAAAACTAGTGTGAGAACACATGGTGAGGTTACAGAAGATTTTCCTATAACTATAGGACTGCACCAAAGGTCAACTTTCAGTCCATATCTTTTTAACTTAGTATTGGATGTGCTTACTGCGAATATTCGAAAGCCGATGCCACAATGCATGCTTTTTGCAGATGATATAATCTTAGTTGGAGAGTCGAGGGAGGAAATAAATGGGAAAGTAGAGCTATGGAGATGAGTTTTGGAAGAACATGACTTTCGTCTAAGTAAGAGTAAGACAGAGTATATGGAATATAAGTTCAGTAAGAGGCATGTTAATGCTAGCTTAGCAGTGAAAATTGGAGATCATATCATACCACAAGTCACACAGTTTAGGTATGTTGGATCTATCATACAAAATGATGAAGAGATAAAGGGAGATGTAAACCATAGGATTCAAGCTGGATGGATGAAAAGGAAGAGTGCTTCAGGAGTTATTTGTGATAGAAAAATGCCTCTCACGTTTAAGGATAAATTTTACCCCACAGTTATAAGGCCCGCGATGTTGTATAATACTAAATGTTGGGTGATAAAAAGTCAACAAGAACATAAGATCAGTGTGACGGAGATGAGGATGTTACACTGGATGTGTGGCTATACAAGACAAAATAGAATTAGGAATGAATGCATTAGAGAGAAAGTAGGGGTAGCACCTATTGTAGAAAAGATGGGAGAATCCCGCCTTAGGTGGTTTGGACATGTAAGGAGAAGACCTTTAGAAGCCCTTGTAAGAATAGTAGATCAGTTGGAGAATAGTTCAATAGCTAGAAGTAAAGGAAGACTAATAAAGACTATATGTGAAATAATTAAAAAAGGTTTAGATTTAAATAACATTTCTGAAGACTTGGTTTATGATAGGATACAACGACGTCGTTTGATTTATGTAACCGACTCCACCTAATGAAAAAATGACTTGGTTGTTGTTGTATATTGATTATATTGATTGATTGTGTGTATCCATTAATAGAAGTGGTTTCATAAGGAAAAAAAGTGTGAAATAATTTGTTTCATTTATAATTTTAATTAGTTGTTTCATAATTTTGCATTATTTACCCTTTCTCAATATTTTCCATATATTGCATAGGTGTTAGCTAATAAGTTATTTTAAATTAATTCTTTAGATATATACTATCCATTAATAAAAAAATTAATTACATATGTATATATGTATATTTATTAATATTGTTAAATTGATTTTTTATATTTTATTTAAAAAATATGCATCTTAAATACTTGATAAACCATTGCATTAGTATTTCTTCTTGATATCAAATATTGAGTCTTCACATGTTTACTATTCAATTCAAAACATATTATCTCCATATTCAAAACATTATCTCCATCTATGTAATTGTATAGAATGTTTCTCAATATACATGTTTACTTTCATTGAATATAAACATTGATTACCTGCTATTTATTAAACTTCTTTAATAGATTTCATGTTAGATTTTTATTTATGTTATATTCAAATTAATATATTGTATTTATATGTAATTTTCTTTTGTATAAAGAATTTATTTTTTAACTTCAAATAAAAAAATACATATTTTAAAGTTCTAACAAACACACTAGTATATTTCTAAAGTACACTCCGTACAGCAGATGAGATTTTAATTTTGTTTTATTATATTCTTATAAAAAAAATAACATTTACAGTGCGAGCTTCGGGGTCACCAGTGAACGACAATGCGTCTTGGAATCGTGTACAAACGTAAAGCACATGCGTGTCGTTTACACAGAAGTTATACTTTCCAGAAACCCCTAAAACCCACTTCTCAGTCTCCTCCATTATATTGTGCTTTGCTCTGTTGGCTTCGCTTCCCTTCTCTTCTCTCTTGGTGCAAAGTGCAAAGTGCAAAGTGCAAAGAAACATGTCTCTGCGAGTGCTGAACCCTAATGCGGAAGTGCTGAACAAATCGGCGGCACTGCACATGAACATCAATGCCGCAAAGGGCTTGCAGGATGTTCTCAAGACCAACCTCGGTCCCAAAGGAACCATCAAAATGTAATCTAATCTACCATTTCCCATTTTCCTCTCTCCGATTTTTTTTTTTTGTTTTCATTTCTGTTTTTAATCTTTCACTTGTGTTTTCCTCTCACTTTCTCCCATTTTATTTTAACAACCAGGTTGGTTGGTGGTGCCGGCGATATTAAGCTCACCAAAGATGGCAACACTCTCCTCAAAGAGATGGTCACTAATTTCCCCTTTTTCTTATTATATTTTATTTTATTTTGGGTTTTTCAGTTGATGCACATTATGTGGTGCACTGCATTTGATTGTGATGATCTAAAAATGCAAGTACTTGAAATCGTTACTTCTTTGTGTTCTTGAATCGTTGTGATGTGACCTACAAAACTTTGCACTAAAGAATTTAATTTTGATGGGTGTAATGTAATGTAAAAACGTTTTACATTTGCATGTGTTACCACATCATCATTTAATGAGTTTGACATATCATGTAGTTGTTACTTGTTAACATAATGAAACTCATTAAATGAGTTGTCTAACACAAGATTGAATGATTTTGTGTTACACTGAAAATTCATCAAAATTAATCTCTTTTGAAAAATTTCCAGAATATTGTTGATCCTTTTCCATTTATGGGTTTATACAGCAAATCCAAAACCCAACGGCAATTATGATTGCTAGGACAGCTGTGGCCCAGGATGACATAAGTGGAGATGGCACAACTTCTACTGTGATCTTCATTGGCGAACTTATGAAACAATCTGAGCGTTACATAGATGAAGGTTTGTGAGTTATTGACACAATCCTTACACCTCTTATTGTTATGAATGAATCTTCTTCAGGGTCTTATTTATAGTCGTGGTTGCAGTTTACTCTAGGGCTTACAGCTAAAGATAAAGGTGTTCAAGTGATCAATCATTTGACTTATTTAGTGGAACCATACTTATTCATAATTTAGTCAAGTGTTCTATATAGGTAGTGGCTCATATCCCAGAAATTGTAGGTGAAATGGTATTGGAAGTTATCTGATAATTCTCAAGTCTTTTCTGCTAAATAATCAAATATCCATTGGCCTTATGCATGAAGGCGGGTGAATAACAACTGATAACCTTCAGTTTCAGATTTGACCTAATCATTGCCAAGTGAAGTCTGTTACTACTTGCTAGTGACAGTATTAATGGATGAAAACCTTACATTAACATAATATATGAAAATTAGTCCAGCTTTCATGGTAGTTTTTCTTCCCCAGTCACACTGAAGGATATGAATCACCTTTTGAATTTTCATGTTTTTGAAGATTAACTTATGATCATTTTGATCCAATGCTTTTTTCATCTTTCTTGCGCAACATATGTTAAGATGATATATGAATATTCTAGGTATGCATCCACGTGTGTTGGTTGATGGTTTTGAGATTGCAAAAAAGGCAACTCTTCAATTCCTTGAAAAGTTTAAGACTCCTGTTGTGATTGGTGATGAGCCTGACAAAGAGATTCTCAAGATGGTAGCAAGAACAACCCTGAGGACGAAGGTAAATCTTAACTTATTTCATCTTTTTTAATGAGATTTGATCATACATTGGTCTTACTGACAGAATGAACAAATAACTGCTTTACATAGTTTTTACTGAGCATTATATTATTATTATTAGTATTATTTGATTTTCTTCTCCTTTACAGTTATACGAGGCACTAGCAGATCAATTGACTGATATTGTTGTTAACTCGGTGAGTGTGCATAGAGGTGTTGACATTTATTTAAGTTTTGTAAATATAGAATTTTATTTTAGATATTCTGTTTGGTCAATTGAATCAGTTGATTTTGATTTTTGTTGGACCTTTTACAAGTTACAACCACGTGTTTTTCTGAAATATGGTTTTGCTATGATAGCTTTTATGCATCCGGAAGCCTGAGGAAGCAATTGATCTGTTTATGGTGGAGATTATGCACATGCGGCACAAGTTTGATGTTGACACACACTTGGTATGTTCTATAAGTATAGCTATTCATTTGTTGACTCATGGCTGGGTTTTGTTGCTGGTATATTAATTTAATAATTTTCTAGAGTGCCAGATTACATTGCTACATGTAGGATGTTATTGCATTTCCATCATTGTGTCTGCTTGCAAAGTAAAATTCTTAGCTCAACTCAATATTACTCAAATAAAAAGTGTGGCATGATTCAGAGGTCAATTTAATTTACCAGGGAGTTCCTTTTTCATTCTAGTCAACATTTAATGTATTGGCTTTGCTCTACCCTAAATCATTATCCTGATCTGCGTTTGTTGAAGATCAGTTAGGTAGCACTTTAGCTAAATGCAGAATTGAAATCCAGTTAATGCATAAGAAATTCACAGTAAAAGGAGGGTTGTTTGTTTGTTGTGATCAAATGTGGTCTTCTAACAAAGATTAAAAATCTTTTTTTGACCAAAGAAAAAAAGCAGATTAAAACTCATGAATTGTGCCTTGGTAACATATACTATTTCTAATCTTGACATCCATGATTCTGTGCCTTTGTACCATCTAAATTTTTGTGGTTGGAAAAAAGGTATATATGCTGGAGACAAGCGTTCTTATGACAAAGATTAAAAAAACTCATGGAAGTGCATGAAGTTAGGCTTTTACTATTACTGGTGGTTCCACAGATCCACTTATGTTTCTTTTATTGAACTGTTAGGTTGTGCCTGATACTTGATTTGTATGAAAATGGAGGATTGAAAATAATGAGTGAAAGCCATTGTATCCTTGGTAAGGGAATAGAGAAGGGAATAAAAATGAATTGGTTATAACTTGCATTCCACTGTCAACAAATACTTTCATCTCTAATTTTGGGTTGAAATTTTGGTGAATCTGCAATATCAAGATTTATAACAAAACAAGTATATGTTTTTACTAGTTTATCCATTTATGTGTTTCTTAGAAACTGTTGAAATTATAGTTTTGGTAGGGAAGGAGGAAAAGAGAGAAAAGAGAGAAAAGAGGATTTCAATAATATTCTATTAGATTGATATGGTGTGTGTAAATTACAAAGCACTAACACCTACTTATACTAAAAATTAGGTCAAGTATTAGTAGAGTACTAATACTAAAAATTGTTGTTGTTGTTTGTTAGTAGAGTACTACTAGTACAAGCCCAAGCTCACTAATACAATCAGACTCCTAACTCTAATTAAAAAGAGAAATAAATTAGGAAACATAATTAAATTAGGAAACAATTACTAAGATTGCTTCCTCAATTAGAGGAGTAATTGATTCCACGATATATATTCTAAAGATCTTCTAAGATATTCTAAAATATTTTAAAGATATTCGAACAGAAATATTGTCAATGAGAATAATATGGTAATTATATTTTTTATTTCTCTCCATGTTCACTCCTAGCAAGCAAATACAACAACAACAATAACAACCACCAAGCCTTTTCTCACTAGATTAGGTCGGCTACATAGATCAAATGACGCCATTGTGTCCTATCATAAACCAAGTCTTCAGAAATGCCATTCAAATCTAAATCTTTTTTAATCGTTTCACCTGTAGTCTTTCGTGGTCTTCTTCTACCTTTAGCTATGGACTATTCTCCACCTGATCTACTCTTCTTGCAGGGGCTTCTAAGGGTCTTCTCCTTACATATCCAAACCACCTAAGGCAATATTCTCCCATCTTTTCCACAATAAGTGTTACCCCTACTTTCCCCCTAATGCATTTATTTTTAATCTTATATTGTCTTGTATGACCACACATCTAGTGCAACATCCTCATCTCCGCAATACTGATCTTATGATCTTGTTAGTTTTTTACCGCCCAACATTCAGTACCATACAACATTCCTAGCAAGCAAATATGAAAATAATTTCATATCTCATCTTCCCTCTTCTCTACCAAATATCAACAACTTAAAAGTTAAAACCTTTCTATCCCTCTCCATTTCTCTCCTCTCTTACCCAGCGTATCTTTCTTCATTTCCATTCTGATATATGTTCAGCCACCATAACATACTCTTTAGATAACTTGTAGAGTTGTAGTTATGGTGCACTTTATGTACTCTGTTTACATATGCTGTTTATCACATGCTCTTTATTTTGAAATAAATCAGTTCATCTATGGTTTTCTTCTAGGTTGAGGGTCTTGTTCTTGATCATGGTTCTAGGCACCCTGATATGAAGCGACGTGCAGAGAATTGCTATATCTTGACATGCAATGTGTCTTTGGAGTATGATAAAAGGTACTGAAGTTGATATTTGTCTATTTCTGCTTCCAGTTCCTTTGTTATATGCATGAATTACACATATGGTATAGTGAAAATGGCAATTATTTTGTTCTTTTCACATGTTCTTTCTTCATTTCATTCTATACTGCTCAATTTCTGTTTGGGTTTCACCCCAGTAATGCAATTATAGTAGTGATTTTTTCTGTATTTAAATTCATTCCATTTCTTTTTGGTTATCCAATCTTTTCCAGTAGCCCTTATTCTTTTGTTATTATTTTTTGTTTGTGTAATAATAATTTATTTAAATAGAAAATGAATGTGAATGGAGCCATTCATGACACTATCATACTTAATCCTTCATGCATGGACACAAACAAGTCTGTTATATAACAGTGGACAATGTTGAAATTAATGTATGAACTGCTTCTCTTTTATCCTCAATTTGTTAATTACAGCATGAGAAAACAACTAATTTTGAATTCATCTTCCTTCTGGCAGTTGCCACATGTTGCTAGCTAATCAACTGGCCTACATTTTGGTGACTCCATGATTTCTTTTCTTTGGAGAAACTTGAATATCAAAGAAACTTAGAGAGGATTTCTGAATTGCTTGAGTGACACACCCACTCAGCTGATGATCTATTTATATACATAATCAATACAATTTACAAGAAGGAGAATTAATTCTAGCTTTAATTCCCAAGATACAATGAATCCTAAGGGTACAATGAATTCTAAGATACAATAAACTCTAATTAGTGGTATAATAATTATATCTTACTTCCAACATAATTATCTATTTCCAACACTCCCCCTCATGCTGGAGCGTAGATATCAAAAGCATCCAGCTTGTTGCGGATATAAGCGATCCTTGGTCCCCGAAGAGCTTTGGTAAACAAATCAGTCAATTGGTCATTTGAGTTGACAAAGGATGTGGTAATCTCCCCAGAAACAATCTCCTCACGAATAAAATGGCAATCAACCTCTATATGCTTGGTTCGTTCATGGAAGACTGGGTTAAAAGCAATATGGAGAGCTGTTTGATTATCACAAATTAATCTCATAGTTCCAACCTCACAAAATTTTAACTCTTTAATGAGCTGCTTTAGCCATATTAGTTCACATGTAGTGAGAGCCATAGCTTGATATTCTGCTTCAGCGCTTGATCTTGCGATGACATTTTGTTTCTTACTTTTCCATGAAATGAGATTTCCTCCAAAGAGAATACAATATCCTGAGGTAGATCTCTTATCACATGGAGATCCAGCCCAATCTGCATTAGTGTAGGCAATAATTTCCTTATGCCCTCTATTTTCATATACTATCCCTTTTCTTGGTGACCCTTGCCTTTAATGAACCTCAAAATTCTGATGACTGCATTCCAATGATCAATACGGGGAGAATTTAGGAATTGACTCACCACACTAACAGCAAAAGAGATGTCTGGTTTGGTAACAGTAAGATAATTAAGCTTTCCTATTAATCTTCGATATCTGCTTGGATATGAAAATAATTCACCTTTATCAAGAAGGAGCTTAATATTCGGATCCATGGGAGTTTCAATTGGTTTACAATTCAGCATTCCAGTTTCTTCAAGAATATCAAGAGCATACTTTTTTTGGGAGATGACAATTCTCGATTTTGACTGAGCAACTTCAATCCCCAGAAAATATCTCAATTTTCCCAAGTCCTTTGTTTCAAAATGACGAAATAGATGCTCCTTCAATTGCTGAATTCCGGCATGATCATTGCCTGTTATGACAATATCATCCACGTAAACGACAAGATAGATACACAAATTAGATGAATACTTATAAAATACCGAGTGATCCACTTCACTTCTGATCATTCCATATTTTTGTAAAACCAAGCTGAATCGTCCAAACCAACATCGGGGAGATTGTTTAAGACCATATAGTGATTTGTGAAGTTTACAAACCAAATCGGACTCCCCCTGAGCAACAAACCTAGGAGGTTGCTCCATATAGATCTCCTCAGTTAAGTCGCCATGCAAGAAAGCATTTTTGACATCTAGTTGGTGTAGAGGCCATTGATTCATGGCTGCCATGGATAGAAACACCCTCACCGAATCCATTTTCGCAACAGGAGAAAAAGTATCACCATAATCTTGCCCAAAAATTTGAGTAAAACCTTTGGCTACAAGACGAGCCTTAAGACGATCCACAGTACCATTAGGACCAACTTTTACAGTGAAGACCTAGCGACATCCCACAGGATTTTTACCTGAAGGTAAAGGAACCAAAGACCAAGTACGGTTGGATTCCTAAGCTTGCATTTCATCAATCATTGCCTGCCGCCATCCTAAATGGGAAAGAGCTTCTTGAACAGCTTTAAGAATAGAGACAGAAGTCAAGGAAGAGGTGAAAGCATATTGAACAGGAGAAAGACGATGATAACTAACAAAATTATAAATAGGGTGAGGATTACGAGTGGAACGAATACCTTTACGAATAGCAATTGGGAAGTCAGAAATGGGTGAAGGCGGATGTGGAGACGGTTGAGAAGCTGATTCAGGCACTGAAACACCGGGCTTGGGATCTAGTGGTGATGTGGAAGGTTCATGATGACGACGATGATAAGTGATCAATGGACGAGAATTATCTTCTTGAGTGGTGGTCGATGGGCTGAGAAAAGGAACAGGTAAAGAAGGAGGGACTGTTTCTTCCTTTGAAGTGAAGAATGGAGAATCTTCAAAGAAAATCACATCAACAGAAACAAAGAAACGATGTAATGAAGGGGAGTAACACCTATAACCTTTTTGTACTCTAGAATATCCAAGGAAAATACACTTGATTGCACGAGCAGTGAGTTTATCTTTTCCTGGAGACAGATCATGAACAAAACAAGTACAACAAAAAATGCGTAGAGGAAGTTTATATGTAGATTCATTAGGAAATAAAAAGGAATGAGGAATCTGGTTATCCAACACAAGATGGCATCCTATTGATCAAGTAACCTGCAGTAAGAACTGCATCTGTCCAAAATTTTAAAGGAACATTTGCTTAAAGTAACAAGGTACGGGCAGTATCAAGCAGATGTCGATGTTGTCTTTCTGCAACGCCATTCTGTTGTGGTCTGTGTGGACAATTAGATTGATGAAGCATACCTTTTGAGGACATAAAAGACTTGAATGAGGTAGAAAAATACTCTTTAGCATTATCACTTCTTAAAATGTGAATTGTATGACCAAATTGAGTAGAAATCTCAGAACAAAATTCCTGAAAGTTTTCTAACAATTCAGACCGATCTTTCATTAAGTAGATCCAAGTACATCTTGAATAGTCATCAATGAAAGTTACAAAATAACGAAAGCCTAGAATTGAACTAGTGCGACTAGGCCTCCAGATATCTGAGTGAACTAACTCAAAAAGAGACTTGGACCGACTTGTTTCTTTATTGTGAAAGGAAGAACGGGCATGTTTGCCAAGTTGACAAGATTCACATTGAAGAGATTGTAAATGAGAAAGACTAGGAACCATTTTCTTCAATTTATTTAAACTTGGATGACCTAGACGATTATGAAGGATACTTGGAGAATTAGCCACAGCACAGATGGATGAGGAAGAAAGTTGAAGGTAATAGAGCCCACGTCATTCAGAGCCTTTGCCAAACATCTGTCCCGCACTCCGGTCCTGAATATAGAAAGAATCAGAAAGAAAAGTTACTGAGCAATTAAGAGTGTGAGTCAATTTACTAACTGAGAGTAGATTAAAAGGACTGCTAGGAATGAGAAGAACAAAATCTAAATTTAAAGAGGGAAGAGGAGAAATCTTCCCAATGCCAGTGGCCAGAACTTTTGAACCATCTGCAAGGGTTTTTGAATGAGGAATTTTTGTAGGGGATAAATTCGAAAATAATGAAGGATTACCAGCAATATGATCTGATGCACCAAAGTCCAAAATCCAAGATCCAAAAGGCAAAGATTGAGAAAAACAAACTGAGGAATTACCAGATTGAGGTCCTGAGGATAAGATATTGTTAGAAGTTGCCTTTAACTTGAGGTACTCCTTATATTCATTATCAGATAAGAGAATATTATTTTCTTGTGGAGGATCATCTGTTTTTGCGGTATCTGGTGCCTGCATTTATGACATATTGGTAGTTTTTCTCAAAAAGCCATTCAGAGAGTAGCATCGATCTTGAGTATGCCTCATCCGTTTACAATAAGAGCATTGTGGTCGATTACCACGATTACCTCTTCCACGGCCACGACCATGTCCACCACGACCAGAATTTGTCAAGAAGGCCTCATAGTCTTCTTGAGGATCAGGTTTGAGAGATTCATCAGACAACGGAACACAGAATAATCGATCAATTAGCTCATCAATAGTAGGAATGTTTGGATTTGTCAGGATTTGATTTCTAACATTTTCAAAGTCCTTATGCAAGCCATGAAGAACAAAGACCATGTACATCTAATCTAACTTGTCTACCACATTTTTAGGATCACTATCAGTTAGATGCATCTTGGCTTGCTGAATTGTGGACTGAGCTTTGTTCAAATAAGAAATTAAGTCATGATCCTGCATTTGAAGAGTTGCCAAATTGTGGACAGAGTCATAGAGTTGCTAAATGTCATTAGCATAAACATTTTTAGCCTTCTTCCAAATATCATAACAAAACTTATACGAATGATAGTTGGTGAGAGAGAGAGAGAGAAAGTGAGAGACATATGAGAAAACCGTGCGTTTCAACTACACAACGGAGGCTGAATATATACTCAATAAGTAATAAATAATTACACAATTTACATGATGTGGGACTAACTAATTATATTTATATACAGTTTCCAACACTCCCCCTCAATGGAGCATATAAGTCATATGCACCAAGCTTGTTACAAATATAGTTTACTCGAGGACCTCTCAAAGACTTAGTGAAAACATCTGCCAGTTGATCATTTGAATTGACAAAGCTGGTGGTGATGTCTCCAGACAAGATCTTCTCTCTAATAAAGTGATAATCTATTTCAATGTGTTTGGTCCTCTCATGAAACACTTGGATTGGAAGCAATATGCAAGACTTGGTTATCACAAATAAGAGTCATTTGCATAATGTTTCCAAACCGAAGTTCTTTAAGAAGCTGTTTTAACCAAATGAGCTCACAAGTGGCTGAGGCCATGGCACGATATTCTGCTTTGGCACTTGATCTTGCAACCACATTTTGTTTCTTACTCTTCCAGGATATCAGATTACCCCAATGGATACACAATAACCAGAAGTGGATCTCCTATCAGTAGGAGAACCTGCCCAATCAGCATCTGAGTATCCAACAATCTGAGTGTCCTTTGTCTTCATAGATAAGGCCTTTTCCTGGAGCTCCCTTAATATATCTGAGGATACGAGTCACTGCATCCCAATGTCCTTCACAAGGTGAGTTTAGAAATTGGCTTACTACACTCACCGCAAAGGAGATATCTGGACGGGTAACAGTAAGATAGTTAAGTTTTCCAACCAATCGTCTATATCTTCCTGGGTCTGAAAATGGCTTCCCCTGATCCGGTAAAAGTTTAACATTGGGATCCATAGGAGTGTCAATTGACTTTGCATTTAATAGACTTGTTTCTTCAAGAATATCCATAGCATACTTCCTTTGTGAGATAACTATGCCATCCTTGGACTGTGTCACTTCAATTCCCAAGAAATAACGAAGTTTGCCAAGATCTTTAGTTTGAAAATGATGACAGAGATGCTGTTTTATCTGAGTTATACCTTGGTGATTGCTGCCTGTGATAACAATGTCGTCTACATACACAATCAAATAGATACAGTCTCGGATTGTATGGCGATAAAAGACAGAGTGGTCGCTTCATCGAGTCATATCAAACCGCTGAACAAAGATCGAATCTCCCAAACCAAGCCCGAGGGGATTGTTTGAGACCATACAAAGACTTGTGTAGAAGACAAACGAGGCAGAAGACTCCCCCGAGCAACAAACCCGGGAGGTTGCTCCATGTAGACTTCTTCTTCTAGATCACCATGGAGAAAATCATTCTTGATATCCAGCTGATGAAGGGGCCAATGGCGAATAGCGGCCATAGATAGAAAAAGCCGAACAGAAGCCATCTTCGCCACTGGTGAGAAAGTGTCCCCATAATCCAAACCAAATATCTGGGTATACCCTTTTGCCACTAGACGAGTCTTGAGGCGATCAAGAGTACCATCAGGGCCAACTTTGACCGTATAAATCCACCTGCAACCTACAACAGACTTCCCAGGAGGAAGAGGAGCAAGTTCCCAAGTACCACTGCTCTGAAAAGCACACATTTCATCAATCATTGCTTGGCGCCACCAAGGATGGGATAAAGCTTCACCTAGAGACTTAGGAATAGACACAGAAGACAAGGTGGAAAGACAAGCATAATGTAATGAAGAGAGACGATGGTAACTTAAAGTAACATAATGAGGAGAAGGGTTACGAGTGGAGCGTATACCTTTTCGAAGAGCAATGGGAAGGTCAGGCACGGGAGGCAGTTCCGGAGCTGGTAAAGGAGGTGGAGCCGGAAGGGAGTCTAAAGGGGCCTTAGTAACTTCTACAACCTCTGATGGTGGTGGCGGTGGCTGTTGTTGAGAGAGAGAAAGAAAAAGAAAGACATATACTGGACCGTGTGTTTCAACTACACAACGGAGACTGAATATATATTCAATAAGTAATAAATAATTACACAATATACATGATGTGAGACTAACAACTGTACTAACAATTTACACCTAATTACATATATTTCCAACACTCCCCCTCAAGCTGGAGCATATAAATCATATGCACAAAGCTTGTTACATAAATAACTTATTCGTGGACCTCTCAGGGACTTGGTGAAGACATCTGCTAGCTGATCATTTGAGTTGACAAAGTTTGTGATGATGTCTCCTGATAGAATCTTTTCCCTGATGAAATGACAGTCGACCTCGATATGTTTGGTCCTTTCATGGAACACTGGATTGGAAGCTATATGCAAAGCAGCTTGATTGTCACATATGAGTGTCATTTTCATAACCTCACCAAATTGAAGTTCTTTGAGGAGTTGTTTCAACCAAGTGAGTTCACAAGTGACTGAGGCCATAGCTCGATATTCTGCTTCAGCACTAGATCTTGCAACAACATTTTGCTTCTTGCTTTTCCAGGAAACTAAGTTGCCTCCAATGAGTACACAATACCCAGAAGTGGATCGTCTGTCAGTAGGAGAACCTGCCCAGTCAGCATCTGAGTATCCAATGACCTGAGTATGTCCCTTATCTTCATAGATGAGACCTCTTCCGGGAGCTCCCTTAATGTATTTGAGAATCCGTATCACTGCATCCCAGTGGTCTTCACAAGGAGAGTTTAGGAATTGGCTAACCACACTGACTGCAAAAGAAATGTCAGGCCGAGTAACAGTGAGGTAGTTTAACTTCCCAACTAATCTCCTATACTTTCCCGGATCCGATAGAGGCTCCCCCTGATTTGGTAGGAGTTTGACATTTGGATCCATGGGAGTATCAACTGGCTTGGCATTCAACAATCCTGTTTCTTCAAGGATATCCATAGCATACTTTCTTTGAGACACCACTATACCATCCTTAGATTGAGCTACCTCAACCCCAAGAAATATCGAAGTTTACCCAAGTCTTTGGTCTGAAAATGAAGAGAGAGATGTTGTTTTAACTTACATATGCCATGGTGGTCACTTCCAGTGATAACAATGTCGTCAACATACACAACTAGATAAATACAGCCTTGGGCATGGTGTGGCGATAAAACACAGAGTGATCTCGCTTCACTTCGAATCATACCAAATTGCATTGAATCACAAGGTCTTTGAATCGTCCGAACCAGGCTCTAGGAGATTGTTTGAGACCATAAAGAGACCTGTGGAGACGACATACCAGGCTAGAAGACTCCCCCTGAGCAACAAATCCAGGAGGTTGCTCCATATATACCTCTTCTTCTAGATCACCATGCAGGAATGCATTTTTAATATCAAGTTGATGAAGAGGCCAGTGTCGAATGGCAGCAATGGACAAAAACAACCGGACAGAAGCCATTATAGCCCCAGGAGAGAAGGTATCCCCATAATCTAAGCCAAAAATCTGTGTATACCCTTTCGCCACAAGACGGGCTTTGAGACGATCAATTTTACCATCAGGACCCATCTTGACTGTATAAAACCACCGACAACCAACAACAGATTTCCCAGGAGGAAGAGCAACCAGTTCCCAAGTACCACTGTTGTGAAGCGCACTCATTTCATCAATCATTGCTTGTCTCCATCTGGGATGGGACAAGGCGTCACCTGGAGATTTAGGGATGGAAACAGAAGACAAGGAAGAAAGACAAGCAAAGTGCAAAGAAGAGAGGCGGTGATAACTTAAAGCAATATAATGAGGAGAAGGATTACGAGTAGATTGGATACCTTTTCGCATGGCAATGGGGAGATCGAGTCGTCCGACAAAGGTCTGGGAGCCGGTAAATGAGTTGGTTCCGGAGAAGAGTCGCAATGACCTCGCAGCAGATCCGGAGGAGGAGGATACGGGTACAGGAGGTTGTGGTCGGCGGTGATAAGTGTGGAAGAAACGGTCGGTGGTTTGGGGACCCGTATGGGCAGAGGTGGGGCGCTCGACTCGACAAAGGACAGGGACAAGAGGAATCGAAGGAACGTAGAGATTGGCTCGGGAGGCGAAGGAGGCGACTCAAAGAAGGGTATAGACTCGAAGAAAGTAACATCACCGAGATAAGGTAACGTCGTAGAGTAGGAGAATAACAACGATAACCTTTTTGGGACTGAGTGTAACTAAGGAAGACACATTTGAGGATCGGGCCGTAAGTTTGTCTAGACCAGGAGAGAGATTATGGACAAAACAAGTGGACCCGAAGACATGAGGCGGAAGAGAATGAAGAGGTCAGTGATGTGGAAACAAGATGAATGAGTGGACCTGGTTATCAAGCACAGAGGATGGCATGCGATTAATAAGGTAGCATGCAGTAAGGACAGCATCACCCCAAAAACGAAAAGGAACTTGACTATGGAGTAAGAGGGTCCGAGTTGTTTCAATAAGGTGTCTATTTTTATGTTCAGCTATCCCATTTTGTTGAGGTGTATGGGCACAAGATGTTTGGTGAAGAATGCCATGAGAAGCCATAAAAGTATGAAATTGATTAGATAAGTATTCACTAGCATTATCACTACGCAGAATACGAATAGGAACACCAAATTGAGTTTTAATTTCTTGGTAAAACTTTTGAAATATGGAGAATAACTCAGACTTGTTTTGCATTAAAAATAACCAAGTACATCGAGAGTAATCATCAATAAAGGTAACAAAATACTTGAATCCTAAAGTAGAAATAGTACAACTAGGACCCCATACATCAGAATGAACTAAGGTAAAAGGAGACGCAGCTCGAGTACCAAAACGATCAGGAAACGGACTACGGGTGTGTTTCCCTAACCGACATGACTCACAAGGAAGACTCGATAACTTGAGAGGCTCGGCACCATTCTCTGTAGTTTGGCAAGGCTAGGATGACCCAACCGAGCATGGATGGTAAGAGGGGAATCGTGGCAAGAGCAAACATGAGAAGGGTTGAGATTTGGTAGAGGCCATGGGACTCATATCCGGTACAATCATCCGTCCCGAACTCCGGTCCCGCAGAGAAACAGAATTTTTAGTGAAAGTAATGGAACAATCAAGAGAACGGGTTAAACGACTAATAGAAAGTAAATTAAAAGGACACCCAGAATATAGAGAACCGAATCAACAAAGTGAGGAAGGTAGAGGATTAGAAGTGCCAATCCCTCGAGATGTGTCTCGAGAACCATTGGTCAAGTAACCATAGGCAAATAACCAAGTAGTAGAGAGTTGAGAAAACAAAGCCTTATTACCGTAAATGTGGTCTGATGCACGTAATCAAGAACCCAAGGGCAAGCGGAAGGTGATCGAGAGAGACAAGCATAGGAAGTACCGGTGTGCGCAATGTAAACAAAGTGGAACCGGAGGACCGACACAATTTCAAACCACTTTAGAAATTCTCGCATAATCACGAGAGAGGCTCTAAGAAGGCTCAAGAGTGTCCGGTGGAGTAGACCGTGCAACATTAGCAAGACGGGGAGGACGGTCATGTAAAGTCCAACATTTATCAATGGTGTGACCCAAACGATGACAATGATCACATTTCGAGACGAGGTTTGGAACCCGAGTGACCCCCACGAGAACGCCACGACCGTTGGTCCGAGAGGTAAGGCGTATGTGTCACCGTGATGGGAGCAACAAGAGAATCGCATCGTGCTTAGCCGGAACCCGAAGCAAGGTAGAACACGTTGCGTAAAAAGTGAATAGTAGGAGATCCCAAAATCTCGATCACGGATGGTGGAGTAATCCGCAGTAAACCATAAAGGCCCAAAAGCATGAAGAAGGTGTTCCGTTGTTCAAGTTCCTTTGCTTGGGGTATCCGCCTGGAGGCAACAGTTCATTGAAATCGTGGAGAGCACCATGAAGTTTGCCCAAGTAGGTAGACATAGAGCCATCAAACCTCCTTGGGGCAATAAGATTCATAAGATCATGACAAACCCCATACAATCGCTGAGTATCATTGGTGTAGAGGACCTTGGCACTCGCGCCCACACGGATTCACAGGTCAAATGAGCCCGAAAAAATCTGCTTCAAAGAGGAGTGGATGGTGGACTTAAGCACACCGCACAACCGAGCATCAATCTTTTTCCACCCGAGACGGTCGGCCTGTGCATAGAATCAACCGTGGTAGTGAGACGAGTCTCGTACCACTTTGACCAGAAGCCAAAGTTTGACGTCGGAGGCCCAAGAATCATAATTAGTGCCATCTAATTTGTCGGTGGAAAGAGAGGCACCGGTATAATTACCGAAAACACCGTGTTCTCGCCTTCGGAGCATCCGGAGGAGTCAAGGAAGCCATGGATCGATGACAAATAACCTAAAAACGCAATGAACAAGACACAAACGTATACGGAAGGTGTACGACACGTCTTATGGGTGCGGTTGGGGAAGTGGAGGACCGGGCTCACGAGGAGAGACCTGGCGACCACGGTGGGACGAACGGCGGCCGGAAAGAAGGCCCGACGCGCCGTCATGCGCGCGGCCGAGTGAAGCGCGTGGGTGCGAAACGCAGCCCATTGTACTCGCGCGTGCGGGCGTGGATGGGCTGTACTTCGGGGGATCGGGCCGAGCAGAGGGAGGCGCTCCGAGCGGTGGTGGCGGTGGCCGGAAAGGACATCGGCGGTGGTGGCCGGAGAGGACGTCGCCGGCAGAGGCCGAGCGGGAAAGAGCACGGCATAGGAGATCCGGTACTCGGAGTGATGACACGGGTTGTCGGAAAAAAAATTTGGCACCGGGGGACAGTGGGTCCTCCGGGTAGGCACGGTTCTAGGATTTGCCTTTCTCTAGGCTCTAGATACCATGTTGAGAGAGAGAAAGAAAAAGAAAGACATATATCGAACCGTGTGTTTCAACTACACAACGGAGACTGAATATATATTCAATAAGTAATAAATAATTACACAATATACATGATGTGAGACTAACAACTGTACTAACAATTTACACCTAATTACATATATTTCCAACAGCTGTGACCGGCGATGATATACCTGGATGGGGCGAGTAGTAGGAATCAAGTTACCAACAGGAGAAGGTGATGATGGAGCAGGGTCAACTGGAACAAGAGGAGGAAAAGTAGGGAGGACCTCAGTAATGGGTGGAAGAGGCAGGTCATGAGACTCAAAGAAAGGAACAGACTCGAAGAAGGTGACATCGGCAGAGACAAGATAACGCTTAAGAGTGGGTGAAAAACACCGATAACCCTTTTGAGACCGATGGTAACCAAGAAAAACGCATTTTATGGAGCGAGCAGACAGTTTGTCAAGACCTGGAGTAACATCATGGACAAAACATGTTGACCCGAAGACATGAGGTGGAAGAGAATAGAGGGGTCGGTGAGGGAACAAAACAGAATGAGGTACCCGGTTATCAAGCATAGAAGAGGGCATATGATTAATCAAATAGCAGGCAGTGAGAACCGCATCGTCCCAAAAACGGAAAGGAACACGACCATGATGCAAAAAGGTCCAGGTGGTTTCAATAAGATGTCTATTTTTGCGCTCAGCAACCCCATTTTGTTGTGGGGTATAGGCACAAGATGTTTGGTGAAGAATTCCGTTAGATGCCATAAAAGTTTGAAAATTGTGAGATAAAAATTCACGGGCATTGTCACTACGCAAAATACGAATTGGAACACCAAACTGAGTTTTTATTTCATGATAAAAGGTCTGAAAAATTGAAAACAACTCGGATCTGTTTTTCATTAAAAATAACCAAGTACATCGAGAATAGTCATCAATAAAAGTAACAAAGTATTTAGACCCAAAAGTAGACTCAACACGACTAGGATCCCAAATATCGAATGTACTAAAGCAAAAGGAGACGGCTCGACGACACATCCTATCGGAAACGGACTACGGGTGTGTTTCCCAAGTTGACACGACTCACAAGGTAAACTAGATAACTTAGAAAAGTGTGGCACCATTTCTTGTAATTTGGCAAGGCTAGGATGACCCAACTTAGCATGGATGGTGAGAGGGGAATCTGCAGAGAGCATACACGAGAGGTGGCGAAAGTGGTAAAGGCCGATTAGACTCACATCCGACGCCAATCATCCGTCCCGAACTCCGGTCCTGCAAAATGACAGAGTCTTTAGTGAAACTAATGCGACAATCTAAAGAACGGGTCAAACGACTAATGGACAGTAAATTAAAAGGACATTCAGGGACATAAAGAACATAATCAATAGACAGAGAAGGGAGGGGATGGACAGTGCCAATCCCTTGGGGCCGTGTTTGAGAACCATTTGCTAAAGTAATCATAGGTAAATAGTCAGAGTTAGAAAGTTTGGAGAAAAGACGCTTATTACCAGATATATGGTCAGATGCACCAGAGTCAAGGACCCAAGGACCTAAGGAAGGTGATTGAGAGAGACAAGTAAATGCATTACCAGTGTGCTCAACAGATGCAGTAGAGTTAGAAGCCTGCTGTTGCTCAAACCATTTCAGAAAATCTGCATAGGCAGTCGGAGATGGGGTTGATGATGCAGAAGGCTCAGGTGAATCGATACAAGAATCACGGGCAACATTGGCAGCCCGTGGAGGACGGCCATGTTTAGTCCAACATCTATCCTCTGTATGACCCAACCTGTTACAAAATGTACACTTCGGACGAGGCCTACTTGAGGTGTCAGGGCGAGAACGACCACGATTGGCACCGTGGGAGACGAGGGCAGAAGTATCAACTGGAGCCGAGGCTAGGACAGAATCAGAGGGGTGCTTAGCCGGGACCCGGAGCAAAGTAGACTAAGCAGAGGACAGAGTAGGAATAGTAGGCGAACCCAAAATCTGATCACGGTTGGCAGCATATTCCGGAGGCAAACCATACAAGGCCATGAGCATGAAGAAGGTGCTGCATTGCTCGAGTTCTTTGGCTGGGGTAGCAGCAGGAGGTAGCAACTCATTGAAATCATGGAGAGTAGCATGAACCTTCCCCAAGTAAGCAGACATAGGGCCATCAAACTGTCGAGGAGCAATAACACTCATGAGATTGTGACAAACCCCATATAGCCGCTGAGTGTCATTAGTGTAAAGAACTTTGCCTCGCTCCCAAACGAAGCACAAGTGGTCTGAGCACGGAAGATCTGCTTAAGGGACGAGTGAATGGTGGACTTGATGACAACGCACAACCTGTTTATCAATCTTTTCCACTGGGTTGTTCTTCCGTAGGCACAGAGGCAAGGTTGGTGGTGAGGTGGTCTTCATATCCTTGACCCTCAAGCCACAACTTGACATCTGAGGCCCAAGTATCATAGTTGCTGCCATCTAATTTATCAGCGGAGAGAGGAGCATTTAGGTAACTCGTGAACACAGGAGGCTCAGCCTTTGGGTTGTCTTTAGAACCATCTGGGGAGGTAGAACTAGCCATGAGTCAGACTATAAAGTGTTAAAAAGTGAAACCACAATGTACCTGAGAGTCCCAACGCAAGGGAACAAGGGGATAGAGATGTCCGATGGAGGATCCGAGAGCAAATCGGCGTAGAGGAGACAGAGACGAGTCAGATGAGAGGAGCGGCGGCCGGAGAGGCGGCCGGACGTGCCGGAAAACGGGGCCGCGCAGTGGCTGTTTGGCAGCGGCTATGGGTGGCGCGTGGGGTGCGTGCGGCGGGCTCAGGGGCCGGGGCGGCCGATCGGCGGGAGACGATCCCGGTGGTGTGGTCGCCGGCCGGAAAGGAGGCGGCGGCCGGCGGAGACAGCGGCGGGGGAGGGAGAAAAAAGGGCCGGAAAGACGTCACGACACGGGAGAAAGGCCGGCAAACCGGAATAGAAACACGGTTGGCCGGAAAAAATTTCACCGGAGAGCAGTGGGCTCACCGAGCGTGCATGGTTCTAGGATTGCCTCTCTTTAGACTCTTGATACCATGTTGAGAGAGAGAGAGAAAGTGAGAGACATATGAGAAAACCGTGTGTTTCAACTACACAATGGAGGCTGAATATATACTCAATAAGTAATAAATAATTACACAATTTACATGATGTGGGACTAACTAATTACACCTAATTATATTTATATACAGTTTCCAACAGTAGTGAACTAGCAGTGATGGATCAATGGACTGCCAAAGAAGAGACACTAACTGATAGTCAACCTTTTGCCATTCATCCTTTAATGCAGCATCAATTTTCTCTACTTGAGTTGTCAGATGATCAAAAAGTCCCTGACCAAGGAACCAAATTTCGACGGCTGAACACCAATCCATATAGTTTTTGCCATTAAGTTTTACAGAAGTAATTGAAGGAGTTCCTGAAAAGGCAAATGAGATGGGACTTTTCTGGCCCTTGTCAGAATTTGTTGTTGATGCCATTTGGTAGAAAAGAAATCAAAAACAGAATTGCTTTAAAGAACTGAATGACAAAGGCTCCAAGAGCACTTAGACCCAGTAACCAAACAGCAGAAAATGACCAATCTAACCACCTAAACAGACAGAGGAGAGGCCGAAATGGTGTTTTGGACAGTTGTAGGAATTTTCCGACTGCAGGAGGGTAGCACGTGACCTACACGTGCGGCGGTTTCCGACGACGAGACTTGGAGAGATGGCCGCAAATGGCTGTCTGAGATGACTAGGGTCTTCCTCTGACAAATGAGGGGACTTTGGACAAGGTTGCAGCCTTGACAGCGGTTGAACAGTACATGAACAGTATGTGAACAGTGCAGGAACAATGACGGGAAACAGTATGTGAACAGTGCAGGAACAGTGATGGAAAACAGTGTAGGAACAGTATGCAAACAGTAACAAACAGTACAGACAGTGACAGGAACAGTGCAGGTTAAGAGACCGGAAGTGGGATCAACCCGCTCTGATGCCAACTTGAATATCAAAGAAACTTAGAGAGGATTTCTGAATTGCTTGAGTGACACATCCACTCAGCTGATGATCTATTTATATATATAATCAATACAATTTACAAGAAGGAGAATTAATTCTAGCTTTAATTCCCAAGATACAATGAATCCTAAGGGTACAATAAATTTTAAGATACAATGAACTTTAATTAGTGGTATAATAATTATATCCTACTTCCAACATAATTATCTATTTCCAACAGAGAACAATACGTTATATTCGAAAATCAGTACATTCACTTGAAATGTTGTCCCTTGGTCTGACTTTTATGTCCACTCTGTCATACTAAGAGCTTTTGTTAGCCTGAAACATATCATTATCAAGCATTAATGTACTAAATGGGAAAATGAGTTCTCATTGGAAATATTTTTCCCATTAGTTCTGAATTTTATGTTAACTCTTCTTCCTAAGAAAGCTTTTTTTATCCTAAAATAAAGCAAGCCTAAATGTACTGAAAGGCAAATCTATCTCTGTATTTTTTTTATCATTCTGGCTTTATAAGGATAAATTTTAGAATGTCAATCCACATGATCATTGTGTGGTTCAACAGTTTTATCTTAATCACATCAATAAATTCTGTATACATTGTATGATTTTTCACTCTATCTAAACCCACTAGCTCTAATGGATATAGTCCCCGAGCATAATGAAGTTAATATTGCTCCTCTCAGTGAAATAAATGCAGGCTTTTTTTACTCAAATGCTGATCAGAGAGAGGCTATGGTTGCAGCTGAAAGACGTCAGGTTGATGAAAAAGTTCAAAAAATTATTGAACTGAAACACAAGGTAGAAAAGATTTACTCCTGTATTGGTTTATACACATGATACTTTGTTGTTTAAGTTTTAGCCTACCTATATTGCCATTATTGTAGCTTTATCTCACTGTTCTTGTCAAATTGCCTCCTATTTGTTATGTATGCAGGTTTGTTCTGGCAATGATAGCAATTTTGTTGTCATCAATCAAAAGGGAATTGATCCCCCATCGTTGGACCTGCTTGCTAGGGAAGGAGTAAGTAGCATATCATTATGTTATACATTTTCGTTTAGAAAGTTTTTTCAAAATAAAAAATTGTAAATATTGTGAAGATGACTACTTCATGTATTAAGATTCTTTAGAACTTGATCATGCTTGGGTATTCCCTGTAGAGATGCAGTCTTTTAAAAGAATTTAATGTGTCTAGAGAGTTTTAACTGTGTTTTTTTGTTTTTAAACACAAAAATACTCTGACGAAGAACTCAGGTAGCTAGAGATATTTTGGGAATGAGGGTTAACAGTTGGATAAATTATTTCCCTGGAGAGAATGAAATGTATCGGGTGCCTGTCTGGTCCATATTTGTGTTCTGCACAATCTGCATGCTCCTTTTTTTTTTCTGGCTCTTTTTTGTTGTTGAAACAGGCAAAACCCATTTTGAAATGTCTGAAATGTATTTCTTAATTCATAGAAACCTATCTGAAAGGATGAAATTTGGTTTTGCACTGTATAAATTGGACTAGAACATGTCTTAAGCCCTCTAAAACATGAATTTGTTAAATTTTGGTACCTTTTAAGATGAAAACATATATGAAATGTTTTTAAAAGTTTTATATATACATATATTTCTAATATTTTATAAAAAAAATATTTTATTTAATATACCTTGCCAAACTTGAATCCAGAATTTTTGAAATATTGTCACTACGGTGTCATTTGATCCATATAGCCAATCTCACACTGTGGGAAAAGGCTTTGTTGTTGTTGTGTTGTCGTGTATGTGTTGTATTGGATACAATACTCGTACCCTTTTCCATTCAACATAGGAGGTTTATTATGTAATTTTCTATGAATATAGTTTTTAACTTTTTATTAATAACTATTTATCACTTAATTTTGCAAGAAGCTTTAGGTTACATTTGGTGCAAAGAATGAAATTCCATGGTCCAATATCATAGTTTGATACGATGTGATACAATATAGAATGGAAAACAATTCTGCAGTTTGGTGTGTGGGATAGATAATATGGAATAAAATCTAAATTGATATAAATGACATAATTATCATTAATGAGAAAAATAAAAATATTAACTTTTTTCTTCCCCCTCCCCCCCCCAAAAAAACACATATAATTTGTGTTTTTTGAAAAATAATGTTTAAGATTATTTTTTTTTATAACAAAAATCATGATACTATTTTTTTTATCAATTTTGATAATATTATTTTGCTCTCTTAGGTAAGAGTAGAAGCTTGTATCATCTCCATCATATGCAGGGTGCACGAAGTTTGAAGGCTGCATTTATGTTAGGATTAGATAGATTATTGAACGGTAAATGTTGTCAATTTATAAATTGAACAAGGGTATATCAGGTAAAAAATGTGAAATCCTATTCCAGAAAGATATGGAATATCATTCCCTCCTTTTTTTGGAGGAATGGATTTCCACAAATTTGTGGAATAGAATTTGGAATAGGAATGCTACTCCATATTTATTTTTATTAACAAACTCAAGAATCCTCTGATTCCAGGAGTGAATGTGGAATAGCATTCCATTCCTTCACACCAAACATAACATTAGAGTGGTATCATGAGCTGATCCAATGAAGATTTATGACCTCTCACATGTGGCATCAGCATTATGTATATAAGCATGTAAAAATGACAGATATGGAGGTTAAACATTTAGATAAGTAAAAGCAATTGCAAGTTTTGAATAATCCTTTGATTAACAGTTCTACTCAATCCATTATGAAATAATGGTTTCATTTTTGAAAAACGTTGGCTGTGTTGACTTCAGTTGTCTTGGTGATGTACAAATTTGGAATATTAGGTATGAGAAATGCTTAGAATATATGCTTTGTCTAGGACAGATATTGGTAAACTGAGAGGTCAATTGCTACTGTAAATTTTTTTTTTTTTTAAATCACGCTGGATTGCCCAGGCCCCCCTCAACTCCTCTGGATCCCATCCATGTGCTTATGCATCTGCCCATGGATAAAGTTTACCAAGAAGAAAGTGGGTATGTTAATCAAACCTGATGTTCTGAAAGGCTTCTAAAAGCCATGCACGGTGTCCCTCTTAAGATTCTGATGTATATGATATAAACAAGAAAATACTGTATCTGTTGGACTACCTTGCTTGTACAGCACCAATTGCATATTGCTAATGTGTTATGAACTTATTAGCTGACATCTGTTACATTTTTTTTATCCTGTATTCTATCTGCTGATCTTTTTTCCCTGTTGTCCTTTTAGATAATTGCCCTTCGTAGAGCAAAGAGGAGAAACATGGAAAGATTGGTTTTGGCCTGCGGAGGAGAGGCTGTAAACTCTGTAGATGATTTGACTCCTGAATGTCTTGGTTGGGCGGGATTGGTGTATGAGCATGTCCTTGGTGAAGAGAAATATACATTTGTTGAGAATGTGAAGAATCCTCATTCATGCACAATCTTGATTAAAGGTACATCACTAGATTGGTCTTGTACCTATAGTGAGTTTGTCAAGCTGATCCTTCTGCTAGTGTTTTAGCATGATGTTTGCTGTACATCATTGGTGCTAACTTAAGTTGAGATAACCTGAGATGCTGTCATAATGGTACAGGTCCTAATGACCACACGATAGCTCAGATTAAAGATGCTGTTCGTGATGGTTTGAGAGCAGTCAAGAATACCATAGAAGATGAATCTGTTGTCTTAGTAAGATATTTTTTTGTTGAAATTTTGTACAATCTAAAAGTTATTTTGATTTCTGTCTTGTACAACTTTTTTCTCTGTTTTGGTCGTGTGCATGATCCTGTTATTATATTGATTCAATCCATGTTTTGTGCTGGATTTCTCAATCAAATGAATTTTCTGCTGTACTGTAAACTGCAAACAAGATGATTTAGCCTTAGTACAAAATTCCTAGTCCTGGATTCTGAGACATAAGGTTGGCATAAGTTGAGATATTTCAGAAACTAATGACTATGAAATAGAAAGTCTTCTTTGGATGGCTAAATGAGAGTTTCTGGACCTAACAGTTGAACCATAGTTTAGAGAAGTATTGCACTTCCAATTTAATGAGGAAGATTGATGTAGAATTTGACATATTTTCAGCATGGCCTTAACTGAGTTATATAAAATAGTAAGCCGGAAATATTGATCTCACAACTATTGAAATAAGGTACACATTACTATCTTTGCTCATATGACTGAGTGGACAAATGGATCCGGTTGGGAGGAAAAGAATGTGCTTTAATATGTTTAGGTGAAATGATTTTTGATTTATTCTGATAATTGACTGAGTGGTTTTGCTAGAGTTATATCTATCCTCATAAATATTTGAGCTCTAAGTAAATCCACTAGTTTCAAGTAGTCAATAACAGGAAAAGAAAGCAGTACAAAGCTTTGGTTCCTTCTAGAATTTAGCTCCATTATAATACATCGTCCAATGCTGAACTTTGGCTTGTACCTTTTATTATTGTTGTGCTTGTGATAGACTTAAGGTGCATTTCCTTTCCTGTGTTCAGGGTGCTGGTGCATTTGAAGTTGCTGCTAGACAATATCTGATGAATGAAGTTAAAAAAACAGTTCAAGGGGTAATATGAATGTCTGATTTGTTTTCCATGTTTTTATTGATCTTTAATTGTCAAATACCAATTTCAACAATAGTATGTTTATAATGTTGAAACAGCGTGCTCAACTTGGAGTTGAGGCTTTTGCTGATGCACTTCTTGTTGTGCCCAAGACACTTGCTGAGAACTCTGGGCTTGACACTCAAGATGTGATTATTGCCCTTACGGTAATGCTTCTTTTGAATTTATTGCTCATGCCTTCACTCCCCTAGTGTAATTTTATAGGTATGTTCATATGAAGCAGAAGACAGTAGTATCATCATCATTCCTGCTGAACTCTATTTTCAGGGAGAGCATGACAGAGGGAATATTGTGGGATTGAACCAACACACTGGAGAACCAATAGACCCTCAAATGGAGGGTATTTTTGACAACTACTCTGTAAAGCGCCAAATCATAAATTCGGGGTATGATTGAACGTTCACTTATTGACGTCAATGCTCTTTTTTTATCCCTCGTTTTCTCTCGTTAGGTTTTGGCACTGTGATCATGAAAAATTGACATCAATGCTCTTTTTTTATCCCTTGTTTTCTCATGTTTGGTTTTGGCACTATGATCATGAAAATACTAGAACCATGCCATTACATTTTTATTTTTAATTTTTTAAAAAAGAGGACAATAATAAATGTCATCTATGTGCCCTTGCATCCAGTTTTGTTATTAATTTTTAGGGGTAATTGCACTCACCTCTCCTGAATTTTAGTATAATTATACCCAATACCCCTCTTGTTTGGGAAATTACACATGCCTCTATTTATAGGAGAAACGGTGTAGGAACTGTATAAAGTAAGGGAGGTAGATGTTGTTTTCCAAACAAGGAGGCTATCAGGGTGTAGGAACAGCACATAAAGTAAGTGAGGTAGGTGTAATTTTTCAAAGGAGGGGAGTGTAAGTTGTAATTATGCCAAATCTCATGAGGTCAGTATAATTACTCCTAATTTTTATGATGGTGGATATATTACACCTCGTAATGCTTATCTCAAACTTTAGGAAGGGCAGCCATCTTCAAATTTCCATAAGCTTGAACAAAAACATATGTTTTGGTTTAGTTACATGCTTTTTATCATTCCATGCTATACAGGCCAGTTATAGCATCTCAATTCCTATTGGTGGATGAAGTAATTCGTGCAGGACGTAACATGCGGAAACCAAGTTAGATTGTTTTTAGTGACATGAAGCTTCTTTCGAATTGGGTGTGCTATGAATTTCTGTAGGTCCTCAATGTTAGAACGGTGGCAGATGTGTTTAATGGGATTGTTGACTCCTTTTCATCTGCTCCGGAGCATGCACAAAAAATTAACCATTTTTTTTCTGCGCTTTATTTTTCCTCTTAAGGACCTTGTAATATAGGTATATTATGACTAAATTTTGGGCTCATGTTCCGTATGCATAATTTATTTTGCTTCACGTTTTTGTTCAAGTGGTTCATATGGGGCTTGGATAGTCTATTGTTTTAACTCGAGTGGATGAGCTGGCATCCTTTTTCCTTAAAAATTTGAGTGGCATTGATTTTGAGAAGCTTCCTTCTAAACAATGATAATGTGATTTAGTTTAGCAATTAAGAAATGGTGTCTTGGTATCTTCCTATGAAATGTTTGTGATTTAAATTGGATTGGAATTGAAGTGGAATTGTTTGAAAGGGAGTTATTTTTAGGGGTCTTGCGGCTCAGGTGCCCTTTTTTAGTTCCTGCAATCAACGCATGCACCAAAATAAAAAATTCAGAAGTAAAATATATCAACTTCCTTTCTATTTGCTTGATTTTTCAAATACTTATAGAAGTTATACAAAGAACTCCCTTTAAGTTGTGTTTGGAATGGACATTTCAAAATTTTAGAAAATTTTAAATTCAAAGAAATTGAATTGCATCAATTTAATTGCCTTCATTTTTAAAATTTATAGTTTGGATAATTAGTTGAGAATTTGCAAAATTGAACTAGTTGCTGGTGCCACCAGGAAAAAAACAACTCCATTTTCTTGTTTGCCTTCATGATCTATTCCCTCCTCTATCCCTTAAAGTCCAATTGGCACCTATACTGCACCATTGTGATGTCCTCGACACCGTCGGAAGCTGTCATCGCAGCAGTGGCTGTTGCTAACTGGTTGTATTTGATTTCAAAGTCTTTCTTGTTGTTGACCCGTTCCATTTCGTCCTCATCCATCTCATAGTCGTTGGGGCTAACGCTGTTGTCGTTGTCATCGTCAACGGGGGTTAAAAATGGGTGCTCTCTGGACGGAGGTTGGAGGAGAAGAAAGGGTTGGATAATGTTGTTTAGTTTTGGGAGATCGGTCTCGTCGTGTGGCATCGGCAAGCAAGATGCCAACGATATCGCTGCCGTTGATGGAAGTTTGGTGGACGGAGCAAAAGAAAATCAGGGGTTGGGGGAGAGAAGGGACATAGTGGAGGGATTTTAATAGCCTATTAAAATACCTTAATTTTTTTTAAAATAACTGTCTAAAATATCTGAACAAGACATTTTATCATAAATAATTTTAAATTCTTTTTAAAAATACATTCCTTTCTTAAAATCTTTCATCCAAATACACCATTAATTCTTATACAGTTATTCTATATATTTTTAAAAAGTGCTACACTTTAAATTAAGCACAATAAGCTTAGCATTGACTAACATCATTAGCCAACCAATAATAAATTTAAAATAATATTTTTATCCTTAATTTCATCTTTGTTGTTAGAAATGTCACTAGGAGTAAAAATTAAGGGTATTCAAATAAAAATCGCTTGGGCAAAAAGAATATTTTAGTCTCTTATCTTTTTTTTTAAATTGGTCTCATATTATTATTTTTTGTTAATTTAATCTCTTATTTTGCAAATCGTTTACAATATAATTTTTTTGTTAAGGTTCTGTCATTCTCCTAATAGAACTGATGACATGTCATTAATGATGATAATGTGACAATGATGAGGATATGATGTGGTTATCAACAATTGGTGACCCGTTATCATTTTTATTAAAGAATTATAGAACTCTAACAAAAGGATCACATTGAAAACGATTTGCAAAAAAAGGGATCAAATTAAAAAAAAATATGAGACTAAATTGAAAATAAAAAATAAAAATAAGGGATCAAAAAGTCTATTTTGCCAAATCATTTAGTATTAGAAGCAAATGATGAAATTAAATGTAAAAATATTATTTTAAGGTCATTAACGGATGCCTAATTATTGTTAGTCAATTTTAGGCTCATTGTATTTAATTTAATTTATGTATAACATTTTTCTAAAATACAAAGAGTGCATGTGTAAATACTAAAAGAGTTTTGTGTAACTTTAAAAAATAGAAAAAATATGAAAAAAAATAAACAAATAAAGGGAAGATTAGAATATTACTCAAATTTTAAAGACAATATCTCTTGCTTAATCGACCTTTTCTTTCTCTACCAAAATTATAACGCAAAGACCTATGTCATAACATAAAAGAGTTTTTAACACCAAAATATTTGAAGGACTCCTCCAAATATTTTGAGACGAAGGTAAGAGCTCAATTTTCAATGCTAATGGCCGAGTCTCCTTCACTTTTGAATTATTGTAAGAGACTTTTTCACATGAATTATTCTCTAGTATCCAATATCCAAGTATTAGCAGGAACTTATTCAAAGCGTATTTGAGTTGGCCTTGTTTTCCATGCACCTTTCAAGTTTTGATATACCCATGCATCTGAAAAATGACTTGTTACATAAGGTAAAACTATTTTATAATTTTTTTTTATCAAATAATGATACTTGCAAGTAGGGCACATAATGTGGTGATTCTCAAATTGCATCATTAGAGTTAAATTTTTTTATTTTGATTTGAGCATTACAAACAATATTCACATAATATCCATATCATAAACATGCTCAAGTAACAGAAACTATAAATAGCAAATTTAGCAAATAAGGAGAATCAATATCACAATTCAGCTTGAAACTTGAACTCAAATGGGTTAAACTTCCCTGCTAACTTCATTCTATTCTAAGCAAGCCATACATATGTATATATTGTGTAATTGCTCCGTCCTACATTGCTCAAGTCAAAGAAGTCTAAGGAGAGTTTTCTTATATAAATAAGTCTTTGGTTATTAATGTAGTACATCACCTAAGAAAGAAAGTCTAGACACTTAGGAGAGGTTGTAATTGGGTTATTGGGTGGTGAGTTTCAAGAGGAAGGTTTGCAACTTTAGTTGTGTAAAAGTTATAATATAATATTTTTGTTAGTGAAATATTTTTATCCCTTATAAGGGTCGTGGACATAAGTTAGAGAGGTTGAACCACGTTAAATATTGTGTTCTTTATTGTACTTTAATTTTCTTTTTTCTTGTGTTCTTGTTGTGGGTCCATATACCTTCTTAACAACTGATATCAAAGAGATCTTGGTTCAATTGAGGGAGGAGAATTGAAACCAATAATGAAGGAGTATTTTAAGCAGGGAGGAGTGCTATACCACATTATGACTAGCACGATGAAATTTGAAGTACCACTCTTTGATGGGAGGAGCAATTTCACTATGTGGAAGTGCACAATGCAAGATCTTTTGGTGCAACAAGGTCTTGATGTAGCTTTGGATGATAAAATGCCTAAAGAGATAAAAGAAGGTGAGTGAAAGTCTATACAGAGGAAAACTGTAACTACAATCAGATTAACCCCTCCTGCAATCAAGTACATGGTAATAAATGAGACTTTGCCGAAAAATATTTGGAGAAAGTTGGAGGAGATTTATTAGTCAAAGTCGCTAACAAATCGCCTGTGCTTGAAGATGGATTTATACACACTAAGAATGGAAGAACGGGGTAATCTAATGATCACATTAATTTGTTTAACCAACTAGTATGTCAATTATTGAACATTGGAGAGAAGCTAAGTGATGAGAATCAAGTAATTGTTTTATTAGCTTCATTGCCGCAGTCCTATAGATCATTGGTGAGATCGTTGTTAGTTAGAAAAAATACTCTCAAGTTAGATGATGTGACTGTTGTCCTATCGAAGGATCAAAGGATGCATGAGATGATTGTGCCAATGAAAATGGAAGCATATTAGTTGTAGAAAGTACTCAAAGAGATAGGAACAATTCTTGTTGGAGAGGTAGACAACAAGTCTAGAGAGAGAGACTTCAGTGATGTAAAGTGTCACTATTGTGAAGAGAAAGTGCATATTTAGTTTCAATGTCCAAAGATGAGAAAAGACTTGAAGAGTCTAAAATAGCTCAAAGAGAATGTTAACGTAGTTGAATTCTCGACTAATGAAGACTTATATCATGTAGAGAGTGGTGATAATGATTTTTGTTGAGAATCATTCTAGATAGGTATTAGATTATGCCGCCGATGTGCACGTATGTAAGGATCAAGCTATGTTTACTACTTTGCAAAAAAAAAAAAATGGAGATTTTGGCTGCATCAATGTGGGGAAGAAACATAAGTTGAAAGTTGAAAGCATTGGAAGAGTTCACCTGAAGCTCTACAATGCTGAAGTCAAATATGTTGTCAATGTGATGTATGTGCCTACTACCAGTGTTAACATTATATGAATGGGAGAGATGAAATCACATGGATGCAAATATGTGGGAATTGGAAAGATGTGCAAAGTGTATAAGGGAAACCACTTAATTTTACAAGGAAGAAAAGGTGAGAAGAACATTTGCTATTTGGAAGGTATTCCGTGAAGGGAACACTTGAAGATAACAAAGTAAAGAAGACTACTAAGAAGAGAATTTGATTGAGATATGTGTGGACCTGGCTTAAGGGAGGATTTGTAATTGTAATTGCTCCAAGTCCCACATTGCTCAAGTCGCAGAGGCCTAAAAGGGGTTTTCTTATATAAATCGATCTTTGGTTATTGAGGTAACACATCACTTGAGAGAGAGAGCCTAGAAACTTATGAGAGGTTGTAGCTGGGTTATTGGGTGGTGAGTTTCAAGAGGAAGGTTTGCAACTTTAGTTGTGCAAAAGTTGTAAAATAATATTTTTGTTAGTGGATTACTTTTATCCCTTATAGGGGTTGTGAACATAAGCCAGAGGGGCTGAACCATGTTAAATATTGTGTTCTTTATTGTGCTTTAATTTTCTTTCTTCTTGTACTCCTGTTGTGGGTCTATCTGCCTTCCCAACAGTATAGTGGTATATCACAATTCAATTGTTCAATTACCAATGCTTCATGTAACTATCCTAATTTTTGGTTTCCCATTTTCTCAGGTTTCTAATTAACTCACCTATAAAACTTTAATACTCAATAATTTCTATAGAAAATGAAAAAATCCAAAATTCAAACCAAAGCAAATGTATGTGGAAGACCCTATTGTAGATCATGATCTCTTGCTAGAGTTGAAGAATTCAGGCCCTTACCAACAATGGTGGCTCGAAATATCAAGCAATTGGAGTGGTTGGTGAGCCACAAATCGATGCACTCAACATGAAACAAATGGTTACAAGCACTCAGCTGCTAGAGTTTTTTTCTGTCAGCAAAAAATGACTTTAGCTTGCTTATTTGCTTGAGGGTGCTCCATTGAGGTGATGTGTTGCTTGATGTAAAGGTCAAAGCACATCTCTTAAAATTTTTTATCTGCAAACTGAGTCCCGTTGTTCGTGATAATGGATTCGCGGATCTCAAACCTGCAAATAAGCCTTTTAAGAAACTTCTTGACCTATTTTGCCGTGATGGTCGCTAAAGGTTCATCTTCAATTCACTTGGTGAATTAATCCACTACTACCACCAAAAACTTTAGCTGACCAGGAGTTTGGGGGAAGGTCCTAACAAATCTAGACCCTATTTTTAAAATGGTCATGGGACAGAGATTCTAGATGTTAGCAAACTTTTGGCACTTGTTACAATTTTGCACGTAGGCCAAAAGTATCCATCTCGCAAGGCTTTCCTTGCTAAGGCTCTTCCCCCAAAATGTTGGCTACATTATCCTTCATGGATTTTGTCCAAGACATATTGGGTTTCCTATGGGGTGAGGCACTTTAACAATAGGAGAGAGAAGCCTTTACGGTATAGCTTGTCATCAAACACAATGTACCACACTACCTTTTTGATTACCTTATTTGCTTCTACTCGGTCTTCAGGGAGATCTCTGTTCTGCAGATAAGCTGTTATAGGCCTTATCTATGTCTTCGTCTGTTATTGCCATCTCCATCCCGACATCTAAGATGCTTAAGGTGGGTAGCGTCTCTTGTATCACAAACTTATTATTCCTAGTGCTTTTCTTACTTGCTAGTTTGGATAGGATGTTTGTCTTAGAGTTTTGCTCTCTTGGAATATAGTTAACGTTGACTTCAGAGAATGCTACCATGAGTTGCTTTACCTTCAGTAGATATCTTTCAAGTTGAAGGTCTTTAGCTTGGTATTCCCCCAAGATTTGGGAGGTTACCAATTGAGAATCACTGCAAAGTCTAACTTTTGATGCTCGAAGGTCTTTGGCCATAAGCAGTCTTGCTATCATCGCTTCGTATTCTACTTGATTATTCAAGATGGGGAACTCAAATTTGAGGGATTGCTCAACAGTGACTCTATTGGTATTCTCCAAAATGATTCTTGTACCACTTCTCTTTGGGTTAAAGGCTCCATCCACGTAGATTGTCCATTCCCCTTCTTGGTCAGAGATCGGGGAATGGGTAAATCCCCCCATGAAATTTGATAAAGCTCACACCTTTATGGCTTGGCGAGGTTCATATCTGATTTCGAACTTCAACAGCTCTATAGACCATGCTATTATCCTTTTGGTGAGCTCAAGCCTGTGGAGGACTTGTCTGATAGGCTGATCAATCCTTATAACCATAAGATGACATTGAAAGTACTATCTCAATCTTCTTGTCGAAATGAGCAGTGCAAATGATAGTTTTTTTTTATCTTATGATAGCAAAGTTCAAGTCCCTATAGCACCTTGCTTACAAAGTAAATAGTCTTTTGACCTTCTTCTGTTTCTCTAATAAGGACTGAATTAAACACTTTTGCTACAATTGAGAGGTAAAGGTATAGGGTCTCCCCATCCTCTGGCCTGGTCAAAATGGGCGAAGTGGCAAGTGAGATCTTCAAGTTCTGAAAGGTTTCTTCACACTCCACAGTCCACTCGAAGTCTTTTCCCTTCTTTAAGAGCTTGAAGAAGGGTAAAACCTTCTGAGCCGACTTGGAGACGAACCTGGTGAGTGCTGCTATCTAGCCTATGAGTTGCTGAATTTCTTTCAAAGAGTTAGGGGCTTTGCATGATGATAATAGTTTGGCATTTATCAAGATTGGATTCAATCCCTCTGTTGGTCAGCATGAACCCTAAGAACTTTCCAGCTTGGACCCTAAACACACACTTATCTAAATTCAGCCTCATGTTATGCTTCCTTAGTTACACAAACACTTGAGTAAGGTCAAACACATGTTTTCTCGTGGTTGGGGTCTTCACTGTTGGGGATGCTGGTAGAGTGGAGAAAATGTAACTGAATTCTTCTCTTGATAACAAATGAGGCTGGCTTATATAAGCCTACTTACATGAAGCTAACTAACTAACTGACAGAAAATGAAACTAACTGACTAAGTCAAAATAGGAAGAGTAACAACTATACAACTAACATATCCTCCCTTAAACTGAATTGCATTATGCAATCTGTTTAATCATACATTTTACACATGCCTAACCAGTCCCTAAACTTTGCAAAAGATTCCTGTTTCAGTGGTTTAGTCATAATATCTGATAGCTGCTCCTGTGAGTTGCAATACACCAGCTCAATGATTCCATCTTTGCTAAGATCACGAAGGAAATGAAACCTCACATCTATGTGCTTACTTCGTCCATGTAGGACAGGATTTCTAGAGAGTTTGATTGTAGAACTGTTATCACAGAAAATAGTTGTAGCCTTCCTTTGAGTATGACCAAGTTGTTCCAGAATTCTCCTTAGCCATACACTTTGACAAGCACATGAAGCTGCAGCTATGAATTCAGCCTCTGAAGTGGACAAGGTCACTACTGGCTGCTTCTTTGATGACCAAGACACAACACCTGATCCAAGCATGAAGACATATCCAGAAGTGCTCTTCCTATCATTCACATCCCCTGCATAGTCACTATCAGAGTAGGCTATCAAATTCTCTCCTCCACCTTTCCTATACATAATTCCCAGCTCCACTGTTCCCTTCAAATATCGAAGAATTCTCTTTGCAGCAGCCAAGTGTATCTCTGTGGGTCTCTCCATGTATCTGCTTATCAAACAGACAGCATACATCAAGTCTGGTCTGGTGGCAGTTAGATACATCAGACTGCCTACCATATGTTTATAAGTAGTAGCATCTACTACCTTCCCATCTTCATATTTAGATAATTTGTAACCTGGGACAATTGGATTTTTCACCATGTTGCTATTCTCCATTCCAAACCTTTCTAATACTTCCCTTGCATATTTGCTTTGACAAATGAAAATTCCTTCATCAGTTTGATTCACCTCTATACCCAAGAATTATTTCATTCTTCCAAGATCAGTCATATCAAATTCTTTCTTCATTGACTCTTTGAATTTTTCAAACAATCCTTCATCATTACCAGTGAAGATAAGATCATCCGCATACAAACTTACAATTAACAATTTGTTATCACCTGCTGTCTTTACAAATAGTGTGTGTTCATGAGGGCATTTTTCAAATCCTTCCTTGATGAAATAAGACTCAATTTTGCTGTACCATGCCCGAGGGGCTTGCCTAAGGCCATACAATGCCTTCTTAAGTTTGTACACCTTGCCCTCCTCTCCTTGTTTCTGATATCCCTGGGGTTGATCAATGAAAACCACTTCATTCAATTCTCCATATAAGAAAGCACTCTTGACATCAAGCTGAAAAACACTCCAATTTTTGAGTGCAGCAAGAGCCAAGATTGTTCTAATGGTATCCCATCTAGCTACTGGGGCAAAAACCTCATTGAAGTCAATGCCATGTTGTTGGGAATACCCTTTTGCCACAAGCCTAGCCTTATACTTTTCAACTTTCCCATTCTCATTGTATTTAGTTTTGTAGATCCATTTCACCCCTATTTTCTTAGCACCAGAGGGAAGACTTGCTAGTTCCCAAGTCTTGTTCTTTTCAATAGCACTAATCTCAGTGTCCTTAGCTTTTCTCCACACACTATGCTTTGCTGCTTCCTCATAAGTAGTGGGATCTTCGGATGAGCTGAAAATTGCCAAATTGTGCAACTCATTATCAGCATACATGTCATCATTGGTCACATAATCATCTAGCCATGCATGCTGCCTTCTATTCCTCCCTTGAACTAGGCTTGGTGTGTTTTCATTTCTTGTGACTTGTTCTATTTCTGCTATCTCACCAGAGACTGGATTCTTCATTGTATTCTAATTGTTTCCAATTTCAACCTCAACCTCTTCATCAATACTTTCATCATCATTCTCAGTTACTTGCCTTTTATTTCCTCCATGGCCTGCCTCTCTTTTCTTCCATTGCCACTTCTCAGATTCAGCAAAGATAACATCTCTGCTGACTATCACTTTTCTTGAAACAGGATCATAGAGCCTATATGCCTTAGACTCTTCACTCACTCCCAGAAGCACACACTTGATGCTTTTATTATCCAACTTCTTCCTTTGATTATTAGGCACATGAACATATGCAATGCAACCAAATATTCGAAAATGGTGCACAGAAGGTTTGACTCCACTCCAAGCTTCTTCAGGTGTGACATTTTTCACTGCTAATGTTGGACTTCTATTCAATACATATATTGACCAATTCACTGCTTCTGGCCAGAATTCCTTTGGAACCTCCTTTTCTGAAAGCATGCTTCTTACCATATTCATTATTGTTCTATTCTTCCTCTCTGCAACACCATTCTGCTGAGGGGTGTATGCAGCAGTGAGTTGTCTTTTAATTCCACTGGTACTGCAGAAATTGTCAAACTCAGTGGAAGTAAACTCACCTCCCCTATCTGTTCTTAAGCAACATATAGAGTTTCCAGATTCCTTTTCAACCATGGTTTTAAACCTTTTAAAGACATCAAAGGCAGCAGATTTTTCTGACAGAAAATAAATCCATGTTTTTCTACTATAGTCATCAATAAAGGTAATGAAGTACCTCTTGTGGCTATTTGATTCAGGCTTGATAGGTCCACATATGTCTGAGTGGATAAGCTCAAGTCTTTGTGAGGCTCTCCAGGAACTTATCTTCGGTATAGATTCCCTGTGCTGCTTTCCAATCATACAGTCAGTACACACCTGAGATGTATCCTTCAATTTTGGCAATCCTCTAACCATCTTCTTTTGGGTCAAAATCCTCAAACCTTTGATGCTGAGATGTCCATACCTGCAGTGCCACAACTGAGTACTATCTTCACTCATTATTTGCAGGCAGGAAGCTAAGATTGTAGGAGCAACAATGGCAAACATTCTGTTAGCCGACATCTTGCTGGAAATTATGAGACCCTTCTCAATATGATACACATTGCACCTATCTTTCTAAAAAACAATAGTCAAGTTCTTCTGCTGAAGCTGGCCAATACTCAGAAGATTATTTTTCAGTTCAGGGATATAATAAACATCACCGATCACTTGTATTATCCCATTGATCTTCAACTTGACATTTCCTTTTCCCATAACTACCATCATTGAATTATCTCCAAGCTTCACAGATTCTCTGAATCTTTCATCAAGATCAAAGAACCATTCTTTGTTTCCACTCATATGGTTGCTGCATCCTGAGTCAAGAAACCACACCTTTGCTTGGGAAGAACTTCTGTCATCTGCATGTGCCATAAGAAGCATCTCATCTTCTTCATTAAACTTTGCAAAGTTTGCATTCTCCTCCCAATCAGGATATTCATATTGGAAATGCCCTAATTTATGACACTTGTAACACTCCACAAGTTCCTTGTTAAATGGTTGTCTTCCTCTACCTCTTCCACCCCTAAAACCTCCACGACCCCTTCCTCTTCCTCCTATTCTACTTGAATTTGTGATTTTAAGGGCCTGCTCCTCTTCTTTATGTCCTTTCATCCTCTGCTCATGCACCAGAAAGCTGCTTTGAAGTTCATCGATGGACATGGTGGTCACATTGTTGGACTCCTCTATTTAACACATCACATAATCGAATCTTGATGTCATAGAGCGAAGTATCTTCTCAACAATTACCAGCTGCTCCATCTTCTCACCATGAATCTTCATCTTGTTTGTAATTGCAAGAGTTCTTGCAAAGTATTCATCTACAGTTTCACTTTCCTTCATGCCAAGAACTTCGAATTCCCTCCTCAAAGCTTTGGTGAGCCCTCTTGACTTTTGTGGATCCTTGATATTTTTGTTTCAAGGAATCCCAAATGTCCTTCGAAGTATCCTTGTTTAGGATAGTCTCCAGTATTCCTCTATCTATAGCTTGGAAGAGATAGTTCTTGCACTTTAAATCTTTCAACTTGCTTTCTTCAACTAACTTTGATTGTTCTTGGGTTGCTCCAGCTGGAAGTGCTGGAATCCCATTCTCCACCAAATTCTAATACTCCTTTGATCGAAGGAGATTCTCCATCAGCATTGCCCAATGGTCATAATGACCATCAAACTTTGGAATCGATGGTTGAACAAAATTGTTGCTTTCTGCTATAACTCTCAATTCTTCTCACTTTTTTTTCACTTGTGCAGAATACTGCAGTTTCTGTATCAGGCCCCTTGTGGAGCTCTGATACCAGTTGTTGGGGATGCTGGTAGAGTGGAGAAAATGTAACTGAATTCTTCTCTTGATAACAAATGAGGCTGGCTTATATAAGCCTACTTACATGAAGCTAACTAACTAATTGACAGAAAACGAAACTAACTGACTAAGTCAGAATAGGAAGAGTAACAACTATACAACTAACATTCACAATCATATCATCAATGTAACCTTCCATCACTCTCCCAATCTGGTCTTTAAAGACCTTATTCATCATTCTCTGATAGGTGTCTCCTGCATTATTTAGCACAAAGGGCATCACCTTATAGCAATAGCTAACTTTTTCTGTGATGAAGGTTGTTTTCTCCTCATCTTTTGGATGCATAAGAATTTGGTTATATTCAGAGTAAGCATCCATAAAAGACAAAATCCATCCACCAACTTGTCTATGTTAGGCAATGGGCAAGGGTTTTTAGAGCAGGCTTTGTTAAGGTCTATGTAATCCACACACATGTCATTTCCCTGAGAACTTCTTAACCAAAACTACATTGGACAATCAAGTGGAGTAAGATATTTCTCTGATGAAGCCAGCCTTGAGAAGCTCATTGACTTGTTCCTTTATGGCCCTTTGGTGCTCTGATCCCACTTTTCTCTTCCTCTGAACCACCAGGCATGTCAGCTAAGGCAAACACTATCATTTTCTCAATCCTTAGAATAAAGCACCAACTTGAGATATAAAAGATGATGCCCTTCAAAACAATCTAAATTAGTATTAATTTTTGTTATATATAAAAGATATAGCAAATAATATCAACTTGAGATATAATAATGTAATCCTCTCGTTATAAGAAAAAATTATTGGGATTCAAGGATGTGGGGGTCTGGGACTCAAGGATATTCATACTTTTAATTTGGCTATGTTGGCAAAGATTCGTTTATGGTAAGGATTCTAAAGGCAAGATATTTTCTTGTAGAATTCTTTTGGAGGCTCACATGGGGGCCAACCCTTCTTACACATGGTGTAGCATTATGGAGGAGAGGAAAGTGTTGGAAATGGGTACTTTGTGGAGAATTGGAGATGGCTCTCAAGTTAATAGATGGACTGATCCTTGGATCCCTTTGGATTAGTGTTTTAAGGTGGAAGCTCCTCTTATTGTAGATACCACATTGCAGGTCGTGCGTCATCTCATGGATACTTCGTCTAGAGGTTAGAATTTGGCTTTAATCCGTGAACTATTTCCGTATCATATTGCCAATTGTATTAGCTCTATCCAACTTGAGAGAGGTGATAGACCAGACTCTTTTTCCTGGTTTTATGATAGAAAAGGAGCTTTTTCTATTAGGAGTGCTTATAAAGTGGCCTGGAACAAAACTATTTTGGATAAAAGGGATAAAGGAGCCCATGGTTATGAATGTTTCAACTTGCTACGAGATGCTAACAGTTTATGGAAGAGGTTATGGAAAATTCAAGTTCCACCCAAGGTGCGTGTCTTCGTTTGGAGACTATGTAAATACATATGGCCTCCTAAGTCAAAACTATCTCAACGTGGGATTGAAATGGGTGGGGGTTGCTATTTATGTGACCACCAGGATGAGAGTGTTACCCGTGTTTTTAGGGATTATCCATTTTTGCTAGGCTCTTTATCCAGTCTGTAGAGGTCTTTATACCAAAGGTGTAATGCGTCATCCTCTTGGCTAGGATTTATGGATGAGGTTATGAAACAGAGGTTGGCTGGGATGCTACAAGAATTAGCAATGCTATGGTATGAGCTTTGGTATGAATGAAATCTTATGTGGTAAGGTAAATCACCTAGAGGTGCACAACAAGTATCTCAGATTGCTCTTGCTCACACTGAGGCTTACATAAGTTCAAAATATGATTTGGCTACTAGAGGTGGGTTACAACTTCATACACCAAGAACATGGTCTAAACCTCCTCCTAATATGTTTAAGGTTAGTGTTGATGTAGCTGTGAAAGAAGATTGTCATGTGTATGGGTTAGGTATGGTGATACAGGACTAGCTTGGTAACTTTGTTGCTGCCAAATTGTGTTTGAGGTCTAGAAGCATAGCAGCAAATATGGGAAAATTTCTTGCAGCAAGGGAGGGTCTTCTGTTTGCTTAGGAAATTGGGTACTAACGCATTATCCTGGAAGGTGCTGCTTAAGAGGTCTATAGGAGTATTCAAGACTCCACACTTGATCTATCGTACACAGGTTCTATCTTACAGGATATTTTATGTTCTGCATATTGGTTTCATGCTTTTGATTGTATGCTTATCCCTCGTTCTTATAATGTTGTGGGCTTGTGGCAGATTCCTTAGCTAACTATGCCTTATATGTTGGCTCTGATTTATGGCTTGAGGATCCCCCATATATTATTATTCCTTTGTTAAACTCTAATTATTCTAATTTATGAAATTCGAAGTTCACATCAAAAAAGAAAATGGAAAAAAGAAAAAAATTGCCTAATAATAATAAAAAATATATCTATATCTATATATACACCAAATAAGAAACATATACTATTATAAAAATAAATATTCATCTTTTAAATTTTTATCTTGTTTTTAAGACTATACCAAATTTACCACTAATGTAAAAACTCTATCATCATTTATAGTTACTTTAGTTTACATTTGAATGAAGATTTCATTAATAACATTTATTGAAAATTATGTTAAGAATTCATCCCTTAATTATCACCCACCCCATGTTTAAAGAGCACAATAAATTGACTCCTAAAGACAAAATTCTGTCTTCTTTTATAATTACTATTGTATACCCTTAAAAGATCATAAAAATCCATTAATGACATTTATATGTAAAACTATATTAAAAATTAATCCCTTAATTTTTCATTCTCATAATCATAATAGTAAACAAAAATTTGTTGCCAACCTTTTTTCGTTTATGTATAGGGAATTTAAAAAACTTGTAAGAAATAATTAATACAAAAAAATTTTAGGTTGTCAAAACGTTAACAATTATTATATTTTTATATCAAACATTATATATATCTCTTTTCACATCTTATCTAATACTATTCATTATACATATTTTTTATCACTTTTTTCACTCAATCACATTTTTAAAAATGGTGTGAATAATATTTACACCTCTAAAAAGGGTGTAAGATGATTATTTTTCAAACGTTAAAGAGAAGCTAACATTCTTAGTTAATTTTGGAATTGTACAAAATGATAAAGTAATACTATTTTCTAATAATTATGTATTTAATTAGTTTTTATAATAATATAAATAACATTTAAATTGATTTTTTTATATTTCATGAAAATATCACTCCTATGCAAATATTAAAATATTATAAAATTATTTTTTTAAATGAATAATAAAATGTTATAAATGTAAAGATAAGATATATACTATAAATGCAATATTTCCTCCAATAGTTTAGCAATAAAATTAATATAAATTAATTTATTTTGATAATATATGAATTGCACTAAATTTAATTTTATTATGTTTTATAATATATCCTTTGATTTAACAATTCCCGTATAATTTGACCTACACCTATGATTTGACAATTTTCAACTATTCTCACCGTCTATTTGCATAAGAAGAAGACAAATGTTGCATAAAAACTTGACTCAAGGAGGAGAAGACATGTTTCTCTTTTCATGAAAAGATGACACATGTGAATTTTGTCTTGTAATATAAGCTTTGAAATATATATATATATAGAGGAAGTAGATAAGCTAGTATATATCTTGTGCATCTCACGAGATTTTCTTTTAATTTAGATACAATTTTAAAATTTTAAATTAAGAATGATGTTTAAAATTAAAAAAGTGCATAATATTTAGATTAAAAGAGGTTTTTTAAAAAAGAATTTAAAAGTATTTGGACTTAAGATTTATTAGTTGAGAATTTTTTGATATTTAACAGATATATAAGGAATTAATAGAGAATTAATTAAGTAAATTTGTAAATTTATTAATATTTGATTTATAACTGATAGGAAGAACAAATAGAAAATATATGAGTAAATAGAGATAATAAATTTAAAAAGTGAATTAAGATAAAAGAAATGATATATGACAATTGAAGAATAAAATAATATAAATTTTTTTTCTTACTTTCAAAGAGAAAGAGAGTAGGATAAAAAATAGTTTACTTTTTTAAGAGTCTTTCTCATTTATAATATACGGATGAATTAGTTGATTAGTGAATATGCTAATGTAGCTTAAAATTGAAGTTGAACAAAAGCTGATATCTCTATACTGTGCGGTTCAACTTTTATACATTATAAATAGATAAATAATAAGATTAATATGTGTTAGTCTAGTTAAAAAAGATTCGAGTTCTTTAAATATATTATTTTAAGTTTAATTTTAAAATTTATATGTATAAAAATATCATTATTAAAAAAATATCTATTTAGATATCGATTATATCTAAATAAATTAATATCTTATTTATCGAATAAGAATATTCTTTAAAAAAAACAAAAACTAGCAAGATGTTTCACAAAATTACATTCACAGAGTATCGTATATTTTAAGTACGTTTGTTCACAAGATCGTATAAATTTTACATGATAGATAAATAATAGTCTTATTCAATTTTATTCAATCGAAATATAATAAAATATGTCAAGTCATTTTATAAAAATAATTATTACGTGATAAAAAATATCATCAATTTTCATTTTTATCATTTCTCTATCGCGCCACCGCCACCGCCACCACCACCACCATCACCATCTCCACCACCACCACCACCACCGCCATCACCATTTCAGCCACCATAACCATTAATATCTTATTTTATTACCGCCAATCACCACCACCGCCGCCACCACCAACCAATACCGCCACTACCGCCACCACCATCTTAAAAACCATCACCACCAAACCACCACCAGCACCACCACTAACCATACCACCACCGCCATCGCCACCCCCACCGCAGCCCACCACCACCGCCACCACTACCATCACCAACCAATTATATAAAGCTTTTTATTATTATTTTTAAATATTTTAACTTTTATCTAAAGGATATTTTGGTCTTTAAAAAATATGTTATCTATCACTTTAATTTATCTTTTGTTATCAAATAAAGATAGGATTATGTCTTATCTTAGTAATTATACTATCATACCTTATCTTATCCTATCATCTTATCTTATACTATATTATCAGATGATAAAATTAGAACATCTCACATTAGACATAGATGATAAAATTATATTATAGATAAAAAAATAAGGTGAGATTAGATTTAATGAAATAATAAAAATTATGTAAATATAAAATAATATATATGTAAATATAAGTAACATTATTGATATGGTTTTACTGTTTCAAATAAAATAAGAACTAAACTCATACCCAATATATAATATATAATGGTGTCTGTGATGTAATAATTTTATTTATACATATTTATATACATATTATTTTATATTTACATAATTTTTATCATTTAATTATCATTAAACTGCCTCATTATCTACTTATTTATAATGCCAGTGAAAAAGTAGAGTTGTCTGTTGCGTATATCCATAGCTTATGGGAGTGGGTTTCAATCTGACTGTGATTGAGAAATCAGGTGGCGGCAACTGTCCTCTCCAACACAAAAAGAGAGACTCACTCAGTTTACTCTCCACTCAGCTTCATCCTCAAGCAGTAGCACTCCCTTTCTCTCTCTCTCATGGATTCCAATTCCCCCATCATTGCCTGGTCTTTCGTCCTTCTTCCTTCTTCCTTTCTCTCACTATCTCTGTTTCCGTTTTTCCTTATACTATAAAGTACTCACTCACCAATCCATTGGTCTTTTTCAGGGGCTCTGGCGAAGATGGCCAACTAGGCATCGGTAACAACGAAGAGAAAGAATGGGTCTGCGTCGTCAAAGCTCTCCACTCCCAACGAGTCCGCTCAGTCGTCGCTGGTAGTAGAAACTCCCTCGCCATTTGCGATGATGGCAAGGTGCAGTATCCTTTTTCACTCGCCATTTTCTATTTATGGGAATTTGTCCTTTTTTATAATTTTTAATTTTTGGGGTTGTAATTTCGTGTAGTTGTTCACATGGGGTTGGAACCAAAGGGGAACACTTGGACACCCACCTGAGACCAAGACTGAAAACATTCCCAGCCAGGTCAAGGCACTTGCCAATTTTAAAATTGTTCAGGTATTGTATTCTTCATTGTCATGGCCATAGCCCTCATTTTATTTTAATATCTTGAAACTCATATTGGTGTTTTGTTTACTGGTTGCTATTATTTTTGGTATGTGATGATTAACTTGTGGGTTTTTGTTTTGTTTTGGTTTTTGTTTTTCCCTTTATGTTAGGCGGCTATTGGTGGGTGGCACTGTTTGGCTGTTGATGATCAGGGCAGAGCTTATGCCTGGGGTATTTGACATCATCATCTCTACATTTGTAGTTTTTCGGTCCTCTAATTCTCTATGAGAATATTGGGGGTTGTAGTTTTTGCCATTTTTAAAAATTCACATAATGGAAAGAGGCAGTGTGATTAGACAATAAACATGATAAAGTTTCTTCTCATTTTCCAGTTCAGCCAAACGTAGAGTGTACTCCGATCGTATACCCTCTTTTCATTCTTTATGCATCATCAAGTTTCTAGTCTTAACTGTTTTGTCCCCTCCTGAGTTGAATGACTTTTTAGGCAAAATTGATTATATTTATAATTTGGAGAATGATATAAGTGTAAAGTATATATTTTTTGACTTTTGAAAAATCAGAAAGGGTATTGATGAACTTCTATTGATCTATATTAAGATGAAAATTTGAAGAATGGGACAAATGTTATATTTTTGTTTCTTTTAGCTCTCCAAAAATCAGAGAGTTAAAAAGAGTAGCCTGGTGCTATAAAGCTTCTGCTATGCATGGGGTCCAGGGAAGGGTTGGGCCCATTGTGTGGGTCTGTAGTAGGCAGTCTTACTTGCATTTGCAAGAGGCTGATTACACGACTTGAACCTGTGACCTTTGGGTCCCATGATGACAACTCCAACCTTTTTGCCAAGGTCCCCTTCAAAAATCAGTTAAAGTGTTAATACAATTTTATTGATGCATATATTGTCAGACAGCTAAGAGCAAATATAATTGGTCTCAGGTGGAAACGAATATGGGCAGTGTGGTGAAGAACCTGAGCGCAAGGATGACACCGGTAGACCTTTGAGGAGAGATATAGTGATCCCTCAACGTTGTGCTCCTAAGCTTGTTGTTCGCCAGGTAACTTATGTATGCCAATGCATGCAGTGATCGAACCAAAAATGATTTGCCTTTGTTTTGTTTCTGAGCCAATCTCTAGTGATGTAAATTTCTTTATTTGATCTTTTATTTTTGTGTAACTATAATTCCTATGTAAATTTTGTAGAATACTAGACCTGACATTGATTTTGTTTCCAGATGTTTAAGCTGCTCATTTCTTACCAATTACCACAGCTTCTGATATGTTGTAAAGCAATTGATACATTTGAGATTTTTTGTGCTTATTGATCCATGTAAGGCCCTGTGAGACATGTTAAAACTTAAAATTGGGTTAAGCCCCAATAAGCAAGAGACCTCTAAAAATTTCTAATATTCTTAGTTGACCTTTTCTTAATTTTCTTTTTAATGTTAAAGTTGAGTAATCTTTTAATTTAAGGTTATAATAATCAATGAGATGTGCTCCATCCGTAGCAGTGGTTTATAGTCTATCACCTCTACTTCTTGTTGATGATGTGAGGGGACACAATCATTTTATATAGCTCTTCAATTTTTAAGTTGTTCATTTTGGTTTATTCTGTATGTGGTGCATCTGTGTGGCACTTGATCACAATTGATGTTAACCACCCTAGCCCCTGTAGACGGGCTCTATCAACTGAATTTGATTCTTTTTTGTTGAGTCATTTTGCAATAAATATAGTCCTACAGTGTTTGGGTTTGTACTTTCTACAGGAACTTCCACATCTGTATCTTGATGAACACATCATCTGCATATTCGATACCATGGCTTTTGCTATATTTCTGTTTGATATTTTTCTAATTGCTTGAGGTGCAGGTTGCTGCAGGAGGAACTCACTCGGTGGTACTTACACGTGAAGGGCATGTTTGGACATGGGGTCAACCGTGGCCTCCTGGTGACATGTAAAAATTAGTTAAGCTTGGTTCAGTATTTCTTTTTTCGTCTTGTTTACATAACTATATCGCTATTTTCTAAGTATGAATTTAATCTACATATTAAGATGCTTTTCTGCATTTTAGATAACTAAATAGTTTCTACTGTATGCTAACTTTGCTTCATCTTATAGAAAGCAGATTTCAGTCCCTGTTCGGGTACAAGGTCTTGAAAATGTGAGGCTCATTGCAGTCGGGGCATTTCATAATTTGGCTCTTCAAGAGGATGGAACTTTATGGGCATGGGGTAATAATGAATATGGACAGCTTGGAACTGGAGATACCCAGCCAAGATCACAACCTATTCCTGTCCAAGGGCTTTCTGGACTTACTCTGGTTTGTATCTCATTCTCCAAAAGTCATCTTGTTAATTTCCGGTTCTCTGTGTCTGCAGACAGAATAATATATTTTGTCATGTTATAAACTGATGCGAATACCTGCTTGAACTGTGAATATGAAATTCCAAGATGGTTTGTGGAATTCTGCTCTTAATTTTTGTAGCAAGTGACACAAAGGATGGATTCCTTGTGAAGCCTCACCAAAAGTATAGTGCTTTAATTTTTTAGTGATCTTAGTAGCTTTTGTTCTCCTAGCCAGTTGCATGAGCTTCACAAATAGCCTGTCCATTCTAATGGGATATTTCGATCCATGTGATACTTTTGTGATGGTATTAACTAATAACCATTAACCAAGGCAATTCCATGTGAAGAACTGTTTGTCTACCAAGTCACACATATGAACAAGCATGTACATATATAAGAATTCATGCAATGTAACTCTATTGAGAAGTATTGAGTATTGACTAATAATTGCTCAAGCTCGTATGAAAAATACTATGTTGGAATGAATATGATGTGTAGAGAAAATGGCAAATATGACTGCCCCTTAACAGAATTAATAGTTAGACAAGATCAAGATTGGAACAGGGAAATAAGTATTTTATGATTTTAAATACTTCTGGATTCCACAAGTATGTAAAAGAAAAAAAGGGTGAAAATAAGTCCTTGACGGAAACTTACATGAGAGTAGATCACTAAGCATTGCCCTTGTTTACAAATAACTACATTTTAATCTTAGCCATCCAAAGTCATTTTAAAGTTCAAATGCTAGTTACATGTGACTACTTACTAGAATTAGTACAACAACAACAAAAACCTTTTCTCACTAGATGAGGACTTAATAGAATTAGTAAACACCACGTTGCAAAAATATAAACTGAATACTCGGTGACGGATCTGAAGAACGAGTACGAAAATTTTTAAAAAATTAGGTACGGATACGTATATATATATATATATATATATAAATAAATTATATATATATATATATATATGTATAATAAACTAAAATCTCACACAATAAAATATGACAACATAGCATAAAAATTAATGAGTAAATTAATTCATTTTAAAAAACTAATATTAAATTTTTATATATACTTAAGTAAATTATATGTATATGTCTCGGTACTAAAAAAATACAAACAGTAAATAACTCTTAAATTTGTACTTTTATTTTTCTTTTAAACCAAATCTCGTTTCCTATTCGCCCTCCACCTTTTCGTTTTCTTCTTTCTCTCCATTTTCGTACCCGTGCAAGGTCACTCTGTCACAGAGCTCGGGTCGCGCAGACTGACTAGGTAGAAGACTACGCGCGCAGACAGACTTGGGTAGAAGAAGAATGAAGTTCGCCGGAATCGGCCGACGTCGCCGGAGTTGCGATCCCTGGAGCTTGGTCGCGCACTCAGGGAGAAGAAGAATGAAGATTTGGAAGCTCGTTGAGACTCGGATTCGAAGCTCGTGGTCCAGATCTGAAAAAAAACATTTGTATTTGGCAAATATATGGTGGAGCCGTACCCACCCGGTGGTGAAGCCGCAATAAAAGCGGCAATCAAGCCGCACCGAGCCGTACCCAAATTCAAAAAAAAAAAAATTTTTTTTTGGGGTACGTACAGTGTACGTACCAACGCGTATGGTACGCGTGCCGTCCGTAGTACGTATACCCGTGCCGGTACGTACTGGAACCTGCAGTACTCCTCCCTGGGAGGAGTACCCATGCTTCAGAGGTAAACACAATAAAAATATAAACTGAAATCTATAATGAAGTGAAAATATTAAAAGTAATCTGTAAAAATAAAATAATAAGATATGACAGTGTGATTAACAGTTTAGAAGACATTAGCATAAATAGTAAACAGTACTTGAGTAAATAGGGTGGCGGTGTTATGCTGGGACAGCCTGATGCTGCGATCCGGCGAAGAAAAGAGGGTGGCAGTGGTATCAAGTACATTTATAACAACATGATCTTGCCTTTGATGGGCCTAGCTCTGGACATTCACATCACTAGAGGGACCTTGGTAATCCCATTAGTTCAATGAGGATGTCAAGGCATGTAGTGCCAAAGAGTCTGATAAATGATAATATTTCTTCCTTGATCTAAAAAAAGTAAGTGCTATAAGGCATATAAGGCGTGAACTATAAATAACTTGAGCTCAAGGCTACATTTTGGCCCAGGTGGTTGGGCTTGTTTTTAAGTTGCTTGAACAATAGCTACTTGTGTCACTACAATTTGTAATGCCCCCAGTTGCCTATCTGCCTCAACACAACTTGAGTTGTAGGCTGAATCGCATGGCTAAAATGGCTAGCTCATGTTGTCTTGATCATCCTATCAGATTGATGTATGGCTCAAGATTTCAAAATGTTCTCTACTCAAACTTCATGTCCTTGTTAATACCCAAAGTACAGGATTGCCAATCTGGTGATGTGGGTTTTTGGAGACAATCCACATAACTACCCACACTTCTGCCTTTGTCCTTGATATCATTACCCATGCCGTTTTAGGTTTCCTATTTATTTTCTCACCAGGCTGAGGATATTATCTCAGATGTGCAGTAACATGGCCTACACATTATAGAAGGTTCATGCTTTGATACCTTTTCTAATGCTCCAAGAAGCACAATTGGCCAAAGCATCATGAATTTTTTTAGGACAAACCATGTGGCTAAGATGACTAGCCCAGTTTGCCTTGTAGTTGTTTAGTTGGTGCTTGTATAATGTATACTTAGTAATCTAAGTTATCCTTGTAATAAGAGTTGTGGTGTCTAGTTTATTTTCTCAGCCTGTGTCTAGTTTCACGTGTTCAACAAAAAGATAGCTTATAAATAATGTACGTTAGTAATTGAGGTATAAATTCTACTGAGATAGCTCAGTATTCCTCTTTATAAACTTGGTAAACAGATGTGTGCATCAGAATGTAAGCATATATCGTCATTATGATGTGTGTGGGTGAACAGGTGCATTTGTGGTGTTTAAGCAAATATATAATGTATGCACGTAGGTAGACAACAACAACAACAACAACCAAGCCTTTTCCCACTAGGTGGGGTCGGCTACATGGATCAAACGACGCCATTGTGTCCTATCATAAATTTAAAATACATAGTTTCCTATGTAGTAGTATCTACTGTAATAATACTATTTTCCAGCCCCCTATTTTTGGGGGTCCATGTAGGAAATTCATCTGAAAGGGGAGTTTTGTTTATTTGAATTCAGTTTAATTGGTTATTTCTCAAATTTGCTGCTAACTGTACTATAGATCCACGTTTTCAGTGGCTTCTTTTCTGTTAATGTTTGGTTTTGGGGGTGGGACTGTGGGGGAATCTTTAAGCTTATTTACCTTGTCAACCTTTGATTTTAGTTGAAAATCACAAATCATTGCAATGATAAAATGGTTAGATGTATGTGCTTTGATGTTCATTCATTTGTAAAATAGGTTATCTAATTTCTTTCCTTAATCTGTTTGGAATTCTAGGTAGATATTGCAGCTGGTGGATGGCATTCTACTGCATTGACAGATGAAGGAGAGGTGCTCTATTTCTGCTTTTCTGGAATCTATTAGGTTTAATATTTTAATTTCAAGAAATCCTTGTAAAATATGTAAAGTCTTTGTCTTTAACACCAAATATGTAAAGTCTTTGTCTTTAACACCTTATATGTTTAAAGTTTTTATTTTCCTGTTTCTTCTTATAAAGTAGTTGTTATAGCAAAAAATCATAAATTCATTACTCATTTGTTCTTGAAACAGATTTTGCATTAAAGTATTAGCTGCCGGATACACCTTTCATTTTTTAGATTTTTTTTTAAAAAACTTGAGATGCAATTTTTATTATCTGTGCTTATGATTGTTATAAAGCCAACAGCAAATAATAATATCTTTCTTGATCTCCTGTTGCTAGAATTAATTAATGCACCCCTATTGTCTGTGTAGTTAAGCATGTAGCATGTTACTGGAACACCACCATTAAATTAAAGTGGAGAAAATATATTAAAAAAAAGGGCAAAAGTGGAAGATGTTATGGATCTGATTGTATAATATAATGGTAATGATTTCAGTTTAGCTGGTCAACTATGATGCCAGATGATTAGTTTACAAATCTAAATAACTGTGACAACTATAATTTAAAGAAGACAGGGTTGTAAGCTGTCAATGGAGATGAGCAATATATTTAAGACACTTGTTTGATTTCATTGTGCATATCTTGGGATGTGCATGGAATCAGAAAATTGAAGTGCCAAAGATTCTTAGTGGATTTCTTTTCTTTTTTTTTTAATTTTTAATGACCGTGTTTTTCCAGTGAGAGTATAATTTAATATTATCTTTGCTCTTTTTATTTCAGGTATATGGCTGGGGAAGGGGGGAACATGGCAGGCTTGGATTTGGTGATAGTGACAAGAGCAGTAAAATGGTACCCCAGAGGGTTCAACTTTTAGCTGGGGAAGATATTGTTCAGGTACCATCTATATAACTAAATAATCTCTTGATCAGGTTAACCAAAGTATGGGGCATCAGTGTCATGGCTAGGAAACAATAACAATAATCACTTTCTAGCCTTTATCATAGTTGAAGTGATTTGGCCTTCAAGAATAGCCCTTTCAAATTAAGATTTTTCCCCCATCTTATCACCCATAATTAGCTCCCATTGAATTACAAACTTACAACGACTTATTGATGAAATATGTGATTTTGCATTCTGAAATTGGACTTATTGCAGAATGTTGCTTTAATTATCTGTCTTTCATCATAATGAAAAGCCATGTACCATAAGAAAAGTGACACAGCCTTCGAGCATCAGTTTTTTCAGTTTGAGATCCGTCTAAATATTATCTCACTTTGACATTATTGATGCTCCAAAACTGGAGAACCCAAATATCGAAAACTTGGACAAGAAATACCCTTGTGGAGAATATAATTTGACATATTTTTCCATCTATTTTAATTCTGAAGTTGTAAATTTGGCTTCTAATATATGAACCTTTTTGACATCCGAATTGTTTTCATATCTCCTACAAAGCATGACATCTTCTATATGAATAAGTGAAAAAAAAAGGAACAAAATGGAATAACAGAAATTTTTTTAAAAATATTAAGAAAAAGATTATTTAAAGTAAAACATTTGTAGTTTGAGATGAAGTTTATTGGTTTGTGGTCAGGTGTCCTGCGGTGGAACTCATTCAGTTGCATTAACCCGGGATGGGCGCATGTTTTCTGTAAGTACTTTTTGATGCCATCTTAACTGTCTTTCCATGATTTGGTCAAATGATAGGATTTCTCAATTTCAGCTTCATTATATTGATCGTTAGCCTTATTCATTATGTGAATTTATTGGCTAATGTTACATTGGCCTTTCTCTGAATTAATGGCCTTTTCTCAAATACAATCTCACTGGAAGTGGAAGTTATTTTTTGCTATATTTAAAACCTTTAATTCTAATGTTAATGGGCTTTAATATTGGCAGTTTGGTAGAGGTGACCATGGACGTCTTGGATATGGGAAGAAAGTCACTACTGGTCAACCAATGGAGGTACCTATAAACATCCCTTCTCCACAAAATCTCAGCAGCAGTGCAGATGAGGGACATTGGATAGCCAAACTTGTTGCTTGTGGTGGCCGCCATACTTTGGCAATAGTAGAATGGAAAGAAGATGAGTCTAAAAATTGATTCATAAATAAAATGGAAACTGGAAAGTAGATGAGGCTAATGACTGATTCGGAACTAAACTGGTGCTAAAATTCCCGTGGTGTCCAGTATGATATATTGTCTTTGTATAATCATATTTATGGCACAAACACATTTAATCACTATAGTAATGGCGTTTGGTATTGGATGGTCTTTGTATAATCATACATGTGGCACAAACACATTATAAATGGACCATGTTTGGCATACCATATGGAATTGCTTGTCGTCATTCCTTCCTATCTCAGTCCCATGGTCTGTTTATTATTATGATGCACACTTTTGGTGCAAGATCATTAGTTCACAAATGTGTTCCCTTTAACTCTATAATCCTGCAAATAAAATGTACAAAACAATGCCAAGTTTTGTTGCATCTTCTGTGCCATTAAAATACCAACTTCTGTCTAATTGTGATAGCTAGGTCCGAATCTGCTATCATGGATGAGTGGGTAGTGATATTGTGTTAAAGGAAGCCCCAAATAGAGGAACTGACTAAGTAGTGATATTGGGATAAAGGCTTCCATTGTTTGCTACACATAATGGAGTCACAAAACTAGCATTAGTGCTCAGTCGGCTGATCTCCTTGCGGACAAGACTACGTATTTATCCAACAAAAGCAGCTCCGTAACAAAGAAGAAAGAAAAAGGGTTATCTTCGAAAGGGAAAATACTAGATAGTGAGTCTTTTTTTTTTCATTTCAAGAATTTTTTGTAGAATTAGTTGACTTTGTTATTGACTCTTAAATAGATCAGTGATCTCATCACTTGACTTATTCAACAACTAATCTTTAGAAATTCTAACTAGATTCTTTCAAATTTGGTTGTGTTAACATTTCTCCTTGAAAAGAATCAAAAGAATCTTAAACAATGTTCTCAAGGCTCAATATCCATGTCATTAGAAGATAGGGGATGTGTTGGATAACACAAATGAGTGTGTGATGGTGAGTGGGTAAAGTTCAAGATTCTGAAATCAGATTGGTCATTGAACTGTTGAAGATATTGATTCACAGTTTAATGGTTTAATCATTGATCGAATTGGGGGTGTATTGATAGAATGTTGGCCAATTGGGGGTGGAGGGAGAACTATCCAAATGCAACTCTGTTTGCTCTGCCAGTGGTGAGTTCGAAGCACTGCCTTTTGGTCCTAAACTCCAATCCAAAGCGCCGACCGAGAAGAGGTTTCAGGTTTGAGGCTTATTGGGAAGACCACCCTGAATGCCTTGACACTATTGACAAAGGGTGGAATGAGCCAACAGATGAAGATGATAATTGGGAGAATGTCAGAATCAAAAAATAGGATTTGAACTCTCTCATATTATTGATCAATCATATGCAATATATACACAGGTGCTAGCAACTATTTTAGGAAATAACTGATGTTTCCTTCCTTAATTCTAGATTCCTTGATTTGAGGGATTGACTAATTACAAAAATAAATACAGATTGTTTCCTTCCTTAATTCTAGATCCCTTGATTTGAGGGATTGACTAATTACAAAAATAAATACAGATTCTAATTCTAAATAAGTAAGAGATACAATATTAACATTCCTGAAATAGCATACAACACACGGATTCTCACACTTCCCCTCAAGCTGGTGAATAGGTGTTTTCCATTCCCAGCTTGGAAACAATTCTCTCGAATGTGGAGCTATTCAATCCTTTGGTGAGGATATCCGCAAGTTGTTCCTGTGTAGGCACATATGGAGTGCATATTAAACCGCTGTCAAGCTTTTCTTTAATGAAGTGCCTATCCACCTCAATGTGCTTAGTTCGATCATGTTGGACTGGATTATGCGCTATGCTAATTGCGGATTTGTTATCGCAGTAAAGCTTCATTGGTTCTTCCCACTTGATCTTCAAATCTTCTAATATGATTTTTAACCAAAGTAATTCACATACACCCTGTGCAATGGTACGAAATTCTGCTTCAGCACTAGATCGCGCCACTACACTCTGTTTTTTACTTCTCCAAGTCACAAGATTTCCTCCAATAAAAGTGCAATACCCAGTAGTTGATCTCCTATCAACAATTGACCCTGCGTAGTCAGCATTTGTATAAGCTTCAAGAGACATATTCCCACTTCTCTTGAACAAGATTCCTCTTCCCGAGTCCCTCGAGGTCTTGCAAAATCCTGTGCAGAACTGCAGATGAGTTTCTCTTGGACTATGCATAAATTGTGACTAGACTCTTCGCATAGGCGATATCAGGCTGGTGTGGGACAAGTAAATGAGCCTACCCACAAGGCGCTGATACATTTCCTTATCAACAACAGCATCCTCCTCTGCATTCCCCAATTTTAAGCTTGGATCCATGGGAGTACTTGCAGGCTTACATGCTGTTTTACCTATTTCCTTGAGTAAATTAGTTAAGTATTTTTGTTGTGATATGAAGATGCCTTTCTTAGAGTGTGCCACTTCGATTCCCAAGAAATATTTCAGCTTTCCCAAGGTTTTGATCTCAAATTCCTTGGCCAAAGACTGACTCAAAGCTTGTTGTTCTCTCCTATCATCTTCGGTCACAATAATATCATCTACATACACTAATAGTCTTGTTACTCCCCCGAGGCAGTAAAGTGTTTGATCCCCTTGACTTTGTTTGTACCCAATGGTCATAGCTTTAGCAAACCTTCCAAACCAAGCTCGAGGAGATTGTTTCAGCCCATATAGGGCATTTTTAACTTTACACCTTGTGTTGGCAGCTACATTTCTTCCATATCCTGGAGGCACTTCCATGTAGATTTCTTCCTCAAGTTCCCCATGTAAGAACGCATTCTTTACATCATATGTTGTAAATCCTAACCTTCTTATTGGCAGAAGAGACGGTAGTACCCTAACTGTGTTCATTTTAGCAACCGGAGCAAATGTCTCTAAGTAATCAATCCCATAGATTTGTGTGAACCCTTTGGCAACAAGCTTCGCCTTATACCTTTCAATTGACCCATCAGCTTTATATTTCACGGTATATACCCACTTGCATCCAACTGGCCATTTTCCTCCTGGGAGAGTAACTAATTCCCATATTTCATTTTTCTCCAGGGCCTCTATCTCAACATCCATGGCTTACTTCCATTTTTCATTGGACAATGCCTCAGATAGTGTAGTGGGTATGGAGGTAGTGTTTAGGTTAATTAGGAAGACTTTGTGAGTGGGTGAAAAATGCTTAAATGAGAGGTAGTTGGAGAGGGGTATAAGTGGTACATTTAGTACCTTTTTCGGTTCCTTTTCTAACAAAGCAATTGGAAGGTCAAGATCATTAACAATGTGATTGAGACTCGGTTTATCTGTAAAGCTTCAAAATCGAATTTATTACCTCGGTAGAAGGGTGGAGTTGGACTCTGACTGCAGAGAGTTTGGAACAGCCACTAACCTCTTTTTGTAAACCAGATTTTGTCCAAACCACACATCAGACTTGGCTACATCAGAAGATTCGGTTGCAGCCATCTCAGGTTCAGTTTCAGCCATATCAGGTTTCATATTAGATTCAGTATCAGAGGGTAGGTTTTTAGGCTCAAAACTAGGCAAGTCAGGTAACCTAGGGGGTTCTAGATCCTTATCTTCCCTAAAGATCTCCCCCTCAAGATAAAGTTGAGGGAAATAGGGTTGAGCTTCATGAAAGGTGACATCCCGGGAAACAAAAAATTTTTTGGAAGAAGGGTGATAACATTTATATCCCTTTTGAGTGGACGAGTACCCAACAAACACACATTTAAGGGCCCTAGGATCAAGTTTCCCTCTATCTTGACTATGGACATGGACAAAGGATACATACCCAAAAATCCGAGGGGTAAGGTTATTTGTAATGGAGATATTTGGGTAAAAGGTAGAAAGGGTGTTCATTGGACTTTTTAGACCTAGGAACTTGGAAGGAAGTCTATTGATTAAGTATATTGCTGTAAGAACAGCTTCCCCCCAGAAGGTTTTAGGATCATTATGCTGATACAAAAGTGCACGTGTTTGGTCAAGAAGGTGCCTATTCTTTCTTTCAGCTATCCCATTTTGTTGTGGTGTTTTGACACAATAGGACTCATGTACGATGCCTTCTTTTTGACAGAAAGGTGTAAGGGTGGAATTGAAGTAATCCTTAGCATTATCAGACCTAAGGCGCTTGATACTCACACCAAATTGATTTTTAATCATGGAGAAAAAATTCTGGAAAGTCAAGCTTACTTCAGATTTATTTTTAAGTAAGAAGGTCCAAGTAACACGGGTACAATCATCAATAAAGGTCATAAACCAGCGAGCACCAGACACACTAGGAACCTTAGAGGGACCCCACACATCAATATGAATAAGATAAAAGGAAAATATGCATCTTTTATTACTTATGGGAAAAGATACACGCTTGTGTTTAGCAAGCTCACACACATCACAATATAGACTCTCAACCTCAATTTGGGTAAATAGTGAAGGAAAAAGAATTTTGATAATCCTAAAGGAAGGGTGTCCTAATCTACAATGGTAAAGAAGAATTCTTTCCTTATTAGATAACATAGATTCGGACAAGTGAGGCAAATTGGTGGCAGCCAAGGAGTGTGGTTTTGGTTCTTCAATATAATAGAGGCCATTCCATTCTCTAGCAAGTCCAATCGTCCTCGTCGAGTCCTTGTCCTGAAAAACACAATGATTGGTGTGAAAAATCACTTTACAGGATAAATCTTGAGTAAGTTTTTGTACAGAAACAAGGTTGGTGGATAACTTGGGAACATGAAGAACATTCTTTAATGTTAAAGATGTATTTATTTTAATGTCTCCTAAACCTGCCACCGTCACAAGATTACCATCTGCTGTAATAACTTTTTTATTACTAGGACAAGGTGAATAGTTGGAAAAGTGTATGGATATAGGTGTCATATGGTCTGTGGCTCCAGAATCCAAAATCCAGAGCAGGGTAGAAGGTTTTTCTGAAACATTTAATCCAACTGAAAATGGAAGCATACCTGAGAATGCTAAAGTACAAGTACTTGAAGGTTTTTCCAAGTTTTTAAGGAAAGACCTCACCCTTTCTATCTCGTCCTGATTCAGGTTGCTGGATTTAGGCCTATTCCCACAACTAGTGTCGCTTACTGCAACATTAACATGCCCATTTTTCTTGGAAGGTCCCCCTTTCTGACTCCACTCATGGGTAGGAGGCTTTCCATTCAGTTTCCAACACTTCTCGCGAGTGTGGCGTGGCTTGTTGCAATATGTGCACCACAGCCCATCATTCTTCTTCCCACAGTTTGCAAGCTCTCCATTAATACGTTCAGTCACCATGGCTGAGCTATCCACATTGGGAGTTTCCAGCATCAAGCATCTTTGACTTTCTTCTCCTCGTACTATGGCCACCACTTCATTGAAGCATGGAAGCGTTTGTATCCCAAGAATTTGAATTATGACCTGATCAAATTCAAAATTTAAGCCAACTAGGAAATCATAAACCCTGTCCTGCTCAATAAACTTCTTGAGAATTGTGGCATCTTCTGGACATTTGGTCTTGATCACTCTATAAAGGTCTAGTTCCATCCATAGGGACTTCAGCTGATTGGCATATTCAATAATGGGGTCTTATTCCCTTACTTTGCTGCCACTGTTTGTACCTTGATTTCATATACCTGGGCCGCATCCTTGGCTTTGGAGTAGGTCTGCTCCATTGCATCCCAAACCTCCTTTGCAGTGCTGAGAAACATGCAGGTATCGCTGAGTTCGGGAATCATTGAGTTCCACAGCCAAGCCACGATCATAGCATCTTCCTCATCCCATGCGTCGAACTTGGGGTCTCCCTGCTTTGGTCCAGTCCCCGTGATGTGGCTCAGTTTCCCTTTCCCTTTCAGCACCGTCCGAACAAGTTGGGACCATTTCAAGTAGTTCTTCCCATTTAGTCGATAGACAGCATGGATAGTTTACAATTCTCCAGGTTGGTAGGGTTGGGTATCCTTCGTTCCCTTCTCTATGTTCAGAACTTCGCCCTCTGTGTTAGACATCGTGAGGTATTAAGGCTGTCACCACTGATGGCAATAAAGGCCAAATGAATGGAGAAAGGTGCGACTGGGAGAAAGGTTAGCAATGAAGGCTAACCAATGGGTAGGGTGTGTTGGCGATGAAGGCCAACTAAAATGTTTGTGCGTCGGCAATGAAGGCTAACTACCGTAGTAGGGTTGTCATGGAAGCTGAGCCCCTTAGAATGAGGGCTCTGGTAGCATGTCAGAATCAGAAAATAGGATTTGAACTCTCTCATATTATTGATCAATCATATGCAATATATACACAGGTGCTAGCAACTATTTTAGGAAACAATTGATGTTTCATTCCTTAATTCTAGATCCCTTGATTTGAGGGATTGACTAATTACAAAAATAAATACAAATTCTAATTTTAAATAAGTAAGAGATACAATATTAACATTCCTGAAATAACATACAACACACGGATTCTCACAGAGAATGTGTTTAGAAGAACAAAATCCTGCAAAAAAGTCCTTCAATCATGGAGTAAAACCACATTCAATAAAGCAGATAAGGAGATTTCAAAGTTAAAACTACAGCTCCAAACTATCTAGAATGTTGCAGCGGGGGAATTTGACTATGAGGAATTTAAGGAAATCAAAAGACGAATTGATGAACTTTGGAGACAAGAGGAGAAGTACTAGGGGCAAGGATCCCGTTTGAAATGGTTGAAATGGGGAGATAAAAATTCAAAGTTCTTCCATGCCACAACAATCCAGAGAAGGGATAGGAACAGAATTAACAAAATCAACGACTCTCAAGGCAATTGGGCAGAAGGACAAGTTCAAGTGAAAGAGGCGGTTTTAGAACACTTTGAAGGAGTGTAATTTTCAGCTGGGCAGCTGCATATGGAGGAGTGTATTAGTGCAATACCCAAGCTAGTGACAGACGATATGAACCAGTGCCTATGTGCTCAGGTTACTGAGTTGGAAATCAAGAAGGCAATCGACAATTTGGGCAGCTTAAAAGCGCCTGGACCAGATGGTTTGAATGGCCTCTTCTACCAGAATTACTAGGACATCATCAAGAAGGAGGTATGCGGAGTAGTTCAAGGCTTCAAGCCTTTTCCCAATAAGGAGAACTGCCAGAAGAAGTTAGTGAAACCCAGGTAATTCTGATTCCTAAAATTCCACTACCTGAAAATGTGAATCACTACCACCCAATTAGTTGCTGTAATTTCATCTACAAAGTGATCACCAAAATCATGGTTATGGGATTGAAGGGGTTCATGGAAAAATTAATTACCCCTAATCAAAGTGCTTTTGTTGGGGGAAGACAAATTCAAGATAACATCATTATTGCCCAGGAAGTCTTCCATGCCCTCAAACACAAGCCCTTGGGGGGAGGTAATAGCTTGGTTATTAAATTAGACATGAACAAAGCCTACGGTAGGCTTGAATGGAGTTTCTTGGAGAAGATCTTGCTAGCGTGTGGTTTTAATCCTAGATGGGTATGGCTGGTCATGAAATGCGCCACAAGGGTCTGTTATAGATTCAAAATCAATGGACCATTGACACACAGGTTGGAACCGCAAAGGGGCCTCAGACAAGGAGACCCTCTTTCTCCATATCTCTTCATTTTGGCAGCGGATGTTTTATCTCATATGCTTTTAAGGGCGGTGAATGCAGGAGCTATAAGTGGTGTCAAAATTACCCCAAGTTCCCCGTCCCTAACCTATATTCTCTTCGCGTATGACATAATTCTATTTTTGAAAGCAGTTGAGGATGAAGCATACCAACTCCTAAGAATACTAAACCAATTTTCATTAGCATCGGGGCAAAGGATAAATGTTGAAAAATCTGCCATCATTTATGGGAAGTTTGTCCCCCACAACATAAGAAATAGACTTGCGGGTATCCTAGGAATGCAGGTTTGGGACAGCCCGAGTAAGTATTTAGGGCTTCCTGTGGAATGGGCAAGATAAAAAAGGGGAACCTTTTCTTGGATAAAAGACAGTGATGAGCAAGCTAGAAGGGTAGAAAGAAAAGTTACTCAACCAAGCTGGAAAGGAAGTCTAGGAGCCTATAAAATAGTATGATCAATCAGAATGATTGGTTAGCATGAGCAAGATAATATAAGAAAAAAGAGACTAAGCAATTTCCTACATGATAGATCTTCGTTGAATCTACTAAATGAGGTTCAAAATTTCCATCTTGACTCTTAAAGTGTTCTTAACCCAAAAAGAAGAGATATTAGAGATAGATGTAACAACTAAGTTTTATGGTAAAGGACTCTCCATGTCGGGGATTGGAGACATGGACGAGGATGGGGAAGAATAGCATGGGAGGACAGGAAGTGGATAGGTACTTTCCATCCTTACCTCGCACGGGTATCACCCTTAACCAAGAGTTTAATTTAAAGATTTCTATAGCACTATTCTCTAATAAATTATGTTGTTAACATTCTTATTTTATTGAATTTATAGTTTGAATATATGGGTATCTTAATTTCAACTAAACCTTAAATTTATAAGATTCCTTTCATTAGCATTATTCTACTTTTTTTTCCTGTTTGTTTCTTCTTCTTAAATTTAGGATTATCTTAAATTTGTTAGTACCTTGATTAATTATTTTTTATTTATTAAATTTTCGTACTCACATATATAGTTTTATTCATTCAGGGATCTTGAATTTATAAAAATCCTTTTCAATGACATTTTCATATTGTTTTTATAATTTCTTCTTATTAAATTCATATTTTTAATTTTGTTAGCATTATCTTTGATTAATTATTGTTTATTTACTAAATTTCTCGTGCTGTCATGTTTCACATAGCATCTCAATCTCAATTAAATCTTAAATTTGTAGAAATCCTATCAATAACATTATTTTACTTTATATTTTCACCGGTTAGTAGCCCATGCATTGTATATGATTTTTTTTTAAAGTTTTAACATTTAATATGTTATACATATGTAGCGTGTTATGAATTAAACCCTTTGAATTGATATAACATCTTATTTTAAAGTTATAGAAAAACAATAAATATAAATAAATTTTTTAGATTAGTTCATCTGTTTATAAAAACATTATATGTATTAATTGTTGACTTCAAAAAATAAGTTTTTTTTATATGAATTCTAAAAATAAGTAATTAAAAATGTCTTTTAATAGCCAAATAAATAATAATAGAATTTATCCTTAAAGGAATTAGGACAAAAAATAAATTGTGTGTAATCAATTAATAAGGCAATGAAGAAAGAAGATTTGAGACGAAAAAAAATTACGTGCAGTCAATTAAGAAAGTAACATAGCTAACCTAGAGATAAAGTATGCAAATAGATTTGTTTACTATCAAGATGGAATAAACATAGTTTAAAGAGGAAGAGAATACCCAAAAAGAATATATTACTCTCAAAAAAGAGTTTTTAAATTTATAATATTGAGGTTGATTTCTTCTTATTAATTTCAAATTTTTTAGCCGTTTTGAAAGGGCTTGTTTTCAGCTGGGATAAAGGGTGGCGACAAGTTGAGGTGGAATTTGATTCCATGAATTTGATTCCATGGAGGCTGTTCATCTCATCTCCCATCCTCTCATTGATCACCATCCTTATGAAGCCATTATTTCTGATATCCGTTATTAGCTTGGATGGAACAGGATTATCTCCTTAAAGCATGTGCGTTAAACAGTTTGCAGACTTTATGGCCAAATGGGGATCGTCACATGGTCTGTACGTGGTCTACTTGGGATAGTCCTTCATCTGGTTTTTTGTTGTTTTTAACTGCTGATCAGGCCGGAACACTTTTCTTTAGGCCTTAATCTTTTTTGTTTTTATCTACAACACCAAAACAAAAAAATTTTACACTGACATATATCGTTTTTAGGTGACTATTGGACATCCTTGTGTAGATTAAGTGTCCATAAGTATATTTTACTCGTTTCCTTTTCTTTATTTGACATTATCATATGTTGACTTTGAAGTAACAAATAAACTAGCTTAACACCCTTATAATGCACAAATTAATATAAAAGGTTGATTCTAGCTACAGTCATATTATATACATGGCTAATAATACAAAATAGGAAATTTCAGTTAAAAATTAAAAATTAAACAACCGTATCCTTGCTAATAGATATAGGATAAAAGATATTAAAATTAATTTTTAAATTAAAACTAAATTAAAATTAAATAAAAATTTGAAAAATATGAGTAGTTAATTTACTATTACTTAAAGATATAAGACATATTTTATCAGTTAAATGAAATAAAATCATTTATAACTAAATTTGAATTGATTTTGAACTTTTCTAAATTAGAATATATGAAAAACAAAATCGAGTAATTAATTGATGACACAGCTCTATTAATATAAATTTTGAGAGAAAAAATTTATGTATGGATGACTCATTACATTGACTCCACTTGCATAGGTTGTGTTTTATAAAATTGTATATATAGATAAAAATTTATACTAATACAGTATATAAAAATTAAACTTTATAAATAAACATAAAATAAAAAAAAACAAATGGTAACAAATATGAAATCTCATATGAAATAAACCAAAAAATAAAATAAATCTTAGTAAAATAATAGATAAGTGACTCTTCTTCTTTTTAAATTTTATTTTTCACTAAATCAACTGAGTTCATGAAAGAAAACTAAGACACCTTTAAGCGAGGAGAAGTAATCCCGTGTAGTCCTCGCGAAGAAATTGAGCTAAAAACTCTAGCGGTTGTTCAAAGGTCACACGATCAAACATGCCAGTATGTCCTAGGCTTGCTAGGTGGTCAGCACAACTTAATCCCCATGTGAAAAGAATGCACCACTATAATTAGGGTGGAAATAGGCTAAGTGATGCATAAAGTACTTCCCATTAAGTTTGAGTTGACTCGTTTAATAAAAAATTAAGTTAAAAATATTTTAAAGTGTCTATTTAATTGAACAGATCATATTTTAATTTTTTAAAAAGTTTTTTAAGTTGACAGACTAATCTTTTAATTATATGTATTATATTTTATATATATTATAATATTATAATATTTATATAATATAATTAATTTTATAAATAATATAATATTTTTACTAAAAATTTATAATTTTAGAAACCTTGAATCCCTAATTCTTAATCATTGTACCTTCTCAAATATAAAGTTTGAGTGTAATCTATTTACTCGATATAAGTTATTTTTTAAGATTTGACTTAATTTTTTTAAAAGTTTAGACCGATCTAAAAGCCTTTTTAAATATCTATTTTATAATAAAGATTTTAAGATTTTAAATAAACTAACAAGTCTATTTCTAAATAAGTTAACGAGATAGACTTATTTTTAATCATTAAGATTTTATATACAGACCTAGACTTTTAAAAAGTATTATATTATTTATTAAATTAATTATATTATATAAATATTTAAATTTTATAATATATAAAAATAATAATATATATAATTAAATAAATTGACCTATTATATTTAATTTTTTTAAAAAAACTTAAATTTTAACTCATTTAATTATATAAAATTTTAAAAAAATCTTAACTTAACTTTTTATTTAACAAGTAATCTCAGGATCAGACTTTAAATAAGTCATGCCCAAGGCAATGGACGACGAGCTTCCGAACGAATTATCTGACGTATTTCTAACCCTATCCTTCACCCTCACAGTCTAGCCATCCAGCCACACTCTCAAGCCGCACCCATTGCTTAGTTCGCAACTCACAAGCCGCTCCCCATCATAAGCCACCACCCATCGGCGGCGCACTCGTTCCTCCCAACGAGTCTCATCAGTTCGTCAGTTCATTATGTAAAGTTTGAAAGTTTCTTCTTACTATTGTGCGTGGTTAAATTTCACATGGGTGTTGTTCATTTTCATATTGTGCATATTAGATGAGTGTACTGTTAATTACATCCAATTTAGCATGTATTTTAGTTTTTTAATTTTGTTTATGTTACTCTATAAGGTCAGTTGTATAATTCTTCTACCTCTCTCTGCCTCAAACAACACTTATATTTTTTTGTCGGTGGGGTTCATGAAGGATAAATATGAAACTAGGGTGAAACCATTTGTACTTATGCATTTATTTGTATACTGGTAGGAGCGTTTGCCGTTCTGTACCATTGGTTTCCATCTCTTACAAATTGTTAGGATTTTGTTTTTCTTCGATTTGTTTCATGGAGTTCCTTGGGGAGCTGATTCCTTTAGTGTTATTAGTGCATACTATAATTACCATATGTTATTAGCTTTTTTTCTATTTATGCAGCAGCCTGATGTACCCGCCTATCTAATCCCAAATAGATGCCAGAGCTCTTGCAATGTTTTACAAAACCCCTCCTCTGAAATTCCTCTAATGTTTTTATAAAATTTTCGTCTTTCTAATTTATCACTCATTAATGGGCGGGCAATCATAGTATAAGCATTTCTACTAATTGAAGGTTTTGCCTTTTTAAGTTGCAAATTATTGTCAAGAAGTTAGTCAAAGACTGGAAATAGTCACGAGTTCAGTTGGTTTCAGAATCTATAAGAAAGGCTTCTTTGTATGCTTATTTGTTTAGAGATGGAAAAACCTTTTTTCCTTCTCATAATTTCATACAGTTGTCCACATATAGTCATGGTTTAAATGAGTGTACAATACTGTTGAATGATGATATATAGTTGTTCAATGACTAATGAGTTTGCCGTGGATTCTATTATGCACTTTGAGATGTTTGGGTGCTTCATGCAACTTTGACTTTTACTTACAATTACAAGTTTTGGTTCCTTTTGATCAGTATCAATGACCAATAGCAGGTCTTCTTTTTTTCATGTTTTTTTTTTCTTTGACACACTACTGCCATCCCACCCCTACCACCACCACCACCAACCACTACCGAACCAATCACCCAAGGAGCCGCCATCTATCTGATCTAATATGCTAGGCAAGCAAAATGACATATGCAGCATCCTATATAGCCTTCTAGGAATGGAACCCAAGACGAAGCAGCAGATCCACTCCTCCAGTCTTGTTGAAGGTCTCTGGCACATCCTCTGCCAGAATCCTCATTCTCAAGTGGCGGCCAAGCCCCAACACCACCACAAGTCACTCCTCAAATAACCTTTCGAGCTAGTCGTAACTGCAGATTGATCACCGCTAGGTGCTACCCAGATTCGCACACCAGTCGCTGGCCGCACTGCCACCAGATTCGTTGCTACCGTCAGAACCCACCATGTCGCGCCGAAGAAAAAGAGTGAGCAAGGAGCATTGAGTTGAGAAGAGAGAGAAAGGACCACTTTGCAATTTTCTAAAACTTACTTAGCAAGTTTTTCGTGCTTCATATAATTAAGCCATTGATCACTTTTATGTGTAAATGAAAGGTTTTGATGGAAAGTGTATCATGTACCCTAAGTTTAAGGGTGCATGATAGAAGGAGCCATGAGTTTGGACCTATTGTATTGGTTTTTTATCATAATGTCTTAAAATCATACACTTGTAGGCCTATTTAAAGGTCTAAGCCTGTTAGCTTATTGAAAAGTCTAGGCCTGTTGGCCTATTTAAATGTCTACTTATTGGCTTATTTAAATGCCTTATTGCAAATTAGACATTTAAATTGGTCTTTAGGCCAGGTTGGACTTTTAAAAAAGTCAGGTCAAGTCTTGAAAAATAGCCTATGTTAGGTAAATAAGTCAGACTCAAACCTTGTATTTGAGAAATTGACTAAGCCCGTTTAAAGCAAGGCAAGACCTGGCTTGACCTGTTTCTAGCCGTAAGGTCCATAATGAACCACTCATCTTGTAATAGCAGCTAGATATTTCGAACTAGTGACGAGCATAAGTGTGTCGGTCAGCATCCCTTTTTCACTAAATTAACCACAACCGCCAAATCCATTTCCACCATAAGCTTCTGGATTTGAATGCTCTTTGCGAGTCACAAACCATGGAGCAAGCCCCATAATTTAGTCATAATAGTGGAGCAAACACCATGGTTGCAGTAGAAGCCTTTAGTGAATGCACCTGAATCATAACAAATTAACCCACCACAAGTGGCTCGCATAGACTCATGAAGGACAAAGCCATCCACATTCAATTTATAGAAGCTCATAGGTGAAAATCGCCAATGTATCAAATGTTCCATCTTCTTGCTACACCCGTTCTGTAGTCCAATATCATCATCATGGTTACCTATTATCACCCTTGTCAGGCTAACGATGTGATGGAAGAGGTTTTGCATTCCCTTAGAAGAAGTAGAGAACACAACCTCATTCCTATCTTTCCAAATGAGCCAGATAGCCATACCAAAAATGATGCTCCAATCTAGCCCTTGATCCTTAGACCATCATTCCAGCAAGTTTTTGCAAAGCCAATCTGAGATGCCAAGACTAAATAAGTAACTCCAAGCCTGAGGATTGATTAATTGGTTCCATAATTCTGACACTTGCTCACAATCCTACATCAAGTGCATGATTGTCTCAGGCGCTTGTCCACACCTAGGACAAAGGTCACAACTAGCCAATCCCCTCTTACACCTTTTGTTAGAAATAGAAAGAGCGAGACAAATATTGGTAATTTGTGTATCCTTCTGAATATTGTTATTACTTGTATTGTCAATTGTACATTATGATTTACATTATATAGACTTATGTCAATAACTACTTGCCTAGAATAGAGTTAAATTACAGGAAATAAATTTGTCCTAATTAAATAAGAAAACAAATTAGGAAATATAATAAATAAAAAATAAATCCTAAGAGATCATCTATGATACTCCAAAATATTTCAAGACATAAAAAAAATATTTTGAGATATTTTTAAGATATTCTAACACTCTCCCTCAAGCTAAAACTTACTAAGCTTTAAACTTGTTATAATTACATTTAAAATAAAATAAACTAAAAAACATAATTCGTCAAACAGTGTGACAGTGGTAGGCAATTGAATCTGGGATAGAGATGGGGCTAATGCATCTGAGACTAAGACTAAGGCTAGTGAGTCATAACCAACGTAAGTCGCCATCGAAATGATCGTCGACAGGAAAGAAAAATCACCACTAGCATGATTCATCTGTGAGAGAGAAGTCACCACCGAAATGATCGTCGATGGGAAGAAAAATCACCACTAGCATGATTTATCTATGGGAGAGAAGTCACCACTAGAATGAGCGTCGGTAGGAAGAGAAGTCACCACTAATATGATTCATCAATGGGAGAGAAGTTACCACCAGAACCATCGTCGGTGGGAAGAGAAGCCATTGGTATGATCCATTAGTGAAAAAAAAAGTGCATGACAAATACCGACACTGAAGTATATGTGGCTATGGATTTATTCTCATTCTACTCCTCAATGAGAGCTAGCTAAACTTAAGTTTATTACAAGTAGAAAACCCATAAAGGCATAAATTGAAAAAACAAAGAACATAGGAAACTAGTACTCCCCATGAATAACAAAACCTTGGCAATGTCCTTGGCAGATAGCTCCTTGCTTTTCCTTGGCACATGTCCCAAGCAAATGATACCTATTTTGGAATTTTCGACCTTTCTCCTTACTGGCCTCTCGACTTCCAAATTGGTCTCCAAAACACTGAGTCAGATATCATACCACCCAGTAATGACCTCCAACTAGGTCTTCAAAACACTGAGTCGGGTATTATACCACCCAGCAACATAAATGGGGTCCTTTACTAGTGTTCAAAGTCTTCAACATAGAATATTTTTCTTCTTCATTATAGTTTAATACCGATCAACAAAAAATAGAGCAAAAAGTTAGAGAAAAACAAACAGGGGAGAATATACAAAAGAGTTACCAAGTTAAAAAATTTTCTCAAGGTGGATACCATGTCTCGGATGCCATGTTAGAAACAGAAAGAGAGAGACAAATATTGGTAATTTGTGTATACTTCTGAATATTGTTATTGCTTGTATTGTCAATTGTACATGTATGATTTACATTATATAGACTTATGTCAATAATTATTTACTTAGAATATAGTTAAATTATAAGAAATAAATTTGTCTTAATACAATAATAAATATGTCCTAATTAAATAAGAAAATAAATCAGAAAATATAATAAATAAGAAATAAATCCTAAGAGATCATCTATAATAATTTAAAATATTTTAAGACACAAAAAAAAAAATATTTTAAGATATTTTAAAGATATTCTAACACCTTTCAACATTACTTAAGATCCTACCATGCACAACCATCCATATAAAGGTTTTAACCCGCTGAGGCCCATCCCAATCCCATATTTTGCTAAAAATCGTACCACTCACTCTAAACCAGTCCTCCCCAGCCACCATGCTATACGCAGATTTTAGAGTAAATGTTCCATCCGACGAAAATTTCCATGCAAGAACATCATTGCCAACTCTAGATTTTGGAGGTTTCACCCCAGCGATTTTCTGCCTCACATCATCCGAGATATACTCTACTATAGCATCCCATTTCAAACATACCATTCTCAACATATGAAGCCACAGGATATTGAAGACACCACTTAATGCGATAGTTAACTCTTTGACTGGACCAACATTAGGAATCAATCCAATTATCCAAACCAAAAGCGAACTAAATTTCCATCCCCTTAATTATACTTTTTTTCATGATTAACTTTGATTATAAGATGTAAACCAAGATGCAACCACGAAGAAGAAAGAAAGATTTTTTTTTTTTTAAAAGTGATTATGATTAGTGGAATTCTTCATTAATTAAGCCTGCATTGGTAAAGTAAAACAAAAATCAAAATTTAAACATTTAAAAATTAAAATACATAAATAATAAACGAATTTTTTGGTACATACCGAAAATCTCATATATAAAAGATATATATATTGGTCCAACTTGCATTCGCTGTGTATTATATAATATTATATATAGATAAAGAGTACGATAATGATAAGTGTCATATGAGTGGTTTTACTTTTATGTTATCTTCTGTTTTTTATAATAGTGATAATAAGATTTGAATCTAAGATCTCATGCAAACTATTCAAACTCTTTATCATTAGTCTAATATTAATGACTTCGTTTTATGTTATCTTTAAATCGTCATCATTTTTTCAAAACAAAAATTATAATATAGAAAATTTAAATAATTGAGGGTAATGGTCTAGTTTTGCTTCTATACCATTAATTTAAATAAATGCTGCAATTGTTATTGTTGTTTGGTGCATGAGCAAAAAGAAATGGAGGTGCTCATTGGTTTGGGTCGACACAATGAACTCAAAAATTCAAACCAAATTAATTAAATTTGTTTGGGTAATAGGGTTACATCGGGTCAATTCCAATAAAAACCAATTTCTATTAGTTTGATTTTTATATTTGTGATTTTGAACCGATGACTTGGTGACCGATCAAACCTCCTTTTTTTTAAAAAAAAAAATCCCTAATTCCCTATGTTATGCAATTTGTTGTCTTAAATATACATTTTTCTTTCCTCATTCCTTATTCCAAAAACTACCCCCAAAATCACAAGGCCAATACCCCAAACACACTGTAGTTATATTGGCAATATAGTTATGGAATATTAAAATTTACTTTTTCTTTTTCAAGAAAGATGAATGACTTAATGGTTCAAATTGAAGCAGCTTGATTTTAGTAAGGCAAAATTGGATTAGCAAGTAAAAATTTCACAAATCTAAATCAAATTAAATCAATCAAATTTGATCGATTTGGATTTACTTTCTCTTCAAACCCAAACCAACCCTAACCGTATACACCCTTAAAAATAAAGGTAAAAGCAAGTGTCAAGTGGTAATTCATTGAAAATTAGATTAGATAATTATACAAATACAAATAAAAAATAAAATAAAATTTTAGGTAACTATATATAGTGGATCATACGGTTTCTTTGGATGTACACATAAGCCCACTGTTATTTTTTATATATTTTTTTTGTGGAGTCTTTTTTTTTCCCTAACAAGCAAGATGTTGCAACATATAAGAGATCGAAACACAAAAGTAGAACAATAAGAATCGTATCAAAACACAAGAACTTGAAGAAATCAAGACAAGCAAAGATTTATCAAAAAGGAGAATTGAAATAGGTTGAGAAGCCAACTATGCAAAACTGTATCTACTCGAAACTAGATCGAAGTAGAACAAAAAGAACAGTCACACCGAAAAGTAAAATCATATTTGTAAAGAAGCACAAACACTTGAAAAACCCAAGAAAAGGAAAACTTACTAAAACAAAGAATTAAAACAGTTTGAGAAGAACAAACAAAGCTGTATCTACTCAGAGCCAAGACCAAAGTGGAATAAAAAGAACAAAGGAAACAACACCAAGACTTGAAGAAAACATGAAGAGAAACTTGAAGAAGAATATCAAAAACTTACCAAACTAGATCATGCTCGAAAATGGATTTGCAATACTACTATTAAAAATGGAGACAGAGAACACAGAGACACTGAATGATTTGTATATTTCTAAATGTGTTTGAAGTTTAAAGGGGTTTCTTATTTATATAGAAAAGGAGCTATATAAGAAAGGAAATAAAATAAATACAATTAAAATAATATCGCACTAACTATATACAAATCAAATCAATCAAATACCCTAACATATACTAACACGCTAACAAAGCCCCTCAAAGTCAAGTTGGTGCTCAATCTCAGGTAAGTGTAGAGGGAACCAACTTAAGTTTAGAAAGAAGAGTACGAAAGCGACCATGATGATGACTTTGGTGAAAAGATCGACTGGCAGGTCAAGTAGAGTAAGAGCATAACAAGAGCATAGTAGTTATGAGTAAGAGCATAACAAGAGCATAGTAGTTATGAGTATATGCCAACTAGAGTACGGCGATGTGAAACAAAAGTACAGCGACAGCAGAAAGCAAGGGTATAGTGACAAAGTACGGGAGCACAATGACAGAGTATCGTAATGGAGTACAAGAGCACAACAACGGAGTATGGTTAAGGAGTACGAAAGCGACGGAGTACAGGAGCATAGTTGTGGAGTACGACATCGAAGTACGACAAGGAGAAAAGTATTAAATAGTGGGAGCAATAAGAGGATTTCTGACATGGAGCAAGAACCATAGCAATTGATACCATGTTAGAAACGAAGATGTAGAATACAGAGACACTGATTGATTTGTATATTTCTAAATGTGTTTGAAGTATAAAGAGATTTCCTATTTATACAGAAAATGGGCTATACAAGAAAGGAAATAAAATAAATACAATTAAAATAATATCGCGCTAACTATATACAAATCTAATCAATCAAAAATCCTAACAGATACTAACACGCTAACAATAAGAAGAGTAGGTAATTGAGTAGTAACAAACTTCATTACCTGTAACCACATACATAGTTTGCATTCTTTCAAGCTTTGAATATTTTGTTTTTGAAAGTTGGTGTTTTTTTTTTGGTGGAGTCTTTTTTTTTTCCTAACAAGTAAGATGTTGCAACATATAAGAGAAACAAAAAGTTTAAACTATAATACTAAAATGTAAGTAAGATGTTACAACATATAAAAGAAAAAAAAGGTTAAAACTATTAAGGTGGTACTATAGTAGTCTCTCGCTAGACAACAGCATTGGTCATATTCTCTCTTTATTGATGTGGAATGTCAAAAGGGATGAGGACCCAATTGTATGTACCCCGATTTTCCACCTCTTGAAGTAACTCGAGCACTGACTTGATCTCTACCTAAAGAGGTTGTTCATTGGTAGGTCTAGGGTTCCTAATGTGATCCCATTGACCTCGTCTGAGGTTATTAACTATTATTTGATTCAACATATGAGAATAAACCCCTTCTATGATTTATGGTCTAACTCTGAAGCAAACACTGCCTGGTTGGCTTAGACCATCCTCAACAAACTAATTAAATGCCTATATAAAACCATCGTTAGTGACTATGTCAGTAGAAAATATGTCATTAATGTCGTTGTCATCCATTTTTTCACTTGCACAAGCATACAATCATGTTAGCAACTACTAGAACCTTTTTTGTACAGTTTAATACAAGTTTAAAAATTTCTTTCACAAAGACAAAAGGATAAACAATCTTGTTTTGAGGAACAAAAGCAACAAGTTTTTTTTGTACAACAAAAGCAACGAGTTTGTATCCTCATGTTTGGTTAAGAAGTAAGAAGTTTGTACATCGATTTTTTTTCCTAAAAATTTGTGAAAAGGGAGCAATCTAGTCCTTAAAAAGAATATGTATGTCATGATGATCATGGCATAGCAAGTGTCTAACTTCAATGTTTGTGTCAGTCATATCTGGGAGCAAAGATTTACCAAAAAAGAGAATTAAAACAGGTTGAGAAGACAGTTATAGGAAATTGTATCTACTTGAAACCAGATCAAAGCGGAACAAAAAGAACAGCTACACCGAAAAGTAAAATCAAAACAGTAAAGAAGCTCAAACACTTGAAAAAACCAAGAAAAGCAAAATTAATTGAAACAAAGAATCAAAACAGTTTGAGAAGAATAAACAAAACTATTTCTACTCAGAGCCAAGATCAAAAGAACAAAGGAAACAACACCAACAATTGGCGAAAACATGAAGAGAAACTTGAAGAAGAATATCAAAAACTTACCAAACTGGATCATGCTCGGAAATGGATTTGTAATATTGCTATTAGAAATGGAGATGAAGAACACAGATACACTGAATGATTTGTATATTTCTAAATGTGTTTGAAGTTCAAAGGGGTTCCTTATTTATATAGAAAAGGAGTTATACAAGAAAGGAAATAAAATAAATACAATTAAAATAATAATGCACTAACTATATACAAGTCAAATCAATCAAATACCCTAACATATACTAACACGCTAACAAAGCCCCTCAAAGTCAAGTTAGTGCTCAAACTCAGGTAGGTGTAGAGGGAACCAACTGAGTTTGGAAAGTAGAGTATGGAAGCGACCAGGATGACGGCTTTGGTGAAAAGATCGACTGGCTGGTCAACTAGAGTAAGAGCACAACAAGAGCATAGCAGTTATGAGCATATGCCAATTAGAGTATGGCAATGTGTGAAATAGGAGTACACCGATTGTGACAAGCGGGAGTACAATGACAAAGTACAGGAGCACAACAATGGAGTACGGTAACAGAGTACAATAGCACAGCAGCGGAGTATGGTTATGAAGTACGGCAGCGATGGAGTACGGGAGCATAGTTGTGGAGTACGGCATCGAAGTATGACAAAGAGAAAAGTATAAAAATAGTGGGAGCAATAAGAGGATTTTGACAAATACCAAGAACCTAAGCTCTTGATACCATGTTAGAAACAAAGATGGAGAATACAGGGACACTGAATGGTCTGTATATTTCTAAATGTGTTTAAAATACATATGGATTTCCTATTTATACAGAAAAGGGGCTATACAAGAATGGAAATAAAATAAATACAATTAAAATAATATCGCGCTAACTAAATACAAATCAAATCAATCAAATATCCTAATAGATACTAACATGCTAACATCATGCTAATAATAAGAAGAGCATAGAGTAGGTAATCGTGCAGTAACAAACTTCATTACCTGTAACCACATACATAGTTTACATTCTTTCAAGCATTGAATATTTTGTTTTTGAAAGTTGGTGTGTTATTATTATTGTTATTTTTTGGTGGAGTCCTTTTTTTTCCTAATAAGTAAAATGTAGCAACATATAAGAGAACAAAAAGTTTAAACTATGGTACTAAAATGTAAGTAAGATGTCGCATCATACAAGAGAAAAAAAAGTTAAAACTATTGTGGTGGTACTACAATAGTCTCTCCCCAGACAATAGCATTGGTTATGTTCTCTCTTTGTTGATGTGGAATGTCAAAAAGGATGATGACCCAATTGTATGTACCCTGATTTTCCACCTCTTGAAGTAACTCGGGGACTAACCTGATCTCTACCTATGAAGGTTGTGCATTGGTAGGTCTAGGGTTCCTAATGTGATCCTATCGACCTCATCTAAGGTTATTAACCATTATTTGGTTCAGCAATTGAGAATAAGAGCACAACAAAAGCATAGTAGTTATGATCAGATTGTCAACTAGAGCATGACGATGTGAAACAGGAGTACAATGACTATGGCAAGAAGGAGTACAGTGACGAAGTATGGGAGCATAATGATGGAGTACGGTAATAGAGTACAGGAGCACAACGGCAGAGTATGGTTACGGAGTATGTTGGCGTCAGAGTATGAGATCACAGTGGTAGAGTATGACAATTAAGTATGGCGTCGGAGTACGACAAGGAGAAAAGTAGAAAATAGTGGGAGGAATAAGAAGATTTCTGACAAGGACAAAAAACCTAAGCCCTTGATACCATGTTAGAAATAGAAATAGAGAACACAGAGACACTTGAATGGTTTATATATTTCTAAATGTGTTTAAAGTACAAAGGGTTCCATATTTATACAGAAAAAGGGCTATACAAGAAAGGGAATAAAATAAATACTATTAAAATAATATTGCGCTAACTATATACAAATCAAATTAATTAGATATCCTAACAGATATTATCACGCTAACAATAAGAAGAGCATAGAGTAGGTAATCATGTAGTAACAAACTTCATTACTTGCAACCACATACATAGTTTGCATTCTTTCAAGCTTTGAATATTTTGTTTTCGAAAGTTGATGGTTTTTTTTTTGGTGGAGTCTTTTTTTTTCTTAACAAGTAAGAGGTTGTAGCATATAAGAGAAACAAAAAGCTTAAACTACAGTACTAACATGTAAGTATGATATTGCAGCATATTAGAGAAAAAATGTTAAAACTATTATGGTGGTACTATAAGAATCTCTCACTAGACAACAACATTGGTTATGTTCTCTCTTTGTTACTATAGAACTTCAAAAGGTATGAGGACCCAATTGTATGTTTCCTAATTTCCCCCCTCCTAAAGTAACTCGGGGACTGACCTGATCTTTACCCGTGGAGGTTGTGCATTAGTAGGTCTAGCATTCTTAATGTGATCCAATCGACTCCGTCTGAGGTTATTAACCATTATTTGGTTCAACATTTGAGAAAAAACTCATTTCAAGATTTGTGGTCCAACTCTGAAGCGAACACAGCCTCGTTGGCCTTGACCTTCCTCAATAAACTAATTAAAAGCTTGTATAAAACCTTTGTTAGTGACTATGTGAATAGAAAACATGTCATTAATGTCGTTGTCATCCATTTTTTCACCTGCACAAGTATACAATCATGTTAGCAACTACTAGAATCGTATCAGTATAGTTTAATAAAAGTTTAAAAAGATCGACTATGATGATGAGCTTTGGGAAAAAGATTGACTAGCTGGTCAACTAGAGTAACAACACAACAATAGCATAGCAGCTATGAATAGATGCCAACTTGATTATGGCGATGTGAAATAAGAGTACAACTATTACGGCAAGCGGGAGTACAATGACAAAGTATGGGAGCACAACGATGGAGTATGATAATGGAGTACAAGATCACAATGGCAGAGTATGGCAACGGAGCACGAAGCCAGTGGAGTATGGGAGCACAGTAGTGGGGTACAGCGGTGGGAGTACAACATTGGAGTATAATAAGGAGAAAAATAGAAAACAGTAGGAGCAATAAGTGGGTTTTTGAAAAAGACCAATAACCTAAGCTCTTGGTACCATGTTAAAAACAAAGATGGAAAACACAGAGACACTGAATGATCTGTATATTTCTAAATATGTTTGAAGTAAGAAAAAGTTCCTTATTTATACAAAAAAATGTGCTATACAAGAAAGTAAATAAAATAAATACAATTAAAATAATATCGTGCTAATTATATATAAATCAAATCAATCAGATATCCTAACAGATACTAACACATTAACATCATGGTAATAATAAGAAGTGCATAGAGTAGGTAATCGTGTAGTAACAAACTTCATTACCTATAACCACATACATAGTTTGCTTTCTTTCAAGCTTTGAATATTTTGTTTTTGAAAGTTGGTGTTTTATTTTTTATTTTTTATTTTAGTGGAGTCTTTTTTTTTTCCCATAACATGTAAGATGTTACAGCATATAAGAGAAACAGAAAATTTTAACTATAGTATCAACATGTAAGTAAGATGATGCAACATATAAGAGAAAAATGGTTAAAACTATTGGGGTGGTAATATAGGAATCTCTCGCCAGACAATAACATTGGTTTTGTCCTCTCTTTGTTGCTGTGGAACATCAAAAGAGATAAGGACCCAATTGTATGTACCCCAATTTTCCACCTCCTGAAGTAACTCGGGGACTAACCTAATCTCTACATGTGGAGGTTGTGCATTGGTAGCTCTAGGGTTTCTAATGTGATCCCATTGACTCTGTCTGAGGTTATTAACCATTATTTCATTCAGCATATGAGAATAAACCCTTTTTGAGACTTGTGGTCCAACTCTGAAGCGAATACAACCTCGTTGGCCTGGACCTTCCTCAACAAACTAATTAATTGCATGTATAAAACCATCGTTAGTGATTATGTCAATAGAAAACATGTCATTAAAGTCATTGTCATCCATTTTTTCACTTGCACAAGCATACAATCATGTTAGCAACTACTAGAATCGTATTAGTATAGTTTAATGCAAGTTTAAAAATTTCTTTCACAAAGGAAAAAAGGATAAACAATCATGTTTAGTGGAACAAAAGCAACAAGTTTGTATCCTCGTGTTTGGTTAGGAAGTAAGAAGTTTGTACATCGGTTTTATTTCCCTAAAATATGTGAAATGAGAGCAACACAGTCCTTAAAAAGAATATGGATGTCATAATGATCACGACATAGCAAATGTCTAACTTCAATGTTTGTGTAAGTTATATCAGGGAGCAACATTTATCTTTACAACTATGCATATTTATCTATCTATTAACAACAAAATAAAGAAACAGAAGTAATTTTCATTTTTCTGTTTGTCTTAGAAAGTTACTTTCATCCACATATTTATTTTAAATGAAAGAAAATACACAAGCTCCAATAACTAATGAACATCATAACTTAAAGAACAAAGATAGTTCTAGGTAGGAAAACTTAAAAACTTCAACTTTGCATCCTTTGACTTTTAACATTGTAGCAAATATGGCAACTCGACAAAGTTTGTATTCAGTACAAGTAAAAAGACAAAACAGAAAGATAAAGATCCTTTACAACTTATTATCATGTTTACATTTAATGCAAAGCCAGAAACTACAATTATAATGGATATTTGCAGCAAAAGTAAAAAGAAAAATTAGAAAGATAACAATCTCTTGCATTGAAGCACCAATTAAGCACTCTTTTGTGCAGATTTTTTTGAAATGTTTTACCCACGAATCTTCACCAAAGCTTTTTGTAAAGAAAAATGCTAAATCCCATAAATATAATTTCATGGAATGACCTACGAATTGATAAAGGTAACACAATACAGTTGCATTTTGTTCATTATTTTTTTCATGTTAATTTTTCTCTCTTACCGTGATTAGTTAGTTGGGTTCGTGGATGGCTTTCGTGTGTAATGCTTCGTGTCAAATAGCAGTTCTCTCCTAAAACTTGAAGAAATCAAGAAAAGCAAAAATCTTACCAAAAGACTAGACGATCAAACACATTGTATCTACACGAAGCAAGATTGAAGTGGAACCAAATGAACATAAGCATGAACACCAAACTTCAACAAAAGTAGAACCATAAGAATCATATCAAAACACAAAAACTTGAAGAAATCAAGACAAACAAAGATTTGCCGAAAAAGAGAATAAAAACAGGTTGAGAATATGAATGTGTTTGAAGTACAAAATGGTTCCTTATTTATACAGAAAATAGGATATACAAGAAATAAAATAAAATAAATACAATTGTATATACTAACTAATCAAATTCAATCAGAATGAAAAGAACTAACACGCTAACATCGAAAAGCAAAATCATATCAGTAAAGAAGCTCAAAAACTTGAAAATACTAAGAAAAACAAAGCTAACTGAAACAAAGAATCAAAATAGTTTGAGAAGAACAAACAAAATTGTATCTACTCAGAGCCAAGATCGAAGTGGAATCAAAAGAACAGGGGAAACAACTCCAAAACTTAAAGAAAACGTTTGAAGAGAAGTTTTGATGATGACAAATAAGAAGAATATCTTAAAAACTTACCAAACTAGATTATGCTATATGAAAGTTTTATATGCATGGATTTGTTATAATATTGCTATGAAGATATTGAACTATAAGAGAACAGAGACAGAGAGACATTGTAATAAGAAAGCAAAAGACATTGAATGGAATGCCTATGTATATTTATGAATGTGTTTGAAGTACAAAATGGTTCCTTATTTATACAGAAAATAGGATATACAAGAAATAAAATAAAATAAATACAATTAAAATAATATCACGCTAACTATATACAAATCAAATCAATCAGATATCTAAACAGATACTAACACGCTAACATCCCCCCTCAAACTCTAGTTGGTAATGAAACTCAAGTGGGTGCAAAGGGAACCAACTTGAGTTTGAAAAATAAGTCAATGGTTTTTATGAGAATTGGAAGCGACTAGAATGATGAGCTATGGTGAAATCATTTTTGAATTCATACGAAAATGTTAATGCATTTATTATCACATTGGTCAACGACTATTTTCTAGTAAGAGCATAACAAGAGCACAATTGCTATGAGTATATGCCAACTAGATATCCTTGAGACGCACTTGTGTATTATTTGCTCTCGAGTGAGAGAGTACATTGATGAGGTATCCTTCAAGGTACAGTAAAGGGGTGAGGTATCCCTCTAAGGTTTGTGATAAATGACAAAGTACGGGAGCACAACGATGGAGTACGTGTGTGAAAAGTACTTTTTATGTAATGGAGTGAAGCTTGGAGAAAAATCTCAACTGTGTTTCGGGACTAGACGTAGACCACAAGTGGTTGGTGGTCAAACCAGGATAAGTATCGATGTCGCTCTTCTTCTCTTTATCTCTTTAAGAAGAAAAGTAGAAAACATTAGGAGCAATAAGTGAATTTCTGACAAGGACCAATAACCAAAGCTCTTTATACCATGTTAAAAATAGAGATGGAGAACACAGAGACATTGAATGGTTTGTATATTTCTAAATGTGTTTAAGGTATAAAGGGGTTCCCTATTTATACAAAAAATGGACTATACAGGAAAGGAAATAAAATAAATATAATTAAAATAATATCATGCTAACTATATACAAATCAAATCAATCAGATATCCTAACAGATACTAACACATTAACATCACGCTAACAATAAGAAGTGCATAGAGTAGGCAATCGTGTAGTAACAAACTTCATTACCACGTAAGATGTTGTAGCATATAAGATAAAAAAAAGTTTAAAATATAGTACTAACATGTAAGTAAGATGTTGCTACAAACAAGAGAAAAAAATGGTTAAAACTATTGTGGTGGTGCTACATGAATCTCTCGCCAGACAACAGCATTGGTTATGTTCTCTCTTTGTTGCTATGGACGTCAAAAGGGATGAGGACCCAATTGTATGTACCCTGCTTTTCCACCTCCTGAAATAACTCGTGGACTGACCTGATCTCTGCCTGTGGAGGTTGTGCATTGGTATCGACCTTGTTGAGGTTATTAACCATAATTTGGTTGAGCATGTGAGAATAAACCCCTTTTGGGATACTAACATGCTAACATCCCCCCTCAAACTCAAGTGGATGCGGAGGGAACCAACTTGAGTTTGGAAATCAAAGTACGGAAGCGATCAGGATGATGAACTTCGGTGAATAAATTGGCTAATTGGCCAACTAAAACTTTATAGAAGCAACTAAATATATTTTATAAGTCAGCCTTTTTTTCTATTTTTTATGCATTATATATATATATTTAAAAAAATTATATTGAAAGCGTACTAATCAATATATTGAAACATACCTTAAACCCAAATAGCATACCAACTAGATATATATAAGTTTTATAACTCAAACATTAACTAGATTTATAGAAGCAACTAAATCAATATTATATTACTTGCTAACATTTAAATTGTATATAGCTAACATAAAATTAAATTTAAGTCAATTTTATTGGGATGCTAAGTATAAAGTCAATGCAAAAAATTATAAAAAAAGATTTGTATCATTGAATAAATAGATTTATGATAAAATAGTGACGAAATAGAAATAATAAACCATTTGCAAAGCTAAGGGTGTATTAAAAAATTACCTTCTAATACTTTTGTAAGGGCGAACTTCATTTAAAATTTTATTTACCATTACAACCTTTATTTGAAAATGGTAGTTACAATTAAGATAAATCATTAGGATTAAAAGAACTAATTTTATCAATTCCTTAAATTTTTTTGTTGGGCTTGGCCCATGTTGTTTGTGTACATCAGTTATCTTTATTTTAGGTTCGACTATTAAAAATCCAATGTTTTACTTTCTACCATTTTAGGTCAACACCTAAGAAAGAAGTATAATCCCTTGCAAAATAAAACTTTATTCCATAGAATAATCATAACAAATTTATAACTTCTTAACACGCTAAGTAGATGTTGTAACTTCAATCTCAGAAATAACACACAATACGAACGTAACATATAACAATAATGAAAAAAAATATTTCTCCATTAAAAACTAATGAATTAAACCTAAGACAAATAACGTAACATACAACAATATTAACTACTATGTATTGATATAAAGTTTACAATCCCGTTATGTATGTATTATTTATGAGATTATTCAAGAATCAAGACATAGTAAAATCATAATTAATTCCTAGATAAAATATATTTACTAAATTAAATTTTGATTAATTTTATTATATATTCATCTAAAAATTCACCCGTGTATAGATATTAATTAGTAAGATTTTTATTTACATAATAGTTTAATATATAGTTAAAAAAATTCCGTAGTAATTTTTACTTACCCGTGAAATGCATGGGGCATAATTATGTTGTTCTTTAATCATCAATAACTTTATAATAAAAATATTTGATTATTTATGTATCATGCTACAATTTCATTCACAAAACCACCTACAATTGAATAATAACTTTCTAAAAGTAAGGGGAAAATATTACGTCATAAGGCTATACAAAAGAATAGAATCAAAAAGGGACAACTCTATGAATGTTTTTGAAGTACAAAGAGGTTATCTATTTATACAGAAAAGGGGCTATATAAGAAAAGAAATAAAATAAGTACAATTAAAATAATATTGCGCTAACTATATGCAAATCAATTCAATCAAATATCCTAACATATACTAACACGCTAACATTACGCTAATAACTACAATACTCGAAGTCAAGATGAAAGTGGAATCAGCGAAGAGATCGAAGTGGAATCAAAAGAACAGAAGAAACAACATCAAAACTTGAAAAGTAGAATCATAAAACACATAAACTTTGAAGAAGAAAGCCAAAATGGAAGAGGAATCAATGAAGAGATCGAAGTGGAATCAAAAGAACAAAAGAAACAACAACAAAACTTGAAGAAAACGCGATGGAAAGTAGAATCGTAAAACACAAAAGCTTGAAGAATTGGAGTAGAAACTTACAGAACTGGATCATGCTCGAAACTGGATCAGCAATACATGAAAGCCAAGATGGAAGTGGACCTTCACTTATTACATAAAGATCTACTAAAGGAAACGGTTATTAATGCTACTGCCACAATATCCTATAAGGAAAAATGGCTATTGATGGTCATGCACCGTGTCACTCACTCCTAACTCAGTGTTACCAAATTCGCTAAAACCCCCCCTTGAACTTCAAACACTCACTCCCACTTAGTGTTACCAAATTCGCTAAACCACCCTCTATACGAACTTCGAATTGGTTCGTGCATCCTGGAATACAATACTTTTGTGTGCTGATATGTTTTCATATTTTATCTCTCTAACAAAAACATGCATTAATTATCATTTTTTTAAATAATTCATATTCAATTCTTGTTAACTTATTTTACCCAAATACATTAATTGGATAAGTGTAGTTGATTTTTTGGTAAGTATAATTTTAAAATTAGTATTTCGTATTATTTATAATTTTGAGTTGTTTAATGTAATTTAACACATCAAAATTAACTTATTAATTTATTATTATTTTGTGGAGTGTTTCATCAACACTATCCATGACACAAGTCTATTTATATTAATTCTAATTAATTCTCAAAACTATTTTTATTTTATAAAAAAAAGTATCCCATTATATATGTTAATTTAAAAAACTAGAATAAGTATCCCGTCTATGTTAATTAAATGAGACATGTTCAACTATTTTTCATTATTTGATGTGCCTGAAATGGCATATCAATGTAGACAATGTGTTGCTAATTTAAAAGTCATCTCAACATATATTACTAACTATTAGACCATTTGTGTACCGCAAGTGCACGGGTCATTTAAGTAATACAATGAAGAGTAAAGTTCATTCCCACGAGGATGTTGGCTTCCAAATCTAAGTATCAACCAATAGCTTAATTAATTCTTTTCAAGAACATAAAAATAAGAAAACTAAAAATAAACTAAATCTAAACTACAAAGCAATAAAGATAATGTTTAGAGTTTTAGGGAATCTTTTTTCACCTCCTACTTCAACTAATGATATGCAATCCTTACAAGCAACATCAATGAATTGTTAAGTTAGCTTGAGAATCCGATTTAGTTAAAAGCCTATATGTAGGTCAATCAATCCTAGTTTCATTTACCTAATTCACTATGTTTTCATGAGAACTAGTGTAAACTCCACTCATTAAGATCTATTCTCAAACACCCGCTATGCATGGCTAAGCGGTATATTTCTATCCCATTAGCGAATCAACTTATCCAAGCCAATTGAATGAAATCGAAACATGCATCAACCATACATATGGTCTCAAATCCAAATTCCTATATCTAGGTTCATGATATTTCAACAAATCATTTAAAAGCTTATCAAACAATCAAGAGCATTAAGAACTATATGATTGAACAAAACCAAACATCAATATAAACTCAAAGAATTACAAAATCATCAATATTCATAAAAGGATTCAAAGTTATCGCTAAATACAGCTCAGCTACTCATTGAACACGAAAATATACATCAAGAATCATGTTCAAAATACAAGGAAGAGAGAAAAGAGAAAGGAGAAGGAAAGAAAGCTCATGTATTTCATCTTTGATGCTTGAATCTCCTTCCATGAAGAAGATGACCTCCAACCTTGACTCCCTTAGCTTCCTTTCAGCCCAGAAATAAAAACCTAGTTGTAGCTTCTCCAAACCTAACAGTCTCTTTCAACCAAAACTAATAAAATAGTATTTATAGGCTTAGAAAATAGAGTCACATCGTGGCGCGTGTCAATTTAGGTCACCTACATAGCGACATCCATAATTTGTGCTACGGCATTCTAGCCTCAAGTCCTCTGTACTGAAGTAGGGGATGCACGACGTCGTGGTATTAACTTGCCTACGTCGCGACGTAAGCTGCTGGAATGCACACTTGGCTTTCTCTTCCACCTTTTGTCCAAATTCTCTAAATTTCAACTTGTTTGGAGCCTTTCCTAAAATAGAGAAATCACCAAATTAATAAAAGTTACAAATCCACTTAATCATTTACAAAGTATACACAATTTGCTCAATATCATATAGGAATATATCAAAATTAAAATTTGACAATTAGAAGCCTAAAACCTTCTATATATGCATCGTAAACAAGGACTAAGCATTCTTTATAGCATAGAGATAGGACATAAATAACTACATTTCATAGAGCTATCACTAACCATCATTAAGTATTGCAAGTTTTATTAGGAAAATATATTTTTAAAGTAATAAAGTACAACCATAGCGAGTAAGAGTACAATAACTATGAGCATATGTCAACTAGAGTATGACAATGTGAAACAGGAGTACAACGTCTATGGCAAGCGAGAGTATAGTGATGAAGTACGGCAACAGAGTACAGGAGCACAATGATGGAATATGGTAATGGAGTACGATGGAGTACGGGAGCTCAAAGACAGAATATGGCAATGAAGTATGGCAGTAGCGGAGTACGGGAGCACAATGGTAGAGTACGTCAGGGAGAAAAGTATAAAATAACAGGAGCAATAAGAGGATATCTGACTATTGGTGTTTTATTATATATTTAAAAGAAGATTAACTTGATTATATTTTTTATTGTTTATATTGGATTTGGTTAATAACAGAATGTTTACGTTGGATTTGGCCAATAACAAAATGTTTACGTTGGACTTGGTCAATAACAAAATTTGTTCCTTGAATTTAGTCATTGTTTTTATTTTTCATAACAGAAAGTAAGTCCACCACTTTCCCATTTTCTCCACCAATAAAGGTAACATATCCCATTTTCAAAACAAACTCAACGTTCTTTTTAATTTTTTTATTATAAAATCATGGAAGCTCTCTTTGATAGATGGTCTAATTTTTTAAGAGAATGACAGAGAATACGCTGCAAATTCAAACAGTGTTCTTGTGTGCAAAGAGCACTGATACAAAGAGAGTTTCTGAGCTGTTTTATCCTAGGTGCAACATTACTAATACACTACTTGCACAGAAAGAGGCAGAGCCACGAATCGTCTTAAAGAGAGTGATTAGTTTGTGCCTCAACCCAAAATTGTCAAGTTTACTAGTCAATAATTTTTTTCTTTTCAATTTTTGAGGTAATATCTTCTACATTGACAAGGACCAAGAACCTAAGCTCTGATACCATGTTAGAAATAGAGATGGAGAACACAGAGACACTGAATGGTCTGTATATTCCTGAATATGTTTGAAGTACAAAGAGGTTCCCTATTTACATAGAAAATGAGCTATACAAGAAAGGAAATAAAATAAGTACAATTAAAATAATATTGCACTAACTATACACAAATCAAATAAATCAAATATCCTAACAGATACTAGCATGCTAACATCAGACTAATAACTACAATACTCGAAGTCAAGATGGAAGTGGAATCAGCGAAGAGATGAAGTGGAATCAAAAGAACGGAAGAAACAATAGCAAAACTTGAAAAGTAGAATCACAAAACACATCAATTTTGAAGAAGAGAAGCCAAGATGGAAGAGGAATCAATAAAGAGATCGAAGTGGAATAAGAAAACAAAAGAAACAACAACAAAACTTGAAGAAAACGTGATGGAAAGTAGAATCGTACATCACAAAAGCTTGAAGAATTGGAGTAGAAACGTACGGAACTGGATCATGCATGAAACTAGATTAGCGATACTCAAAAGGCAAGATGGAAGTGGACTTTTGCTTATTATATAAAGATCCTGTAAAGGAAATGGTTATTAATGCTACTGCTAGAATGTCCTAGAAGGAAAAATGGCTATTGATGGTCATGCACCTTGGCACTCACCCCCAACTCAGTGTTACCAAATTCGCTAAACCACCCTCAATATGAACTTCGAATTGGTTCATGCGTCCCGAAACACAATACTTTCATGTACTGATATGTTTTCATATTTTATCTCTTAAACAAAAACATACATTAATTATCAGCTTTTTAAATAATTCATATTCAATTCTTGTTAACTTATTTTACCCAAATACAATAATTAGACAAGTATAGTTGATTTTTAGTTAGTATAATTTTAAAATTAGTATTTTGTATTATTTATAATTCTGTGTTATTTAATGTAATTAAACAAAACAAAATTATCTTATTAAGTTTTAATTATTTTCTGGAGTGTTTCATCAACATTATCCATGACACAAGTCTATTTATATTAAATTTAATTAATTCTCAAAACTATTTTTATTTTATAAAAAAAAAGTATCCCATTATATCTGTTAATTCAAAAAAGCTAGAATAAGTATCCCGTTTATGTCAATTAAATGAGACATGTTCAACTATTTTTCATTATTTGATGTGCTTGAAATGATATATCATTATAGACAACGTGTTGCTAATTTAAAAGTCATCTTAACATATATTGCTAACCATTATTAAGTATTACAAGTTTTATTAGGGAAATATATTTTTATAGTAATAAAGTACAATGATAGTGAGTAAGAGTACAGCAACTATGAGCATATGTCAACTAGAGTACCACGATGTGAAACAGGAGTACAACGTCTACGGCAAGCGAGAGTACAGTGATGAAGTACGACAATAGAGTACGGGAGCATAACGATGGAATATGGTAATGGAGTACAATGGAGTATGGGAGCTTAACAGCAGAATATGGCAACAAAGTATAACAGTGGTGGAGTACGGGAGCACAATGGTAGAGTACGTCAAGGAGAAAGGTATAAAACAATAGGAGCAATAAGAGGATATCTGACTATTGGTGTTTTATTATATATTTAGAAGAAGATTAACTTGATTATATTTTTTTATTGTTTACATTGGATTTGGTCAATAACAGAATATTTATGTTGGATTTGGTTAATAACTAAATGTTTACATTGGACTTGGTTAATAATAAAATTTGTATGTTTACGTTGGACTTGGTCAATAACAAAATTTATTCCTTGAATTTGGTCATTATTTTTTTGTTCATAACAAAAAGTAAGTCCACCACTTTCCCATTTTCTCCACCATTAAAGTTAACATCTCCCTTTTTCAAAACAAACTCAACGTTCTTTTTATTTTTTTATTATAAATCATCGAAGCTCTCTTTGAGAGATGATCTAATTTTTTGAGAGAATGACAGAGAATACGCTGCAAATTCAAACAATGTTCTTGTGTGCAAAGAGCACTGATATAGAGAGAGTTTTTGGGCTATTTTATCATGGGGGCGACGTTACTGATACATTGCTTGCACAAAAAGAAGCAAAGCCTAAATCGTCTTAAAGAGAATGACCTAGTTTGTGACTCAACCCACAATTGTCAAGTCTACTGGTCAATAATGTTTTTTTCATTTTAATTTTCAAGGTAATATCTTCTACACTGACAAGGACCAAGAACCTAAGCTTTGATACCATGTTAGAAATGGAGATAGAGAACACAGAGACACTGAATCGTCTGTATATTCCTGAATATGTTTGAAGTACAAAGAAGTTCCCTATTTATACAGAAAATGAGCTATACAAGAAAGGAAATAAAATAAGTACAATTAAAATAATATCGTGCTAACTATACGCAAATCAAATCAATCAAATATCCTAATAGATACTAACATGCTAACATCACGCTAATAACTAGAATACTCAAAGTCAAGAAGGAAGTGAAATCAACAAAGAGATCGAAGTGGAATCAAAAGAACGGAAGAAACAACAGCAAAACTTGAAAAGTAGAATCATAAAACACATCAATTTTGAAGAAGAGAAGCCAATATGGAAAAGGAATCAACGAAGAGATCGAATTGGAATCAAAAGAACAAAAGAAACAACAACAAAACTTGAAGAAAACGTGATTGAAAGTAGAATCGTACATCACAAAAGCTTGAAGAATTGGAGTAGAAACTTATGGAACTGCATCATGCTTGAAACTGGATCAGCGATACTCGAAAGGCAAGATAGAAGTGGACCTTCGCTTATTATATAAAGATCTCGTAAGGGAAATGGTTATTAATGCTACTGCTAGAATGTCCTAGAAGAAAAAATGGCTATTGATGGTCATGCACCTTGGCACTCACCCCCAACTCATTGTTACCAAATTCGCTAAACCCCTTCTCGAACTTCAAGCACTCACTCCCACCCAGTGTTACCAAATTCTCTAAACTACCCTCTATACGAACTTCGAATTGGTTCATGCATCCCAGAACACAATACTTCCACGTACTGATATGTTTTCATATTTTATCTCTTAAACAAAAACATACATTAATTATCATCTTTTTAAATAATTCATATTCAATTCTTGTTAACTTATTTTACCCAAATACAATAATTGGACAAGTGTAGTTGATTTTTTGGTTAGTATAATTTTAAAATTAGTATTTCATATTATTTATAATTTTGTGTTATTTAATGTAATTAAACACATCAAAATTAACTTATTAAGTTTTTATTATTTTCTTGAGTGTTTCGTCAACACTATCCATAACACAAGTCTATTTATATTAAATCTACTTAATTCTCAAAACTATTTTTATTTTATAAAAAAATAAGTATCCTGTTATATCTGTTAATTCAAAAAAGCTAGTATAAGTATCCCGTCTATGTCTATTAAATGAGCCTTGTTCAACTATTTTTCAATATTTGATGTGCTTGAAATGGCATATCGTTGTACACAACGTGTTTCAAATTTAAAAGCCATCTCAACATATATTACTCACAATCATTAAGTATTGCAGGTTTTATTAGGGAAATATATTTTTAAAGTAATAAAGTACAATGATAGCGAGAAAGAGTACAGTAACTATGAGCATATGTCAACTAGAGTACGACGATGTGAAACAGGAGTACAACATCTACGGCAAGCGAGAGTACAATGATGAAGTATGGCAACAGAGTATGGAAGCCCAACGATGGAATATAGTATTGGAGTACGATAGAGTACGGGAGCTCAATGGCAAAATATGGCAACAAAGTATAACAACAATGGGGTACAGGAGCACAATGGTAGAGTACGTCAAGGAGAAAGGTATAAAACAGGAGGAGCAATAAGAGGATATCATACTATTGGATTTTTATTATATATTTAGAAAAAGATTAACTTGATTATATTTTTTTATTGTTTACTTTGGATTTGGTCAATAATAGAATGTTTACGTTGGATTTGGTCAATAACAGAATGTTTACGTTGGACTTGGTTAATAGTAAAATTTGTATGTTTACGTTGGACTTGGTTAATAACAAAATTTGATCCTTGAATTTGGTCATTATTTTTTTGTTCATAACAGAAAATAAGTCCATCACTTTCCCATTTTCTCCACCATTAAAGGTAACATCTCCCTTTTTCAAAACAAACTCAACATTATTATTATTTTTTTATTATAAAATCTTGAAAGCTTTCTTTGAGAGATAATCTAATTTTTTGAGAGAATGATAGATAATACGCTGCAAATTCGAACAGTGTTCTTGAGTGTAAAGAGCACTGATACAGAGAGAGTTTCTGGGCTGTTTTATCATGGGGGCAACGTTACTGATACACTGCTTGCACAGAAAGAGGCAGAGCCACAAATCATCTTAAAGAGAATGGCCTAGTTTGTGACTCAACCTATAATTGTCAAGTCTACTAGTCAATAATATTTTTTTCTTTTCAATTTTTGAGGTAATATCTTCTACACTGACAAGGACTAAGAACCTAAGCTCTGATACCATGTTAGAAATGGAGATGGAGAACACAGAGACGCTGAATGGTCTGTATATTTTCTTGAATATGTTTGAAGTATGAAGAGGGTTCCCTATTTATATAAAAAATGAACTATACAAGAAAGGAAATAAAATAAGTACAATTAAAATAATATCGTGCTAACTATATGTAAATCAAATCAATCAAATATCCTAACAGATACTAACATGCTAACATCATGCTAATAACTTCAATACTCAAAAACAAGATGGAAGTGGAGTCAGTGAAGAGATCGAAGTGGAATCAAAAGAACAGTAGAAACAACAGCAAAACTTGAAAAGTAGAATTGTAAAACACATCAATTTTGAAGAAAAGAAGCCATGATGAAAGAGGAATCAACGGAGAGATTGAAGTGGAATAAAAAGAACAAAAGAAACAACAATAAATTTGAAGAAAACGCATTGGAAAGTAGAATCATAAAACACAAAAGCTTGAAGAATTGGAATAGAAACTTACAGAACAGCATCATGCTTGAAATTGGATCAGTGATACTCGAAAGCCAAGATGGAAGTGGACCTTCGCTAATTATATAAAGATCTCGTAAAGGAAATGGTTATTAATGCTACTGCCAGAATGTCCTAGAAGGAAAAATGGCTATTGATGGTCATGCACCTTGGCACTTACTCCCAACTCAGTGTTACCAAATTCGCTAACCCACCCTCCATACGAACTTCGAATTAGTTCGTGTGTCCCAAAACACAATACTTTCGCGTACTGATATGTTTTCATATTTTATCTCTTAAACAAAAACATACATTAAGTATCATCTTTTTAAATAATTCATATTCAATTCTTGCTAACTTTTTTTACCCAAATACAATAATTTGACAAGTATAGTTGATTTTTTGGTTAGTATAATTTTAAAATTAGTATTTCATATTATTTATAATTCTATGTTATTTAATGTAATTAAACACATCAAAATTAACTTATTAATTTTTTATTATTTTTTGGAGTGTTTCATCAACACTATCCATGACACAAGTCTATTTATATTAAATCTAATTAATTCTCAAAACTATTTTTATTTTATAAAAAAATAAGTATCCCATTATATCTGGTAATTCAAAAAAGCTAGAATAAGTATCTCGTCTATGTCAATTAAATGAGACTTGTTCAACTATTTTCCATTATTTGATGTGCTTGAAATGGCATATTATTGTAGACAATGTGTTGCTAATTTAAAAGCCATCTTAACATATATTGCTAACCATCATTAAGTATAGCAAGTTTTTTTAGGAAAATATATTTTTAAAGTAATAAAGTACAATGATAGCTAATAAGAATACAATAACTATGAACATATGTCAACTAGAGTACGATGACATGAAACAGGAGTACAATGTCTACGATAAGCGATAGTACAGTGACGAAGTACAGCAATAGAGTACGGGAGCACAACAATGGAATATGGTAATGGAGTACGATGGAGTACGAGAGCTCAACGGTAGAATATGGCGATGAAGTATAGCAGCAGCAAAGTACGGGAGCACAATGGTAGGGTACGTCAAGGAGAAAGGTATAAAACAACAAGAGCAATAAGAGGATATCTGACTATTGGTGTTTTATTATATATTTAAAAGAAGATTAACTTGATTATATTTTTTTATTGTTTACATTGGATTTATCAATAACAAAATGTTTATGTTGGATTTGGTCAAGAACAAAATGTTTACGTTCGACTTGGTCAATAATAAAATTTGTATGTTTACGTTTGGACTTGGTCAATAACAAAATTTGTTCCTTGAATTTGGTCATTGTTTTTTTGTTCATTATAGAAAGTAAGTCCACCACATTCCGATTTTCTCCACTAATAAATGTAACATCTCCCTTTTTCAAGACAAACTCAATGTTCTTTTTATTTTTTTACTATAAAATCATGGAAGCTCTCTTTGAGAGATGATCTAATTTTTTGAGAAAATGACAGAGAATACACTTCAAATTTAAACAGTGTTCTTGTGTGCAAAGAGGACTAATACAGAGAGAGTTTCTGAGCTATTTTATCCTAGGTGCAAGGTTACTAATACAGAAAGAGGCAAAGCCACGAATCGCCTTAAAGAGAGTCATTAGTTTGTGCCTCAACCCATAATTATCAAGTTTACTAGTCAATAAATTTATTTTCTTTTCAATTTTTGAGGTAATATCTTAAACATTGACAAGGGCCAAGAACCTAAGCTCTGATACCATGTTAGAAATGGAGACAGAGAACACTGAATAGTCTGTATATTTCTGAATATGTTTGAAGTACAAATGGGTTCCCTATTTATACAGAAAATAAGCTATACAAGAAAGGAAATAAAATAAGTACAATTAAAATAATATTGTGCTAACTATACGCAAATCAAATCAATTAAATATCCTAACAGATACTAACATGCTAACATCACGCTAACAACTACAATACTCGAAGTCAAGATGGAAGTGGAATCAGTGAAGAGATCGAAGTGGAATCAAAAGAACAAAAACAACAACAGCAAAACTTGAAAAGTAGAATCATAAAACACATCAATTTTGAAGAACAGAAGCCAAGATGGAAGAGGAATCAACAAAGAGATCAAAGTGGAATCAAAAGAACAAAAGAAACAACAACAAAACTTGAAGAAAATGTGATGGAAAGTAGAATCGTAAAACACAGAAGCTTGAAGAATTGGAATAGAAACTTACGAAACTAGATCATGCTTGAAACTTGATCAGCGATACTCGAAAGTCAAGATGGAAGTGGACCTTCACTTATTATATAAAGATCTCGTAAAGGAAATAATTATTAATGCTACTGCCAGAATGTCCTAGAAGGAAAAATGGCTATTGATGGTCATGCACCTTGGCACTCACTCCCAACTCAGTGTTACTAAATTCTCTAAACCCCCCCTCGAACTTCAAACACTCACTCCCACTCAGTGTTACCAAATTCACTAAACCCCACTCCATATGAACTTCGAATTGGTTCGTGCGTCTCGGAACACAATACTTCCGCATACTTATATGTTTTCATATTTTATCTCTTTAACAAAAACATACATTAATTATCCTTTTAAATAATTCATATTCAATTCTTGTTAATTTATTTTACCCAAATACATTAATTGGACAAGGGTAGTTGATTTTTTGGTTAGAATAATTTTAAAATTAGTATTTCATATTATTTATAATTTTGTGTTATTTAATGTAATTAAACACATCAAAATTAACTTATTAATTTTTTATTATTTTCTTGAGTGTTTCATCAACACTATCCGTGGCACAAGTCCATTTATATTAAATCTAATTAATTCTCAAAACTATTTTTATTTTATGAAAAAAATAAGTATCTCATTATATCTGTTAATTCAAAAAGTTAGAATAAGTATCCCGTCTATGTCAATTAAATGAGACTTGTTCAACTATTTTCCATTATTTGATGTGCTTGAAATGGCATATTGTTGTAGAAAACGTATTGCTAATTTAAAAGCCATCTCAACATATATTTCTAACCATCATTAAGTATTGCAGGTTTTATTAGGAAAATATATTTTTAAAGTAATAAAGTACAATGATAGCGAGTAAGAGTCCAGCAACTATGAGCATATGTCAACTAGAGTACGACGATGTGAAACAGGAGTACAACATCTACTGCAAGCGAGAGTACAATGACAAAGTATGGCAACAGAGTACGGGAGCACAATGATGGAATATGGTAATGGAGTACGATGGTGTATGGGAGCTTAACAATAGAATATGACAATAAAGTATAGCAGCGGCAGAGTACGAGAGCAAAATGGTAGAGTACATCAAGGAGAAAGGTATAAAACAGCAAGAGCAATAAAAGGATATCTAACTATTGGTGTTTTATTATATATTTAAAAGAAGATTAACTTGATTATATATTTTTATTGTTTACATTGGATTTGGTCAATAACAGAATGTTTACGTTGGATTTGGTCAATAACATAATGTTTACATTGGACTTAGTCAATAATAAAATTTCTATGTTTATGTTGGACTTGGTCAATAACAAAATTTGTTCCTTGAATTTGGTCATTGTTTTTTTGTTCATAATATAAAGTAAGTCCACCACTTTCCCATTTTCTCCATCAAAAAAGGTAACATCTCCTTTTTCCAAAACAAACTCTACGTTATTTTTATTTTTTTATTATAAAATCATGGAAGCTCTCTTTGAGAGATGATCTAATTTTTTGAGAGAATGACATAGAATACATTACAAATTCAAACAGTATTCTTGTCTGCAAGAGCACTGATATAGAAAGGGTTTCTGGGCTATTTTATCCTAGGAGCGACATTACTGATACACTTCTTGCATAGAAAGAGGTAGAGTCACGAATCGTCTTAAAGAGAATGACCTAGTTTGTGATTCAACCCATAATTAACAAGTTTACAGGTCAATAATTTTTGTTTCTTTTCAATTTTTGAGGTAATATATTCTACACTGACAAGGACCAAGAACCTAAGCTCTGATACTATGTTAAAAATGGAAACGGAGAACACAGAGACACTAAATGGTTTGTATACTTCTGAATATGTTTGAAGTACAAAGGGGTTCCCTATTTATACAGAAAATGAGCTATAAAAGAAAGGAAATAAAATAAGTACAATTAAAATAGCATCACGCTAACTATACGCAAATCAAATCAATCAAATATCCTAACAGATACTAACATGCTAACATCACGCTAATAACTACAATACTCGAAGTCAAGATGGAAGTGGAATCAGAGAAGAGATCGAAGTGGAATCAAAAGAATGGAAGAAACAACAGCAAAACTTGAAAAGTAGAATCATAAAACACATCAATTTTGAAGAAAAGAAGCCAAGTTGGAAGAGGAATCAACGAAGAGATTCAAGTGGAATCAAAAGAACAAAAGAAACAACAACAAAACTTGAAGAAAACGTGATGGAAAGTAGAATCGTAAAACACAAAAGCTTGAAGAATCGGAGCAAAAACTTACGAAACTGGATCATGCGAAACTGGATTAGCGATACTCGAAAGCCAAGATAGAAGTGGACCTTTGCTTATTATATAAAGATCTCATAAAGGAAATGGTTATTAATGCTACTACTAGATTGTCCTTGAAGGAAAAATGGCTATTGATGGTCATGCACCTTGGCACTCACTCCTAAATCATTGTTACCAAATTCGCTAACCCCCCTCTCACTTCAAACCACTCACTCCTACTCTATGTTATCAAATTTGCTAAACCACCCTCCATACAAACTTTGAATTGGCTTCGTCCTAGAATACAATACTTCCGCACACTGATATGTTTTCATATTTTATCTCTTTAACAAAAACATGCATTAACTATCAGCTTCTTAAATAATTCATATTCAATTCTTGTTAACTTATTTTACCCAAATACTAGTTGGACAAGTGCAGTTGATTTTTTGGTTAGTATAATTTTGAAATTAGTATTTCGTATTATTTATAAGTCTGTGTTATTTAATGTAATTAAACACATCAAAATTAACTTATTAATTTATTATTATTTTGTGGAGTGTTTCATCAACATTATCCATGACACAAGTCTATTTATATTAAATCTAGTTAATTCTCAAAACTATTATTATTTTATTAAAAAAATAAGTATTCCGTTATATCTGTTAATTCAAAAAAACTAGAATAAGTATCCTGTCTATGTCAATTAAATGAGACCTGCTCAACAATTTTCCATTATTTGATGTGCCTGAAATGACATACAATTGTAGACAACGTGTTGCTAATTTAAAAGCCATCTCAACATATATTGCTAGCCATCCTTAAGTATTTCAGGTTTTAAAATATATTTCTAAAATAATAAAGTATGACAATCATGTAGATGCAACTTAATGACAATAACTATTAAAAAATTTATCTTTGAGTAAAAACAATTATAACAAGAGCATAATTTTGATGTATTGAAAGTGTAAAGTTTTTTACACCATCAACCAATCATACATTATCACATATGTGACTTTTGAAGTAGTTATGTAAAAAGTCAAATATTTTTTATTACGTGACAATGCATAATTAAATGATAGTATAATTTTTTTTTGCACTGATAGTGTATTTAAATTAAATCCTTATAACAATACTTTGCTAATTAATTTGTGAGCATAATGGTAATCACTGAACTTTGTTCATTAAAAAAAAGTAATTACTACTCAATCCCATACTTGTTATATGCCGTATAAGGAACTTGCACTAGAAAATACACACAACAAATTAGGTGTATTGATTTTTGGGATAAAATCACTATAACAGATAGTGTTACTTTTTTACTCATTGAACTCAAAATTAGCTCAGTTATAACATGAAAATTAATTATTGTTGTATATGTAATGTGTGTTCCCTCTCCACTAAATCTTTCTCACGGTGTCACATTATTACTTATTAAATTACGTTATATTAATTGAAGTCCTTCAACAATGTGTTTCAACAACAAAAGAGGTGATAAGAGAGACAAATAATGTTGACTATGTAAAAGTTGAGAGATTCTAGTATTTAAATAATTAATAGGATGGACAAAAAATAAGGGTCAAAATCAGTAAAAACAAATTGTAACTATGTTGGAACTATAAAACGACATATAACATGCAATACAAAAAAATCTCTACTATGATAGATAAAAAAGAATAGAGGAGTATCAATTGATGCATGAAATTCTTTGAACATAAGGTTTGTGATGCAAATAAAAGTTTCAAACCTAGTCCAAAAGCTTGATGCGGGATTGATTGTTGCGAACCCAAGTGCAGGTTGTTTCAAGTAATAAATTCTCGGGAGTCCGAGGTCGATCCACAGGGAATTGATGAAGATTAATTACGGTAAGGTAAATATTTTGTTACTATGATAAAAATTATTTATTTAGGTAAAAAGATTCACTCTTGGTAAATAAAGTAAATGTAAGATTAATTCCTTTTATAACTCAATTAGAATCCTCGCAACATGGAGGTTCCAATTAGAAAATACAAGGTTAAAAGTCCATTTAAAATAATATACATAATTATATCATGTTTCCAAAAAAATATTAGCACCACTTATAAATGGGTTAAAGCATTCATTGTGCCAAAATTTTGTCTATAACAAATCAAGAACTCCTCTTTAAAAAAAGATGGTTTCTAAATTATAAGAAACAAAATATAACACGTATAATGGTTACTAGAAAATATAAATCATTTAAGCACAAGAGAAGAATAAATCTAACCTTATTTTATTACCAAGAGCTTCACCCTTTCACCCAAGTAAAATGAAACTTAGTTACTCATAGATAAGAAGAAAGAAAGAGAGAAGAAGAAGAAGAAGAACATGACTTCAATTTAGAATAAAAGAAAATTATTACAAGAAAACCTAGTAACAAAATGGCATCATTTTGGTAACTAACACCTAACGCTCTCAATGATCTACCAAGGCCCCCTTTTATAAAGGATTAAAGATACAAAATGACAAGGGGGCTGAGTCATTAGTGAGTGGATGAGTGGAAAATGCCAAATGACTTTTGGTGAGTAAAAAATTATAGAGATTCCTTGTCTCCGAAATCATTTAGCTCTGAAGTCATTGAATGCGTCAGAATAAGCAAATATAATTTTCATGAAAGTTGTAGGCCTGGATCTTAGCTTTCAAATGGATTTAGTTTGAGTCCAATATCATTTCTATAACTCCAGATACGTTCAAATTACTATACACTACTCAGGCCCAGTCACAGCTCCTTTGTTCTGACTTGCAAGCCCAATATCACCCATTAGGCCTCAAATTATAGAAAAGTATTCAACATGAAAATTGTAAATATAGGTCTCAAATATTCAACATCCAAATTTTAGCCCATTTTACAACCTATAGCCCGAAATATGAAATGAACAATACACATAGGTCAAGCTATCAGGAACAACACTCTAGTTCTTGTTTCAACCCCAATTTGAGTTATCTACTAGTGTGATTGGGCCTTCGAGGTCTTCATAAAGGTTATAGAGCTCTCTCTTATCTTTAAAATGCCACTAAATTCACCTCATTTTGCCACCTACATCCCAAGATATAGCCCAAATACAGAAATAATGTAAGACGTAAATTATGCTAAAAAATTCAATTAAGTCCAATTTGAGTTCAAACTTACAAAACAAAATCAAACTTAATCAATTAAATACATGGAGAGTGTAAATGACTAAAAATGAAGGCTCATTAATGTATCAAATATGTGATCATCAATTTGAATTACTTGTACCAAAATAACAACATAATAAAAAATGAGTTTATTATTTAATAATCATGTAAATTATGATGTTGATTTTAAAATTTAATTGTGATACATTGTTAATGTAAAAATTTCTTATGCTATCAACCAATAATGTAAAGACACGACATTAAAAATGTTTGATTTTCATAACTACTACTTCAAAAGCTACACATGTAATGATGTATGATTAAGTTGATAATGTAAAACATTACATTATCAGTGCATCGAAAGGTAAGTCATCATATGTTTGGGTTATGAAAGGTCTATATTCATATATTTAAGTTTGTATTCTCTCTGATCTTCAGCTAGAGTTCTTTTCCCGCACCAAAAATTAATATTATATTGCATTATATATTATATTACAATATTTTTCTTTTTTCTTATCCATCCAAATACGAAAGAGTTACTTTTTCATTTTTAAATTTGAATATTGATAACTCATTTTTTAAATTTGAATATTGATAACTCATTTCAAATACAAAAAAAAAGTACATTAATACGTTCATTTTTAAATTTGAATATTGATAACTCATTTCAAATACAGAAAAAAAAGTACATACCATTATTGAGCACCATTTACAACAAGTCAATAACTAACAACAAAAGACTCATTCAAATGTTAAGCCTGTGACATTTATTTCCAGTCCAAATGTCGCACTGACCTCTCAATGTTTAAGGTGTACGATATTTAAATAAATTCTAAAATGAAATGTTTATATTTATCTTTCATTAAACAAATTGCTAAGTAGAATATATCTATTGCATGGTTTTATACATGCTATTAACTATTAATAACTACTTATAATAGTTAGTTAGTTACAGGAAGTTAGTTGGTTATGTATCCAGCTGTAAGTTAGTTAGGATAACTTGTCTATATAAAGGCATGATGCCTCCTCATTATTTTTATCCGATTTATTCATTATCAATATACTGAGAATGTATTCTCAATTCTCTCTCAAGTCTCACATCAACATGGTATCGAGCTCATCTAGAGCTCTGGTTGCCATTTCTTCTTCGCGGTTTCTTGCATTTTTTTATAGTTTCCCGCATTTTCTTCTGTTTCATCTTTATCTTCTTCTTCTTCTGTGTTGCAAAAACAACTATGGCAAACCAGAGCTACTCTGATTTTCTTACAAATACTGTGAATCCCTATTATCTTCATCCAAACGAAAGTCCTGCAGTGATTCTTGTTTCTCCTCCTTTGGACAATGATGAACCTGCAAAAATTCATATTTTTACGGTTCAAAATCTTGGGTTTTCATCCTCTTTTAATCTTTTTGATTGAGTTTGTTCTCAAATTTCTTTTATTTTTAGTTATTCTAAATTATATTTTAATTGTGTGATTTTATGTGTTTTTGTTAGGTATTTGCATATAGAAAAAATGGACACTTGAATGATGAAGAAAAGCTGAAAAATCAAGTCAGGAGCTCGTTGAGCGCCTGAGCGCTAGAATCCCACCGCCTGAGCACTAGTCTAGCACTTGAGCGCTGGCGGTGGGCGCTTGAGCGCTGGTTGCGAATACTACACCGTTACTTAAGTGACTGAGCGCTTGAGCGCTGGAGAATGAGCGCGCCTTTGGCTGATTCGGGCCAATGCAATGATTGAAATTCTTATAAAAAAAGAAAGTTTTGCCAAATTGAAGACATCTTTTCACACTTTTCTTTTTACATACTCTTAGACACTCTGCGGCAGCCGTCAAGACAACTCAATCCTAATTTGGTGTGGGCGCATCAAGACTTGAAGATTAGGGATTCTCTTCAATCTTTCCACTAATTATCAATGGAGTTTGTCGTCTTCTATTCTTTGTTTTGTTCTTTCCCTATGTGTAACTAACTTCCCCTCGTTAGGGGGACGACGGATCTTGATACTTTGATGATGTAATTTCTTTTATGGGTTTAATGCATGTTTTTATCTCATAATTTACGTGTTTATCCCTATTCTTAATGCTTTTCTAAACCTGATCAATTTGGGAATGATAAATTGGGTTTATGTATGATTTGGGAAAATTTGCATGAACCTAGAACTTGTGATAAACACCATAATTTCTGCAATCGCTAGGGATAGACGTTGTGGGTTTTGTGGTCTTTCTTTTAATTCCCTCGTGCTTGATAATGCCTTTCTAATTGGAGTTAGACTAAGGGATTAGTTAATTTCAATCAGCGTAAGAGGATTAATATACCAAGGGATTGGGTATTAATTAATGTTGGGAATTGACCATAAATCATTCAAATAGAACATGTTTTAAACTAATATTTAGAAGTGCATTTGAAAGAGTTCAAGTGAAGTCTGAACCCTAACATTTTCTTATTATTGATTTCATCTCTTGTTAAATTGCTTGATTTTACTTTGTTTAGTTTTAATTATTTTCTTTTAATTATCTTTATTTTCACTTTTTTCTAACTTCCATCTATTGATTGGCTTAAATAGTGTTAATTTAACGAATTTGGTAATTGGCGATATAATCCTCGTGGGACGATTCTCTTTTCACTACTTTATTACTTTTTGCGATTCGGTGCACTTGCTGATTTTCACAACAAGTTTTTGGCGCCGTTACCGGGGATTATTAATTGCTAATATCGATTAGTAGTTAAAAGAGCATTAATTTAGGCATTTGTTTTATTTTATTTTAGATAATTATTTTTCATTTTTGATTTTTTTATTTCTTTATCATCATTTATTTTTATTTTTATTTTTGTTCTCTTTGTTTCACTACGATTGTTTCTTGTTTATTTATGCAAGGGTCTTTGGAATTGGAAGAATTACTTTTTGATCCAGAGATAGTTAGGACAGAAAGAACAATTAGAGAAGGAAGGAAAATTGCAAAAGAAAAAGACATGGCTGAGAATAATGTTGCACAGAGAAGACGCACTATGGCTGACTATGCTACTCCATCTGCTGAAAGTGTCTCGACCAGCATTGTGCGCCCTGCTATTCAGGCTAACAATTTTGATATTAAACCAGCTCTTTTACAGCTGGTGCAGCAGAATCAGTTTGGGGGAAGTCAGGCAGAAGATCCAAACTTGCACATTGCCAATTTTTTGCAGCTCTGTGATACTATTAAGTATAATGGAGCCAATGATGATGCTATACGGTTACGACTTTTTCCATTTTCCTTGAGAGATAAAGTCAAGAGCTGGCTACAAGCCTAGCCCCAGGGAAGCATTTCTACTTGGGATGATTTGGTTGGTAAGTTTCTCACTCGGTATTTCCCTCCTTCCATGTTCGTGAAGATAAGAAGTGAGATTGCTTGCTTTACTCAGAATCAGGGAAAATCACTCTATGAAGCATGGGAAAGGTTCAAGGAGCTTCTTAGAAAATGTCCTCACCATTCTTTTGAGATTTGGCAACAAGTATAGATCTTTTACAATGGGTTGAGTCATCCTACTAGAGCAATGGTTGATGCATCTGCAGGTGGGTCTATAAATACTAAAACTCCTGAAGAAGCTCTATAACTATTTGAGATCATGGTTACTAATGAATATCAGTTGCCTAGTGGGAGAGCAGCAGTTAAACAGGGAATGTTGGAGCTTAATGTTGTTAATACTATACTTGCACAGAATCAGACTATCATACAACACATTGTCAACCTTACTAAGCAAGTTGGTAATTTACAGGTGAATGCAGTTAATTATCAAGGCCTGACTTGCGATTTTTGTGGAGGTAACCATGTTAATGGGCAATGTGAGGCTGGAAATTCAGTTGTTAGCATTCCAGAGCAGGTGAATTATATGGGAAACCCTTCAAGGCCACAAGGTAATCCTTTCTCTAATACTTACAATCCAGGCTGGAGGAACCATCCCAATTTCTCTTGGAAGAATCAAGCTGTACCATTGAATGCTCAGCCCGAACAGAAGTCTCCTCTAGAGATTACAGTGGAGAAACTCTCTTTGCAGACCTCAGTTTTTGTGCAACAGACTTCAGCTTTTATGGAAGAGTCGAGGGCCAATTATAAGAATCATGAGGCGGCAATTAGAAGTCTTGAGAATCAGGTGGGGCAAATTGCCAAACAGCTTCAAGAAAGACTTCCAGGTAGTTTGCCCAGTGATACTGTTGTCAATCCAAAGGAGCAATGTCATGCAATTACACTGATAAGTGGTAAGACTTTGGAAAGACAAATGAAAGAAGCACCTGATTCAGCAGAAAGTGAAAAAATTGATGTTCTTATTGTGGATGTTTCAACTCAAGAATGCTGTATTGAAGAAGTTAAAGAGGAACAATCAGGAGTGTAGAAAAAAAAGAAAGAGTTGGAGCAGAAGGAAGTGGTTGATCCTTCACTTTATGCTAAACTTCCATATCCTCAAAGATTCAGAACGGAGATTCAAGAAAAGCAGTTTTCCAAGTTCTTAGATGTTTTCAAAAAGCTGCATATAAATATTCCTTTTGCTGAAGCACTTGAGCAGATGCCCTCATATGCGAAGTTCATGAAAGATTTGCTCTCTAAGAAGAGGAAGTTGGAAGAAGATGAGACTGTAGCACTTACTGAGGAGTGCAGTGCCATTATCCAGAGGAAACTTCCACCGAAGTTGAGAGATCCAGGAAGTTTTAATATTCCTTGCACCATTGGAAAGCTGAATGTTGAGAAAGCTCTATGTGACTTAGGGGCTAGTATTAATTTGATGCCATTGTCTATCTTGCGCAAGCTGGGAATTGATAAAGTTAAGCCTACCATGGTTTCTCTTCAATTAGCAGATCGATCAGTCAGACATCCATATGGTATTGTGGAAGATTTGCTAGTGAAGGTTGGTAAATTTATTTTCCTAGTTGACTTTGTAGTCTTGGATATAGACGAGGATGCTGATATTCCGTTAATTCTGGGGAGACCATTCCTAGCTACATCAGGAGCATTAATTGATGTCCCTAGAGGAGAACTTATTTTGAGGGTAGATGGAGATCAAGTTACTATAAATGTTTTTAATAAGTCTGCCCTAACATCAGATCTTTATGCCCCTGTTAATTGCATTCAAGGTACATTTCAAAAGGGGTTTGATGATAAGAACTCTTCTTTGTCCATTAATGCGGATCTGCTCACTCCTAAGATTGTCAATGAAAAGGAGAACAGTCCTCCTTTATTTGAGATTGCTAAGATAGAGAAAGGTCCTCCCATTTTCCATGGTTCGCTGCAAGCTAATCCTTTTCTTGTTGAAAAATTGAGACCTCCATGGCCTGATGAGAATTTTCATGCTAAGGTGTATTCAGAATATCATCCTGGTTCAAGTCAAGTCCTTAACATTAGTGGGGATTCCAAAGGCAGTGGCAAAGTGTGAAGACAAAGAGCTGATAAATGTCATCCTACTTCTCTTGCTTCAAGCCACCATGACTAATTGAAAAGGCAACGTCGAGCTAATGACGTTAAACAAGCGCTTTTTGGGAGGCAACCCGAATTTTCTCTCCTTTTCTCTTTTATTTTTATTTTTGTTTCTGTTTTTATTTTGTTATTTTCTTATTTTATTGACTAACATTTTTCTGTTTTGAAGTTTGCTAATGTTGAGTCGGCTTAGGTGTCTCCCTGAGTTCGGAGCCTTTGTAAGGGGATGTATATAGTTGTCGGCTGCCAAAAAGAGTTATTTATTCTTTTTATTTTTTTTTTGTCATCATCATTCCTATTGTGTTTTGAGTCATTTTGTGCATGCCGATGTGTTGAATTGAATATCCAATGATTATTTGAATTGTGGATTAATCTGATTTCTTAGGATAGTACATGAGAATTTATGAGTTGTATTTATCTCTATTGTTTCAATTGTGTATGGATGTTCTTTCCATCTTTATGATTGATAGACCTTGGATTATACATGCATGTCAAGCTTAAAGAAAGTTTATGAGATTGTACGTGTGTGGATGATTTGCATCTAGAAGTTGTTTGATTCTCTCTTGAGGCGAAATCCTAGGCAGTGCATGATTATGGAAATAATAAGGGCCTTCTTTGGATCGTTTGAGCTTTTCAAGCCAACCTGTATACACAGTTTATCCCTAGGTCCCTTTTGCAGCTTTGTTATTGTTTGGCCTCTATTTCTTTTCTTTTACCCACATTTTCCTTTTTCCATACCCATATGAAAAAAAAAAGAAAAAAAAACTTCTCTCTTACATAACCTCTATTGAGTGTAAATTTAGTATTATTTTATTATTCAAGTCTTCGTTATTTTTGTGCATAAAGTTTTGTGGAGCTGAAAAATTTTTAAAAAAAGAAGAAGAAAAAGTCCACCCAAAGTATTGCAAAGAAATAAGTTTGGGGGTGGAGGTTGTTGAAAAAAAAAAGAAAAAAAATGATGAATGTGGTATTGATTCTTTTGCTCCATTTTGCACTTGTCTTATATTTTGAGGCTTGAATTTTGAAATTTGCATGATTTTGTATCTCAACTTTTGTTTTCATTTTCCTACCACTTCTTTCTTAACCCATACCCTTGGCTTTACATTACAAGCTTATAAAGTCCCTTTTGATCCTTGGTTGTGTGTTGTTTACATTAGTGGAGAGAGAGATGAAAAACAACCTTATGGATGTGGGTTTGATGTGCATTTACTGTTTTATAAACTCATTTGGACTTGTACTCTATGAGGATATTGGGTCTTTCATTCATGTTTTTGGGAAGTCATTTGTGCATAAGAGTTGCATGTGAGAGACGATGTGATAATTGGATTGTTCATGTGTGATACTTTAGAATTAGATTGTGAAGCAGTTTCGAGGATATGAATGATTTTTAATACCTGTGTATTGCCATGTTTGAGTCGCTTTGAGTTTTAGTTTTGTTTTATTTTGATTTTCTTTTACTTGAGGACAAGCAAAAGCTTAAGTTTGGGGGAGTGATGAACCTGCAAAAATTCATATTTTTACGGTTCAAAATCTTGGATTTTCATCCTCTTTTAATCTTTTTGATTGAGTTTGTTCTCAAATTTCTTTTATTTTTAGTTATTCTAAATTATATTTTAATTGTGTGATTTTATGTGTTTTTGTTAGGTATTTGCATATGGAAAAACTGGACACTTGAATGATGAAGAAAAGCTGAAAAATCAAGTCAGGAGCTCGTTGAGCGCCTGAGCGCTAGAATCCCACCGCTTGAGCGCTAGTCTAGCGCTTGAGCGCTGGCGGTGGGCGCTTGAGCGCTGGTTGCGAATACTACACCGTTACTTGAGTGACTGAGCGCTTGAGTGCTGGAGAATGAGCGCCTGAGCGCTGGATGCGTAACAGCAGCGTGAAATTCTTATAAAAAAAGAAAATTTTGCCAAATTGAAGACATCTTTTCACACTTTTCTTTTTACATACTCTTAGACACTCTGTGGTAGCCGTCAAGACAACTCAATCCTAATTTGGTGTGGGCGCATCAAAACTTGAAGATTAGGGATTCTCTTCAATCTTTTCACTAATTATCAATGGAGTTTATCATCTTCTATTCTTTGTTTTGTTCTTTCCCTATGTGTAACTAACTTCCCCTCATTAGGGGGACGACGGATCTTGATACTTTGATGATGTAATTTCTTTTATAGGTTTCATGCATGTTTTTATCTCATGATTTACGTGTTTATCTCCGTTCTTAATGCTTTTCTAAACCTGATCAATTTGGGAATGATAAATTGGGTTTATGTATGATTTGGAAAAATTTGCATGAACCTAGAACTTGTGATAAACACCATAATTTCTGCAATCGCTAGGGATAGACGTTGTGGGTTATGTGGTCTTTCTTTTAATTCCCTTGTGCTTAATAATGCCTTTCTAATTAGAGTTAGACTAAGGGATTAGTTAATTTCAATCAACGTAAGAGGATTAATATACTAAGGGATTGGGTATTAATCAATGTTGGGAATTGACCATAAATCATTGAAATAAAACATGTTTTAAACTAATATTTAGAAGTGCATTTGAAAGAGTTCAAGTGAAGTCTGAACCCTAACACTTTCTTATTATTGATTTCATCTCTTGTTAAATTACTTGATTTTACTTTGTTTAGTTTTAATTACTTTCTTTTAATTATCTTTATTTTCACTTTTTTCTAACTTCCATCTATTGATTGGCTTAAATAGTGTTAATTTAACGAATTTGGTAATTGGCGATATAATCCTCGTGGGACGATTCTCTTTTCACTACTTTATTACTTTTTGTGATTCGGTGCACTTGTCAATTTTCACAACAAGTTTTTGGACAACAAGATTTATCACACTTGGGCGCGATCTATGCATATAGCACTGATCTCGAAGAACAAGGAAAAGTTTATTGATGGAAGTCTTCCAAAACCAGTGATTTTTTATCCTCTCTTTACTCCCTGGACTCGGTGTAATACTATGGTCCTTTCTTGGATTCAAAGATCCATATCTGAATCCATTGTTAAATTAATTCTCTCGATTGATACTGCCACTGGAGTTTGGAAGAATTTGTGCAATCGTTATTCGTAGGGCGATATTTTTCGCATTTATGATATTCAAGAAGACCTCTATAAGTTTAGACAAGGCAATCTTGATGTTTCTGACTACTTCACACAAATGAAAGTGTTTTGGGATGAGCTGGAAAATTTTCGCCCTCTTCCTCACTGTAAGTGTGCCATTACTTGCTCATGTGGAGCTATTGACTTGATGAAGGTCTATCGCGAGCAAGATTATGTGATTCAGTTCCTCAAAGGCTTGAATGAACACTTTTCACACACTAAATCATAGATTATGATGATGGATCCACTCCCTGATATCGACACAGCCTTTTCCCTAGTCATTCAACAAGAAAAGGGAAATGACTGGTTCGATTAGTAATAAGGTTAGTGAAACCTCCATGGCTCTCTTGTCCAATTCTCAGTAGGGAAACTATGCTGGAAAGGGAAGAGGACAAAACTCTTATGGTAAAGGACCTAATCGTGTATGTACACATTGTGGGAGGACCAATCACACTGTTGAGACATGCTATCTTAAGCATGGCTTCCCTCCAGGCTACAAGTCCAAAGGGAAAGGTTAATCACAGGCAAATGCAACAGTGAATGATTCCAATGCACATTTGGATCTAGCTCCAGTAGCACAATCAACTCAGTCTTTTGGTTTTACATAAGAGCAGTACCAAACCATTCTTGATTTGCTTCAATAATCAAAACTGAACCACCAGTCCAAAGCCAATTCTGTAATTACCACTCCTTTTATCCTCAATTCTGATTCCACATCTGCCTAAGGTAAGCACCCTCACCTTTGGATACTTGATACAAGTACAACTGACCATATTACTTTTGATTTCCAGTCTTTTATTAGTCACAAAACTATTATTCCCATGCCCGTGTCATTACCAAATGGATCTCAAATAGTTGCCACCATTTCAGGAACAATTGCTCTCTCTAAATCACTTACTCTGCATAATGTCTTATACATACCTTCCTTCAATGTTAATTTAATTTCTGTTACTCAATTAGCCCGAACCAATCACTGTCACCTCAATTTCACCACTAACTCATGCCACATTTTGCAGAATCATTCTAAGGAGATGATTGGTACAGCTAAGCTTCAAAGGGGATTGTATGTGATAGACACTGCAGCACACAAAGAAACTAAAATTTTGTGTAATTCTGTTTCCAATAATTCTTTTCATCTTTGGCATATGAGGCTAGGCCATGTTTCTGATTTTGGATTGCAATCCATTTCTAAACAATTTCCATTCATTCCATGTAAGAATAATATGAATCCTTGTGATACTTGTCATTTCGCTAAGCAAAAGAAATTACCATTTCCTAACAGTACTAGTAAATCTTCTGCTCCTTTTGATCTTTTGCATGTTAATATTTGGGGTCCATACTCCACCATTTCCATTCTAGGCCATAAATACTTTCTTACACTTGTAGATGATTTTACTAGGTTCACTTCGGTTATTTTTCTCAAAACCAAAGATGAAGCCAAAAAATGTCTAATCCAATTTATTTCCTACATTGAAAATCAATTTCAAACTACTGTAAAATGTCTAAGGTCTGACAATGGTCCTGAGTTTGCCATGTCATAATTTTACCTCTCTAAAGGCATTCTTCATCACAAATCATGTGTGGAAACTCTCCAACAAAATGGGGTAGTAGAGAGGAAACATCAACACATTCTAAATGTTGCTAGGTCCCTTACATTTCATTCTCACATTCCCCTCACCATGTGGAATTTCAGTATTCAGCATGCAGTCCACCTTATAAATAGACTTCCTAGCCCTCTTTTAAAATTCAAATGCCCCTATGACTTGCTTTATAAGCAGCCCCCTTCCTTAATACACCTTAGAGTCTTTGGTTGCTTGTGTTATGCCACCACATTGCAAGCTCATCGAACCATATTCAGCCCTCGAGCAAGGAAAGCTCTCTTTCTTGGCTATAAAGACGGCACAAAGGGCTACATTCTCTATGATCTCACCTCAAATGAACTACTTATATATAGAAATGTGGTTTTCTATGAAACCTAATTTCCTTTTCAACCTTCTCCCAATGATTCCCAACATTCTTTCCCTACTGTTAGCCTTGTACCTACTGATGATCCTACCATTACCTTTGATGATAATCCTACTGCTCACTCAAAACACCACACCTGTCTCACCCTCTCCTGCCCCTACAAGGCAGTCCATAAGACTCAAACACAAACCTAGCTACTTGCAATACTATCACTGCAGTCTCACCACAAGCTACTCCAATACATCTTCAAGTAATGTTTCATATCCAATTTCCTCTTTTCTATCATATGACAATTGTTCTCCTACATATAAACATTTTTATTGCGCTGTGTCTGCTACTCTTGAACCTAAAATATTTGCACAAGCTTTTAAATTTGATTGTTGGAGGAAGGCAATGGATGCTAAGTTACAGGCTCTTGCTCAAAACCACACATGGACTATTGTTGATCTTCCCCATGGTAAGACTCCCATTGGTTGTAAATGGGTTTATAAGGTCAAGTATCATGCTAATGGTTCCATTGAGAGATACAAAGCTAGGTTAGTGGCAAAGGGATACACTCAAATGGAAGGTGTAACACCCCAAAATTTTCTATCCTATAAACAGTAATTTTGACAACAATGTAATTTTCTTGTTTAGTAATTTCTGATATCTTGTAAAATTATTTTGTTTATTCCGTCGTATTTGATCGTTTTGAGTGATTTACTCCGTGTCGGAAAATAATAATTTTTAGTAGGAAAAATCTTTTCGTATTTATTTCTCTTAACTGTTAATTATTTTTAACAATCTGACTTGATTTTCATATATTTTCTAATTTTTGTGATTTTATGTGTGATTTTAAATTTTTTTCTATTTGTGGGTCCCACGAGATGTTTGTGGGCCCAAGTGACCTTACGTGGGCCCAAGTGAGTCCCGCAAAGTGAAAAAATTTTCTACGCATAGAAAAATTTGTACTGTTTAGACGGAGACAGAGGATCTTACTAAACCTGAATCCGAAAATAGTTTTAGAAAATTTATTTTGTACTGTATTTATTTATTGGAAGATAAAAATACAGTAAATATATTCTTTCGTGGGATTTTTAGTAGATAAAAATAGAAATTATATTGCTTAAATCAACATTGGTGGTTTGGATATCCACTATTGATTTAATTAATGATTAAGAAATAAATTTAATAAAGAAGCATAAGATAATCATCATTGATTTAATCAATGGTGTGAGAATAAACTTAATTAGGTAAGCTTCAATATCAACCGTAGATTTAATCAACGGTGTAAAATTAATTATATAAAGTGACCATTTACAACCATTAGATTTAGATTTGATCAAGGGTGGAGATTTGGTCTTAAAAAGTGACAAAGACCATTTATGACCATTGGATGAAGAATTAATCAAGGGTGAAGATTTGGTCTTAAAAAATAGCAAAGACTAATTATGACCCTTGGATTAAAAGTAAGAAGAAGCAATCTTGACCCTTTATTTTGGAGACACATCTAATGGTTAGAATTTAAAGGAGAATGATCCAATGGCTTAGATTTAGTCTTCTAAAAATCAAAAGTCTACCTAAATCCTAACCATTGAATTAATCAATGGCTAGAAATGCTTCAAATAATGGCCTAATTAACAAGCCAAGTAAACTAAATTAAATGTTAAATTGTTATAATCTAATTCTTAATTAGATATCCTAATTTTAATTAGAGATTATAATATATGAAATAATATGTCTAATTAATTAGTTATGAAATTAGAAAATTAGTTAAGATTGATTAGGAAACTTAATCTAATGAATTAACTAATCAATTAGCAAGTAATTATGACAACTTTGGAGTGCATGATGAAGGGGGACGATTTTGGAGTGTTAGGAAGGAGGGACATGTTTAGACATGCTTGTATAGCCTTTTTAGGCCAAAGAAAAGATAACAAAGTGGAAGACTTCAAGATCATGTGATAACCTTCAATTATGCCAAATGAATTCATATCTCTCCATTCTTTCACTCCCACGGCAGCAGCACCTTTGGTTACACTCTCCATATTCATTTTTCTATTTCACCAAAAAGCCTTCATCAAATTCTCTCAAAGTTCCAAGAACACAAAACAACCATTTTTCTTCCTTTTCTCACCTTATGATTCGGCCAAGCAACCCACAAGCACCATTACTCACCTATAATTTTCACTCACATCATTTCCTAAACCTAAACACCATTCTAAGAACATCTCTAGTTATGAGTTTTTCCAAAATCATTCATCTTGAGCTTCAAATCCAAGCTTCAAGTTTCTATCAAAAATCAAAAATTCCATCTTTGTGCTTCAAGAGAAACCATTCGGTCAAGACACTCAAAACCACCATCCAATCTCTTTTAATTTCATCCAATCATAGATCTTGAATCTACATGATATTCTAAGCAACTTTCATGTTGGAGACTTTCTCTAAATCATTCATCTTCATGGACTTTCTTCAAGAACAAAGTTATGGGATTTTTGAGCCCTTGGTGTTGAAGGACTTGGAAAGAGAAGCAAAATCAAGAAGCTTTGAGGATCTTCAAGAGGTAAGAGGGAGATCCATCTCACCAACCAATTATGGTGGTGGGAGATGGTCTTATATTTGATGGATTGTGAATTCATGTGAGAATTTCAATCCATGGTCATGTAATAATTAATTGTGTGTTTATTAGCTTTGCTTTATTTTCTTGTGCCTTGATTATTTTGTCTATGCTTAATATGCTTTGTATGATTTTATGGCTTTGATAGTATACTTATAATATGCATGATGAATATATGGCATGTTTGTGATATTTATGATGAAATATATATATGTATGTCATGATGTGTGGATGGAAAGAAAATTGATCTTGGTTCCAATGGCCAAGGAAGAGCTACGGTTTTGATGCCCTTGATGAGGGTCAATGTTGAAATTTTTCAAGAACAAGGAAATTAAATTTTGATCCCTAGAACAATGAGAATTTCGGCCAAGACACCTCAAAATAGGTGTTTACAAATTAATATGTTTATGGAATAATAAAATTGGATTGATTTGAGGAGTATGGAAAATGAACTAAAGGTTTTTTTTTTTTAAAGAAAACATGAACACAAATTTTAGAATGAAATTTTATTGATTTATTTTGTGTAGAAACAAGAATGGAATTTATTTAAGTCAGAAGAAAAATATTTCATGGTTCCAATGACCATCTATAAGGTTTTGATAATTTAGAAAAATGTTTTGATGCTATGAAATACAAGAATTTTCAAATAAGGATTTTTGAAAAAGGAATTAAGTGTTATAAATTAAGTGAAGTGGAATTTTCATAAATAAAAGAAAAAGAAGATTGAAAGTATTGAACTTCAAATTAATTTAAAAAGAATCAATTTTTAGAAGTGATTTAGAAATATAAAAGAAAATGTTTGTAACTTAAATTTACTCATGAAGAATTTATTTGGGTTTTGAAAAATGTTAGGAAATTTAAAGTTAAGAAACAATAATTAAAACAACTCAATATGATTTTGTAGGACTAGATCAATAAAAAGTGATTTTGAGAAAATATATATTAAGGAAAAGATTTTTGACTAAGAATGAAAAAGGATTTGCAAAGAAAGTGAAAATGAATTTGAACAAATGGGTTTGTTATATGACCAATCGGTACTTTGGTTTTGAAAATAAAACTTTAATGGTTTTGTTTGTGTAAAACCATATCAATTTAAAAGGAAAAATATTTTGATAATTTCTCAAATAGTAATGCCTAGATTTTGATGAAACAAAGTAATTTTTCAAGTGAAAATATAATTGATTTAATACAAAAAATTTGAAAAGGGAATCAGAGTATTTTACTCACTTGAAAAATTAAGTTTTGTAAACGAAAATGTTTTCAAACTTCAATTTATTTTGAAGTAGGTTAATTTGGAAATGATTTGGGAAAAAATGGAGAATATAATGGTATTTTGAGAATTTATTCAAGTATAACTTATTTTCAAGTTTTGAAGTATGTTTGGAAATTTTAAGATTTGAAACATTGATTTATATCAATAGAAAAGTAATTTTGTGGATTATATTTGAAAAAGAATTTCTTGAGTAAAGAAACGCGGAAAAAGATTTTCTTGAGTAAGAAAATGTGAAAAATGAAGTACAAAGTCATAATATTTTGAGAAAGGATGAAATGAAATTTTTGAAGGTTAAGAAATATTTTTCGTGATAGAATTGTGGTGAAAAATGATTTACATTATCTTAAAAACGATTTAGAATATAGTAAAATATTCCTATGCAATTTAAAATATGTTAAAATATTTCTATGTGATTTGAATTACGTTTAAATATTTTATGTGAGTTTAAATATTTGACGTACTGTTAAAAAATCACTATGTGATTTAAAAGTAATAGAATATTTTTACGATATTGTGAAAATATAATGTAAACGTTTAATTTTGAAAACGTAATGAAGTGTTACGATATTTTGAAAACGTAACAGAAACATTTTGAAATTGTGAAAACATAATGAAAATGTTGCGCAATCTTGTAAAAATACGGCGAAAGTGTTTTATAATTATGAAAACATGATAACATGATTTTGTGTTAAAAATACAGTATAATTACTGTTTAACCAGTGTATGGACACTGTATAAGAGAGTGATGTGTTTTGCCTATGATTGGTATTTGGTGCATTTTATATGCATTGGAAAGATATGCCCGTATTTGGATTTGGTGCATTAAACATGCATTAAAAAGATTTGACCCGTTGGGGTTGGACTTGCACTGATATACTCATGCATTGTACAAATGAAATTGAAAAAATTTGCCCCGTTGGGGTTGGACTTGCACTGATAAATTCGTGCATTGTATAAAAGATAGCTAATAGCTATTATGGCCCTTGTGGTTGAAGAGAGAATGAGAATTGATAGTGAGGTCTATGATGGATCTTGGGGCGCGAGGCGCGGCGGTCGACTAGTGGACAACTGGCGAGTACCCCTGTGCCACTTGGCGATGATCCGTTGCAACGCATTGACGATACCCGACAAGAACACGATTCTTTTCTACAACTGGGAGATTGTCTTCGGGTTAAGGCTGACAATTAACCAGAGCATTCTTCTCGACATTGTGAAAACCTCCATGGAGTCGTTTTTGATAAACTGAGTCTTTATACATATGCATAAATCTGAGCATTTATATCTGTATGATATATTAATTGAGGAATGTTGGTTATGACAATTGTTTTGAATACTTGGATGATGATGATGATGATAATGTTGTTTGTTTATGATAATTGAATTGATAAAATAATTGAATGATGATAGTTGATTAATGTTGATGACATAATCATAATTGTGGTATGATCTATCTGTTTGATATTACTGTTTGTGTTATCTCTATGCTGCCATGTTGGTATTGGTGTAGGTGATCTCACCTCTTTGTTATGCTGTTTTGATGTGTCTGTACTGTTAAAATCAAATAATAGAAAGATCGAGTTGTCTTAGACATAACGGGCGATGGATACTCTGAGATTGGTGACAACAATAAGGAGTGGACATTCAAGACTCGAAGGTGTGCAGTGTTGACAAAGAAACAGATGTCTGATGCATCAAGATGGATGAGAAAAAGGAATAAGTATGTTAGAGTTTCTTGTTAGTGTTGTACCGTGCTATTAAGTAGGACCCATCATGGGGATTGCTACTGTCAAAAAGAAAAAAAAAGTCTGTTAATTTTATATTTCTCTTTAAATTGTGATATTAATTGGTGTCAATATTGCATAATGAATAGTTGAAATATGATTTTCAATATTACCTAATATTTTTTAAAAAAAAAGAAATTTTGAAACACATCTTTTATAACTCAAACTTTGTGCAAACTTATTTTCAGATTATGAGTCGGAAGTCAGAAATGTGATGCCCTAGTTAGGTTGTTACATTAGTTAGTATCAGAGCTAGGGTGTTACAGAAGGCATCGACTACTTTGACACTTTCTCTCCCGTTGCAAAGCTCACAACTATTCAAGTTCTCCTTTCTTTGGCAGCTATTAAAGGTTGGCATCTTGAACAATTAGATGTCAACAATGCTTTTTTACATGGTGATCTACATGAGGAAGTTTACATGTCTCTTCCTCCTGGTTATTCTACCATTAGTTCCTCAAAAGTGTGCAAACTACACAAGTCTTTATATGGCCTCAAACAGGCTAGCAGGTAGTGGTATTCCAAACTGTCATCTGCATTGATTTCCTTGGGTTATACTCAATCACAGGCTGATCATTCACTCTTTGTCAAGGCTGCTGACAATCACTTTACTGCATTATTGGTTTATGTTGATGATATTGTCTTGGCAGGAAATTCTCTTCATGAAATTCAATCGGTTAAACTGTTTCTGGATCAGCAATTTCAAATCAAAGATCTTGGCCAACTCAGGTTTTTCTTAGGCCTTGAGATTGCAAGATCCAAATCAGGAATTCTGTTGAATCAAAGGAAATACACCCTTGACCTTTTGGAAGACACTGGTTTTCTTGCTGCTAAACCCTCTACCACTCCCTTCAATCCAACTACAAAATTGTCAGTAGACCAAGGCACTCCTTTACCTGATGCATCCTCCTACAGAAGGCTCATTGGCAGACTGCTATATCTCACAACAACCAGACCTGACATCTCTTATGCTATTCAGCATGTCAGTCAGTTTGTTTCTAAGCCATTAACTCCGCATTTTCAGGCTGCTACTCGTACACTCAAGTACCTCAAAGCTTCTCTAGCTAAAGGGTTATTTTTCCCCGCATCTAGCTCACTAAAATTACATGGCTTTGCTGATTCAGATTGGGGTTACTGCCCTGATACAAGGAAATCAATCACTGGCTATTGTGTACTCCTCGGATCTTGCTTAATTTCTTGGAAATCTAAGAAACAAAACACTATTTCTAGATCCTCCACTGAGGCAGAATATAGAGGCTTAGCATCCTTGACCTGTGAGCTCCAATGGCTCTAATATTTGTTCAAAGATCTTCATATCAATTTCTCTCAGCCTGCTTCAGTATATTGTGACAATAAATCTGCCATTTATCTTGCCCATAATCCTACTTTTCATGAGAGAAGCAAACATATAGAGCTGGACTATCACGTTATCCGAGAGAAGATTCAATCCAAGCTCATTCATCTACTGCTGTGCCCAGCACTTCTCAACTGGCTGACATCTTCAACAAGCATCTTCCTTCTACTTCCTTTAATTTCATTTTGTCCAAGTTAGGCCTATGTGCTATCCATAGTCCAACTTGAGGGGAGATATTAACTATTAATAACTACTGATAATAGTCAGTTAGTTACAGGAAGTTAGTTGGTTATGTATCCAGCTGTAAGTTAGTTAGGATAACTTGTCTATATAAAGGCATGATGCCTCTTCATTATTTTTATCCGATTTATTCATAATCAATATACTGAGAATGTATTCTCAATTCTCTCTCGAGTCTCACATCAACACATGTAGTACTTAATGAATTCAGTCCGTTCAGATTAATATCGAAATGTGTCAGTACAAAAGACTCTATATTGCATTGTTTTTGCATGACTCAATTAAGGCATTTATTTAAATATGGATTGCCAAGATAAGGAATTGGTTAATGCAAGTAATCAATGAAAAATTATTTGATTCACCTTTGTGGTCAGCTATCAAACTAAAACTTAATATTTTCTTGTTCAATTCCCACCCATCGTCAATGTAGTGAACAGCTACACACATATAATTCAAGTTTTGGATTGAAGTCCAAGTATCAGTGTTAAATGAAACCATTTGATGATTTCCATACAATATACACTTCAACCTATCTTTCTCCATTTGAAACAATTGCATGCAATCTTTAGCAAGAGTGACACGAGAAGGAATTTTAAATCTCGGTTGAGCCTTACTCATCAAATCTCTAAATCCTTAGTTTTCAACAAATTTAAAAGGAAGCTCATCAACAATTATCATCCTATCAAGTGCATATTGGGTTACCTCTTAATTAAATTCAACAAGTTTCATACTAACACTATCAGGATCATCCTCACATTGCTTTCCAATACTAATTATTTTTTGCCTTTTATCAAATACCCTATGTGAATTTTTCACACAAATCTTCAAATGTTTTAGCATGTTTGAGGTCCCGTGACTAGTACTATTGCATGCATATTGTTTATTACAATAGTTACAAGTAGCCTTATCATTTACTTTCTTGAAATGAGCCCAAGCATTAGAAGGGGGTCTACTAGGTTTCCTTTTCAATGTCTCTTGTTGTGATGGGGGGCATCTTGTCTATGTGATGACGTTTCTTGTCCTTGTGTTGGAGCTTGTGTTGGAACCTCTCTTAGTTGCATATCACTAGTTAGTGTTGGAGTGGTAGCACTCCCAACTTGAGTTCCACTACCACCAGTGCTTGGAGTCCCACTAGTTCCAAATGGATCACTTGTCATTTGTTGGTGTCAAGTAACCAACAAAAAAGACAAAAATATAACTATTAGTTAAATATATTCCTTAATAAGCACCTGTTTATATAAGCCATGTGTGGGCATGGAGAATGGAGAATGTGAATCAAATCAATCAATGATAAAGCATGGAGAATGACTTTATAAATTTCAAATCAATCAATGATAAAAGAATATGAGTATTACTATGTTAATTAAGATAGGAAAGACACATCAAGAGCATGGAGAATGACTTTGTTTATGTTTTCCTAGTAACCTTAGACTTCTGTATTGCTGCATGTGTGTAACACCCACCGTAGGGTATCACATTTATATTACTTATTTACCAATTTACCCCTTTATTATAAAATCATGTTTTGTAATATAAATACAAGTTGTAAAATTTCTTAATAACAATAAGATAAACTTAGTGGAAAATAAAACACTACAATATTATCACAAATAATTTACATCATATACACAATCTTAGTACTGTCATACTTAAATATATACAGATCAGGTTTCTAAAACATTTAAGCATTACTTAAAACTAACATACTGCCCAAGTACTACTAAATAGCATAACCCTCAGACGAGTCCTCCTCAGATTCCTCAACAGGTAGGAATCCCTATTGACGCGAAGTCCTACAGACAGATGTCCCCGCAGACGACACGATGCTAATCGCACTAGGAGTACGGTAGTAAGCTCCCCAGTACTGCCTAATAGACAATGGAAACTCTAAGTGTACATTAATATTTACACTAAAGTAAGGGTGTCCATGATAAAGTCTACTTAAAACAACATTTAAGTCTCCTATGTAGTAAATACGCTCTCTTTCCAAATTAATATGTCAAGCTTCTGATCCTCCGCGAAACGTCAATCTCATATATCCTAAGAAACTGGGCATCTCCATTTTTCTTAGAACTCAGCGTCCTCTACAGGAATCTGTTCCTCCTTACCTTCTTGCTCAAGTCCTTGCTCAACGTCTTTAAAATTATAAATACAATACAAATAGGCATACAAAGGGGTGAGATCACTTACGCCAATACTAGTATGGTAGCAATAGAGATAAACACATACAATAAATCATACCATCAACATTATTTATTATCGCATCAAATTTAATAAACAATAATTACTATCATGCTCTCAATATTTCCAAATATTCAAGAATTCAAATATCTCATCAGTATCAGTATTCAATAATTATGCATATGCACATAGACTCAATTTCCTACTCCATGGAGCTAAAACTCAGGTCAGAGAGAATGATTGAAAAGATTTGTCTATACCAACATGCCTCAGATCACGTGCTCAAATTTACACATCTAGCATATACACGACAATCTTTATCAGATCTTGACTAAGAATAGTGTCTCGGTCAGGATTATTGGTGTGTTGCATCGGTCAAACCTATGGTATAGAAGAGCTACCAACTGCCCATTGTAGCCAACCCGCACCCCAATGCCCCCAAAGTCAACAAGTGACTTACACTACGCATATCGCACCCACTCAAGAGGTGTATTCTCTCCTAGGCAATTAGCCTCATACAGTCCATCAGACATTTCCAATGCATGTACAAATGCACTATTCTCTGTTCAATTTCATTATTTCTTAATCAGATTTCACACATTGATTCGACAGTATCTTTATTGTATTTTCATCGTGAAATCATATTTTTGCGTTTTCTCAATCGTGCAACATTTTTGTTGCATTTTCAAATCGCGTATTGATTTTTCAACGTTTTCTCAATCGCGTAAAATATTTCTAACATATTTTAAATCAAAATATGATTTTTCTCATTTAATACCAAAAATTGACTTTATTTTTTATATTTGTATTAATCCTCTATAACATAATATTTATGTTATAGTCCTCTCTTAGAAAATATTTAAAATATAACCCTCATTTATAAAATATTCGTAGTATAGCCCCTCTTTAAATAATAATTATAATATAGTCCTTTTAAAATAATAATTACAATTTAGCCCCTCTAAAAGTAAAAATTACAATATAACCCCCTCTAAAAATCAGTATTTCTACTGTTTCTCAGAAAATGGTAATTCTTTCCTTTGCTTAAAATATTATAGCTCAAATTTTCTCAACGCGCTTCCAAACCCATAGGGTGAACTATAGGTTAGAAAACTTCAAGTATTGACATCTATTTCATAACCTAAGTATTTAATTACATCATTTTGTTTTTCAAAAGTATTTTGCTTGCTATTAGATCCAAACTCCTTCAAAGTGCTTTCTTTCTCAATTAAACCTTTAAATCTACACTTCATAAAATAGTTTAGTTCTACATTATGAAAAATGGCATGTTGGCCAAATTTTCATTCTTGCTTCAAAACTCATTGTAATTCATTTTTCTAACACTTTAAATCCTTGTAAAACACCTTAATTCATTTTAGTGTCATGGAACCTTTAATCCTCCATTTAAAATCATCATTTTAGGACTCTTGGTCCTCTTGAACCTAGTGAGGTCGTGTGCCTCTAAGCTCTTTGGAGCTCTCATAAGATCTTTCCATCATGTTGTTCACATCCTAATTAACACATAGATTCTTATGCTTTCAAAATTATACATACAAGCATTTTATCAAAACTATAATCATACTATCACACATGCAATCACAAACATAAAATCATAAACAACACAATCACAATCAAAGAAGTATCAAACAACAAGTGAATAAACCCTTATGGGTTTTTCACCATACACAATCATCTCCTCACCACCAACACTTGGTTGGTGAGGTTAAATCTCCCTCTTACCTCTTGAAGACAAGATCTTCAAACTCCCTCCTTCTCTTGATTTTGTGTGAACCCAAATAAAATCTCTAAAAATTCTTAAACAATTACCAAAGTCATTCTCAAGGCTTAATAATAAAGAACCATGGAACAATCATGGTATAGAAAATCAAAAACTCAATTTAAATCCATAAAATCAAAAGTTTACCATTAGGGAAGTAAACCAAAGCTTGAATTTTGAAGCACTAGGAGTAGGATTTTGACAAAACCTTCTAAATGAAAAGTGTTTAGAATAGAGTTTAGGTTTAGGAAATGTAGAAAAGTAAAATTATAGAAGATTGGAGCTAGGGTTGGGGTGGTGTGGCCGAATCCTCCAAGAGAAAAAGAAAGAAAGGAAAGTTCTTGTTGTTCTTGAGAGATTTGAGAGAAAAGATGAATGCTTTACTTTAGGTGAGAGAAAATGAAATTTGAGAGCGAATGTGAGAGAGGTGCAGCCGTGAGATAGTGTAGGAAATTAGGAGATAAACTTGATAGTAAAATATCACCCTTTGTGTTCACATGCAAATGCACATGGCCTGGTCATCATTTGGTCATCAAAATGTCATATAGATGAACCTAGAACATTATAAAACATGGTAGAAATGGCCCTCTTGGCCGTGGAACTCTAGGGGAATTAGGGATTAGGTTTGACTTCAATTAAAGCTGAATTACTTGCTAATTAGATGGTAAGTTAATTAGGTTAGGTTACTTAGTTACAATTTAGACTATTTAAAGTAAATTAATTATCCTAGTTAATTAACAATTAGTCCAACCACTTTTATTGACCATTTTCTATTAGTCTAGAGAAAGTCTAACCACTTTTATTGACCCAATCCTACTAATCCATTTTAAATTAGGTTATAGAAAATATTCGAAATCCATTTCTGTTAAATAAATTATACCGGGTCAAATAAGTTATAGCAGAAGCTGCTATAAATAAAATAGTAGATATTTTCTGTGAAATATTTTTATTTCACAGATAAATTCTAAAAATTAAAAGATTCTTTTTTGTGTCGCTCAGATTCAGGTTTAATAAGATCCCCCGTCTCCGAATAAATCAAATAAGATTTTCCCCGACCCAAAAATTATTATTTCCCTGACCCGGAAGAAATCACACAAAACAACCAAAAACAGTCTCAGAACAGTCAAATTAATTTTATAACACACAGAAAATATAAAACAGTAAAATTCTGTTATTACTGTTAACACAGTCAAAATTTGGGGTGTTACAACTCTCCCCCTCTAAAAAAAAGTTTCGTCCTCGAAACTTGATCTCACATTCTCAAAATAAAAATGGATATTGCTCTTTTATCTTATCTTCCAACTCCCATGTAACTTCACTGCTTACATCGTTCCAAACTATTTTAACTAATGCAATATCTTTACCTCGAAGTTGCTTTGTCCTTCGATCTTCAATCTTGACTGGAAATATTTCATAGGTTAAGTTTTCCTTTAGTTGTACAGTGTCTGGTTCGATGACATGACTAGGATCAGAAATATATTTCTGTAGTTGTGATATGTGAAGATTTGATAAAAAAAAAAAGGTGGTAATGCAATCTGATAAGCTACCGGACCTACCCGATGGAGTATCTAATACGGCCCGATAAACTTCGGAGTGAGCTTCCTTGACTTGATTACTCATCCAACTCCAGTCATAGGTGTCACACGTAGAAACACATGGTCACCTTCTTCAAACTCAAGCGGTCTTCGTCTTTTATCAGCATAACTCTTTTGTTGAGTCTGAGTTGTCTTCATCATATCTTGAATCATCTTCATTTTCTCAGTTGTCTGCTGTACAAATTCTGGTCCTACTACAGCACTTTCGCCATCATGGTACCAAAATAACGGTGTCCTGCATCGTCTCCCATACAATGCCTCATAAGGTGTCATCCCTATGCTCGAATGAAAACTATTGTTGTACGTAAACTCTATCAATGGCAAAAACTCATCCCAACAACCAGTTTACTCTAGAACACAAGCTCTCAATAAATCCTCGAATGACTGAATCATCCTTTCTGATTGACCATCTGTTTGTGGATGGTAAGCAGAACTTAAACGTAACTTTGTTCCCATCGCTTCTTGCAAACTATTCCAAAACCTCGATGTAAATCGCGGATCTCGATCAGAAATAATACTGTATGGAACACCATGAAGTCTAACAATCTCATTGATGTACACTTGGGCCAACTTTTCCATTGAGTACTTAATATTAATCGATAAAAAGTGCACCGACTTTGTAAGCCAATCAATAATTACCCAGATAGAACCGTGACATTTCCTAGTTTTTGGTAGTCCAATTACGAAATCCATTGCTATGTCATCCTATTTCCATTCAGGAATAGGCACAGGTTGCAACATTCCCGATGGTCTTTGATGTTCCACCTTAGCCTTCTGACAAACTAAACAGGATGATACATATTCAGCGACATCCTTCTTCATTCCCTGCCACCAATATAGCTGTTTCAAATCTTGATACATCTTTGTGGCTCTTGGATGCATACTCAACTTACTTCTATGAGCTTCATTCAAAATCAATTTCCTAAGTTCCGGATCGTTTGGTACATAAACTCTTCCTTTAAACTTCAGAATTCCATCAGCACCTTCACTAAATTCCAATTCTGCCCCTTGACTTCTTGCTTCCTTTTCTTCTTGTAAATACTGGTCACTGTTTTGTCCTACTCATATTCGCTCCATTAAATTATTTGAAATAGTGATCATGTTCAAACACATCTTCCCCAGTGTCAACTTCACAGATAATCGCATATCCCGAAATTCTTCTATCAGTTCCTTCTCCTTAATCATCATAACAGAAGCACTAAGCATTTTTCTACTTAAAGCATCCACTACAACATTCGCCTTTCCGGGATGATACTGCAACTGAAAGTCATAGTCCTTCAGAAATTCTAGCCAACGCCTTTGTCTCATGTTCAACTCTTTTTGGTCAAACAGGTACTTCAAACTTTTATGATCACTAAAGACAATGAACGTTGCTCCATAGAGAAAATGTCTCCATACTTTCAATGCAAACACTACAACTGCCAACTCCAGATCATGAGCCGGATAATTTCTCTCATGCACTTTCAACTGCCTCGATGCATACGCTACAACCTTACGGTTCTGCATAAGTACACAACCCAATCCTTGGAACGAAGCATCATAATATACCTCGAAAGATTCATTCGGATCAGGTAGAATCAAAACCGATGAAGTAGTAAGTCATCTTTTCAACTCCTGAAAACTTTATTCACATGCATCAGTCCATACAAACGGTTGATTTTTTCGTGTAAGTTGGGTAAGAGGTCCTGCTATCTTCGAAAATCCCTCAATAAATCGTCGATAGTAATCGGCTAATCCGATAAAACTACGGATCTCTTATACAGTCTTCGGTCTTTCCCATTCAGCAACTGTCTCCACTTTTGAAGCATCAACTTCAATTCCATCCTTCGATATAATGTGTCCCAAAAATTAAACTTCGCTTAACCAAAATTCATATTTGGACAACTTGGCATATAACTTATTCATCTTCAGAATCTGGAGAACCACTCTGAGATGCTCAGCATGTTCCTCCTGACTTCGAGAATAAATCAAAATGTCATCAATAAAGACAACAATAAACTTATCTAAGTATGAACGAAAAATCTGATTCATAAAGTCCATGAATATCGCAGGTGCATTAGTCACACCAAATGGCATCACTTGATATTCATAATGCACATAACGCATCCGAAACGCAGTTTTGGGAATATCCTCCGCTTTCACACGTATCTGGTGATAATCAGAACGTAAGTCAATCTTGGAAAATATTACGGCTCCTCTTGTAATTGGTCCATCAAATCATTGATTCTTGGAAGCGGATATTTATTGTTTATCGTAATCTTGTTCAATTGTCGGTAGTCTACACATAGACGAGAAGTCTCATCCTTCTTCTTTACCAACAATACTGGAGCTCCCCATGGTGATACACTTAGTCTCACAAATTGCTTCTTCAATAAATCCTCCAGCTGTTTCTTAAGCTCTGCCAACTCTACTGGTGACATCCTGTAAGGCGCCATAGATATAGGTCCAGCTCCAGGTACTAAATCAATAGAAAACTCAATTTCTCTTTCCGGTAGTAGTCTAGGTATATCTTCAGGAAATACCTTAGAAAATTCATTAACTACAAAAATATCCTTCAAGACATCTTCACACTGAACCTCCAAAGAAGATATCAGCAAGTACCCTTGATCTCCTTCCTTCAAACAAGCTTCTACTTGAGTAGCCGTTAGGAATCTAGAATCCTTAACCTTAGGAAAGACTAATGTCTTACTGGAACAGTCTATCAGGATATGGTTAGAAGACAACCAATCCATTCCTAAGATTACATTAATCTTGGAAAGAGGCAAACAGATCAAATCCACATAAAAGATTTTATCCCTAACACATACAAGGCAATTCAAACATACTTTTGTAGTTATTACAGGCTTATCAGTAGGAGTAGCAACACTCAAATCATAAGGCAATGTGGTCACAGTCAATCCCAAACGCTCCACATAATCACATGCAATGAAAGAATGTGTTACTCCCGAATCATATAACACTGTTAAAGAATTACCTTCGATGGCATACTCCTCTATAATCAAGTCCTCAGATTTCGCAGCTTCTTCCCCCCTCATAGTATACACACGACCATCCGCCTGTGGCCTTGCCCTACGAACACTTCCCACTGATGGTTCCGTCTTCAATTGATCACATTCTCTGGAAAAATGTCCAGGCTTCCCACATTTATAACAGATCACCCCTTTATGTTGACAATCTTTGGTGAGATGATTCTTCCCACACTTAAAACATTTAAGTATAGAAGTTCTAGTTTGACTCGCCTTGCTGCCACTAGAACTTCCTCCAAAAGATTGTTCCCGATTCTGACCTCCTACTAGTCTGGTATACAATTTCTACTGATAACAGTTGCCACTGCTACCCTTTCCCCTTTGGAACCGTGCAGGTCCAAAGTTCCTGTTCCTGGCCTCACGTTGGTTATCAATCTCTTCAACCTTACGACACTTGTCCAACAATGCTGGAAACTGGTCGATATCCACAGTTGCTAAAGCTCGCTTAATATCAAGCCTCAACCCCTTTTCAAACTTTCTGCACTTCCATTCCTCATCTGGGTGCATCTGGAAGTACCTCGAAAACTTAGACAAGCTTTCGAATTTTGCAGCATATTCACTTATAAACATCGCTCCTTGCCTCAAACTAAGGAATTTCATCTCCTTAGCATGATGAACACTGGCTGGAAAATACTTTCCCAAAAATTTCTGCTTAAAGAGCTACCATGTCACAACTCTCCCCTCAACTTGAATCAACCTTTAGGCTCCTGCCCACCAAGCTTCTCCATCTCCTACTAACACAAATGTAGCAAAAGTAAGCTTTCGCTCCTCAGTACAACCCATACCTTCAAATATCTTTTCTAATTCTTTGATCCACAGATCAGCTTTCTCTGAGTCAAACTCTCCATGAAACTTTGGTGGATTGTTCCTACGAAATTTTGAAAAACTGTGAGCATCTTCAGTTGCCCTTTGGTTTTGCTGCACGATAACTTCAGCCATCCTTTGCATTGTTGCTACAGCTATAGCCAAGTTTTGGTTATCGTCGCCAACATCTCCAAATCCTGCTCTCGTATTCGCGCGTCCTCTTTCTCGTCCAGCCATTACGTTTTCCCTAATCAAGCTGAACAACATAAGGAAGAGTTAAAGTCAATCTTCAAACAATATTGCTTTCTTTCAAAAAACAAACACAGAGAATCACACAACTTAAACAAGACAGACCTAACCACAAACCCAAAAAGACTCAAACTTAGGCTCTGATACCAACTAATGTAACACCCACCGTAGGGTATCACATTTATGTTACTTATTTACCAATTTACCCATTTATTATAAAATCGTGTTTTGTAATGTAAATACGAGTTGTAAAATTTCTTAATAACAATAAGATAAACTTAGCGAAAAATAAAACACTACAACATCATCATAAATAATTTACATCATATACACAATCTTAGTACTGTCATACTTAAATATATACAGACTAGGTTTCTTAAACATTTAAGCATTACTTAAAACTAACATACTGCCCAGGTACTACTAAATAGCAGAACCCTCAGACGGGTCCTCCTCATATTCCTCAGCAGGTAGGAATCCGTACTGACGCGAAGTCCTATGGACAGGTGTCTGTGCAGATGACACGATGCTAATCATACTAGGAGTACGGTAGTAACCTCTCTAGTACTGCCTAATAGACAATGGAAACTCTAAGTGTATATTAATATTTACACTAAAGTAAGGGTGTCCATGATAAAGTCTACTTAAAACAACATTTAAGTCTCTTATGTAGTAAATACGCCTCTTTCCAGATCAATGTGCCAAGCTTCTGATCCTCCGCGAAACGTCAATCTCATATATCCTAAGAAACTGGGCATTTCCATTTTTCTCAGAACTCAGCTTCCTCTGCAGGAATCTGTTCCTCCTCAGCTTCTTGCTCAAGTCCTTACTCAACGTCTTTAAAATTATAAATACAACACAAATAGGCATACAAATAAGTGAGATCACCTACGCCAATATCAGTATGGTAGCAATAGAGATAAACACATACAATAAATCATACCATCAACATTATTTATTATCGCATCAAATTTAATAAACAATAATTACTATCATGCTCTCAATATTTCCAAATATTCAAGAATTCAAATATCTCATCAGTATCAGTATTCAATAATTATGCATATGCACATAGACTCAATGTCCTACTCCATGAAGTTAAAACTCGGGTCGGAGAGAGTGATTGAAAACATCTGTCTGTACCAACATGTCTCAGACCACGTGCTCAAATTTGCACATCTAACATATACACGACAGTCTTTATCAGATCTTGACTAAGAATAGTGTCTCGGTCAGGATCATCGGTATGTTGCATCGGTCAAACCAACGGTACAGAAGAGCTACCAACTGCCCATTATAGGCAACCCGCACCCCAATGCCCCCAAAGTCAACAAGTGACTTACACTACGCATATCGCACCCACTCAAGAGGTGTATTCTCTCCTAAGCAATTAGCCTCATATAGTCCATCAAACCTTTCCAATGCATGTACAAATACACCATTCTCAGTTCAATTTCATTATTTCATAATCAGATTTCACACATTGATTCGACAATATCTTTACTGTATTTTCATCGTGAAATCATATTTTTACGTTTTCTCAATCGCGCAACATTTCTGTCGCATTTTCAAATCGCGTATTGATTTTCAACGTTTTCTCAATCGCGTAAAATATTTCTAACATATTTTAAATCAAAATATGATTTTTCTCATTTAATACCAAAAATTGACTTTATTTTTTATATTTACATATTAGTCCCTCTATAACATAATATTTACATTATAGTCCCTCTCTTAGAAAATATTTATAATATAACCCCTCATTTATAAAATATTTACAGTATAGCCCCTCTTTAAATAATAATTACAATATAGTCCTTTTTAAAGTAATAATTACAATTTAGCCCCTCTAAAAGTAAAAATTGCAATATAATCCCTCTAAAAATTAATATTTCTACTGTTTCCCAGAAAATGGTAATTCTTTCCTTTGCTTAAAATATTACAGCTCAAATTTTTCCAATGCGCTTCCAAACCCATAGGGTGAGCTATATGTTAGAAAACTTCAAGTATTGACATCTATTTCATAACCTAAGTATTTAATTACATCATTTTGTTTTTCAAAAGTATTTTGCTTGCTACTAGATCCAAACTCCTTCAAAATGCTTTCTTTCTCAATTAAACCTTTAAATCTACACTTGATAAAATAGTTTAGTTCTACATTATGAAAAATGACATGTTGGCCAAATTTTCATTCTTGCTTCAAAACTAATTGTAATTCATTTTTCTAACACTTTAAATCATTGTAAAACACATTAATTCATTTTAGTGCCACGGAACCTTTAATCCTCTATTTAAAATCATCATTTTAGGACTCTTGGTCCTCTTGAACCTAGTGAGGCCGTGTACCTCTAAGCTCTTTGGAGCTCTCATATGATCTTTCCATCATGTTGTTCACATCCTAATTAATACATACATTCTCATGCTTTCAAAATTATACATACAAGCATTTTATCAAAATTATAATCATACTATCACACATGCAATCACAAACATAAAATCATAAACTACACAATCACAATAAAAGAAGCATCAAACAACAAGTGAATAAACCCTTATGGGTTTTTCACCATACACAATCATCTCCTCACCACCAACACTTGGTTGGTGAGGTTAAATCTCCCTCTTACCTCTTGAAGACAAGATCTTCAAACTCCCTCCTTCTCTTGATTTCGTGTGATCCCAAATAAAATCCCTAAGAATTCTTAAACAATTACTAAAGTCATTCTCAAGGCTTAATAATAAAGAACCATGGAACAATCATGGAATAGAAAATCAAAAACTCAATTTAAATCCATAAAATCAAAAGTTTGCCATTACGGAAGTAAACCAAAGCTTGGATTTTGAAGCACTAGGAGTAGGATTTTAACAAAACCTTCTAAATGAAAAGTGTTTAGAATATGGTTTAGGTTTAGGAAATGTAGAGAAGTAAAATTATAGAAGATTGGAGCTAGGGTTTGGGTGGTGTGGCCGAATCCTCCAAGAGAAAAAGAAGGAAAGGAAAGTTCTTGGTGTTCTTGAGAGATTTGAGAGAAAAGATGAATGCTTTACTTCAGGTGAGAGAAAATGAAATTTGAGAGTGAATGTGAGAGAGGTGCAACCGTGAGGTAGTGTAGGAAATTAGGAGATAAACTTGATAGTAAAATATCACCATTTGTGTTCACATGCAAATGCACATGGCTTGGTCATCATTTGGTCATCAAAGTGTCATATAGATGAACCTAGAACATTATAAAACATGGTAGAAATGGCCCTCTTGGCCGTGGAACTCTAGGGGAATTAGGGACTAGGTTTGACTTCAATTAAAGCTTAATTACTTGCTAATTAGATGACAAGTTAATTAGGTTAGGTTACTTAGTTACAATTTAGACTATTTAAAGTAACTTAATTAATTATCCTAGTTAATTAACAATTAGTCCAACTACTTTTATTGACCATTTTCTATTGGTCTATAGAAAGTCTAACCACTTTTATTGACCCAATCCTATTGATTCATTTTAAATTAGGTTATAGAAAATATTTTAAATCCATTTCTGTTAAATAAATTATACTGGGTCAAATAAGTTATAGCAGAAGCTGCTATAAATAAAACAGCAAATATTTTTTGTGAAATATTTTTATTTCACAGATAAATTCTAAAAATTAAAAGATTCTTTTCTATGTCTCTCAGATTCGAGTTTAGTAAGATCTCCCGTCTCCGAATAAATCAAATAAGATTTTCCTCGGCCCGAAAATTATTATTTCCCTGACCCGGAGGAAATCACACAAAACAACCAAAAATAGTCTCGAAACAGTCAAATTAATTTTATAACACACAGAAAATATAAAATAGTAAAATTCTGTTATTACTGTTAACACAGTCATAATTTGGGGTGTTACAATGTGCATGGTTTTAGGCTAGCTATATCCTGAATAATTGAAATACTTTGGAAAGTTCAGTGGCACACCTATTTTCAGTGATTAGTAAATACCAATAATTTTGTTGATCTATATAATCCTAAAGATGGAAAATGACAATATAAGCTCTCTGCTTTGTAGGTTTGTCCTAAGTTCCTCTTGCGTGTGGAAAAACCACATATGGCTAAAACAGGCCTTCTTGGATCAATCAGATCGAAAGTATTGCAGAAAATGAAAGAAACCCATTCGGGCCAAGGATGGTAATGGTGGTCGACGGATATATAATAAATTGGCTTTACATATATAATAAATTGACTAATCCACTTCTCTTTAGTCTCAACCCCTTTAACAACACAAAGTCACCTAAGAATCCCTCTACCAATACCCCAACCAACAGCATGCAATTACAAGTTTATCATCATCTAACCCAACTCCTTAATTGGGTAAAAGAAAGCTGCCACTACTTCATTCAATGGATCTTACAATCCTTTGCTCACCAAAAAACAAAAAAATGCAAAAAAAAATAGAGGCAGAGAGGCGAGCTTGTGGAGGCAGAACAGAAACGAAAAGTGACAACAAAAATCCAAGCAGTGATTTGGGGAAGAAATTGAAAGGGGGAACTGATTTGGGGCCAGGGGCGAGCTGCGAGGTCGACGGGCAGGAGAGGGAGGAGGGTTCAATTTGGGGAAGAAATTGAAAGGGGGAACTGATTTGGGAAAACTTGAAATGAAAGAATCGAAGTACTGAAGTACCAAATGAAACAACCAGTGACAACAAAAAAAAATGAAAGAATCGAAGTACCGAATTGCAGGTATGGATTCTCTCTCTCTGAAGAGCGCATGGAAGCAGAGATGCAAGCTTGTGGAGGCAACAGACGGTGAGCTTGTCGGAAGGGATGGAGTGGGAGTCGGAGCAGCGTCGGCGGTGAGCGGCAAGGGGCGAGGGGCGAGCTGTGAGGTCGACGAGCAAGAGAGGGAGGAGGGTTTGATTTGGGGAAGAAATTGAAAAGGGGAACTGATTTGGGAAATTTTGAAATGGGTATGGCCGTATGGGTTTCACGAGTTTAGATTAAAATGAAAATGGTTTGGTTTAATTCAGTTCAGTTCGGTTTTGAAATTTTAAATTTGAGAATCGAACTAATTAATCTTTAATTGATTTAGATTTTATTTGAACCAATCAAGATATCCAAATCAAATCAAACTAACTTAATTGGTTCAATTCGGTTGGTTGGATTGGTCGAGTTATCCGAACCAATTTACACCCCTACATATAATGTGCAATACAAAAAAATCTCTAATATGATAGATAAAAAAGAATAGAGAAAGTATCAATTGATGTCATGACATTCTTTGAACATATGGTTTGGATTACTTGTACCGAAATAATTAACAACATAATAAAAAATGAGTTTATTATGTAATAATCACGTAATATGATATTGATTATAGAATTTAATTATAATATATTGTTAGTGTAAATATTTTTTATGCTATCAACTAATTATGTAAAGACGCGTTCTTCAAAATGTTTGATTTTCATAATTATTATTTCAAAAGTTACTGACAACATTACATTATCAGGGCATCGAAAAGTAAGTCATCATATATTAACATTTTATAAGACAACATTATTTATTTTATTGATTCATTGATGTTAAATAACATGGAAAAGATGAATTTGTTTTAGGTTATGTAAAGTATATATTAATATATTTAAGTTTGTATTCTCTCTGATCTTCAAGTGGAGTTCTTTTCCCGCACCAAAACTTGTTATATTACAATATTTTTCTTTTTTCTTATCCATCCAAATACGAAAGAGTTACTTTTTCCGTTTTTAAATTTGAATATTGATAACTCGTTTCAAATACAGAAAAAAAAAGTGCATTAACTCTTTCGTTTTTATATTTGAATATTGATAACTCGTTTCAAATGAAGGAAAAAAAGTACACACCATTTTTTAACACCATTTACAACAAGTCAATAACTAACAACAAAAGACTCATTCAAATGTTAAGCCTGTGACATTTATTTCCAGTCCAAATGTCACACTGACTTCTCAATGTTTAAGGTGTACGATATTTAAATAAATTCTAAAATGAAGTGTTTATATTTATCTTTCGTTAAACAAATTGCTAAGTAGAATATATCTCTTGCATGGTTTTATACATGCAATACTTAATGAATGCAGTCCGTTCAGATTAATATCGAAATGTCTCAGTACCAAAGACTCTATAATGCATTGTTTTTGCATTACTTAATTAAGGCATTTATGTAAATATGGATAGCCAAGATAAGGAATTAATTAATGCAAGTAATCAATGAGAAATTATTTGTCAATCATAATATATTTGACTGATATTCAGGAGCAAGTTGTCCATATCGGTTTAATTACAAGAAAAATATTTAGTTACACATAAATATACCACTTTATTTTTATACATATTTATAAAAAATTAAAAAAATAAATTTTTACAATGAATAAATTTAAAAGACTTATTTTTTTTTTTTTTTAATTTTTTATAAATATATATAAAAATAATGTAATACAATTATACGTATAAACAAAAATCTCTCTAATTACAAATCTCAAATTATGAAAAACGACTCATATTCCCAATTAACGACACCACGTCCAGTCGAGTCAAAATTAAAAATTAATATAATTTGAAAGTTGTTAATTAAAACAAAACATAAGGCGGTGCCACCAGGAAGATTGCCTCCACCCGGGACCCAACCACCATCAGTCACAATAACTAGCAGCACGATGGCCGCCACACAATTCACCAATAAAAACAAAACATTGTAATTAAAACAAAAGAAACAGAAAACTCCCAAATGGGTTTCAACATCAGTTGGAAAAGCAACGAACTTGCCATCAATAGGGGTCCCCCTACTTGCTGTTCTAGGTCAATCCGAAAAGGTCGTCGACGTTGGTGTCGCAGATATGAACTGGTACCAACCTTGTCCGAAGTGGCACTGGTGAGGCCTACCCTCAGCCCAAAGTAGTGTCCACCTGAACATCCTGCCCGTTGTAATCTCCTCTACGCGCATGCTATTTGTACGCAGGAATGAACTTTAAAACAAAATAATAAAATTAGTAATACTCGGGCACGCTGCAGATTTATGACTCAATCAGTTTAAAATCTGGAACTATAACAAAAATAAATAACACATTTTTTGGTAATTAAAATTTCACTGACCAAGGGTTGAAGCCCAGAGGCCTGGGCGTGCGTCAAGGTGACACTGAAGATGGGTAATGGGATGGGCTTTAACGTTAGGGTGTTAAACTAATTTGGTTACTCTATCTATTGGGCCAATCTAAATAATTCTGACATGTGTCCGAACCCACCTGAGCAGCGTCCTGAAAAATATATGGAATAAATGGCTGCCGGCCCCATACCATGTACCCAGTATTAAAATGCATTTTACAAAATTCGCATGCTGCCACACTTTCCAGTTAAATCATTATATAGTTTCCCACCAGGTTCAAACAAATATATTACTGCCATATCATTTTATGACCATTATTTTTATATTATAAAACTTTATATATTCTTTTAAACCCTACACATCATTATTCTAATATTAATAATGTTAAAGTATGTAATAATACAATAATAAAATATGCACTCAATAAGTAAACCAAAAGAAAATACAACGTCTAACATATCTTTCATAATTTTTTAATAACTTCATAAATTATCCCATTGTACTAAACTACGTGGTATATTACATGCTTATTCTATCATGTACCCATTAGCAAAGGGTGCATAAATTACCATAAATCTGTATCATTCATATACAAAGTAAAACAATGTAATGGGTTATATAAGGCTTGGAAACCTGCTAGCAGGGTTTCTGCCATCTTCCTTGTTATCCTGTAGGAACGACATTTGGCTGCCAGTTATTGTACCATAGACCGCAAGGTTACTCTGGAGCCAATGAAGCGGCTGACACAGGAAGGACCGAACACCATTGCCATCCTTTCATGAATGTGAATCTTATCTTCAACCTTTCCATCATGCATTTCAAATAATGGGAATTGCTTTTCCACCGCCGCTCATGAGTTTCCTCCAACACTATCAACGATGCTGACCACCACCACGTCCTCCACGTATTTGCCTACAAAATCGCCTCCTCGACCACAATTAAGGGTGGAAATAGGTTAGGAAGCTCACCAAGAGCCGTATGTTCTAACCTAGCCCTAACCTGACCTATTTAAGTCCAGCCCTAACATAGGTTGTGTGACAAAAATCTAAGAAATAAGACTTCAAGGCAACTCTATTTAGTTAAAATAGGCCACACATCATGCCTTTGAATAAGCTTATTACGACTAAGGACCGGATCTATTTAATTATATATATTATTATATTAAATATATTGTTAAATTTTACTATTTCCATATCATTACTAATTATGAATATTATATAATAATTTGTTGAAGAACTAGACCCGTTAGCCAATATAAAACCCATCGCCCGTTAGCCTATCACATAGTCCTATTTAAAAAATCTTAACGCAAATTAGGCCTTTATATACTATTTAACTTCAGGCCATGCCAAGTTTTTAATAAGATCATGCCAAACAATTAAAAATGAATTCTATCAAGTAAATAGGCTAGAGTCAGACAAATACATTTAAGAAACAAGTCAATCCGGTTGTAACCATATGCTACCATAGCCTACCCCATTTACACTCCTAAGATCCACTAATAGGCAACATTATCAATAGTAACAACAAATATTTTCACTCTCTCAAAAAACACGTACCAACAGCCTACTAAAATGGGTTACAAGTCTATTTATTGTGTGACAACGACCTCGCAAAGTAGTCAAAAGTATTGTATGCCATTGTCATATCAGTTTGTCCAATCAACACCTCAATTAAGAATAAAACTTGGCTCCAATCTAATTTGGAGAAAAGTTTTATAACTCTATCTAATTTTATATTATGTATTTATTTTATTAAGTTAATGGAGCTGAAACAAGTGAGTTACAATACATGGTATAAAATTAGAAGAAATTGAAGGACTTTCTTCCAAACTTAGGTTGGAGTCAAGTTTTGTTCCCCAATTAGTTGCCCCCACATATCTGTCATTCAAATGTAAAAAGGTTATATACTGTGGGATACCAATATCATTCAACCCCATTCAATTTAATTGACAAATTTACCCGTTGATGCAAACTTCGGCGATTACACTGATCCTTTTATCCAACTGATGTATTCCTTAGTACAATAATTAAATGCTACTAAATGAGCCCTTAATAAACCTAACAAATTGTAGCATAATATTAAGTTGTCAAACTGTATACAGGTTTGACAAATAATTTCTCAATTAGAACCAATTGAATTATTAACCAAGTTATTATTTTTGTGTTCATATTAATTTATTTCTCATCAGAACTCCAACAACAAATATGAAATCATTACTTAACATAAATACATAAACAACAAATTTTATGTAAAGGCGGAATAAATGTTGAAATTTTCAAATTATTTAACTACATGATAAAAACCTCATCTCAAGCTTCATAATAAGCTCATCTCAAGAGCGACTCATTTAATAAATAAACGAGGTTTAATTCCTATCTCGAGAGCATTATATATGTTCTGGACCATGATCCGGGATCCTGCTCCATGGGATCAACCTGGCATGCACATTACTGGACTCTCCTAGCAGGCATAGAGGAAGACTCACGACGTACTCCGGACAACGGATTATGGTCTTGGAGCAAAGATATCAAGTATTCGACATCGTGTCGATAGATTTGCGTTACCAAGTGGATGAATCCCTAAATATCCGTAACTGTCAATCATCAACTTACGATATTATAGGATATATAGATATCCTTTTTGGTTAGATACTTTCCATATCTTAATCCCAGATTTGCAAGGATATATCTGATAATAACAGGAAGGCAATCCTCTTCAGGATACTAATCCTAAACTACCTGCATTCAGTATTCGATAAGAATCCCATTAGGATTCTGCTTACGCTCTATAAATATAAGGCTAAGTCATCTTAGTAAAGTAACTCTAAACCTCATCCCAAAAACCTTATTGTGTACTGCCTGACTTGAGCGTTGGAGTCCCTTTGCAGGTACCCAACCCCCCTGTGTCACAAGCTCAGCTGCTGCGCGAAGGAGAACTCATCGCAACGTGCTTATCTCAGGTACCCTCTGAATCTAGTTCAGAACATTGGCGCCGACTGTGGGGAACATAAATTTCTAATCCCACCCAATCATGGTGAATACGAGGCAAAACTCTAGAAAAGACGCTGCTCAAGCCTTTGTCAATCAGAGGCAAAATCTCGACATGCAACGTCCACCGCCACCACTACCTCCACTCGTGGCTCAAACCTCCGCTGTGAGAAATCAAGCACCCGGAACAGGAAGCCGACGTGATGGGCACTCTACCTCCTTTTCTGAGGAGTCTCCCAACCCATCACGCAGGATTTCTGTCAAGGAAAGACTTGAATTCCCAGCTCAGAGAGGAGATCAGAGCCTTCAAGAGCACAGATTCCAGTGCACCAACGTCGGGAATCCAACAACGAGTTCGATGATCGTGCGTCCCACTCCGAACGCACACATCAAACTCGGGGTTCCCAACGCCAGTTTCAAGATATGTTACAGCAACATATAGACTTACTCAACGATCAATTCAGGAGACTGGAGGACATGCAGCGCGCCATGCATGACAACCAACCGAAGCCGCGCCGCCGTGACAGACAATCCGGTGTGGAAAATAACAGAAGGAGGGCCCACGATGATGACGGAATTCCCGATACTGGAGACAATAATCGGAATCGAGGAACTATGGAACAACCTTTCTCCGACCAACTCATGGAGTTCCGTGTTCCAAGAAATTTCAAGTTTCCTCCAAATCTCGAAATTTACGACGGAACCACGGACCCCCAGGAGCACATAAATGCTTCCGAGCAGTCCCTATGTTTCTATGGCGGATCCATGGAGTTGTTGTGTTGAGCATTCCCCCTCTCCCTCAAAAAAGGGGCCCTCAAATGGTTCACCAGCCAACCACGGGGGACCATTGTGGATTGGTCTGACCTCAAGCAAAGATTTTCTGCTGCAGTACACCACGAGTAAGGAACAGCCTAAGTCCATCAAATCCTTGGCTAAGATCCGCCAGGGAAAGGAAGAGACCCTCCGAGACTACGTTAGGCGTTTTATGGCCGCCTGCACCAACGTAGAAAATTTTGAAGACAGAATAGCCTTGCATTACGCCAGGAGCGGTCTCCGGATAGGCTCCGATTTTTTCAAGTCCTTGGCAAAAAAGAAGCCGGACAATCTGACCGACTTCCAGAAGCGATCCGAGAAGTATGTCTACTTGGAGGAGGCAACAGAAGACCATAGGAGGTAGGACAAAGGTGAATCTTCTCACCAAAAGCCCAACCAAAATTCCTCAAGATCGCGGCCCCCAAAGGGTAGCCCACCACGGAAAAGCTACGCTGACTACACTCCTTTGAACACCCCCCGGGAAACAATCTTGAGGGAGGTAATGAACACGGAGTTTCAGAACATCCGGAGGCCGCCTCCTATCAAGAAGCACAAGCAGAAGGATCATTCCAAACATTGCACATGGCACAAAGCCTATGGCCACGATACAGAAGATTGCTATCAGTTGCGCGACGCCATTGAATTTCTAATCAAGGCCGGACGCCTACAGTAGTATATCCTCCGCGTACAGAACAACGAAGGGGACAATAGGCGTGGAGACAGCAGGCGTCGAAGTCTATCCCCTACACGCAGGAGAAGAACAAGAAGCCCGAGGAGAAGATCCCGGACTCCTCCTCGACGAGATAACGGCGACCGCCAGGGTCGAACCAGGAACACTACTCCAGTCGATAACGAAGACCACCACGCCGAGCCCAACAGGACGATCCATACCATCGCCGGTGGCTTTGCCGGAGAGGGATCATCCAATGGAACTCGAAAGAAAGCCCTTAGAATTGCAGTTTTTAGCGTGGCCCACTCAGAGCTGAGAACACAAGCAGAGGATAGAAAAATGCCACTCATTACCTTCTCGGACGAGGACTACGGCGGAATAATCCCAGATCACGACGACCCACTCGTGATATCCGGGGTAATTTCCAATGCCGATGTTCACCGAATTTTCGTCGATCAAGGGAGTTCAGCCGACATTATTTTCCTAGATCTCTATCAGAAGTTGGAGCTCCCGCTATCCGACTTGACTCCCCATGTTGGAGAACTGACGGGTTTCACCGGCGAGAAGATCACCCCGGTCAGATATTACGAAACCCACTTGACTCTCGGATCATCTACACTATTCAAGACCGTCAAGGTGAAGTTCCTGGTCGTGGACTGCCCCTCGGCTTATAACATCATCCTGGGCCGCCCTTCTCTTAACGCCCTCGGAGCGGTGGTGTCCACCACCCACCTCATGATGAAGTTCCCCAATAAGAACAATGACGTCGTCACTGTAAAAGGCGACCAAATTGCAGCCAGGAAGTGCTTTAAAATGAGAGCTTGAAAATCTGTAGAGTGCCTCGGTCGAGTCCCGTAGCATCCGCCCCGGCTATCGACCAGGTTAACATTTTAATGACGGAGCTCGACGTTAGAGAAGAAATCCGGGATACCCGACCCCAGCCCGAAGGCGAACTGGAGTCCCTTCAACTCAGGGCCAACCCCGAACAAGTCACCAAGATCGAAGCTCGTCTAGACGAGAAAGAAAAATAGTAACTCTTCGAACTCTTGTTGAAAAACAAAGACCTTTTCGCTTGGACTTCCTCCGACATGCCCGGACTCGACCCTAGTTTCATTTGCCACCGATTATCGATCAAAGAAGGTACCAGACCGGTCGTGCAAAAGAAGAGGAAGGTCGAGCCCGAGAGGCAACAAGTCGTAGAGGACCAAGTTAAAGAGCTACTGAATGGCAATTTCATCAGAGAAATTTCATACCACATGGCTCTCCAACGTGGTCCTAGTAAAAAAGTCCAACGGGAAGTGGAGGATGTGCGTAGATTATACTGACTTGAATAAAGCCTGTCCCAAGGACCCATATCCACTCCTCAACGTGGATAAATTAGTGGATGGCTCCTCGGGGTTCAAATGGCTCTCATTCATGGACGCATATTCCGGGTACAACCAGATTCCCATGTACACTAGGGATGAAGATAAAATCGCTTTCATTACCGACAGGGCGAGCTACTGCTACAAGGTCATGCCTTTTGGCCTAAAGAATGCAGGAGCCACCTACTAGAGGATGATGAACAAAGTTTTTGAAAATCAAGTGGGAAAGATGCTAGAAGTCTACATAGACGACATGATAGTAAAGACCCCACACTGCGGATCGCACACTGCGGACCTCGAGGAAGTATTTGCACAAATTCAGAAGTACAACATGAGGTTAAACCCGGAGAAGTGCGCTTTCGGGGTCCAGGCCGGCAAATTTTTGGGGTTCATGCTAACTCATAGGGGAATTGAAGCCAATCCGGATAAATGTCAGGCCGTCCTCAACATGAGAAGTCCCCAGAACGTCAAAGAGGTGCAACAGCTTACGGGGCGCATAGCGGCCCTCACAAGATTCTTAGTTAAAGTCACGCACAAGTCCCTCCCCCTGTTCAAATTGCTCAAGAAGGGAAAAAACTTCGAATGGACCCAGGAGTGTGAAGATGCCTTCACGTCATTGAAAAACCTTTTGTCCTCCCCTCCTATCTTGACAAGGCCGGACACTGGAGAGACGCTCTACTTGTACCTATCCGTCCACGACGAGGCCGTGAGTTCAGTTTTGATTAGAGAAACCAACGAAGGACAGAAGCTCGTCTACTTCGTCAGTAAGGTCCTCCAGGGCCCTGAGCTTCGATACCAAAAGGTAGAGAAAATCGCCTTCGCGCTCATCATCACCGCAAGGAGACTTCGACAATACTTCCAATGCCACCCAGTGGTGGTAAGAACCGACCAACCCATCCGACAGGTGCTACACAAACCAGACCTGGCCGGGCGAATGATTGCGTGGTCGATTGAACTCTCAAAGTTTGGAATCACATACGAACCACGACTGGCAATAAAAGCCCAGGCCTTGTCCGACTTCTTAGCAGAGCTCACAACAGACAACGGCAACCCAAGGAAAGCCTTCTGGACCATTTTTGTCGACGGATCCTCGAACCCCAAAGGAAGCGGGGCCGGGGTGATTGTCGAGAGTTCGGAGGGTCTGACCTTAGAGCACTCCCTGAAGTTTGAATTCCCAACCTCAAACAACCAGGCCGAGTATGAGGCCTGCATCGTCGGGTTGCTAATGGCAAAGGACCTAGAGGCAACACGGATCACGCTTTGCAGTGATTCCCAGCTAGTAACCTCCCAAATCCGAGGCGAATACTAAGCCAAAGAACCCCTCTTGCAGAAATACTTGAACAAGGTCCAGGAACTTTTGAAAAGCTTCGAAGAGGTCAAGATAGAGCACATCCCAAGGGAACAGAACTCCCAGAGCAGCGGACCTTCCGTTTAAACCGGCGGCCACGAAGAGCCCGGCAACAACCGGTCTGTAATCCAAGAAACCCTCTCCCAACCCTCCATTACGAATCACAGCATATCCCAAGTGGAGGACCATCAGCCATCCTGGATCACTCCTATACAGGACTATCTGCAACATGGGAAGTTACCGTCGGACCCCAAGGAGGCTTCCAGATTGGTTAAGACGTCGGTTAGATACACCGTTTACAACGGTCGCTTATACCGACGTGGTTTCTCCTCCCCTCTCCTAAAGTGTTTAACCCCTAAAGAAGCAGAATACGCCCTAGCTGAAGTTCATGAAGGAGGCTGCGGTCACCACTTGGGAGCCAAAGCCCTAGCCCAAAAAGTATTAAGGGCAGGGTTCTATTGGCCCACAATGGAGGCTGACTCTCATGCACATGTTCAAATTTGTGACAAGTGCCAGCGTCATGCAGATCACTTTCAAGCCCCTTCTGAAGAATTATCCACGACGTCGGTTCCCTAGCCCTTTTATAGGTGGGGTATGGATATCTTGGGGCCATTCCCTCAGGCCTCAAGACAGTTTAAATACTTGGTGGTAGTAGTAGACTACTTCACCAAGTGGATCGAGGCCGAACCCCTGATCACCATCACGTCGGTGCGAATCCAAAAGTTTACTTGGCGCCATATTATCACCAGGTTCGGCGTACCGAAATCGGTAGTCACAGATAACGGTACCCAGTTCAAAGACAAAACTTTTGAAGAGCTACTAGCCGGATTGAAAATAAAGCACCACTGTAACTCAGTCGAGAACCCCAGAACAAATGGGCAAGCCGAGGCCGCCAACAGAATCATTGTGCGAGGCTTAAAAAGGAGGCTCGACGAAGCCAAAGGAAATTGGGTCGAGCAACTCGACCACGTTCTCTGGGCATACAGGACCACTCCTCATTCCACGACGGGAGAATCCCATTTCAAGTTGACCTATGGTCGTGTGAAGCCATGATCCCGTAGAAATAGGGAACCCGGTGGCGTTACCAGTTCTCATCCGACAAAGAACCCTAGTCTAATCGAGAGGACCTGGACTTGCTCGAAGAAAGAAGAAACGTGGCCCATATACGGGATGCCGCCTAAGCAGAAGACAGTGCCATGTATAACAAGAAAGTGGTCCCAAGAAAATTCCATCCCGGCGATCTAGTGCTCAGGAGAGCCGACATAGGAGGAAAAAATGCCTCCCAAGGGAAATTAGCCCCTAACTGGGAAGGCCCCTATCGTGTCGTCACTAGTACGGGTAAGGGTGCCTACACCCTGGAAACGTTATCTGGGACCCCGGTCAAGAATTACTGGAATGCGGACAAATTAAGAAAATACTATAGCTGAATGCCCATAGCAGCTTAGCCCTCCAGTGGAATTACCTTTGATCCATTCCCGTTTTAAATAAGTATGCTATGTACGGACTCCTGTCCTCCTAATTTCATCAATAAAATCGTTATTCAGGAAACCAGGATTATCCAACGCGTTGCTCTAAATTGACAAGTCGATAGGAGGCAGTACGGATCATATGTACACGCTCCTTTATACCCAAGCCTAGAAGGGTCCCAAAATCTATATGATTGTTGGGGTACCTACCCCGAAGCAAGGTTAAATAATGATGATGCCTCGGCAAAAGGGTTCTCGCAGAACCGCCCTAAGCCGGGCGTTACTTACCTATATACGCAATTCCAAACGCTTCCCATAGTTAATCTTTGGAATATGGATTAAGGTTTTACTTTGCCTAAGTCTAAAATTTCTTGACGTTTGGTTATTATAAGCGTTAGATTACAGACTAAGGCGTTATTACCTAAGTCAAAGTGGAATGCCATTCACTCAGCGGTATGAGTGAAGGGTCCCGGACCATGGTATTCTATGATAACAAATTTTCTAAGTCCATTATAATGACTGCTAAAATGGGCGTTGGACCCAAGTCGGACCATGAAAAATAAATGGTTAAACAGAATCATTAAAATTATAAAACCCCAAACACGGGGCAATTGTTCATACAAGTAACAAAACCACACGCAGGGGGCAGAAAATAGCAAAATGAAGAAAGCAAGCAAAAGATTAGACGTCGGCCTCTTCCGGGATCTGGATAACCTCTGGGTTGCCACCAGGAGCTTTAGCGGCTAACTCTTCAATAGCTACAAGCTGTCCATTATGAAACATTTTATCCGGTAACACCCTCCAAGATAAGGTTTTGGGTTGAAGTACCTGGATTTGCTTCACGTATTTTGGAACCTGCAATTCTTCCCGACATTTCCAGCTACTCCGTCCAGTTCCTCGACCTCCTTTTCAAGTTGTGTTACCTCGACCTTCAAAGCGCCAATGCTTCGGTCGGCCCCAAGCTTTTCGGCCTTCCTGACAGCCTCAGAGTCCACCAACGCTTTCTCCAACTCAATGACCTTCTTTTCCAGCTCAGGGACTTTCTTCTCCAGCTCGATGGCTTTCGCCCTATTATCCTCATTGGCCTTTAAGGACGCGGTCAACTTCTGGTTGATGTCCTCCTTTTCTTTTTTCAAGGCCCTCAACTCTTCCGACGCCTGGCGATCAGTGTTCTCGATAGTGACTTCGATGACACGGATCTCGGTCGCTGCCCGGAGAGCTTGTCTCTGAAGTGCGGCTAAGGTTTGGGCCAGACCTTGCTGAGCAATATGCTGCCTTACCTCACCACTCAAAAGTCGCCCATCTATGAAGGGGACGGGGTCAGAGTGCCCCACGATGACTGGCAAGAAGTCCGCCCCTCCCCTTTCACCGCCCTCCGACGACCCTCCATTGTGCTCGAGAGGCTCTTCCACAGCCTGCCTTTTCTTCCCTTTAAGATTCTGGGCAGGGGATCCCAGCTGATCTTGCTCTGCAATAACAACGTCACGGTCGGATGAGTCCGGAATAGCTGTGGAGGATGAAGTCGCCGTCTTCTTCCCCTTCCTCCGGTTTCTTAAAGTTCGCAGGGTAACCATGGAAGATCCTGAAGTCATGTTGCTGACTGGAAAGAAGCAGAAATAGATACCGTCAATACATCATCACGAAACATTGATATATGAAGACAATACAAACACCTAAGGATACTAGAGGTATAAACGCCCTAATTCCTACCTAACAAAGTGTAAAAAAGATCATCACCAGGGATACGAAGAACATCTCTAATGTTGATGTTCCCGTGCTTCTCAGCATATCGGGTTATGAATCTCGCGGTCCGAAGTTCCTCAGGGTCGAGATCTTCCTCCTCTTTCTCAATCAAGTTGATGGGCACGTCCTAGGACCTCTGCGTCCAGTAAAGAGGAAATTCTGGTTTCCCGTCCGGCTTGAGGAAGAAAGGCTGACATCCCTCTTTGGCCTTTACTTTGAAAAATGCAGTCTTGAACCCTTTAAAGCTTTCTTCGAAAACATCAAAGGATTTACGACCAAGCCGGGATCGGATGATAAGCCAACTAGTTTGCCTCACCGTCCCCTGGGTGTTTATTCTCGTATAAAAATAAAAAAAGGTGTTCACCGAGCACTTGAGGCTCATCAACCGACAAAACCTCTCAAACGATATGATGTAGCCCCAACCGTTAGGGTGGATCGACGAAGGGGCCACTTGGAGAGTACGGAGCACGTCCATCTGGAAGTCAGAAAATGGTATCCTTAGCCCTAACTTGAAGAAAAGTGGCTCTTACAGGAACATGAAATGTGAACCCTCCTCTCGGCAGGAACACACCCTCTCGTTCCAGTTCGGATAGACGACCTCGAACTCGTCATCTCGAGCCTTGTTCACAGTTAACTCCAAGGCGAATAGAGATTCTCGGAGCACGGCTTCGCTTGAAAACTGGGACTGACGATCCCATACGTCGTCCACTACCCATGGGCATACCAACCCTGGACCCTGCCGAACTCGAACTAGCTCGTCTTCTGCCAGATCACGGACGTCGTGAGATGGGGGCTGGACTCTAGCTTTCTTTCCTTTGGCCATGGAAACCCTGAGAACATCCGAAGAAGTCGGTAAGAGACTGTCATAATCAATAGCTTTACAGATTCAGACACAGGGAGAGCAAGGTAATCTTAACCTCCCCTACTGACCTCCTGTCCCACCAGAAACAAGGCATTCGGGGGGAACCCCTCCACCGCGCGTGGCGCGGCGAAGTTGGTGTTTCAGGGAGGCGACCATATTTGCCTATATCGCTAAGCCCTATTTGAAGGCAAGAAAAACCATAGTTGCGAAGCTACCCTACTTTCTGAATAACTATTGATATACTGAAAGTGCAAATAATAAAATGACTGAAAGAAAGCAACTTACAGTGTAAAGGAAGGATACTTGAAAGTTGAGAAGTTGAGTCAGAACAATGGAGGAGCTGCGATTGAAGAGCACCCAAAAAGAAACCAAGACTTTCAACGCACGGTGTTTTCAGTGAAGAAGGGCAAAAACGATGGAGCAAGGAAAACAAACCTTTTATTTATAAAGGGTTGAACAGTTAAGGAACGTTTCTGTCCCCTCCAGCGCAACTTCAAAAAAGTGCTCATCATGGCTCGCGGGGCTCTAAGCACGTCCCTCCGATGAAATCGCAACACGTGGCCCACCAGCTGTAATAGCAGTTGAAAGGACGGTTATGCAGTAATCCAAAGCGTCGTACGAACGTTGGATGAGAACCTGGGTTTTTACCACGGGTTCCAAGTCCTATTAACTATTGACACTACAGACAACGTATCATGCTCCGAGGTGTGTTTATGGCTATTATACCGGGATAAGCGTTGGACTCATCCCGGCAAAGTTACCTCGGTGGAAAAGCATATGCATAATTTAAGTACAGGACAAATACAGGAAAGGCAAAGTCTATTGAATCATCTTCATTCCATACATCGTCGTACAATTAGAAAAGAGGAAAAAGAAAATATTGAGACATGGAATGTATAACGAAATCCCGGGAACGAGGGAAAACATCTCCGGCTGCCCGGATCATACCCCACCCACATCTCCAATTCACGGTCTTTTGAAAAAGTGGATAGGCTTTGCAGAACATTGGCAAACCGGAATCATAGCCCTAGGGAAAATGCCAAAGTCCTTTGCACTGCTTCTCCGCAATGCAACTAAAGACCGGGATCCTTTTTCTGGTTGGAAGGGGTACGACCTCTCTAGCTGAAGAATCCTCCGCCGGTCTCGACCATTCCAAGTTGCCTCAGGTTACGGAGCTGACTACAGCGGCCTTTCTACGCCGAAACAGAGTGAAGCCACTCCGGAATAGAAATCCTCCGTTCGCCCGTTCTTCTCCTACCTTCTCGACGGATAACGGTAGAAGCGGATACGCGCTGCTTCCTTGAAAGCAAGTTAAAGAAAGCAGACCACCCCAGGTTGCTCCGAGGGGATCTGCACTCCGTTGACCTAGCATCCTTGCATTTCCAGCCGTTACTCCAAAAAAGATCGGCCAAGTGCTTTCAAGCAGCCCGCCAAGAAGAAGAAGAGAGGAACAGTGTGCTCCATCGGGTCCCCATGCAACTGAAGACGGAAGCATTATTCCATCCTAACAACACGTTGGGTCAGACACCCCCGTGTACGCCAGGATAGAAAGGCTTCCGCCTCCCTAAATGCATAGCAACCAGGTTTTACGCCAAGATAGAAAGGCCCCTGTCCAATAAGGATGAACGTTCGGAGGAAATCAAATCTCTTCACGAACTTTGGAAAAAATAAAAATATAGTTTCGTAAATGGTGAAGCTCTCTTCACTAAAAAAATGGAACGAAGGAAGAATTACACTCATTCCTTTGGGAGAAATCATCTCTGTTCGACAATGAAAAAGGAGAAGGAGTGCTAACCCACGAAGAAATGTTCTCTACTTATAGCATGCATGAAGGATTCCGATTGGTCCCTAAAAGGTGACCTGACCCCATAAAGTCAGCCAAAATAAATGCTTTGATCTCTGGTTGGTCACAAAGATAGGGAGCAGTTGCAAAAATCCGTATGAAATTGACGTTTTCTTTAAAGAATCACTACTTCTCAATAAAGTCCAAGTATCAATTTCCCTGAAAATTTGCACCAGATTACGTCTTTGGGATCACGTTTGGGATCTGCACAAATATGTCTCCAGGAATCCTTAGTACTCGTGCTTGGGGGCAGCGATGTTTGTTCGTAACTGAATAAGGACAAGGATATCGGTAATAACCCGAGGTCTGACACCTACCCGTCGAATTACCACAGAATGGTTGATCCGATCTAAACTTGACTCTGGTCTCTCTCATCCAAGAGCCAAGCTGGGGGCAACTGTTCTGGACCGTGATCCGGGATCCCGCTCCATGGGATCAACCCGGCATGCACATTACCGGACTCTCCTAGCAGGCGTAGAGGAAGACTCACGACGTACTCCGGACAACAGATTACGGTCTTCGAGCAGTATCTGTATTCGACATCGTGACTGATAGATTCGCGCAGTGGATGAATCCCTAAATATCCGTAACCGCCAATCATCAACTTACGATATTATAGGATGTATAGATATCCTTTTTGGTTAGATACTTTCTATATCCTAATCCCATTTGCAGGATATATCGATAATAACGGAAGGCAATCCTCTTGAGGATACTAATCCTAAACTACCCGCATTCGATATTCGATAAGAATCCCATTAGGATTCATATTAATTTATTTACGCTCTATAAATACAAGGCTAAGTCATCTTAGTAAGGTAACTCTAAACCCTATAAAAAAACCTTATCAATGCGAATCGACTTGAGCGTTGAAGTCCCTCAAATTACCCAACCCCCCGTGTCACAAGCTCATTTCACAAGCGCAAGGAAAAGGAAAACTCATCGCAACGTGCTTATCTCAAGTACCCTCTGAATCTAGTTCAGAACAATATATAAGCTCACGAGCAAATCAAGGTCAATGAGCAAGCTGGATTTATGTAAGTATTAAGCTTTTCTGGCTTAATAAGCAAAGGTATTTGGCCATAAACCAATATCCAAATTCCATCATAATTTCTATACCATATACCATGAACCAAAATACCAAGTTGCAATCATGGGTCACTACCAACTTCTATTCTCACAAACCCGTGAGTAACCAAAACAACCATTAACATTCTTAACCATGTTTATAGTTTTATTAAAGTGGTACCATTAATTTGTTTTTAACAGCTTGCCTATAAAAGTGTTATTTTAAAATGTTTCTATTAAATTTAAATGTCAACTATACTTTTTTTATTATTGTAAACTGCCCCTTTATTCATTTTTCTACTACTATAAAGCCGCAATATACCCTTTATTTTGATAACAAATCTGTAACATCAGAATATTATAAGCTTTCTATTACTATGCTTAGCTTAATATACATTGCTCATATTAACATTTATCATGATAAGTTTTAATATTCATTTAATTTTCCTTTGGGATATTTTATATACTATAAAATAAAACCTAACAAAATAAAATGCTTAGCATTCGTACCAACTTTGGGGTCCCCAATTCATCGTTGGGCCTAACCCAGCACTTAATGTCGTTACCACAACCTGCTCCCACACATACCTTCCCTTCATACACTGGCCCATTCGTTAGGTCACACCGTCAACTAAATCTTTGGACTCATGAGTCGGTTGGCCAACAATTTGTAACATGTATCTAATACATGATCTGTACTGTCTACCTGTCCTAAACGCAGCCCGCAGCCACCCCACACACCTCCACAGCCCTACCGGCGCCCCGCAGCGACCACCCCATCGACAGTAACAAATTAATCTACACCAACGATGATAATAGTTTCTGGATTATCCGGGGGACCTCCTTTTCCATGCCAATAACAGTAGTTATTTTCTGTCTCAATTTTTTTTTCATTTAATATAATTCTCATTCATTGTATTTATTTTATATTAACAATCTGCATTGCACTTTACTGACATTCCTTAACTTGAATTCCACTCATTCACTTTTTTTTGCAACCTGTTCAATATTGCTTTGCCATATTCACCTGTGCACATATCTTTCCATGTACACTCTTTCATTGTCTCCTCAACCACAAAACATTCATGTCAGGCTATTTTAATAACTTCTTTCAGAGTCCCATCATACCAAATACATCCACCATCGGCCATTGGACTCAAAGAATTACCTTAACCAACTACACGGTTTCAACTAACTATCAGGTTGGTTCCTAACTCCTCTATACATATCTCATTCAAACACGTGTCACACACTCATTCTACTAATGTATGCATAGTTAAATAACTTCCCTTTTCTTCACGTTGTAGCATCTGCCAGCCCTTTTCACGCATGTCTGCATCAACCGCCATCTTTACTCAATCACTTTGCGCGTGAAAGACGGCCAGCATTACAAATCATACCAATGTGGCCTCTGTGAAGCACCATAACAACAAGATAACAATTGGTTGGAAGAATTTCTGTGAGGTATTGGACTCAAAGGTGGGGATACCATCCAGTTGGATGTTGTTGATGGTTTCAACAATATCGTCAATGTGAAGAAGTGTACTCCTTAGTTTACATCACCTGCTAAGCTTGACTTGACTGAAGTTTTCTGTTTGTGCTTTCAACTCTAATTTTTTATTACATCACTTTTTATATTATAAAAAATAATATTTATATATCAACATTTTCTGTCACTTAATTATAATTATTAAAAAAATATAAAAAAAATATAAAAAAATAATAATAATAAAGAATACTATACGTTGACTGAACAATATGCCCATCTATAATTTTCAAATCCAATATGTAACTCTTTTTTTATTTTGTCCCACCTTAATCAGAACCTTTTCTACTTTGTCATGTTGTTTCTCATATTATAATTTGTACTTATTCATGCCAAAATAACTATTACCATGATTTTTGGGTTTTGGACATTTGCATATTTAACCACCCACTCTTACCTCAATCTTTATTCAAATTCATTTTCTCTACCTTATACCCATATAAAATTTTCTATTTTGCATTTTTTAAATCGAAATATAATAAACCGATATACAAAACCCATTTACAGTCTTACACCAACTACCCCACCCACACATTCTACTCAGCATACCTATGGGTATAAGCATAGGTTTCACTCATAATAATTTATCACCCTCTGCTTTTTCTAAGTTAAACATACTCTCAATTTTGCTTTATTCTATTTTTTCATTAATATTTATTTGTATACTCAAACTTTTTTTCATGCCTACCCCGCATGAAGTTGTTAATATTGTCACCCTCATTAACAATACATCAAATTATATTCAACACACAATTTAATAACAATGTCCAAAATTTTTACACTAAGAATACATCATAATTAGTGCATGTTTGGTAGAGATTCTGATTAGTTTTTTTTGAAAAAAAAGTTGTTGTAATAGTGTTTAATTATGTTTAGTAAAATTAACTTCAGCTTTTACACGAAATTTAATGTAAAATAAAAGTTTTTTAAAGTTGATTTTTATAATGCTAAAAATTAAAACTTATGATTTTAGCTTAAAGATTATTCCTTACATTTTGATATGTAAATATCATTTTGTCCTCAATCAAATAATTTTTTTAATCATTCTATACCTATTTTAGTAATTTAATGCATAAAAGCGATTCTTTTTTATATCATCCAAACGAATCAAATTAACTTAAAATCACTTTACAGCTAATGCATCTAAACATGAAAATGAATCAATTATAATCGATTATAACAAAAAACTTTTATACAATAATCGATTACTAAGCATAATCAAATTTTACAGCTATCCCAAACACACCCTTAATCTTGTTCAAAATAAACTTTGCTTTAAAAAAATGACGTATGTACTTGACAATTCAAGCACATGTGTAATAAAAAAAGACACCTACTAGTTTTTACAAATCCCATCAATATTTTACAAAGAAAACTAGTTTTCTCTTATAATATAGATTTAACATGATTAAAATTACAAAGTCTAAAAAAATCATTAAATTGAAAGAGAGAATGACTCGTATATCTTCGAACTACGTTTTTATAGAAGAAGATGTCATGTCCTAGTAAATTTTGCAGAACAGAAATGCCCCATATAAATTTTATATTATAGCTAAATTATTAAAATTAGAAGTAGATATATAGTACATAGTCAACAGGAGGGAAACCCTCTGTCACACGTCACATTTCTATCTTCAGTACACTGTAGAGTAAGTACATTACGGTTAAAAGATGATAAAAGTCAACTACTTATATAAATATACCTCTATCTCTTAAATGTTCATTCATGTTAGTCAAGTACATTTAATCACACATCGATAAAAAAAAAAAGTTAAAAAAATTAACATGACTTGCATTACGAAAAAGATTACACATTTATAAAAGAAAAAGAAACAAGCACGTGGTGCAAATTAACCTAAGCCAAATACAAAATATTTATAAATATAACAATACACATTACTGTTGATGCTACAATATAATAAGTTTCTCTGTTATGTAATATTTTTAGATTATTTACAAATAAAAATTCTTAATTATATACAGATGTAATATATTATTTTTATATATATTTATATAATTATTATATAAAAATGAGTTTTGATAAATATTTTATTTTATTTTTAATATATTATGAATATATATAAAAATGATGTGTTATTTATTCATGCAATCAAGAATTTTTCGTTTAAAAATACTGACGCTTCCTCACCTAATTACACATACACATATACACCCAAAACATTTAAGGCAACTATTATCCAAGCCGGCCTGCTCACCTCACTCCCTCACCCGAAATTTCATTTTCATCTTATGCATTTATCACTGCTGCAACCGTCAATGCTTATGGACATATGCGGAATTTCCTTATGCTTCTTCTTGCTTCGCATGCAAATTCCGTTACTAACAGGGACTCTCTTGCAATTCCCCACCCCATTGCTTCATTACCTCCTCAAATGGTTGTCCTCCAACAATCTCAGCCATGCCAACTTTTCTTACCGAAATCCACGGTTCTCATTTGGTGGAGTTTGAGCATTCCACCAAAACTGAGGAGGACGAGAAACGCCTCCGATGATCTTTAGTTTTTAATTAAACTAGTTGTTTGAAACTTTGAATACCTCTTGGACTTTCAGACTTCCTATCATCCAGTAAATGATTGGATGCAAATTTGCACTATTTTCCACAATGGAAAAGATTCCTTAAATCAATAAAGTGATAAAGAATATATTCATCTTTAATTTGATAAAATATATCATAATTTTAATTTATTAAATAATTTAAAAATAAATATATTTTTATTTATTTACTTTAAGAATATATTCAAAACTTTTTCATTTTATAATAATTAATATAATATTTATTTGCGTCAATTTGTACTGGTGTTTAGGCCCTGCTGAAGTTAAGCAGGAACTTTCTTCCTAGTTTGAACATAAAATTGGTTATGTCACGAGAATAACTTATGTGGTGGACACAACTTTGGTTTGAATTTAAAGATCTTTTATTGATGTGTGATTTTATAATATTAATATAAATTTTTATTGAAATTAGTGATTAGTCTTAGCCTTAGAATGACAATAATCTCTTCTTGAAACCTTTTTTTTTTTAACATAACCCGCCGAAATTTTTTTATAAAACAAAAAGAAAGAACATAACAGGCTATATTACAAATTAAGAGTACTTGTCATCTTTGATATAGATTGTGTGATTGTTTATTTGGGGTTTGAAATCTACGTTTTCTTAAGCATCTTTTGCACGATTCAAACTCTTGGTTCCACACTATAGTCAATATTTTGGTTGGATATTAGACAGCACCCAGTAAAAATGGTTTGACTTGAATAGCCTCCTTCTTTCTTAGTGGATGTAAACTTTACAGATTCCAGTTCAATAAAAATACGTTTCACATTAAAAAAAAAATTAATATTATGGATTCGATTATATCATAGTGGAGCTATATATTCCTTTGATCTTTTGCAGAAATATTTCTTGCTGCTATAATTATCATCTCAAGAGAATTCTCCATACACGACTTGATTTTTTGCTTGTCGATGAAGCCTTTCTCCAATCCAAACGCAATTCTTAACTTTCCCATGTAGCTCATGATCGTTATAGTGAGACTCTGCAACTCCACCAAAAAAAAAAAATACATTATACCAAAATCACGTTAATAAATTTTCACTGTTTTCTATTTGCCTTTTGGAAGAAAAAAAATGTAGAGTCTACATAATTAATTTATGTTTTCTTATTTTTTGTGAAAATGTAATCTTAATAACTATAATCATTGTTGATACCCAATTTTGTCCATAAATTTTTTATTTTTACTGCTTAATTAAAAACTAATAAATTTGTGTTAATTGATGTTTAATTGTAATGTTTGGAACAATTTTTAATTTTATTCACTTCCATCTAATTTAAACCTTTTTATTGTTTATAAAAATAAAAATTTTAAAAAAATAAAGGAAGAAAGAAGTGTATATCGTGCTAAAAAAAAAGAGAAGAAAGTCAAGGACAGATTGCGGAGTGGTTGTGCAGGATCCTCAAATTTCAGCAGCTCGAATGAATGATTTTTTTCTTTACAACTGTGAAGGAAATCTTATAAGATTTTCCTTCTCCATTTGTCTCTCAATCACCGATGAATGCGGGAGAAATTTTCGCAGGTTCAATGCTATAAATCCCAAGTATAAAGAAGAAAAAGGGGACCCTTCATCTTCATTACCTCACTTTGGCAGAAGCAATATTCATCGTCTCCATCATCTTCAAGCTCCACCTTCTCTCACATTCAACCTTGCACCCATTATCACAAAACTCAGTTAACTCACCTCCATCAATCAAATACAACCCATTCCCGTAGCCCTCAAGTTCACTTACTGCCTAAAACCTCACCTCACTAAATAACCATACCACCACATCACGTCCAACCTTCACCCATACCATCATACTTCATATTCAATCTTCTCTCTCAACACTTCATCATCTCTCCTGACTCCTCAACCACTACCAACCATCTTTCACGTAAAAAAAAAACGTCATCCCTCCACAACCTCTGCCACAGTTCCATCCTCTCCACCACAATCTCCACATCTAAACCTCCATTCTCATCTTCATCATTTTTTTCTCTTTTTTTTCACCATTAGATTCAGACCTCCACCCATCCTCCTAACTCTCCATGCCCTCTGTGAACCCATATTTCATGCCTTTCACCAAGCCGTGACCTCCCACTCACAGCCAACCATCATTCCACTCCATAACACCATTTCACCATTAGCAACCTTACCTCACCTCCATTAAATATCCATAGATCCCCCACTACTGTGAACCTAACTTCAACGCCTTCATTTTCAATCAACAAGAAATAGACTCGTGCTCACCTTAACTGCCACGATTCCCAAAGAACCCGCAAAGACACTTATTCCCTTCTGTTTTCACGAGAAGACCAAAGCTTGGTCTTTTATTCCTTTATATCTCTATCTTCTGTAAGTGTTTTATCATTCAGTTATTTGCTTTTATTTTATTATAATTATTTATTTACTTTTTGTTTGTTTCTGTCGATTGTATTCTTTTAATAATTGAATGTGGTTGTGATTTGAAATTATTATTTTGATTTGGGTCAGTAACTTTTTTTTTTAAATATATAAAAATAAAAAGTAGACACTTTGGATAAAAGGAAATTAGACTACTTTCACGTGTTGTTTGTTACTTTTTTTTTGAAATTGAAATAAATAACATTAAAAAAAAAAGACAGTTAAATATATATAAAAAGGAAATCACGTGAAAGTGGTTGTCTGCCACTTCTCTTTTTTTTATTTTAAAAATTCCACAACTATGATTACTGAATCATCAAAAGTAATCATAAGGTACAGGTTTTCGATGGATAATAATCTAAACACATCAAGTTAAACTGCCTCCGCAATGAAAATATTTATGCGGCTATTTTACTTCTGTTACTTTTTTTTTTTGCATTTTGAAAAAATAAAAAATATTTTAATCAATGTAATAACTAATGATGATGATGATTGCATAACGAATGTTATCTTTATTGTCGTTTGGATTATAAGGATTTATTGAATAACCTGATGTTAACTTGAACCCTGTGTAAGAATGACTTTCAAGCAAAAATCCTTTTTCCAAAAAAAAAATCTTTTTAAAATTAAAATTGATCAACTCACAATTATTTTTTAAAGAACTACGTGACTTTGAGTTCCTCATTACACCAGAGGATACGTAGGAGCAGAAATTCATTTTTGTCAAGTCAAAAAAAATAAATTTTCACAATTTAGTTTTTCCTTTTCTTTCTTTTAAAAATAAAAAAATTAAAAATTTAGTTACAAAGTCTTTTTCTAAAAAGGGATAAAAATAAATATATTTGAGATCATTAAATTTTGCACAACTAACATAAGGTACCGTTCTTAGAACGGGCAGTGTAGGGTGCTAACACATTCTCTACCTGTAATCGACTCCCGAATCCAAACTCAATTTTCAAAAGACCAGTTTTCAAATTAAAGGGTTTTTCTAATGTTTTCCCAATTCAAATAAACATTGGTGACGATTCTATTGATTTTTAAAACCTAATCTTTTTGGTCGTCCCATCGCGATCTCGGTTGCGACAATCATGAAGTAGGTTTTCAATGGACTGAGAGTGATAGAATTATGTCTTGTGAGATTTTGAGTCTATTGATGAATGGATTAAACATTTGTACCATTCTCTTCTTTCTTATGTGAATTTCACTCATGGAATTGTTACTCTAAAACTTGCTTTGATTCTTTTTTAGACTACATTTTCATATGCATACATAAATATAATTAAGACATTTTTCTTGAAATAACTACTTTAATCAAATAGTCAACATTGCTTAGCAGCATATTGTCTCAATATGATATCAAACACTCTTATGACTTTTTAGAAATTCTCTAATTCCTGTCAACTTAAAACATTGAAAATGACCTATTTCCTCTTACTTAACCCCTTTGAGCTTATTTGACCATTTTTTGTTTTGAACTCATTATGTGCCTTAAATGAAAAATCATGTTCTTACCCGACCTTAGAGAATAAGAGAACATTAGCTTTGTCATTCGATGAGTTCTTGAACAAGTGTGGGGGTGTATGTGCAGAATGGTTAAAAAAAATGTATATATGATGTTCTTTTTGTAAAAAAAAAGTCAAAAATAAAAAAATATAAAAAGAAAAAGAAGGTCAACAAGGCAATAAAGGAAAGGAAAAGAATATGTAAAGAGAATTTGTATTAGGTAGAACTGGGATGAACTTTCATGCTTGTTAATTGAACTAAGCTCTCATGCTCTTTTATTCTCTGGTATTTAACTTGTCATATTCATATTACCTCCTCCTTTACCTTGACCCCATTACAACATTGAATAAAGTCTTCATGATTTGTGTGTGCATGTGTTCTGAGTAGTAGAGAAGTAGAAGATAAGCAAGCTTATGGTAGTGCAATTTTCATGGGTTGAATTGAGTGAAATACCTACCTTTTAAACATTTGAGGGATTGAGAATGAATCTTGTGAAAATCTATCATTCTTGACTCATGCTTTTCAATTGAAATATCTTTGCTTGTTGATTTGAGATGTGAAGATATGTTACCTCATGAATGTTTTGATTACTTGAATGATTGGTTGCTCTTCATTTTTAAATATTATTAGAAATTGAATCTTTTAGAGTGTTTAGCTTTTGAGTCTGTTTTATTTTTTTTTTTAGTGAGTGGTCTTATGTGTTTTCCTTAGGAGTGCAAAAAGTTAAGTGTGGGAGAATTTGATGATCACATATTTGATATATTAATAAGCCTTCATCTTTAGTCATTTACACTCTCCATGTACTTAATTGATTGAGTTTTATTATGTTTTGTAAGTTTGGACTCAAATTGAACTTAATTGAATTTTTAAGCATGATTCACGTCTTACATTATTTCTGTATTTGGGTCATATCTTTGACTGTAGGTAGTCTTTGGAGTTGATTCTGGTGGCATTTGAAAGATAGGAGAGAGTTCTACAACTTTCAGGTACCTCAAAGGCCCAATCACACGAGTAGATAACTCAAATTGGGGTTGAAGCAAGAACTAGAGTGCTGTTCTTGACAGCTTGACCTATGTGCACTGTTCATTCCATATTTCGGGCTAGAGGTTGTCAAATGGGTTGAAATTTTGATGCTGAATACTTGAGACGTATATCTACAACTTTCATGTTGAATAATTTTCAAGAATCGGAGATCTAGTAGGTGATATTGGGATTGAAAGTCAGAACAGAGGTACTGGAACTGGGCTTGAACACTCTGAAGTAATTAGCCCATATCTTAGGCTATAGGTGGCCAAATGAGGTGATTATAATGTCCATTTTGAAGTCAAGATCAAGCCTTACAACTTTGATGAAGATCACATTTGCTTATTCTGACGCATTCAATGACTTCAGAGCTAAATGATTTCGAAAACAAAGAATCTCTATAATTTTTCACTCACCAAAAGTCATTTGGCATTTTTCACTCATCCACTCACTAATGACTCAACCCCCTTGTCATTTTGTATTTCTAATCCTCTATAAAAGGGGGCCTTAGCAGATCATTGAGGTTGTTAGGTATTAGTTACTAAAATGATGTCATTTTGTTACCAAGTTTTCTTGTAGTAATTTTCTTTTGTTCTAAATTAAGGTCATGTTCTTCTTCTTCTTCTTCTTTCTTTCTTTCTTCTTGTCTATGAGTAACTAAGTTTCATTTTACTTGGGTGAAATGGTGAAGCTCTTGGTAATAAAATAAGGTTAGATTTATTCTTCTCTTGTGCTTAAATGATTTATATTTTTTAGTAACCATTATACATGTTATAATTTGTTTCTTATAATTTAGAAATCATCTTTGTAAAAGGAGTTCTTGATTTGTTGTAGACAAAATATTGACATAATGAATGCTTTAACCCATTTATAAGTGGTGGTAATATTTTTTGGAAACATAATATAATTACGTATATTATTTTAAATGGACTTTTAACATTGTATTTTTCGATTGGAACCTCCATGTTGCAAGAATTTTAATTGAGTTATAAAAAGAATTAATCTTACCTTTACTTTATTTACCAAGAGTGAATCTTTTAACCTAAGTAAATAATATTTATCATACTAACAAAATATTTACTTCACATTAATTAATCTTCAACAATTTCCTATGGATCGACCTCGGACTCTCAAGAAATTTATTATTTAAGACAACATACACTTAGATTCGTAATGCAACAATTAATCTCACATCAAATTTGTAGACTTAGTTAAAAATTTATGCATCATTTATTCAAATTCATTTTCTCAACCTTATACCCATATAAAATTTTCTATTTCGCATTTTTTAAATCAAAATATAATAAACCCATATACAAAACCCACTTACACCAACTGCCCCACCGACACATTCTACTCAGCATACCTATGGGTATAAGCATAGGTTTCACTCATAATAATTTATCACCCTCTGCTTTTTCTAAGTTAAACGTACTCTCAATTTTGCTTTATTCTATTTTTCATTAATATTTATTTGTATACTCAAACTTTTTTTCATGCCTACCCCGCACGAAGTTGTTAATATTGTCACCCTCTTTAACAATACATCAAATTATATTCAACACACAATTTAATAACAATGTCCAAAATTTTTACACTAAGAATACATCATAATTAATCTTGCTCAAAATAAGCTTTGCTTTAAAAAAAATATATGACGCTTGTACTTGACAATTCAAGCACATGTGTAATCAACAAAGACACCAACTAGTTTTTACAAATCCCATCAATATTTTCCAAAGAAAACTAGTTTTCTCTTATAATATAGATTTAACATGATTAAAATTACAAAGTCTAAAAAAATCATTAAATTGAAAGAGAGAATGACTCGTATATCTTCGAACTACGTTTTTATAGAAGATGACATGTCCTAGTAAATTTTGCAGAACAGAAATGCCCCATATAAATTTTATATTATAGCTAAATTATTAAAATTAGAAGTAGATATATAGTACATAGTCAACAGGAGGGAAACCCTCTGTCACACGTCACATTTCTAACTTCAGTACACTGTAGAGTAAGTACATTACGGTTAAAAGATGATAAAAGTCAATTACGTACTTATATAAATATATCTTTATCTCTTAAATTTTCATTCATGTTAGTCAAGTACATTAAATCACACATCGATAATAAAAAAAAGTTAAAAAAATTAACACGACTTGCATTACGAAAAAGATTACACATTTATAAAAGAAAAAGAAACAAGCACGTGGTTTAAATTAACCCAAACCAAATACAAAATATTTATAAATATAATAATACACATTACTGTTGATGCTACAATATAATAAGTTTCTCTGTTATGTAATATTTTTAGATTATTTACAAATAAAATTTTTTAATTGCACACAGATGTAATATATTATTTTTACATATATTTATATAATTATTATGTAAAAATGAGTTTTAATAAAAATTTATTTTATTTTTAATAAATTATGAGTATATATAAAAATAATGTGTTATTTTTTCCTGCAATCAAGAATTTCTCGTTTAAAAATACTGCCGCTTCCTTACCTAATTACACATACACATATACACCCAAAACATTTAAGGCACCTATTATCCAAGCCGGCCTGCTCACCTCACTCCCTCACCCGAAATTTCATTTTCATCTTATGCATTTGTCACTGCTGCAACCGTTAATGCTTATGGACATATACGGAATTTCCTTCGCATGCAAATTCCGTTATTAACAGGGACTCTCTTGCAATTCCCCACCCCATTGTTTCATTACCTCCTCAAATGGTTGTCCTCCAACAATCTCAGCCATGCCAACTTTTCTTACCCAAATCCACGGTTCTCATTTGGTGGAGTTTGAGTATTCCACCAAAACTGAGGAGGACGAGAAACGCTTCCTATGATCTTTAGTTTTTAATTAAACTAGTTGTTTGAAACTTTGAATACCTCTTGGACTTTCAGACTTCCTATCATCCAGTAAATGATTGGATGCAAAATTTGCACTATTTTTCACAATGGAAAAGATTCCTTTAAATCCATAAAGTTATAAAGAATATATTCATCTTTAATTTGATAAAATATATCATAATTTTAATTTATTAAATAATTTAAAAATAAATATATTTTTATTTATTTACTTTAAGAATATATTCAAAACTTTTTCATTTTATAATAATTAATGTAATATTTATTTGCGTCAATTTGTACTGGTGTTTAGGCCCTGCTGAAGTTAAGCAGGAACTTTCTTCCTAGTTTGAACATAAAATTGGTTATGTCACGAGAATAACTTATCTGGTGGACACATAACTTTGGTTTGAATTTGAAGATCTTTTATTGATATGTGATTTTAAAATATTATTATAAATTTTTATTGAAATTCGTGATTAGTCTTAGCCTTAGAATGACAATAATCTCTTCTTGAAACCTTTTTTTTTTAACATAACCCGCCGAAATTTTTTTAAAAAACAAACACGAAGAACATAACAGGCTATATTACAAATTAAGAGTACTTGGCATCTTTGATATAGATTGTGTGATTGTTTATTTGGGGTTTGAAATCTACGTTTTCTTAAGCATCTTTTGCACGATTCCAACTCTTGGTTCCACACTATAGTTAATATTTTGGTTGGATATTAGACAGCACCCAGTAAAAATGGTTTGACTTGAATAGCCTCCTCCTTTCTTAGTGGATGTAAACTTCACAGATTCCAGTTCAATAAAAATACGTTTCACATTAAAAAAAATTACTATTATGGATTCGACTATATCATAGTGGAGCTAGATATTCCTTTGATCTTTTGCAGAAATATTTCTTGCTGCTATAATTATCATCTCAAGAGAATTCTCCATACACGACTTGATTTTTTGCTTGTCGATGAAGCCTTTTTCCAATCCAAACGCAATTCTTAACTTTCCCATGTAGCTCATGATCGTTATAGTGAGACTCTGCAACTCCACCAAAAAAAAAAAAATACATTATACCAAAATCACGTTAATAAATTTTCACTGTTTTCTATTTGCCTTTTGGAAGAAGAAAAAATGTAGAGTCTACATAATTAATTTATGTTTTCTTAATTTTTTTGTGAAAATGTAATCTTGATAACTATAATCATGAAGTAGGTTTTCAATGTTAGTATAATAACATATCAAAAAGTGTAAGAGTAGGTTTATTTTTTAGTTAATTTTACCATGACTTGGGCATAGGTATCACAATAAAGGTATATCTAACTCTCTTATAAGTATATTTATAGGAGAAATAATTATGTGAAGATTGGTTAACGGTCTATTCTAGATGTATTTCTTTTTTATTTTTGTTGTTGTTTTGAGTTGAATTCTAGATGTATTTTATTTTATATTAAATTATTTATTATTTATATTTATAACATAAACATTCTATCTTTAATACACAATAAATAGATACTATTCTTTAAATAAAATAGAGTAAATTACACTTATCTCCTCCAGGGTTTGATAATATTACACTCAACCCCATTCTTTTTAAAAATGACATTAACCCCATTAATTGATCAAGTTGTATAATCAGTATAAATATTATCGTTAAAATCTATAAGATTTTCGGCGATTCATGATTATTTATAAAAAAATATTTTTTAAAAAATATCGGCCCCATTCTTTTTAAAAAATGATACTCACCCCTCAATTAATTGATCAAGTTACATAATTTTATAAATATTATCGTTAAAATCTATAGAGTTTTCAAGATTCACGTTATTTATGAAAAATTATGTATATTAAAAATAATTGTGTATCTTGAAAATCTTACAATTTTAATTAGTAATATTTATATATAATAATATTTTTTATAAAAAATATCTTTTACAATTTTTCTGTGTGGTGTGTAAGGAATTTTTTGAAAAAATATATACATTTTTAATTAATAATATTATTAAATTTTAATCGATAAAAAAATATTACCATATTTTAAGCTGATAATATTTATACATAATAATATTTTTAAAAAGATATTTTTTTCATAAATAATCTGTAAATCTTTGAAAATTTTATAGATTTTAAGCGATAATATTTATACTGATTATGTAACTTGATCAATTAATGGAGGTGAGTGTCATTTTTAGAAAAGAATGAGACTGGGTGTAATATCATCAACTTGAAGAAGAGTGAGTATAATTTACTCAATAAAATATGCTGCATATACCAAAAAAATAAATACGATTTGTTTATTAAATAAGTCCTGCATATTAAATACGATTTGTTTATTATATGTTGACATTGATAATTGCCACACCAACAATCACAATTAGGCAACAGCCTAATTAATGGATCATTAATTGCAAAAAACTTGGACAAAATCTGATAGAAAGTGAACGTGATAGTGATAGACATGCTTTTCCTTCCAGCGTGGAGAAAAAGAAAGATTTTTACTACAATCAATCACATACCTCTGGTGGACCAACGACCATGAAGTATAAACCTTTAACTGGATGATTAGCCAGAGCCATTTGTTCCACTGGCCCAATGATGTTCGAGATGGTTGTGCTTGAGTTTCTTAAAGTACTGTGTACGTATCTAGCTGCAGCCTGAAACCCCATGTATTACGAGAAAAAATTAAATGATTACATACAATTACATTGTAGTTGAAAGTTAGTTATGAAATTAAAGACTAAAATATACTTTTAGACCATTGTTTAAGGACAATTATTTCCATTTCATCCCTTTAAAACATAGGAACTGATAAAAATGTGTCTTTGAAATAAAACGTATATTAATATTAACAATATAATTTGAATAGAAAAAATAGAATGGCTAAGAGGGATGAAAGTGAATCCAATAATGAATTCAGAAGATTAAGTTGAATTCCAGCAATTGAAAATTAAGAGACGAAATTGAATACATTTATAAAACGTGAGCATTAATTCATTTGTAATAAATATTTTACGAAAGAAATTTTTTATCTGTATTTTATAAAAAAAAACTATAATTTAAAGATTAAAATACTGCCTAGATAGCTATACTTTCTCGATAGTATATATAATGATGAAGAATAATGGCATTTAATTAAGCGTATAGCTACCCACCTCAGGGCCTCTGAGTTTCTTCACCATATTTAAAAGCATGCCAGTAAGAGGTGTGACCAAAGAATTTTTCTTCCTGGTGATCTCTTTATGGGCTTCCCATATAAACTCAAGTGGGTTTGCAAATTTGGTATCACTTAGCTCTGGAATTGGTACATGCAAGAAGGCAAATCGATTCCCCCATGAAGCACCATTATTGGTCTTGTCAACCATCTCCTTAACAGACTTATAACCTCTGATGTTTCTTGTATGCAGCAACACCAATGCTGTGGATTGAGCTTTGCATGATTCGAGATTAATTTCTTGCATATATAATCGAATGCCAAAGAAAATTAAGCCAGCAATCACGTCATTTATGCTCTGAAATTTGGTGACAAAAAAAAAATATTAATCAAGCCAATGAGAATAATTAAGAAGATTGAAATAATAAATTAACATCATTAATTACAGTTTAGTGTTATTTGAGAGATTTCACCTACCACTCCCAGTTTAGATTTCACGTCTTTGATGCGATCCAGAGAAAAGGTAACATTTGAGATGGTAACATGCCGAAGCTTGGTGTCTTCCTCACGAGACCTTATTGGTGTTAAATCATCCTCTACCAAGCTACTTTTTAATATACTCCATCCAAAATCCGATATAGTGTGGAGTGCTGAGGAGAAAATGGAGGGCAATCTCTTGAGAACAGTTTTAGTGTTGAAGATTGATTTGGGCCCTTGGCTTGAAGGGAGTGTGAAGGGAAGAGAGGGGTTGTCAGCCCTTTGCAAACATGACAGAAGAGCACCCATGAGAGAGTAGCCATCTCCAAGGGCATGGTGAAGTTTAAATACCAAGGTACTAGCTGCACTGCTTGTTGGATATTTAATTATATGAATTTCCCAAAGTGGTCTATGTTGTGGTAAATGTTCCATTGCAATTTTAGACATATACTCATCAAGATATTTATCATAGATTAAGTGGGATGACTTGCCAGTGGGGAATATAGGAACGTTAATATGTTCCTCCAGCTTCACTTCAACTTTCTTCCATTTTTTATCTCCATTTTTGTCCCCAATCTATTCAAGAAGTACACCATGATTAGTTCTATTTTTTATTTCTACGAAGGTGTGGATGATAGCTATATATATATGTGTGTGTGTGTGATGTGATGAATTTCAAGATTATGAATTATCTAATAAGATATTTGGATGGAGGAATACAACTATAAGAAGAAACCTTTGCAATACAATATAGTTCATTCCATTTTATCAAAGTACACCCTTTTGACTAAGTTACAAGAAAATTCACATTTATGTATGTTCTATATACATACATGCATGTACTACTTATAAAAGACAGTCTTTAAAATAGGCATTGTTGGATTAAATCTGTTTTTCTTTCTTGTGTTTAATCTAACATGTTATTTTTTTTAAAATCATTTTTTGAACAACCAATCTTTATAGCAGAGAATAACCACAACAGAAAAAAGTATAGTTATTATTAATCTGTTAAAATTTCTACCACCTAATTTTTTTTAAATGTATAATATCCACATTTTGCATCATTACAATAATAAATTTTCTTATAGTTTTTGTTATCTGGAATAATTTTTCTTCTAGTTACTCGATTTTCAAGTAAAATTTTAAATAAAAATAAATCCGATTCTAAACTAGAGTAAATGAAATGAAACCTATCAAAAGCTCTCCCGAATATACTTCTCTCATCTAAAAATATTATTTAAAAGAAAGCATATATGATATGGGAATATATACTAAAATACCTGAAAATGGCAAAATGCTGCTTTCTGTCTCATTAAACACTTACATTCTCACTTTAAAAAAAAAAATTAAACTTCCATTAATAATCAAACCTAACATTTTCATTTAAGACCCAGATGTGTACAACATTCTAAACTCAAGTATGATTTTCTTCTTACATTTTCTCTCTCATCACTTTTTGTATTACTTTTCATAACATTAATCATATTATTTTTTATCACATTTTTTCACTTAATCACAAATATTTAAAATGGTGTAAAAAGTGTTATTTTGTAAAAAATATGTGTAGTACCATCATTTTTGTTTCAAACATGAGTACAGATCTTAAGACAGCCACTACTCCGCATGTTTGTCAATTTACAAAGGAAATTATATTAACAAAGTATACATAAACAATTTGAGAGAGAGATTATAAATTAGAGGTGAGTGAAGTTAACATAATTACCATGATGGAGGAGAAGCGTGTGTTGATGGGAAGGAAGACATCATGAAGCAGTGACAGGGTTTGGCAGTCATCAATTGGAATCTCAAATTCTAAGACACCAAGAATATATACACACAGCGCAGAGCTGTTCAAGTATTGCCCCGTGGGACTCACGGGCTCTGCAACTTCTTCCTCAAAGCTTTCCATTCTTTCAGTTATAAAAAGCTAGCTAGGTTGAATGGTAGATTAAGCTTTGCTGTTGAGGTTCAGTACTTGAGTTGGGCTAGCTATGTATATAATGGAGAGAAAGAGAGAGAGAAAAATGGCCTTGTTGACATAAATATCTCATTGGTCCTCTTTAATGGTCACACAGCTAGCACCCACCCTCTACTCTTGATGGTTCCGTAATGTACTACATGTGAAGTTACAGATTTACTGGTTGCTTTCAGCATTGAATTACTTACTCTGCCTGACAATTCACTTGATGAAACTTGAAAGCTCTATTGGAAAGGGTAAAATAGGATTTGAACAAAAGATCACAAATTTAATTTTCCACCTAAACCAAAAATACTGCCTCGATTACAGTTGAGATAATTAAAGTGTAATAAGTAATAACAACTCCTACTAGTGAAAAAGTCAAAGATATAGTTCTTACAAATTCATATACTATTATCTGAATATTTATATTTCATAAAATCATGAAAAATACTATGTTATCCACTAAATTTAAAATTATATATCCTTTTAGCTAATGTACTACTAACTCATGTAATTAATATTTACTATGGCCTTTTGTTGTGTATTTCATGCCATGGGTTTGTTCCCACCTCGTTTTATTTCTCAGGTTTGTAAGGATTCATATGTAACCCCAAAAAAACAAATCCTTTACCAAAATGTAAAATAGATTATAGACAGCAAGCTGGATTGAAGGATTTGAAGGGCTTGCCGATACATTATGATTTTTTTTTGGGTACATTGCTGATCCTTTATGTTCAAAGAGAGGTATAGGATTGAATCAATTTGAAAGGATTAGACAGGTTGGAAGCCCTTTACCATCTTCATTTGGAGTGTCAAGGATTTAAAAGAACTATTTATTTTTTGTTATCTGAGAGGGTAATGTTAAAGATTCTGAAATGGAAATGTAGAAAAAGAAATTAATTTTAGGAAATTAAAGAGAAGTTTCTCGTTTACCAAATATAAATACAATACAGAAGTGGAGAAAACTACAGATATATGATGTCAATTCATAGATACAAAATTAGGGTGATTCGCTGTTACTAGAATTGGTTGAATTCTTGAAGTACGTCATTGAATAGAACGAATATTTATATCACTTTACCATTATTTTGATCGTATAATTAAATAGGTCGGTACTCATGCCTTAAAAATAGACTTACAACCATTAATATTGTTGGTAAGATTTGCTGGAGTATTAGTTTACTTTCACTATTACCAATCAATCGAGTAAAATATTTATATAAATATATAACATAATATGACATTTTTAATCTAAATATGCATTATAATATTATATACTTATTAATTTTATAAATAATATAATTTTTTAACAAAAATGTTTATATATTTAAAGTTTAAATTTGTTGGTCTATTTAAAAATAAATTTGTTAACTTGTTTAAATGCCTTAATGTAAAGTAAGCATTTAAATAAATTTTAAAAACATGTTTGAATAAGGTTCTTTTATTAAAAAAAACATTTATTGTTTTTTAAAGAAGTACTTTAACATATATTTATGTATGCTTGGATGTCACTTTAAAAAAAATTGAAGCAAAAAAAAATACTAAAGATGCGTTTAGGATAGCTGTAAAAATTTGATTATGCTTAGTAATTGATTATTATATAAAAGCTTTTTGTTATAATCGATTATAATTGATTCATTTTTATGTTTATGCATTATTTGTAAAGTGATTTAAGTTAATCTGATTCATTTGGATGATATAAAAAAAAATCATTTTTATGCATTAAATTACTAAAATAGGTATAGAATGATTAAAAAAATTATTTGATTGGAGACAAAATGGTATTTACATAAAAAAATGAATAATCTATAAGCTAAAATCATAAGTTTAATCTTACATTATAAAAATCATCTTTAAAAGGCTTTTATTTTACATTGAATTTAGTGTAAAAGTTATTAAACTAAACACTTCTTTTTTTAAAAAAAGTTAATCAAAATCTCTACCAAACATGCACTAAAACTACTTAATTCTAAAGTTATTAATTCCCTGCTTCTAAAAAAATTGAAAAGAGAAATGATTTTTAAATATAATTTTATGAAAGTTCCATTAAAATAAATACTTCTCAAATATTACATGCAAATGTAAAATAACTTATTTTTTAAAATTAAATATTACTAAAATAAGAAATATAAAAAAATACATTTTATAAAAATGAATCTAAACATACTCGAAATCAAGTTAAGCTTCTAAAAAGCCAAGTTAGACCATGCTTGAAAAATAAAAATATAAAGGAGGAGGGGGGGTCTGTTTCAGGTAATAGACTCTGATGGGTATATGGGCTAACCCAACACGACCCCTCATAGGCTACCAATAGCCGAGTCGGACCTGGTTGTTTAAACAGGCTAATGCAATGGCTAACTTGGGCCCAGCCCTGTTAACCCACAGCCTAACGGGCTCTCCACCAACCCACTGTGTTTTTCAATTTGTTCTAAAACAGCCCACAAAATTCTTTTCCTGAAGGAAAAATAAAAGGTTTGGACTCCTGGAGAGTTGGAGACTATTGCCTATTTAGCTGGGAGTGGTTTGTGCTGGCATTTTAATTTTTGGTTGGGCAGCACCTAGATTTAGAAAAAAAAAATTGGATTTAAAAACTTGTGCCATTTTGTTTTTAAAATTAACTTAGAAAAAAAAAAGTAACTTAGCCTAAGCTAACAGGCCCTATAACATTTAACTCATAGGTTAAACAGATAAAACTTGTAAAGTCGCATTTAAATAAGTTTACAAAATGTTAACAAATTTAGATTATGACTACACTTTTTTAAACCACGCTTAAAAAGGGTTTCCTAAAACCTTTATAGGCAACGCTTTTAAAGGTGCATATAGTGTCTTTGTATAAGATATTTGCCGACGCTTATAAAGATATTTGTAAGGCTTTTGCAACCGAGTTTTGGTGATGCTTATAAAGTTTGCCTTTAGAGTCAAAGAGTACGATTTGTAAGTGTTGTGTAAATATAATTCAAATAGGCACGCTTGTGAAGAAATAATTGCTCACTTTTAATAGGAGTGGCCATTGTATAAGATATTTGCCGACGCTTAGGGAGTATTTTGTGCCAAACAGTGTTAGTTTACATTGAGTCTTGTCTGATTTCACTTAGTACCCTTTATTTCCTTTGGAGATAGTCATTTGGGCGGATATATTTCATTTCACTTTGACTTTTTCAGTTTTCAGTCTGCATAATAGCTACATTTTAATATGATGTAATTAGCAAGTTATGATGTTCTTCTAAGTTTGCAAGTATATATAGGTTGGCTTAGCCTTCAAAACCTCGTAATTAGCACAAGGATTTTTTTGTTTTTACAAATTTGGCTCATTTCTCTAATATGAAATTTCATGAGTGAATAGGCAGCATGGTTTCATGTCATATCATGACTTCTGCATGCTCTCTTATGTATGTTGGCAGATGTTATATTGGTTTCTTTTCTAAGATCACTTTCAATGCTTCTTAGTTCTTCTTTTTTATTTCTAAGTGTTCTGAAGTAAATTTAAAAGATATCTGAGATAGGCACGTACTGATGGTTGAAGGTGGAATACTCCATGGCACAGCTGCGACAGCGATGGTGCGAGGGATGAATACTTACAAAAAAAAGACTCCGATTTCAAGTTAGATTTGTCTTTCAATGAAAACAGTTTATATATTAGAGAATATGCATATCTTTGAGACCTGACATGGTATTTATAATATCGTTTAGGATGAGTGCAATTTGTATTAAATGTAGTTATTCAGGATTAGAATCCGTTAGGGATTGTAATCTCTTTTAACAAATTTTCTTATTTATGTGAGATATAATTAGTTTTCATATCTATCAAGGATACTTGAAAAATTTATACCTAATAAATAAATTGATATACTCAATCATTAAGATAGCACGTAATAATATCTGAATATTATTTTGGTAGAGCCAAATTACTCCTATACTAATAGCCCAAAATCTCAGTTCAGAACACTAAGAATTTTTTTTTAATAAAAAAATTATAGATTAATATATACTCATATGTTAAAATATTGAATATTATTTCATGTTGCATTCACAAGTTCCCCTTATTCTTTTTGTCAATGATTGAAACTTGAATCCAACTTTCTTTTTTTGGAATGAATCTATATTACTACTAACCTTTTAATTCCATTTAAATGTGTAGCACAATTTTGATACTATATTTGGAGATGACAATAGAGCTATTTAATTTATTTTGTGTATATGAAGAAAGCCTAATAATAATGATGGTGTTTCGCATATTATGAACTATATACATCTTTATTTTTATTAAGGCAACATCTTCAATACTGGCAAATGTGTTGGGAGCATCGATGCTCACAAAATGTGAGACCATTGATTAATGTATTAAAATTAAAATTGAATAGTAAGGATGCTTTAATTACTTACAAACTATTAAACAAGTTTGGAAAAAATTTTGCAAATTAGAAATTTAGTCCTCTAATTAAAATGTAATCAGTAGGGGTGGAAATTGGTCAAGCGAGTGATCGAGGGCCTATGACTTAACTTATTTAAGGTCTGACTTGACTTGACTTGACTCGTTTAATAAAAATGTTATGTCAAAAATTTTTAAAAAACTTATTTGATTAAACAAGTCAGACTTCAAGTCTTTAAAAAAATCTTTTAAGCCGACCTATTTAATTATATATATATAATGAAATTTTAATATTTATGTAATATAATTAATATAATATATTTTTTTAAGTTTAGGTCCGTTAACCTATGTAAAGGCCTAGACATATTAAGCCTATTTCGTTGACTTATTTAGAGGTAGGTCTGTTGACCTATTTAAAGACTTTATTACAAAATAGACATTTAAATAAGTTTTCACGTCAACTCAAACTTTTAAGAAAGTTAGATCAGATCTTGAAAAATGACTTATATCAAGTAAATAGGTCAATTTCAGACCTTACATTTAGAAAATAAGTCAAGTTTGTTTAAGGTAGGTCTGACCCATTTCTACCCGTACTAGTCATTTATAAATAATGAGTTTGTATTGTCACTTCTATTTGTTTATTGACACTTCTCTTCAATTAATTTTTTCTCATTTTCTTAAAATGTCCTTTATTAAATAAATAGTTAAATCTAACACATTCACTAAATAACAAAAGATATTTTAGGAAAATGATAAATAAAAAAATTAATTATGCAAGAATGGTAATCGACAAATAGGAGTGTTAATAAACACTCCCATAAACAATTTATTGAATAGTATTAGAAAGAATATATATATATATATAGAGAGAGAGAGAGAGAGAGAGAGAGAGAGAGAGGTGAAGAGAACGTATGTTTTTGTCAACATAATTAGAAAAATATGTGATAAAAAAATGATAGAAATATAATTTTACACCCAGATTGATGTATTATGATTTTTTTATAAAATCCAGAATTTTATTTTTAAACTGTAGTGGCAATGAATGGTTGTTAAAATAATATATTTATATATTCAGTTATGTATAAATTTAGTTTATATCTTTAGTTTTACATTATTTTATTTTATTTTGATAATATTTATGGAGGTCCGTTTGAGTATGGATTAATATTAGTTTATTTTAAAATTTTGTACCAGACATTTTTTAATGTTGTGTAAGATGTGTATTTTTAAGCTCCACTGTGGTTAGCTTCTATTTTTTTAATATAATATTCCCAAATAAATTATAATATATGAAATTAATTGATATGTATTATTAGTGTAAAAAAATTTATACTGATATCTATCAATATTTTGACACATTTTGATGGGCTTTTTGACCAAAATATTTTTAGTGACAAATTTATTTACTAAATTATCATCTTCTTGAAACTATTTATCAGAATGTCATCGTTTTTGTCACGTTAGAATATTTTATTCTTTATTGGGTCACGTGGATGCGCCTGGCGTTATGGCGCATTCAAGCTATACGCTGATAACCTCACATCTCCTCTCCCTCTTACGACCAGTTCCCTCATTTCTCAAATTTTCACATTTCTCTAGAATTTTTATCTCTCTAAACTCCCCCAAACTTTCCTTTGGCTATAATTTTTTAGAAAGGCATTTGCTGATCATATATGTAAGTATTTTTACCATTATATTATTGTTATATTGATTTTGAATATTTTTATTGTTAGAAGTATTGTTTATTTTTTTAAAGTTTTTATATTTATTGTGTATTGTATGTTTATTTTATTGGTAGGATTATTGATTGTTATTATGTATTGTATATTTGTTTTATTGTTAGCTAGTAGGTTTTTGAAATTTGTTTGTACAAAAAATAATAATTTGATTATTATTAGGGTTTTTGTAATTTTTTTGTTATTTTGAATTGATTAAAATTGTTGATTTATTGAAATTGAAATTAGTTGGGTATAAAACAAATTTGTTTCAGTTGTCAAATGTATTAATTGATTTCATACGTGTTGTGTTGTTATTATTCAGAAGTTTAAGATGGCCAAACACCTTGTTGTTCTTATTTACTACAATGGGAGAATGTATGAAAGTGAAGAGGGTCTAATGTATGAAGGTCCTCGTCCTAAATCTATCATGATTCAACGTGATACGACTTTTGAGCTTCTAAAAAGGAGAATTCATTTAAAATTAAGGCTCCAAGAAAATCAAGTTGTGTCCAGTGTTGTGTATAGATTTTCACAATGGAACAATGTACTGAAATGGATAGGTCTTCCATTAGAAGATGATAAAGACTTTGCTTGCATGATTGATTGCTTTGATCAACATGCTAACTTAACTTCCATGAAGTTGTATGTCGAGACAAAAACGAGTGAGCACAATGAGCATGTTGCAGCTCCTTCTGAAACAGGGATACAAGTCGGTCCTTCTAATCTTGTTGAATCATCGTACCCTATCAGCACTCAATTCTCTATGACACATGCTCCTGTCCTAGTACAATCTCAAGAAGTTGGTACATCTACAATGCTTGAAGGGAGCTCATTTAGGTTGGACTTTGAATCCGATAACCCGCTTATGACAGATGCATTATCTGACACAAGCAATGATGAAGGAGAGATGCATGAGGATGAAGATATAGACACTAACTTAGAAGAAGATCAATCTGGCCCTGATGTAAATATACAACAACTAGTCCATTCATTGGTAGTTGCTCCTGAATCTACGTTTGTGCCTCCATGCCCTCAATTTTTTGAAATCAATTGCGATGCGTTGAGTACACCTGATAATTTGCCTGAATTAGATTCTCATGGTATTTGGAGTTCAGATGAATCATTTTATATTGGATTGCAATTTCTCTCTAAAGATGTTGTCAAGTTGGCCCTAAAATATTATTCGATTATTAGACATCAAAATTACAAGGTTAAGGATTCTGATACACAGCGGCTAATTGTTAAGTGTCTAAGATGTGCTGATGGTTGTAATTGGAGGGTTTGGACCATTCAAAGCAAGAAATCAAACATGTGAGAAATTAGAAAATATGATGGATCTTACACTTGTGTCAACCCAGCTCTGTCACAAGATCATTAGAAGTTAGACTCTGTTATGATATGTTCTTACATTCTGGAGATGGTTAAGCAAAAACTCAATTCACCTGTATGCTTGATTATTGAAAGGGTTCGATGTTAATTTGGATATGACGTGTCTTATCAGAAAGCTTGGAAGGCAAAACCAATTGCTATTGTGAAGGTATTTGGAGACTGAGATAAATCTTATGCGGTGTTGCTTAGATGGATACTTGCCATGCAAAAAGACATGTCAGGCACAGTGGTGGAGTTGCAAACCGTTGACTATGTCGAGCGTAATAGAGTTGACCGTTCAAAACTTGTATTTTGTCTCTTGTTTTGGACATTCAAACCATGTGTTGTTGGATTCCAATACTGCAAGTCCATTATTCAAATTGACGGCACTCATTTGTATGGTAAATATCGTCATAAACTATTGATTGCAACAACACAAGATGGCGATAGAAAACCTCTGTCAATTGCATTTGCCATTGTTGAAGGAGAAACAAATGATGCTTGGAGTTGGTTCTTAGCCTTGATTCGAAAACATGTCACACAACAACACGGTTTGTGCTTAATATCTGACCGACATCAAGGCATCCTACAGTCAGTGGCGAATCCACATATAGGATGGCAGCCACCGCATGCACATCATGTCTTCTGTATTCAGCATATTGCCAATAATTTTAACAGCGCCTTCCGCAATTTGACCCTAAAGAAATATCTGATTGACACAGGTAGTTAAACATTTTAATTTCTATGCGTTTACTATACTACTTACCATACTACAATTTTTGTTGCCAACACCAACTCATTCAATATTTTAATATCAGGGGTACAAACCAATTGCATACAAATTTGAGGCTAGGTTGGAAAAGTTGACCGCTACTCCCGAAATGACAAATTGGATTAATTCAATGTCAAAAGAACAATGGAGTTTAGCATATGATGGTGGCCACTGATTTGGTCATATGACGACGAACTTGTCTGAGTGTATGAATGGAGTGTTGAAAGGTAGCAGAAACCTACCAATAACCACACTGGTTCAGTTGACATATTACAAATTGGTAGAGTACTTTGTTAATCAAAAGGATGAGGTAAACGAGAAACTTGTTGATGGGGCTGATTGGACTGATGATTTTATGAATAGCTGGAATGTCAACTTGCTCAAGGCAAGCTCTCACCAAGTCCATCGATTTAATATACATTCCACCAGATTTTTGGTCGAAGAGGCATTCAACCGTATAACACAGCAAGGTGGAGTTAAATATTCTGTAAACCTTCAAGAAGGCACATGTGACTGTGGCCTGTTTCAAGCGTTGCATTTCCCTTGCTCTCATGTAATAGTAGCATGTTCTTCTAGGACACTTGATGCTTTTCGATATGTGCATAGTATTTACAGAATGCATACTTTGTACAAGGCTTATGAGGTTAATTGGGGAATCATTAAGGATGAACCATGGTGGCCACCAGCTCCAGTGATTACATTGGTACCCAATCGTTAATTGCTTAGATCTAAAGGTCGACCCAAATCAACTCGACTTAGAAATGAGATGGATTGGCGCGAACTAGGACCACGACAAAGATGTAAAAAATGTGGTGAATCTGGACATAACTCTCGTAGTTGTCGTCGTGGTAGATCAACTTCCTTGAGGAATAACCAAGACGGGTCATCTACTTGATTAGGACATAATTTGATAATTAGTGCAATATTTGATGACTATCAGTGTGTAATTGAGGATTGTCGGTGTGTAATTTGATAATCTAGTTAATGTACGAATTTCAATGATGATAATTTCTATTTGATTATGTTTGTCTAATATCATTCCTCCTTGTGCTTTTAGCGGTGTCTTATAATTTGTGTTCGACACACTCATATTTATTATGTATATTTGTCTTATAGTATGTCTTATTATTTGAAGACTTACCCATTGTTACCTGATTACAGCGTGAGACATGGCATTTCACTTGTGCCCAGGCCCAGAGGACCCTTCAGTACTAGAGTTGTAGGAGTTTCATGTTTCACAGCATATATGGCAAGGCCAACCTGATCGTCATCTGCGTGTTAGACGTGCTCATAAATTCTAACATATTGACCCAGATGAGCGAATGCTTCCATATCTACATCAAGCTGGTTTCGTGGGGGTTGCCCACATGAGATACTACACCATCGATTACTCATTGATTACAGCGTTGATTGAGAGATGGCATCCCGAGACACATACATTTCATATGCCGACTGGAGTGTGCACCATCATATTGGAGGACATAGGCATTATCTCAGGACTTCCTATTGACTGCGATGTCATTACTGGCTGTACATCACGTGGAGATTGGATGCAGTTATGTGAGGATTTGTTAGGTTCGCAGCTACCTGAGTCACACGTATTAGGTGGACGTATTGATATGTCATGGCTTTGGAGTGCATTCAGTAGATGACTTACTGAGGCAGATGGAGCTGCTTATATGATGCACTGTACACGGGCATGTATACTTCGGTTGATTGGGGGATTGCTATTTCCTGACCATTCTGGTAGATACGTGCACATGATGTTCCTTCCACTGTTGGAAGACTTTGAGGCTATTGGACATTACAGTTAGGGATCTGCGGTCTTGGCATACCTATACAGAGAGTTTTTCAAAGCCACAGACCACAGCATGCACGAGATTGGAGGTGCTTACATTTTGTTGCAGTATTAGGTTTGGCACAGATTTCCACCCCTGGTCCCTACACTTGTAGATGATACTGATCTTATCCTACTAGCTGCCTATGCTGCCGATAGTGGTCACCAACGTCCACTAGGATTTCAGTAAGTTTTTTAAAATATCCTTTGTTTATATTAGTTTGTTATATGTAATACTTGTGTTGACATCATATTACTTTGACATTTAAATAGGTGGCATAAACACAAGGTATTGAATGAAACCCCAATGGGGGTGCTTCTATATTATCGTCGATTCTTTGATCAATTGAAGAATGATGAGGTCAGTATTTGTTTACATTGATTTATGCACGTTATTTTGTCTTGCTTTCTAATGTTTTGAACATATCATTTTGCAGATAACATGGCAATCCTATACGGATGAGATTGTGGTTTCATTACCAGATTTTTGTGTCACTGGTAGAGACATTATATTGGCAGTGGTTCCACTCATCTTTTTTCACATTGTTGAGTGGCACCATCCAGATAGGGTGATGCGTCAGTTTGGTCTAGACCACACCAACCTGACGAGTTGCACTCGATTACATTGGCAAGATGACGTGATGATGATTGGCGAGTTACACACCTACCACACATAACCATATGGGATAGTCGGAGGGAAAGAGGTGTTACTGGAAGGCCGTTGGGAGCTCCCCTCATTGCGCATTCTGAGTACATGCGCTGGTACTGAAGAATTACCAAACATTGAATTTCTCGTACGAGTGCATCTATTGGGTTTGTGGTTAGTTTTTATCAATATATTATACTATTTGCTAAATGTATTTTGTATTGATGATGACATGTGTTATATCTGTGTCTTAAGCTGACATTGCAGAGAACGTCCATGCTTCAGCTAGGAACCCTAGTTCGGGATTTAGTATAGCTAGCCTTCTACAGTCCGTGGAGGAGATATTAGCTTTGGTGAGAGAGCATGATCGCATTATATTAGATCAACTTCGTCCAGCTCCTCCTACAGATGACATCCTAATACCATCCGAGCAATCCGATGAGCAGAGGCCGCGCCGTAGAAGGAGAGGGTTAGCGAGTACTCGATCTCGACTACGACCTTCAGAGGACTCTGATTCTTCGGGTGTGCCTAGGACTCAGCCCCCATCCACTATTACTACTACTTATCTACCATCTTAGCCACCACCTCTATCTTACCCACCATATCCAGGTTATCCACTATCTACAGCATACCCACCATCTGCTTACACTTATCCACCATATCCTTTGACTTTTACCCTTACACCGTCATTTTCATATCCACTGTATATGGGTTACCCACCATATCCTCACCCATCACAGTTAGGACCTTCTTCTAATCCCCTTCACAGACCACCACATTCTGACCCTGACCCTGACCCTTTTCATTAATGTAGTCATTGCACTTCATGTATGGATTTATTATCCTTTTATTATATTTTCTTAGACTGGGATGACTGTATGTATATGTATAAATGCTTCTGTTATGCTTATGCATCTTATACATATTCTATTGATATGGAAATCATAATATATATAAATATGTTTCATTATACAGGATGATATACTTTTGAGAACGTCTAATTTTTAGCGGATATTCTGTCAAATTTTTCATTGAATCAGAATGTTTGAACTATTAAGGTTAATTGAATTTGTTAGGTTCTCTAGGATGGTATTCTTGCCAATGAACCAGTCATGATGTTAAGAGTGTGATCAACTTCGATTTTCAAAATCAATCCAAAGTATAAAAATTGATTGATTGCAATACGCTAACAGTGCTCATGGTTGCTCATGACTAGATTTAATTAGTAAAGTTTAACTTCATTATTTCATTGACCCAATTTTCTAAACCTGGACTCGGCCTTAGATTTAATTGAGTCGAGATTTGACCTAATTAAGAATAGACACATTATATCAGCTTTTATTTAATGAAATAAAAAAATATAAATTTTTTTAAGCATACTACAAATGATTTGATGGTAAAACAATTTATTTTTCACATCCACAAGGCTCATACGGCCATATGAGAACACGATACAACATTTTCAGTATGAAAAATGTAATTTTTTGTAGACACGACCGTGTGATCACTATATATGGCCGTGTCTCAAAGTCAGAAGCTTCAATTCAATTAAACACGACTATCTGGTAATTGGAAGCAGGGCCGTGTGCTGGATGACCCAAGTCGTCCTGCGCATCCCTACATCCTGCACACACGTCTGGCGCATCCAACGTGGATTTGGTAGAAAACCCCATTTCGATGCTTCTATTAAAAGAATGATGTGATAATAAATAATCATGTATTAAAATATTAGTGAAAGTCAATGTAAAACTCTTTTACACTAATACTGTATAGTGCATACCAATTAAACTCATAATATCCCAAACATGGACTCGGGTATTGCTAGTTTATTAGTTTAATTTATTGATGAGGTATATAGAATTATTGTATTTATTTTTAATGAATTACTTAATTAATGTAAAATAAATAAATTTAAGAGTAAATATTTATTTTGGTCCTCAATGAATATCTTTTTTCTCAATTTAGTTCTTTTTAGATTAATTTTATCAATTAACCTTTAGATTTAAAAATTCTCTAATATTGTCTTTCCATCCAATAACCACTAATAGCAATGATGTGCCATATTATACTTTTAGAAAATATAAAATGTAAAAAAATTTCTAAACAAGTTAGAAATAGTTAAAATTTATTCTGGCATAATAATTATATTTTTTATTATAATATATTCTAAGAAGAGTGCTACCAACATAGTGACTACATGTTCAACAGGTTGGAGTTGAATGACATTGTCATAGTTCCATTTTAATTCTCACTTAATTTCTTAGTCTACACAATTAAAAACTTCATGGTTCAATACTCGACACTGATCTTGATGGGATTGACAAACTTCTCATGACTTTATTACTTATAATAACCTGTATACTTAGGGATCTCGTGATACATTACTTATGGTTGTTGTGACTTGTTAACTTACTCTAGTTTATTTTAAACTCACGTTAATCTAATAAGACTTGTTATGTCTTATTTAGTAAGTTTGAGAGTTATGATATTTGTGTAAGATAGACTAACTCTGAGATTTTTTAATTTATTTGAAACATATATTATTTTTAATTAAGACATGTTATGTGTTATGAATTTTTAATTTTGTATTTTGACATTTATTTTAGCAAGAGAATTTTTTTTCTTTACTATTTGTTGGACTCACAGATTTGACCTAACCTAACACAGTTTTAAATGGGTTGGGTTAAGTCGAGTTGAAGGGAAGAAAAAATAATAATCGACCCAACACAACCCACAGGTTATTAGAATTTTTATATGGATTAACATAAATCATATTATAATTTTATAAAATCCAAATTAATTAGATATCAAAATTATTAGAGCATTTCGTTTAACCTAAATTGTGATCAATATTATTATTGGGTTTGTTGTTATTAAAGTACTGCTCATATGTGGATTTTGTTTATGGGTCCTATACATGAGTTTGTTATAATGAATAGGTTGAGCTCATTTATGGATCCTAATTATGACTATCAATTTTATGGTTTACCTAAAGTCGTATAAGGTTTAAAATTAAAGAAACGTATATAATGTTCAATTCAAAAAAAAATTCAAGATCAATTTCTAAAATCAAGTTAGGACTTTTGTAGATCAGATTATCTTGAGTCTAAACACATATATATTACATTATAATATTGTGAATTCACAAAGAAATTTACTCAAACCCATGGAACCCTAAAACATTCAAATTTTATGATTCATTTTTTTTTTTGATGATCAATTCGAGAAATTGATTTAGGGGTTATTGAAGATCTCTAAATTTCATTTTGATAGACATAAGAATCATGTCAAATGGTTAAGAAATCATTGAGTATTTATTATTTTTCATCTCAAGGATATGGCCTCGTTTTGACCCAGAAAACTCGATTTTTGTGTTGTTTCTTTCATAAAATTAACTTAGGAGAATTATAGATCTCATTTTTCTTTTTTAAATGAGTTATGAATTGCATGAAATGATTAAGAATTGAGGGAGAAATTGTGCGCGATCCATTCCACCATGAATCAGGTCGCGCGACTCGTTTAACAGGAAACCAAGTGAGGAAGACGAATCTTCCTCCCATGCTTAGTCACGCCTGAGGTGCATGGGGGTGCGTGAAGCCCTAAAAATATCTATTTTCTATTTTTTTTCTTATACACTCCACGTGTCTGATACTATTTTTGGGATATATTTATTTATTTTTAATGCCTAAATTTCATTTATTCCAAAATTTCTAAATTTTAAAATTGCTAAAAATATATGACACTCTCCTTTTTTGCCTCTGAAAATTTGTGTGTTATTGTGGTGTTTTTGGCATGATATATATATTGTTCATTATTGGAGTTGATGTTGTTTGATTACTAGTGTTATTTTGTGCATAAATTAATATGTAATGTTTTGAAAACTACTTATTTTGTTGTTATTTATGCAATTTTGTTTTGAGTTACTGTTTAAAGTATTATGGTACTATTTTGGAGCACTTTGCATGATTGTGATCTCACCTTCACGACACCAATTGTGTTGAGGTGTCATTTTGTTAATATTTTGTCAAGAATGTTGCTTTGAGGATCATATTGATGATGCACTTACCCTATTGGTCTGTCTTCATTAATATGATTCTTGATGATTTGTTAAAGACATTAAGGTTGTGCCCTTCGAGTTCTCAATATCCTCTTGGTACTAACTTTAAGGACATGATTTTGATGTCCGAGGGAGTCTACTCATGTTTTATAATTCGGGACCTTAGGCGGGATTGCAATTGCATGAGAAAGCTCCATTATGATTATTTGCTCAAATATTATATATATTGGTATATTTGACAAAATCTCCCTTTAATGTATCATTCTGTCAGCTTTATCAATGCAAATGAATGCTTTATGAAATTAAATGTGACTAATTATGAGGACTGAGTGGATTCTATGAAATTATTCATTGTTGTCTCTAATGTTGATGCTATTCTCACTGAGGATGAACCTCAAAGACCCACAAATGCAACTTCCGCATAGATAGGAAGAAGTATAAAAGTGAGTTCAATCCAATAAAGTATGTTCGATGACCATGGGGTATAGCATGGATAAGACCATTAAAGGGAGAATTTCTAAAACAAATAATGCTAAGGAGTTTCTCAAGTCTGTTGGTGAGAAATTCAAAAAGTTTAATAAAATTGAAAAGGCCTACTACCTCTTTTTGTTGACAAAGACTACATATGATGGTGTGAGTGGTGTGAGTGAGCACGTCTTGAAGCTTGTGAACTGGTACAATAAGTTGAGATCCATGAAAATGGAGTTTGTAGAGGACTTCTTGGTCTAGCAAGTATTTGAGTCTCTTCTGGCTAGGTTTGATTTTTTAAGGACCACTTACAACGCTCAAAATGATGAGTGAACTATTGATGAGCTTATATATGATCTTACTCAAGAGGAGCAAACCATGAAGAAGGGCAAGACCCATAGTGTTTAGTTTGATTCTCACAAGAATGGTGACAAGAAGAAGAAATTTGCTAAAGAGAAGAACAATAAACTCCAGATTAAGAAAAAAGGGAATGGTAAGCCTAGATATCCTTCTAGGCCATCTTTTAGTCCTACTGAGTCTTCTGTGTAGCAGTTTGATTGTTTGAAGTTTAAGAGCTGGTTTGAGAAAAAGAAAGGTAACCACATAGCTCTAGTGTGTTTTGAATCAAATCTAATTGATGTTCCTTCAAATACTTAGTGATTAGATACTGGTGCAACTATTTATATTACAAACTCATTGCAAGAATTCAAAAGCAAGAGGAGACCAAGTGAAGGGGAGTTGATGCTCATAGTAGGAAATGGAGCAAGAGTCAAAGTAGAATATATAAGAGTGGTTTCTTTAAAGTTATGTACTGAACATGTTTTAATTTTGAAAGATATAATTTATGTGTATTCTATGAGGAGGAATTTGGTTTTAATTTATGTTTTGGATGATTGTGACTACTCTTTTCATTTTAGTAACGAAAAAGTTTATTTATATTATGATTATACTCTTTTTGGTTATAGATTCTTGTATAATGGTATATACATGTTAGATGTTGATTCCCTTTCTGTTAATTAATGACATTCAGATATCAATAATGTTGTTGAGAACAAACATGGTAGAGTTACTGAAAACTCTTCTATGTTGTGACACAAATGTTTAGGACACATCTCTAGGAAGAAAATGTAGAAGTTGATTAAGGAGAATATTCTTTATGATATGAACTTCTATGATTTTGATAAATGTGTTGATTGTATAAAAGGAAAACTTATAGTTGGAGCCAAAAGAAGTGGGATTACTAGGAGTGAATGAATACTACAGTTAATTCATACAGAAATTTGTGGACTCATTACTCTCATTACTATGGATAACTTTAAGTACTTTATCAGTTTTATTAATGATTTATCTAGATATAGTGAAATTATGTGAGCATTTTAATTATGCATTTTTTCATAGTTAAGGGTTTCTATTGCTATATTGGTAGCCGAAATTGAAAATTATTTACCACCAGAACAGTTGAAGCAATTTGGAGAGATATGTTGTCTATCAGGCCAGAGAGGACAACAATAATTAATAACTATAAATGTATAATTTTTGTGATTGACAAAAAATAACATATTATACTTCATTGACTAATGTAAAATGACTTGAACGTTAATCAAATCAAATAATTAAATAAATATATTAATCATACAAAAGTTTCTAAATTAAAAACACCCAATCATCCATTAGATTCAATTGTTTAGGGTGAAATCAATTTCAAATATTTGGTCTCCTATTTCAAATAAGTCAGGTATATATTGTACGAAGAACTTCGTATAAATCTTGAAGAAGAAAGAGAACCTAGAAGAAACCAACGTAAAGAAGATGCAAGAAGAAACCCAACCATTCGTCCATGGAAATAAGTGAACATAGCTCTGTTTTTCCCCTTCTGCACTTGCCATCCATGCCACCCATCGATGTAGCAAGAAGAAATCCCGATGGAGAACATACAAATTTATTCCTAAAGAAGAAAAAATAAGTGACAGCCATCCACCACAAAAAAAAAACACACACACACACACACATAAAGCTTGAAACCCAAAAAGTGATTATGGAGAGAAGAAGACTTAGTGCATGTTTGGTTACCTGTTTGGAAGCTCAAACACACGTTGAGGTTCATTGAAGGGTGTGCAAACTTGTTTGGATTAATTTTGGGTTGCACTATTTTAACTGATTTTTTTTCCTAACTTACGTTTGTCCAAAAGCAAGAAAATCTTGCTTTTGGGTTATAATTTTTTAGTTTGTGATTTTTATCTCTTACATTTATTTTGTTAAACTCATTTTTGATATAAAAGTTTTCAAATATAAATCACGTTACTATAAACTCATTTTTAACCAAACTTAAGTTTACAAACACACTTTCAACCAAATTTAAGTTTACTAACTCTAATCCAAACACATACTTATATTAATAAGAAGTGCCCATTTACTGATCGTGTTTCCATCCGAGGCACATTCTTGCTGGTACTTATATAGTTAACTTGGCCTGAAACTGTCCCAAAGTTTTAACTGGGCCAATTTTTAGGTCTCGAACCTAACTTAGTCATGGTTCAACGAATGACTGGGTGTGATCAGACTAACTAATATTTAAGTAAAATGTATAAATTTAAATATTATATATAGATAAGTCATATGATTTTAAAAGTAGAAAATTATAAGTAAATGATGTTTTATAATATATATGTCAAAACAAATTATAAGAATGTAAAATAATTATCCTGCACACACAAATATTAACTTAAGCCAATAAATATTATAATTTATCATTAATTTTCTAAATAAATATAAGTCTTAAAATATTGTGCGACATCGGGCTTGGTTGGCCCAACCTGATTCTTGACCCGAACCCAACCCAAAAATATATTGCATCTAACTTTTAAACTCAAATCCAACGTGATTAGCTTCGGGAGAAGTCGAGTTATTAAGGTAGGTCAAGATTTGAACACCCTTACTCATAAATAGCTCAATTACTGTAAGTACTTCATTGTTAACAAATATTTGATTATAATGTATTATATTATACATTATTTGATTATATTATAGTATAAGTACTTCATACGTTATAGTATAAGTTTTATTGAGTTTGAGTTTTTTTATTTTTTTTCCGGTAAGGATATTCTTAGACTAACTTTTACATTAACTAAGATTAAATCCCTCAATGTCAAACGATCTTAAAGGCATGCTCTCACATGTACTGATGAACGTGGTGTATTTTGAGAATTAAATAATTTCCCTAAGTGAGGAAGAAGATTGTCTTGTCCGTGTTCTTTAAAAAAAAAAAATTGTGCATACTTTATCTGTAAAAAACTTTTGTGCATTTTTGGTTTTGGGTTTCTTTTAGACTTTTGATTAAATTTGTTTATTAAAACATGTAGGCAAGTAGCTATATACTAATTGGCTAATACTCAATTAAGTGATCCATTTATGGTTTTGTTTTGTTTTTTGTTTTAATTGTTTTTAATTATTTACCACATGTGTATTTATGGGTAGAAGACATAAAGCATGTAAAGCATTGATATGTGGTTAGTGGATTAAATTAATAATTGAGAAATATTTGGAATGCTAGTTTTAGTAATTGCACATGGAATGAAGATAAAATTTATTATCATGTGGTATACAACAATGGAACGTATGTTTAATCTGAATTCAGCTTAAAATTAGAGTTTGGAATATAAATTTCAACCTCTTCATTTTCATTTTTTATGTTTAAAATGCTATTTAAAATTGAAATTGAAATTTTATAAACCAATTCTAGGAAATTAAAAACGTAGCTAACATAAACTCTTTTCAATTCTTAGACCATATTTTAAGAATTAATAATTCAAAAAATTAAAAATTAAAGTTTTCCCTCCCTTTAAAGTGTCCCTCTTTCTCTCTCTCTCTCTCACTTGTTTTTAAGCTATCATATTAATTGAAATTTAATATTTATGCCTAGACTCCAACATCTTTTTATTTTTCTCTACAAATAAATTTCATAAAAAATACTTTATGATAAAAAAAAAGACTATAATATTATAAAATTATTATAGTATTAATCTAGAAAGCATGGATACAAATATAAGATACAGATATGATATGACATTAACAAGTGGATAGATCAAATTTTAAAGATTATAGGACAGGTGTAGCTAAAATATAACCAAAATTTAATATATAAACATAAAGAATAATGCTAGACATGCATAATTACACATACATCACTTCACATATATGCAATTTTCACTCTTTGATTATAACTAAGCTCACATTGTTTTGTGTACATTTACACTTTAATTCTACCACCTAACTAGATGTGAGATATGTAAGCTTGTGGGTAATGTGTAAGTAACATTTTTCAAACATAAAAACACATATCTAAATTAAACTAAAGACATTAATGTTTCAAAAGTTAGCTTTATTCATTGTAAATACAATAAAATATTATTAATTGTCTAATTATTTTGATATTCCACTTGTATTATTACAAAAGTTTCTAGAAAAATTGAAAGGTATATGCTAAAAGTATCTAAAAATATTTACGAAGTATTTTTGATATGATACATAATAGATACCAATACAAAAACCTTTTTGAAATAGCACTGCTTCCTAGGTATTAATATTTTATTTATTTTAATATTTTAAATAATTTACTGAAATTTTACATCATGCATTTAAACAATAGAATGAAAATTGAATTTAGAATTACAATTTTATATTCTAATTTTTTGATAAATCCAAACATAAAATTTAAGATTTTGAGTTAATTTTTATTCTAAAAGAATTAAAATTCTATATTTATATTTTAACTTGTATATACACTTGTGCAATGTATGGGATAATATCACATAGTAAAAATAATAAAAATAAAATAAAAATAAATTTAAATAATTATTATAATAAATTTATATTAAAAAATGACTGATAAAAAATAAAAATTTAATTTTACGTAATGTTAAAGCAAATTACACTATTAATCTCAAAGGATTTGACTTAGTACAGAATGAATATGTGATGTATAAGTAGACATATTGTTACAAGTTTAAATCATAATTATGACAATTATTTGAGGCTAAACTGTAACGAATATCATTGTGAATCTTTTAGTAATGACGCAGATGGTTTACCTTTAATTACAACAACAACAACAACAACAACCAAACCTTTTTTCACTAGGTGGGGTTGGCTACATGGATCAAATGACGTCATTGTGTGTAACACCCTAAATTTCCCATCTCTTAAACAGTAATTTTGACAGTTAATAGAATTTTACTGTTTAGTAATTTCTGGATACTGTAAAAATATTTTATTTATTCCGTTAACATATTTGATCGTTTTGAGTGATTTACTCCATGTCAGGAAAATAAAATTTTTTGGGCTGGGAAAAACTTTACGTAATTTAATTTTTACCATTAGGTAATTATTTTACGTGTCGATTTGATATTTGTGCGTTTTTAATTTTTGTGATTTTATGTGTGATTTTAAATTTTTTTTGTTTGTGGACCAGGTGACCTTACGTGGGCCCAGGTGGGTCTCAAAGTAAAAATTTTTCTACGCATAGAAAAATTTGTCTTGTTTAGACGGAGACAGGGGATCTTACTAAACCCGAATCCAAAAAAGCAGTTTTAGAAAATTTTCTTTACCATATTTTTTTTGTATTTATTTCTTGTGGACGGTAAAAATACAATAAATGTACGTTTTGTGGGGTTACAGTGAATCAAAATAATATTCTATATTATTAAGTTAATATTGGTGGATTGGATATCCACCATTAATTTAATTAACATTGGAGATTTAATCTTGATTTAATCAACGGTGGAGATTTAATCTTGAAAATAAATAGGATTAATTATAACCGTTGGATGGAAAATTAAATCAAGGGTGGAGATTTAGTCTTGTAAAATAACTTTGACCATTATGAAACCTTGGATGAAGATTAAATCAATGGTTGAGATGGACCATTAATAACCATTGGATTTGAATTAATGGTGTAGATTTAGTCAACAAAAAATTTACTACAACTATTTTGGACCCTTGGATGTAAAGTTTGAAGGTGTAATCTTGACCCTCCATTTTGAAGACTCATCTAAGGGCTAGGAATTAAAGGAGAAAGATCCAATGGCTCAAAAAAGTCTTCCATCCATCTACAACCTAAACCTAATTTATTTTAATCCAAACCATCCTTTTAATTAAGGGCTAGGATGGCTTAGGAAAGATACCATGCAAATTAATCACATGTTGCATGCAAGGAGAAGGAGGGACGGTTTTGCATGCATTTTGGAGAGGAGAAAAGCTAGCATAGAAGCTTTTTAGTGAGAAAAAGATGAAGTCAATAATATGTAATTTGAATTTAATTAAGTAACTATTTAAGCCTAATTTGATTAATCTAATGGCCTAATTAACAAGTTAAGTAAACTAAATTAAATGTTAAATTGTTATAATCTAATTCTTAATTAAATATTCTAATTTTATTTAGAGGTTATAATATATGTAATTATATATCTAATTAATTAGTTATTTAATTAGATAATTAATTAAGATTGATTAGGAAACTAAACCTAATTAATTAGCTACTTAATTAGCAAGTAATTGGACTTGAATTAAAAACAAATTAAGTCCCTAATTCATGAGAGGCCACACGGCCATGCAGCCCAAAGAGGCTTCTCAAGTCTTCTTGAATGGACTTTTATGATTATTGGAGGACATATAGGGACATAGGCCATGTGCTACTCCATATGCATCCAATTGGTGATATTGTGAGTCAAGCATATCACTTAATCTCTCCAAGACTCCCACGGCAGCTGCTCACTTTCATTCACCCTCCTAATTTCATTTTCTCTCACATCAAAAAGCTTACAACACTTTCTCTCAAAAACTCCAAGAACCCAAGCACACATTTCTTTCCATTTTCTCTCTCAAATTCGGTCAAGCACCTTAGAACCATCATCCAAATTTCTACAATTTCATCTAACTTGATTTTCTAAACCTAAACACCATTCTAAGAACATCTCTAGTTATGAGTTTTTCCAAAATCATTCATCTTGAGCTTCAAATCCAAGCTTCAAGTTTTTATCAAAAATCAAAAATTCCATCTTTGTGCTTCAAGAAAAACCATTCGGTCAAGACACTCAAAACCACCATCCAATCTCTTTTAATTTCATCAAACCATAGATCTTGAATCTACATGATATTCTAAGCAACTTTCATGTTAGAGATTTTTTCTAAATCATTCATCTTCATGGACTTTCTTCAAGAGCCAAGTTATTGAGTTTTTAAGGTGAAGTGTAAGAAGACTTCAATTCTTATCTCTTTTTCATGATCTAAACCATGTTTGATCCATGGTTCCTTTTAATCAAGCTTAGTATACTAATTTCTATGTATTTTATTTTGAATTTGAGAAGCCTTTGGTGGTGAAGGACTTGGAAAGAGAAGCAAAATCAAGAAGCTTTGAGGATCTTCAAGAGGTAAGAGGGAGATCCATCTCACCAACCAATTATGGTGGTGGGAGATGGTCTTATATTTGATGGATTGTGAATTCATGTGAGAATTCCAATCCATGGTCATGTAATAATTAATTGTGTGTTTATGAGTTTTGCTTTATTTTCTTGTACTTTGATTATTTTTGTCTATGCTTAATATGCTTTGCATGATTTTATGGCTTTGATAGTATACTTATAATATGCATGATGAGTATATGGCATGTTTGTGATATTTATAATGAAATATATATACGTATGCCATGATGTGTGGATGGAAAGAAAATTGATCTTGGTTCCAATGGCCAAGGAAGAACTACGATTTTGATGTCCTTGATTTAGGTAAATGTTGAAATTTTTCAAGAATAAGGAAAATAAATTTTGATCCCTAGAACAATGAGAATTTCGGCCAAGACACCTCAAAATAGGTGTCTACAAATTAATATGTTTATGAAAGAATAAAATTGGATTGATTTGAAGAGTATGGAAAATGAACTAAAGGTTTGTTTTTTTTAAGAAAACATGAACACAAATTTTAGAATAAAATTTTATTGATTTATTTTGTGTAGAAACAAGAATGAAATTTATTTAAGTTAGAAGAAAAATATTTCATGGTTCTAATGGCCATTTATAAGATTTTGATAAATTTAGAACAAATGTTTTATGTATCTTTAAATTAATATTTTCATGAAGAATGATAATGGATGATTTGAAGAGTATGGAAAATAAACAAAGGATTTATTTTTTTTAAGAGAACAAAAATACGATTTTAGAGGAATTTTTATTGATTTATTTTGTGTAAAAAGATCCTAAGTATTTTCCTAAATATGAGTTTTGAATGAAATGGGCAAACATTGATTTTAAGGATTTGCAAAGAAAGTGAAAAAAGAATTATAAAGAAAGTAAAAATGAATTTGAACAAATGGGTTTAGTTTTTATAATCATCGGTACTTCGGTTTTGAAAATAAAATTTTAACGATTATGTTTGTGTAAAACCATATCAATTTAAAAGGAAAAATATTTGATGATTTCAATAGTCATGTCCACATTTTTGAAGGCTTGTAATGCTTTGATTTTTATGAACAAAGTGATTTTCAAAGTGGAAACGTAACTTGAGTTAATACAAGAATTTGGAAATGAAATTAGAGCATTTATCACTTGAGAATTAAATTTTTGTAAACAAGAATGTTTTCGAACTTCAATTTATTTTGAAGAATGTCGTGTTTGGAAATGCTTTGAGAAAAATGGAGAATATAATGGTGATTTAAGAATTTACTAAAGTATAACTTATTTTCAAGTTTTGAAATATGTGTGAAAATTTTAAGATTTGAAACATTAATTTATATTAATGAAAAAGTAATTTTGTGGATTATATTTGAAAAAGAATTTCTTGAGTAAAGAAGCGTGGAAAAAGATTTTCTTGAGTAAGAAAATGTGAAAAATGAAATACAAAGTCATAATATTTTGAGAAAAGATGAAATTGAATTTTTGAAGGTTGAGAAATATTTTTTATGGTGAAAAATTATTTACGTATCTTAAAAATGTGTTGAAAATGATATTAACTTATTTGAAAGTCTAAAATAATGTTTGGAATATTGAGGAATATTTTACATGATTGTAAAATGGTGAAAAATGATTTATTATCTTAAAAATGATTTAAAATATAGTAAAATATTTCTACGCTTAATTTGAAATATGTTAAAATATTTTTACGTGATTTGAATTACGTTTAAATATTTTATGTAAGCTTAAATATTTTACATGATTTGAAATATTGTTGAAAAATCACTACGTGATTGAACAAATGATAAAACATTTTTACGCGATTATGAAAAATGGTAGAAAATTGGTGGAAAATTGTTATGAGATTTGGAAAACGTTTAAATATTTTACACTATTAAAAATATTATTGAAAAATATATGCAATTTTGAAACAATTGAAAAAAATAATATGCGATTTGAGAAACGTAATTTTTACGCGATTGAGAAGACATTGAAAAATTAATACGTGATTTAAAAGTGTAATGTGAAAAGTGCGACATTTTGAAAGCGTAACAAAAGTGTTACTAAAGTATTGGAAAAATATAACAGAAATGTTTCAGAATTTTGAAAATGTAACAGAAACATTTTGGAATTGTGAAAACATAATGAAAATGTTATGCAATTTTGTGAAAACACGGCGAAAGTGTTTTATAACTATGAAAACATGATAATATGATTTTGTGTTGAAAATATAGTATAATTACTGTTGAACCAGTGTATGGACACTGTATGAGAAAATGATATATTTTGCCTATGATTTGCATTTGGTGCATTATACATGCATTGGAAAGATATGTCTGTGATTGGATTTGGTGCATTATACATGCATTGAAAAAAAAATATGCGTTGAAGCATATGATTACATTGAACAAATGAAATTGAAAAGATTTGGCCCTTTGGGGTTGGACTTGCACTGATATATTCATGCATTGTATAAAATATAGCTAATAGCTATTATTATGGCCCTTGTGGTTGAAGAGGGAATGAGAATTGATAGTGAGGTCTATGATGGATCTTGGGGCGTCGAGGCCCGGCGGTCGACCAGTGGACAACTGGCGAGTACCCTATGCCACTTGGCGATGCAGTCCGTTGCAACACATTGACGATACCCGACAAGAACACGATTCTTTTCAACGACTGGGAGATTGTCTTTGGACTAAAGCTGACAATTGACCAGAGCATTCTTCTCGAAATTGTGAAAAACCTCCATGGAGTTGTTTTTGAAAAAGTGAGTCTTTGTACATATGCATAAATCGAGCATTTATATCTGTGTGATATATTAATTGAGGAATATTAGTTATTGGTTATGATAATTGAATTGATAAATGATTGGATGATGATTAAACTGATAAATGATTAGATGATGATGATGATAATCGATAACATGATTATGGTATGATCTGTCTGTATGATATTGTTGGTGTGTGTTATCTACGTGCGCCATGTTGGTATTGTTGTAGGTGATCTCACCTCTTTGTTATGTTATTTTCTTTGTGTCTATATTGTTAAAATCAAACAATAGAAGGATCGAGTTGTCTTAGACATAACGGGCGATAAATACTCTGAGATTGGTGACAACAATAAGGAGTGGACATTCAAGACTCGAAGGTGTGCAGTGTTGACAAAGAAACAGATGTCTGATGCATCAAGATGGATAGAATAAGGAATAAGTATGTTAAAGTTTCTTGTTAGTGTTGTACCGTGCTATTAAGTAGGACCCGTCATGGGGTTTGCTACTGTCAAAAAAAAAAAATAAGTCTGTTAATTTTATATTTCTCTTTAAATTGTGATATTAATTAGTGTCAATATTGCATAATGAATAGTTGAAATATGATTTTCAATATTACCTAATATTTTCAGTAAATTTACATTTCAGTAAAGAAGAAATTTTGAAACCCTTCTTTTATAACTCAAACTTTGTGCGAACTTATTTTCAGATTATGAGTTGGAAGTCAGAAATGTGATGTCCTAGCTAGGTTGTTACATTAGTTGGTATTAGAGTTAGGGTGTTACATTGTGCCCTATCATAAACCAAATCTTCAGATATGCTATTCAGATCTAAATCTTTTTTAATCGTTTCACCTATAGTCTTTCTTGGTCTTCCTCTACTTCTAGCTATTGGGCTATTATTTACCTGATCTACTCTTCTTACAGGTGCTTCTAAGGGTCTTCTCCTTACATGTCCAAACCACCTAAGGCGTGATTCTCTCATCTTTTCCACAATAGGTGCTACCCCTACTTTCTCTCTAATGCATTCATTCCTAATCCTATCTAGTCTTGTATGGCCACACATCCAACGCAACATCCTCATCTCCGCAACACTGATCTTATGCTCTTGTTGGCTTTTTACCGCCCAACATTCAGTACCATACAACATCGCAGGCCTTATAGCTGTGCGGTAAAATTTACCCTTAAGCTTGAGAGGCACTTTTCTATCACAAATAACTCCTGAAGCATTCCTTCATTTCATCCATCCAACTTGAATCCTATGGTCTACATCTCCCTCTATCTCTCCATCATTTTGTATGATAGATCAAAGGTACCTAAATTGTGTGACTTGTGGTATTGTATGATCTCTAACTTTCACCGCTAAGTTATCATTAACATGCTTCTTACTGAACTTACATTCCATATATTCCGTCTTACTCCTATTTAGACGAAGGCCATGTTTTTTCAAAGTTTGTCTCCATAGCTCTAGCTTCTCATTTGTTCCCTCTCTCGACTCTCCAACTAAGACTATATCAAAGGCCATGGTTTACCTTTAATTAGATGAAAAAAATTGATTAGTCGATATATATAGAAGCTAGCCCAAACACTATCATGATACCAAAAGAGTAAATTATACTATTACCCAATTAAACATTACCACATCATTTTAAGAGTGACTTTTGAAGTATATATTGTGTGAGTGAAGATATATAAATTAAAAAAGATGAATAATATGTATAAAATAAATAAATTTGTTTTTAATATGTATTTTTTTAAGCTAACAAAAAGATAACTAACAGGAATGACCAAAAAAGATGATTAACAGATAAATTCATCATAATAAGAAATGTGATCTTTTTTGTTTAGCTTTTTTTTATTATAAAATTTGTTAAACACAGAAAAAAAAGACAATAATTAGAAAAAGACGTTCATATACCTAAATTAATTACACCAAACTAAAGTATAAACTTTACCAATCACACCGTATTGATATTTAGGATATGGCAAAATCTACTCAATGGCCAATGGCTTTAAACTCACGTTGTTTTGGAAGAAGAAAATGTGCTGTAGGCATGAGTCTCTATAAAAGTGGAATTTATCCTACTCAAATATAGCATTATTGAATTAGTGCATCTATGAACCACTTTTTCTGTTATTCTGTTGCATCCTGCTCGAATCTCACATGATGACATTAACGGGAAACTTTTGTTTTGTCATTCTAATTCATAAAAATGAAATTACTATAGTGAGCATTTTAATTATGCATTTCTTCATAGGTAAGGGTTTCTATTGCTATATCGGTAGCTGAAATTGAAAATTATTTACCACCAGAACAGTTGAAGCAAATTGGAGAGATCATGTTGTCTTTCAAGCCAGAGAGGAGAACAATAATTAATAACTATAAATGTATAATATTTGTGATTGACAAAAAATTAACATATCATACTTCTTTGACTCATGTAAAATGACTTGAACGCTAATCAAATCAAATAATTAAATAATTATATTAATCATACAAAAGTTTCTAAATTAAAAACACCCAATCATCCATTAGATTCAATTGTTTAGGGTGAAATATCAATTTCAAATATTTGGTCTCCTATTTCAAATAAGTCAGGTATATCTTGTATGAAGAACTTCGTATAAATCTTGAAGAAGAAAGAGAACCTAGAAGAAACCAAGGTAGAGAAGATGCAAGAAGAAACCCGGCCATTCGTCCATAGAAATAAGTGAACATGACTCTGTTTTTCCCCTTCTGCACTTGCCATCCATGCCACCCATCGATGTAGCAAAGAAGAAATCCCGATGGAGAACATACAAATTTATTCCTAAAGAAGAAAAAATAAGTGACAGCCATCCACCACAAAAAAAAAACACACACACACACACACACACAAAGTTTGAAACCCAGAAAGTGATTATGGGGAGAAGGAGACTTATATTGATAAGAAGTGCTCATTTACTGATCGTGTTTCCATCCGAGGCACATTCTTGCTGGTACTTATCATATAGTGTCAAGAAGGCGAGGACAATCATTGTTCAATTCAACTACCTTCATTGTATTAAGAATTACCAAAAGCAAGGTTCACTCTTTCTTCTTTGTCTTCTATCTGTGTAAATGTTTTCTTTTTTTTTTGGTGTTTTTCTTTGTCTGACCTTTGTTTTAAGAAAGGAAGACCCCTAGAGAATGTCGTATAGAAGAGGAGGAACACTCTTTACTGGTCCCAATCGGGTTGATTTACCTAATTCTTTTTCCAATTGTTTATAATGTGTGCAGACAACAGAAAGTTCAGATTCTAGTTGGTGTTCTTCAATTTCATTGAAAAAATAGAGTTTTGCTCTTCAATTTTTCTCCCTGGCCAAGCGAAACCAAGGTCAGTCCAACGTGCTTTATTTGGATAAAAATTCCTAGGTTTCAAATTATATCAGATTAGCTTCATATAAACACACTACTTTATTTGGATAAGTTTTAAATAATTTTTAAATGATAAAACTTTATTAATATTAATTAGTTCTACGTAAGATTTTTTTATGCATATGCAGAGATGGATCTACATATCTAAATGGGTGAAGACGTATGCCTCCACTCTATTTTAAAATTTTTCTTTAATCTTATATATGTATATGTCTTTTTTATTTTTTGTATGTGTAATATTTGTCTCCATGTCCCCACTTTTAACTATATTATTTTTGTTGAATGATTATTTAGTTACATACATAAAAAGAAAAATATTTGATAATAATAATAATAAAAAAATCATTCAATATTTTTAAAATATAAAAATGTGAAAGAAATAATTATAAATTAATCTTTCATAATTTTATATTAATATATTTTTTAATATATAAATATAATTATTAAATTTTTTTATACTTCTATATTAATAATATTATTTTTACTCTCATTACTTAAAATTTATAAATCCATCACTGTGTATATGTGTACGTACATGTAAGGGCGAATATGTTCATCTTTTTTAAAGAACACATGTAAAAAAATAAGAAGTCAAATTGATATGACATGATTTTACAAAATGTAATGATACATATAATACATGACAAAAATTTAAGTCATATACTTAACCACTTTTATATATTATATTATATTATATAATATTATAGTTATATGATTCCAACATCCAAACGGTTAGAGTACATAAAATTAATAGGTGCACGTGTAGCATGCAATTGTGTGAAGTTTTTTCTATTCTTTCTTAATGTCCTCAAGGTATGCTCGTGTAGCAAGTGTGCTATACGGTTATTAATTTCACCGTACAAATAGAGGTAGAGCTTACAAAATGGGCCAACCTATCCTGATTTATTTCAATCTGCTAAAATGTGGAGTGGGATGGGTTGATTCATTTTAAGAAATGAATTGGAAGAGTCAACTCATCCCGCTTTAAGGCGAGTTGACGAGTTGGCGGGTTGATTCGTATAAAAGATAAAATGAAAAAATGTAGATGAGTTGGCGAGTCAATCGACTTAACCCACCTAAAAAATAAAAAAATATATAAAAAATCAATAAATACAATAAAAAATTACTAATAAAAAATTACAAATCACATATCTAAAATATAATTTTTAAAATAGTCTAATTAAATATTCAAATATAAATTATATAACATCAAAGAGTTTTTTATTTATAATATTACTTATCATTTAAAAAAAGAGTCAACCATGGAGACTAACTTCGCTATTACCGCTTAACTTTGTAGGTTAAGCGAGGTAGGTTATGCGGATTGAAAAAAAAATATGAGTTCAATCTTTGGATCCAACTCGTAAAAAAATGATGGATTGGTGGGTTAACTCAACGGGTTGAACCTGTCTTGCCAACTCTAAATAGAGGCACATCAATTACGAAAGCATGCCTGAGGTTTTTTCTATTCTTTCTTAATGTCCTCCTAACAATCTTTTTGAAAGTGTTCTGTTTTTTTCTCTTTGAAAAACTATTTAAATCGAGTTAGTTATGGTTAAAAGAAATGTGATAGGATGAGTTTTAATTTTTTTAAAAATATATCTCTTTTTTAATAGTCCCACTGTGGAAATAGGTTTGCCCCAATGATTTAATATGTTAAGTTTTGATGATGACAAATACAAGACAAAAAGAATGATGCTTATGCTTTATAGTTGTACTTAATAAATGACAAATGTATCACAAAAGAATGTTGACCATGTTACATAAATGTGTTTAATGAGATATATGTAACATTCATCATATAATATATCCAATAATATTTTATATGAGTTATAAATGAATCAATATTGGATATGTCTATGAAAGTCTTGTATGCATGTTAGACTAACTAGAGTTATACATTTATGAATCATGCATATGAAGATATTGAGCTATGAATTTAGACTAACTATGTTTGGTTAAGTGAGCAATATTTTGTAGGATAGTTCAAGTACCAAGAGTGAGCATTGCAACAAGAAAGCAAAAGATCACAACTATGCTCAACTCAAGGAGAACGAAAATGAAAAGATGTTCCAAGCATTTGCAAGTTTTGAAGAGAAGATTTTCTTTGGAAGCTTGGATTACATCAAGAAATGATGGTGGCAAAAGATCTAGTCCAACATCTTCAAGAATAGCTTATAGGACTTAGATCTTGTGTAAAGGTAAAAAGGAATCACATTAAGCTCAAAAAAGTTTTTAAACATATTTATAAGTGTTTCTAAAATGTTTATATGCCCAACAAACTATTTTGGAAAGCTAGTTATGGTAATATTTCAAATCTATAAAAAAATAGCCAAGTTTGTGTTTTGTAAAACTGACATATAGTTACTCTTTTGATCATAACTTTTAAAATACTTTGAGTTTTACTTTGAAACGTATCTCATTTGAAAATAGACTCAAATATCTTTCCAATGACTGGTCATTTGCTTTAAACGGATAAGAAACGAAAAAGTTATGACTAATTAAAGTTTGAGTTTTGAAAATCTGACCTTTGGTTACTATTTTGATCATATCTTTCAAAATAATTTGAGTTTTGTTCTGAAACTTCTTTCATATGAAAGTAGACTCAAAGAGCTTTCCAATGAATGGTCATTTGCTTTAATTGGATAAGAAATGAAGAAGTTATGACCTTTTAAAGTCGGTTTTGAAAACCAGAAATGGTGTAATCGATTACACAAGTCATGTAATCGATTACAACGTTGACAAGCCGTGTAATCGATTACACACAGTATGTAATCGATTACAAAGTGCTCAGAAAGCTTTGTAATCGATTACATGAAGCTTGTAATCGATTACAAAGTGCCCAGGAACGTTTCTAACGGCTATAAACGGCTAGTTTTCATAGAAAATCATTTCTAAACACCTCCAACGGCTCTAAAACTCATTGGGCTATAAATAAAAGTGTTTGGGCATCAAAAACAAGTGGGAGAACATTCTGAAAATTACCCTTGAGCATTGAAAATGAAATTCATCATCTTTTTCTCTAAATTCTTTGTTTTGAGCTAAGTGTGTAAATCCTTTATACCCATTGAGCTTCAACTTGTATTATCCACTCTTGAGAGAGTTTTCTATCATCTATACTTTGTTCTTCAAGTTGTATATCTACTCTTCAAGAGAGTTTATATTCTTTCTATTCACCTTGAAATCATTGTAAGAGGGTGAGGTATCCCTCAAAAGAGAAAAGAGTGAGGTATCCCTTGTAGTGAGACTCAAACATAAAGGGTGAGGTATCCCAAAGGTGTTGTGAGTGCTCTTCACTGTAAAGGTCATCAAGTACCTGTGAAGCTTGAAGAATTGGAGGCTCTAGCACAAGGGTGAGGTATCCCAAGGTGTGAGGAGTGCTATTGTATGTACAAAGGTTTTTCTAGCACCCGTAAAGTCTAGGAGATAGTGAAGAAAATCTCAAGTTAAGCTTGAGGACTGGATGTAGGCCACAAGTGATTGGTGGCTGAACCAGGATAAATTCTTGAGTTTGATTCTCTCTTCCCTACACTCTTTAAATTCAATATTTGGTAGAATATATTTATTTATTGCATATATTGATGTTTTGATTGTTACAACTTGATATCTAGCTTATTCACTTAGTTCATCATATATCCCAAGTTGTATTTGAGTAATCCTCAATAGTTGTACATTTATTAGACTTATTCCGCATTGCATTTATTAATTGAGTTATTCAAAATGCATAATTTGTCAAAGTTGCATTAAAACTAGTCATCACCCAATTCACCCCCCCTCTTGGGTAATGGTTGCCATGGCTAACAAGTGGTATCAGAGCTTCGTGCTCTGGTAAAAGCTTAACAGCTTGGAGTTAAAGATCTTTGTTTGTTTGGCAACCATTAAAAGCTTTTCAAAATGAATGGTTTTGAAATTGATAAACCACCATTCTTTGATGGTGTGAATTTCGTTTATTGGAAAGCTAGAATGGAAATTTATATGCAATCTATTGATATTGATTTGTGGGATATTATGCTTAATCGATTTACATGCAAATCAAAACAAACTTGGAATGACTATGATAAGAAATGCTTTTCATTGAACATTAGAGCAATGCAAATATTGATAAGTGGTTTAAATGATGATGCTTATGCTAAAATTAAGAATTGCTCTAGCGCTAAAGATATATGGGATGCTCTTGATTTTATCTATCTTGCTAATAATAATTTTGTACATAAAGTTGTATATAGAGAGCAAGAAGAGGAAAAGTCATTAAAGGAATATTGTTGTGCAAAATATTCTCAAAATGATGCTCAAATTGAAGAGGTGGCAAAGCAAGACAACAATGAGGAAGATGATGATTTCCTTAAAGAGCCAAGTATGCTAGGAATGAAGACTACTTCATATATGGCTAAAAAGGACTTTGAGGTAAATAATGCTAAACTAGATTATCGTCCTTCCTATGATGAGTTACAATGTGAATATGATGAATTATATGATGATTTGTTGAATTTAGAAAATAAAAATTTATCTTGTTTGGAAAACATTTCCTTCGTTGAAAATGAAATTGAGATTTTGAAAAATGATTATGCTTTTCTTGATGAGGAAATACCTTTGAAATGTGAAACCTCAACTACTTATGAAAAATGCATTAATTTAGAAAATCAAGTTGAGAACTTATATTGTGAATTTGCCAAAGCTAATGATTCTAATTGTTTACAATCCATGTGTGTTAATAAGAATGCAATTGATGCTATTTCACATGAAAATTCAAGTAAGGCTTGTGGCAAAAATGACATAGAATATAAAAACAACAAAAGGCTTATGTTTTCCAAAAATGATCTTCAAAGGACCAAGTCATCATTAAATTCAATTGTTTGCAATTTTTGTGATCATCTAGGACATATTTCTCATTTATGCAATTATAGAAGAAATTCTTATATGAGAAATAATATGAAATGGGTTCCTAAAGATCTTAAATGCTCTAGTACTAATATTCAAGGACCCAAGATGAAGTGGGTACCAAAAAGTCCTCCTAGTGTTTCAATTATGCAGAAAACTTCTCAAAAGGATGGACAAATTGATCAAGTAAAGAAGCAATCATCAAGGGGAATGCTTCCAAAGCCCATTAAAAGAAGTTTTGACCAAAGAAGGAAGATGGCTTCAACCAAAGCTTCTCAAGCACAAAATGTGAAACTTGCAAAGTTCAAAACACCAAAAGAGAAGCAATGGGTAAGGAAAAGAGTTTCCTTGATTACCAAGGCCAAGGTATCAAATGTTTCTACCTCTTATGCACATTCACTTGTAAAGACAATGAATTTGAGGTATATTCCTTATAGGCCTTAGGTAAAGGATAGAACCATATATGCTTAGTAAAATTTGAATATTATATATAGCACATGATTATATTATTGTTACACCCTTTACTCACTACCTTGCATATCTCGTGATAATATGCTAGATAAGTTCACTTCTTATTTGAAGAAGCACATTTGATAAAAATATCTTAGAACTTGGCATATTGGATAAATCATAACTCTTACTGCATAAAGTTACAATTTTCTGCATAATTCGTAGTTTTTGCATAAACATGAGCTTTGGATCAAGAACTGGTCAGTTTTTATGCTTACATGATGTTTGGAATTGTTTTGGAAAGTTTTGGAATTAATTTGAAAGCTTTGAGTTCGGACTCTTACTGTTTGAAGTGCAAAAACTGAATTTAGCAAGCTTGTAATCGATTATAAGACTCTCTGTCGATTACGACATGAGGCTCGCCAAGCGTTCCAAGCAAAGTCGAGAGCGTGTAATCGATTACACATACTATGTAATCGATTACAACGTTTCGAGAACTCATGTAATCAATTACACCAACCCACGTAATCGATTACAAGGTTCCCAGAAAGTTGGTAATCGATTACACCAAACATGTAATCGATTACATGGATTTCTGTAGAAATTTGGTAATCGATTACACACCTATGGTAATCGATTACACAGGCTTTAAAAATGGTTTTAAGTGCTGGAATGACCATTTTCACTCAAAATTGTCTGTATATCATGAATGTATGCATATTATTGGCTATGAGCTTAATGGTAATTGATTGTTTAATTTGTTGTGCTCAATTTACATACTATGAGAAAAAAATTGATTTTTATGAGAGCATAATGGATTAATAATCAATGACTAACCCCTATAGATCCAAAATTGGTGGATACCAAAGAAATTTCTTTGAATTGTGTTGTAGGGTGACCATTAGCTCAAGCATGCAAATGAAGTGAAAAAAAAAACCGTGCTACTTGAGGTTGGGAAAACTTAAAATGGTCCAAGTTCTCCAAAAGTGATGAAAAACATAAAAAGAAAGACATGGAGAATCACAATATTCTCAAGGGGCCTTGAGGCATAGAAGTTAGAGTCATCTACAAAAACTCAAAGAATACACTTTTGGTGATATCAATCTCTTATCCTTACTTATACTTTAAATTGTATATCATGTGATATTTGGATAAGTAAAGATTTGTTTTTATGCCTTATCATGCCTTAAGTTGTGCTTTTCTAGCACTATGTTTTAAAAATATTTTTATATATGCTAACATGTTAGATATGCACATATTTTGCTTGGAATGACATGTTATGGCAATATCTTTATTCTTGAGCTTGTGACCATTTCTCCTTATTCAAATATGAAAATTTCATATGCTCATAAGTAGTTCTAATCCTTTCTCTTTGATGCTTAATTTGTCTTATATATTTATTTGGAGATTGGAAAGTAAAATGTTCTATGTCCTTTTGTTTGAAATTGCTCGATATGTTCCTATGTTGAAAAACAAAAAGTAAATGATTTCAAAAGTTATAGTTCCATGGTTTTTCAATTCTTTCATTACAATAAGGGACTTTTTGTTCTTGGCATGTGTGAGTACTAAAATTCCTTACTTGAAATTACATGCCTTACATGATCATTGTTTGCCCCAAAATGCTTATATAAGTTTTGATGTTGATCATGTGTTTCTTGATAAACTTGAATCTTGCCTTGAAAATGCTTAAATCATATTTTCGGATTCAAGTGCATATGACTTTCTTTTGTTCTTGTTAGAGCAAATATTGCATGGTTGATAATGTGGTACATGTTTTACATTGTATATCAACCTAAACTATGCTTGTAAATAAGTTTAAATGATATTTGATGCTAACCCTTTTTTTGAGAACTTTTGAAATATAGTCATCAAATATTGAAATGTCAAGCATATGTGGATATATGAGAAATGTTGAAGGAAGAGGAACATGAGGAGACTTTCTTCAAGTGCAATGGAATGAAATACTCAATGGAAGAAAGTACAAGGACCTATAAATGAAGAACATTCTAAAGGAGCATCACTTTCTATCTAACCCAATAAGTATCTCTATCCCTAAACTATTGTGGTATTCTATATGCTATGGATTATATGATACTTGTTGATAAATTAATCTTAAAAGATTATATGCTTTCCTTACATGAGAAGTATGCTTAGCATTGACAAAGTGCCTAATTGTACATTAAATTGCTAGTTTTGTCATTGCATATAGGGTGGATGATATTAGTTCTATATATGTTTTAATCTCTATAGCATATTTCATCAAGGTAAATGTTTGATATATATATGATTCTCTTGATCTATGGTTCTTAGTGGTATAAACTTATGAGAATCATGCTCTTATTTTGAAAAGAATTTCTAGTTTGATTAATATTCCTTTTAAAAAGAAGCTTTTCAAGTTCCATATCCTTGAGAATCTTTTGAACTTGTCTTAAGATTTAAAAAGTATTATCATCTCCTAATTGTCTTGAAAATTTAGAAATCATTCAATTTGTGCTATAAATGTAGTACTCTCATTGCTTTGAAATGTCTATTAAATTTTGAGAGAGTATTTAAGAAAGTTTTCTAAATAAATTTTTTGAAATGATCTATAGAGATCAATCTTCATACTTCAAAAGATAAGCCTTGTTTAAAAATATATATATATATTTTATCTTTTCAAGGCTCTTGTTTAATATGAAAAAGAGGATATGTACTTTCAAATACTCTTTTGACTTAGATTTGATCACTCTCAAGGAATATGTGATTTCAATATAAATCTCTTCTACCCTTCTAAAATGCTTTTGAAAATGTAATGTGTTATTATAAAATTCTTTTTGAAAGGGGGAGAAGTTTTTTAAAATGATTTTGTTTGAGGGATTAAGAATATGTATCTATGCCTTGCTTTTCTTTATAGTAATGTGCTTATATGATCTTGGCATGCATATTTCCCTTTATCTATCTTGTGCTTCAATAAGGGGGAACTTATCTTACATATCATTCTTCCATATCCTTGTTGACTGTAACACCCTCCTTAGGGCGTCACACTTCGTGTTACTCAATTATCATATTTCCCCTTCGTTATGAATCGTACTTGTAATATAAATACGAGTTATAAAATTTCTTGATGATAGTAAGATAAACTTAGCGAAAATTAAAACATTACAACATTATCGCAATCTAATTTTACATTATATATATAAGTCGTAGTATTATCACACTTTAATATTTACAAATTGGACTCTAAAAATATTTACACATTAATTAAATTACATAATGCCCAAGTAACTCTAAACATGCAGAACCCTCAAACGGGTCCTCCTTAGACTCCTCAACAGGGAGGAATCCAACTTGACACAAAATATATAATACTAACTGCATACTGCAGATACGAGAGTAAGCCCCTATTACAATTTATGTGAGAAACACATTTTCCATCCAAATTTCGACGTACTATGCTTTTGGTTCCCATATACCTTACGAAAACTCAGCATCTCCATCTCTTTAGAACTCAACTTCGTTCTTGAAAATCTGATCTTCCTTGTGTTCTTACTCAACGTTTTGCTCAATCCCTTTACAGTTATAATTACAATACAGAAATAGACAGACAAGGAGGTGAGATCACCTACGCCAATACCAGTATGGTAGCAATGAAGATCAAAACATACAAATTCTCATACCATACATCATACATAATTACAATCATATCATTAATATCATTTATCATCATAATTCATAATTACATCCATGTCCTTATCAATATTCACTTATTCAATAATTCATTTATCAAAATCAATAATTATGATAATACTCTCAGTATCTTTGTGTATGCATCTAGACTCATGTACCTAGACTCAATTTTCCTACTCCATGGAGCTAAAACTCAGGTCGGAAAGAGTGATCGAAAAGAATCACACGCACAACATGCCTCAGACCACGTGCTCATTCTCTTTGCTCATTTATCATTTGCTCATTTAGCATTTGCACATCTAGCATATGCATCACAGTCTTTATCAGATCTCGATTATGGATAGTGTCTTGGTCCGGATCATCGGTGTGTTGCATCGGTCTAACCTACGGTACAGAAGCTTTATTCTCTGTCCATTGTAGGCAACCCGCACCCCGATGCCCCCAAGGTCAACGAGTGACCTACACTACGCACATCGCACCCACTCAAGAGATGTGTTCTTTCCTTCTTTCGACAATCAGTCTTATTCAGCCACTCGGACTTTTTCAATGCACATTCCAATGCACCTTTCTCAATTCAATTCATTCTCTCATCTTCTCAATTCAATTTTTCTTTATCTCATATTCGGGGTCCTCATATAGGCCCAACAATATTATTACTGTAATTTCATCGCGAAACCATATTTTTCGCATTTTCTCAAATCACGTATCAATTTTTATCATTTCTCAATCACGTAAAATACTCTTCACACGTTTTAAATCAAGAATACTAGTTTTCTCAGTTAACACCAAAACTCAACTTCATTTTTTTATATTTGCATAATAATCCTCATCCAAATAATATTTTTACAATAGTCCCTCATAAAAGTCACATTTACGAAATAATTCTTTGAAAAATTCATATTTTACGAAATCATCCCTCATAAAATTCATATTTACAAAATAGTTCCTCAAAAATTCATATTTACAAAATAGTTTTCCATAAAATTCCTTTTTACGAAATAATCTTTCATAAAATTCATAATTTACAACATAATCCCTCATAAAATTCCTATTGACGAAATAGTCCTTCATAAAATCACATTTACGAAATAGTTTCTCATACAAATTATATTTATGAAATAGTCTCTCAAAAACCATATTTACTAAATAGTCCCTTATAAAATCATATTTACAATATAACCATTCAAAAATCAATAGTTACAACATGTCCCCATTAAACACAAAAATTAAAATCATAATCTGTATTGTTTCTCCAAAATCATTTCATCTTGCTGTATTCAACTCTTCCAAATTCAATTCCTTTTATTTCAAATTCTAAATTCTCAGGTTAATCCATCATATTATTCACATCCTAATTTACACATACACTTAAATGCATTCAGTTTCATACATACCAATATTTATCAAAATAATAAACATATTATCACACTTGCAATCATAATTTTCAAAACCATAAACATCACAATCACCAACATAAAATCACCAACAAGACAATCACAACTAAAGAAGTAATTAAACAATAAGTGAATAAACCCTTAGGGGTTTTTCACGGTACACAACCATCTCCACACCACCAAAACTTGGTTGGTGAGGTTAAATCTCCCTCTTACCTCTTGAAGAACCTCCAAAGCTCCTTGTATGTCTCCTTCAAGCAAACTCCCTCCACCAAGAGCTTCTTCAAGGCTTCAAACTTGAGCTTTGAAGAACAAGATAGAAAATAGATGATTCAAGCTTTCTAAGCTTTCCTTCTTTCTTTGAGACTTTGTTCACCTCCTCTTTAGGAAGAAGGTTGAAGAAGCTTTGAACAAGATAGAATGGGTTTTGTGGCAAAACCTTATGAAGAAGAAAGGATTAGAGTAGGCTTTGAATCAAAACAAAATCCAAGAGATGAATGTTTTAAAGGATGGATGGTGTGAGTTCTCAGTGGTGACCGATTGGAAGAAAAGAAAATGAAAGAGAGAGGCGTGAGTTTTCCTTTAGAACTTTTGAGAGAAATGAATTTATGTTTGAGAAGTAGAAAAGTGAAGAGTGAGGACGTTCAGGAAAAGCTACTGGCCGTGTGATTTTCTTGTGAAATTTGGAATGCTTTACGTGAGTAATTATCCAAATTCTGATTGCATAAGGACAGCTGCTGCCTTGGGATAAGCTTAAATAAAATTAGAATTTACATGAAGTAAAATATCTACTTCTGAATGCACGTGGCTGATGTCATTCTTTTGACTTTCAAGGCTTTTAGATTGTTCAAGAAGCTTGTAGAACCTCCTCCAAGCTGCTACGTGGCCGACGTAGAACCCCTCCAATATCTTTGCATGAACGTGAGTTTCAAAGGTAATTTTCGACGAAAATCAACCGAGAATGATGTAAAATGGGAGAACGTTATTTTCCAAGAATGGCTAAATATCAAGTTCTGTCGGATGGGAATTATATCGAACGAAGATCAAAATTGTCGAATGAACTTAAAAGGTCAACAGAATCCTAATTCGTCGGACGGGTGTTAACGTTGAAGAAATCTTCCAATTGTCGAATCGATGAAATATTATATGATCAGAAGATCAAATTCAACGGATTTTGACATTAGAGAAGTTTTTCTACTGAAATCAGGAATTCTTATTCGACGGTCGTTAGTACCATAATTCGACGAACATTATCATTCAAATTCGACGGACATTGGTATCCCCACTCGACGAAAATTGACATTTCCGCTTAGCAAATACTAGCATCCTCACTCGACGGAAATTGACATTCTAACTCAACAGACATGAGCATCCTAACTCAACGGAAATTGACTTGAGTATTAATTTCGACGGGTATGGTCAGGAGTTCATACTCGACGGATTTTAACATTTTACTAAGTGATCAGGATATCAAATTCGACAGGTTTGGCCAAAAGTTCATACTCGACGGATTTTAACATGGTACCAAATAGTAAGAAGATTAAATTCGATGTATTTGGGTAGAAGTCCAAATTCGATGGATATGACATTGTCTTAAAAGATCCTATTTCGATGGATTTTGGCATTGTTTTAGAAGGTCCATTTCGACGAATATAAACATCTTCTTTTTAACATTGGTAAAATCGTCCGACAGGATTTAGGGAAAAGAAGAACCAAGTTGTTTTCCTTAACTGATTCTCTGCTAACAGCAACATCCAGCGTTTTGTCGAATCCAACGACGTTTTCCATGTTTTTGAATAGATAATCTTCTGTCGGAAAGATGGTCTTTGTCGGAAGAGGCAGCCATAACAGCCAAAATCTTTGATTTCTGATTCAAGAATTGAGAATCAGTTTCATCCAATTTTTGAGGTGTTTTGGGTTCTGTCGAATTACCGAGTATATTGTCGGAAAATGGTCTGGAAGTGTCGAATTCAGCTAACTAATTAGCACATGTTTGCAGGTAATCTCAGAAAATATATCCGACGGGATCCAAGAATTTTGGTCGGATTGGGTATAATGGCAAATCAAACTATACTAAGTCAAATAATTCATAGCAATAATAGCTATGCATAAAGCAACAGATATTTATCAGTAAAATAAAATTATTTTACAGATAAATTCTAAAAATTAATAAATTCTTTTCTGTGTTACTCAGATTCGGGTTAAGTAAGATCCCCCGTCTCTAAATACTCAGACAAGAATTTCCCCGGCCCGAAAATTATTATTTTCTTGACCAGGAGCAAATCACACAAAATAATCACAAATAGTATCGGAATAATCAAATTATTTTTATAATGCACAGAAAACACAAAGTAGTGTAATTCTGTCAGCTCTTGCAACATATTCTAAAATTTGGGGTGTTACATTGACTAAGAACATATGCATAACTATGTTAAACCATTATATTTGATATTTTGATAACATGCATATTGTGAGGGGGAGCCTAGCTATTAGATTATTGCTTATATCTCTTGGCTTACATCCTTACTTGACATGAAGTGTTTTATTGTTAATACTATCAACATGTCAACAAAGATCATCGTTCATTCTCTTTTCCTATATCAATGAAAGAATTTAAACATTCTTAAACTTCATATCTTTTGATTCTTTCATTGAGAAATGCTTGATATGTGACAAGTTGTATGATCTTTTATTTGAAAACCTTAATTCCATGATCTTACATGAATATTTTGTATCCCCTATCAAGTGATATCAAGTGGTACTTATTTATGATGTAGTATGCAAGATATTATATGTTAGACGTAATTTCTTAAGCTTATTGCTATCATATGCTAAATGTTGAAGTACCAAAATATGACAAGTATTGCATGAATAATCTTTTATATCTTGAAAGCATACTTATTTCATCTCTCCTTTCTTGAATTAGGTATATAATTAAATAAGGAGAGATAGTGATGAGTTGCATAACTTGAAGAAGTTTATGGTTTTGATAATCCTACTCTTTTTGACAACATGGTTCTTATCTTTAGGGGGAGAAAAATATTATCTTTCCTTCCTAAGCCTTTTTGTTGATGTCAAATAGGGGAGAGAAAATTGGAAAGAAAAATATGTGCTTGTGCTTAATTGTTTGATATGCTTACATGAATATCTATCATTATATATTGCTAAACATATTTTTTCTTTGGTGATTTGTCATCATCAAAAAGGGGGAGATTGTGGAAATAGGTTTACCCCAATGATTTAATATGTTAAGTTTTGATGATGACAAATACAAGACAAAAAGAATGATGCTTATGCTTTATAGTTGTACTTAATAAATGACAAATGTATCACAAAAGAATGTTGACCATGTTACATAAATGTGTTTAATGAGATATATGTAACATTCATCATATAATATATCCAATAATATTTTATATGAGTTATAAATGAATCAATATTGGATATGTCTATGAAAGTCTTGTATGCATGTTAGACTAACTAGAGTTATACATTTATGAATCATGCATATGAAGATATTGAGCTATGAATTTGGACTAACTATGTTTGGTTAAGTGAGCAATATTTTGTAGGATAGTTCAAGTACCAAGAGTGAGCATTGCAACAAGAAAGCAAAAGATCACAACTATGCTCAACTCAAGGAGAATGAAAATGAAAAGATGTTCCAAGCATTTGCAAGTTTTGAAGAGAAGATTTTCTTTGGAAGCTTGGATTACATCAAGAAATGATGGTGGCAAAAGATCTAGTCCAACATCTTCAAGAATAGCTTATAGGACTTAGATCTTGTGTAAAGGTAAAAAGGAATCACATTAAGCTCAAAAAAGTTTTTAAACATATTTATAAGTGTTTCTAAAATGTTTATATGTCCAACAAACTATTTTGGAAAGCTAGTTATGGTAATATTTCAAATTTATAAAAAAATAGCCAAGTTTGTGTTTTGCAAAACTGACATATAGTTACTCTTTTGATCATAACTTTTAAAATACTTTGAGTTTTACTTTGAAACGTATCTCATTTGAAAATAGACTCAAAGATCTTTCCAATGACTGGTCATTTGCTTTAAACGGATAAGAAACGAAAAAGTTATGACCAATTAAAGTTTGAGTTTTGAAAATCTGACCTTTGGTTACTATTTTGATCATATCTTTCAAAATAATTTGAGTTTTGTTCTCAAACTTCTTTCATATGAAAGTAGACTCGAGCTTTCCAATGAATGGTCATTTGCTTTAATTGGATAAGAAATGAAGAAGTTATGACCTTTTAAAGTCGGTTTTGAAAACTAGAAATGGTGTAATCGATTACACAAGTCATGTAATCGATTACGCGTTGACAAAGCCGTATGTAATCGATTACACAGTATGTAATCGATTACAAAGTGCTTCAGAAAGCTTGTAATCGATTACATGAAGCTTGTAATCGATTACAAAGTGCCCAGGAACGTTTCTAACGGCTATAAACGGCTAGTTTTCATAGAAAATCATTTCTAAACACCTCCAACGACTCTAAAACTCATTGGGCTATAAATAAAAGTGTTTGGGCATCAAAAACAAGTGGGAGAACATTCTGAAAATTACCCTTGAGCATTGAAAATGAAATTCATCATCTTTTTCTCTAAATTCTTTGTTTTGAGCTAAGTGTGTAAATCCTTTATACCCATTGAGCTTCAACTTGTATTATCCACTCTTGAGAGAGTTTTCTATCATCTATACTTTGTTCTTCAAGTTGTATATCTACTCTTCAAGAGAGTTTATATTCTTTCTATTCACCTTGAAATCATTGTAAGAGGGTGAGGTATCCCTCAAAAGAGAAAAGAGTGAGGTATCCCTTGTAGTGAGACTCAAACACAAAGGGTGAGGTATCCCAAAGGTGTTGTGAGTGCTCTTTCAGTAAAGGTCATCAAGCACCTGTGAAGCTTGAAGAATTGGAGGCTCTAGCACAAGGGTGAGGTATCCCAAGGTGTGAGGAGTGCTCTTGTATGTACAAAGGTTTTTCTAGCACCCGTAAAGTCTAGGAGATAGTGAAGAAAATCTCAAGTTAAGCTTGAGGATTTGGATGTAGGCCATGAAGTGATTGGTGGCGAACCAAGTATAAATTCTTGAGTTTGATTATCTCTTCCCTACACTCTTTAAATTCAGTATTTGGTAGAATATATTTATTTATTGCATATATTGATGTTTTGATTGTTACAACTTGATATCTAGCTTATTCACTTAGTTCATCATATATCCCAAGTTGTATTTGAGTAATCCTCAATAGTTGTACATTTATTAGACTTATTCCGCTGCATTTATTAATTGAGTTATTCAAAATGCATAATTTGGCAAAGTTGCATTAAAACTAGTCATCACCCAATTCACCCCCCTTCTTGGGTAATGGTTGCCATGGCTAACACCCACATGGTCTTATAATAATAATAATAATAATAATAATAATAATAATAATTGTCTCCACACAATATCAATTAATAAGAGAATGTGCTGGCACTTTTTTTTTTTGGTTACTACTGCTGGCACTTTATCTTTAATAGGTGCTATAATTGTATCTTACTTATATTTGGGAGAAATTCTTATATTTTTTTAGGAAGAATTTTTCTTTCTTTATGAAGAATTAAAGCCGTTAAATTATTGATATGACTCACACAACCATGAGATCTAGAGATAATTCAATGGTTGTAATCTTTTTGATGGAAGAAAAATTCTTACGTTTTGTCTAAAAGGATGTAAGAATTTATCTTTATTATGTGTGTTTTCATCAGCGTTGGTCCACATATATTCAGGTATTAACAAACTTATTACTTCATATTAAACTAATGTTTTTAAAATTAGATTGGTCAATAAACTGATGAAAGTTTTATGATTAATTAGTTTAATCATAGCCAAATGATTATATATATATATGAGACATATCTAATAAGATAAGTTTTTATTATGAGAATATAAGGGGAGTAAATTTTGATCATACAATTATATATGGATGGTCAATATTAAAAGTTATTTAAAAGTCATGTGACCACTTAAAAAAGTCGCATGCATTTATATTCTAATCTTGACCATTCATACAAGATCCAATGATCAAGATTCACTTATCTCACATCTTACAAAAAACACTTATCTTGTCAGATACGCTCTTTATATATATATATATGATGTATATCTAGTGAGAGGAGTTTTAATTGTGAGATGGTGAGAGAAATAAATCTTGACCATACAACCATCCATTAATGGTCAAGATTAAAAGTTACTTAAAAGTCATGTAATAACTTACAAAAGTTACATACATTTATGTTCTAATCTTGATCATTCATGTACAATTCAATGGTCAAGACTTACTCATCCCACCTCTTATAATAAACACTCTTCTCACCATATACGTTATATATATATATATATATATATATATATATATATATATATATATATATATATATAAGAGTACTTTGATCCAGATTTCTGATCTTTCTCTTTAACTTTTGAATGCATATTTTCACTATTGTTGCGATCATGTCGTCGATCTTATCTATTATGGTATCAAAGCCTCGTGAGAGGTTTTGAGCGTCTTAGCATAAGGAGGGAAAAAAGACTTAGCATTGGTCAGCTTGCGGTTCGTGTGTTGGTCAGCCGTGTTTGTTGCCAGAGAAGGCAGATCTAGGATACTTAGGAATTTAAGCGAGCTCTCTCACCTTAATGGGAAGGCTCCCAGCATAGGTTCAACAAAATTTCAATATGCATCCTCAAGTTTAGGAATATATCAAGGTTAGGTTCAACATAATGAACTAGCAATAGCTAATATTGAAAATAATCTTCAAAACTGGTCAATACCCTATGTTCAACCTAAAGAAATTTATAAGGCGAGTACTTTTTCTTTAAAACCTAAGGATTCTGTTTATATGTTCAAAGCTACTCATATTTTAGAAATATCATATGAATCAATTAGTTTACTTACAAATGAATTAATAAATCAACATCATAGAGAAGGGTTTAAGTTTATTCACATAGGATTGATACAAGTAGCAGCAAAAGGACAACATAGGTTAGGAATTGATAATCCTGTTCTAGTTTTGTTGAGAGATAAAAGGCTAAGAAAACTTCATGATTCAATAATTGCAATTTTAGAATCAAATTTGCATAATGGTCTAATATTTTTAACTGTTATCCTAATTATACTATGCCACTCAAGAATTACATGACTAAGCAAGCTTTAGAATTGAATGTTAAGATATTAGATGATGCATTTTAGGAAGGAGTTACTCACATGCCAATAATTTATAGAATTCATTATAAAGTTTCTTATGAAGATCAAAACTTTAAAGCTTTAAGACAATCATCAAAACATGAAATGGTAATCACGGAAGCTAATTTAAAAAAGATCATCAATTTTAACTCCTAAAAGATTAACTCGTGAAGAAATTCTGGCTAGACTTCCAAAAGACTGGGTATTTCCGGAAGTCATACCCCCTCAACCAATACAACATACTAGGATAAGATCAATAGTTCAAGACAGATTTAGTATAAGAATAGGAATGCTTAGGTCTAATTCCTCTAGGCTTGTTGTTTCTACAACATAGATAATTACTAGGCCTTCTATATCTGCCTCTTTAAGACACTCTGTAGATGGATCCTCAATCAATATAAATTTAACTGGTGTTAATTTTGACCCTAATGTTCCTCAACCAATATATCAAGAAACTGTTAGATCAGAATCTCCAGAATACTCACCTACAAGATCTCATGTAATTAATGTAATCAATAGAGAAGAACCTTTTGAAATAGATAAAAGCTAGATAAGAATAGATTTTGAAACTCCTTACAACCAAGATAAGAGAAACTAGTATTTCAACAATTTTAGTAAAGGTTAAGTATAGAGAAGAATTTTATTCATTCTTAGAAAAGCATGAGATCAATATATATATATATTTTTGATTGGTTTGAAAAATATTGTCAAATAAATGATATTGACAATCCTTACTTAAGAAAATTAGAAGTTTTAGTAAACACTAAAACAACTACTGCTTGGAAAGTAGAGCATGATAAGATCATTACTTCCGAATATCCACCCTTAGAATCTATTAAAATAAAAACTAAAGAAGGTATCGAGGTAGAAGCATCATCGTTCAAAATAATAGCAAGATCCTTAAATCAACCAGTAGACAAAGGAGATATTAATAAAGTTAATCAGTAACTTAATTATTCTAATCAAATACTCCATTCAATATCTAAAGGATTAGAAAGAATAGAATCAGATAGGTGATAGGCAAGAAAGATCAACACCCCAAAATATCAATAAAACTTTAGATTCGCAGAGACCCATATATAAAGTAATTAATGTTCTAAAATCTAACTTAAAGAAAATTAATTTTGGGTGAAAATCAAATAATTCTATTGAAGAAATAAAACAAAGATTAGAAAAGATGACAAGAGGATCAATATATGAACCCAAGGTTCAAACAATAGAAAAAATTGAAGAATTATAAAATGAACTTTTAGATCTTCAGGTTAATAAATTAAAGAAAAACTTACCACCTCCTAAAACTAGGAATTATTACTCTCGACCCACATATCCTGATGTTCAATATAAAGAAAGACTATATCACTTAGAACAATCATTTTCTGGCGATACAATGGTAGAATAAGACATATTTAATGAGAAGAATTTTTATTGTGAGAGAGTGAAATGAGTAAATATTGACTATATAACTATACATGAATGATTAAGATTAAAAGTTACTTAAATATCATGTGATCACTTAAAAAAGTCACATACATTTATGTTATAATCTTTACCATTCGTGTAAGATTCAGTGATCAAGATTCATTTCTCTCACTTTTTATAATAAACACTTCTTTTATCATATACACTTTTTTATATAACAATAAATAAATAAATAAAATATTACTTATAATTCTAATTAGAAGCCATCAATATCAATTATTCATTTGATTTTTTACCAAATCAACGATTTTTATTATGATACGAGGTATGATGGGTGTACCATAAACACCTTCATTTTGTAGTGGTCATGAGTTACAAGTCCAGACAACTAAACAAATATTTTATAAGTAATCTTTTGGGTGAATAGTTTAGAGTAACATAATCTCACAATATACGGGAAAAAGAAAACTAATAATTTTAAAATAATATATCCCCACTATCATTTTATACAACAAAAGAACAAACAAGCAATCGTAAATGTATTAAATAATGATGTTCAAATAACTATTTTTATATCCTTATTAAGAAATTTTTTAATGCTCCTAAAGTAAAAAAAAAATCTTTTGTTCTATACTATTAAATGTGTAATATATCAGCTTTGTACATTATTATTATCTCACATTCTAATTACAATTTTAATACTATACTTTATATGATAGATATTTAATAATATATGGCAAATTTTTTTATCTTGGAAACATTTAAGAATCTCTCACTTACTAATCTCAATTTTCATTCAAAAATTGAAAACACTGATTTATGCGAATCCACATTTAAAAAAAAAAAACCCATAACATAAATATTTATCTCTTTTTGTTTTTTAGTCTCAACTCTCATCTTAAGTGACCCATTATTATCTGGGCCTGCACTGCAGCTCAATATCCAGGCCAGAAAAAAAGTATCTAATCAAGCCCAATTCAGTCCATAAACAAAATCCAGCCCAATTTACCAATTTAAGATTATTAGGAGTGTGCTCACAATCCAAACAACACCAGTTAACACAAAACCCTAACCATAGTGATCCTCTTTCTTATATGTCTCTCATCTCAATGTTTGCCTCTACCAGCTAGGGTTTCTTCTTTTCGGCCAATTAAGACCATCTTCTCTCTCTACCGCCACCATGGTTGCCGCCAAGAAAACCGTAATCTCTCTCTTTCGCTTCCATGCCTTCCCTTTATTACAATCTCGTCTCTGATTCACAATTTTCGTTGTTGTCACTCTTTTTTTCTCTTGATTGTAATGTTTTATTTTTTTATTTTTTATTTTTTTGGTGTTTTTGCAGAAAAAGACCCATGAGAGCATTAACAACAGGCTCGCTCTTGTGATGAAGAGTGGGAAATATACTTTGGGTTATAAAACGGTTCTCAAATCCCTCAGGAACTCCAAAGGTAATTTTTTTATTATTGCATTTGATCTCTCTCTTCTGATTCTTACTCTTTGCTTGCTTTGTGAGCTCCGTTGAATTAATGGGTTGTGCTCTGAAATTGATTTTTCCTTTTAATATTAAAGAGAATTTGAATTTCTTTTTCGTTTTTGGCATTTGTAATGTATAAATGTTGGGATTTAGAGACAATGAATCGTTTTTGGGTTGGGAAATTTGGTATGTTTTAGCGGGTCCAAGCTAAGAATATGTTGTACTGTGGAATTTGAAATTGTGGATGTTGATGTGGAAATGATGTTGAGGGTTTCGTTTTGTATATTGAAGAGTGAAACCCAACTGCAGTGATCAGATTTCTGAAGATTATAACTGGTTTTTAACTATTGTGGATTTTTGATGGTGTATTGAGTAATTTGCTAATTGTATAGAAATTGTTGTAAGTTTTCTTCAATTCTTTGCAGGGAAACTGATTATCATTGCCAACAATTGCCCACCATTGAGGAAGTCAGAAATAGAGTACTATGCTATGTTGGCGAAAGTTGGAGTTCATCATTATAATGGGAGTAAGTTCCTGATCTAACAGTTTTCTTTGTCATATTTTAATCTTAATCGATAAACACTAAGTGATAGGTAATAAATGTTTCATATCTGTTTGATTTGATAATTTATCCTACGCCGCTATCCAAAATCATTTACCGAGATACAATCTTTAGCATATGTCATTTAAAATATTCTGGATAGGAACAATCATGTATACATTTGAGGCTTTCCTTTACTTAAGTATCCAGGCTATATTTGATTATTTGCATTATTCATCCTTCATGATTTTGGTGACAGAATGTTTTATATATCAAATTAATTGTATAAGCCCACATCATAGGGCAGCTTTAGTAACTTGAACTTCACTTGAAAATACTACTCTTAAATTGAAAGCAGCATTAGCATTGCTATGAGTCTTATGACTAAATGGCCACATTTGCACCTTGCAGTGGTTTCAGTGGAGTTAGTCTGTATAGATCATGGGTTAAATTAAATTGCCTTTGTGAATGAATTTTTATGATTTGTACTACTGTTAAATTAAATTGCCTTTGTGGAAGAATTTTTATGTATATATTCTATTAAACATCTCTAAGTGTTTCTTGTTTATAGACAATGTGGATTTGGGAACTGCATGCGGCAAATATTTCAGAGTGTGCTGCCTCAGCATTATCGATCCTGGTATCTGATACTGTGTAACTATTTAAATATTAGAAACTAATTTTATGCTTTTTGTTTTTCTAAATTTTTTGTTTTTTGTTATTTTCAGGTGATTCGGATATCATTAAGACAATGCCTACCGAGCAGTAGAGTTGTATCAAATCCTCTTTTTTTGTCCTTATAAAATTTCGATTGTTTGATATTTGCTGTTTTCAGTTGATTCAGACATTGTTGAAAGAAAATCTAATGTAGTCTTAAACTATCTGGATGTCGGTGCGGTTCATGTTTTCGGGTATTCTACCTCGCTGAGCATTAAGTAATTTTGACTATGCAATTTTTTCTTAAAAATGGTTTAATGAGCCATTGATTTTTAGCAACTTCAAATGTTTGTTGACATTGTTTGCCCTTGTGTGCCTACTTAGTGTACGGGAATTAGTATATCTTAGTTGATATTCAGTGAAAACAAAGTTGCAAGCTTTAATTATATTTTTCTTAGAATGCTTGTTTTGATGCCATTGATCAATGATATGATTCTCCAATAAGTTGACAGTGGCGAAGTGTGGTAGAAATACCAACTTGGACTGTTATAGGGAAATACCAACTTAGTGTACGGGTATTAGTATATTTTAGTTGATATTCAGTGAAAACAAAGCTGCAAGCTTTAATTATGTTTTTCTTACAATGCATGTTTATAAGCCATTGATCAATGATGATTCTCCGGTAAGCTGACGGTGGCGAAGTGTGGTAGGAATACTAACTAGGACTGTTACAGGGACTAGTTGATTTGACTTAATTCGTGATAAAAATTTAAGGTTATCGTATGACTTGGATTATCTAATTTTATGATATTTCAGCATATTAGAGTAATCTATCCTATTAATTCTTTTTACCAAAAATTATTAAAATATAAACAAAAATATATACATGTCTAAATGCGACTGAGCATACTGAACTTGGTGAGTAGTTTAATTGTATAATCAACCTGATTATGAAACTGGTACATGCATTAGATGCAGTACTATGCTAGTGATGGGATGCAGGAAAAAAAAGACAAAGTTGACATCAGGGAAAACATTGTTCTGGATGTTAATAACGAATGTAATTTCAAGGTTTAGTTTTTCTCCATGGTTCTTCGGCCATCGTTTGTAGGTAAAGCAAATAAATAAAATAATGTTAAAACTAAAATTTAATATTTGATTTACCAAGGAGAGAATACATTAAAACATTTAATTTCACATAAATAACTTAATACAATTTTTAGACCTTGTTAATCCAATTTATTTTTCATTAGTGTTCTTTTGGTTATTGGAATTAGAGTTTAGAATTAAAATTTAATTTTTTAATTTTAATTTTTATATTTAGAATATCATTTAAAATTAGAATTGTAATTTTATAAATTAATTTCATAGAATTGAAAAATAATTAAGTTAAATATTTTTTAATTTTTAACTTATACATTAAGAATTATTAATTTTATAGTTTAAAAATTAAATCCTCTTTTTCTCTCTATATTTATTTATGAATAATTACATTTATTAAAATTTTATATTCATATAGAAAATTATTTTTATATTTATATAAAAATTATTATAATAATTATTTATTTTTAAAAATAATGTTTTTACATTATTTTTGTTTCAACACCACTTTTCACATTTTTTTGGGAAGTTGTGATTAAGTGAGGAAATTGATAGGAAAGAAGTGATATGATTATCATATAGAAAATAGTGTGAAAAATGATGTGAGAGAAAAACATTGTAAGAAAATCATAATTGATTTATTTTTTAAAAAAATAATGAAAATTTTATTTATGAAAATAATATGATTATTATATTATAAAAATATTATTGTATGAATATTTTTATTAATTTTAATTTTGTAAATAATTTTTTAATATTTTAGATCATATATTTAAACAATAAAATTATAATTAAACTTAGAATTATAATTTTTTATTCTAATTATTTAATAATTTTAAATATAAAATTTAAGATTCTAAACCAATTTTAATTTAAAAAAATTGATATTAAAATTAAAATTTTATATTTCAATTCTAATTTTGCTTATCCAAACGAGTTTATTGAAAATTGAAATTCCTATTTTGTTTAACATTGTTTCTCAACTTATGTTAAATTATCGTGTTTACCTATCTCTAATTTTTACTCAATTTGTGATGTTTATTATAAGAAACAAATATCATAAATTATTTCTCAATTTAACATCAAAATAATTGAATAGTGATCAAATATCTCAAAACACTAAAAATAATAATAAACACTCAATCATAAAAAATAAAATATGAAATAATAAGAATTAAAAAAATTATATTTTTATGACTAGGCTATATCTCAGCTCTAACAGAGTAAAATTTAGCAAAGTTTGTTTATGCCTGTGTCCCTCTTTTCCTCATGGTCTGTGCGGCGCTGAATTCTTCTAGTTTACTTCACAATTCTTAGCAACATTGTTCTTATATTCTTCTCTACCACACCGACCTTCTCTTATTTCCTTTTGTTATTCAACTAGTGCAATGACCTGTGCATTGCACAGATCAACATTACCAATTCATATTCCATGTATTTATTCATTCATATTATTCATACATATTCCATTTGGAATATTTAGTGCAAAAAAAATCTCATTTTTTCTATATTTTTGTATACTTTACAATCAATTTGTTTTTGGTAATTTTTTTGCAGGTGATGGATATGGAGAAAGAAGATGGCAGCAGGAAAGGTGGTGTTCAAAGTTGTTGGTGGTTGGCTCTGAGTCACGGCAGGAGAGTTGATGGCGATTGGAGGTGGCGTACAACAGTGAGAGATTGGATGGTTGTTTAATGTTGGATGGGGAACTGAGTTTATCAAATTGCATTGGGTTGAGGTCTTTTATTCAGATTAGCTTGCCTTGTTGGCTTAGGAGTTGGGGGGTTTAGTTTGATGATGGGAGCTTTGGGGCTATTGTGGTTCTGGTGTGGTGTTTATTATTCGTTGGTTCACAATGACCCCCTTTTTTTTATAGAGAACATAATTTTTTCCTTTTTTTTAAGGAAATTAATTTTTCCCTTTTTAGGGATATCAGGTACAATTGGATGTTAACAATGTTGATCATGCATCTAAAGATAGTAATTGATAATATGGGTAATAATAATGTAATAAAAGCTTATAAAAGATTCCACTTGTCATCCACATAGAGCAATTTTCTTTTGCTTTTATCTCTACTATAGCGTTTCCGTGCAACTCTTGGAGAGGGTGGAACAAAGGTAGACATAAGTTGCGTTTCCATGCAATTCTTGACAACTGAAACATTTTTCAATTTATTAACCTTCAAAAATAGTGTCTTTATCAACATTTCGTAATAAAACCTGGTGATATTAAGAATACATAATAAGTACCAAAATTCGAAAGGTAAATATGATGCAAAATTGAAATATGTGATGAAATTACTTAAAGTAGAATTTAAAATAACAACTAAGGCAAATAAAAAAAAATAAAAAAAGCACAGATATGTTCAACAAAACATTTAATTAATTCCAACCATTAATATCTTACAAAGGTTGCATTATGGTAGTCCATTAATTACAATGAATTACAATAATGTAGCCCAATCCAATTCAACTTCAGATCTCAAAATGTTACTACCCACAACACTCAAAACGTGCTAGTCCAACAAAAGAAAAGGGAAACCAAGTATTATTTTAATTAACACACTACACATATGGACTGGGCCATTCGATGGTTCGAAAAAAACTATCCCAAATACTAAGCTCAAGCCCAGCTATTTATACAAAAAAAAAAAAAACCACAGCCTTCAGAGTTCACTCCTTCTCTATCTTCACTTCCTTCAAGACAATGCTACTCCTAACTTCAACTGAAGCTTCAAAATTAACATCTAACTTTCTCTTCAATGGATTGGAACTTGTATCCACAAAAAACTTGGCAAATCTAAGGAATACAGAACTCACAATTAATTGTGACAGAAATTCTTTAAAAAGTAAACATGAAATGGTCATGAACCAAACAATCAACAAAAAATTGATAAGACAAAGATATAAAAAGAGGAAGTACCTTAGTCTTAACATACTCCAATTCCTCCTCATCAGAATCAATATTACATACCTCATTAAAAGCAAATTTGAGAATAGCCTTCAATTTCATCATAATTGTAAAGGCCACAAATTAGAAAACAGAAGCTTATAACCTCAAATTAAACATTTATATTTTGAAAATGAGTATAGGAACATCGAATTTAAAAAATAAGTAGTGCCAAAACCTTAGGTGAGGTCACATCAGTGCCTTCCAATTTAAATTGTCTTCTTCATCACATGTCTTCTTCACTTGATAAGAACCATCAAAGTTGGAACTAGACTCAGACTTCTTTTTCACTTTGAATAATAATGTCTTACCAACTAACTCTAAAACCTCAACAGGGAAAGTTAGAACATCTCTAACCTACTATATTCATAAATAACCGATTAAACAATTAAGAAACAATGAGGACAGTAATAATAGTTTGGATGTGCTTATGGATGACACTCATTAAATAGCATGGAATAAGTTTACCTTTTAGACCTAGGACACTAACTCAATGCATAATTTTTCAAGCAAATGTTGGTGATCTCAATCAAAAAAGACAAACACTGCAGATCCCCTGTCATCCACACATCATAGTAATATTTTCAGGTGATTCGGATATCATTAAGACAATGCCTACCGAGCAGTAGAGTTGTATCAAATACTCTTTTTTTGTCCTTATAAAATTTCGATTGTTTGATATTTGCTGTTTTCAGTTGATTCAGACATTGTTGAAAGAAAATCTAATGTAGTCTTAAACTATCTGGATGTCGGTGCGGTTCATGTTTTCGGGTATTCTACCTCGCTGAGCATTAAGTAATTTTGACTATGCAATTTTTTCTTAAAAATGGTTTAATGAGCCATTGTTTTTTAGCAACTTCAAATGTTTGTTGACATTGTTTGCCGTTGTGTGCCTACTTAGTGTATGGGAATTATTATATCTTAGTTGATATTCAGTGAAAACAAAGTTGCAAGCTTTAATTATATTTTTCTTAGAATGCTTGTTTATATGCCATTGATCAATGATGATTCTCCAATAAGCTGACGGTGGCGAAGTGTGGTAGGAATACTAACTTGGATGTTACAGGGACGAGTTGATTTGACTTATTTCATGATAAAAATTTGAGGTTATCGTATGATTTGGATTATCTAACTTTATGATATTTCAGCATATTAGAGTAATCTATCCTATTAATTCTTTTTACCAAAAATTATTAAAGTATAAATAAAAAATAGACGTGTAAATGCTATTGAACATACTGAACTTCGTGACTAGTTTAATTGTATAATCAACCTGATTATGAAATTGGGATAAGAATTTTCAAAGGGAAGATTTTTGTAAAGTAAGAAAGTTTATATTAATTATTGATAGAAGGATTCATTAATTTATCAATAAATGATGTGTTTATTTGTTTATTTTTTAAAAAATTTCACATTAGAAAATCTTTATTCGTGAAAATGAGAGATGCATGAGATGCAGTACTATGCTAGTCATGGGATGCAGGAAAAAAAGGACAAAGTTGGTATCAGGGAAAACATTGTTCTGGATGTTAATAACGAATATAATTTCAAGGTTTAGATTTTCTCCATGGTTCTTCGGCCAACGGCCATTGTGTATAGATAATATTATGAGAATTTTAACAAATGCACTGAATTTTTCAAATAATAAAATGATAAATAGAGTCTCGATTTATGAGAGAAGTATATCAAGTATTAAAATTATTAATTTAACATTATTTGAAGAATTGAATTTTTGTGAAATTAATTTTATAAAGTAAAATTTAAATTTAGCAATAAAATAAAGTAAATAAATAAATTAAAATAATGTTAAAACGAAAATTTAATATTTGATTTACTGAGGAGAGAATACATTAAAACATTTAATTTCACCTAAATAACTTAATACAATTTTTAGATCCTGTTAATCCAATTTATTTTTCTTAATTGAAAATTGAAATTTCTATTTTGTTTAATATTATTTTTCAATTTATGTCAAATTACCACGCTTATTTATCTCTAATTTTTACTTAATTTATAGTGTTTATTATAAAAAATAAATATTATAAATTATTTCTTTATTTAATATAAAAACAATTGAATACAGATCAAATAATCAAAAGTATTAAAAGTAATAATAAACACTCAATTATAAAAAATAAAATATGAAATAATAAGATTAAAAAAAATTATATTTTTGTGACTAAACTCCATCTCAGCTTAACCAAGTAAAATTTAGCAACTTTTGAATTTTTATTTTAAGCAAAAGGATTATGTGTAAAAACATTATAATAGAGAGAGACATCCAAACTAGATTTGCACCTCAAACCTTAATGACACCAACTTTTTAAGCAAATTTTGAATTTGTTTATGCCTTTGTCCCTCTTTTCCTCACTGCTGGTAGGTCCTTCTCCGCTGGTCTGTGCGGCGCTGAATTCTTCTGGTCCGCTCTACAATTCTTAGCAATTCTTATATTCTTCTCTCCCCACCGACCCTCTCTTATTTCCTTTTGTTATTCTATTCATCCCTCCTTCTAATTGGACCGTGGGCCAGCCACTTCAATATCTTTGATTTATTTTCTCTTTATTTATAGACCACAGCATGGCATGGGCTTCAGGATTGGTTTGACAATGCTCCACCTTCCTTCTTTAATCATTCTATTCATCATAATTACCATGGGTCCCACGCAAATGTGCTTGCATATGAAAGGATGAAATATAACTTAAGCTTGAATATTAGAATTTGCAACGTCAGAACATGGAGTTGAGAAATGTAATCTTTCATTTAATGTATAACAAAAAGATAATTCAATTAAATAATAATTTAAACCCAAATAAAAAAAGTAAAAAATTAAAAAATAAAAAATAAATCATAATTCTATTTAAAATAATATGAAAATTTAGTTAAAAATAAGATTATTAAATACCCCAAACTTAAGATTTGTTAATCGTGAAACAAAAAAAATAAAATAAAATTAAACACTACGAAGAAAAAAAATGCATTTAAGATGGTTACAATTACAGCTAAGAGCTCAAAGAAATATGATATGTCAAAAGCTCTTCAACACTTAAAATTGTCAATCATTCAATCATGCATCCATATTCATATCAAGTATAAATTATCAATTCTAACTTATTTTAAAAAACAATCCCACAAATTCATTTGCTCTATTGAAGAACACATGCATATTCAGTAACTTCTAAACATTTTCGCAAATTCAAATATGCAAAACTGTTACTCAATTTTTTTACTAATTCAAGGATCAATAGGATTTCACTTTAAGCACTGTAATTTTTTTTCTCTTTCTTTTTTCTTTCTTTTCACAATGGAGGTATAGACTTGACAAGTGTTAGAACTTGTGACCATATGCCTAACCACAAATCAAGAATTCTTGTTAAAGTATTTGAACTCATGACTGTGTGTCTAATTCACACATCAAGAATTCTTATCTTACCTAATATGTACTCTATGCCTTTTCTACTTTCAACTTTTACTATCCTGAAACTTATTTTCTTTTATGCACTTGGGTAAATAAAAAAAAAATCTCTTTAATTACTTAAATTTCCTTAACTCAGTGCTTCCTTGAACTTTGTTTTAAAAAGAATAGAAGAATTGTCTAAAGACTAGGGAGACAACTAGAAAATCATATCATACACATATTGTAACATTTCTCAACCCAATAGATTTAATAAGGGTTATAGTAGCTCAATAAAATTGATGGAAGATATTTGATGATTTTGATAATGATTTGGATTGATTTGAGCATAAATCTATAATACTGAACGTGAGAAATAACTCTAAATAACTCAGAAATTTAGCTTAAATAGCTAGAAAGGTAGAAATAAATATGGAGAATTGTTTCTAAGTCATGAAGGATTGGAATGAGCTATACGAAATTTTGGAAGATTAAATTGAGAGTGGAAATAGAATAAATTAAACACTTGAGAGCTTCCTAGTTTAATTCCATAGGGTTTAGTTTAACCTAGGGATGAATAGTGAAGCTTAGTGTATGATAATGTATAAGGATAATTGTGGAAGGGTAAAACTGGGAAGTGCATAAAATTCTAGAATTTTTCATAATACCTATGAAGGTTAGAAAATTCGTACATGGAATATTAAAGTCTCCTCAAGAGATATAATGTTCCAGTTGGATTTCACTTTTCCCTTTTATTTTCTTCCTCCACCATCCCACCCATCATCATTGTCTTTTGAGATATTTTCTCACTCTCCTTTCCCTCACTCACGTTCTGCCAGCTAAAAATAAGAGAGAAAGAGAAACAAAGAAAGAGAGGAAAGGAAATAGAATAGAGAAACGAAGAAAATGAGAGAAAGGAAGCGTGAAAGAGAGAAAATGGGGAAGAAAGAAGGAATATTAAAGGAAGAAAAGCATGGAAACAAGGAAGAGTAATAAGATCAAGAAGCCATGGAAAGTAAGGTAGGGAGTTTTTCTCACTTTCTCCTCTTCATCTTTTGTATCTCAAGGTCGAAAAACTTGATGACTTTGATTGAGATTTTGATTTGATGATGAAAGATTCATGCCTTTAAGCTTGATCATGAGTTAAGTTTCAAACTTTGTTCTTGATTCTTGATGAACTTTGAGCTTTGAAAAGGGGTTTGAAACCCATATTTGTTTGATGCTTGATTCATGAATCTTGATGAACCGTCAACATGTCATATTTTTACGGTTCAATTCCTTGATTTTTTATATTCTTTTTATTTATTTTTAATAAATTTTATTCGTAAGTTTTGTTATATTTTTAGTATTGTTTGATTGTGTTTTTATTAAGTATTTTGTGTATTTTTTTCAGGTAATTATTCATGGAAAAGACTGAATGTTCAAAGCAAAATAAAAATAAAAATTTTGCATCAGTCGCCAGCGCTTGAACGCTTAGGGTCATAACACTTGAGCGCCCGGAGCGCCTGAGCGGTGAGATTTGAGCGCCTGAGCACCCAGGAGTAAGTGATTGAGCGCTTAAGCGCCCGTTGCGTAACAGAACATGTGATTTTTAATAAAATGAAAAAAATTATGTCAAATTCAACACAAACAACACATGGAGCACCTTACACAGAAAATCCCTAATTCTGAGAGAGTTATTTTGCGGTAATAGACCTTGGAGGGCGATTTCAAAGGAGGATTCTTAAAGGCTTGAAGATCTTAATCTCCATTAAAGGGGTTTTGATTTCTCTTTCTTTCTAATTTCCTTTTTCTTTGGGTTTTCTTTTCATGAGTTTGTATTTTGATATGAGTTTGTATTTTGATATGGGTTTGTTTGTATTGAACATGAGTAGCTAAAATCATAGCTAGGACTATGGGGGATCTTGTTTTCCTTATTATTTGGATTTGATTTCTAATTTGATTATGGTAATTTCTTTTTGGGTTTATCATATTGCTTGCATTCTTGTCAGAATTTGATCACTTTTGGCATGTGTTAATTCATTATTTGACCGGTGACCATCCGCATTCAATGAGTGGATCTATATGGTAAGCCTATGATTAGATTAGTAAATAACCAAACATCAATTTTTCCTACCAATGAAATTAACGGCATATTAGTTCATCTCTTGAATTGAAACTTAATGCATTCTTGATTAATTCAACTACATGACCAAATAGATGAATTAAATTAGGAATAAAATATTATTTCATCCATGACCATTGGGATTCAATAGCAAATAAGGGAATATTGGTAAAAGAATTACCTTGATCATAATTGAAAGAAAATTTGAATAATTGAATTCGAGTGAACCTTACGCCCTAGTCTCTTTCTCATTGATTATATTTTCTTTGTTTAATTGTTCATTATTTTTCTTTATTTGTTTATTTTGATTTTAACTTGGATTTCTTCATACACTTTCGATTGTCTGAATAACAAAGAGTTTAACGAATCTAGTAATTACTAATTATTCCTCGTGAGATCAATAACTGGGACTCAAGTCCTATATTACTTGGCGATAGAGTGTACTTGCTCTTAGTGTATTTCACGCGTACCAAGTTTTTGGCGCGGGTTCTTGGGAATAAGTTTGGTAATATTAAAAGTGAAAAATTCTAGTTAATTTAGACGCCCTTTTCTTTTTATTTTATTTTTATTTTTATATTTTATTTTATTTTATTTTATTTTATTTTTTTATTTTATTTTACTTTATTCTATTTTTATTTTTTATTTTTTTAATTAATTTTTCTCTTCTTATTTTTGTTTATGCTTACTCGATCTCAGTTTCCTGATTTGGCTTTTGATCTAGAAATTGAGAAAATAGCTCGTAGATTAAAGAAGCAGACTTTTATTGCAGCTGTGACAGAAGATATTAATAGGATGGAGAGGCAACCAGTTGTTGAGGCCAACCGTGAAGAAAGAGCTATCCCAGCAGAGCAGACCATGTTTGAGTACTCTATGCCCACTGCTGAAGGGTATGGAGGAAGTATTATAAGACCAGCTGTGGTGGCTAATAACTTCGAGATCAAACTAGCATTGATATCCATGATTCAGAATTCAGTTCAGTTTGGTGGATTGCCTTCGGATGATCCAAATCAACATTTGGTCAGGTTCTTACAGTTGTGTGATACTATCAAGTATAATGGGGTGACAGATGATGCAATCCGATTGCGACACTTTCCTTTCTCTCTTAGGGACAGAGCAAGTCAATGGTTAACGTCACTACCAAGGGGTTCCATCACTACATAGGATCAACTGACACAACAGTTTCTGGCTAAGTATTTTCCTCCTTCTAAATCTACTAAGTTAAGGAATGATATATCTTCTTTTGTGCAGTTTGAAATGGACACTTTTTATGAAGCTTGGGAGCGCTTTCAAGAGTTGTTGAGGAGATATCCACATCATAGATTTCCCGTATAGCAGCAGGTTCAGACTTTTTATAATTGTTTGTTGCCTGCAAACCGTTCATTTATTGATGTTGTTGTGAGAGGTACAATATGGAGGAAAACACCTACTGAGAGCCAAACATTGATCGAAGAAATGGCGCTGAACAATTATCAATGGCAAAATGAGCGTCAGGTTCTTAAGAAACAAGTAAGCGTGCATGCTATTGATTCTTCTACAGCCATTCTGAGTCAATTAGAAGCTTTGATGAAGAAGGTTGAGACACTGATGGTAACAAATATTGTAGCCCCACCTATTGTCTGTGAAGCATGTGGAGGACAGGGTCATACAAGTGTAAATTATCAAGTTAGTAGTCCTTTTACCCCTGAGCCTGAAGTAGCAAATTTAGTTAGTAATTCCAACCAACAGTAGTACAATCCATATTCAAATACATACAATCCTAGTTAGAGGGACCACCCGAATTTCAAATGGGGAAATCAGCAAGGCTATCAGCAGAATCAGCAGAGAGCTCCACCACCACCTCTAAGTTTCCAAGCACCTGCAGAGAAGCCAAGTTTTGAAGATCTGGTCATGAAGTACATGTAGAATTCTAATACCAGAATGAAGAACATGGAGACTCAGATTAGTCAGTTGACTACATTGATGACAGTGAGAGCACCAGGGACATTGCCTAGCACTACTGAGACTAATCCAATGGAACAGGCCCATACAATTTTCCTTAGAAGTGGTAAGGAACTTGAGGAGTCCTTCAAAAGAAGGAAATACTAGACCTTGGAGATACTCTTATTAAGTCAGTGCATGATAAAGAGAAGGCAACTAAAGATGTCTTTACTGAAGATGTTAATCAAGAAAGAGAAGTTGAGAAGAAAGCACCAAAGTGGCAAAGAGCGAAGAAGGATCGTGAACAGAGTGCAGTTTATGAACCATCCCCATATGCTAAGATCCCATTCCCTTAGAGGCTCAAGAACAATCAGTCAGATCAACAATTTGTCAAATTCTTGAAGATATTCAAGAAATTGTAAATCAATATTTCGTTCATTGAAGCCATCTCTCAAATGCCCAAGTATGCAAAGTTTTTGAAGGAAATACTTACAAAGAAACGCAAGCTTGAGGAATTTGAGACTGCATGTCTTACTGAGGAGTGTTCTGCCATTCTTTTAAAGAAGTTACCCCCAAAATTGAAAGATCTAGGGAGTTTTACTATTCCTTGCACTATTGGTAACTCTTATTTTGATAAGACATTATGTGATTTGGGTGCTAGTATTAATTTGATGTCTTTCTCTGTGTTTAAGAAATTAGGGATGCAGGAACCGAAGCCCACTAATATTTCACTATAGTTGGCTGATAGATCCATCACTTACCTATGTGGTGTGGTGGAGGATATTTTGGTGAAGGTGGACAGATTCATTTTCTTAGTTGATTTTGTGGTGCTTGATATGGAAGATGATGCTGATATTCCTCTCTTTCTTGGAAGATCGTTTTTGGTCACTTCTGGAGCTATGATTGATGTACCTCGGGATGAGCTCATTTTGAGAGTGGATGGAGATTATGTGACCATCAATGTCTTTAGGGAAGCTAAATCTTCCCCAATGTCAAATCTTCATGCCCCTATTAATTTTGTTCAAGCTAAGAAGCAGGAAACCTTAGCTATCCAAGACCCCCCGCCATCATACAGTATTGATATTGATCTGTTGGAATGTCAAGCTGCTGAAACAGATAAAGGTCCTCCTAAGATCCATGCTTCTTCACAGTTTGGTCCTTCATCTGTTGATCCAGTGCAACCACCTTGGCCTAGTGGAGTTAAGGAGCAATTGAGACAGTCAAGTTCTTGTCAAGTTCATAATTCTGTTGGAAGCATTCCCAAGGCCAATGTCTAAGGGAGGAAGAACTGTTTTGAAAAAAAGAAGACGTCTTCTTATTTCTCTGACTTTAAGCCACCTTGATTTATCTGAAAAGGCAACGTCGAGCTAATGACGTTAAACAAGCGCTTCACAAGAGGCAACCTGTGTTTCTTCTTTCTTTATTTTATTTTAATTGTTTTTGTTATTTTTATTTTTCTTTTAGATGCTACTCATGTGTTTTGAGATTTTATTTTTCAGATTGTGTTGCTACGCTGACTCTTGTGCTTCTCCTTTGTCTGGCATTATGTCATTATTCATCAGGTTGTGTTGTTCTTTTCTTTACCCTTTTATTTCTTTTTCTTCTACATTGAAGACAATGTTTCTCTTAAGTGTGGAGGGGTACTTTAATTTTAAAATTTTTGTGCAAAAAATAATAATTTGATGAGCACTTGAGTAATGTTGGTAATTAAGTTGGAATTGTGTGTTGATTTCTTGATTTATTCTGAGCTGATGAAGATATGTTTTAAAGGGGATTTCATTGATCATGAGCTGATAATGTGTGAAACAATCTTTTTCAATGAAGTAAAGTGAATTTAGCATCTTATTTGAAAATTAGTCATCTCTACTTGCTTTTGTTTTCTTTATTAACTCTAGCTAGAAAGTGAGTTTTGAACCTTAATGATTGGATTTTTCTTCTGGAGTGAGTTTTCTCTTGATTAATGTGCGCTAGAACTTGTTTTGATATCTTATTGAGGCTTTAATGATTCACTTGTATACTTGAATATGATTAAACTAATTAGGCTTAATTCTTTGTTGACTTCCAGAGTTGAATTGATTAAATAACTCATTAGTTGCCCCATTTGAGCCTGAAATTGATTTCTTTGAATACCCAATTGAATAATCAGGTTGAATTCTTTGGAGCAATTGATGTGTTGATTGAAAAGTCTTGAAATGTTGCTTTTGTCTTCAAGGGTTAAAAAAAAGAAAGAAAAAAAGCATTAAAAAAAAGAAGGAAAAAATGTGAAAAAGAAAGAAAAGAAAAGAATTGTTGGTAAAGAATAATAAAAATATTGGGTTGAAAGTGAGAAGTTGTTATATTCTTATGCATCATGCTCTATCTGTCATCTTTTCAACCTGATTCTGCTTTGTATTGATTTATTCATGAGCATTCTTTACCCTATTTTATCCTTTCTTCCTACCTTCCATTTTACCCTTGGCCCCGTTACAACCAAAGGAAAGTCTTTTTTGATTCTTGTGTTGTATGTGAACTTGAAAGTAGAGATGAGATTGATAAGCAAACCTATGATATTACATTTTTCAAGAGAAATCAGAGTGATCTCTTTATCATTTAAACACTTAAGCGATGAAAAGTTGAGTGATCTCAGATGTTTGATGAAGAGAACAGTTGCAAGTTAGACTCAAGCCTTTAATTGTTTAAGTGCTAAATGATCTTACTTGATTGGATTTGATTGTTGAACTTAAATTTCTTTTAATTGTGAAATTTTCTTTTGATTCATATTTCTTGATGTTGAGTTTGATCTTATTGTTGATTCCTATTCTTTGCTTGAGGACAAGCAAAGCTCAAGTGTGGGGGAGTTGATGAACCGTCAACATATCATATTTTTACGGTTCAATTCCTTGGTTTTTCATATTTTTTTATTTTTTATTAATAAATTTTATTCATAAATTTTGTTATATTTTTAGTATTATTTGATTGTGTTTTTATTAAGTGTTTTATGTGTTTTTGTCAAGTAATTATTCATGGAGAAGACTGAATGTTCAAAGTAAAAAGAAAAAGTTACATCAGTCGCCAGCGCTTGAGCGCTTAGAGTCATAGCGCTTGAGCGCCCGAGGCGCCTGAGCGGTGAGATTTGAGCGCCTAAGCGCCCAGGAGTAAGTGACTGAGTGCTTAAGTGCTCAGAACTGAGCGCTTAAGCGCCTGTTACGTAACAGAACACGTGATTTTTAATAAAATAAAAAAAATTATGCCAAATTCAACACAGACAACACATGGAGCACATTGCACAGAAAATCTCTAATCCTGAGAGAGTTGTTTTGCGGCAGCAGACCTTGGAGGGTGATTTCAAAGGAGGATTTTGAAGCTTGAAGATCTTAATCTCCATTATAGGGGTTTTGATTTCTCTTTTTTTCTACTTTCCCTTTTCTTTGGGTTTTCTTTTTATGAGTTTGTATGTATGAGTTTGTTTGTATTGAACATGAGTAGCTAAACCCATAGCTAGGGCTATAGTGGATATTATTTTTCTTATTATTTGGATTTGATTTCTAATTTGATTATAGTAATTTCTTTTTGGGTTTATCATATTGCTTGCATTCTTGTCAGAATTTGATCACTTTTGGCATGTGTTATTTCATTGTTTGACCGGTGACTATCCGTATTCAATGAGCGGATCTATATGGTAAGCCTAGGATTAGATTGGTGAATGACCAAACATCAAATTTTCCTACCAATGGAATTGATGGTATGTTAGTTCATCTCTTGAATTAAAGCTTAATGCATTCTTGATTAATTCAACTACATGACCAAATAGGTGAATTAAATTAGGAATAGAATATTGTTTCATCCATGACCATTGAGATTTAATAGCAAATAAGAGAGTATTGGCAAAAGAATTACCTTGATCATAATTGAAAGAAAATTTGAATAATTAGATTCAAGTGAACCTTGCGCTCTAGTCTATTTTTCATTGATTATTTTTTCTTTATTTAATTGTTCATTATTTTTCTTTATTTGTTTTTTTTTATTTTAACTTGGATTTCTTCATACACTTTCGATTGTCTGAATAACAAAGAGTTTAGTGAATATAGTAATTACCAATTATTCCTCGTGGGATCGATAACTGGGACTCAAGTCCTATATTACTTGGCGATAGAGTGTACTTGCTCTTAGTGTATTTCACGCGTACCAAATCTCCATACCAATTGACCTTTGAGATTGTATGAGAGTTTTAACAAGTTGGATTGCATTTTTATGGTTGAAAAGATTCAAACTTGGGTTATATTTCTTGAAGAATCTGAGAAACCTAGAAAATGAGGGAGAGCCGAGACACATCCCAAGGAGAGCCGTGTCACTCTAGTCTCTGCAACACGAGAGATTTCAGCATAGAGAGCTAGGGGCCGCAACACAAAATGGCCTTGAGCTGCGACACCCATTTGTTAAAATGTGAGGCCGCGACACACTTGGAAAATGGAGCCGCGACACACTTATAAAAATCCCCCTAGACTTATTTTCTAGTGTGATTTTGCTATAAAAAGTATGATGTTTTAATATAAATGATATAATGGAATACACTAATGTTTGATTGATGACATAGTATTGCATTAAGCCATGTTATTAGATTGATTGGTGAATTTGCATACTATTGTATATTGATGAAATGTGAGGCCTTGTGCCATGACATAAATGAATCAAATGAGATTGATGATTTGAGAAATGACTTTTATGATGTTTTTGTATCAAATGAGATTGAATGATGGACTTGAATATTGATGACAAGAAAAACCTTTATATACATATTATTGCATGTTGATGAAATGTAAGGCCTTGTGCCATGATATGAGATGATAAGATAGATATCCAAGTGTATAATTGATTTGATCATTATGCATGATATCATGATATGAGATTGATGATTAAAATAATGATTGAAATTCATGAGTAACCCATTACCTAGGATATCCTTAGACCTAAAGGGTGACTTGGAAACTGTGGTTGAGGATAGACATTCCCTTACCACTTAAGTAATGATGATGAGGATGGACATTCCCTCCCTCTTTACCTGAGTTCCTCATGGTTGATGTGTAGTTGAGGATGGACATTCCCTCTCTACACTTGAGGCATTCCTAGTTGAAAGATAATGTGAGGAAGGAAGATACCCTCCTTATCTAAGTAGTTGAAGGGATAATGTGGGGAAAGAATATATCCTCCCTATCAAGTAGTTGAGGATAGATAATTTCCTCTCTACTCACAACTATGGAATGAGGATGGATAATTCCCTCATAAGTTGTGCTCCCTCTCTACTCACAACTCTGGAATGATGACAGACAATTTTCTCATAAGTTGTGGATTGATTTGGGTAATTCTAACCCTAGAGTAGCTCTTTGTGGCAAATAGATTGTCATAAATGGGTTGAAGTGCACCAACCCAAAAGCATGCTACTACCAAAAGTGATTGGTATTGTGAGGATGAACATTTCCTCCATACCTTGATTTAAGATGACACATGTGTCCTGACATTTGAGATATGAATCTTAAAAAATGAGATTTTGATATGATTTTGTTAATCAATGATATATATGGGATTTCTTGAGACTTGATAAAATGATTTATGATTTGATGACTCGAGATTTAATGACTCGAGATTTGATGATATGAATCATGATTTGATTTCATGAGATTTGATGAAATGAATTATAATTTGAGACATGAATTTTGATGGATGAGATCCCTTGACATGACTTTGAGATTTTGATAAGACTTGATGAGTGATTTAATCATTCAAATTATTTTGATAAAAACTATAAAATGAACCTCTGTTTCGGGAAGATGAAAGACACGATTTGACTTTAGTCACCTCCCTATGGAATATATATATTAATGATTTGAAATGATTTTTTTCCCAAAATAGCTGAAATTATTGTGCTAACACGATTTTTATAAACTATACTAAAAATTTTATGATTCTCACCCCCTACTTCTATGATTTTCATAATGATTCAAGAAAAAATTTACAGCAGTCAAGCAAGATGAGGCAAGATGGAGTTTTGTACGAAGAAATAATTTAACACTTTGACTTGGATAATTGTAGTTTATTATAGCAGTTTCGTGCCATGCGGCGATCCACGTATATAATGTATAATGATGTATCATTTGTATATTATTCATTTCATATTATATGTATATTATGCTTCTTCAAAAGGCTCATATTTTGATATTTACTTAAATAATTTATTTAATAAAATTATGAATATTCATAAGTAATGTATTAAATTCTAATTACTTATGCATAAACCAAATATATCATTAGTACTAGTATTTAGGATGTTACATTATGGTATTAGAGCAGTTCATCCCGTTGAATCGGAGTATGGACTAGCTATGCTTATGTTATATATTTTCTTATCTTAATATATATATATATATATATATATATATATATATATATATATATATTATATATGGAGTTGCATAACAACCTTGTGTATGTATGTTCATGGTTACTATGACACTGTTATATGAATATTGAGCCTGATCAACTCAATAAGTAATGTTCGGTTACAGGAGCCTATGGCATCATCCAAGCGTACGCAAGAAGATAGAACGCCTACTAGTGACAGCATGACAGATATGATAGAGATGTTTAGAGAAGTGACAGTTGTCATGAGATAGTAAAGGGAGATAGCAGTAACTATGAGAGAAATAGATGGCCGTCATAAACAGGAGTTTTGGAAAGGATGGGTAGCAACCTACATTTCCGCAAACCAGTGAATGAAGTAGTGATCATGAGAAATCATGGTTTTCCATAACCTTCGAAGTTCAGGAAGATCAACCCTCCATCATTCCAGGGAGAGTAGAATCCAGCTAAGGCTAGAATTAGTTGAGAGAGTTGGAGAAGATCTTTGCTGAGATGAGATGCACGGATGACCATAAAGTATTATTGCTTCCTTTGTGTTGAAGAGGGAAGCTAAATGTTTGAGGAATGATGCTAAAAGAATAGAGGAAGTAATCGAGATAGAGATAATTTGGTAGTTATTTAAGATGACTTTCTTGGACAAGCATTTTTCCAAGGAATTTACAAGCAGAGGAAGAATTAGAATTTCTAGAGTTGGAACAAAGAAACATGACTGTGGGGAAGAATGTGGCTAGATTTGAGGAATGGTCAAAGTTCTCTTCTTACTTCTGGTACAATCCAGATAAGAACTGGAAGTATGTAAAGTTTGAGTCCAGATTGAAAGAAGAAGTGAGGAAGATGGTGAGGCCCCTTGAGATCAGGGACTTTCATAATTTTGTGAACAAATGTAAAATAATAGAATCGGATAGCTCAAGGCCACCACAGCCTTAATAGAAGCAAAAGCCTCAAAGCCTTTAAAAGAGAAAGAAGATAGATGATGACTCTAAGAATATGAAAATAATATGAAAATTTAGTTAAAAATAAGATTATTAAATACCCCTAAACTTAATATTTTTTAGTTGTCAAACAAAAAAGAAGAAAATAAAATTAAGCACTAAGAAGAAAAAAATGCATTTGAGATGGTTACAATTGCAACTAAGAGCTCAAAGAAATATGACATGCCAAAAGCTCTTTAACACTTGAAATTGTCAATCATTCAACCACACATCCATATTCACATCAAGTACAAATTATCAATTCCAACTTGTTTTAAAAAATAATCCCACATATTTATTTGCTCTTTTGAAGAGCACATGCATATTTAGTAACTCCTAAACACCTCTTCAAATTCAAATAGGTAAAATCATTACTCAATTTTTTACTAATTCAAGGATCAATAGGATTCCACTTTAAGTACTGTACTTTTTTTCTATTTCGTTTTTTCTTTCTTTTCACAATGAAGGTATAGACATGGCAAGTGCTAGAACTTGTGACCATATGCCTAACCACACATCAAGACTTCTTATTAAAGGACTCGAACTCATGACCGTGTGCCCAATCCATCCATCAAAAATTCTTATCCTACCTAATTTATATTCTATGCTTTTTCTACTTTCAACTTTCACTACCCGAAACTTATTTTCTTTTATGCACTTGGGTAAATAAAAACACTTCTCTTTAATTGCTTAAATCTCCTTAACTCAGTGCTTCCTTGAACTTTGTTTCAAAAAAAATATAAGAATTGTCTAAAGACTAGGGAGACAACTAGAAAATCATATCATACACATATGCTAACTCAAGAACTCATAAATCTAATGAAACAAATTTATTGATCTTAAAAAAAATGATAAAAAAAATCAAGTGAACATAAGTACCAATCATGAATTTTGTTCCATTCGCACCTCTCTAAACTATTGACAAATCACACTCCTATTGACCATTTTAATAATCTTTTAATGCAAATTGCATAATCTCAAAGGGATTTTATTTTTTATTTATTTTTCAAACTTTCTAATTTTTTCGTTGGCTAGCACTATTTGCATCTTCCTACAAAAGTTTTGAACTTGATAAATCACTTAAGTTGACTCAATAAAATAAAATAAAATAAATAACTAAAAACAAAATAAAAATAAAAATAAAAATAAAGCAAATAAAATAAAAAATAATTAAAATAAAATAAAAAAGAACAACATAACCAAGTGAAGAGTGAAGAGTCTCAAAGTGCTTACATTAACACCTAAACTTATGTGAACTTGCACCATAAAAATATAAAAGAAAAAATAAATAAATATGGAAAACTAAATAAAATAAAATGAAAGAGAATTTTCAAAAAAATGCTTGGATTTCCTCCCAAGAAACGCTTTAAGTTATAGCCATTAGTTAGACTTGTAGCAAGTGTCATTCAAGATTCATGAGAACAATGGAGGTCCTCTATTGATCAAGTTCTCCATCTACATACGATTTCAATCTCTGCCCATTAACCTTGAAAGTGCCTTTGGTCTCATGATGAATCTCAACTGCTCCATAAGGAAAAACACGAGTCACAATAAACAGCCCTGACTAGCTTGAATGTAACTTCCTAGGAAAAAGTCGAAGTCGTGAATTAAAGAGCAACATTTTCTGACCAATTACAAGTTCCTTAAAATTAGCTTATCACACCATCTCTTAGTTTTATCTTTATAGATTCGGGCATTGTCATAAGCATCATTACGAAACTCATCTAGCTCATTGAGTTGCAACATCCTTCACTTGTATCTTTCAAATCAAAATTTAACATCTTCTGAAGTTGGCTGTAACACAAGAATGGAGGTTGAATTGTGTTGCTCTTTTTAATAAAATATCAACCTTCTCACTACTTTCTCAAGCTTCTCATACTTGGAGGTGAGAAAGTTCAGACTTTAGTAGATTGTTAGTGAGACAGTTCATAAGAAAGTTACCAGACTAAGGTGAGAAGGTTCTTGAGAAGGTTAGTTGATTGAGTCAAAACAACCTTCTCACCATTGAAAATTGTTCTTAACAAGTAAATCTGAACTCAAAAACTTTTCTTGAGATAAACTCATAATTAACAAACATAGAAATCAGTTTAAAACTATAGATTACACTTGCTATTTTAGATATTTCTATTGAGAGTTTTGTTAACATATATTCAGATTTCAGTTTCAAATGTTTTACTCAATTTTAACTGATAAAATAGATAAATGAGGGAAGAATAGTTTTACAATGAGATTTATTCTAGTTCACCCCTAAACCACATGGGACTATGTCTATTACCTAGTAACAACTAGGATTTTCCACTATCTTCTAGTATTCTTTTACAAATAAGCCTCTTCAGGCTTCAAACCAAGTATTCTTTAACAACAACCTCTTCAGACTCACACCCAGTACTCTTTGACACAACTTCTTCAAGCTAAACAATAAGTATTCTTTAGCACAGACTCTTCAGGCTCAATACCTCATAATCAAGTGGCTTGTATAACCCAAAAGCTCACTCTAGATAGATGAGAATCAAGAAATGGAATGTAGTGTATGTTTTAGTTGGGTGCCTCTCAAAAACACTCTAAGAGCGGATACAAATACTTAAGAAAGCTTAACAACAAACCTATTAAGGATTTACAAATTTTAGAATCAATAGGTAGATATGAGAATGTTTAGTTCATAGTTCACTTGGTCAGATCAGCTTCAAAGTTCACGACCTTTTGATCTTCAAGTTTGTATCTTTTTATAGGCTTCGAAAATGTTACTGTTAAATCATTCAAACGATAACTGTACTTGTTTTTTGTTGGCAACTGTTATTTTGTCCTTTTCTTATTAAGTTAACACGTCAGCTTTAAGTGAGAAGGTTGAACAACTTTCTCATGTCCAGCCTTCTCATGAACGTTCTCAGCACCAAGCTTCTCATTGATGATGACAAACTATTTTTCAAAATTTTAAGAGTGAACTTTGTAAGGTTTGAGACTCATTACCAATTCTGCTTAATTGGTGAGAAAGTTCAGATAGCTTCCCCTCAACGTAGCACTTATTTCAAAATGTTAATAGAAACAATGATCTCAATATAATTCAGAGTATTGCAAGTAAAGAGATAGAGTATAGTCAAGATATGAAACTAAAAATTCATACTCATATTCCTTAATCATAATATTTGCATACATAATATAATATTTTTACTACAAACTCCCCCTTCACATATGCTACTTGTCAGCAAAAATTACAAAAGGAAATAAAATTTTTAATTTTTCCTATATCCCACATTTCTTATCAACAAAAATAAGGGGTAATCAAAGGCCATCATCGAGTTTTAGCCTTGTTGGGAACCAGATCGAGAGGAGTTATTAGAAGTTGATGGTGATGGAGTGAAGTCTACTATCTTGTTGTGAGGAGGATAGAGATAACATTCCTTTCTTATAACACTAGGAATGATTTCTTCTTCCATTTTATGCACAAGCCATTCCTCAAACATGAGGAAACAATCCATGAGGCCATATATAGTTGAATACATTTCCTGCTGTCTTGCATTCAACTTTCTCACTCTTCTCTTTAGCTTCTTGTTGTCAGCCTTCAATTGCTTGATTTCTTCCTTAGCAGATTTGTAGGTCTTCTTGACAAGTGGCTTGGAAGGAGTGGGTTCAACTTGAGTAGACCTATGGTGAGTTCCTTCCATCCTAACTCCTTGAGTAGGGTTTATTTTTCCTTTAACTTGCTATTCAACAAGCATGTTTAAGTAGGAGCCAAGGGAGACCAATCTTCCCGAAGACTCAAGAGTCTCAGCAGGTGTAGTAGGAATGAAAGGAGTTTTAGGACTTGCTTCTATTTCAACTTGAGGTATGGTAACATCATAAATTGGGGAAGGAAAATGAGGAGATGTGTAGGCAATTAGAGAATGAGTGTCCTTAGGTTGCTCAATTCGTGCAAGCAGAGAGATAACCTCATCATTGTTCTAGTGAGTAGGTTGTGGAGAGGGAAGCTTCTTAGTGTGTTGAGAAGGTTCATCATCAACCTTCTTAGTGTGTTGAGAGACTTCTTTGTCTTTATCCTCTTTCTCTACTTCCCCTTCTCTTCCTTGTCCTCTTTTTTCGTTCTTATCTTCTTCTTCATGAGTCAAGACTTGATCAGGTGAAGTAAAAGTCTTTTCATGCTTTAGGTGGCGTTTTTGAGAGAGTTGGGTTAGGATTCTTTGTTAGGATTCTTAAAACTGTGACTCGAGGGTCAATAGTGGAATATTGTAGAGTAGGATCAATGTTAGGCTTTGATAGTGCACTAGCTTTAGATCCTGGTGAGCCTTCAACAGACAAGTGTGCCTCAGCAATACTTTCTTCAAGGATAGGTCCTTCTTATAGGTCTGAGAGGGTTCCTCTATTTTCTAAGAAGGTTCCTTAGCCAGGTGAAAAGGTTCCTTAGGGTGAGAAGTTTGGTTTTTGCAACTTTCTCACATTCTTTCTTATTGCCCTTTTTCTTCTCCATTTTTTTCCTTCTTTTTCTCTTTTTCTCCTTTCTCTTTCTTTTCGTTTCCCTCCTTTCCCCCCTTTTGTCTTTTCTCTTTTACTCTCAACCTTTTCAACAACAGTTTCCTAAGAGTCTTTTTCAGATAATATTTTTAGGTTCATCTTCAGCAACCTTCTCTTTCCCTATTTGTGGACTTTTGATATTAGATGAGTGATCATACCTCATCTTACTTCTCAATTCAGAACCTTTGTCCTCTAGTTCTCTTTTCTCCAGATGCATCTATTTAAGATTTCTCTTAGAGAAGACAGGTCTTTCCTTCTCAAATTTCTTATTAGATAAATCAACACCAAAATGTTGATATACCTTAGTTATTAGCATCCCATATGGAAAACTGGATGCCATCTTAGTGTTTTCTATGGCTCAGATCATGTATCTTAGAATGATGACGTGTAAGTTGAGTGGTTTTCTCTCTTTAATGTGGTACATGACCACTTTGTTTGCTTCATAAATTTTCTCTATGCTGCCTATTCTGGGCATCACAAAGTGTCAGGACAGAGAGTGGATAAATTTGGCTGTGGAGTTGAGTTTACGAGGAAGCTTTGACTATTCTTCATCCAAGAAAAAGATGTCAAGGACATCTTCATAATTTTCGTAGCTAATGTGCCGCCCTGCTTGATCATAAGCTTGGAGTCCTTTGTTTGGAACACTGATGATTGTAGAAAGAGTGGTTAAATCCAACTTGATTTCTACACTTTTGACATTGGTGAAGAAGGTAGAAGGGTCAATGGTGTAGGTAGCCCCAGCATAGAATTTCTGGCATACGACAAGGTATGCTATTTCAAAAATACTGAAGAAGTTGTCCTATTCCAGAATCTTTATATGTGGTCTAAAGTCTCTTCCTTTTTCGGCCATTTCTTCAAATGAAATGCTTTTCTCAAGGACGACTTTCTTGTTCTTAAACCACTCATTGAACTTCTTTTTGGCCTTTTTGTCATTGAGAGGCCTTAGATTGAGTTGCGAAGGTTTTGGTTCACTTTCATTGTTACTGCTAGTACCCTTCTCTTTTTCCCAAATGAAGGTTTCTTGTACTTTTGCCTTCTTCTTAGGTACAATGGACTTTACTACTCCAAACATAACATGAAGAACTCTTCTTCTTTGTATTGGTATAGATTAGGTTCTGGTTGTGGTTGAGAAAAAGTAAGAATATCTTGGGGTGTTTGCTTTAGTGAAGGTTCAGGAGAGGTTGAGGAAGATGAAGTGGGCTCCATACTAAGAGTTGGTGATGAAGGTCTAACAGTTAGGCTCTTGGTTCTCATTGTTGTGTGTTTCACTCTCATGCTCAGTATGTATTCTAGGAATTATAAGTTGAGCGAAATAAAGATGAGGGAATGAAAGTGAGAGAGTTGTAGAGATTGATAGAGAGAGTGAGAGATAGAGAGAAATAGAGCAAGGACTTGGTAACACAGTGAAAATCAATAGTGCTTCTCAACTGGTATTTATAGACAGTGATTTTTGACTATTTTGGGACAGAAATTACTGTTGGACATCAGTATGTGTCCATTGATGAAGAGAGAGAATAATTAAATTAAAAACTAGCCTTTAGGGGTAACTGTCAGGAAACCCAAAAGGTTGGGGTGAGAAGGTTAGGTTGAGAACGTTCTTACTAACTTTCTCAGGCACCTTCTCATTTCCTGACACTTATCTTTCTCATGATTCCGATTAAAACTATATATTCTCAGCACTTAATAATCAGATATGAATAATTATTTTATGAAGTTTATCATGATCTATTAAAACTTATCACATTATATACCAAAAATTCACAATTCAGAAAAACATAATTAATCACATGAAAGGCATCATGTTTAGATTTTCTCTTATAAAAAAAAAAATTGTCCTTAGTAAAGGGTTTAGTGAAAATATTTGACCATTGATGGTCAATATCAATAAATTTAAGTTTAAAGTCACCTTTTTGGACATGATCACGAATAAAATGATGCTTTATCTCAATGTGTTTTGTTCTTGAGTGTTGAATAGATTTTTGGACAAGTTTGTAGCACTTGTGTTATCACAAAGGATTGGGATGTGATAATACCTCATAGAATAATCTTTTAACTGATGTTTGATCTATAGTAGCTGTGAGCAGCAGTTGGATGTTAATATATACTCAGCTTTTGTAGTTGAGAGAGCTATGGAATTTGCTTCTTAATTGACTAAGTCAACAATGCATTCATGAGGACATGCACGACTGATAATCACATATTTTATTCATTAAGAAACCCTTATGTTTAGTCATTTACACTCTCCATATTCTTAATTGATTGAGTTTGGTATGATTTTGTGAGTTTGAGCTCAAATTGATCCTAATTGAATATTTTCAGCATTATTAAGATTTGACACTGTTTCTGTATTTTGGCCATAACTTGAGTTTTTGATATCTGATAATCATGAATTTTACCTTGTAGGAAATTTAAGAGGAAGCTCTACAACTTTGATGAAGAGCTCAAAGTCCTAAACAGATGTCTAAGGGACCTAAGTTTACATGGAAGTCAGAATACGGGTTTTGTCACTAGAATCCGAACGGTTTGCACTCATAAAATCATATCTCAAACTGTAATAATGGAGATGGGCTGAAATTTGGATAGCTGATAATTAAGATCCAAATAAACAACTTTTATGAAGAACACTTTTTGAAAAAATGAAGTCTAATAGGTCAGTTTGAGCTTGAAAGTCAGAACAGAGGTGCTGAAGTTGGGTTTGAGTAACCTGCGGTATTTGGGTCATATCTTGGGCTGTAGGAAGCCAAATTGGACGATCCAGATATGCATGTTATAGCCAAGAAAAAGATCTACAAGTTTCATGAAGAGTACTTTTCATGGGTCTGTAGTATAGTTAGTCGTTTTTGGCTTCTAAGTCAGACAAGAAATTTTCGCACTCACCAACCCTCTCAACTACTTCACTCACCAACCCTCTCAACTACTTCACTCACCAACCCTCTCAACTACTCTACTCACCAACCCACTCATCCACCCACTCCCCTTTATCATTTTGTTACCCTAAACTTCTATAAAAGGCACCATTGGTTATCATGAAAGAACAAGTTGTATTCTCCTTCATTTCTCTCATAGTTTCTTCTTATTTCTTCATAGTTTCTCATAGTTTTTGTATATTTTGATGCTCCCCTTCGTGGTAATGGAGGGCTAAGTTACTTTCGATCAATTTAGAACTCTTGAAGAAATTGTGGTTTGGATTCTTGATACCTTGGTTATGTATTGTATTTGATTTGTAATTGAATTTCTCTTTTCTTCTTCTTTCTTCTTCTTGATCTTGAATGCATGAATGATGATTCTATTTATGTTGATCGATTTGATCTTGGTTTAAGATTGAGATTTGTGATGAAACTTAGAACTGATTGATCTAAACTAAATCACATAAATGAAGATTGAGATTTGTGATGAAACTTAGAACTGATTGATCTAAATTAATCACAGAATTGAAAAGGTTAGGTTACTGATTTGTGCTTAAGTTAATTGAATTCGGTACTTGAAATTAACATAGATCTTCATGAATGGTGTGATTGCGGATTTGTGTTTATCACTTGTTAATTGAATTCTGGACGATCGTCTAGTATGAATTCTGGATTTGATGTAGAGATCTCGGTTAGATCCAAATTAACAATTTAATTGCGCTTCAAGTGTTCTATGAAGGGTCTATGATTGAATTCACCCAATCTTGGATAGGTTTCTAAATTGACTGCTCTTTAATTATTATTTCTTCCTTTAATTTTGTTAAGTGTGATCTTAAACTGTCAAACCCCCATTTGCTAACTTTCACTTGATTTGATTAAATTGCATCTACAATCCTCGTGGAGATGATCCGGTGTTGTCACTGTGCTACAACCTTAGGTAATAACTTCGGTTATAATTTTGGTGAGTTCGGCGCTCGTCAAAATTTTGGCATCGTTGCCGGGGATTAGTAAGTGTAATCTTTTCATTTTAAGTGTTTTTACTAACTTTTACTTTTTATTAACTTTTCTAACATTTTTATCCATTGTCTAGTGTATTTTGCTTATTTATTTATTTTTGTGTGATGCATGATTAGGTCTAATCTTGATATCTTGCTTGAATTTGATCCTGCGATTGATAGAACATTGCATAGGTTGATTAGAACTCATAGGCTAAGTGAAAGAATTAGTTCTGAATTTAGTTGTGACATTGAATCTGAAGGTACACTTGAGATCTTAAGTGATTCTAAAATCATGGCTGATAACAGGCGAAATAGGACCCTTAAAGAACTTGCTGCTCCTGATGTAACTTACCAGTCTTTATGCATTCAATATCCTGATCTTGATGCTGACTTTGAGTTAAAATCTGGATTGATACACTTGTTGCCCAAGTTTCATGGTCTTGCAGGTGAGGATCCCCATAAACACTTAAAGGAGTTCCATGTGGTCTGTTCAACCATGAAGCCGCATGGAATCTCTGAGGAGCATATCAAGTTGAGGGCATTCCCTTTCTCTCTTGCTAATTTAGCCAAAGATTGGTTGTTCTATCTTTCACCAGGTTCTGTCACGAGTTGGGATGATATGAAGAAGTTATTCTTGGAGAGGTTCTTCCCTCGCATCCGTAGCATTTGCCATTAGAAAAGACATTTGTGGCATAAGACAAATGACTGGTGAGACCTTGCATGAATATTGGGAGAGATTCAAGAAGCTGTGTTCGAGCTGTCCCTACCATCAAATTAGTGATCAACTCTTGATTCAATATTTCTATGAGGGCTTGCTGCCAATGGATAGAAGTATGGTGGATGCCGCATCTGGAGGTGCCTTGGTGGATAAAACCCCTACTGCAGCAAGAGATTTGATAGCAAATATGACAGCCAATGCTCAACAATTTGGCATAAGAGTCCTTACGTCCACCAGAGGAGTCAATGAAGTTCAATCATCTCAAGTCGACCAATAGAGAATGGAACACAGACTTGATGAATTGACTTCTTTGGTAAGGCAATTAGCAGTGGGACAACATGTACTAGTTTCTGTACAAGAGCTTGCAAGGGTGTGTGGCATTTGCTCTTGTTCATCTCATTCTACTGATGCATGCCCCACACTTCAAGAGGGTGGTTTTGTTTTTCCAGAAAGCGATCATTGCAAAGAAATGGTATTTTTCTGGTAAACCTCAATATCAAGCATCCCAAAGAAGCCAAGATATGATCCATTTTCTAATACTTATAACCCGGGTGGAGGGACCATCCTAACTTAAGATATGGGAATTGCGTCAAGAACAACAACCCCAACAAAGAAGAATGTAATTTAGATACCAAGCTGTAGGTCCTAGCAACAAATACCAACCATCTGCATTCAGACAACAACAAACTGTGCAGCCACCTGTGCAGCAGCCCCTCATGTTGCCAAGTCCAGCAACCACTCAATCCGAGCCATCATTGGAAGATTTGATGAAACAGATGGCTACAAATAATATTCAGTTCCAACAAAATGTCAATGCCACCATTCAGAACCTGCAAACTCAGATTGGGCAGCTGGCCACCACCGTGAGTGAATTGAAAAGCCAAGGATCAAACCAATTGCCTTCACAAACAGTCAGTAACCCAAGAGGCAATATAAGTGCCATTACCTTGAGAAGTGGCAAAGAAATTGATGGTCCTAGTCTGCTACAACCAAAGCTCCCATTGCAACAGCCAGAGATTGATCAGACACAACAAAGTTCACATGAACTAGATGCCCCAGTCCAGAAGAAATGTGTAGAGAATTCAGACTTGAACATTCCACTACCCTTCCCAAACAGAGTGACACAATCCAAGCAGATAGGGCAAGCAGAAATGGAAAAGGAAGTCATGGAGACATTCAGGAAGGTGGAAATCAATATTCCCCTCCTAGATGCAATCAAGCAAATTCCCAAGTATGCCAAATTCCTTAAGGAGTTGTGTACTCATAAGAGAAGACTTAAGGGTACTGAGAAGGTCAGTATGGGCAGAAATGTTTCTGCGATGATTCAGCCAAGCATGCCAAAGAAATGCAAAGATGCTGGAAATTTCACAATCCCTTACACTATAGGCAATTCTAGATTTGGCCATGCAATGCTAGATTTGGGTGCTTCTATCAATGTCATGCCTATATCAGTGTATAAGTCTTTGAACATTGGCACCTTACAACCCACTGGTATAGTGATTCAGTTGGCAAACAGGACCACTGCTCATCCTGCAGGAGTGCTAGAAGATGTGTTAGTGCGAGTGAATGAGCTAATTTTTCCAGCGGACTTCTACATTCTGGACATGGAAGATGATTCTTCAACAAATCATGCTCCATTGATTCTAGGAAGACCATTCCTCAAGACAGCCAAAACTAAGATAGATGTGCACGCTGGCACCCTTTCTATGGAATTTGGTGAAGATGTGGTACAGTTTAACATTTTTGATGCCATGAGACATCCCCTTGAGGAGCATTCAGTTTTTCATATTGATGTGATTGAAATCTTTGGTTGATGATACTTATCGATATGAGTCTTTGAATTCCCCGATATTTTGACTTTTCGGATTCTCGTCACTTGTGATATATGTGTTAGTCGTGATGATCTTGAACCATATCTTTGCGTGTCTTTGAGATTTATGCATTATGAGTGATGTTGCAGTGCTTATTTGATGATGCATCATATGAAAATATGAGTCAAAATTATGTCGAATTTAATGTCTTGAGTTGCTTGTTTCAAATAGCTTTGCCTTTATTGTGCATCCCCCATCCTTAGAGCTAAAAACTTTGCCAGACCACCTTAAATATGCATATTTGGAAGATGGTGAGAAGCTGTCAGTGATTATCGCTAAGAATCTACAACCTGAACAAGAAGAAAAATTGCTGCAGGTTTTGAGGCAGCATAAGTGAGTCATCGGATGGACACTTGCATACATTCCTGGTATTAGTCCCTCCACATGTATGCATAGGATTTTATTGGAGGAAGGTACCAAGCCAGTGAGGCAGCCCCAAAGGAGACTAAATCCCCTGATTCTGGATGTGGTGAAGAAGGAAGTGACTAAGCTGTTGCAAGCTGGCATTATTTATCCCATATCTGATAGTAAATGGGTGAGCCTAGTGCAAGTGGTTCCAAAGAAATCTGGAGTCACAGTAATTGTAAATCAGAACAATGAGCTCCTACCCACAAGAATCCAGAACAGTTGGCGGGTGTGCATTGATTATAGGCGGCTAAACCAGGCCACTAGGAAAGATCATTTTCCATTGCCTTTCATTGATTAAATGTTGGAGAGACTGGTTGGCAAGTCGCATTACTATTTCTTAGATGGATATTCGGGCTATTTTCAGATTCATATAGCCCCAGAAGACCAAGAGAAGATTACTTTCATCTACCCATTTGGAACATTTGTATACAGGAGAATGCCCTTTGGTCTGTGCAACGCTCCGGGAACCTTTCAAAGGTGTATGGTCAATATCTTCTCTGAATTTTTAGAGAGTTGTATGGATGTGTTTATGGATGATTTTACTGTCTATGGCTCTTCCTTTGATACATGTTTGGATAGTTTGGATCGGGTTTTGCATAAGTGCATTGAAACTAACCTTGTCCTGAATTTTGAGAAATGTCATTTCATGGTAGAACAGGGTATAGTTTTAGGGCATATAGTATCTAGCAAGGGTGTTGAGGTAGATCCTGCAACAATAGATGTCATTTTATGCCTATCTTAGCCCACATGCGTGCGGGAGGTTCGTTCTTTCCTTGGTCATACAGGTTTCTATCGGCGATTCATAAAGGATTTTAGCAAAATTGCCCTTCCACTATCCAACTTGTTGCAAAAGAATGTAGAGTTTCACTTTGACCAGAGATGTAAGGATGCCTTCAATCACTTGAAGCAAGCATTGACCAGTACACCTATCATCCAGCCACCAGATTGGACACTCCCATTTGAACTCATGTGTGATGCCTCTAATGATGCATTGGGAGCTGTCCTTACAGAGAGTCAAGCAAAGTACCTCATGTCATTTCCTATGCTTCGAGGACTTTAGATGCTGCACAAGCTAACTACACTACAACCGAAAAGGAACTTTTAGCAATTGTTTTTGCTTTAGATAAATTTCGATCATATTTGCTTGGTTCTAGAGTGGTTGTATTTTCAGATCATGCAGCTTTGAAGTTTCTCCTGAAAAAGCCTGATGCAAAGCCTAGGTTGATTAGGTGGATGTTGCTCTTATAGGAGTTTGATATTGATATCAGAGATAAGAGTGGAGCAGAGAACCTGGTGGCAGATCACTTGAGTCGGATTGAGAGAGAGGCAGATTCTTCTCCTATCCATGATGTCTTCCTTGATGAGTAGCTTTTCAAGCTGCAAGGTAACATTCCTTGGTTTGCTGATTTGATAAATTTCTTAGTTGCTGGTGTTTTTCCTGCACATTTTATTAGGGCTCGGATTGATAAATTGAAGAGTGAGTCAAAATATTATGTGTGGGACGACCCTTATCTGTGGAAATTTTGTAGTGACCAAATCATTAGGAGATGCGTGCCTGATAATGAATTCCATTCTATTCTTAGCTTTTGTCATACACTTGCATGTGGCGGTTATTTTGGCCCCCAAAGGACTGTTAGGAAAGTTTTGGAATCTGGATTATATTGGCCCACTCTATTTCATGATGCATATGTGTTTTGTAAATCTTGTGATCAATGCCAAAGAACAGGAAACAATTCTCGAAGGAATGAGATGCCCGTAAATCATTATTGTTACGTGAGATTTTTGATGTATGGGGTATTGATTTTATGGGACCCTTTCCTGTTTCTTTTGGTTTTGTTTACATTTTGCTAGCTGTTGATTATGTATCCAAGTGGGTGGAGGCGAAAGCTACTTGAACTGATGATTCCAAAGTTGTTGTGGATTTTGTTAGATCACAGATTTTCTGCAGGTTTGGAGTTCCGAAAGCTATCATTAGTGATCAGGGTTCGCACTTCTGTAATCAGAGCATGGAAGCCTTGATGAAAAGTATGGAGTTCTACACAGAGTTTCTACACCCTACCATCCCCAGACTAATGGGCAAGCTGAGGTTTCCAACAGAGAGATCAAGCAGATACTTCAGAAGACAGTTCAACCTAACAGAAAGGATTGGAGCAAGAGGCTTGAGGATACTTTATGGGCTTATCGGACTGCTTATAAGACACCAATCGGGATGTCTCCGTATCGGATTATTTTTGGAAAAGCTTGCCACCTGCCAGTGGAAATTGAGCATCGTGCATTCTGGGCAGTGAAAAGGTGCAACTTGGACCTAGATCAAGTAGGTATGGAGAGGAAGCTGCAGCTGCAGCAATTGGAGGAGATCCGCTTGGAGGCTTATGAAAGTTCCAAACTTTATAAGGAGAAGACCAAAGCCTTCCATGATAAGTTGATTCTGAGGAAAACATTCGAGATTGGTCAAGAAGTTCTCCTCTATAACTCCCGCCTCCGACTCATGCCTGGCAAATTAAGGTCTAGATGGGATGGACCATTTATTGTTACTAAGGTTTTTCCTAAAGTCTTGTCGCATTGGATTAAAAGTGAGGTCACCGCCAAAGCTTTCATCGTAAATGGACACCGCCTCAAACAAGTATCATGAACTTCTAGAGAATGCGAGAAATGGAGGTGATGAACCTTCTCCATCCGCATTATGAATAAAAAAAAAAGAAAAAAAAGAAAAAAAAATAGCTGTGTGCCCGACAATGAGGTAGGTAGTGACATTAAATTTTGTCACTCGGAAGCATGTGGAGGTCATTTTTTTTCAGCGACAACAACTGCGAAAATCTTGCAGTATGGATTTTATTGGCCTACTTTATGCAAGGTCTATTACACCTTTTGCAAAAGCAGCGGAAATGGGTCAAAAAGTTCTGCTTTGAGATTATCATCTGCACCTACTCCTTGGAAAATTGAGATCTAGATGGCGCGGTTCTTTTGTTGTCAAACATGTGTATCCTCTGAGGCCGTAGATATTAAGGATTCTAGGAATGGTAATGCGCTTAAAGTTAATGGACAAAGACTCAACCATTCCTGGAAAACCAAGTTCTTGAGTTCTTTGTGTTACTGGTTAAGTGGCGGATACGGTACTCCGTGACTCTCAAGTCGGTTTATTTTTCAGTTTTCCAAAATAACTGAACCCTTCTTCTCCTTCAAAATGGATGTCATTCTTTCAAACCTGAGCAAACATTTTCCTTCTCTTCCTCAAAATGCTCTGAGAAAAATCTACAAAGTTCGATGTGAAAGATTAAGACTGTTAATGCACAAAGGTATGCCAAAAGATGTACGCTGGATAATTGAAGCAAAGGTCCGATTAACAAGTGAGTCTTCAATTTCATTTGACTCATATATGCCCGGTCTTGGAAGAAGTTCATATTCTAAAAGGAGAAGAGCAAAAAGGTTATAAGTCTGTCACAAATGTGGACGATGGAACTGTAACAAGCGATGTCGTACTTTGGGGATGGTTTCCGCAAATAGAGAAGATAAAATTTTCTTCATTAAGAATGGACTGAGTAAGGAGTCATTAGATGATATCTTATTGACTCTTAAGACGCATTCTTATGGATTGGTGCATCGTGAAATTCTTAAATTGTGGAATCTCTTCAAGGATAAAGAAAAACGCTACAGTCTTGGGAATCTGACTCTAAAAGACCCTGTTTGCCAATTTATAAGAAAATTGGATGGGAAGCTTGTCCTCGACTCATAGAAGACGTTTAAGCCATTACTGGACTTTAAACCAGAGGCAGATGTGAGCCATATCCACAAACAATCTGTACGTATCATCCTCTTCTTCTTCTTCATGTCATCTTTCAAAAAAAAAAAAAAAAAAAAACAAAACAAAAACAAAAAAAACAAAAACAAAAAAAATAAAAAAAGAAGAAAGAAAAGATTCTCGTGTTTCTTAAACTCAACCTTTTCTCGACAACCATCAACCTACCAGTATAGGCAATTATTCCCTTTCCATTCTTTTTCTTATTTAAACACTCCATTTTCTCTATTTTCCTTCAACTCGAAACACTCAAAGAGAGGAAGAGTATAGAATGGGGCCTTCTATTCGTAACCTAAAAAATGTCCGTGTTTTTGTGGGTCGAGTTATGGGAAGGGATTAGAGTTTGTAAACGCAGCCTAGCACTCTTGGTCGATCACTTGCTACGAGGAATATTCATCTTGTATATGGGGGAGGTTGTCGTGGGTTAATGGGGGTCTGTATCACTTTTCGCTTTTATAGGAGGCGGTCGGAGTTTTAGGTGTTATTTCTAAACCTTTAGCTGAAAATAACATCACCTTGGAAAGACAGTTGGAGAAGAAATTCAGGTAACATCTATGCATGGACGAATGAAAACAATGGTTGACAATTCTGATGCATTTCTTGTCTTAACAGGTGGTTTTGGTACTTTGGAAGAAATTTTTCAAATTGTCTCTTGGTCGAATGAACATCCACCATAAACCCATTGGTTTGTTGAATGTTAATAATTTCTTTGGTCTTTTGTTATCTTTTCTTGACAAAGCTGTGGAACAGAAATTTATCACTCCTTCGGCAAGATAACTTCTTATCTCTGCCTCCACTATTGATGAGCTCATTGCTAAATTATAAGCTTTTGAGTATGTACCTGATAAGGTATTGGCTCAGATAGATTGGTCAACAAGAAGCAGCGAAGGAAGTAACAAGAAAAGAAAGCCAGATTTGGAACTTCATCTTTAATGGGTTTGATTTTATTGTATTTTGTTTCTGTTTAAATTTGTGTCCGCTTTCTCCAACAGGTAATATCTTCTATCCTTTACTCATCTATATTTTAACATTGAGGACAATGTTATGATCTAGTTGAGGGGAAAGGATAGTTGACCCAAAAAAAAATAAAAAAAAATTTGTTGTTGTTTTGTTTGGAAAGCATGATATGATTGTCATGGACTTATTAAACCAATTAGTGATGGCAGAGTAAGGAGTAATTTTACTTTTGAGACGCATCTTAATTGGTGGCAGAGTAAGGAGTTTTTTTTAGGTAGTAATTAATTAGTATTAAATTGTGGAAGTACTAAAATTTTATTATTTGATTTCTTTTCGTGGTCCGATACAAGACCGACAAAGGTGCTTCTTTTCGCTTAGCGTTGATTCACTTCTTATCAGGTTGTGTTGCTCTTTTCTATATCTCTCTTTCACATTGAGGGCAATGTTATATTAAGTATGGGGGAGAGATTTTAGCATTTTTTTGTTTTTTTTGTTTTGTTTTAAAAAAAAAAGGTTCATTGCATGATTGAATAACTTTTCTCCCTTCTTGAACTGATATGCTTGGTGATGGATGATTGAATTGATGAATTGAGTTTGATGGATGCATACCTTGTGAGATTTTGAGCCTAATGGATGGATTCAACATTTATGCCATTCTCTTCTTTCTTGTGTGATTTTCACTCATGTTAATGACCACTCTAGAACTTGCTTTGATTCTTTTTTAGGCTACATTTCACTTGCATGCATGAACATGATTGAGGCCCTCTTTCTTAATTAGCTAGTTTAAGCGAATAGCCTACCTTGTTTTCAATATGATATCAAGCACTTCTTTTGACTTCTTGAAAATTCTCTGATTCCTGCCAACCTTGTATATTTTCCTTTACTTAACCCCTTTGAGCTTATTTGACCATTCCTTGTTTCTAGCTCATTATGCGCCTTAAATGAAAAATCGTGTTCTTACTTTACCTTAGGGAATAAAAGAACATTAGCTTGGTTAATGGATGAGTTTTTGAACAAGTGTGGGGGTGTGTGTACAAAATAGTTGTTGAAAAAGGAAAAAGTGCCTAAAAAAAAAAAGAAAAAGAAAAATATATGTATATAGTTATGTTCATATATATATATAAAAAAAAAAAGAAAAAGAAAAAGAAAAAAAAAGAAGAAAAAAAAAGGGTTGGGAAATGAATATGTAAAGGGATATACATTAGAGTTGGGATGAACTTTTATACTTGATATTTGAACTCAGCTCTCATTTGCTTTTATTCCCTTTGGTATTTATCTTCTCATATCCATTTTATCCTCTTCTGTTACCTTGACTTCACTACAACCTTGAATAAAGTCCTCATGATTTGTGTGTGCATGTGTTTTGAGTAGTGGAGAAGTAGAAGATAAGTAAACTTATAGTAGTGCAATTTTCATGGGTTGAACTGAGTGAAATACCTACCTTTTAAACACTTGAGAGATTGAGAGGGAATCTTGTGAAGATCTATCATTCTCGATTCATGTAGAAGATACCTTACTTGTTGGTTTGAGATGTGGAGAATTGTTAACTCATGAATGTTTTGATCCCTTGAACCTTTGGTTGTTCTTCTTGATTGTAAAATTTTGGGCTCTTGAATATCGTTGGAATTTAAATTTTTGTTAATCTCTTATGTCCTTGTTTTGGTCTTGAGTTTTGTCCAAGAGTGCAAAAAGCTAAGTGTGGGGGAATTTGATAATCACATATTTGATTCATTAAGAAACCCTTATGTTTAGTCATTTAAACTCTCCATATTCTTAATTGATTGAGTTTGGTATGTTTTTGTGAGTTTGAGCTCAAATTGTTCCTAATTGAATATTTTCAGCATTATTAAGATTTGACACTGTTTCTGTATTTTGGCCATAACTTGAGTTCCTGATATCTGATAATCATGAATTTTACCTTGTAGGAAAGTCAAGAGGAAGCTCTACAACTTTGATGAAGAGCTCAAAGTCCTAAACAGATGTCTAACGGACCTAAGTTTACATAGAAGTCAGAATACGGGTTCTATCACTAGAATCCGAATGGTGTGCACTCATAAAATCATATCTCAAACTTTAATAATGGAGATGGGCTAAAATTTGGACAGCTGATAGTTAAAATCCAAATAAACAACTTTCATGAAGAACACTTTTTGAAAAAATGAAGTCTAATGGGTTAGTTTGAGCTTGCAAGTCGGAACAGAGGTGCTGAAGTTGGGTTTGAGTAACCTGCGGTATTTGGGTCATATCTTGGGCTGTAGGAAGCCAAATTGGACAATCCAGATATGCATATTATAGCCAAGACAAAGATCTACAAGTTTTATGAAGAGTACTTTTCATGGGTCTATAATATAGTTAGTCGTTTTTGGCTTCCAAGTCAGACAAGAAATTTTCGCACTCACCAACCCTCTCAACTACTTCACTCACCAACCCTCTCAACTACTTCACTCACCAACCCTCTCAACTACTTCACTCACCAACCCTCTTAACTACTCTACTCACTAACCCACTCATCCACCCACTCCCCTTTGTCATTTTGTTACCCTAGACTTCTATAAAAGGCACCATTGGTTATCATGAAAGAACAAGTTGTATTCTCCTTCATTTCTCTCATAGTTTCTTCTTGTTTCTTCATAGTTTCTCATAGTTTTTGTATATTTTGATGCTCCCCTTTGTGGTAATGGAGGGCTAAGCTACTTTCGGTCAATTTAGAACTCTTGAAGAGATTGTGGTTTAAATTCTTGAGACCTTGGTTATGTATTGTATTTGATTTGTAATTGAATTTCTCTTTTCTTCTTCTTCTTTCTTCTTCTTGATCTTGAATGCATTAATGGTGATTCTATTTATGTTGATCTGATTTGATCTTGGTTTAAGATTGAGATTTGTGATGAAGCTTAGAACTGATTGATCTAAACTAATCACATAAATGAAGATTGAGATTTATGATGAAACTTAGAACTGATTGATCTAAATTAATCACAGAATTGAAAAGGTTAGGTTACTGATTTGTGCCTAAGTTAATTGAATTCGGTAATTGAAATTAACATAGATCTTCATGAATGGTGTGATTGCGGATTTGTGTTTATCACTTGTTAATTGAATTCTAGACGATCATCTAGTATGAATTCTGGATTTGATGCAGAGATCTCGGTTAGATCCAAATTAACAATTCAATTGCACTTCAAGTGTTCTATGAAGGGTCTATGATTGAATCCACCCAATCTTGGATAGATTTCTAAATTGACTGCTCTTTAATTGTTATTTCTTTCTTTAATTTTGTTAAGTGCGATCTTAAACTGTCAAACCCTCCTTTGCTAACTTTCACTTGATTTGATTAAATTACATCTACAATCCTCGTGGAGATGATCCGGTGTTGTCACTGTGCTACAAGCTTAGGTAATAACTTCGGTTATAATTTTGACTGAGTTCGGCGCTCGTCAACGACTTGTGCTTTTTCTCTCAACTCTATCCCCAGCAAAATTAGCATCATAGTACCCTGCTACATCAAAACTAGATCCTTTTTTACACTACAAACCATAGTTAAAAGTACCAAGAAGATATCTAAAATTTGTTTTCATAACTTTAAGGTCTGACTTTTTAGCACAAGATTGAAATCTTGCATATAAGTAAACACTAAACACTATGCTATGTTTACTTGCAGTTAAATAGAGTAATAAACTAATCATAACTCTATAAAGCTTGTCACTTACTTATTTACCTTACTCATCTTTCCCAATTACATTTGAAGGATGCATGAGACTCTTCATAGGCTTGACCCCTTCCATGTTGAACTTTCTCAACAAGTCTTTAGTATATTTCTCTTGATAGATGAAGATTTCAAACTTGTCTTATTTGATTTATAGGCCAAGGAAGAATTTCAACTCTCCCATTATGCTTATCTCAAACTCACTTTTCATCAATTCAAAAAACTCTACGTAAGCATTCATTAGTATATCCAAATATAATGTCATTTACATATATTTAGACTATTAATAGCTCATTCTTTAAATGTTTTCTAAACAAGGTAATGTCCACTTTTTCTCTTGTAAAATCATTTTCTAATAAAAAATTATTTAGTCTCTCATACCAAGCTCTTAAAGCTTGCTTTAGGCCATAAAGGGCTTTAGAGAGCTTACAAACATATTTTGGATGTTCAACATCCTCAAATTCAGGGGGTTGATGGACATAAACTTCCTCATTTATGAAACAATTCAAGAATGCACTCTTAACATCCTTTTGAAACAGTTTAAAGCCTTTGAATGCAACATATGCAAAGAGAATTCAAATTAGTTCTAATCTTGCTACAGGGGTAAAGGTTTCATCATAGTCTATACCTTCTTGTTGATTATGCCCTTGAGCCACTAACCATCCTTGTTCCTTACCACTTTTTCATCATCATCTAATTTATTCTTGAACACTCATTTTGTGCCAATGAGTAAATGATCCTTTGATACAGGCACGAGTGACCAAACTTTGTTCCTCTCGAACTTATTAAGCTCCTATTGCATAACTTCTATCCAAGATTCTTCTTGTAATGCTTCATCAATGTTCTTAGGCTTGATTTGAGAGAGAAAAGCAAATCGATTTAAGTGTTCTGATCTTCTGAATGATGATATGGTTCTTATTCTAGCAGAAGTTTTACTAATGATCAACTCTCTTGGGTGAGAAGAGTGGAGTCTCCTTTTTCTTGGTAGGTGAAAAAGTTAGTGGGAAGGTTCATGAGAAGGTTCATGAACATTCTTAGCTTCTGTTTCAAGCTTCTCTTATGTTGTTTCAGCTTTCTCATCCTTAGACTGATCTTTCTTTTTGCTTTCTTTGGATTCATTCTTCTTCTTTCCATCTTTCTCACTTTTCTCATTTCTTCAACAACTAATGTTCTAAGATTATATACTCTATAAGCTTTGGAAGTTTAAGAATATCTAAGAAAGATGCATTTATCATATTGTGAATCAAACTTTCTTAGGTGTTCTTTGTTATTCAAAACAAAACATTTACATCTAAATGCATGAAAGTATGATATGTTGGGTTTTTTTCCTTTCCACAATTCATATGGTGTTTTCTTTAGTATTGGCCTTATTAGTACCTTGTTTAAAACATAACAAAAGGTGTTGATTGCCTTAGTCCAAAAATATTTTAGTAATTTAGTGTCACATAAGATAGTTTTAGTCATCTCTTGTAATGTTCTATTTTTCCTTTCCACAACTCCCTTTTACTGTGGAGTTCTTGGACAAAAGAAATTATGAACAATGTCATTTTCTTCATAAAAGTTTTTGAAGTAAACATTCTTAAACACTCCTCTATGATCACTTCTTATGATAGTAATACAAAAATATTTTTCATTTTGAACTTGTTTATAAAAGGTTTTGAAGGCCTCAATAGAATCATCCTTGTGTTTTAGGAAAAGGACCCATGTGAATCTTGAGAAATCATCAACTATGACAAAACTACATCTCTTCCCTCCTAGACTTGTAGTCTTTGTTGGTCCAAAGAGATCAATATGTAGAAGTTCTAGAAGTTTATGAGTAATGACAACATTCTTAGATTGAAAACTTGACTTACTTTGCTTGCCTCTTTGGCATGCTCACATAATATATTTTTGTCAAACTTGATTTTGGGCAAGCCTTTCATGAGGTCATGTTTTAGCAGTTTTGAAATTGTTTTCATATTTATATGACCAGCTTTCTTATGTCATAACCATTTTTCAGAACTCATATACATAAGACACTCTACATTTTGATTGCTAAGGTCCTCTAGCTTAATACTACAGACATTTTTGTCATGGTTTCCAGAGAATAGGATTTTGCTATTATTAGCTTCTCTAGCTATGAACTTTATTGGTTCAAACACAACTTTATAGCCATTGTCATAAAACTGACTACTGACTTATGTTGAGAAGGTTGTGTTTTAACCCCTTCACATAGAATATATTATCAACAGTGATAGAGTTTGCCTTACCAAATTTACCTGTTCCTTTTATTTTTGCTTTATTGTTGTCTCTAAAGGTCACATCACCTCCATCTCTGTCCTTTAGTAATAGGAACTTGCTTTTGTCCTTTGTTATATGTTTGAAATATACACTGTCTAGGTATCATCTGTCATTCTTTCTCTTGGTTACCAAGTAGATCTACATGAGAAGCAATCATTAATTTAGGTACCCAAACTTTATTGGTTCCTTTCATGTTAGATGGCTTTTCCTTTGGTGATTTGTTTTTTTAAAAACATTTAAAAGTAATATGTCCTACTTTATGACAGCAAAAACACCCCAACTTAGGTTTCTTAGCAGGAACAAACAAGTTTTTATACCATTTCTATTTTGTCCTTCTTTGTATCCTAGACCAACTTTGTCAAAGATACATCTTTGGCATACTAGAAGCTTCTCAAGGTTGTTTGTACTATTAACAAACTTGGCCTGATCATTTGTTAAATCTTCCACATTCTTTTTTAGCAACTCTTTTTCTTTTATCACATAAGAAGGTTGCTAAGAAGGTTGGTGAGAAGATTCAACCTTCTTAAGTTTAGACTGAGCTATTAGCTCAATGTTCAAACTTACTAAGGACCCAACTTTCTTGTTCAAAATTGCATTATCTCTTTTTAATAAATCATTTTCATTTTCCAAATCAACTAACTTGGCTTAGACAATGCACTTTTGAGCTAAGAAGTTGGAATTAGAGATGAGATTGTCAAAAGTAGTCTTAAGTTCATTATAAGATGGGTGAGAAGGTTCAGTGTCTGATAGCTCATCATCACTGTCCTGTTCTCTTGCAACCTGACACAAATTAGTTACTTCCTCTTGTTCTTCTTCACTTGAGGAGTCATCAAGATCTTCTAAGGTTGCCATCATTCCCTTCTTCTTTGAAAACTTCTTCAATGACTTCTTCAGTAAAGGATATTTAGATCTTATGTGACCTATTTTCTTACATTCAAAGCATGTTAGTTGTTCTTTGTTGAAGTTCCTAGCTTTTCCCTTTTGAGAGTCTCTCTTGGACTAGAAGCTTTTTCCCTTCCTTCCTCTTCTCCTCCACATCTTGTGAGTTTTTTTTGGAGATGAAGGATAATTCATCTTCATCATATCCATCTTCATCATCCTCTTCACTCTCATCACCAGATTCTGCTCTTGAATTGAAATATGAATCTGTGTTAACAAAACTCTCATGAGAAATCTCTAAAATAGCAAGTGTAATATGAAGTTTTGAACTGATTTCAAAGTTTTTTAATTTTGAGTTTATCTCAAGAAAAGTTTTTTAGTTCAAATTTACTTATTAAGAACGAGTTTCAGTGGTGAGAAGCTTGTTTTGACTTAACCAATTAACATTCTCAAGAATCTTATCACTTTAGTCTAGTAAATTTCTTCTGAACCTTCCCACTAACAATCTAATTAAGTTTGAACCTTCTCACCTCCAAGTCTAAAAAGCCTGAGAAAGTATTCAGAATGTTGATATTTCAGGAAAAAGATCAACATAATTCAACCCCCTTCTTGTGTTACAGCGAAGTTCAGTTGGTATTAGAGCTCAACCTCTGGGTTGAGCACACCTAGCAGTGTAGAAGGATAAGGATCCTGGAGGAAGTATGACACACCTATAAGGAGGAGGAAACTACCTATTAGAAGGTTCATCAGCAAACAAATCACCAACCTTTAATGGAAGAAATTTTTACTACTAGAAGAATAGGATAAGGCTATTCATTGAGTCTCAGCATGTTGACCTTTGGGGGATCATTGAGGATGGTCCATACATACCTGAAACAAGATTTGATGATGGCATAGAAGATAAGAAACCAATGGTAGAATAGACTGAAGATGAGAAGAACAAATTTATTCTCAACTCGAAAGCCAAGTTTTTCTTAACATATCCACTAAGTAGAAATGAGTATGACAAAGTTGCTGGATTCCAAACTGCAAAAGAAATTTGTGATACACTTGTCATAACTCATAAAGGTACCAATCAAGTCAAGGAGGCCAAGACCAATATACTTGTACACCAGTATGAGATGTTTAAGATGAAGGAACAAGATATTGTTGATGAAATGTTTGCAAGATTCATCATTATAGTGAATGATCTGAAGTCTCTAGAAAAGGTATACTCAAACCAAGAACATGTGAGAAAGTTACTGAGAAGCTTGTCCCTGGAGACCAAAGGTGACAGCCATCCAAGAAGCCAAAGATCTATTAGTTCTAAGGTTGGATAAGTTGTTAAGATCCTTCAAGGTTATGAGCAAGAGCTTGTAGAGATGGGAGAAAATGTGGCTAAGAAAGGAAAAAGTATAGCTCTTAATTCCACTCTCAAGACTACTAAGCAATCTTCTCATCAATCCTCTTAAAGCTCTTCTGATCAATCCTCTTAAGATTGTTGAGAAGGTTAATTGGTTGAGTCAAAACAACTTTTCACCATTGAAAATCGTTCTTAATAAATAAATCTGAACTAAAAAACTTTTTTTGAGATAAACTCAGAATTAACAAACTCAGAAATCAGTTCAAGACTTCATATTACACTTGTTAATTTAGAGATTTCTCGTGAGAGTTTTGTTAACACAGATTCATATTTAAGTTTCAATCGCTTTACTCAATCTTAATTAATAAAACGGATAAAGAGATAAGGGAAGAATTACTTTACACAAAGATTTATACTAGTTCACCCATAAACTATTCGGTGCTACATCTAGTACCTAGCAACAAATATGATTTTCCACTATCTTCAAGTATTCTTTTACAAACAAACCTATTCAGGCTTCAAACCAAGTATTCTTTAACAATAACCTTTTTAGGCTCACACCAAGTATTCTTTAACATAACCTTTTTAGGATAAACAATAAGTATTATTTAGCACAATCTCTTCAGGCTCAATACCTCAGAATCAAGTGGCTTGTACAACCCAAAAGCACACTCTAGATAGACGAGAATCAATAGATGGAATGTAGTGTTTGTTTCAGTTAGGTGCCTCTTAAAAACACTCTAAGAATGGATACAAACACTTAAGAAAGCTTAACAACAACACCTACTAAGGATTTACAAATTTCAAAATCAATAGGTGGAGATGAGAATGTTCAGTTCATAGTTCACTTGGCTAGATCAAAGTTCATAACCATCTGATCTTCAAGCTTGGATCCTTTTATAGGCTTCAAAAATGTGATTATTGGATCACTTAAATTACAACTGTACTTGCTTTTTGCAGGAAACTGTTATTTTGTCGTTTTCTTGTTAAGTTAGTGCGTCAACTTTAAATAAGAAGGTTGAGTAACTTTTTACGCCTTGGAGGTAAGCTTCCTTATTTTATTTTAAAATTAATTTAAAAATGAAAATAGTTAATGATTACATGAGTTTCATTTAAAGTGTTAACTGATAATCTATATTTTATGTCCAACCTACTCATGAACGTTCTCAACACCAAGCTTCTCATTGAGCTTTCTCAGCTAACTTTCTCATCCAACCTTCTCAAGCTTGAAGAACTTCAATTTTCTTATCTTTTGGCATTCACCATCTTTTTGTTGATTCTTCATGAGGATTCTGATGGTAGACAATTATCTTGTTGGTTTGAAATCTTCTTGTAGTTAATTAAAGTTGAGTTTCTTTATTTTTATGAACTTTTTCAAAGTCTTCTCAGTACCTTCTCATGTTGAACTTTCTCATGTTCTTCAGGAACTTTCTTAGATTCCACTTGAACTTTCTCAAATTAAAGATTGATATTTTTAGCCCTTTCTAATTATCTAGAAAGTTTCTTTGAACCTTGTTTAATCCTGAAAAAGCTTAATAACAGTAGAAACCACTCAACAAAGATTATTTTAATACATTTAAGCACTTAAGAAGATTCAAACATAATTTTTAACATAGTTGTTATAATCGAAACATAATATGCCTTATAAAGCACAAAAGGGCTTTGGAGCTTACAATATTCATTGCATAATAAGCCCTATGTTCCAACTCCATAGGTAGATGGCATGCATTCTCATATACTAGGTGATAAGGAGACATTCCTAATGGTGTTTTAAATGCAGTCTTGTAAGCCCATATATGATGCAAATGATATTAGGATAATAATGATTTTTGTTATTATAGATTTTCTATTATTTTATATTGAGATTTTAATGTGGGATCTTATCTATTTCAGGATTTCAGTTTTAACGAGATTCTATCTAAATCCTAAATCTTATCATTAGTTAGTTATATTAAGATTTTGAGTTAAAATAAGATTAGTCTATTATATATTTTAGTTATGATTGATTTCTTTTATAATATGACTATAAATACATTCCTATCAGATTTTAGATGACAATTAATTATTATTGATTATTAAATTTACTGTGGATTATATTCCTACTTTAAGTTGAGTCTCTTGGATCGAGTGCCTTGGAACCCCGATGGTTCTTTGTTCTTTTGGTCCTTTGGTTCTACATCAATTTGGTATTAGAGCCTGATCGATCCTTACGCTTTGAGCTATTTGAAAGCAAAGATTTTTCACAATCGAAGTTATTCTGCTGCCTACCGCTCACCAGAACTTCGCATAACTTGCCTCAAACCACCAGAAAGTCACCAGAATCTGTGATTGTTTTGTACTAATTTCAAAACTCCATCTCCTCTCACTTTTTCACTTATTCTTCTTTTTTTTCCCCTTCACTGTTTGTTCTCTGATCGATGGCTCGTACGAAGCAAACTACTTGCAAATTTACCAGTGGGAAAGCTCCTAAGAAATAACTCGCCACCAAGGCAGCAAGAAAATTTGCTTCATTTCATTGCTATCTTATGAAGTGGAAGAACTGACATACTGGTGATGTTACTTGGGTTTCCAAGGATGATTTCCACCTCCTTGATCTTGTTCTTTCAGAGGATTACCAACTTTTTAACTCTTCTGAGGAGAGTTCTTCTAGAGGGGGAGAATGATGTAGATGATAGTAGGATAATAATGATTTTTATTATTATGAATTTTTTGTTATTTTATATTGAGATTTTAATTAGGGGTCTTATCTATTTTAAGATTTTATTTTTAATGCGATTTTATCCAAATTTCAAATCTTATCATTAATTAGTTATATTAGGATTTTGAATTAAAATAGGATTAGTCTATTATCTATTTTAATTATGATTGATTTCTTTTATAAGAGGGAAATAAATACCCTCCAATCAGATTTGAGAAGATGATTGTGTTAGGAATCATGGATACAACACGCAGCGGAACAATAAAAAATTCCACCAAAGATCCATGTGAAAAAATCATAATTCCTATTTTTTGAGTTTACCTCATGAAGCGAGATAAAGAACAAACAACGTGAATTACCAACATCGTAACAGCGACGATGTCTCTGCAGTATCCATACAAACAGACTCATGAAAATCCAACGTACGCAAAAGGAGTCTCACGTCTCTGACACAGTGCTAGCTATAAAGAGAAAAGAAACCTATCACTCTCTCACTCATTGTTTCTGTGGGTACGGCTAGGGTTCTGTTATGTGTGTTTAACAGCCCCTTTAGTAGTAGTATTTATAACAATGACTGCCTTAAGTGAGTGTAAGCAGTGACAAGGTTAGCTGTGTAACCTTAGACTCATCTATTATGAGTCTGTCCCACAATTGAATCACAGTCCAACTTGGATCCTTATTGCTCCAATTTAGTCTACTCTATGTGTGTGACCCTGCAGGTTCTCATAACGTTGGTAGTAATATTAAAATCTTATTTTAATATTACAAGCAGTGAGCGGTATCTAGCAACACATCACTACTACCTAAGTAATGAGAATGTCAATGATTTGACATAACCTTTCTGTGACCAATGTTTCCGTGTAGTTTAGTCCCTTTGTCAAGGTATCTAGATTGAACACAAGGCATGGAATGCGTCACCCTTGTATAGTTTAATCTTTCATCTCCTGATACTCGAGTAGACTTTGTAACAACAAATGAGATCAATATATCATATTGACTCATTTGAACATGGTCATGCATTTCGCAGTCTCACTCAATCAAGGGCCCAAAGATATCGCTCTCGTTGTGTAGGAGTGACAAATCCTATCTAGGTCACTCACATCCCTCTGCATGATTCATAGTATGTCTAATAACTAACTTTATAATCACCTTGTTACAGATGACGTTTGATGATATTAAAACACACAACTCCTCATGTAGGAATCGTAGTGATTTCAGCTCAAAGGACCACATACATCATTGTCACTATGAGAATCGTTTATAACACTCACGTAATGATCCATGTAGCATTCTCATGGTGAGTCAGTCTAGTACATCATTACTCTAATATGTACCCATGTGAAGACTTGATATCTCATATCCATGACTCGTGAGAAGTGGTCATCAGTCTATGCACATAATAGCCTCAATGTATTATTGTGGTCCTAATTAACAATAATACTTGACTAGGGACATTTAAGAATAGTGTTCTAATTTTATCCAATAGGATCTCACGATTAAGTCAGCTACTTGATGTCCTATGGCATCAAACTTACTATTCTAAGGACTTGATTATGTTTATCATAAATAACATAATAAATGAAATGCCTCATATATTAAAAAAATATGTTTATCAGCCTCTAGGGCATACACCAACAAATTGATTACTGAATTAAGTTTGAATTATATTCCTACTTTGAGATCGAGTCTCTTGGCACCGAGTGTCTAGCACCGTGTGCCTTGGAACCTCAAAGTTTCTTTGTTCTTTTGGTCTTTTGGTTCTACATCAATAAGGCATTATCCAACTTCCATGACCAATCTTTTCTTAAAGCATTCACAGTCTTTTCCAATGTCCTCTTCAACCCACGATTAGAAACTTTCATTTGGCCACTTGTTTGAGGGTGATATGGAGTAGCCACCCAATGAGTAACTTCATACTTACTTAGTAATGCTTCAAATTGAAGGTTGCAAAAGTGTGTTCCCCCATCACTTATTATTTCCCTTGGAACACTAAGTCGAGGGAAGATGTTCTTCTTGAGAAAAGTCACCATAACTCAAGCATCATTAGTTGGTAGCACCGCAACTTCCACCCACTTTGTCACATAATTTACATCCACCAAAATATATTTGTTAGAGTAGGAAGAAGGAAAAGCACCCATGAAATCAATACCCCAAATATCAAAAAATTCAATAACTAAAATATTATTTAAAGGCATTTTATGTCTTTTTGAAATATTCCTAACCCTTTGACATTGATCACATTTATTCACAAAATCAAAAACATCTTTAAAAAGAGAAGGCCAATAAAATCCTAATTAAAGAACATTAGGCATTGTCCTTATGTCACCAAAATGATCACCCACTTCCAACAAGGGATAATGATGAAGAATATTCTCTATTTCCTCCTCTGACACACATCTTCTAATCATTTGGTCTGCACAATGTTTGTACAAGAAAGGTTCCTCCCAAAAATAATGCTTCAAGTCAAAGAAGAACTTCTTTTTCTGTTAGTATGTCATCTCTAGAGATAGCACTCGTGAGACCAAGTAGTTAACAATGTCAACATACCAAGAGACACTTTGAACACCCATCAAACTCTTATATGGAAACTTCTCATTAATAGAGGATGTTATCTCATCATTAACACCTTCGTTCTTAATTCGAGATAAGTAATCTGTCACCAAGTTCTCGGTTCCTCTCTTATCTTGGATCTCTAAATCAAATTCTTGCAAAACAAAATCCACCATATAAGTTTTGGTTTAGCATCCTTCTTTGAAAGCAAATATTTAAGAGAAGAATGATCAGTGTGAACTATGACTTTGGCACACATCAAATATGAATGAAATTTATCAAAGGCAAACACAACTGCTAATAATTCTTTCTTAGTAGTAGCATAATTCCAGTGTGCATCTGTCAAAGTCCTACTAGCATAATAGATCACATGCAAAATTGTACTCTTTCTTTGCCCCAAAACAACTCTTTTATAACAAAATCACTAACATCACACATGAATTCAAAAGGTAGTTCCCTATCAGGTGCAACAAGAATAGGTGCAGATACTAGCTTCTCTTTTAGAGTTTCAAATACATGCAAACAATCACTAGAAAAATAAAAAAACACATCTTTAACAAGCAAATTGCAAAGAAGTTTAGTGATTTTAGAAAAATCTTTAATGAATCTTATGGAAAAACTCGACATGCCCAAGAAAACTCTAAATAGTTTTTACATTTGTAAGGACTGGCAACTTCTCTATGACTTCAGTCTTTTGGACAATTCACTTCTATCTCCTTTTCTGACACCCGATGCCCTAAAACAATTCCTTCATGCACCATAAAGTGAATATTTCTCCCAATTTAAAATAAGGTTAGTTTCTTGACATCTTCGCAAAACCAAAGATAGATTAGCCAAACAATCATCAAAAGAATAACAAAAAATTGAAAAACCATCCATAAAAACTTCTATGAACCTTTCTACTATATCACTAAAAATAGATATCATGCATCGTTGAAAAGTGGCAAGAACCCAACTCAAATGACATCGTCCTATATGCAAAAGTACTGTATGGGCAAGTGAAAGTCGTCTTCTCTTAATCTTTAGGTACTATAGCAATCTAATTGTATCTTGAATACCCATCAAGGAAGCAATACTAAGCATGTCTACAAACCTCTCTAACATTTGATCAATAAATGGCAACAAAAAATGATCCTTCTAAGTTGTTTCATTGAGCTTCCGATAATCAATATACACTCGCCATCCTGTGACTGTTCTTGTGGGAATGAGCTCATTGTTTTCGTTCTTTACCACTGTTATTCCTCCTTTCTTTGGCACAACTTGGACTGGACTCACCTATGAACTATCTAAAATAGGATATATAATCCCAACATCCATTACCTTCATAACTTGCTTTCTTACCATTTCTTGCATAGTCAAATTTAATCAATGTTGTGGTTGCACTACAGGCTTAAAATTCTCCTCCATAAGTATCTTGTGCATGCAAAGGAAGGGGTTGATACCTTTTATATCTGAAATTGTCCACCCAATTGTTGATTTGTAATCCCTGAGCACTCTAGCAATCTTTCTTCCTCCACATCATTCAAATGAGCATTAATAATAACTGGAAATGAATTAGAGTTGCTAAGATATACCAACCTAAGATAAGGTGGCAATAGTTTGAGCTCAAGTTTAGGAATATCCTCTGACATAAGTCATGACTTGCCTTGACTTGCATCTAATTTTTTCAACTGTTGTTTGTGAGGTGAAGTGATCAGTGATAAAGCCTCCAAGTACGTCGCACATTCTTTCACTTTGGAATGCTCATCCTCAACTGCTATTGATTTAGTAATGCATGCCTCAAGTGGTAACTCAGGTTTATCATCCCTAAAACATTCAGTCACCATCTTATCCACACCATCAATATGAAAATAGGAATCTACCTCAAATGGATACTTCATAGCCTCAAACACATTAAATGTCACTTTTTCATCTTGTACTCTCAAAATCAGCTCCACTTGTTGTACATCAATTAAACTTCTTCCTGTAGCAAGGAATGTTCGCCCCAATATAAGAGGAATCTCCCTATCTTCTTCCATGTCAAATCAGCGGGGAATATAAACTTGTCCACCATAACCAATATATCTTCCACAATCCCTCATAAATGCTTAATTGATCTGTCTACTAACTGAAGGGAAACCATAGTGGGTTTTACTTCTCCAATGCCAAGATTCCTGAAAATAGAAAGAGACATCAAATTAATACTAGCACCCAAATCATATAAAGCTATTTCAAAATGTAAATCCCCTATGGTGCAATGTATAGTAAAACTCCTTGGATCCTTAAGTTTTGGAGGTAACTTCTTTTGAAAAATTACACTATATTCCTCTGATAGCATCACGTTCTCATCCTCTTTCAATTTTCTTTTGTTGGGCAAAATTTCTTTCATAAACTTTGTATAGCTCGGTATCTGCTCCAATGCATATGTAAAAGAAATGTTAATAAGTAATTTCTTAAAAACATCAAGGAACTTGAAAATTGTTTATCATGATTTTGAATTTTCAGTCTTTGAGGGAATGGAATTGATGGATCATATGGTGAAGGAATCGCTAGAGATTCTAGATCTTTCTCTTCCCTGCATCCACTTTTCTTTACTTTTGGCAATTCATCCTTAAGCAGTGTAGTGGTTTCCTTTTGAATCTTTTTCTCCTGAGGTTGCTCCAAAACTTTACCACTTTTCAAAGTTATTGCCTTGATATACTGTCTAAGATTAGTCTCTGTATTACTCAGTAAAGAACCTTGCGACCTATCTGATAGTTACTTAAATAATTGCCTCAATTGAGTCTCCAAGTTTTGAATGGAAGCTTCTTGATTCCTAATGCTGCTCTTTGTCTTTTACATAAAACTTGTTGTCTCTTGCATGAATTTGCTAAGATTATCTTCCAAATTTGTCTTCTACTTTGGTTTTTGGTTATATACTAGCTGATTATTACGCTTCTTGATCCCTCCAAGAAAAATTTGGATGATTTCTCCAACCTGCTTTGTAAGTATTGGAATACGGGTTATTTTGAGAAATTTGAGAACTTGCCATATAATTGACTTGTTCATTAGCTAAAGAAGCAAAAGGATTTCCCAGTTGACAGTGCACACTAATATGATTTCCTCCACAAAATCACAAGTTAGCTTAGGAGAGCAGATAACATTAATATTTATGTTTCCTAACTGCTTTTGAAGTGTTGCAAATAAAGCTGACAATGCAGTGAGTGTATTAACTTCATGAATGGCCATTTTCTTGGGCATTGCTCATACGTTAGGTCTTTCATAGTTGTTACTAGCTATCACCTTAAGCAACTCATGAACCTCTTCTAATGTCTTAAATTTCAGTGCCCCTTCTACTACTGTAGCAAACATAGTTTGAGTTGTGGGAAACAAACCATTATAAAATGTCAATACTTGCATCCAAGCTAGAAAGCTATGATGTGGACACTTTCTCAACAATTCCTTGTACATTTTCGAAGCTTCATATAATGACTCATTATCACATTGCTTAAAAGAAATGATATAATTCATCATCTTTGCAGATTTAACTAGAGGGAAATATTTTGCAAGAAATTTTTGAACAATTTCTTCCCATGTAGTGATAGATCCATGTGGTAATGACTTGAGCCAGACCTTTGCCTTGTCCCTTAACAAGAATGTGAAAAGCCTCAAATATACTACATCATCAAAGACTCCATTACGCTTAAATGTGTCACACATTTCCAAGAAAGTAGATATATGCAAACTGGGGTCTTTAGATGGGTATCCACCAAATTACACTGATTGCGAAATCATTTGAATGATTGCCAACTTGATCTCAAAATTATTTGCTTGAATTGGTGGTTATCTGATGCTCAAAGTACATCCCTCAATAGTTAGTAAAGCATAATCTTACAATGCTCTGTTTGCAAGATTTCTATTGTTAGCCATAACTGAAGTCTGCTTAGCCCCTTCTTCCTTCTTTTCCTTTCTGATAAGCCTTAATGTCTTCTCAAGTTTCCAATCAATAGGAATTAATTCATGACTCTTTGATCGCCACATACACTACAAGAAAGACACAAATGAAAACAAAATAATTAATAAAAAATTATGCCAATAAAAAAACTAGAAAAATAAATAAATAAAAATGCCTTCAAATTAGTATCAAAATTAAATGGTATCAATATTGATAAGACAATTTTTTTCCCGACAAAGGCACTAAAAACTTAATGTGAATTTTAACAAGTGCACTAAATCGTTCAAGTAATAAAGTGGTAAATAGAATGTTGATCCCACGAGGAAAGTAATTTATCAAGTACCAAATTATTGATTTTAACACTATTTGAAGAACCAAAATTTTGTGGAATTAATTACGAAAAGAAAAATTGAAATTTAAAAATAAAATAAAATAAAATAAACAAAGCAAATAAATAAATTAAAATAATGCTAAAGCTAAAAAGTAATATTTGATTTACTAAGGAGAAAACACACTAGAGAATACACTAGAGCATTCGATTTCACGTAGTTAACCAAATATAATTTTTAGATCTTGCTAATTCACTTCAATTTTCATGATTGAAAATCAAAATCCTTATTTTGTTCAACACTCTTTTTCAAGTTAAGAAAAATTACCTTCATCTACTATCTTGCCTAATCTCTTAGTGCAATTTAAAGAAACAAAGGTTTATTAAGCTCTGTAGATTTCTATTAAGGTCACACAAATCACATTTACTTATCTCTAACTTTCGCTCAATTTGTGGTGTTTATTATAAGAAGCAAATATCATAAATTACTTCTCAATTTCATTATGATCATCAAAACAATTTAATGATGATCAAGCATCCAAAAGCATTAAAAGCAACAATAAATATTCAATCATAAAAAATAAAATTTGTAATAACAAGAATAAAAAAATTATATTTTTGTAACTAAGTTACATGTCAACTATATAACAACAACAACTAAGCCTTTTCCCACTAGGTGTGGTTAGCTACATGGATCAAACGATGCCATTGTGCTCTATCATAAACCAAGTCTTTAGAATAGTCTAAATCTTTTGTTAATCATTTCACCTATAGTCTTTCTTGGTCCCCCTCTACCTTTAGTTATTGGACTATCCTCCACCTGATCTACTTTTCTTATAGGGGCTTTTAAGAGTCTTCTCCTTACATGTCCAAATCATCTAAGGCGAGATTATCTCATCTTTTTCACAATAAGTGCTAACCCTACTTTCTCTCTAATACATTCATTCCTAATCCTATCTTGTCTTGTATAGCCACACATCCAACATAACATCTTTATCTCAGCGACACTGATCTTATGCTCTTACTGGCTTTTTACTGCCCAACATTCAGTATCATACAATATCGTGGGTCTTATAGTTGTGCAGTAAAATTTACCTTTAAGCTTGAGGGACACTTTTCTATCACAAATAACTCCTGAAACACTCTTCCATTTCATCCATCCAGCTTGAATCCTATGGTTTATATCTCCCTCTATCTCTTCGTCATTTTGTATGATAGATCCAAAATACATAAACCGTGTGACTTGTGGTATGACATGGTCTCCAATTTTCACTGCTAAGCTAGTATTAGCATGCTTATTACTGAACTTACATTCCATATATTTCGTCTTACTCATGCTTAGACGGAAGTCATATTCTTCCAAAGCTCGCCTTCATAACTCTAGCTTCCCATTTGTTTCCTTTCTCGACTCTCCAACTAATACTATATCATATGCAAAAAGCATGCATTATGACATCGACTCTTGGATATACGCAGTAAGCACATCTAAGACTAAGGTAAAAAGATAAGGACTCAAAGTTGACCATTGGTGCAGTCCTATAGTTATAGGGAAATCTTCTGTAACCCTACTATGTGTTCTCATTCTAGTTTTAGCCTCATCATACATATATTGGATTGCTCGAATATAAGTGATACAAACTCCTTTCTTCTCCAGAACCTTCCACATGACCTCTCTCGATACCCTATCATAGGCTTTTTACTGATCAATGAAAACCATGTGTAGGTCTTTTTGTTTCCTTTGATACATCTCCATCAATCTTCATAGAAGATAGATTGCTTCCGTGGTTGACCTCCTAAGCATAAAATCAAATTGATTCTCTAAAATATGAGTCTTTTGTCTTAATTTCTGTTCAATTACTCTTTCCTATAACTTCATGGTATTACTCATGAGCATAATCCCTCTTTAATTTACACAGTTTTGTATATCTCCCTTGTTCTTAGAAATAGGGATTAAAGTACTTCTCCTCCATTCATTTAGCATTTTAACAAAATAAAATTTAGTTTATGATGTAAAAATTTAGAGAAAAAATAGTATTCAAAGAAATCATGCAAAACTACTTCTCAATGTTTGAATCTATTTCTGCGTTGTGTCCCTCTTTTCTTCACTGCTCATAGGTCCTTCTCCACGGGTTCGTGAGGCGCTGAATTCTTCTGGTCTGCTTCATAATTCTCAGCAACGCTGTTCATATATTCTTCTCTCCCCACCGACCCTCTCCTATTTCCTTTTGTTGTTCTGTTCAACCCTCCTTCTAATTGGATCGTGGGCAAGCCTCTTCAATATCTTTGATTTGTTTTCTATTTATTTATTTATTTATTTAGAGACCACCGCATGGCATGGGCTTTAGGATTAGTTTGACAATGGTCCACCTTGCTTTTTCAATCTTTCTATTCAACATAATTGGCTTTTTTTTTTACGAAACTGCCACTGTTGGTAAAATAATTTACCAAAATGTCATTTTTAAACTATTTACCAAACTATCACTTTTTTTAAACTATTTACCAAAATGTCATTTTTTTAAAACTATATACCAAACTATCACCCTTTGTCCTATGTGGCATTTGTAAACATTTTTTGGCCACGTGGGATGCATCAAATAGGATGACGCATCCACGTAGGTTACGCCAACACACTTGACGTAACTTACGTGGGATGTGCCATCCTATTTGATGCATCCCAAGTAATTTTTGTATTGAATATGCCATTATGATTGGCGTAACCAAGCTAAATACATCAACAAGTTTGGCGTAATATGAGTATATACTTACACCCCTCTCCTATCCGTGGCATTCACTCCATTTGCTAAATTCTTACTATTTCTCTACAAATTTCTTCTCTCTAAATGCTCTCAACTCTCTATCACGTACTTAATTTGACAGTTTCTATTAGAAGTAGTGTATGGATCTCTATCTGTGATCAAATTCAGATAGTATTCCTTATATGTAAGTATATATTTGAATGTTTAATTTTTTTGTTATTGATTTGTTGACTATTTTTTATTATATTAGTGTTAATTATATTTATGTTATTGTATACATATTTAGAGGTTGATTTTTTTCTTGACTAATTAATAATGTGATTAATAAGATATGTAGTGTGAAATGTATGAATTATTTGTACATAAAATAATATTATAATTTTTTTTTCTTGAGTAGTTGACATGGTTTAAATAACTAAATGTAGTTTAATTCAATTAGTAGGGCTTAGGAAGTTATTTGTACATAAAATAATAATAATATAAATTCATTGTTATATATGTAATTTTGTTATAATTGACACGTGTATATTAATTTCATATGTATTGAATTGTTATTATTCAGAAGTGAAATTAACATGGCAAAAACCCTAAATGTGTATATTTACTTCAATGAGACAATATATGATGGTGAAGAGGGTCATAGGTCTTCCATTAGAATACGATGATGATGTAAAGTACATGATAGATTCCTTCTATTAAACTCTGAACATGGCCTCGATGGAGTTGTATGTTGAGGTAGAAACAAGTGGGTAGGAAGAGCATGTTGAAGCTCTTGGTGAAACTGAAGCTTAACTTGGTCATTCTAATCTAGTTGAGCCATGCAATATGATTGTTACTAGTGGTTCAATGGTTGAAGCTGATAACCCACTTGTCAGAGATGCAGTATGAGACACAAGTGAAGATGAAGAACATTTAGCTAAGGTTGATGATTCAGACACTGACATAGAGGCAAAAAACTTTGATGCCGAGAAAAATTTACAAGTTCCATTGTTGGTTGCTCCTTAATCCATGTTTATGCCTCCAGGCCCAAAATTTGTGTTTGTGCCACCATGCCTTCAGTTTTATTAAATCAATTGGGATGCATTGAGTAATCCTGATAACTTGCCTGAATTAGATAGTCGTGGGACTTGGAGCATTAATGATGAATTCTATGTTGGCTTGCAACTTCCATCAAAAGATGTTGTGAAGTTGGCCCTCAAACATTATTCGAATCACAGGCATCAAGAGTATGAGATTGAAGATTCTGATTCACGAAGACTTATTGCTAAGTGCCCTAGTTTTGACGAAGGTTGTAATTGGAAAGTTCGGGTCATTCAAAGTAAGAGGTCAAATACATGGCAGATTATAAAATATAATGGACCTTATAGCTGCGTAAACCCAGCTGTGTCATTAGATCACCGCAAATTGGACTCTTGTATGATCTGTTCTTGCATTTTGGAGTTAGTGAGAACAAAATTAGATGCACCTGTATACTTAATTGTTGAACGGATTCAAAGCTAATTCGATTACCAAGTTTCATATCGAAAAGCTTGGAAGGCAAAACTATTAGCTATTGAGAATGTTTTTAGGGATTGAGACAAATCTTACGAGGTGTTGCCCATATGACTAGCGGCCATGAGAAGAGACATGGAAGGTACAGTGGTGGAGTTGCAAGACGAGGAATGTTTTGTGAATAACCAACTTGATCGTTCAAAAATAGTGTTTTATCGATTATTCTGGACATTTAGACCATGTGTTGCTGGCTTCCGATATTGCAAGCCCATTATTCAGATTGACGTCACTCATTTGTATGGAAAATACCATCATAAGTTATTAATTACAACAACTCAAGATGGAGATAGAAAACCTCTGCCAATTGTCTTTACCATTATGGAAGGGAAGACAAAGGATGCTTGGAGTTAGTTCTTAGCCCACCTAAGGTTGCATGTCACACAATAAGAGGGCTTGTGCTTGATCTCTAATTAACATCAAGGCATTTTACAATCAGTGGCAAATGAAAATTTTGGATGGCAGCCGCTGAATGCGTATCATGTCTTCTGCATATGACACATTAGTTGCAATTTTAACTCCAAATTCTAGAATAAAGAGTTGAAAAGATTTTTGATTAACACAGGTACTTAAAATTTTTAACTTGTAATCTAATTTATTATAATAATAGTTAGTTTCTAATAGCAAATCAATTCATTTATTGTATCAGGGTATGAACTAATTGTAATTTCTAATACCAAATTAATTCATTTGTTGTATTAGGGTATGAACCAATTGCAATCAAGTTTGATGCTAGGCTAGAGAAGCTGGAAACTACTACCGAGATGACAAATTAGATTAATGCAATTCCAAAAGAAAAATGAAGTTTGGCATATGATGGTGGCTGCAGATTCGGTCATATGACTACCAATTTGATAGAGTGCATCAACGGAGTGTTGAAGGGTAGCAGAAATCTACCTATGCATTGGTTCAGTTGACATATAGGAAGTTGGTAGAATACTTTATCAATCGAAAAGATGAGGCAAATGCGAAAATGATGACATTTGGGTAAGAATTGAGTGATGACTTATTAAAGCACTAGAGAGTCAACATGGTAAAGGCGAGCTCACACCAAGTTTGTCGGTACAATAGAGAGAACATCAAGTTCATGGTTGAAGAGGCTTTTAACCCTGTAACACAACAGGGTGGAGTTTCTTATACTTTAAACTTAGAAGAAGGCCGGTGTGACTGTAGGGTATTTCAAGCATTGCATTTTCCATGCTCTAATGTGATTGCTACGTGTGCTTCTGTGGCAATTGACTCATTCTGATATATACATAGGGTTTACAGGATGGAGAGCATTTACAGAGCTTACAAGTTTGAATTTGAACTAGTTCGGGCTGAACCATGGTGGCCTGCAGGTCTTGACATAACTTTGGTGCCAGATCGTGCATTGCTTAGATCTAAAGGTCGACCAAAATCAACCAGAATTAGGAATGAGATGGATTGGTGCGAAACAAGGCCAAGACAAACGTGTATAAGATGCCATCAACCTGGACATAATTCTCGCACATATCGTGCCGGTGAATCGAGTTCCTTGAGGGATGATAGAGTAGGGCCATCTAGTTGATCTAGGACATATTTTCATTGTCAAACTCTTGTATTAGCCAACCATCAATGTGTATTTTGGAGTTGTATTGTTTTGTATCACTTCACTATGATATTGTATTCGAATACTATTAATATATGTTAGTTGATTATCAGCGTGCACTTCATTTCTCCCACATTATTTAACTTTTATATTGCTTTAAGTAATTGTGTCTTCTTTTATACCATCGATAACAAATATTATATTTTAGTATAGTAATCATATTATCATATTATATTTTATTATAGTAAGTATATTGTCACACTAATTGTTGTTGTTGTTTGGCATACAGCATGACAGATGACATTTCGTGTAAACCCCAAATCAGAGGATGACTCGATTTTGGAGTTGCAAGAATATCATGTTTCTCAGCATGTATGACAGGGATATGAGGACTGGCACCTGTGTGTTATACGTGCCTAGAAGACAAAACATATGGACCCCCGTGCGCCGATCCTTTTATATCTACAACAAGCTGGCTTCTTGGGGTTGCCCATATGAGCTATTGCAGGATTGATCACTCCTTGAACACTGCGTTGGTTGAGAGATAGCTCCCAAAGACGCATACATTTCACATGCATACCGGAAAGTGCACCATAACGTTGGAGGATATCGGTATCATATCGGGTCTTCCTATTGACGACGCTACAGTTGCTGGCGTACCCATCGGACTGATTGGCTTGATCTATGTGATCGGTTGTTAGGGATTGATGAGACTCCCTCACTCATATCTGGTGCACACATTGATATGACATATCTGTGGCAACCAAGTGTTATAAACGTCATTGATGATGATGATGATGAGTACGTGCAACAGCGTGCAAGACATACATACTTAGGTTACTTAGGGGTTTCCTATGCCCCGATCATTCTAATAAGTCTGTGCACTTGATGTTCCTTCTGTTATTGGAGGACTTTGCTATTGCTGGGACATACAGTTGGGGGTCTACAGTTTTGGTATACTTGTATAGAGAGTTTTGTAAAGCTACGGACTATAAGGTACGCGAGATCGAAGGGGCTTGCATTTTATTGCAGTATTAAGCATAGTACAGATTTCCCTAGCTTGCCCCTACACTAGCTAACCATGTTGAACCTGATGCATTCTATGGTGCTGATCGTGGTCAATTATGTCCATTAGGATGAGAGTAAGTTTCTCTTTCATATCATTTTTTTACATTAATTTGCTCTATCACTTTGCTAATATTTCTCACTTAGGTTCATAATACTTTCATTTACAAATAAGTGGCACAAGCACAAAGTTTTGAGTGATACTGTGATCGGCGTCCTTGAATATTATCATCGGTTCTTTGATCAGTTGAAGAATGATGAGGTATGTATTATTTTACATTCATTTAAATTAATTACTTATGTATATGACTTCTTAATTTTGTGTGCATCTCATTTTGTAGATTATATGGCAACCATACATAGATAAGAAGATGGCATCACTTTCACCTTTTTGTGTGGCTAGTAGGGACATAGCACTAACAGTGGTCCCTCTCATATGTTTTCACATTGTTAAGTGGCACCAGTTAGACCGAGTGATGTGCCAGTTTGGTCTTGACCAGCCTATACCACAGAGACCGCTCCAACTTGATAGTTTGTACTCAATTACATTGACAGGTAGGCATGATAAGGATTAGCCAGCTACACATGTTGTTTACATAGCCACATAAGATAGTCGAAGGGAGAAGTTTGTTAGGGAATCCCATTGCTCGCACCCCTCGCTTCGTGTTCTGAGTACATGTATTGGTATAAAAGAATTACCAGACACTGGATTTCTCCCACTAGTACATCTATTGGGAATGCGGTAAGTTCTTTATCAATTTGCTAGTGACTATATGTATTTTGTATTTTGTAAAATGATATATTTTATATCTGTTTCTTAGGCAGACATTGAAGAACATTTGTTCAGTTCGATTACTGTCGCTGCCACTCAAGAAGCTGCTACACAGATCTTACATTCATTGCGGGAGCATGATCGCATTACAATGGAACATCTGCGTCCAGCTCCAGCAACAGATGACATTTCAGGGCCGCTCGAGGAGTCTAGTCCACAGGGAACAAGGGTAGAAGGAGGACAGGATTAACGAGCACTCAGACACGACTTCGACATCCCGAGGACTCCAACTTTACAAGCTAACACACGACTCAGCCTCCTACCACTGCTACATATCCAACCACTCAGTTACCACCTACATATCACCCACTATACCCTTATCCACCGTATCCTTACCCGTCACCGGGTTACCCATCATATCTTTACCCACCACATGGTTACCCACCGCATCCTTACCCGCCACCAGGTTACCCACTAGATCCATCACAGGCAGGTCCTTTTTCCGATCCCTCTCACAGGCCACCACATTCTGATGCTGGCCAATCTCATTGACATGTAATTATATGTCATTAGTGTATATGAGAATGTGATATTTAGTGATTTTGTTTAAATTACTATTGATGATTTTTTTATTGTGATTTTGGTACCCTTGTTGGATTAAATATTTTACCGTTTAGTTTTTATTAATGATCTTGGTAACTAGTTGAATTAAACAGGTTCATGTGCTTTTGGGGAGGTCCAATATTTAAGGAAAATTCTGTCAAAAATTTTCATAGAATCTGAATGATTGAACTGTGGTTGAATTATATCAAACAGATTTATGCTCTTCTGCGTTAACCAAAAATATAAAAAAATGTTATTCCTCAAAATTGGGAGGGTCATGATTGAGAGACTACTCACCAAATAAACATGCAAGAACATACACAAAAAAAGAAAAAAAACTATTTTGACTTTAAAGACTCTTTGTTGTGACAAGCAAATGGATATGAGTTTGGTATTATAGTTAACCTATATTACGGTTTATAATTCTATATTTTATAGTCTTAAACCAAATAAATTATGGTGATTTGCTTATGTTTATTAGTGAATTTTATATAAATCCTTATCATTGTCTTCATTTTTATAAATTGAATGATATTTATCATATTCCAAGTAACAGCATGCAAAGACATATCATTTTCGAAGCAAAAGATAATCATTTTGGCTCTCACAAGGTCCTGTGAGCGATTAAGAAGTTACACACGGCCGTGTGTAACTCACAAAATGCTTCTATCTAATTGTTTTTTGGATACACGGCCGTGTCTAACTTGAAAAACGTTTTTGTTTGATTTTTGGAAGAAGACACAGTCGTGTGTAGATTGCGCCAAATCAAATGTCGTATTTGCCTTAGTTATGTCAACAAGCTCGGCATATTTCATGTAAATACGTAATCATAGATGACAAAACCACTTGAGATGCGCCAAATAGGATGACATATCCACGTAAGTTACGTCAAGTTGGCGTAACCTACATGGATGCATCATCCTATTCGGTGCATCTCACATGACAAAAAAATATTAAAAAATATTACGTACGATAAAAAGGTAATAGTTTAATATATAATTTTAAAAAAAATGATATTTTGATAAATAATTTAAAAAAATAATAATTTAGTAAATAATTTTAAAAAGTAACATTTTAATAAATCATTTTATCAACACAGTTTGGTAAAAAAAACTCAACATAATTATCATGGGACTCACGTAAATGTTCTTGCAAATCGAAGTATGAAATGAAATATACCTTAAACTTGAATATTAGAATTTGCAACGTCAGAACATGGAGTGGATAGATGTAATCCTTCATTGATTGTATAACATAAAGATAATTCAATTAAATAATAATTTTAAACCAAAGAATAGTAAAATAAAAAATAGATCATAATTTTATTTAAAAAATATAAAAATTTAGTTAAAAATAAAATCATTAAATATTCAGGAGCTCTGTCGAAAAAAATATTCAAAAAATAATAGACTATTATACACAAGATTTTATACTGAAGTATGCATTATTTTGGGAACTCTATCTAACTAGATATGTAATATTAAATTTCAATCTCCAATATTTTGTCTTGAGCCTTCTACTTCAATTTTCAAAATTCTGTGGAGCTGTAAAATGAGTCAATCCACCTGTTCAGATTAACACAATTGACTATAATTTGAGTCCGGTTGAAAATACAGTCTAGTTTAAATTGAATCAACCAGTTCGGATTAACATTCTTTTCGAATTGAGGCAACCCCTTTCGGTTTGTCAAATTTATGAAAAAGCAATTTAACCTAAGTGTCTTTTTCTCATTGGAAAAATAAAAACTAACCTAAGTTTATTTGGTAAAACAAACTGCCAGTTTTTTTAATTTTTAATTTGTGATCCAAATTCGAATTAAGAAAAAAAAAAGTTCAACTTGACGCCTACGTGCAAAAAAGAGATGATTATGGCTAGAGAGACATGATTATGACTCTCCACGGCAAGGGCTTATGGAATGATTGCACACACGTCCTCTTTTAGGACGCACATTTAGTTTGATATTCTCGTGTATACATGTGGGTGTGGGTGTGGGTGTTTTTTTTATTTGAGACAACTTTAGTTTGATATTCTAATGTGAAGCTCAAACTCCTCTGGCAAGCACATTAAGTCATCTAAGTTTAGATAAACTAGATATAGACTCGCGCAACAGGTTGCTAATAAATAAAATTATTTTAAGTTTCATTTAGTTAAAAAATGTATTATGATTTTTATACATTATATATTAAAATAAATAATTGTAAATAAGTTTTCATTCTATATAATAATGATATAATAAAGGTGGTTGTAATAAGGAATGTAGTTTATTTTGATACATACAATGTATGAAAGAAGTTTCAAATATGACAGTAAAATGAAATGTAGTAATTTATTGGTTTAATTCTTGTGTGCTTTAATTTTTTTTATCATTGCCTTAATAGTTTTGGGAGGATTTTCTGCCAATTACAAATTCAGCTGTGATTTGTCAATGGTTGCTTCATGGAACACTATGTCATGGAATTTATTTCAGGCTGATTAAATTTAACATTCTAAATAATAAAATATTTCTAGCTTTTCCTGCATTATTATTCATGTGAAAATATATTGCAATGGTTCTAACATAAGCTTTTCTGGCCAGTAGTTATTCAAATGAAATATCAGAAGTAAGAAAGTCTATGAGATATATACCAACAAATGTGAAATCCGCAATTCCATCTGAATATTAAACTTAAGAAAAAGTTAAAAAGAAAGAGTTATTATATTAGTTAAACAGGAGAGAGAGAGAGTTAAAATCTATAGAGATTTTATCATGCATAGTTATAATTTTTGAAAAAAAATAATATTAAAAAAATTATTATGTGTAAATATTATCGTTAAAATTGATAATATTTTTTTATCGATTAAAATATACGATAATATTATCGTTAAAAACACACCCACAAGGAAAAATTATAAAAGATTTTTTTAAAATTATTATGTATAAATATTATCGTTAAAATATATAAAATTTTAATACGCATAATTATTTATGAACAAATATAATAATTAGTATATTTTAATTGATATTATTTTAATTGATATTATTTATATAGTTGTACAATTTTTAAAAAATATTCAATATAACTTAAAAAAATGTGGTGGTGATGAATGATGACCGATCGGTTGCAAACGATAACCGACCATGGTAGTAGTGGTGGTGATGTATGAAAAAAAAACATAAAATAAAAAAAAAACCTGCAAAATAAAAACCTACTACTATAAATAAAAACAAAAGTATATTATACACGCTAACATAATGGGCTGTATATTAACAACGGGCCTAAACTTTAACCACCTAGTTATTGTCTCTAACACGCGCTTCTCTATCAATTTATGGTGTAAAAAAAGGTTGACGCATGTGTTGACTTACTTAATTCCTTTGTTTGCTCTTTGCAATGGCATCAACCATTTTTTCTCTTGCGATCCATTGATTTTCATTGCAGTGACTTTTTGCACTTCTCCTCCTTCACCTTCATCTTCATCATCATTTGTCAAGAACTCACTGCATCACAAGCTTACTCTTTGAGGCACCATGAGCCTATCTACGTTGTATGTGACAAATGAAGTATTCCTCCTTCCTTCTGTTTTACTTTTTTTGTTGGGTTTTGGTTTGTACCTAAAAACCCAATAAAGAAAGTAACATATACCATATTGAAGTGCTGATTCTTATAGTATTACTTGTGTTGGATTTTGTGTCTTTGTGGTTGCAGATTTAAGAGTGAATTGCAGCTTGCACCTTTTGTGATAAGCTCTGGTCTCCTCCGCATACCATGGAATGTTATCACGTCTTCTGAACCAGGCATCAATTCATACGAGGGAGTGGGACTATCCTGGAAAGTTCATTTGGTTTCATTTAATGGAAAGGAATTGAAAGTTATAGCATTTGAGACCAAACCAGTTTCCCAAGACCATGTTCAAGCGGATTTGGTTTCATCTTCTGATCTCAAGAAGGAAAAGTCACTTGACTTTGACTTTCTTTGTTCCAAAAGTAATCCACTTTTCTCTGTTAACAACACTGCAGCTTCCCTCTTGCATAAAAATCATCAGATGCTTGGTCGATTGAAATCCGAGGTATATCTCCTCCTTTTCCTTTCATTATTCAAAGCCTCTTTTTGGTTTCCATTTGAAATTTTGCAGCTGGAAAATCTTTGACTTAATTAGTTAATTTGGAGTCTAATTGAATCTTTGAACTGCATGAACAACTTTCTATTTCCCTGCAAATATAGAGATTGATGTGTGGTCGGGTCAAACTTATTAACTTTCTTTGGAATTGAGCTGTTTGATTAGGCAATTAGTCATGATCACCAATCAATAAACAATCATAACCAGTATGCGGAGCTAGCTATAAGATTGTTGTGGTGAAAGTGTTAATACGAACCCACACAAATCCAAAAGTGAACTTAATGGTGTGGAAATGAGGAGTGAGATTTTGTTTCTTTAATTTTTGTATTTGTAGCACTACCCCTAGTAAAATGATATCCTATCATGCAAATCTTGTCCCCTATCCATATAAGCAATGGCGTTGACAAAGAGTGACAAGTCAGATTGATAGTTGGGGATGGATCAGTGCTTGTTGACATAGTTTGTAAACCAATGAATGAACTGATGATATGTATCAAAGATGACTTACCAAAGTCTCACATGTTGGGAAAAGTTTTAAATGAGCCTAAACAACTTTGGAGCATCGATCGATGATCCAGGCATATTACCTATTATTACAGCTTTTTTTTTTTTGGTAATATGGTCATTTATTTTTTAACCTTATATTTTGGTTTATTGCCTTTTAATCCTTCTTCTTCTTTTTCACAGCCTCTCTCCTTTGCAACCCAAAAATCCATGGCAGACATGAGTATTTGATGTTAATGTATTGAAATATGTTGACCAGACTAATGATTATAAATTTCAAGCTACACTATCATCAGAATGCTTAATCAAGATTCAAAAACAACCTTAACCTCCCTTTCCCCCCAAAAAACTATGTATCATAAAAACAACAACACAAACCAGAATGAAGATAAACTATCATTCTAAAATAATTGAAATAAACACACAAAACCCATTAAAGGCAATTCCAAACAAAAAAAAGGAAAGTTCCAAGCAGGGCTAGCTCTTGATCAAAATTTCCAAAAAAAAGGAAATTCTAAAAGAACTGTAATAAACACACAATGCAGTATAAGCGGGGCTAGCTCTCGATCGATGGCGGCAGTGATGCGAGGATGATGGTGGTGTCCTCGGTGATGGGCGAAAGTTCCAAGCCACTTGAGGGTTATTAGATTTGAAACTAACACAAAACTGTGCTCCTTTAACTACTTGAGGGAAAAATCACGGATCTTGGGTTTTCACTATGTGAAAGAAAATGACAACAGATTCTAATTATAAGGGAGGCCATAATGCTCTCTTGTTATGAGGTGGAGGTTCATATATTGTAAGGCTAGATGGTGGTTCGTGGCAATATGCGGTGGTTCGATTTCTGGATAATGGTTCCCCGTCAAAAATGACTTTAACTTTTCTATCTCATCGTTGAAAGCCAAAATATGACTTTACGTTCATTCTCTCACTTAAAGTCACTTTTGTCACTTTCAAAATCTTCTCCGATGCATCACATTTCGATCCCCACCATTTGAACTTGTAGCAAGAGTTTTGTCATTTTGTGTTCTCTTTGGTATGAATCTTTTGCAAGTAGTTTGTAATTACTCATTTTCTAAAGGATCTAAGTTTTTAATTTTAAAAACTTTTTAAATTACTTATTCAACTAGTTTTTGGTTTTCCATCCTTGCCATTCATTTTTTAAATTATTAGATGAATGGTTTTTTCTGTGGATCACCAATGCTTAAAATATTTAGGTGCGTTATAAACGTCTCCTCACATGTTGAAAGTACCTTAGGCGGGTGAATTTAGATGTGATTTGAAATATGTTTATATTTTCAAAGGACTTGTATCAAAGATGACTTTCAAAAGTCTCACATGTTCTTTCTTCACCTATTTTTTCTAACCACTGTCTGTTGTGCAAAGGAGTTCTTGAGAAGAGACTAGCGAGTTTTAGCTTGAGATTACTACTTGCAAACTTCATGGTTGGGCCAGGTATTGGGCAAAATTTTCAAATCTAGATCCGGCTTGGTCAAGACCCAACTAATGATTAGGCTTATTTGATATTTAAATAAAATATATCAAAGTTAAATCATAAAATGTTAAAAATCACCAAAAAACTAAAATTAAAAGATGTTTTATGATATATATTTTTAAACAAAATATGTTAATATAATTTTTCATGTTACACAAATATAAGCTAAGAAATCTTGTAAATTTTTTATATTTATTTATTTAAAAAAAATAAGTTTTAAGCTATTATATAATGTTGAGTCAAGTTACATCAACTCGAAATGTGACTCAAATTCGACTTGAAAATACAATCAAGCTTATTTCCTTAAATCCAACTCGGCACGAAGAGCCAAGCCAAGTTATTGTGCGGGTTATGTCATGAGCATCCCTAGATTAAATTATGGGAATAATTTTCCATTAACCTTATAGCAATAGTAGGGGTAAATTTTTCAAGGCATATGTTCTTCTTGTGTAAACTCTTATAACAATCCAAATGTAGATAAATAGCATCATGGCTTGCCATAACATAGAAGTGCCATGATAGGCCTTATCTCGACGAGTGGAAATAGGTATCATTGGCCTCATATAGTTCTTGTTCCTCGTGCTCTGGTTCTTATTCTACTTCAGAGGATTCTTCTTCTCCAGCTTTTCCATCTATCTGTACCGTAGTAGTCTCTTTTAAAATATTGATATATTCTTGTTTACTTTGCAGTTCTTTTTCTGCAAATATCACATCTCTACTGACAATAACCTTGTGGGCAGTAGGATTCCACAGGCGATACCCCTTAACACCATCAGCATAACCTAAGAATATGCATTTTCTAAATTTTGAAAGCCTTTGTTTATTTGGGAAAGGCCTACTTTGCGGGAATGAAACACTTTAAAAGAAGAATAATATGCTAGCTTGCCATTCCACATCTTTAAATGGTGTCTTTAAACCAATTGCAAGTTGATGGCCTTTATATAGATTAACAGACGATTTTACCTTTAAATAGGTAGTTTGCAACATAGCTCTTGTTCTTTCATAAGTTCTATTCAACAGACTTACCTTTAAATAAGTCAATATTGCCTTTACATAGCTCTTGCTTACAAAATGCGAGAAAATTACCATATATATATTCTCCTCCATTTCTTACGAAATAAGCACTTGATCATTTTTCCGGATTCAAGTTCTATTCTCAAAGTCCTTGAAGATGGAAACGCATCTAACTTCTTTATAATTTAATACTCATAATCTCTAATTTTATCAATGATACAAAGTAATTTACTTCCTCTAATCTACGGTGGTCGATATGGGACATTGGAGATATGAATCAAATTACTCACTTTCTTAATCTATCAAACTTTAATCTATATTGGTTGCTTGTAACATAGTTCTCACAAAGAGGTAAGTTTACTAATTTGAGCCTAACAAAGAGATCACGTTCTGTGAGAATCTTTAAACCACGTTCTAAAGGGTAGTATTTTAGATGTTCACATTATTGTTTACTTTTAGTCTGATGCAATTGATGTGTTTGCCTTTTGACTTCCTGAAGAGATATACCAATCTTTTGCTTTCATCACTTTTCTTACTTTCTAATCTTTCAAGTCACATCGATTAAAAATCGAGTGCAAGAAAGTCATCCAATTATCAATAGACAATAAATTCTTCATTAAACTTTTCAATGTCATACCCCTTGATTTGCGAGCGGTACCATCTTATTATTTTCATTCTAATAAATATATTTTGAACATTAAATATATTAATAAATATGTTATTTCTATTCTAACTTACTAACTTAAGTTTTAATTATTGACTTTTATTAAAATTTAATTAAAAATATATTAATATATTATAATAAATTAATAATTATAATTTATAATTATTATAATATTATATATTATATTATATATAATTAATTTGAAGTTCTTTCTTCTTCGTGACTTTGATCTACTCGATCAAGTTCCAAAAGCTATTAGATGATATCCCCTCGAGATTGACAAAGCCTCTGCTTTTAATTAAACAGACTTTTAATTTTTCTTCCTTATTCTTCCGCCTAACTTTCTTAGTAAACAAGTTCAAATTGAAGACTATCAACAATATTATTATTTGTTTTGTTGATGATGAGTTGATCATAAGAGTCAAATAGACTTTGAAGTAGAAGTTCTACATGTTCATTTTTCACCATGTTTTAATCTGATGCCGTTAGTTGAGAAAATAGTGTGTTGGCATTTATTAAAAAAAATTACTATTAGGAAAAAGTTTTAAGATTTAAATGCCTCTAAAAAAATACTAATATTATCTCCCCTATAATCTTTAAATTTTAACAAGTAAACCTATTAATCTAATACATTCTTTTTCCAATTTTCTAATCAACAAATCACAAATACTATAAGGCATTTACATTTGATACACATTGATCTTTCCTCAAGATTATAAGATTTAATAGTATAAAGTAGTAAGACAAAGATTGATAGTATAAAAAACTTGATTAACTCTTATACAATCTCGATATTTGGTATCTAATAGTATAAAAATTCTGATAGTATAACAATTATTTAACATAACTATAATAATATTTTACTATTAAAAAAATTGAAGATCTCTCTTCTATCAATATGAATAGTAACCATTTCTTCTTCTCTTACCCCTACACCGTGAATCACCTCACGCCACCCATTTAACCGAACTCCCTAATGATGAAGGAAAAACCACCTCGAAAGGTTTGCCACTATGTGAAAGAAAAATTATAACGTGCACCTCGTCCTTTCCCACACCGCAACTTGCCATGGCCGAGATCTAAGCTCTCCATAGGAGGTTCGAAGATCTAGAGAATATTCAAGTGGAAAAGATGTTGAAACCATTGGAGGAGGTCTCTATTTATAGGGAAAACCTCCTCCACGCTCCTCCGAAAACAAGAAATAAAATGAAGCAAAGTCCACCTACTCCACATGCTTCACCGAAAGCAAGAAGGAAAATGAAGGAAAGATCCATGGTGAGTCAAGGATGAGGAAGGGCGACTTTGTTGACTTTGAAAGCCAAAAGATGGCTTTACGCGTCCTCGCCGATGTCGAAAGTTCCAAGAGTGAGGGATGAGGAAGACCCACTTGTGATTACTTGAGGATCTTAAGAGTCGTGACAATGATGAGGAAGATGTCCGGAGGCCATGAGTTCGCGAGGTCCTCTTCTCCTTTGTCATTCAGATCGGTGGTTGTCTATCTGGTTCGATTTCTGGATGATGGTTCCCCGTCAAAAATGACTTTGACCTTTCTATCTCATGCCGTGACCTGTGATTTTCCTATGCCACCATCTTCTCTGATGCATCACCATCCCAACCAAACCGCAGCAATAACTTTTGTGTCAAGGAGTAGTTTGTAATTACTCATTTTCTAAAGGATCTAACTTTTTAATTTTAAAAACCTTTGGGGAATACTTATTATCATTGTCGTCTGGGGAGCATTTGTTTTGGAAAATATTAAATCAATAGTGGTAGGAGCATCAATGATCAAAAAATATTTAGGTGCATTATAAACGTCTCCTCACATGTTGAAAGTACCTTAGGCGGGTGAATTTAATGGTTTTATGTTTATATTTTCAAAGGATGGTTTGACTTTCGAAAGTCTCACATGTTCTTTTCACCTATTTTTTAACCACTGTCTGTTTGTTTTGCCATGGTTTGTTGTTGGGAGTTGTATGCAAAATGGTTGATTCTTGGGCAAATTTTTCCATCTAGATCATCATCTTGTTAAGACCCAACTCGGATTAATGTGATATCTAAATAAAATGTATAAAATTAAACATGTTTTATTTAAAAACTAAAATAAAAAGATGTTTTATGATGTATATTTTTAAACAAAATACGTTAATATAATTTTTCATGTTACACAAATATAAGAATAAATCATGGAAAATAAACCATGGAAAAATATGAGTAAGATGATGGAAGATGGTCAAGTTACATCAACTCGAATGCAACTCAAATTCAACCTAAAAATATATCAGGCTTATTTCCTGGAATCCGTGGTGCCAAGGGCTCGTTATTTATGATGTCGATGGTTTCCTAGATTAAAGTTGTTTGATAATTTTCAATTAACCTTATAGCAACAGTGGGAGTAAATTTTTCAAGGCATATGTTCTTCTTGTGTAAATCTTATAACAATCCTAATGCAGATAAATAGCCAGTGACGAAGTCACGGGGGAGCACATGCTCCCCTTGGAATTTATAAAAAAAAAATACTATTAGGAAAAAAAAAATTTGATATATGCCTCTAAAACATACCAAACACCTAATAAAATATGATAATATTAATTTATACTATTAATTTCTTCTTATACGATACACCAAACATATTGTAAATCTTAATCTCAATTCAGCAACTCAAATTCTCGTTGGTCATTTGCCTTTTGGAGATTAGCAGTTGACAAGTCATGAGTGGGTTTGTGAAAAATGGTGATAATAGAAACTAAGCAACAATAAACCATTAAGCAAAAGTTCCGTTTTTTTTTTTTTTCGTCTCTTTTCCTAATTAACCAAAGATTGTTATTAATTATAAGTATTTATCAACTTTTTCACTCATACTTTGAAACTTAGAAGTATAGAGCTTATATTTTTTCTTTTGAAAAAGTATTGGAACTTTTTTAATTTATTGTATAGTTGTTCTTTTTGTTTGTTTCTATTATATTTCTCTATTTTAGGTAACATATTTAAGACATGTTTAGATTAAATTACATAAGAGAAAATAATTGTTTATTTTTCAACAGCTCTTTTATAGAAATTTTGATTATAAACTAATTTAAATATGAAAATAAAAATAAACTAATACACTTATTTTTTATTACGTTATTTTTTTCTTCTATGGTCTCTTTTATAGAATTGATATTTAAAATCTCTAATTATTATTATTTTTATATGCCTTTAATTGCGAAATTGATATTTTTAATATCAGTGCTCCCCCAAACCTTCGGGGCATGACTCCTCCACTGTTAATAGCTCCACTCCATTGATTGTTACTGGAAGTGCTCTTGCTGGATCAGTTGCTTCTCTCTTCACTTTATCACTATTAGATACCGTTGGTTCAGGAAAGAATCGCCCCCTCTGCATCACCTTTGGTTCTCCTCTTATTGGTGACAAAAAATTGCAAGAAGCCATATCACTTAGTTCTACTTGGAATTCTTGCTTTCTACACGTTGTGTCTCACAAAGACCCACTTCCAAGGCTCTTCATTACAAACCATAGTTCTCAAGATGCTGCATCGAGTCCTCAAACCAGTCAAACCAGTGCCTACATGCCTTTTGGAGCATTTCTCATGTGTTCTGATGTAGGTTCTACTTGTTCTGTGAACCCTGACTTTATTTTGGAACTTTTTGTGGCTATGGGCTCAATTCATGTTCATAATCAAGATTTTCAATCTGCTGATTATGGAAATATAGTGGAAAATCTCTATCGCAAAGCAATTTACAACGACCTTACAACTCCGGCTGAAAACATGAATCACCCTGATTCACTACTTGCAATCAGTTTTCAGTTGGGGGCACTAGGATTGACACCGCATATGCAGGTAACTTAATATCATTTATTTCTTAAAGAACCTGAATTATCTGTTTTAGCCTTATTTAGACTTATTTGTGATGAACCAATTCTTTTATGATTTTATATATAAACACACCTCTTTGTGCAAAAGTCATTTGGATTTGAAGTGTAGATAATACACATGCCTATTATATCGTAAACTGAAATTCAACTTTTTATTTTGAAACAAGGAGGTGGCAAGGTTTGAATTCTTGACTACGTGGTCATGCATATCATAGCTAAAACTAAAATTCAACTTTTTATTTTGAAAAACAGAGGCGGTAAGATTTAAACTCTCGACTACTTGATTATAAAGGTTTTAATATTTTATTAAAAATCTACTCTCCTAAAAATTTAAGTTGTTAGCAAAGGCACGTGAATTATTTATAAATGTAATATTATTATGTGTAATTAGACTAGTATTTGGTAAACGCAAATGCAGTTTTTCCTGACCTCATTTCTAAAATTGAATTGGCAGCAGCAACAGAACGTTGGTATCAATATTTTGAAAATGAAGGAAAAGCTAGAAGAGAAATTCACTACGCGGAGGACACCATTCGATCCATCCAAGACATTGAATTTAATGAAGAAAGATATGGTCCAACTTGAAAGGTACAAGACGGTAGCTAGAAATGTGGGAATAGGGTACTATGATAGCTACAAGCAAATGAAGACAAAGTGGGACGAAGATGTTATTGGGTTCCAGATGAGCCTCACAGATTACTGGGAAAAGATGGTTGAAGAGGCAGAGATGAAGCCTCAGAAAGAAGGGGCAGCTTTTCGTACCCGCTGGCTCTTTGCTGGTATTAATTACATGAGAATGGTTGAACTCCTAGTTATTGCTCAACACTATAGGGAGGGAGGTAAAGACTATGTGATCCAAAACAGGTCTAAACATTTTGAGAAGTTGGAGCAGTGGCGGAGGGAAGAAACAACAGCCACAAGCAGTTTAAACAGTACAAGTAATCATAATGTGGAACCTATTTTAACCTTGGATTCTTGCTTTTGGGCACATGTTGAAGAGGCTCGCCTTTCATGCAAAGAGTTGAAGGTTGTCACAAAGAAGGTAGAGGCAAGGAAGAAATTGCTTGAATTTGAGGAGTATGCTTATGATTTGCTCAAGAAATATAGTGTTTCACCAGAGATTTTCTTGCTAAAAAGCAGCTATATGCTTTAGTGGAATGAGTATAGAGCAATCAAGGGAACTTCATATAATTCAAAACTCGCAACTCGCAAGCTTCATGAGCAATGAAAGAAATTATAAGGAGTATGCCGCGGGAGCTTATAATTTCCCCTGATGATGGCGGAATATATATATATATATATAATTCTTAAAGTTCTTTCATTACCCAATGGACCAAAGTTCTTTTTGGCCATAGGTGTACTCGTTAATTTTTCTGCTCTTGTTCTAAATTATTTTAAACATGGGATTCCTATTTTTATTTTAAGAAAAGATTTTTAATTTATTGTATAGTGTTTTTTTCTTGTCCCCATTGTTTTTCTCCACTTTAGGAGTATTTCTTTTTTTCTTAAAGGAAAGTTCTAATTTATTCCATCCAACTTAAAATCATATGTACTTTGGTCTTTAAATTTTAAAAATATGTAACATGATAGAAATTATGTGTGTTTTAGTCCTTATGTGTTTTACTCCATCTTTTAATTTGTGTGTTTTAGTCCTTATGTTAAATTTTTTATCAAACTTTAATAGAAATTATCACGTTAAAATCACGTAACCATTTTTTGTACCAAAAATTTTGATGAAAAAAGTTTAATTTACTCTTTCTAACTTGGTGTTATTTGTACTTTAGTCGTGAAACTTTAGAAATGAAATTTCAATTGTTAGAATTTGACGAAAAATTAAACGGAAGGATAAAAATGTGCATGTTAAAAAGTTTAGGGATTGTCTTGCACGTTTTTTAAGTTTGAGGATCAATGTGCATATAACCTTAGCCTAAGTTGGAGGGATAAACTAGACTTTTCCCTTTTTTAATTATTTGTTTTTCCTCAATGCACTACTAAAAAATTTTGAATTAGAAATAAAATTTAGAGATGAAAAAAATTTCGCATCTAATAGAGATAAAAATATAAATAGATTTGATGAATTAGAGAGAAAATAAAATTTAAAATTTAAAAATAAAATTTAGTGACAAAAATGATTCTTCTCAGAATTTTTTAATTTAGGTAATTTAAAGTTAAATATATTTAGAAATAAATTTTAGAGACAAAATTCATTTGTCTCAAATTTTTTATCTCTAATTTTATCTTTATTAGGTTAATATAATATTTTAAAAATCAAATACGTATAAAGATAGAATTTAAAAATAAAATTTATCTATTTCTGAATTTTTTGTCTCTAATTTATCTTTATTTAATTAAATAAATATTTTAAAAAATCAAAATATATTAAAAACAGATACATTTCACCTCTAAATTATATATATTATTTAATTAATATTTTTTTTTAAAGATAGAGATGGAGTGTTGTTTTCGTCTCTAATATTTCTCTTCCTCCTCCTCCTTAGTACAAGAAATTTGGCACACTTTTATTCACAACTCTGCAGAACCACTCGTAGCTTCCCATTTGAGAAACCCCAGAACCACTCATCGCCGAGATTCCACCCTGGAACAACCACCGCCCCGCCGCCAATCTCTACAGCCAGGTAGAATCAACCAAACCCGGAACCAACCTTTGCCTCTGCAACCGTGAAGCACCAACCGCGCCGGATCTGCAAGCACCGAGCTCTACCACACTGGATCTGCAACCACCGCCACCGGATCTACAACCACGTGAACTGGTCACCCCCAAACCGAGCCCTTCCTTCATCGTATCCCTCTTGCTCCAGCCAAAAATAATGGCGTGTCGGAGACGATGGTGGTCCACCATCATTCACCCGCAACCTAAGCAACCACGTGGCCGTCCAAACAACATAACCCACCGTGAACCATCCATTTTCCCTGGCCAACAAACCCCTCCGCCACCACCAAACAAACTACCAACTTCGCACCCTTCCTCTCTTCCCCTACCCCTCTAAATCTTGGGCTCACCGTCACCTTCAACTCAGGGTCCATGCCCTCCTCTTCAACAGAGCCTTTGCTTCTTTCTTCAGCAATTCCTCCTCTTCTTCAGTCTCCCTTTCAACCCTTAATCCAACTTGTGAGTCCTCCTCGCCCCCTTCTCTTTCTAGGATTCAAGTTTTGAATTTTTTTTTCAATTGCTTTTGAAATTGTGATTTTTATTAGTTTTTAATTCTTCGTAGATTTGCAGTTGCACGCTGATGAAGTTTTCAACTTTGTTATTTTTTTCCTTTATAGACTTAGGTTTTATCTAATTTTAGGAATCACAAATGATAAAGCTGGAGAAGGATCCTCATGCTGCATTTGCATTAATTGTCGATTGGAAAACTTCGACATATGGTTTAGAAGATGATATGAAGTACCAATTTTTGGGATTGGTTGTTGATTGTGCGTCTGTCATCTACTGTCGTGTACTCGTGTGTCTCCTAAGCAAAAAGCATTGGTAGGACTGCCCCCCCCCCCCCTTTTCAATTGTAATTTTGTGGGCTCTCTTCTAATATTTTATACTGTATTTCAATAGTTGATTATTGGAGTTAAATGTGTGCATGACTGCACATATGGATCCATCTTAGTTAGATTGGAAAAATTAGGTCTAGTTAAATTCAGATGGATCCATGAGTTCATTTCAACAAGAGTCATGTGCTGGTAGTTTGCTCTCAATTGCATTTTAGCATTGGCAATTGTACAGCTTCTATTTGGTGTTCTGCTCTTATTTGTTTGACTTGTTTCACAGGAGTTGTCATTTCCAATGTGTAGAGAAACTAGGTAGCCTTACTGCATTCTATTCTTTTGTTTTGTTTTGTTTTTGTTTTTGTTTTTGTTTTTTCATGATCCTTGTTCTATCTTGTCTCCTGTTTTGGAAGATATCTTATCCCCCGCTAGTTGTAATTTCTCATGATCTTTATCTCTCAAATTTTCTGTTTGGTTCTCATGTTTATCTCATGATACATTTGGAATCTACTAGAGATATATATTTTTTTTTTGGTATTCTTTGAAACTCCTTTTTACACCTTGGCAAGGCTTTGGTGGTTTGCTTACTTGTTTAGAATTTGTTTATGTTGGATAGGACCGATTCACGAGATGCTTCAAGTCAAATACTCCTAAGCCATGGAACTGGAATGTTTATTGTTTCCTTTGCGGTGTTGTGGAGTTGTAATTCGAAATTTGATTCAAGTCAAATCCTCCTAAGCCATGGAACTGGAATGTTTATTTGTTTCCTTTGTGATGTTGTGGAGTTGTAATTTGATATTTGATTCTGTTCCCTGCAAGGTTAGCTTATTCATTTTCCATATTCACTTATATAATGTTATGGATGATACAGTAACAATGAAATCTGGCTATTGTAGAGTCTGCCTAGTTAATTTTAAATGCCATTTTTTCTTGTGGACTTAGTCACTGAGATTGACAGTATATTAGGAAAATATAATTATTAGGATATGTCTAGCATTTGCTTGAGGGGTCTCATGGAGCTATGTTGGACATAATAAAGTAAATTGATCTGTGGACTGAGAGTAATTCAAGTCTAGGCATCATGTACCAAGTTGATTCTCTTGAAACAAAATAACCTGTCGCCACTTACAGGCTTAGTGTCCCTGCATCTAGATAAGCTATAAAACAAAACTAAGGGGCAAAGGTGGTATCAAGGCACTGCTGGGAATGGTTAGATGCCGACATCCTGATGTACATGCACAGGTTGTCGGTAAATTATCAGGATGTCCTTTTTGGAATTTATTTCCATTTCATATGTAGAATGCAATCTTTTATGGCATAGCCTGTGATTTTGCAATTTGGTGGTTCTGCAATTTTCTTAGTTGAGTGTTATTATTCTGCTTTCTTGTATAGAGGACTATCTCTTTTTGTAAGTAGCTAGTCTCTAGCATCTCTAATTTTCTATAGTAATTTTCAAGTTCCTTTCATTCCACTAGACAAATAATATCTGCCTGAAAATATTTGAAGCATGTTCTGCTGAAAAAGTAGAGTTTGGTAATGTGAGAAGTTAGTTTGCTTTGTTACCTTGTAATTCTCTTATTTGGTCTCTGGAGCTGACTGTTTGTTTAGGAACTATTATGAATGAAGTATTCAAGGTTTCTTGAATAGTGCTACTGCTATTTGTTTTATAGATGTTCTCTTTTTTTTTTTTTCAATTTATTTTTGGTTGTATGGCACTGCCCTTATTATCAGTTTTGTCACATCTTGTCAAATTGGAGTTTATACTGACTGAGTTTGTGTCATTGATTTTGAAATGTTGGTTTCTGTCTATTTTTTTCTGTGTGTCTATATGCTTCATTATGATTTGCTTTGCTTTGATCATGAATTAGGGTAGGAATGAGCTTTGTAAAGCGATTCTTATCAATTACTTAACGCCCTCTTCCTTGTTATTACCTTTTACCCCTTTCCCATTAAGGTTAGATATAGGAATGCCCACCAAGGATGAAGAACAAAATAGAATATCTTTTATGTCTAATTTGCATGTCTTGATGTTTTCCAATTTAAAGTAGAGGAACAAAAATGCATTAGCATGGAGCGCTATGTCCATTGATATTCAATAACATATTTATCTTGCCTCCTGACCCCAAAAGAAATAATAGATCTTAGGAACCTCTGTTTTACTTGTGAGCGTTGCTCAGTATTACATTTTAGAATGAGTTTACAATGCTACAATTTGCTTGGATGCCACAAGTTGTTTGTATTTGTTGTTGACACAGTCTACCTCATTGAAATAATAATTATTTATGTAATAATTGTCTTGACTTTTGATTTTAACAGTGTAACTTGTGGAATGATCCCATTTTTTTATGCATTTAAAGTTTAATACTATGTCTGGAAATTGAAGGACCCAAAATAAGACTTGTGCATACAATTGATCTGACTGTCTGAATTTATTGATCATAGAATGTTTGAACTACTCCTAATTTTTTTCCCCATTTGTTGTTTCATTTCATGTGGCAGATCTCAGACATTTAGATTAGATAGTGATGCGATGCTTGCCTAGTTGGTTTTTCTTTGAAGCTTCTAGATTATGGATCTAAATTTAGCAATTGGTTTATAGAGAAAGCATTCTCAAGGCCTCCTGTGATCCTACTGATGCAGTATGGAATCTTTTTCTCTCATTTGTTGGAACTGTTGCTCGATTGCTATTCATGACCTTATCTGTGTTGACAGGAACTCTTGTATAATATTTGGTAGAATGTGATGGTAATTAGGTAGTTAGTTTTTGGTAGCAATGTGTGAACACCCAATTTTGACCGGACTAAAATAAAAATAAAAATAAAAAAAAACAACAAAAAAGAAACAAAAGGTCACACTCACCTTTGTTCCCCACTCTATTCACATTCACATACTCACACACCTCACTTTACTCATTCATGTAGTACTAACCCATCAGCATTCCATTATCTTCACCTTCTCCAACCTCCCCAATATCACCAACTCTCCCACTCGTGATCTGGAGATCTCATCAACTTTCTCTACTCACTTTCCAACCCTACTCATTCCATTTTTCTTTTCCTTTCTTTTTCTCGCTTTGCTTTCCACTCACTCACGTAACACACACCTACTCCCTCACTAATTCACCCACTCACATTTCACTTGATTTTTTCCCCTCACCTGCACACACTCATTGTCCCCCACTTCACGTACCAACATCACCTTCCCTTCATAACCTTCATCCATCATTATAAAGAGAAGAGCCACCTCTGCCAAAGGAGGAGGATCTCCGTAACCCCCCATTCACCTTCATCACCCTACTATCTTCATCTCCATAATCTCACCCAACCATACGTTCACCCATAACAACAGCTCCTAACTGTGACCCATTTTTAGCCTTCTCTACCTTCAACCCAACCATACGACTGTCACCCATGCACATATAACCACTTTTAACCTCCCATAGTCACAACCAACACAACCATCATCTCCCTCACCTCCCTGTTACTACCAACCTTCATCTTTAACACTTCAACTTTTTCCCACCGTGAGACACCACCCTCACCCAAACCATCAACTCATGCACACGTGAAACCTCCATCCTTTGCTCTCCATCATCAAGGTCCCCTCACTCTGTCATCTTCCACCATCCACGTAGCCTCTCGCCACCTTTAACCACCCATCAATCATCAACAAACACCCACAAACCACCTAAACTACGTCCCTGCTCACTCCCTAAACCGTGACCCATAACCTCACCATCCCCACAAGCCACCATCAACCTCCACCATTACTCACGTCCAAACCAAGGGAGAGACCAACTTCAACACCTTCATCATCTCTCCATCGTGAGCTCTCGATCTTCCAAACCAGCTGACCATTTTTTTTCTTCTCATCACCCTTCCTCCAAGCTCCAATCGTGAAACACTTTGCTGGCACTCATCAAACCACCTTCACAACCAAAACCCCATACCACCATAACCTCACCATCCTCACTATCATACCACTACCCAACACCATAACCCTCACCTTCCTTTAACCTCCCATCATGACTACTCACGTGAAACACTTTTCTTTGTCAACCCATCACCACCCTCATCTTCCTCCACACACCCACAACCACCTTTCAACCGAGACTTATCTTCGAAACCAAGCTGACCATTTTCTTCTCTTCACCCTTCTCCATAACCTCCCCTCTACCACCTTCAACCTTTTCCAACCAACCACCATAGCGGCCAGTAAACCACCAAACCGAGTTCAACTCGGTCTCCTCTCAACACAAAGAAGCGGTGTAGCCTCCACCCACATGCACCAACCTTCATAACTCCCCTTCACCATCTCCATCATCACGAAAACAACACCACAATACCAACATACTTCTCTGCTCCCATATATGCAGATCCTGTCGCTAGCTTCACTCCCCTCACCGTGAGCTCAAGTAAGACCACCGTGACCCATCTCTGTCTCGCGTAGCACTGCCTCAAACCCACAGATCCACGTGTCATCCACCTTCAACCCGAACCAAAGCTCGCATCACCGTCGAGCTCTGTCGCCAGATCCGCGACTTCACTCCACCACAGTCGCTGCTTGTGAACCGTCAGCCACCGCTCCTCAGATCTGTGCAGTCGTGCCACCTAGCTGGTGAAACCAACTCGTCGTCCAGTCCTCACGTCGGCGCACCATTGTACTCCGCGCCGTACCCGAGCGCGTCCGTGCTGCCACTCTTGTACCCTGACTCGTCTCTGTAACTCATTTCAAATATAACCCCTTTTGTTCAATTATTTCGTTAAGTTATATATATATATATATTTTTTTTCTTTTTCTTTTTTTATTGCTGTTAGTTTTTTTTAGATTGGGTTAATATGATTAAATTGTTTATTTGGTTTGTGCTTTAGAGTTTAGTGGGTTAGTGAACTTAGAGTCAAATATCTAAAAAGGGAATTTATATTTTTGAAACATTTAATGTTGATTTTCTTTGGGAAGAATAAATAAAATTTGTGTGAAATTTATTTTGAATCTAACATAATAAAAAATATACAAAAGAAATTAAAATGCAACAAAAATGATGAAAAATTAGAAAGAAAATAAAAATAAGTGGTTGTTTTAATAAAAGAAAATAAAAAAAATGATGATAAAAAATATAAAGTAATTGAACCTCCTAAGAAAAGAATAAATTAGGGTTATCCGAGTTGTGACGAAATTGTTAACCTTGTGATCAATCGAGTTGTGACAACTTGTTGATCCTATAATTTAATAATCATTTGAGTTGTGACAATTTAATGAGAAATGGGTGACGTCTTTGAATAACCGAAATAAGCGATGACTTGTTAATTTAAAATTTTTAAAAAATAATTAAGTTGTTTCTTTTAAAATAAAATAAAATAATAATAATAATAATAGTAATAATAATAAAATCAACTATTTTTTTTTCTTTTTCCTAGATAAATTTTAAATAAAAATTTTGTAACAAATTTGATAATTAGTGAAAGTGACGCTCTAAGCGGTATGAAGTTTCACCTATTCAATCCTTAATTTGAATAACTGAGTCGCGATGATTTGTTAATTCAAATTTTTAAAATTAAAATTAATCAAATCACAATTATTTTTTAAGAGAACTACGTGACTTTGAGTTTCTCATTACACTCGAAAATACGTAGGAGCAGAATTTCATCTCTGTCAAGTCAAAAATTAAATTTTCACAAATTATTTAGTTTTTTAGTGTTGTTTTAATAAAAAGGGTAAAGTAAATATATTTGAGATTATCAAGAATTTGCACAATTGACTTAAGGTACCGTCTTAGGACGGGTGCGTTAGGGGTACTGTGGGATTAAGTTTTCACCATTCTCTAAGCATAACCGACTCCCGAATTCAATCTGGTTCTCAAAGACTATTTTTCTTGGGTTTTTTAATTTTTTCTAATAAAATAAAATAAAATTGGTGGCGACTCCTAAATTAATTTTTTTTTTAACTTAAGTTGCTATTTTTTGCCGCGATAGTAAGGTGATGAAGGTGAATGAGGGTTACGGGGATCCTCCTCCTTTGGCAGATGTGACTCTTCTCTTTATAATGATGGATGAAGGTTATGAAGAGAATGTGCTGTTGGTACGTGAAGTGGGGGACAATGAGTGTGTGCAGGTGAGGAAAAAAAATCAGTGAAATGTGAGTGGGTGAATTAGTGAGGGAGTAGGTGTGTGTTACGTGAGTGAGTGGAGAGCAAAGCAGAAAAAGAAAGGAAAAGAAAAATGGAGTGAGTAGGGTTGGAAAGTGAGTGGAGAAAGTTGATGAGATCTCCAGATCACAGAGTGGGAGAGTTGGTGATATTGGGGAGGTTGGAGAAGGTGAAGATAATGGAATGCTGATGGGTTAGTGCTACATGAATGAGTGAAGTGGGGTGTGTGAGAATGTGAATGTGAATGGAGTGAGGAACAAAGGGAGTGTGACTTTTTGTTTCTTTTTTGTTGTTTTTTTTATTTTTATTTTTATTTTAGCCTCGGTCAAAATTGGGTGTTCACATAATGTACATTACTAACTACTGCTACTTGCATTAAGTTCCATTGATGACTTGTTTTTATTTTGTGCTGGCAAATTCAGGATTTTTGGTGTTATACAAATATAATCTATAATTCCAAGTTCTTTAAGTCATTATTGGTTCACATGAAATCTTTCTCAATATGGTTGCATGAGTTTGTCTTCAGTTTGGTTAGTAATGATATAGGGGCATTAGGGGGTGTTGCTTTGTTTTTACATTTAAGCAAGTTCACTTTCATCATCTGCTTTTGGGAGATCTGATCCTGACTTCCTAAGCAATTAAGCTGTGAGTATAAGTTATTATATTTCTTGGCTATCAGGTGATGGAGATTTCTATAGTTGTACAGTCAAGGACATGTTAAACCTTAGTTTTTGGTCATAACATATAAAATGAAGAAGTTTCTTTTATCACATCTTGCAATTAGAGTGAATTCTTCATGGAAGAAAATTTGCACTTTATATATATATATTTATATATTTTTTATGTGCATAGGAAAATAGAATTTTTTTTTTATAAAATGAAGTTGTCTAGTTGTAGTAAATTCCAACTAGATGTTTTATTTTTTTAAATATTTTTTAAAATATCAGAGACGAAAAAATCTGTCTCTAATTTAGAGACGGAAATAGAGATGGAATGTTTCCATCTGAATAGCGATGGAATTTTAAAATTTAGAGACAAGAAAAATTTGTCTCTAAATTATAGATGAAATTAAATTTTTTGTCTCTAACAATCAGAGATGTCACTTTTTGAGATGAATCAATTTTTGTCTCTAATTTTATCTCTAAATATTTAGAGATGAAAATTTACACATTTAGATATAGAATTTTTTTGTCTCTAAATCTGAAATTTCTAGTAGTGATGATATCATTTATGGAATTGATATTAGAAATTTCTAATTATTATTATTTTTTTGGTACAACAATACTAGCAATAAGGTTTAAACTTGTGATCTCATGTAAACTACTCAAGTCCCTCGCTACTAGCCTAATCCTTCTGGCTTTCTAGTTGTTATTCTTTTTGTATGTTTTTAGTACCTCTAGTTCTTACTTTTATAGTTTGGGTTTATTGATATTTAGAATTTAAGTTTTGCATAATTTAGTTCAAGTGTGGTTATATTTATTTAGATAAATATAAAGCATTATGATGTTAATCGTAATTTTTTAATAGGGTATACTTGTATTGATAAATTTCTTAAATAAAAAGTGACTTCTCATGATAAACATTAAAAACTTTCTCTTAATTAAAGTAACAAATAATTGAGATAAATTTAAAAAATCTTATTGAAAATTTTAGTTTATGTCTTAAAATTTTATTTTATCATCGAACTAATAAAAATAACATTTCAAAAAAATACCAGCGCTCCTATAATCTGTGGAGCCTGATCCCGCCACTAAAGCATGTGGTCCAGTAGTGTATAATAAACTAGTATTTCATTGGTAAACTTATTACTCAAAATAGTTGGGCTACCCATGTGTTACATGGTTTTTTTTAAAAATCAAATATATATATATATTTAATATATGTTTGAATTAGCTTAATTTACTTTAAGTAAAATTTATAGTTAAAATATTTTAAAGAGAACATTTAGTTTAAATTTTTTTTAAAGAGCAAAATAAATTAATCCAAACATGCTTAAAATTTTATAAAAAGATAATAGAGAATCTCATATTTACAATTTAATAATTATATGACTTGATTTTGTTTTGTTTATTTGTAAGAATATTTAGATGCACATTTTAAATATATATATATATATATATATATATGTAATTTAAATGAAAAAAATGTCATTATGCTTATTGTAACAATATTTAGGTATATGTAATATTCAAATTTGTACATTTTCTTTAAATGTTGTGTTGGCTAGATCTAGGCTTAATCATTAATCGGGCCATGATCAGATAGAGTATGGTCTAAAAATTTGTCGGGTCAAGTTCACACCAGGTTAAACCTACTATAAGAAATTTCAGATTCAGAGACAGAATTTTTTCTTCTCTAAAAGGCCAAAATTCCATCTCTAACGATTTAGAGATGGAATCAGAGACGGAAATTAATCCATCAGTGAAAGTGGCGTCGCAGATAGTTAGAGACAGAAAATCTAAATAAAAACTTCCGTCTCTAATTAGAGACAGAATTTGTTATTTTTTTCTAAAAATATAATAAAAATTACATTAGAGACGAAACTTTTTCATCTTTAATTCTGTCTCTAATTCCCAAAATTAAGTAGAAAAATTATAATAATAATAATTACGTTAGAGACAGCACTTTTTCATCTCTAATTTCGTCTCTAATTCCCAAAAGAAAGTAAAAAAATTAGAGACAAAAAATACCGTCTCTAATTTTTTAAAATTATCTTTTTAATATACTTTTAATTTTATAATTAACTTGATCAATTAACTATCACAATAAAATCATATAGCAGCAGAAATCACAATTCAGAACATCATCACAAATTTTCATACCAAAATACAAAGTAATAATTAATTTTCTTAAAAGAACCAAAAGTTGATCCAGAAGATATGAGGCAGCTAATAGACAAAAACAATAGTAGAAACTCATAAAAACAAGCTAAAACGGGAGAGGATGATGCATCACTCGCCAATGTGCTCAGAAACACAAGGCTCCCGAGATGGTCTCTCACACTAAAGATTAGTCATATCAACATCATATTCATCAGAAAAACGGTTACTTAACATCAAAGGATCTTCACTAAGCTCATTTGCTTGCTTAATTATCTGCAGCATTTCTGATATTAGCAATCTCTAATATGCATTAAAGGATCAAATAAGAAACTCATGTAAACTGATAAGGTTTCAAGGCCTATTTTTTGTAAGACAACTGAACTTGGTGAAATTTCTAACGATAAGGTAGAGTTATCATGTATCAAGCAGGAACACCAACACTACTAAAAACAAGGCTTATCATTCAAATTCAAAGCTTAACACTCCAAGGTGAACAAATAATAATAAGTTAATAACAACAACAATAATAATAATGAAATACATTTCAAGAATAATACAAACTAGATGGGCCAGACATTTTAATCTCTTTGACCAACCAATCATATAGTCACAAAACACCAAATAGGGCCACTAGATTTGACATTATGATTCCCAAACATTTCTTTTTAATCTAAAATTTTTACTCGTTACTTATCCTTATTTCCCAATAAGTACTGGTTAAAACATAAAATTTGAGAAGAGACAACAGACCAAGGATAAAACATAACACCAGTAACAACAGACCAAGAGAAGAAAAAGTGACATTAAAAAAAATTGAGAAGAGATATAATAGAAATGGAGCACGAATAAACATGTTAAGCAACAAACATAGAACGAGAGAAGAAACCCATGCTCAAGCATTACTATTCAGGCATTCACAGTAACAAAAAAGATAAAATAAGCAGAAACTAGAAAAACTTACTATTCTAGCTGAGCAAAAAATTGAGCAAATTTTTGTTTGCATTGATTTGCAGAAGTTGTCACCTCTTCATTTTCATAAAAATCAGTGAACTTTTCATAGTAAACAACAGCCTGCTCAATATTCTGTTCAGACTCGTACAACTCTGCAATTTCCTATGCGTATAATAGTAAAACTCAGGGCTTTTTTACTAAACTGCCACTGTTAGTAAAATTATTTATCAAATTGCCATTTTTTAACTATTTACCAAATTGTCATTTTTTTAACTATTTACCAAAATGCCACTCTTTTGAAACTATATACCAAACTGCCACCCTTTTGGCTTACGTGGCATTGTTTAATATTTTCTGGCCAACCAGGACGCGCATGTAGGCTGGCGCATCGACGTAGGTTGCGCCAACACGCTTGGCGCAACCTACGTGGATGCGCCAAATTTACGTGGCGCATCCTGGTTGGCCTTGACACTGAAAGCGCCACCCTTGTTGGCACAAGCCTTTAAATTTATATAAATTATTTAAATTACTTAATAAAATTTTGTTGACGTTTATTAATGAATCCATACTAATTACAGAAATAAAATATATAATATAAAATTTAAAAAATGACAAATTTAATATGTTGGTAATATTTAATATTGTTTTAGTTATTATGAAGATTTATTAATTACATAACACATATGTTTTTAAAAATAATCTAATCAAATGTACGTACATATCTTATTATTGAAGTTATTGAATATATTTAATTATTTTTACACAAATATTTTAAACAACATATCATAAAAATTAAATGGTATATCCTGTAGAAGAGACGTATCACTTATAGGTTATACTTATACTTGGTTAATATAATCCTTAAAACAATCTTCGATGACTTTCCTTTTATTATTAATCAAATCATAAGAAAAGTTAGTATTGATGATATGGGCATTAAATACTTCCTAAAAAAGCTTATTAGTCCTAAAAAAGTTTTTAAATGAATTTTTTTGAGTAGGATTCAGATGATAGTGAGTAGGATTCCGATCCCAATAATCCCCTCCCAAATTTTTAGTAATTCGAATTAGTAAAAATTTCGACAGAGTTTCCCCTAAATGTTAGATCTCCTCAAAAGCCAATGATCCTGTTTAATGCAACCAGTTACCACAATCTTTAATAAAATCTAAAACAGTGCGAAAAGCATATATAGTGTAATCTAATTAGGGTACCAAACTCACAATAAGATATTCTCAATAGTATTTTACACAAATTCACTAAATATAATCACTGAATGTCAATGAGATGGGCCTGCATCAGAATGCGGTGGCCTATGAGATGGTTCAGAAGAGGGACCTGGCTATGATGGGTATGGTGGGTAACCTGGTGGTGGGTAAGGATATGGTGGGTAACCTTGTGGTGGGTAAGGATATGAGGGGTAACTCGGTGGCGGGTATGGATACGGTGAGTAAGGGTATGGTGGGTATGGTGGGTAATATGCGGTGGTGGGCGAGTAGAGTGCGTAGCGTAGTAGGAGGCCGAGTGGGGGGTATGTAGCGGCGGTGGCGGGCGAGTCGTATCTTGGGTAGTAGAGTGGACTCCTCGGGATGTCGAAGTCGTGTCCGAGTGCTCGCCAATCCTCTCCTCGTCTACGCCGCGTTCCTTGTTGGCTCGACTCCTCGTGCGGCCCCGAAATGTCGTATCTTTGGTGGAGCCGGACGCTTGTTGTTCCATCGTAATACGGTCATGCTCCCGCAATGAGTGTAGGATTTGTGTAGCGAGCCTCTCGGCGGCAGTGTCGGTAGTTGAACTGAGCAAATACTATGCAATGTCCGCCTAATAAACATATATAATTTATGTCATTATACTGAATACAAAATACATATAGTCACTAACGAATTAGTAAAGAGCTTACCGCATTTCCAATAGATGCGCTTGTGGGAGCAATCCAGCGTTTGGTAATTCTTTTATACCAACGCATGTACTCCGAACGTGAACTGAGGGGTGCGACCAATGGGACTCCCCTAACAACCATCTCCCTACGACTATCCCAGGTGGCTATATAAACAGCATGTGTAGCGGCCAATCCTCATCATGCCTACACGCCAATGTAAGCGAGTGCAATCTGTCTGGCTAGAGCGGTCTCGTGGAATGGGCTGGTCAAGACCAAACTGGCGCATGACGCGGTCTGGCTGGTGCCACTCAACAATGTGAAAACATATGAGAGGGACCACTGCCAGTGCAATGTCCCTACCAGCCACACAAAAAGGTGGCAATGTTGCCATATGCTCATCCGTGTATGGTTGCCATATAAACTGAAAAAAAGATATGCACAAAACATTAACACAACATATGTATAAGTAAATATCTTAAAAGAATGTAAACGAAGACATACCTCATCGTTCTTCAACTGGTCGAAGAACTGACGATAATATGTAAGGACGCCAATTACAGTATCACTCAATACTTTATGTTTGCGCCACCTATTTAGTAAATGAAAGTATCGCAAACGTAAGTAAAAATATTAACAAAGTCATGTCGGCTGTGATCACAATAGGCCTAAGAGGAGGACCTCGATACATGACACCCTCTTCACCATCATACATTATCTCATTGAAGTAAATGTGCACATTTAGCGATTTTGTCATGTTAACTCCAATTCTGAATAATAACAATTCAACACATTTATTTAATATATTAAACATCAATTACAATATTAATCGACATATATACTAGGGTAAAAATATTTATAACAATGTATAATAATGTATTACATATATTTATTCAATATATTAATAATCAACTATAATATTCAATACGATTATTTATGTAAAAAAAATTTCCAAAGTCAAATATTTTGAATTAAGCTACATTTACTAATGTAAGTCATGTCAAAGATATATATCCTACTCGATTACCTATAAAATAATTATCTATATAATTTAGACTATATATCATACAACTTCATTATTCATTAGTCAATAAAAATATTAAAGTATAATAATATTAAATTACAATTAACACTAACCTACTAAAAAAGTAATCAACAAATAATAAATAAACTATTTAACTATTGAAAGAGATACTTACAGTGTGAAGGAATACAATCTACAGTTGATCACAAATAATGATCCTGACACCACTTCTCGTAAGAATTGAAAGAGTTCAAAGTGTTTAGAGAAAAGAAATTTGTAGAGAGATAGTGAGAATTTAGGAAATGCTTAGGATGGCACGAACGGGGGAGGGGTGTGGGAATATATACTAGGGTTACGCCACCCTTATTGGCTTATTCTGCTTGCTTGCGCCAACAAGGGTGGCGCTTTCAGTGTCAAGGCCAACTAGGGTGCGCCACGTAGGTTGGCGCATTCACGTAGGTTGCGCCAAGCATGTTGGCGCAACCTACGTGGATGCGCCAGCCTACATGGCGCATCCTGGTTGGCCAAAATATATTAAACAATGCCACGTAAATCAAAAGGGTGGCAGTTTGGTATATAGTTTCAAAAGAGTGGTATTTTGGTAAATAGTTAAAAAAAAGGGCAATTTGATAAATAGTTAAAAAAAGGGCAATTTGATAAATAGTTTTACTAACAGTGGCAGTTTAATAAAAAAGCCTAAAACTCAGTTATGACATGTTTATGGTGATTGTTGTAAAATACTTCAAAAAAAAACCCAATAGGAAAGACACCATACACAACCAAATATGCAATCAAAAAAATTAATTTAAGTGATCATCCTGAAAGAAAATTCTAAAGTTATAGTGATATATACCTTCAAATATCTAGCAGCCATACAGAGTCTTCCAATTTCACAGAAACGATTTACAACATTGTCTAATCAAGATACAACCTCTACATTAAGAGAGAGAAAAAGGAGTTTAACATTGAAAGTGCCATTGTCTTTATATCAATGCAAGTGATGGCATGCTAACACATGCTTCACAACTTTATAATTATTTCCAAATTCCAATCTAAAAATGGGAAGCAAATAACCAGCATAAAAGAAAACAGGCAGATGGATCTTAGTTGTAATCAACTTACACATATACTAATTAATTTCAATATCTGACTAAAACTAGATAAAAGTATGAACCCATACTTAGAGCTTAGCGCATTGTATATGTGAAGCCAAGTATCAAATTTTTACATAAGGGAAGCTTGAATAATGAGAAAACAAGAAGATTTCTTATATAATTTTATCATGCAGAAGCCATATGATTTGAATTAAAATTGATACATATAAGTATTAATGCCAAAAGGAATAGGCCTTGTTGCATGGAGGCAAGAGCAATATTTAAAGTTGTAATCAGAATTCAAAAAATGAGTAAAAGAATATAGTTGGCACCAAACAAAAAAAAAGATTATGAATTCACAATTTCACAGCATGGGAGGAAGATTTTGCAGTAGCATATTTCTCTTGAAGTGCATGGCGTATGACCAATGGCAATCATATTGCTTTTATTTTATTTTATTTTATTTTATTTTTTGTTGCTAACATAGGCACACAAAGAGCCATGACCCATGGGTTAGTAGGGTTAAAATTGAATGACTTGATTAGCAACCAGAAAAGAATTCTAGTGTATGTAATGTAACCACTTACATAGATACATACCATTTATATTAGTCTTTTTATAAGAATGTGCAGCATCAACATAAGCTTGGGCAGCTTCATGCTTGCTATCCAACTAAAAGCAGAAAATAACATTGTCATTAGACACATTACAGGCTTCTTAAAGAACACTTCAAACATAATACATTTGGCTCCTAATCCAACTCAGCCGTGAACATTAGGGCCTCAATCATCAACAAATCTCACAATTTTCATATCCAACATCCAAGATACATTTAGAGCAATCAATCAAATAGGGGTTTTAACCTATTTTCTAAGCTCAATATTCATTAGGAATTAAATCAAGGAACTAATTTCTCAAACCGCAATCAACATATGAACAAACATTTCCATTTCAAAATCTTTATCAAAACAGAAATTTTCAAAACAAATAGAAAACGAAAATAGCAATAAAACCCCCTACCTCATCTTCCATGGCTAGGTTCTTGCTTCTTTCTTGAGCAAGAATTAAATTAAATGCAACTAATAAATTAAATAAATGAAAAATTAATAAATAAAACTTAACAAGAAGAATAAAAAATAGTAAAATAAAAATAAAAAGAAAAGGAAAATAAAAATTGGGGAAGAATGGAGAACCTTGTGTGTAGAGAGATGGAGATACGGTGGTTAGAGAGAGAGTTTACGGTGGTTGTGGGTACGGGGGTTGTGAAGAAATGGTGAGTTATAGTGAGGAAAAAGGAAACGGGGGTGGGTAGGCACGGTGGTGGTGGGGATGTGGGTTGAGGAATAGGTTACGGTAGAGGGGTTACGAGGAGAAGGGATTGAGTAAGTTATGCGCTTACGAGGAGAAGGGATTGATTGAGGGAGTGAGTTACGGCGGATGGGATTGAGGAAGGGGTTACGAGTTATTGTAGGGAAGGGGAAACAGTTGAGTGGTACGGTGGAGATGGAGTTGAGGGATCGGGAGGTATGGTGGGTGGTACGGTGGAGATGAGGGTGGTACCATGAAGGAGATGAGGGAGATGAAGGAAATGAGGAAGGGATTGAGGTGAAGGAGATGAAGGGTGGTACGGTGGAATTGAGAGATGAAGGAGGTAAGAGAGATGAGGGATTGGGAGATTGGGATTCTAAGTTAGAATTAGGAACTTAGGGCTTTTAGGTAGAAATATTAGAAACGGAAACAACATTTCGTCTCTAATTTTTAAAATTTTATTAATTAAATTTTATATATATATATATATATAATTTAGAGACGAGAATACATTTGTCTCTAATATATTTTGACTTTTTTAATTACTTATTTGATTAAAAAAAGATGAAATTAGAGATGAAATATTTAGAGACAGATAATTTTCGTCTCTAAAATTTGTCTCTAAGTATATTTGACTTTAAATTGACCAAATAGAGATGGAATTGAGACAAAAAATTCTGAGATGGATAAATTTCATCTCTAAAATCTGTCTCTAAGTATATTTGATTTTAAATTGACCAAATAGAGATAGAATTAGGGATGAAAAATTCTGAGATGGATAATTTTCGTCTCTAAATTTCATCTCTAAATTTCAAATTTTATTTTTCCTCTCTAATTCGTAAAATTCGTCTCTATTTTCGTCTTTAATAGAGACAAAAAAAAATTCATCTCTAAATTTCGTCTTTAAATAAAAAATTTCTAGTAGTGCGATCCAACCTAACCGATAAACCCCTACTTCACATAATATCTTATTTTATGTCGTAAAACTTCAAATAACATATGCTTCCATTAACGTGATAATTGTAAGTTACTAGTATGAGACCCATGCGATGCACGGGTAGATTTTATTTATTTTGTGTGTTTGTTATTTTAATAATTAAGATTATTTTAATTATAGTTATTATGAATCATCTTTAATTATGAAAATTAGCTTGTCCAAATTAATAGATTTAGAATATATAAAATAATAGATAAATTTTTTATTTCTTTTTTTGATAAAGTATATTTGAGAAATAAATATGAGTAAAATCACACGTTACACAAATATAGAAATTAATTTTAACTTTATCTCATCAACCACAAAAACTTATCGTTAGAAAAAAATGGAATAGTACTGAGAAATACATAAATAAAAAGTAGTGTTCTGTTGTAAATAGTATGTTGGTGAGAGATTCTCTTAATTACAACCCAACTTGAGAGATTATACTTCTTTGCCTAACCTTTTTCTACCAAAAAAAATTAAAAAATAGTGTTCGTAATGACTAATTAAGTCAAAGCATAAATGAAGTATCTAAAAACAAAAATAATTAGTCCAAGTACAAAACACTCTTCGAAAGAACCAACATACATGATATCTTTGTACAAAACCCACAATTCAAGAAGAAAATTGTAACTAAATGCAGAGCTTTAAGTATAAAAATATCAAAGATTGTATAACCAGTTGCATAACTCTATCTGATTCATGTTTCTTTACAAAAATATACATATGTGTACTTCTTAGTAATACATAAAACCTCTTTTAAGATTAAAATAAACCTTTTTGTTAAAAAATATGAAATATAAAAGTATAATTGATTAGGTGAGTTATGTATTAACTTTTCAGATAGAACGATTTAGAAGGAATTTGCTAATATAGAAAAGTGTAAACAATCAGACAAATATTAGAAATTTTTTAAAATACACTAACCCACTCATCAGGTACCCAAAAGAAAAAATTTATATTATTAACAATTTATTATTTGATAAATTAAAATGAATGATATAAACATTAATACAACTTATTTTTTGTGATAAGAAAAGAATTTTACAAGAATAAAAACTATTTGTAAAAAAATGATATATCCACAAATTACAAATGTAACGGATGATAAGGGAAAATTATATTTTTAAGATATAAATAAAATATTTATTAATTTTAAGGTATCAATATTTAAAAAATAGAAGATGAAGCATATAAGAAAATAATTTAAAATTTTAAAATAGTTGCTATATAAACATGTCATATATTTTAACATAATTCTCACGTATTATTGGTGTTACAATTTTCATCTTTAATTTATTTAAAATTAACCTGGTCTCATTACACATTACTACTTTGCTTGATTAATATTTCAAACTAACATTAAAATCTTAACTGCTAAACATGCAACATATCTTATTAAAATATTTTTTAACAATAAATACATATTTGAATTAACTCATTTTGTATTTAAAATAATTTATAATTAATCTCTTTTTAAGAGAACTTTTGAAAAAAAAACATTGATTATTTTCTCAAAAACAATCACAACCCAAACACACATGCACTAAGAAAGAGATGTATCAAACGCATGTAGTGTCTACCTAGGAAATCAATAGATGATTTACTTTACATATCATATTCAATGACTCTAGACAATTTGATTGTAACATAGATCACTATTGTGTACATTTGACAAACAAAAACATAATTTGTTAAGTATATATATAAAAAAATTTTATTGCAGTAATAGATACAAAATTAGCAAAAAAACCATAACAATGGACACAATGTATTTACAAAGTCTTTACCACCAATTCAAGTGAGCAAAATCTCCATTAAACAATTGTATTACAATAAAAAAATATAATACTTTAGTTAATAAACCATGTATAAATAAAATAAAACTAAACAATATACAAAAGTGTAAAAGATTGAAGAAAAATGTAGAAAGAAAGCCCAATCATTCTTTTAGCTGGTAGACACTCAACACCTTTCTCTATGTTACAAACAATGCGGACCAAAAAACTACACTCAAGAAATAAACAAAAAATAAGCTCCTAAAAGAAATATGGCAATAAAGGAATGAACTTCATGGAAAAGTAAAAAGGAAAAAAGGATGAAGTATCCACCCGTCTAGAAATTGGCTTTAGCCTTATTATACGTCTTTGAGAGTTGTTTGTACTGAAAAGAGAGGCCATTGTTTGATCTATTATGTGGTGAAATAAACTTGAGAAAGCAACATTAATTTTACTATCTGGAGAAGTAAAATTATCTGCCAGATGATAACTACAGATTTAACATTCATTATTTGCCAGATGCACTTATTTCTATCCACTTGCCTTCACGCGATCTAACCCGAAGCCCTCCTATTCCATTTTGATATAAGATAGTAATACAACTCATATTAGTATGCATCCCAAACCCCTCAACTTGATCTTCCAAACTCTCTGGAGCAGGGTAGTTGTTTATCCTCAAGTAACCGTGACACTTTATGAATTAAGAATCATAAAACTTCTCCAAGGCATTCCCTAAGCTTATCAACACAAGTTTTGTAATTTTTTCTGACGTATCTGCCATCTTGCTACAATATTCTTGTGGTGTCTCATTATTGACAACATATAAACATAAATGCACCTATGGTTTGATTAAACAAAAGCAAATAGAGAAATTAAATGTAGAATAGCATAATAGTACTAAAAGCTTAATTGGATAACAACAATGTGCTTATACATTGCCTTAATTTAGAATTTTGGTTTTCAAAGAGGATATCATCAGAACTCCTAGCAGAAACATAGAAGTTGGGTCCACAGATACGTGCTAAAAACACATAGCTAGTGACCTCTTGTGCATAACGGATACTTGCTTAAATATAATTGGTTTCACCATCTGAGTACTTCACTGAGAAACTGCTTATGTATATTGCAGGGTACTCTTTATCCTATAGCCCATATTTCATGTTATATATGAGAGGAAAGCCTAGAAGGTTAAGTCCCTTTCAGGAAACTTTCTCTTGGAAACAGTTTGCTACTTTTAAAATGAAGTAATTTGCCAGAGTTCATGAGACCATAATAGAGCCCAAAAAAGGAGTACCAAGAAGATGATGGATTAAGCAAGTAGACCCAATGGTAGTCTAGCTCAACCAATGTATAAAAGGGCCATATTACACCCATTGAGTACGAAATTTTTTACACAAAAAGATGCATAAAATTGTTAGACATATAAAAGGGTTGAGAGATAAATTCCCCGTGAAAAGCTATCAGATTTTATGAATGTTTTTAAAAAATAGAATAAAGTAAATGAGCATTCTATGACATAAAAATATAAAAGAATCAGATTCGTCATGCCCACACTTTGTAAAAGCTGTAATTTCACAAACTATGGTTGATAGGATAGTAACTCAGTGCTTCCAACTTATATACACATTATTGGTAATCTCAAAGAATCTTCTTTTCGTAAAATTTATACTAAGAAAACATCATCCTTCCTATTACCAAAAAAAAAAAATCCTTCCATCATTAATTATGATCAGACTGTGTCATTCTATGAATATAAAACTCCATAAAAGGTATCCAAGATGTTGCTAGAGTAGAGACTGTTTGTTGTATTACATATTTGGCAAAAGTCAAGGATGTTTCTCACCTGAGGATGCCAGTTCCACAACCTACATACATAACCACAGTCTCATTTAGGAGAGAAGGATTCTTCAAAATTGCTTGGCCATAAGCATCCATTCTCACATACACTAAGATAGTCATAACTTCTATAAAACGGTGATAGCATGATGAAACAACTTCAATTTTTTAATTTATTGAAGTTACACAAAAATTTACTTAAACCTGAAGCCAACAAATGAGAAGTACATCTTATACCTTTTCATTTAGCATCTCTCAATGGAAAGTGAGATTTGTATTGTTAAGGTGTGTAGTCAAATGACTTTCCATTAATAGAGTGAACTCTATCATACAAAGGATTACTTAGTACCTTAATATGCTGCACAATTTAGTTTAAAGCTGCATAGAATTGGACCCCATCTCAATGTAAAAAAATTAGTTGTATATATATAGTATAAAAGTCAAAATGAAACACATACCTAGACTGCAATCAATAGTTTAAACAGTTACACACTTTAGATATGTGATCAAAGATGTACTAGAATAATTTGAACCATACTTCCAAAAACTCTAGCATTTTGGAGGCAGTTACCAAATATCAATTACGATGTACAAACTAAGAGGAATTACATTGAAGTAATGTAAAAGTAGACTTTACATACTATACTGCCAAAACCATGCCCTGACATCAAAATCAGTAGTAAAAACTTTGGGTTTTGGGCAATGAAAGAAAAAGAGAAGATGAAAGATAGAATGGCAAGGTATAAATGAGAAAAATAACAATACTCAAACGTCTTTGAGAAATGATGACATAAAAGAAAAGACTACTCTGATCAACACAGTAAGTATAGTGATTTCCATTGACAAAATATGTAGGTTTTACCTGCCATTGAATAAACAAATCTTTAGGCTTACTCATAATTGACAAACATGTTTTACATGCAAGAATCAATTTAGGGATTTAATGTCGGACTAAATAAAGTTAGCTTCAATAGTTATGATGCTTCAATCAAGCATAACAGTCATACAATATCAGTATGTGGACATTTAAGCATGCTGCTTCAGTCCACCAATCCCAAATGTGCTAAGTATGATAAGAATATAGACCAATTATCAGTAAATTACACAATTAGAAGAAAGGAATTAACGCAATTGAAATAACTTGAAAATCATATATAAATAAACTAATCAATTATCCTACTTTCCTAATTTTTTCTTTTCCTTTTATGTTTTCCAACTCTCTGTCCTCTTATATTTGTGCAACTCTGCCTTTCATTTTCACGTGCACTACTTCTCTATCATGAGAACCATGACAGTAAATAAAAGTAACAAATAAATCATCAAAACATAACTTGCAGCCAATTGGGTTGCCATTGTCCTCTGCCACCTACAAGAAAGGCAAAAAGGATAGTAGAAATGTAATAAAAGGAGCAAATGCAAGAAATAGGTCAAAACTCGCAGTTAAGTTTTAAAGATATTGACTTAAGCATAAGAAAGATAAGGTTTTGCTTTTAGGACCATTGAGGCTATTATTTTGATAAGGTATTGTTTTATTAACTAAATTTCATTTGTAGCATGTTCTTTGCTAAGGAGCATTACACACAAATCAATGTTAGTATTTTTTTTACTTAAGCTTGACAAAGAAGCATTTACTCTGAACCAATAATGCCCATTACATGCAATCATTGTTAGATTCTTTTTTCAAAATTACAGCTTTCATATGAACTTGTCGCATATCGTAAGACTGAGAATTTAGGAAACCCACTTACATGCAAAAGTCTTATAAAAGGTATACTAAATCACTATTTGAACACGAAGAATCTGAGAGACCATTTCCAAGCACCATGTAAACTGAGAATTTTCTAAATCCTAAATTGACAAAATGTTTAGAGTTTGTGAATACCCGTGAATAGATACACCTCAAAGAATTGATATATTGCAAGCAACATCAGCAAGCATACTATACAAAATATATTACCACAACAGAGATCATAACAACAATCATACTATATCACAATGACCAAGAAGGATCATAATAGCATAATGCTATCACTCAAAGAAAAACAAATACCTCACTTTTACATTCACTCAAATAGCTTGTAGGCATGTAGGAGAACTCCTAAGTGGGAAAAAAACCAACAAATGCTGCTCTACCTCAGGAAGAAAGCTAGTATTAATATCTGCTTAATGTGCTAGACATATGTAATGTAACATCTTCAAAAGACACACATGAAAGAAGAAATAAGTGGAATAACATAAGAATTATTGAAACATTTGGAATGAAGAGACTTGACCAAAGAAGACCAAAAAAACCAGAGTAAGAGGCAAAGTTATAAAATACTGGTGACCAGTAAGTTCACTAACAACCAATTTGATGAGTTTGCCTTCTCTGTCATACTCCCTTTTAGGGGATACCTTGGTTAGTAGCCCAACAATATCTACACTCAATGAAAGCACACGTATAAACAAAACTGAAAAACACAATGCAGAATAAAGGGACCACTATAACCATATCCTACATGCAAAAATAAAGTTAATTCACCAGGGAAGTTATAGAATAGGATCGAGTTGAAGAATGTAGCTTTTGTCAATAGTAAACAATATTTCAGATGAACAATATCAAACAGCCCAAATATCAAACAACCATTCTATATATTTTCAACAATTTACTTTATTAATCTCTAGGATCAATTAGTTCGTTCAGTAATACATCTAACATAAATAAATGCTTATGTTATGCGAAAGAGTAAGAGAAAAACAACATGCTTATAAAATAAAATAAATGCTTAAACAAAAAGCAAAGAAAAGAGTCTAAATTAGAATGCAGATAAATAAGACAATCAAGCATAGGTTTACATTGCAAATACATCCTTGGTTTGCACAAGTGCTCTGACTAACGTAACATACCAACTTCCAAGTATAAGAACAGGGAGCAAAAGCCAAGTTAAAAAAAATCAATTCTTGTCAACATTACAATCACAAGCATTATTAGGGTCACAAATAAGTAACTCAACAACATCATAAATGTAGAACTTCAAATTAACTCAATAATTAGTACATGAGAAATAAACAAACTAAATCGAGCATTATTAATTTATAATAACAGTATGGAAGTCGACAACTGGATGGAGTTTACTCAAGGCTCGTAGAGAATTTCCAAGGGAACTTTTTCATATGCAGAAAATACACCTAACAACAGAAACAAACAACAATGAGTGATTTCGGAAAAAAAAAAAAGCAAATAAATAAATACCTAACCAAATTACAAAAAATTAAAGAAAAATAATGGAGGAACCTGTGTGTATAGAGAGTGTGAGGACACTAATGCAGAATTCCGGTGGTGTTGGAGGAAGTAGGGACTCAACAGGTGGAGGAGAATAGATGAAAACCCTTTTGGAAGTGCTAGCAGAACTTGCTAGTAGCGAAAGTCCCGACAACGACAATGACGGCGACCATGGCGACGTGAGCCAAAGTGGCAAAGAAAAAACTGATTTTTAACAAAGATTAGAAGCTGGAAGTTAACAACCAATTCTTGCCCATTATCATTAAAAACTGATCCTTGAACAATTTTTTTCCCATTTCCATTCCCATTATCATTCTTATTTGGGTTCTTCAATTATGGAACCAAAACTTCACCTGCTTTCTCAATTGGGTGGGGACACTCCATGAACAGAATGAAACCTTGAAGCCAAAAAAAAAAAGAGATCAACAAAAGTATATAAGATCTACAAAAAGGAATTATGTTGTAGTAAATATAATTAATTACCAAAAGAATTAGTAGAATACCTACTTGAATCTTTTGACGCCCACAAAATTTAGAGGCATAGCTTGCAGCCATAATGGCCATTCAAAATAAAACAACATGCACTACCCATGCAGGTTGGGAGCAAAAGATAGGACTAAAAGGATTATTTTTTCTTTCCTATTCAATTTCCTTTTGAAAAAGGAATAGAAATTTATACAAAATGTACCTCTTTCAATAGAAAACAATGTGTAAACCAATGAATCTAAAAACAGGAAGCATGAAGACTACTCATCTGGTTAGTTGTGAAAGCAACTCCATCTATTACTTGGCTAGTTTCATCATGCACCTGATATTTTGACAAAGACATCCTTCTTTCCTCCTATAATAACCAAGCATCATAACATTACCAACCAAGAATCAATAGTAGTAAAATGGAACACAACAGATTTTTCTCAAGAATATAACTCACCATGGACATTGCCTCATTGCCTCAACATCCCAAACTAAGTACACTTCATTAGTGGCAAACTAAGTACACTTCGTTAATGGCAGACTGAGAAGTAGGGGCTTTGTTTGAAGTTACCTGGGGGTTTCTTCTCTTCAAAACTTGCCTTCAAAAAAAGAAAAATAATGTGAAAAAAATAAAAGATGAAAGGATTTAGTGTTACAAATTCCCAGTGGGTTTTCATAGAGTGGTTGCAAAATTAAGATCATAAAAACAACGTGGCTCTGGAATGTAAAGGATTTAATCAACTTATGTTATACTATTTCAAAAAAATAAAAAAGGCACCATATTTAGCGTACAAATCAAGCTAATTCAGATCAAATCCGATAACAATAAAGTGAGACAGATCTAACAAAAAAAAAATCAACAACAGCAGACAACAAAAACTTGTGGTAAACAAAATAGGTATGAAACAATGAAAATAGAACGAATGTTGTCTACCTTTCAACAACAACCAAGTCTTTTCCCACTAGGTGGGGTCGGCTAGATAGATCAAACGACGTCATTGTGCCCTATCATAAACCAAGTTTTCAGATATGTTATTCAGATCTAAATCTTTTTTAATCGTTTTACCTATAGTTTTTCTTGGTCTTCCTCTTCTTCTAGCTATTGGACTATTATCTACCTGATCTACTCTTCTTACAAGGGCTTCTAAGGGTCTTCTCCTTACATGTCCAAACCACCTAAAGCGAGATTCTCCCATCTTTTTCACAATAGGTGCTACTCCTACTTTCTCTCTAATGCATTCATTCCTAATCCTATCTTGTCTTGTATGGTCACACATCCAACGCAACATCCTCATCTCCGCAATACTGATCTTATGCTCTTGTTGGCTTTTTACCGTCCAACATTCAGTACCATACAACATCGCGGGCCTTATAGTTGTGCGGTAAAATTTACTCTTAAGCTTGAGAGGCACTTTTCTATCACAAATAACTCCTGAAACACTCCTCCATTTCATCCATCCAGTTTGAATCCTATGGTTTACATCTCCCTCTATCTCTCCATCATTTTGTATGATAGATCAAAGGTACCTAAATTGTGTGACTTGTGATATTGTATGATCTCCAATTTTCACCATTAAGCTAGCATTAACACGTCTCTTACTGAACTTACAATCCATATACTTCGTCTTACTCCTACTTAGACGAAGGTCATGTTCTTCCAAAGTTCGTGTCCATAACTCTAACTTCCCATTTGTTTCATTTCTCAACTCTCCAACTAAGACTATATCATCTGCAAAAAGTATACATTGTGGCACCGGCTCTTGGATATGCACAGTAAGCACATCCAAGATCAAGATAAAAAGATATGGACTCAAAGCTGACCCTTGGTGCAGTCCTATAGTTATAGGAAAATCTTTTGTGGCCCTACCCTGTGTTCTCACACTAGTTTTAGCCCCATCATACATATCTTGGATTGCTCAAATATAGGCGATACGAACTCCTTTCTTCTCCAAAGCTTTCCACAGGACCTCTCTCGGTACCCTATCGTAGGCTTTTTCCAGATCAATGAAAACCATGTGTAGGTCTTTTTGCTTCCTTCGATACCTCTCCATTAATCTTCGTAGAAGATAGATTGCTTCCATGGTTGACCTCCCAGGCATAAAACCAAATTGATTCTCTGAAATATGAGTCTCTTGTCTTAATCTCCGTTCAATTACTCTTTCCCATAACTTCATGGTATGACTCATGAGCTTAATTCCTCTGTAATTTGCACAGTTTTGTATATCTCCCTTATTCTTATAAATAGGGATTAAAGTGCTTCTCCTCCATTCATTTGACATTTTCTTAGACCTCATTATCTCGTTAAACAACTTTGTGATCCAACTTATACCTTTCTCTCCTAGGCACTTCCATACCTCAATAGGTATATTATTCGGTCTGACCGCTTTTCCATTATCCATCATCTTCAATGCTTCTTTTACCTCAAACTCCCGATTCTACGATAAAAGGTTTTATTTTGGTCCTCCTCTCTAGTGTTTAGAATGTCCGAATCCCCTAATGTCCCATGTTCCTCATTAAATAACTTGTGAAAATAACCCTTCCATTGATCCTTAATGTCTTGTTCCGTAATTAAGACTTTACCCTCTTCATCCTTAATACATTTCACTTGATATAAGTCTCTTGTCTTCCTTTTCCTACTTTTAGCAAGCCTGTAGATATTCCTTTCTCCGTCTTTGGTGCCCAACGATTGATATAACTCGTTGAACGCTTTAGTTTTCGCCTCGCTCACCGCCTTCTTAGTATCTTTTTTAGCTGCCTTATATTTTTCTCAATTTTCATCATTTTTACATACATGTCAAGCTTTATAACATTCCCTTTTAACCTTAACCTTAACCTTATCTTGTACACTTGTGTCCCACCACCAAGATTCTTTATCCTTGAGTCCGAAGCTTCTTGATTCACCGAGTGTCTCTTTTGCTACCTTTCTAATCCCTTCAGCCATCTCGTCTCACATATCATTAGCACTCCCTTGTACTTCCCAAATTTTTTCCTCCATAATCCTCCTCTAAAAGAGCATTTGTTTTTCTCCTTTTAATTGCCACCATTTGATCCTTGGCTCTCTGTCTCGATAATTTTTCCTTACTCTCATCTTGACTCGTACATCCATAACTAAAACCCTGTGTTGGGTAGTCAAGCTCTCTCCAGGGATGACTTTGCAGTCCATGCAAAGCTTTCTATCAGATTTCCTTATTAAAAAGAAATCAATTTGAGAGCAAGAACTCCCACTTCTATATGTGATCAGATGCTCTTCCCGCTTCCTAAAACAAGTGTTAGTTATTGTAAAATCAAACGCTACTGAAAAATCTCAAAAATATCAAACCATAAAACCCATAAACACCACCATTTGCATCAGTTTATGTTGCTTTAATTGTTAAACTCCGCCCTATAATGTCCACATAAACACCAAAAATTTCAGACCCATTGAGATAAGAGGCAACAAAATCACTAAATCACCAAAAGCTAGACCAAATTAGTTAAAACAGCACCCTGCCATGCAACACTTAAGAAGCTTATTGTAAAGAACACATCTCCAAATCAACATAGATAAAGAGTTTTTTAAAAAAGGATGTGTTTTGATTTCATAAATAAATTTTGAAAAAAAAATAGGAAGAAAGAATATGGGAGAGAGAAAACTTAAGAAGTGTATTATGAAAGCTTGAGAAGCTTTTTACCTCAACCGATCGACGGTTTCGTGGTCGAATTCAAAGGCGGTTCTTCTCTTGCCCATCTAACTTTACAACTTGTACATTCCACCCGTGAAATCGAGATGACAAAGATTGAATAGATTTGAATTGAAATAAAAAACAGTGGAAGACAAAGTGATATAAAATATGACATTGGGCTATCTAGATAGGAAAGAGATGATATAAGCTTGCAAAGCATATATAAAATAAATCAAACGCCACTTGAGCAAAGCTCAAGTTTGCGGAAGAAGCTACGATTCTGCAACAAAATAATAGGAAAATTATGAAATCAATATGAAAACTCAGTTTATGCAGCAAAATATCTCAGGCTTTGTAAGTTACAAAGTTGACTAGTACCTAGATAGAAATATGTTACTTATCATAGTCAACAACCCAGAGCCCTATTTTTATGTCCACTCCAGATTAAGAAATTAGTACAAACTAAAGACTACCTAGCATCAAACAATCGTTATAAAGATGTCAATATTAAACAAAGTGCACAATCTTTCTTTTGAAATTATAAGTCAAAGTAGCACTTAATGAAAATGGGATTGTAGAACAACTACCCCTATTTAATATTCAACATTCAAGATATCTTTATTCCAAAACAACCAAAAACTCAAACTAACCCAACAAATATATACGGTACATTGATATCCTAAACAGAACCTCCCATCCAAAACATCATTGCAAATCAGAATTTCCCATATAAAACAGCCTAAAAGACAAACCTAGACACCAAATAGGGGAACCATATATTAACAACATCCTAGTTATATTATATAATCACAAAAAAATAGCTTCTTTCTGTAAACTTCACTCATTCTCTATCTTCACCTCCTTCAACTTGGTACAAGACAGATCACCACTCGTGGAACCGAATACTTAATCAGATCTCCTCTTAGCATGAGTCATCTTAATAGCAAAGCACACAGGTTGAGAATCAGGACAGATTTCATCATCTTAGAATTGAGACATCAAGTCCTATGTTATCATAAAAAAAAAATTAAACGAAAAGAGCATGGACTATCTATGCAACTGCTCCTCAACTTTAAAATTTCATTTCATTATCTTAGAATTTCTCATTTTACATAAGGCAATAAAGGAAAAGAGCATCACACTTGCAACCTCTCCAATACCAGAATTCATATCTGGAAGTTCAGACCTAAGATTAAGAAGACAATAAGAAAATCCAGGAGTAAAGACAGCCTACAAATATAAACAAAAACAATTCGATAACAATTCAGATATGAAAACCACTTATAATTAAGTCAACAAAAAAATAAAATTAGAGACAACCTCCTTTGGAGTAAGAGCAGATCCATCAACTTGGAAAAGGGTCCTAACAGAGACATCATCACATATATGTATCACATGGTGTTAGGATCCAATTGCAAGGTATGGGACTTGAGTCCCACATCGGAAGTATGGGATTCCGGTGTGGGGTTTATATGGTCTTGGGCTCTCCAACCACAATGGCTAGCTTTTATGGTATGGTTTTCCTAAGGTTCGTATCAATTGGTATCAGAGCCTTCCACCATGCCTCTCAGCCGCAAACGAGTGGCGCGGGTGGTGACGCCGGCATTGCAGTGTTCGCCCGGGACTAGTCAGAGAGCTAGTGCACAGCCAGCCCGCGTGGGGGTCGAGATTGCGGAGCGTGGTGGAATGTTAGGATCCAATTGCAAGGTATGAGACTTGAGTCCCACATCGAAAGTATGGGATTCCGGTGTGGGGCTTATATGGCCTTGGGCTCTCCAACCACAATGGCTAGCTTTTGTGGTATGGTTCTCCTAAGGTTCATATCACATGGTATGAAGGCTCAAACCGAGTACTGGAGCTACACGTAGTTTAGTAGGATAATTTGAATCACTTCGACACTAACTTAGATAATGAAATAGAGAACAAGGTCTAAGATATTTTTAACAATGAAAGAATTAAAAAAAACACACAAACAGTAATTTAATACCTTCTGCATTTGATTGACCATGTCAGAGCAAGACTTTTTCAGCAGGTAACTAGTATCACGATCAAATAAAACAAATGTAGCACTATCACTTTCATAAATTACTCTTAGCTTAATCCTATACCTAAAATAAATAATAATGCATTTTAGCACATGAACAATTTCATATTACGTAAAAAAATATCCAATAATGCATGACTATTTTAAAAAAGTCAGACCTTGGAAGAATTAAGACAGGACATCTACAATATGCATTATATCAAAAACATTAAGCACAAACAAATAAATACAAATTTAATTTATAGGTAGAATGAAGAATATTGAAACCTCTTTGCAGTCCTTTAACTGCTCAATACTTTTCCTAGCGATAATCCTTAAGAAATGCTCATCCAAGGAGTACTTGGGTGCATCAGACAAAAGAGATGAGGTTTGGGAAGTCTCTACTTTCTGTTCAGCCAGCCTACACACATACAATTTGTGAAATTAAATAATGTAACAAACATATAAAGTAAAAGAATATTAAGAAACAAATCTTACTTTTGCTTGAACTCGTGCACTTATGCTATATCGGGATTAAAAAGCAGCCTACTTTCATACATTACATTTTGAAGTAGAGTCTTCCCTAATGTTGAACAAAAATACAATAGAAACAATAAATTACAGAAACACATTAAAGAAAATATCTAATAGAAACATGAATATAGTGGGATAGGCATAAACCCTTGAAAGTCTTCAGTTTGGTAGATTGAACAACTACATGTTGCAGAAAATAACCAGAAGCAAGGAATGAAATAACCTCATCCACATAATGTCTAAATAAAGAACACTCAATTTTGGCACTACATAGAGAAAATAGCACATATTCAATAATAACAATTGCAGAGGTGGTTCAAACATGGCCAAGGGCAATAGTAGACTTACCTGGAATGAAGTGTATTTGGTAGATGGTTAGGTGATGCTTGCACTTTCAAGCTTCTCAAACACGCCTTCCCCATGCTCCTATGGCCCTGGCTCTGCGTCTAATCAAACCCTATAGTACCAAACCCAACTTCAAATTCCCTTATGTCAAACCAAGTCACATGTGCCACGCATAAAAGGAAGGAGAATGTGCCACGTGAAAAAGGAACAGAAGAATAGAACTTTCAATAAGTGTATAGTTTATAGATGAGTTTGTATTGTGATTTATGATTAATGGAAAGAAGGCAAGGATTCTCACCAGCATCTACATTTTTCTGCACAATCCAGTCAATCTAATGTTGAAAAGCACGCTATTATAAGAATAAATAAAAAAAGAGATAAATATAAAAAATTACTTAAAATATAACATATGTAAAATGTAATAGCACATGTTCAGGATAAGCACCATCTTCAAAATAGAAGTCATGCATTACTTAAATAGAGAATATCATACATAGAAAATGAGCAAAATAGTGGCTATTTTCAATTGCTGCATATACCTTCCAGCAGCAGACTTGGGAAGATTTACTGATTTCACAAACACAGGGACCAACCTCTAATATCATTTGTTCCCTGTGTTTTAGGGTTCATCATCGTGCATTTGTTCATACTCTACCTCTTTGATTTTTTCATCATGGTTAGCAATTTTAATATGGTATCAGAGCTCCTTTCCTAGGGGCTCTGCTACTGCTGCTACCATACTCTGATATTCTTGTGAGTTCTTGAAGAATTCATCTTTTTTTTTCTTTTGAATCCTATTTCAATCAATTGATATCAATTTCATCATCAATGGCGGAAATAGCAGTTGAAAACCTCAATGTGAATGCTGGAAATGGAAATGCAGTTGTGGATCCTTCTGCGAATCCAATTTATCTTCATCCAAACGAGAACCCGGGATCAGTGCTTGTAACCCCGATTCTTGATAATAACAATTACCATTCTTGGTCTCGTGACATGCTTATGGCGCTCAAGACAAAGAATAAGATCTGTTTTGTAGATGGCTCAATGCCAAAACCAGCTATTGGTCATCCTAATTTCTTGGCATGGGATCGATGCAATACACTGGTGCTGTCTTGGATTTATCACTCAATGGAACAATCAGTGAAGCAGAGTGTGGCTGGTGCTGATACAGCTGAAGAAGTTTGGAAAGAACTTCGAGAAAGATATTATCAAGGTGATGTTTTTAGAATTGGTGATCTACAAGAAGAGTTGTATGCTTGCAAACAAGGTGATGATTCTATCACTGTTTACTTTACTCGACTGAAAGGTATTTGGCAAGAATTGGAAAACTTTAGACCAATTCCTTCATGCTTATGTCAAGTGAAATGTACGTGTACTTTGATTCCCACCATCAGAACCTATAGAGATAATGACTATGTGATAAGATTTCTTAAAGGACTCAATGAACAATATTCTGCTGTCAAATCACAGATTATGTTGATGGATCCCCTCCCAACCATAAATAAAGCATTTTCTTTACTTACACAGCAAGAAAGACAGATGAATCCAAGATTGGAGGAGTCTCGAATTCTTGCAAATACCACTGATACATATGGGAGAGGGAGAGGAAATGGAGGCAGAGGCAATCGTGGTAGAGGTCAAGGAGGAAGAGGCAGAAAAGTGTGTTCTTACTGCGACAAAATTGGTCACATGGTAGACACATGCTTCAAGAAGCATGGATACCCTCCTCATTTTCAGAAATCAGCAAACAATTTCTTGGCTGAAGAGGAAATTGAGGATGAGGATCAAGATTTCAATGATAACAAGTCCAGCAAATCCCTTATGGGACAGCCTAATACTCATGGTTTTACACCAGAACAGCACAAAGCCATTCTCAATATGCTTCAGAATTTAGGAGCATCAACCTCTTCCTCAGGACATGATGTTAGTGCCAATCAGATAGTGTCAACCTCAGTCAATAATAAATCAGGTACAATCTGTACCATTATGCCTAACAGAAAGATGAGCTGGAAAAGATAACTGAATAATAACTGAAAAACAGAATAAAATTAATACAACTAACAGAATGAGTGAAGGATAGTGAAGATGAACGATGTAAACAATGACCAATCAACCCTCATTTTGATGGACAGCAATTGCTTAGGCAAAGAAATGGAGGACGAAAGTGTAAAACGCAATAAAACTAAATGTAAAATAAAATAAGAACAATGGAAAGACAAATTCACCCTTATTCCAGCTGACCACATTTGATCAGATTTAAAAGTTTTGGATTAAATGGTAATTTGCGGCATTGGAAATGTTGAGAACTGAACACCTGGATATGAATAGAAAATGTACAGTAGGATTTTACGTTCCCGTTTTGTATCGTGTATAGATATAGATTATATAAATTCAACATCAAATCACTCTTTCAATCATATGCATAAACTAATATTTAACTCTCTCTCTCTCTATATATATATAAAAAATCAGGATCATATTTACATCACTATGACAAATTTAAATATTTTTTGCATTGTATTTTATTCCTTAATATCTACTTCTTATTTAAAAGTTGTATTTTTCATTACTTTATATTTTTCAATGAATATGATTACTAATTTTTTTTCGAAAATGATTACTAATTTTTTTGCAAAAACATTACGAATAAAATAATAATGGCCATCTTAATGTGTTCTATTACACTAAACTCAGAACACAAAATCGTGAGGAAAGGATTTGGAACCTTGAGCTAGGACTCGGGAGAGCAAAACTCAAAACTCTAACCTTTTATCTCCCACTAGTACAATAATGGCCATCATTTAATGCAAAAAATAACAACCAACTATTATAAGAGTTCATGAAGCATGCTTTTAAAATAACGAGGGTGGGCTACACACTAATTCATGCAGATACTCATGATGTATAATATGCATTCTTAATTACAGGTAATAAGCTATCAAGTAGCCTACCAATATCACTAAGCTGGTTACAACCGTCCTTCATCTACATTTTCACTACAACAATAAAATCTGTGGAAAAACTATCTTCACGGTCGATCGTTATGCACAAAAGGCAAGGAGGGCTGGGAGGAAAAGGACAAGGATGGCAATCATAACCACATCCACTAAGCAAGACCAACTCAGTCAAACCCCTCTGTTAAATCCCTCTCATTAGCAAAGCAATGGGGCTACGAATATAGTTCGTGCACCCATAGAAATTTCATCAAGGTATTGTTCTTTCAAGTGTCACTTGTATTTTCTTCCTTAGCTTTACAACATACTATAAAATCCCTCATCTTGATGTCTTAATTATAGCCACATTCAGAGCATAGAAAAAACAAACAATACCAATGTCAATGCCAACAATGATACAAGGTAATTCTTAAAATGGACTTTTACTTGTTTTATTAATGTTATAATTTATAATCTTCTAACACAATACTACTTTGTTTCACTAGATTGTCATGTTCGCCAAGGTTGAGCAACTAGAGAGCTTTGTCAAAGAAATTAGGCAAGCTTTGCACACCCTCAAACATATAGTTGTTACCCAAAATCCTGACGTCCTTCTATCATAGCCAAACTTGACCCCACTCTCCCAAAAAGTCCCAACTACAATTAGTCCATTGACTACCCCCAAAATTTCAAATGTTACCAATCTCTATGGAATTGATTTAATAATGGAAAAATTTAGAAACAATCCTGGTATCGATTCCAAACTTCATTTTAATGCATCCTCCAACCACAATATACCAATTATAGGTTCAGGAAGGAGGTGCCAATCTGAGATGCCGAAGAAAACAACAACACCGAGCACAAAAGAAAACAACCAAGTTTAGGTAAGAAGCTATTCACACCAGGGAAAGGATCCCAGAACAAGTTGATGAAAGTGGCAAGAGCACAAGGGGAGGTTGAATCGTGCCTCTAATTTCTGAAAGAATCCAAAAAACTTTTTCAACTTCTCAAGTTTTATAACTTGGATATATTAGAGTATGGATCAGACATTTATATGCACATAAGAGTTGCTTAAGTGAAAGGAAACTAATTTAAGCTTAACTTAGAACTTAGATCTTGAAGTTATATAAAGACAAATGATAAAGATAAGAATTAAGTGATAAAAAACATAAAAGTTTGAGTTGAGAAGATTCACAGACAGAAGTTTATATTAGTTCGACTAAACAACTTACCTACGTCTAGTCCCTAGTCAAAAATCAGGATTTTATATTGCCACGAGTATTCTTTGATCAATCCTAACTTTTTCAAGCTAGATTACAAGTTGTCTTTGTTCCACCATAGCCTCTTCAAGTTAGATTCTTACTAAGATCACTAACGGATTAAGATACAAAGAGAAGTTTGAGTTTGTATATCTCTCAACACTCAAAGAGTGAATTTAAGCAAATAGATACAGAGATAAAAATGAGATTCTAAGCTCTCTAACACTCAAAGAGTGATTATATGCAAATACAAATTTGAGAGATTAGGTTTCTCTTTTCAAAAAGTTGATCAGAAGAAGGTTTCAATAGATAAACTTGATCAGAAAACGAGATTTGGTTGTTCAAAAGTTTGATAAGAAGTTTGGCAGAATAACAGTTTTCTTCATGTATTTCAACTTCCAAGCTTCTTCAATTTATAGGCTTTCATAAACTTGTTTGAAGCTCTAAAGGTTACTGTTCTGAGCATAGTTATTGTTTTCTTGTCCTGTAGTGACTAGTTAACTTTTTTTCAATTGTTTTTGTTTTTTTTCCAACGATAGACAGAAGTTTTGAACTTCTGAGTCCTTCTTAATTATACTTTGCTATTTTTATACAAGATACATCTTCTGAACTTATATGCTTATGAAAAGATTGATTCTTCTAATGCTTGATATTTTTGATAGGACTATCTTCTAATGGTGTTACTTTTTGATTGTTGTCTTCTAATTGACTTTGCTTTTGAGGCTTATCTTCTGATGAATTTGGTTTCTGAAGCTTATCTTATGATGAACTTTGATTTCAAAAACTTATCTTTTGAAAAACTTATCTTTAGAACTTTTACTTCTGAGTGATTTTCTGCAACTTCCTCATGAAAGAATAATTATTTCTTTTAGAGTTCAGTTTCATACTTATTCTTCTTTCAAAAATCTTTTGAAGACAACTTTGATTTCATAGATATTCTCATCAAATGGAACTTGGATGATTCTCGATATATATATGTAGAAAAAGTTTGAGGGTCTTCTCAATCTTTTCTTTTAAATACTAAAGACAATTTGTTAAAAAAAAATTTAAAATTAAATTTATTGATCATCAAAACTCAGAAGTTACTAAATAACTTCAAAAAATGAATGCCTTTGAAAGGCTTTGGAGCTTACAGTTGAATTCTAATGTTGGGTAGTACATTACTTCTCACTCACCAACTGATAACAAGGGTCCAATAAGACTTACAGGACTTGAACTTCCAAGTGTGGGTATAGCACTTTTGATTTTCGGATAATAAAGTGTGGAATGAATGGTTTAAAACTTATTGAATGTTTTTATGTGTTACTATGTAAATTATCTTTTACATTACTATCACTTTTGTATTTAAATGTAGTGGGTGCCTGTATTGTTTAGGCCTACACCACATATGATGTTGGATGAGAAAGAGAGAGAGAAAGAGCAAGCAAGAGAGAGAGAGAGAGAAAGTAGTAGCAACATACATCTTCCGAATATACGACTGTGATGGGTGAGAGATAGCAGTAGCAACATACATGTGTACTTGCAACTTATACACCTTTATGTTGTACTCATTTATATGCTATGTATGAATAAAATTTAGCAGGAAGGAGATTCTGACCACTACATTATACCGTGATGGTCATAGAGACACTCTTAGGACATTGATGCCAAGAACAAAGGTTGATCAGGATGTAAGTCTCCTAATTTTATACTAGTATTATTCTGAGTGTATTAACATCTCAAACAAATTATACCTTTTGGTATAGGTTTTGAATCTAGTGGCATGTATACTGACACAAGAACAAAGGTCATGGGGAAACTATCTAGGTACTTGGTTCTTACCAACATCATTTGTAGTAAGACATGTGTTTTTGAATTTTTTTTTTAATTTTTGTTTAACTTAAGCATAGTCAAAGTTTCATTTTAAAGTTGGAAAACATCATACATAATTGTACAACAATTTGGATTGAGTTGGACTACATCGCCAGAGGATGTAGTACATAACTTCAAGAGTGAATTCATGGGAAAAATGGACTACCTCAACAAGGTAAAAACAAAACCAAAAACAAAAAAACAAATGGTCATAATACAATCACATCTATATATGTTGCTAGATATATCATAGCTTACAAGTTCATTCATTACTGTGTTTCAAGATATTTGTCCCAATTAATTATGGTAACCAACACTGGTATCTACTTGCGGTTGACCTCATGAAACAACACCTAACTCTGCTGGATTCAAAATCATATCCTCTAAGACATGATGCTAGGGAGAGAAGTGTCAGGCAATTGGCAATTAAGCAAGGCACATATCCTCATAAAATGTTATAATTACAGAGAATTTTTTTAACACATCAATTTGGAAATTCTACATGCTATATTCTTTGAAGAGATGCTGCAAGATGCCTCATTCTACGATTTCAAAAGCACCTCAAAGCCAAAAATATCTACCTTTAAAATGGTCGGACCTAATGGCATCGCCCAACAAAAGAATGGATTGTGTGTACATAAATATCATTTTAAATTTTTAAAACATTATCACATATTTAAAATTTCAATTTAAACACTGCATTACTAATGTGGAACATATAATAATAGGAATGATTGTGGAGTTTGAGTCGCAAGTTGGATGATGCAATGCTTATTACAATATCCAGGTTAGTTAATTAAGTTCCTTTACTTTTCTATTTAAATGTCAAGACTTTAGCATAAAGATGTTGTTCTTCAATAATGTTAGGTAGATGATGGGAGTAGAATGATGATTTCTTTGGATTTGGTAATGCAACCCTTCAACCCTAACAAGGAAAGAATTATCGGACTGGCTTTTGAACACTTGCAGGAAATTGAAAGTAGACACAAGCATCTGCATCAATCTTAATTTGGCTCGAAGGTTCACAGAGTTGGCTATGATGTTGCCATCTTAATTCTATTTCATGTTTTATGGATTCATGATGAACTAGGGAATTGTTTTTGGTTCTTTTGGACATGGAAATTTACGATTGTTGCTAGTTTTTAGGATTCTTGCTGATTGTGGTTGTTGGGTTATTGTTATATTTGTCCTAATGACTTTTGGGATTTATGTCTTATGGTTTTTTGGATTCATATCTCATAACTCAAACTATGGCAATTGTGTTTGTTAGATTCTTGTTATATTGTCCTAATTAGTCTGCTGAGTTTCAACTTTGTATCTTACACTATGATTTGGATTAAAGATCTACGTGAGTAAAAAACTATAACAATTACATTAAACATTCAATAGTACTCATGGTTCAGGAACTCCTTTTCTTTTAAAAAATAAAGCAATCCATGGGACATCTTGTTCAGGAGTTCTGTAAAATGCTACTTAGAAATTGATCCTATGAGGCTTTTATTACTAAAATAATTTGTTTAATTCTAATATAATGGTTTTTAATCTTTTCATTGACATTATCTGAAATTAATACTAAACTAGTAAGTTTACTGTCATGACATATCTGCCACATTTCATTGATTGTGTTTTTCCCTAAGCCCATATTAACTCATTGTAAAGGTCTCAAAAAACTAAACCATGTTGCAGTGTGATCATTGATTGTGTTTTTATCATATCCATACTAACTAATTCAAGTCTCTAAAATAGAAACTTCATGAAATACAATAAGCACAAAATCAAATAATTAGACAATGACAACATCAACTTAAAGGAAGTTTTCATTAAATAAACAAAAAAAAAAAAGATAAAAACATGCCATTGTTCATAATTTAAAACAAATAAAAAAAAACCCTCACCACATAGAAACATCAATCTTACCATATGTATACAATACCAAAATAAGTAAGGTTGATTAACTTGGTGTAACTTAAACTTTTTTAACTTTCTTGATGAGGTGACATGGGACAATATCAACATAAAAAACGTTAGCCTCCCCCTGAACCTTGTGCATAAAAAGGTAGTCCCATTCCTTCAATTTGAAATCGCTACAAATCTGTTGTCACCCTTCGCCACCCACAAAAATCGACTTCCCGGCTTCTTCCACCAACAAATTAACCCTGTAGTTTTTCCTCATGTTGTTCACCTTGAAAATCGCATGAGGCACATTAAGATTCACAATGTCCTTGGAGAAATCTTCAGGTAGATGCTTAAAAAAATAAAAATTAAATAAATGTCCTCCTCCTCATGGTCCTCCCACTGTTCATCCTCCATTTCTCTTTCTGGTTTAGGCCAGTGGTCCTCATCCCATCGTCCTACTCCAGTCCAGCCTCATCGGCTTGATGGTGGTGAGAGGTTGTCGTGTTCCATTGCACACAACTGATGATGGAAACAAAAAAGACACACTCAATGGGATTTGACAGGAAATGAGAGAAATTAAGACTACTTTGATGCTTTTAAAACACACGCCACTCCATATATTTATAGAGAAGACACTTACACAATGCTTCATGAAAAGGTATGCTCCTTAATTGCCTCTACTAAAATTCAACACAACATATCCCCCGAACCAGTGTGTATGTGTATGCTGGCCAAACAGCACATCCCTTCAACTTTAACTTAATTGAATGAAATTTAACTGCATGGAAAAGTCCATCACATGCACAACGTTGTATGTACAGGTATACTTGAAACCTGTTCAAAAAAAAAAAAATTGGCCCTAAAATAATTTTTAAATTTTTTTTTTGTTTTGAATCAATAATTTCTGAATTTTTATTTCTAATTTTATTACCTTTATTATTATTAAAAAATGATGAAAATAACCAAATATATATATATATTTTTTACAAAGGTCAACACAATGCTGAAAATATTTTATTATTAATTATTAAAATTACTTAATTACCAAATTGTTTTTTTAAAATAAAGGTCCACATATTTTTTTTTCACCACGTACACAAAAATTTATTATTTTCATATTAAAATGATTCAATTACCAAATCTTATATTTTTAAAAATAGGTCCACATACACAATGTTTTATTATTAAAAATAATTTTTAATCCTAATCCTAACCTTGTTAAAGGAAAAAAAACGATTTCTTAAACAAAGGGATTGGCAATATGATTGGTTAAGCCCATTCCACATTACATTTTCCTTTTTCTTAGTTAAAAAAAATACAAAAAATGTACTACACACTAATTTGGAGCCAAATCCTATATGGACATATGAATTCATGAATTCAATGTCATTTCAATATATAGTTAAGCACATTTCAAGCCATTTTGTTCATAAAAAAAAGTACTAAATGGACTACATAGTAATTTTAGCCCAAATCTCATATGGGCCTATGATGTATATGTATTAAAATATGTTTAGTCTATGTAAAAAATTCACCGGTAGTTTCACATTTAAATGACCAACACGGAGAATTCACCTTCTTCTGTTCAACATTGTTTTCCTATAAATATAAGTTATAGGATACATGTTTTTTATGTCGACGGGAAATCCAAACTGAGTTTGGGGTAACTGAGCATGCAACGTGTATGATTGATTAAAGTGGGTCCATCCGAATCCTAATAGATGCATTGATTGGCTCGTGCACTTTGCATATCTCTTGTTGCAAAACGTGAATGGCTAAACAGAGATAAGGTACAATGACTTGGAAATTAGTTGTCGTGGCGGTTCATTATCAATCAATCATCATGAAGCCATTAGCCATTAATGGAAGTACTAAGTAGTCCTTTCTCACAACAGCCCCATGCCTCTTTTGGGATTCTGAAGCTCTGATAAGTGATAACGAAACAAACTTACATTTGTAGAGGCTGTTACACCTTGTAGCCAGGTAGGTGTATTCACTAAACCTTTTCTTAGAACTAGGTTCCAACCTTTCATTTGTAGCATTTATGGCTTTCAGCTTCTTGGTTCTGTTACCCTATTTGCAGTTTTGTAGTTTAAGAGGTACCCTTTACATTTTTCATTTTTTTTTATTTTGAAAGGGAAGTTATGGATTTGAATTTCACTCCTTGAATTTTATGTTTTTTACAGTGAGAAAAGACTGGTGTTCATTTTGTCAAGTGTTTATTTCTTCACCATTTCAATTTGTTAGCTTTCAAACAATAAAAGCAAGGTCTTAAGATTATCACCTTGTTCTGTTTCTGTAGCAATTTTTATGCTTCTGTTTGCTAGAAAAAGCTATTGTCTTTGGTTGGAGAATACAAATTTTAGTGCACATTTTGAAATATATATGCAGAAATGATGAAGTTAATTAATCAAAACCAGAAGAATAATATTACAGTTTTTGAATTAGGAAATGGATATAAATATAACTGTCAGATTCAGAAGTACTTTGGGGGCAGCGTAACCAGCGTTATAGTCTAATAAAAGTTTAATCTGTGTATGTCGTTCAAAGCAAGCAGCTGATGGCTGTACAAATAGCGGGTATATGGTACTTTGGAGTTGCTCTCCTCATATAGTACTGTGGCTACTGTTATTGCTGTGAGCATCATTTTTTTGGTACCAACTAGGATCCAATAAGTTTGAAATAATAGATCTCTCTGCAGTGTTCTTTTTATGCATGTTTTGTAGACACAATAACATGGACATTCATTTCATGCTGTTTCAGTATTTCTTGCTTAAACTGAAGCCTGGGGATACCAAATACCAGATTAAGTATAACCCCAAAGGCTGTTTTTGATTATGGTTCACTCCTGTAATGTTAGGAAGATCATCAGTTATGTTTGTCTCATGATATTTTAGTTTTCAAGAACACAAAATGCTTTCTTCCTTTAGATGTTACTTATCCTTTACTGTTTTTTTCAATTTTTTCTTCAGGTTTTCATGGCTGCATTTCCAATATGTTACAAAACGCCATACAAGGACCAAAATCTACCAACCCAAAGTGTAATAAGACAAAATGAAAAGAGGTTCATGTATGACTGTGATAATATGCTAAGATCCTTCTCTTCAATTCCTGGTCAAATTTGCAGGAGTTGCCATCCCTCATACAAAGTCAACAATGTTCTTACAAAATCAAACACAAAAGAGAGGAATGTGCCTAGGTGCATAGTTTATGGCAGAGGTTCTTTGCATAAGACAATGACAGAAGTAATACACAGGGTTTGTAGTCCAGACTGCCACCTAAGCTTCATTCAGGGATGTTATTCAAAGAAAGAAAACCTTTCCACTGTTTGGTATTCAGCAGAGTCTAGCTCCATTGAGAGGCAATTAAGATCGTTAGATTCTTATTTCAGAAAACTCCAATATAATGTAAAATTACATACTTTGGATTCATCAAACAAGGTGATGCAGGTGCATCACAGAGATGGTCAATCAAGATCAAAAAATGGACTGGAGTCTCTTGATGAGTATCTTGGCAAACTAAATAGTGGTAAAGTGTAATTACTTTGAGTATTGTAGTGTCTTCTCGTTTGTTGTCCTTCTGGTATTCTAGCTGAATTGCTGTTCTCAATCTCTTAAACCTTGTGTCAACTGAGAAATAAAACAAGTATTTTTCAAAGGTTTGCGGAAACAAGACTGATCAATTCTTCTGCAAGTCTGCAACCAAATATTTGAAAGTACTTAGCATGAATTTTTAGATTTTTTAAATGCTAATACTAGAAGTTTTTAAAAAAATATAAACTTCTTGAATAATAAAAACAACAAATACATCTACAATTTTCTTGTTGTCATGAGAGCTGAATATATACAAAATTATGTGTGCTTTTGCATTTGCTTAATGCTTGCTGCAATGGTGAACTTGTAAGTATTTTTATATGCAGGTGTAAACCAAGAATCTCGTCTGCCATCTTCTTATGTTGAGAATTGTAGTGAAGACAATTTAGCACCAAAAAAATCTTTCAGCAAAGATATTGAAAGAGCAAACTTCAGGAAACGGAATACTTATGTGGATATAAGAAGAATAAAAGGAGTACGTGGTTCAAGGTCCGCTATAGATTCACAGCAGCATGATGATACCTCCAGTCTCTACCTAATGTAAGTCCTACTCTCTCATAATTCATGTTTCATATTCAAAGACTTCTCTTGTTGCTATCATACTTGCTTTCCCCATATTAGTAGTTTAATATTTGCCTATCTGGCATATTATAGATAACTCTCTTTCATCCTTCTCTGTTATTATCTTGGGTGCAGTGGCATATTGGCTTCTGTAAACATTGCAGTGTTCCTATTTGAAATAGCAAGTCCTATAAGGAATGCAGACTTAGAGCTGATTTCGCTTCCACTACTATATGGAGCAAAGATAAATCATTTGATCATGGTTGGAGAATGGTGGAGGCTTGTAACACCAATGTTTCTGGTACAAGATTGAGAATTGGGTCTGTGTTTCCATTCTACAGATATAGAGCACTGTTTACATGACACTCATCATCATTTGGGAGAATCACATTATTTAATTTCTGATGTTTGATTTAAATTTGTGCTGTGTTTTCCGCTACTTTTACTTTTGTTAATTAACCTTATTTCAAAATTTTAACTTTCAAACTCAAACCAACAGCATTAAAATACAGCCATTGTATAGTCTAGGATTGCAAAGTTAATGATATACTTCCTGCATTGAAAGAATTGTGTCATTGACTCATTGCTTAAAACTATCATGAAAAATCATGAACGGTATCCGGGGACATAATGCATCGTATGTATAAACTTGATGGAAAGTCTAGAAACTCTTCACAAAACTAAAGAGAAAAAAGTGTCTTCTGTCAGGTTTTTAAGAGATATACTTGATACCACTTGCTAAATTATTCTCATTGTGACTTTGTTTCTTATACATGCTTCTTAGTATTTTTTTCATATGCAGCATGCAGGAATATTTCACATGGCTCTCAGTTGTTGGGCCCTTGTATCATTTGGGCCTCAAGTTTGCAGAGGCTATGGTTCATTTACATTTTTCTTGATCTACATACTGGGTGGAGTTTCTGGCAACTTGACAAGCTTTCTACATACACCAGATCCAACTGTTTGTGGGACAGTAAGTATCATTCTACAATTCTAAGCCATTGCCCTTTTCGTTCAACAATTGTTTTTTACTTTTTTTAATGATTAAGCAATAATATTCCATTTTTCAATTGAAAGGAATTCTAGAGAATTACATAATAATGTGAATTTTTTAACCAAGGTAGAGCTTTGTTTTTCCCCATAATGTTTGAGAACAAGGACATTACATGAATTTGATTAATCCCAGTTATAATGGCTTCGTATGTGCTCAAGTTCCAAGGTATTAAAGGAAATCAAGTGGGGATGCTTTTGTTAAATTAAATTAGTTAAGAAGATATATTATTCAAAATTTTCCGCAAAAGACTTATCATCAACAAGTTTAAAGAACTTATCACCAATCTAAGTGCAACACTTAAGTCAATACTTTGTAAGATGTAAATTAACTATTATAGAACATGTTCAAACTAAGAAAGGCATGAGGGAAGTTATTAAAATTTAATGCAACAACCATATAGTTTGATATTCTAATAATGATGGTTCCATCTGCATTGACTTTAATAAGTTCCTTCAATATTCTACAGTAGGATTAATGGAAAAGGTTCTTGCTAAAGTTTCTTTCTATATTTCATTCCTTCTGTCTGTTTTGGTTTGTCTCCTGCTTATAAGTTGTTGAAACTGTACTTTTCCCTTCTGCAAATGATTTGTGTAATTGAATGAATTTTTGCATTACCCTTCTGTTTGATCTTTCTTTTTTTTTCCATCTCCCTGTGTCTAACTTCAACTTGCACTCAGGGACCTGTATTTGCAATAATTGGTGCTTGGCTCATGTATCAAATTCAAAACAGAGATGTTATTGCAAATGATGCTTCAGATAACATGTTCCGGAAGGCAATAATTGTTACAGCTCTTGGTTTCATATTAAGCAACGTTGGTCCAATTGATGAGTGGTATGGTTTACATTATTCAGAGAAAGTAGTTTATGGATGAAACTCGATAAAATAAGGAAGGAATATAACTTCAAAAGGAAGAGGCACACGTGTAAATGATTTGGATCTCACAGGATGAGAGCAAGTTCACTTTTCACATCGAGGTTATAAAAAATAAATAATAAATAAAGCTTGATATGTCAAAAATATCATGAGAGCTCAAAATAGTTGAATGGAAGAAATATACTTAGGAAAAAACATGTCATATATTTCCAAAATGTTCTTTAAATTGTAAAATAGAAACCTTTATTTGGTGACTGAATGGTTTGTAGGACACACTTTGGAGCAGCTTTCACAGGCATGGCATATGGCTTTTTAACATGCCCAGCACTTCAGCTGGATGATGCATCATCAGGGACTGGTCAAGAAGAAGGACTCAAACTTGTTAGAAAATATGGTGATTCTTGCAAATCACTTATTGTATTCACCATATTCATCATTGTTTTAAGCTCGTTCCTTTTCTTTATGGAGCCCCCCCTCAGTGCACCGGCATCTGTCTATGCAGCAGCAGTTGACGACTTGGTATGGAAGTAGATATTTGGTTGATGCAACATGTCATCGACTCATCAGGTTGCCAGCAGATTTACCTTGTAGAAGGCATTGGCAACAGCCACACAAAGACATGTACATTGTAAAAATGAAAGAAAGAGTGAGAAGTGCCGAGGGGCATGAGTAGTAGCCACTTATCACTGAGATTAGGCTCTCCTGTTTCTGTCTTTATACTTATTATAGAGTTACAAAATTATAATTGTATAAGCTCATTTAAAATATCTTTGATAATATCTCACAATATCTCTCTTTGTATCTTACAATATTTTAAAGTATCTTATATGATCTTTAAAATATATTGTTGAATCAATTAGTTATTTAATTAAGAAAACAATCTTGATAATTATTTCCTATTCATTATGTTTTCTAATTTATTTCCTTATTTGAGTAAAGTTAAAAGTCTAGTACTTAGCCTAATTTATAGTATAACAGGGTTAGTGTTTTGTTTTTTGTATCACTTCGTTACATACTATATCAATTTAAGAGAATATTATTAAGTCTTATTTCTCTCTGTCTCCTTTCTTACTTAAACCATACAATTTCAATATGCATCAAAACCGTATCATCCTCTTACTTCCATTGTTGAGTTTCTTAAATTTTCGAATTCTTTAACAAATAGTACTTCTACCCCATATATAACAACAACAACAATAATCACTAAGCATTTTTTCACTAGGTAGGGTCAGCTATATGAATCAAACGATGTTATTGTGTCCTATCATAAACCAATTCTTCAGAAATGTTATTTAAATTTAATTTTTTTAATTATTTCATCTATAATTTTTCTTAATTGCTTTCTACTTTTAATTATTGGGTTATCTTCTATCTGATCCATTCTTCTTATAGGGATTTTTAAATGTCTTCTCTTTACATATCTAAACCATTTAAAATGAGATTCTCTCATCTTTTCTACAATAAGTACTACTTCTACTTCGACCCCATATATATATAAACAAAATTTTGCTCTAACCTTTGTCTCTAATTTTTTTTAATCTTTTTCTATTTATTACTTTTAACTTTATTTAATTGAATTAATAGACATATGAAGAGATATTAAATAGAATTTGAGAAAAGGGTTGATGTCACATGTAGGAATGAAATTTTATTTTATATATATATGCTAATTTTTCTTTTCGGAGATCCTTCTCTTTTCTGTTCGCGTCTACTAGTGACGGTTTGCACGTTGTCAATGGGCTTTTCACCCCATGGTCGCCACCATCTTCTTCGCGTCTCAAGAGTCGAGATTAGCAAGCCACATAAACCTCCCAGGCACCCAGCCATTAGAGCCCATATGTACCGATGGCTCTTTGCTTCACCTACACCTAGAGCTGTCAAAACGGGCTGGATCGGGCTGGCTCAAGGGTCAGACCATTTTCGGATCAGCCCACTTTGGGCCGTATAAGTTTCAGACTGATATTTTGTCAGCTCAGTCTGCCTCTTTTTAATATAAACAGGTCGGACTGATTTAGCCCGTTGCGGACCAGTCCATTTGGGTTGACCCATTCAGATTATTTTTATTTTCGAACTAGCATTTGCTAGCCCAACCTGCCCATTTTGTCGAGCTATTCGAGTCAGCCCATCGAGTTCGACCCATTTTGATAGCTTTACTTGCACTCAAACACTACCTTCTAGATGCGCATGAGGCCATTTTACATGTGTAATATGTCTAGTCAGCATACATGCCACATCAGCACACACGCTAGCTCAACAGTAAATACTTTATGTTACCGGTTAGAGAAGGTGTTACGCCAGAACTTCTTGAGCTCACCGTTCAAGGAACACCCAAGTCTCAGCCAAAAGCACGTACCCTTTTGTAGTTACTAAGAGAGTCACCTTATCCAAGATCTGAAATTGAACCCGACACTCTTGAGAACATAGTATGCAACATCATATCCCAGATCGATGGGGATGGTTCAAGTCAGCATGGAACAGAATTTGAGACATTTACAGCAAAGGGCTCTTGTAAGCACCCCAAATGATCTGCCTATTACTAGTTGTGCTTCTCAAGTTTCTTCAAAATGGTAGTTGGGGTTCTTGTACTTTGTATCTTTCTCCTTTTTCTTTCCACTTTGAGCTAGCAAGATAAATTTTCTATTACAAAAAGGAAAGAACACTAAAAGAGAAAATAATGCATAGAAAAGAATGCCAGTCCAGGTCATCGTGGAGGTATCGAGTGACTGGTAATTATCAATAATTGTAAAATTATAAGAGCATAAGAGCATGATTTTCTAGTTGGTTTGTAAACAAAATGTTGTATAAAATGATATATAAGTAAAGGATCTTTGTACAATTTTCTATTCCCCCATTTCTGCAATTGCATAATAAGAGTGAACTTCTACAGGGTAGACCTTCTTATGAAGTTTGGCTATTTTAGAGCTTAGAGGACATTTTTCTACTGCTTTTAGTGCAAGATTTTTTTTTTTATTTTGTTAATTGTGACATTCGAATGCAATATTTTGATTGATGGCGAATTTGATGGAGACGTGTTCCTGAGTATGACTAGTAAGTGAATCATTTAGGAAGGGAGTTCGTGAATATGTAAGATACATATACTCACATGAAGTGAGACTCATCTCACTTAAATGTATATATTTTATGTACGTATGTATACAATAATAACTCTTGATTTATTCCATAAGTTTGTTCAAGTCTTTTGCTTTTGCCTAATTCCAAGCCCTTTCACATTCCTTATTGACCGGCAACCATTTCGTGTGTCTTCTATATAATGTTGGCACCACCAAACTCCACAGGTACACTTTCTTTCTGATCACTTCCTTGATTAGATAATAGAAGTATTAGTTCCTTTTTTTTTTTTTTGGCTTAGAAATGAGAAATCCATGACCCTCATCTTCATTCTCTTCCCCGACTACAAGCCTTCATGTTACACCCCTCGACAACCTCATTAAAGTGAACTCCATCTTTACCATCACAATCTTTGTTGTCCTCTTCCTCACACCACCCTACTGCAGCATAACCTCAAGAACTGCAACTCCTGCAATGCCAGCGTCCATGTCGCCTTGTCGGTGAGGTTAACTCTTTCATATGCTTCCTTTGCTCGTGGCTGACTGCGGAGGCCTTGAAGCTGTTTGCACTCAACGGTGAGGATTTGACGGCAAAGATTGGCATGTTGTGTTCTGTTTGTGTGTCTGGGACGAGTTTTGTTACCTTGGTGCATTTCACGACGTAAGTGACCAGGATTTACTATTATGCATTGTTCTGGTTTTGTTTTCTGCTATTATGCATACTTGTACCCATTAAATAAGAAAAATTATGGAGCAACAGTGTTTGAATGACAGGAAAAGATGGAAATGAAAAGGGAATGAAAGGAAGAAGAATAATTTTTTATGTTTGGAAGTTTAATAATAGATAGAAAGGAAAAGAAATTGACGGGGAATTATTCTCCTTCTCTTTTTCTCAAATATTAAATTTTTATTCCCTCTATAATTGGGATGGAATGGGAGAATTGAACTTATAAGCTTAAAAATAAGCATTTTATATTCTGTTTCATTCTTTTAAGATTTAACTCTTAAACAAAATAATGAAATTTTATTTCATTTTTTTTATTATTCTTCTAAACAAGAAGAAATATAATTTTGTTCTGTTTCTTCCATTTCATTACCTTTCCTTTTCTTTCCAACCATTCTTTATTCGTTTAGTTCTATTCTATTAATGAAAAATTATCATACATACATATAGTATAAGGAAAAATTTTGTTTTATATAATTAAATGTGAATTACTTCAACTATAAGATTAAAAAACATAGAAATGACTATTTTAGTTGTGAATGTTAATTGTTAATAAAATATCCATAAACAATGCTCTTTGTGTTAGAATGTTTTATATGGTTTAGCATAAATTATATTATAAATTTATAAAGGTCAGATTAATTAGATATCAAAATTATTAGAACATTTTGTTTTACTCAAATTGTGATCAGTATTGTTATTAGACCTGTTGTTATTAAGTATTATTTATATGTGAGTTTTGTTTATAGATCTTGCACATGAGCTTACTATAGTGAATAGATATAGTCCATTTTAGTTATTATATATATACAGGAAGATATCCTTATTCTTAGTCATTCTAGTGTGTACAGTTGTTCCATTGATACTGATGCGTGAGTGACTACTGTAGGATAGGAATAATATTTCTCCCTCATCGAGATCGCTTTCAAGGATTCAAACATGACAACCTCATCGGCATCTTTCCAAGGTAACCCTATAACTCATTCTATATTATTTGGGTATGTCATAATTTGGGGTTAATTGATCTAGGAACTCTGACAATTGGTATCAGAACAGTTTTAATCCTAATTATGACTATTAATTTTTTTGTTTTACTTGAAAATCATATGAGGTGTAAAATTGAAGAAATCTGAAACTCTAACGTATGTGATAATCAATTTAATTTTTTTATCCATTTTGAAAATAAAGGTAGGGCTTTTGTAGATCGAGATTTAGGGAATCTATAATGGACATAAGAATTGTTTAAATGGTAAAGCAACCATTGAGAATTTTCCAAAATAAATTTGTGAATTTGATTTGGATTTTTGTTCAAAATCGAAATTTTGAATGCTTTTCAAAAATCAATTTAGGGGACTTGTAGATCTTGATTTCTTGAATCCAATGACACCAAAATCATCCATTTTTTTATATGCAGAATTGGAGATGAAATCGTAAAAAATATCGAAACCCCAAATTCTTCGTTCTCTACGTACTTCAAAGAGTTGTTTAGTTTTTTTTTCAAAATTAAAGATATATATAAGTTTTGTAGATCTTCCTCTTCTGAATTCAATGACACCAAGATCATTGATTTTGATTGAGAAACAAGGAAGATTTGGCCTATGAATCGCGAACCAAATTTAGGGTTCTATAACCGGTTGTATGACTTGGTCTATAAAAACAGGTGAGGAAGATGCTCTCGCTTCCTTTGCCTATGCGCAAGTTAAGCGCGTGTGGGATTTCCATGCATGTTTTTTCAATTCTTTTTTTTTTTTGTTATCCACGTGCCCTAATTTATTTTTTGGTGAAATTTATTTAATTTTTCATGCCCATTTATTATTTATTCCAAAATTTCTAGAGTTTATAATTGTTAAAATTTTATGGTACTCTATTTTTTTGTCTTTGAAATTTTTTTTATATTATTGTGATGCCACTGGGCATAATATATATTGTGTACTCTTAAAGTTGATGTTGTTTGGTCATTAAAAATAATTTTTGGTGTTATTTTGTGTATAAATTAATATGTAATATTTTGAAAGCTATTTATCTTCTTGTTATTTATACAATTTGATTCTGAGAGTTGCTGTTAAGGGTGAAAACATGTCATGTCAAGTTAAACTTTACCTTAAACAAGTCTGGCCTGTATCACAATTATAAAGCCTGAACCTGACCTGTGAGCTTGAAATAGGCCAATTTTTAAGGCTTGACCCGACCTTTTTAAAAGTCTGGCCTGACTTGAAAGCCTATTTAAAAGTCGACTTTACAATAAAGTTATTAAATAGGCTAACAGACTTACATTTAAATAGGTCAACAAATATTTACATAAGCTAATAGACCTAAGCCTTGAAATAGGTCACACTCACCCCCTACTTTTATAGATGATCACTACTTTCTTACTTTAGTCTTTAGTCGATGTGGGACTTGAAGATATACCGAGTCACAACTAACTAGACAGTGACTAAGTTAATAACCAACCATGGTGCATCTCTAGTTCATGATGGTTGGTGACTTGTGGGTTTGTTTGTGGTGGTGTGTATGGCTCAGTAATGGTGACTATGGCAGAGCTCTTTGAATGAACTTGGTGGTGGGACCAAGGTGGAGGTTTCGACTGTGGTGGTTTGGTTGATGGGGTTTTTTTTTTTTCCAACACACCTTGACCCTCCTTTGTTTTTTTTTCCTGAACTAATTCCCCTTCCAATGATACTTTATTACCTCTGTTAACAACATATACTATCATTTGAGGGAGCCACTTGAAAGTACACAACTTCAGTGCAAACTGAAAGTTAAAACCACCATAGTCGCTCATAAATGCTATCTCTAATAGCATTGTTTTTCAAGTGCTTTTGGTTATAAGTTTGTTGTATAGTAACACCATAGGTTCCAAGGTAATATACTATGACATATTTGGCATAAGCATCCTGCACAATGAATTATACATTTTCCATCAAATATAGAACAACAAAAATAATTTTCTATATATTATTTGTATTGCAGAATTATTGACTGTCACTATATGACTGCTTATGATTTGTGGTTGAGAAGTCTATAACTAAGCAACCAAAAAAATGTAATTGATGTAGGAGCCAAAGGTCCAATTCCTTGCACACAACCAAAAACCATTTACTACTCCAATTATCCATGTTAACAACCACAACTTGATTTGGAGGCCATACTGCCAAATCCCTTTAGCCAAGGAACTTGTAGCTTGATTTGTGTGGATTTTCCTGTAAATTCTTCAACATGACTTTTGTCAACTTCCAATCAAATTGAATTGTTGCCTCAGAAATTCCATTTGTATCCATCTTTTAGTAGACATTTATCTCAGAAGAATGAGTGAAAGATAATGAGAACTTGAGAAAGTGAGGTTGTGTGTCACTTTGTTATGAATGAAAAGTTCTGGAGTGTTTATACTTGAAGAAAATTAGATAAACACATTAAACCATAAGCAAAGCAATAAAATGTATAAAATATTAACAAGCGGAAATTACAAGAAGCAAAAGAAAGCACAAGAAAAATTATAAGGAGCAAAAGAAGGCATGTAATACCATAAGAGAATGAAATAGAGACTAAAGAAATGTTAATATTGTAACTTGATATATCTCCAAGTCCCACATCGACCAAGGACTAGAGTAAGAAAGTGGTGAACATCTATAAAAGTAAGGGTGAGTGTTAAGTTATAACATAATAACATAATTCTAATATATTATTTTTATTCTAACTTGCTAACTTAGGTTTTAATTAAAAATATATTAATATATTATATTATATATAGTTATACAGGCCAGATCAGCCTGTTAGGCCTAAAAGACCTATTAGATAACTTGAGACTTGACCTTTTTAGTTAAAAGAGTTGTTAAAAAAGTATTGGCCCAGCTTGTTTAGTAAACAGGTCAGGTCAGGCCAAGTCAGGCCTTAGACAGGCCAGGCCACAGGCCTTTGATAGGCGGCCTGTCCTATTTTTACCTCTAGTTACTATTTAAAGTATTGTGATACTGTTTTAGGGCATTTTGCATGATTGTGAGCTCATCATCACGTGACCAATTATGTTAATGTGTCATTTTGTTGGTATTTTGTCAATAATGTTGCATTGGGGATTGTGTTGATGATGCACTTACTTTCTCGGTTTGTCTTCATTAATATGATTCCTGATAATTTTTCAAAGGCATTAAGGTTGTGTCCTTAGAGTTCTTAGTATGCTCTCAGTACTAACTTTAGGGACATGATTTTAATGTCTGTGAGAGTTTGCTCATGTGTTGTAATTCGGGAACTTTAGGCGAGATTATAGTTGCATGGGAGATTTTCATTATGATTATTTGCTCAAATATTGTACATATTGATATGTTTAACAAAATCTCCCTTTAATATATCATTCTTTCATCTTTATTAATGTAAATGAATGTTGTAACAAAATTGAATGAAACTAATTATGAGGACTGGGTGGATTCTATGAAATTGTTGCTTATTGTCTTTAATGTTGATGCTGCTCTCATTGAGGATGGGCCTCAGAGACCTACATATACATCTTCTGCTACAAATAGGTGATAAGTGTTAAATATGCTCATCTTTTGGATTTATTTATTAGGATTCTTAATTAATTTTTATTTATTTAATTTTAAATAATTATCTCTCCACCTAGTCATATTTGAATTTTCAAGATAAATCATCATATGTTATGCAAAAATAAGAAATTCTTGAAGATAAATATTTGAAAAATTTTATTCTATTCTTAGATGCTAATTAGAGTTCTAATTAGATACAAAATTTTTAAATAAGGATTAAGTTGTAGATTGGATAAGAATTCTCAAAGAGATTAGATTTGGTGCAAAATTTGGATTCTCGCAGCATGCTGATCATTCCTTAGTAATTGAGTCATATTTTGGGCTACATAGATTAAATTGACATTCCGTTTACGGAATTAAAAAGTTAACAGAAAATCCTACAACTTCTCTGTTGAGATTGAGGGCAAATTTAACTATCTAGAGGGTGAGAAGAATAATGCAAGTTAAATACGAAAAATTATCAATTTTTCTATAATAAAAAAAGGGAAAACGAGTTTAGCAAATGAGCTCTCTTTTAGTTTAGAAAATACACAAAAAATACAGAGTTTTGGAGGCTCAAAGGCAGTAAGGGGACAAACCCTAGGAGAAAAGAAAGAGCCGTCATGGAGCTCTCACGGAGTTGGAGATTGAATCACCATTGAAGACGCTTTAGTTTCTTCTCTACGGTTCTATCATGATGAATTATATTTCCTCTTCTTGTATCTTCTTCTCTTTTGTCATGAGTAGTTAAATTCGTGTGTTACTAGGGTGACGATGTAACTTGATTCAATTGACATGTATTAAGATTAATTTTTTGATTAATTTTTTTCTATTCAATTTGAGTGCTTATTATAGTTCTTAATGTTTTTATGAATTGACCACTTATAAATTGATCTAATGAGATGTGTATAGAATCAAAATGTTTGCATATGACTGAGACCATAAATAATAAGTATCATAATTTATAATCATTTGGGAATAGAGGTTAATGTTGTGTGACAGAATTTTGGTATTTTCCATGAGAATCCATAAAGTGAATGTCATCCCTTTAAGAGTTGGGGTTTAGATCAAAGAATTGACTAGCCTTTGATAATTAAAGAGAATTAATCCACCAAGGAATTATATTTTCATTAATTAAGGGATTCTCCCCATCAATTGAATAACTAGAAATTAATTAAAATGAAGGTTCTAAAGCTACTCTATTATCTATGATAGATTGTTGAATTAAGTGAAGTCAGATCCCTAACATCTTTATCATTGTTTGTTTACACCTTAATTTGTTATCATGTTCTCTTACTATTTTAATTTATATGTTTTTAACTTGTTTTGCTTTTTCATTAATTATTTGTTTACCTTTTAACTCTTTTTAATCTCAATTTCCTATAGCATAGATAGTGTTGATTTGGTGAATTTGGTACTTGACAACGTAATCTTTGTGGGATGATACTCACTCATAATTATATTACTTTTGTGATTTGATATACTTGTCAATTGAGCAATAATAGGAAGAATCATGAAAAATGGGTTCAATCTAACAAAGTCTATCTGATGATCACGAAGTATAACATGAATAAGACCATTAAAGAGAGCATTCATGAAACAAATAATGCTAAGAAATTTCTCACGTTTGTTGGTGAGAAATTCAAGAAGTTTGATAAAATTGAAAAGGCCTACTACCTTTATTTCTTGGCAAAGATTACATATGATGGTGTGAGTAGTGTTCGTGAACATGTCTTGAAGCTTGTGAACTAGTACAACAAGTTGAGGTCCATGAAAATGGAGTTGGGAGAGGACTTCCTGGTCTGGCAGGTGTTTAAATATCTTCTGGCTAATTTTGATATTCTGAGGACTACTTATAATGCTCAGAAAGTGGAGTGAACTATTGATGAACTTATATCTGTCCTTACTTAAGATAATAGATAATGAAAAATGGCAAGACTCATAGTGTTCAGTTTGCTTCCCACAAGAATGGTGACAAGAAGAAGAAATTTGCTAAAGAAAAGAACAATAAGCCTCACTTTAAGAAAAAAAAAAGGAATGATAAGCCTGAATATCCTTTGGGGCCACCTTCTGGTCCTTGTGAGACTTCTGGTATTAAACCCAAATATCAATTCAATGGAAAATGCAAGTTTTGTGACATATTGGGGCATAAGCAGTCTGATTATTTAAAGTTCAAAATCTGGTTTGAGAAAAAGAAAAGTAACCCCTTTGCTTTAGTATGTTTTGAATCAAATCTAGTTGATGTTCCTTCAAATATATAATGGTTAGATAGCTGGTATAACTATTCATGTTACAAACTAGGGCTGCACACGGGTCGAGTTAGGTTGGGTTCAAGGGAAAATAAAATCCAAACTAATCAATCAAGTTCGGATTGGGTTAGATCGGTTTTCTTGAAATTTTTTTCGATAACCCGAACTAACCCGACCTATAGACGAGTTGGATCGGGTGGGGTCATCGGGTTTGTGTATTTTAAAAAGATTAACAAAAATCTGTCCAATAACATGAACACCACCCCTCACTCGCAACCCAAACCGCCGCCACACTTGGATCAGAACCACTGTCCTCAGCAATTGTCCTCTGCTGGAACTCATAAAAAGAAAACCTGAATAAAGAAATGAGAAAGAGAATCAGGAGAGAGAAGAAGAAGAAGAGGAAGAAGAAGAGAGTGGGGAATAAACAAATCACTAATCACTGACACAATCTCATTAATTACTCATAAATTCATAACGCATAACACAATTGACGTGAAATCAGGTCTTCCAAATTCATCTTTGGACACTTGATTTCATTTCATTTTACAATTCCAAACATAAAACACACACAGAGAAGGAAACGAAGGGTTCAAGATCTATATGCACTAGTTAGAGTTAGAAGAAGAATCAAAACCAGAATCAAATAGGGAGCTCGTTCTCTGGTCTAAATGCCTTATACGACACCGTCAACAGAGAAGGGGATGTTTGGATCAACTAGAACCATTTTCGCTCAACCATCTCAGTCGCACCCAAGGACCACCTCCACCCAAAACTACCAGATCATGAGCCACCATGTAGCACTGGAATCGTCGTTCTTCGACCCAGATCCACGCAGGCCAACTCCCTTGTGTTGCTGTCTTCCACCGCGAGCTGCATCGCTAGATCCGCGAGCCACCATGTCATGCTGGAGCTGTCATCCTCTATCGCTTCCCTCCATCCTCGACGAGCCACCACCATAGAGCCACCCACCACGATCTCATAGATCTGCTCAGTTGTCGTGCACCACTGCACCAAACGCCCCAAGTTGTCAGAGATTTGCTTAGATTTGTTTATAACCCACAGATCGTGGTGCTGTTGAGATTGAGCAGTGCTAACAGCTGGCGCTTAAGGTTAGAGGAAAGGTTTCAATTTGGGAATTTGTAGAGAAACTGAATAAATAAAGGAAAAAAATATGAAAAAATGAGGATAGGCTGCTGGGGTAAGAAAGAAAAGAAGAAATGAAGCTAATATTACTCCAAAATGACATCATTTTACTCGAGTGGTTGGATCATTGTGTCAAGTCATCGGGTTGGTTTATCGAACCCGTTACCTGAACCAATAAGTTGACGGGTTCTTCGGATTTTATCCGAACTAACCCGATGACCCGAACCGACCCAGATATTTTATATCGGATTGGTCGGGTTGACGGGTCATTGGATCGAATTGTGCAGCCCTATTATAAACTCATTGCAGGAGTTCAGAAGCAAGAGTAGACCAAATGAAGGGGAGTTGATGATCATAGTAGGAAATAAAATAAGTGTTAAAGTATAACATATAGGAGTGTTTTCTTTAAAATTATGCATGAGACATGTTTTAGTTTTGAAAGATATGGTTAATGTGCCTTTTATGAGGAGGAATTTGGTTTCATTTTTTATTTTGGATAGCTACTTTTTCCATTTTTAGTAATGAAAATGTTTCTTTATATTATGATTCTGCTCTTGTTGGTTATAGAGTCTTATCTAATGGTCTATACATGTTGGACGTTGATCCTTTTTCTATTAATCAATGACATTCAGATGTTAATAATGTTGTTGGGAATAAGCGTGGTAGAGTTGTTGAAAAATCTTCTAATTGTGGCACAAACGTTTAGGACTCATCTCTAGGGAGAGGATGAAGAGGTCGATCAAGGAGAATATTCTTCATGATCTGGACTTCTTGACTTTGATACTTGTGTTGATTGTATAAAAAGAAAACTTACAACTAGAGCCAAAAAGAGTGGGGTTACCGAGAGTGAAAGAATATTATATTTAATTCATGTAGATATTTGTAAGCCCATTACTCTTATTGCTATGAGTGGTTTTAGGTACTTTATCACCTTTATTGAAGACTTCTCAAGATACGAGTGGATTGATTTGATGTGTGAGAAATCTAAATCTTTATATGCCTTTAAAGTATTCAAGGCTATTGTTGAGTTGAAATTTAGTAAGTAGATCAAATGTGTGAGGTATGATAGTGGTGGTGAGTACTATAGCAAGTATGATGAAATTGGTAGAAATCATGGACCTTTTGCTTGGCTCTGACAAGACTATGGTATTGAGGCATAGTATATCATGTTTGACACTCCGCAACAAAATGGAGTTGTAGAAAGGCAAAATCGTACTCTTGTGGATATGGTGAGATGTATACTTAGTCATTCTACTCTTCTAGAATTCTTGTGGGGAGATGTTTTGAAGACTGTTGCTTATATACTAAATCATGTACTAGTAAATCTGTGTTGAAGACTCCATATGAGCTTATGTTAGGTAAATAGCTTACTTTGAGACATTTCCATGTCTGGAGTTGTAAGGCAAATGTGAGGCTTTATAACTCATAGTTAAATAAACTTGATCTCAAAACCATTAGTGGTTACTTTATTTGTTATTGTATTGATTTAAGAGGTTATAGATTATATTGTCCCTCTCATACTACTAGAGTTATTGAATATGACCAGGTTATCTATTTTGAATGGGACTTAGAGCATGGAGGAATTCAGGAGCTGCGTATTGATGATTTTAGAGAAGAGCATGTTATTGATTCTATTCTTGTTACTCCTTTTCCAAGGATAGTGTCATTTCCTTTAATCCCTGATGATGTTGTTGATCTTGTTGATAATATTGATATTCCTCAATAAGTCAAAGATAATGTATAGAGTTCAGATGTTGTTATGGTTCCTCCTAGAAGATTTGAGCTAGTTCCTATATCCATTGAGTTTACTAGATTCATGGATTATATTGTGTACCTATAAGAGCATGAGTTTAACTTAGTTCAGGATTTTGATCCTATTTTCGTCCAAAAGGTCATGGCTAGTCCTGATAATGCACAATGGTTGGTGGCTATGGAGGATGAGTTGACTTCTATGAAAAAGAATAATGTTTAAGAATTGGTGTTGTTGCTTGTTGATTGTAAAACTACTGGTTGCAAATGGGTCTTTACGACCTAACGTGATGCCAAAGGTGAAATTGAGAGGTATAAGGGCATACTTGTTGCTAAGGGAAATAACCAAAGGAAAACCATTGACTATAAGGAGATTTTTTCACCAATTTTCACTAAAGACTCTTTTTGTGTTGTGATGGCATTGATTGTTCATTTTGATTTGAAGCTCCATCAGATGGATGCTAAGACCACCTTATTAAATGGTGATTTGTAAAAGGATGTGTATATGGATTAACCTGATGGTTTTATTGATAATGATAAAGATCATATAATATGTAAATTGAAAAGATCCATTCATAGGTTGAAACAGGCTTCCAGGCAATGATAATTGAAATTTGATTATATTGTTGGCTCTCTTGGCTTTAAAGAAAATATTATTGATCAATGCATTTATCTGAAGTTTAATGGGAGCAGATTTATCATTCTTATTTTATGTTGATGATATATTGTTGACTAGTAATGATGTTAATTTTCTGTATGAGACTAAGTAGATGTTGACAATGTATTTTGATATGAAAGATCTTGATGATGCCTCTTTTGTTTTGGGCATTGAGATTCACCGTAACAGATCTCATAATATTCTTGGTTTGTCTCGGAAAGCCTATATTGAAATGATTCTGAATAGATTTAATATAAAATCTTATAATGCTTATATTACACCCATTCAAAAGGGTGAAAAGCTCTCTAATACCTAGTGTCCTAAAAAATGATAAAGATGTTACTGAAATGGAGAAGGTCTCATATGCTTCTGTTGTTGGTAGCCTTATGTATGCTCAAGTTTGTACATGTCCAAATATTATTTTTGTTGTTAGTGAACTTGGGAGATATTTGAGCAAACTTGGTGTGACTCATTGGTAGGCTGCAAAACGAGTTAGGAAGTATCTACAACTTACCAAAGATTATATGCTCACTTATAGGAGGTCAGATCACCTTGAGGTGATAGGCTATTCTAATTTTGATTATGGTGATTGTCCAGATAACCACAACTCTACATCAGGGTATATATTTATGTTGGCAGTAGGAGCTGTTTCTTAAAAAAGTGTCAAATAAACACTTACAACTACTTCTACTATGGAGGTAGAGTATGTAGATTGTTATAAGGCTACGCATCAAGCGGTATAGTTGAAGAATTTGATTACTGAGTTTCGTGTTGTGTATAGTATTTTCAGTCATCTTACTATCTATTGTGATAACTATGTCATAGTGTGCTTCTCTCAAATCAATAAGAGCTCTAAGCGCTCGAAGCATTTTGACACAAAAAATATACTTGTTAGAGAGAAGATTCAAGAGTTTCTGACTCGTGTCGAGCATATCCTTGTAGAACTTATAGTTGTAGATCCCCTAACTAAAGGTTTAGAAGCTAAAGTTTTTTTTTATCATGTAACCCGTATGAGTATAGTGAGGTCTTTTGATGTTTTGGGTTAGTGGGAGTTGTAACACCTTCATTAGGGTATTACATTTCAGACTAAAACATTCTAAAACTAAAACCTAAGTCATAATTAATTATTCATTATAAATTACGAGTTTCAAAATTCTTTTTTTGCGATAACATAAACTTATCAAATTATAAAAACACAAGACATAAAAACTGAATAATATACATCTCATGTACATAACATAGATTAGTAACAACTTAAATACATAAAGCTTACGTACTCCAAATAATATGTATAACTACCATATCAAAACTAAACCTAGCCCAAGTCCAAAAACTTGAAGAGAAGGGTCTTGCACCTGATCCTCCTCCGGATCCTCTTTAGGATTCCTAACTTACAAATTCCCCAGTCGGGGCATATCACTACGGATAGGAGTCCAAGCAGTCGATACCTCAGAATCTTCCCTAGGAGTGTTATGAAGATGACCCCATAACTTTTCAACAGGTATACAAAACTCCAAGTAAATAGCAGCATCCATAGAAAACGTAGCAACCTCATGCCGAGTCCTACTCCAAAACAAGGTAATAACTCCAACATACTGAATACGCATTGTGTCCCAATGGACACGCCATGCTTCAATACCCCCATGAAACTATACACTAACGAAACCTCGTAGATCTTGCCTCGCCGCCATTGTAGTCTTCATAGAGTAATAGCATAACACAGAACAGACAAAACAACAACATAAATAGGTGAGATCCCCTACATCAATACTAACATGGCAGCACAGAAATAATACTGACAATAATGTCATATAGTGCATATTCAACAGTTACAGTTATAACATTTCTTAATAGATAACTCAATGGATATGTGTGTGTGTGTGTGTGTGTATATATATATATATATATATATTTCACAGCAAATATATCTACAGACTATGCATATATATAATGAACAAACCCCTACTCCATGGAGCTAAAACCAAATATCGGAGAGAATGATCCAGAAGATATGTCTGTACGTCATCCGCCTCAATTCAAGTGCTATAATTTTTTCTCAGTGTACACGTCATAACTTGTACGAGACATTTTATGCCAGATCATGAATAGGAATAGTGGTCTCATCGAGATAGTCGGTGCATTTACATCGGTTGCCACGATATAGTAGTGCTACTAACTGGCCATTTGTGGAATTCCGCGCTTCGACGCCTCCAAGATCATTCATAGACATTCACTACGCAATTCGCACCCGCACTAAGGTGTAATTCATCTCCTAGGCAAATAGCCTCAACAGACATTGTCTGTAAAATACATGATCAATGATTTAATGCATATCACAAGCCATTACTAGCTACAACCAAACATTGATATATCTGGGTCTAGTACATCGCCTGACAGTAAACTGCTATTTTTCTTAATCGCGTAGCACTTTTATCGCATTTTCACAATAACGTAAAACTTTTGTTATGTTTTCAAATCGCATAACATTTTTTCAACGTTTTCTCAATCGCGTAAAGATTTTTAAAACATTTTTCTTAATTGCGTAGCTAAAAATCATCATTTTTAAATCGCAAAAAGGTTATTCTACATATTTCTAATCGCGTAAAACATTTTATTGACATTCTAAGCTTATTTTTAACTTTTCTTAAATAAAATACTTTAAATTCCAAACCGTCCTTTAAAAATTATTTCCATTGGCCTTATTAAAAATCCTCTTAAATAAAATACTTTAAGTTTTCAATTTACTTCTCAATCCTATTTTCCAACATTATGGCCAAAAATCACTCTTTGTTCAATGATAAAATTTATTCATTTCTATTTTTATCTTGTAAATTCTTAATTAAATTTCTTATCACTAAATCATCTAGGTTCACAATTTAATAAATCTTTTTTGCATTGGGTTACCCTATTGAGGGCATGATGGCCGTGAGCCATAGTGGTCAACAAAATTTCTTTCTTTTCTCACATGATTCATAACATATACATATATCCAATCATCAATTCATGCTATATCAATTTCATGCATATTATCAAAATCATATATAAAGACAAACAAGCATAAACTATTAAATACACACACAACAAGTGAACAAATCATCACATGGATTTTTCACTTCACAAATCATAATTTCATTTTTCACCACCAAAACATGATTGATGAGGTTAATCTCCCTCTTACCTTAGATGATGCTCAAGAACTCCTTAAGTGCCTTCTTGAAGCAAACTTCCACCACTAAGTTATTCTTGAAAACAAAACAAACATTCATATATTAACATTTAAGGCTTGAAATAAGATGACCATAGATCAAGATATGGTCTAGAACTTGAAAATGAAATAAGAAGTGAAGATTCAAGAATTTCACCTAAAAACCCTTAAACTTGAACTTGAAGAAAAAGCTTGAAGATGATTGAATTAAAAGATGGTCATAACACCAAAGTGTCTTGAAATAATGTTTAGATTCAAGATGTGAGGTTAACTTGATTTAAGGAAGATTGGAAGTGGATTTGGGGTGCTTGGCTGTGAGGCTTCAAGAGAGAAAATGAGAGAGTTTTTGTGTTCTTTGCTTCATGAAAGAGAATATGGGAATGAACAAATGAAGAGCTAAGCCTTAGACCCTACAAAAAATGTCTTGACCGTGAACTTCCAAGGAGTGCAAGGTGTCCAAGCTATGAGTCACAAGGTGAGTCACAAAGTGTGAGTCATAAGGTGATTCACTCAATGAGTCACAAGGAACTCTCTAGAAAAGATGATGAGATTAACATAAAAAGAGATAACAAATACCATTTTGATCATCTAAGCTTATTCTACAAGCTTCTTGAAAAAGAATGATAAGATAAGCTTAAGAGATTAAGTAACCAATTTGACTTTATCTTCTAAGCTTGAGTAGTCATTTTGAACTTCTCCTCCTTCAAGCTTGAGTAACCATTTTGCCTTCTTCAAGCTTGCCATTGGTTCATCACTTTGAGTCATAGCTACTAAGTTGGACCTCCATCAAACTTAGCTTGTAAGCTTTCATCTCATTGGTTCAAAACCAAGTGAGTCATAAGAGAAGCATCTAGAGAAGATGACTAGGCTTATGTCTAGAATCATCCATCTAGATCTTTACCAGAAACTATTATCCAATGGACAAAGGTTACTGCTAGCAAAACTAGTATTTATTGTCTAATGGATAATAGTATTATCCAATGGATAATAGCATTGTACAAGGGATAACAGAACGGGATAAAGTCTTAGAAAAAGAAAATTTTCAAAAACTATTTCCGGTTTCGGGTTTAGTAAGCTCCCCCGACCCCGTATTAACAGTCTAAAATTTTTTTGGCTCCAAAAATTTTTATTTTTCCGGGCCCGCCTCAAACATGCATACAGCCCAAAAATAATAATAAAATAATCAAAATAAATTAAGAATTCACAAAAATTACAAAAATCATGAAAATCAAGAAAACAAAAATTTGGGGTGTTACAGGAGTTTATTTTATGATTTTATTGAGACCTCATTTTATTATTATGTCTCAAAACCTTAAACAATTATATTGCTACTATTGTCGTTATCATATAATATTGTTTTTATCATTATTATTATATGCACAGTTTTATTTGTTCGTATTATGACATATTGTAGAGACATTTTGGACTCAGTTTCATTTTGTTATTATTCTGAGATGTTTTGTGAAATCTCATCAAGCATCTTGAGTGGATGCTTAGGCTATTTTGTTGGGAAATGCACTTTGATCACATATTAACATACAATTTTGTTATACTTTCTCATTATCCATATACCATTTTTTGTTAGGTCACCGAGATATGAGTATCTTGCATGTATTATGTAACACCCCCTCCGAAAGGTATCACATTCATACCAATTCCTTATAATTAATTTCCCAAGTTATAAAATATTTAATCTCATTTAAATACCGGTTTCAAAATTCCTTTTTCGCGAAAAACATTAATTGATCAAATTAAAGTAACTCAAAATATAATAACTGAATAAAATACTTTTCATTTCAACAGAGTTTACTACAACTATACATTCATTATATTTACATGCCCAAAACATAACACCCAAGATATGAGTCATTGTCAGAAGACAAATTTCCTAGCTGGGGATGTCTCGACGGATAGAAATTCGACCCATAGATATATTGAAGTTCTCTTTAGGAGTATAGTGAAATTCATTCCACAACTCCTTAATAAGAAAAATAACTTATTCATAAGCAACCGTATAAAATGAAGTAACGATCCCATAGCGAGTCCTACTTACTGATAGAGTAATGTCACCACACACTCTATGTGCCCTGTGTCCCAACGGACACGCCAAGCAGCAGCGCCTTCAAGAAACTGCAGCCTAAAGAAATCTAGATGATTCCTCCTTGTCGCCATTTCAATTTTTACAGATGTGGACATAAAATAGAAATAGATAGAATAAAACAACAAAGAGGTGAGATCCCCTACATCGCATACCAATATGGCAGCAAAGAAATGATACGAACAACAATGTCGTTCCATACATACAATCCATAGATTAATATAAAATCAGCAAATATATTCATGACATTTAATAGATAAACAATCCAATATACTTGCAACACAATATTAGCCATAATGATAATACCACAATCGTACAATAAATACTATATCATGATAGTAAGAGATGCTGACTATGCATATGCACGATGCAACCAGATCCTACTCCATGGATATTAAAATTTAGAGATGAATGCCCAAAAGATCTGTCCCCCCTAAAAAGACAGTCTATGCTAGATAATGAAAAGCAATAGTGGTTGTCAGGCTTGCTAGTGCATTGCAATCAGTGTCCACAGGCCAGGGGTATTACGTTGTATAATAATCACGGGTGGTAACAACTCCACCGTGTGAATCACCGTGCCCTGACATCCTCCAAGATCTATCCCGATCGACTATCCTGTAAGTTCTCGTTCATTCTTTAGGCATAAAACGCCCAAACAAATCAAGCGAAGACGCTTTTCTATGCATGATAAATGATTTAAACATATACTGTCATTGATCACATAGTATTTCTTATTCACACGCCGTCAACAGTATTACCGTATAATGCTCAAAAGCATATTTAATTGAATCAAAGTACCGTTGTACTATTCCCAATGATATTAACGCAACCACTTATACAATTGTCTAATACCATTAGTATCAATGATATTATGTAACCGCTCATACAACTACATAATACCAAAGATCCATTCGGGTCCAATACTTTAATTTCACAAATTACTTGGTTTAATATGTTGGCTTTATAACAAAACTCGCTGTTCCTTTCAATCTCGTAGCAATATTATTGCGTTTTCACAATCGCGTAATACTTCTGTTACGTTTTCAAATCGCGTAAAGATTTTCCTACGTATTTTCAATCGCGTAAAATATTTCTAACATATTTTATGCTCAAAATAATACTTTTCTCATTTATTATCAAAATTTGACTTTATTTTTATTATTTGCATAATAGTCCTTCAAAAATAATATTTACATAATAGTCCATCTTTAAACAATATTTCCAAAATAGTCACTCTTTAAATAATATTTGTAATATAGTCCCCTTAAAATTTGTACTTTTTACTGTTTCCCAGAAAAATACATTTCTTAATTTTACTCAAGATATTACAGCTCAAAATTTTCTAACGCGCTTCAAAACCCAGAGAGTGAGCTATACATTAGTAAATTTCAAGTATTGACTTTTATTTTACTACATAGCCTTAATTAAGCCAATTTTAATTCTAAAATATCATTTTAAATTCATAAACTTACCAAACTAAATTCTTACTATTAAAACACCTAAGTCTACACTTAGTAAAATAGTTTTGGATCTTGAACATAAAAAATGGCATATTGGCCGAATTCACCTATTGCTTCAAAATTCATATATAAATCATTTCCTAACACTTTAAATCCTTATAAAATTACTTAATTAAATTTCTTGTCATAAAATCATTTAATCCTCAATTTGAAAAATAATTTAGAATCCTTAGTCCTTTTTGTAGTGATGAGGCCGTGTGCCTCTAAGCTCTTTAGAGTCTTCATACAAATTTTCTCATCATGTGAATCACATCTTAAGTTACACAGAAATTATCATGCTTTCTAAATCACACATGTAAGCATATTATCAAAGCTATAAGCATACCAAATAGATATATAAATCATGTATACTTATCAAAGCAATAAAATAATCACACAATATAATCCAACAAGCACAAACCAATGATTACACAATCGAGTGAATAAATTCTCACATAGATTTTTCACTCACAAACACAAACAATTCCATTCCTTCACCGCCATATATGACCGATGAGATTAATCTCCCTCTTACCTGGTTAATGTCCTCCTAGCTCCTCGTAGGATTCTCTTTGTATCAAGCTTTCACCATCAAGTAAATCTTAAAATCAAAACAAACACATACAAATTAGTATCTAAGACTTGATCAAGATGACCATAGATCAATCATGGTCTTAGGATTCTAAAAATCAAATAAGAAATCAAATTTCAAGATCTTTACCTTGAAATCTTAGAACTTAAATTCAAGACTTACGCTTGAAGATGACAAAATTCGATATTGATCACAACATGAAAGTTGCTTAGATTGATGAGAGGATTCAAGAAGTATGGTTAGTTGAAATTAAACAAACTTGGAAGATGGTGTTTAGGTGGTTGGCCGTGAGCCACTTCAAGAAGAAAAGCAAGAGCTTTTTGATCTTTAACTTGAAGAATAAGATTGAAGATGATAGAACTAGGCCAAGCTCTCAACTACAAAGTATCTTAGGATTGTGTATCGGTTCTAGATCTAAGGTTGTATAACATTATTGAAGTTTGGATGTGGGGTTTAGGTGTAGGGGCCGAATGTCTCAAGAAAGGAAGAAGATGGAGTTCTTGGTGTTCTTGAATGATAGAAAAGATGATAAAATCTTGTGGTCACAAAGGGTTTAGAAATGAAGTGGAATAGTCTATTTTGCAAGAGTTGGCAGTGTGGTGTCTTGGAGAAAAGATGAGAGAATTAGTTGCATCTCTAAGTAATGAAAATGAAATGAAATTGCCTAATATCCAAATGCATGGCCGTGTGGTGTTTAGAATAAATAGTTTAAGGCTTGTTTAATAAGCTAAAGCAAATGCACATGTCTTAATAATTACTTCACATGGCTTAAGTAATCAAGTAGTCATCAATTGGTCACAAGATGAATCATGAACATACTAGAAGCACCTAGGTGGCCGTGTGACTCACTAGGATAGCTAACTTAGTTTTGTTTCCAACTAAATTCTAGTTACACTTAGCTTAGATAGTTAATTCATCTAGTTACATTTAAACTAATTTAGTTAGATCATATAATTACCTAATTAACTATCTAGTTACATGCTTAAATCATACTCTTGTCATGCATAGGTAATGATTCTAGAAACTCTAGATATTTTCTAGTAACTAATGACTCTAAGTATTAGCAGACTAGATTAGCTCCATTTAGTTACTACTTAGTCTATTAGAGTAACTAAGTTAGATTATCTAGTTACTCAATTAACAAATCTAACCATTAAAATTAATTTCATCTCCTAACCATTGATTAAATCTAAGGTGAATATCATAAGCTTCTTTATCAAGATTGTTCTCACACCATTGATTAGATCAATAGTGATGATCTAAGGCTTCTTCATCAAGTTTTTCCATCCAACAGTTCATAGCAAAGTCCAAGCCACTATGTTTGACCAATTCCTATTGGTTAGTCATAAAGCTTAGTAATGATGGTTCATGATTACCCTTAAGATATTTAACTTAGATATTTTCAGCTTTCATGATTACACTTGAGATATTTAGCAAAGATATTTTCTGATTAGGAATATCTTAGATATTTCCTACTTATATATTTTTACCTAGATATTTGTATTCAGATATTTGTCTAAGATATCTTACTGAGATATTTTCTCGCTTGATATTATCCTTAGATATTTACTAGGTGAGTCATCAATGAATTTTCTAGAACAGCTGAGTCAGCATGGTGAGTCGTAGTGCTGAGTCACCAGCTGAGTCATCAAGAGAAACTTCTGGAAGGTGTGACTCACCGTGACAAGTCACTGGGTGAGTCAGCATTCCACATCCTTCTAGAATATGGTGAGTCACCATTTTAGAATATGGCGAGTCATCGCTTGTAGAAAAGAATGACAAGACAAGCTTAAAATATTTTGAAAGAGTAAGTAGTCAAATTGGATTTGTTTTCTAGCTTGAGTAGTCAAGTTGAATTTGTCCTCTTCTAGTTGAGTATCCAATTTGCCTTCTTCTTACTTACCATTGGTCCATCATTTTGACTCATCGTCATCAAGATATTTTTCTAACAGATATTACCTAATGGATAATAGCTACTGCTATTATTACACAATGAATAATAGAGAACTCAGATACAGAAATCTCTGTCAACTGTTCCCAGTTTCGGGTTTAGTAAGATCCCCCAATCCCGCCTTGACAGTCTGAAACTTTCTGGTCTAGAAATTTTTTTTATTTTTATGGGTTCGCCTCAATCACACATACAACTTAGAATAATATTAAAATAATCACAACCTCAGAAAATTTCACAAAAATTCTCAAAAATCATAAAAATTATAAAACTCATATATTTTTAGAAAAAAAACTAAATTCAGGCATACTGTTCAAAAATAATATTAAAATCAATCAAAATAATATTAAAATATTCAAAATAATTAAAAATTTCCAAAAATCATAAAAATTCATAAATATTATATAAAGTATTTATTTTCAAGAAAAACAAAAAATCGGGGTGTTACATATGATATTAGTACTCCTATCGAGTATGATTTTTTGCATTATTGAGATACTTGTAATCTCATTTTCAACCAATTTTTTAGAGTGTTGGCTTGATTTTAACATCATGTTGTGACCACATATTATTTGATTAATTTAGAGAATTGTTTTCTTATTAAAATAATGTAATATGACTTATGTCATCCAAGTAGGAGAATGTTAGAATGTTTTATATGGACTAGCATAAATCATATTATAATTTTATAAATCAAGATTAATTAAATGTTAAAATTATGAGAGTATTTTATTTAGCCTAAATTGTGATCATTATTGTTATTAGACCTGTTGTTGTTAAGCACTGCTCATATGTGAGCTTTATTTATAGGTATTATATATGAGCTTACCATAGTGCATAAATTTAGCCCATTTTAATTATTCTATATATATAGGATGAAGCCTCTATTCTTAGCCACTCTAGTGAGTACAGTTGTCTCATTAATATTGACGCGTGAGTAACTACTATGAGATATGAATATTATCTCTCTCTCTTCGAGATTGCTTTCAAGAATTCAAACGTGACAATCTCATCGACATTTTTTCAAGGTAATCCTATAACTCATTCTATATTTTTTGGGTAGGTGGAAAATGTTAGCATAATTGTAAATCTAAGTGTTTCACTAGTGGCATGGCATTAGGGTTATTTTGTGTGAAACAACATGATTTGACTTGGATATAGTGGGACTACTCAACGCCATCAAAACCCTAGTTGATGTTTCCCAGTGTGAGAGAAGAAGTTTTTTTTTAATTAAATTTCTTGGTGCATTTGGTGACTAGTGCGTTGCTCCCAAGATACAAAAGCTTAGCAACCTTGCTTTTCATCTCCCTACTTTTGCACAAATAGAGATGCATTACTCTCTTTGCCCACACCTTTTTTCATCTCCCTACTTTTGCACAAATAGAGATGCATTACTCTCTTTGCCCACACCTTTTCTCTATTCAAGTATATTTTTAAGTTTGTTTATGTGTATTGTTTTTGAATAGTATATTATGTTATGGACTTATTGTGTCTATTTTTAGACAAGAGGTGGAAGCATTTGAATAGTCAAATTAAATAGCCTTTAATGTAGGTATTTATTAATTTGAGGAGTTACAAAAATTTCAATACACATAAATGTAGAGTTTCAAGAATCTCAAATAATTATTATAAAAACAAGACCGTTACTAACTAGGAGAGTTAAATCTCTTCCATATTCACTACATATTTAATACTATACTGTAACTCCCAAATATACTCACAATTCTTAATAACTCCTAAATTCAATATTTGAAAGGGAACTAATTTTTTATTAAAATATGCAATAGTATTTTCAGAAGATAATTCCTAAGGTGTTGGTGCCATGATCAGTGATGGTTTGACTCAATTATGAGCAACAAAAAGTAACAATATTATGGGTGCTACAAACCCTAATAAAGTAAAACCCCTTGTGGTAAGAAAAAGGCTCTAGTTTGCATGTGAATCGTGATAAGACAAAGTCCATTTAGAAGGTGATATTAGGAACATTTACTCCTGCATTGACGAAGGTTGAGATGATTTGTTTTTTTAAATAATGAGTCCATTGATAATGACATTTGTCTTGTTACATCTTAGTTTAATTATTTTCAATGTAATTACATTCCTAAGAGATGTTGGTGACTGATCATCTAGCTTATTTTGCTAAGTCTTCTAAGCTTCGCATTTGGATGGATGACCCGCCTAGTTTCATTTTTCAGTTGTTGAACTTTGATATTAGTTGGAATAAGTTTTATTTTCTCTTCACTTTAAATTAATAATAATAATAATAATAATAATAATAATAATAATAATAATAATAATAATAATAATAATAATAATAATAACAATAATAATAATAACAATAATAATAATAATAACAACAATAACAACAACATATCCTTAACTTTTACTCTATACTTTGTACCAGAAAAAATTTACTTTATACATTTGTGATTACTTCTTAAGACAATTTTATTAATAAATAAATAAATCTAATTTTGATGGATTATTAGTATAAACTTTTTTACATCATTAACTAATCATATATCATTATATATATAACTTTTGAAATATTTATTATAAGAATTAAATATTTTTTATAATGTGATAATGCATGCTTGAATGACAATATAAAAACTTTTACATTATCAATGCATTTAAATTAAATCTAAATAAATATAGATAGATAGGTAAATTCACTTGTTTATATATTAATTATACTTATAATTAAATGATTTTTCACTTAAAAATTAATTGTGACAATAAGTTGTAAATATACAACGAATCAAATATAAATAAGTATGGTATGCAATTATTTGGTTTAGGTATGCAATTATTTTTTTTATCATAAATGATATGAAATTATAGAAATACTTCAAATATAGAGAGTCTCATTTGGAAAAAAAGACACTGTATAGTGAAATAAATTTAAGTCGATATCTATGTATTTTGGCAAAATATTTTTAATTAAATTTTCATGGTTTTTTTGGTAAGGACTTAAATTTTCATTTTGATTCACTTTTAATGCAAACTTATTTTAGATTATAATCTAATCATGTGTAATTATTACATTATTAAAGCAGATTGACTTTAAGGCAATTTTTTAAACAATAAATATGCAACTAATTGAATTAGAAACTCGTTTGAACTAAACATTTATTATTAAACTAGTAAAGTCATTTAATGATAAATGTTTCATTTAATGATAAGTGTTTAGGAATTCATTCATTACTACCCTTTATAAGTTTTCCTTAATTTTCTTCTTTTTCATTCCACAATTTTTTTTATTCTAACATGAAACGTTACTTTGACCAAAAAAAAAAAAAAAGAAACGTTATAACTTTTCATTTTAAAAAATTAGTAACATATTTTTTTAATATTTTTTGTAATATTTGTTTTATTATTAATTTAAAAATAAATATTATTAATATCTTATTAATATATCTTTTGATAATCTTAGAAAGAAAATCAATAATAAACTGTTTAAAAGAGTGAGGATCTTTCAAAATATTCCAAATTCCAGATTTGGCCACAAATCTCAAATACTTTTCTAACTCTATCCAGTTCCCGCTACCTCACCATTGAAGGAGGGAAAAAGTTTCCAAACAAACCTTTGAAAATTTCACCACCATCTCATTTTTTAATCTCCACTCTCTCACTGTTTGTAGCCACCCAAATTCAATTCAAAACCATACTCATTTCTTGACTTAACTTTGGTGTTTGTGTTCTTGCATTCAACAGTGTTGGCTCTTCCTTCAATCTCTACCACCACCAACAACATGGAAATTGAACTCTCTTCTCTGCAACAGAATCATGTGACTGAGGTTGACGCCAGTGGGCATAAAGCGAAGCGCACCAAGAGCTCCGGAATTCGAGTCGTCGGAAACAGAATCTATGATCCTGCAAATGGCATAACTTGTCACCAGGTGGTTTTTTTTTTTGAGTTTTTACGAATACCCATTTCGATTTTTTCTATGTTTTTTTGTGGAAAGAGCAAAATCTGGATTTGGGTATCTGAGGGAACGTGGAAATGATGTGAAAAATGGGAACTTTGGTTGATGGGAACGTAGATGAATGATGCTTGTTGGTTTTGGTTTTACTTACTAGTCTGTTTGTGCAATTTGTGTGTGTGTGTGTGTGTGTGTTTGTTTGTTTGTTTTTTTTTTTTAGTTTTCAAGTTCATTTTGTTGATGAATCTCTGTTTGCTTGGTTTTCCACGTTAAAGTGCCGGCAAAAAACCAGGGATTTTGCAGCTTCGTGCAAGAATCTGAAAAATGGGAAGCCTTGTGTCATTAAGTTTTGCCACAAATGCCTCTTAAACAGGTTAGGTTCAGCGATATAAACATTGGTTTTTTTTTTTAATTTTGTTTTTATTTTTTAGAATGATTCAAGTTTGTTAAGAGTACAAAGGTAGAGCAATGTATATTTGTATGTATTTTTCCTGCTGAGGATTTGGTTGTGTTGAATTAGATATGGGGAGAAAGCAGAAGTGGTGGAGCAGTTGAGTAATTGGATATGTCCCAAGTGCAGAGGCAAATGCAATTGCAGTTGTTGCAGGTAAGTTGTTTTTGTTTTGAGTTGGTATTGTGATTTTTAATCTGCACCGTTTATGTGTCTGAAAGAACAGTGATCATGTAGGAAAAGAAAAGGTCTAGAACCTACTGGTCCACTAGTGCACACAGCCAAGGCATCAGGTTTTAAGTGTGTGTCAGACTTGCTTGATAAGGCTAAAGAAAGTTTGGAATTGGAGAAGGACAATAATGTTGCTGTTTCGCCTATGAAGGAAGCTACTTTGAAAAAGGTGTGCTTATTTTCTCTCTGTCCTCCTTCCCATCTATCATGCGGTTGAAAATGAAGTTTACTTGTATGTGATGGTTAATGAAGCTTCTCTTCGTGTATGCAATTCATAATGATGACAGGAACAAATAGTTGGTGTTGATTATTCAAGTTGTGACAAGGTTCTTATGAGCAATGGTGTTTCACTCATAAAGCCAGTTGCATCGGAGAAGGTTTGATGGTTATTTTTTTCTTCTGAGTTATTGGCAGATAGATTTTACTGATTGGTGCATAGTTTTATTATTATTATTATTATTATTATTTTGGTTGTTCATATTTGTTGCTTCCTGCAGGAGCTTGTAGTTATTCTATCTGGGGAAACTGGGAAGGAAAATTCTTCAGATGGAAATAGTGGTTTCAAAATTAACTCTCTCAAAGTTGAGAACTTATCACCTGAAAAATCTAAGAAAACAAAGCGGGAAGGGTTAAAGGAAATATCTAATGGCAACAACATTGATGATGCTTGCCAAAACAGGAGCCCGAAAAGGCCTAAGATTTGGAATGAAGTTCCAGAGGAGGAATCAAACAGAAATGCAAATGATGGCATTAAAGTTTTCCATGAAGTCTCTGAAAAGGAAACAAAAGTAGATAGGAATCATGACATTGTTTATGGAGAGATGGATGGTCCTGAGAAGTGGGCTGCAAATGATTTTTTCTTCGATCCCATGACTTTGGCATCAAAGGATTCTGTCTTCAATCCCATGACTTTGGCTCCAAAGGATTTTTTCCTCAATCCTAATCAATATGATGTGAAAGAAGAGATATATGGAAAAAATTGGAAAGGCACTGTTGTAATTGATGATGATGAAGATAATACTGGTGTCAAGTCCCAAACGGGCATATCAAAGGCTCCAAAAGTCAGGAATTATACCGTGAACTCTGAGAGAGAAAAAATCCAGGATGAAGTTCCTTTACCCCCTGGAACTATGTTAACAGATATAATGGAGATTGAGCTTCCCCCTGATGATGTTGGCAATGCTTTTCAGTTTTTAGAGTTTTGCAGCGTGTTCGGAAAGGTATGCCTTTGTGTTGACTCCATTAATAATTGTTGGCTGTATGGCAATGCCAGTATGTGGTTTTGATGTTGAGTTTTCTCTTAAATCTTTGTTTGATTAATTGCAATTTACTGTTGCCTGTAGTAGTTGAGCAACTGAATATAGACTATTAGCAAGTTATTTTAATGCTATAATCATAATACAAAATTGGGACTAACTGTATTAATATCATGCAATTTAAAAGTCAAACGTCAGATTTATTTTTAGTTGAAAGGAGGAATGCTAGCAACACTCTTTTGGACACTCCTTTTAACATCTGCTTTACTATTGGTTTACTTCATACACTTAAAAGGATTATTAGGGGAAGAATGCTAGCAACACTTACTTTTGGACCAATAATAAAACAAGTGTTGAAAGGAGTGTCTAAAAGAGTGTGTTGCTAGCATTTCTCAAGCTGAAAGTATGTGTTTGACACATTTAATTGAACTTTCATTGGTGAGTCATCAGTGGATATTCTTTCCTTGTATTACATGAAATTCTCTAGATATAGTGGTGTTAATATTGCAGAAATAATTCTTGTTTTACACTTAATGGTGCTGCACCCATTCATAATTGCTTTATCAACTGTTTTTACATTTCTTCCTGTGTATCATCAGATTCTTGATGCGAAGAAAGGAGAAGCTGAAGCTATATTACGAGAATTGGTTCGTAAGCAAAATTTGCGCCGAGGAGAAAACACCTTAGTAGTTCAGTTCCATATTAGATTGTTGACTTTGATACTAATTGATCCAGGAAAGAGGTATAAGTCTATCCTGTTTAGCTTTTTTTTTTTTTTCTTGAAAAAATTTCTGTCTTGTACTTGGATTAAATTTTGCCATCCGGATCACTTTGGTGTAGGTCTCCATCCTTAACCACTACCAATGGAAAGAATTCATGGTTGAAAGCTCTGAAGGATTTAATCTCTGGATCTGTTGTACTAAAAGAATTTCCTTTAGATTGGCTTGAGGTTGGCATTGGTGGATATTATGATTTGGATTTATCCAAAAAGCTTAGTCTATTGAATTTTCTCTGTGATGAAGCTTTGGGTACAGAGTAAGTAATTTAGGTTCAATTAGAAAATAATTTTTCAGAGAACTTCAAACTGCTGTTTTATTGTTTTCTTCTCTCTATCCATCTTTCTTCCATTGCTTTCTTAATAATAGTCTTCATTTTGTTTAAAGTGATTGGAAACTTACTCAATATGTCTAGGAAACTAAGGAGTTATATAGATGATCAAAATTTAATATTTGCTGAAGAAGTGAAAGAAGCAAAATCTAAGGTTGCTGCAGCTAAGGAAAAGGTAACAGGAAACAAGGTTGTATGTTCTTTGTATCTGGATTAGTGCTTCTGTTAATTGTGTTCATAATTTTGTACATGTTATAAACAGGAAAAATGTCTTAAGCAGAAGCTACAGGATGAGGTGGCTAAAACTATTGTTTCAAATGGGGCTCCGCTTTCAATTTCGGAGCATGATGCTCTTCTTTCAAAGATAAAAAGTGAAGCAGCTCAAGCTCATGCTGAGATGCTTGAGGCAAAGGGCACAATTCCTAAAAGTATGCTGTGATATTTAAGAGTTCATATTTTTTAACCAAGTTCATGCATAAAGATTTTCAATCTTATTCTCTGAATAATATTTGGGTGGTGGTGCAAAGTTGTGTAATTGAAAAGACTACCTGAGTTACAATGAAGTAATAATTACCACAAGAAAATGAAAAAGAACTCAAAAGTTGATTTTTTATGATCATACATTCATACTTCAGCTAGGTTAATATCTGCACATATGACAACATCTGTTGGTATCTCATATACTCTTAGGTCTTAGACAATATAATTTACATTTGCAGGATATATTGATCTTAATTGCTGTGATAATTTTACATCTTGTTTCTTTTCTCACAAGATAAGCATTCACTAACTCAACATCTTGTAAGATGTTTTACTTTAAGTTGGTTTATATTTACCAATTTCTTATTTTCTTATAAGAAATGTGATTGTCACATGAGCACTTATCTTTCATTACATATCCAAACTGGGGCTTAATTTGGTAAATAAACAAATGCACTTAATGAGGCCAAAATAGAAAATTGTGTGTATGGTTACTTTCTGTCCTGTAAGAGTTTAATGTTTCTGCTATTCTATTGTAGTGGTTGACATTTTTGCTTTTAATTTTATAGGGAAACAAAATTCTGATGCTATGAGAACCGAGCCTGTGCTTTTGGATGATAGTGGTCAGACATTTTGGCAATTAAAAAGTTATACTGCTGAATATGCTGTTTTGTTGCAAGGTAATTCTCAAAATGAATTAGCTTAATTTTTGTAAATGATCCCATTTTGATTTGGGCTCTAGCAAGTTTTCTAAAAGAAAGCAACGTACAGATATCAAAGTACAGGAAGCGGATGGTACTGTAGCTGATGAAAAATGGTTTGTTTATGGTTCTGAGAAGAAGCAAGAGATTGATAAGTACATTTCCTCAAGGTGAGCTCTTTTATTAAAGTCAAAGTGGGTTGTTCTTGTGGTTTCAAATTTGGTATTTGATCTTGGAGAGTTTGCATGCTTTATTTCTTGTCAAGGAACATGATCATAAGTAAATTATCAAAGAAAGAGTCAATGGATGTAGATACTAAGTATAAGATCGTAGAAGAATGGAAGCAAGCCTATACGGAGGAAGGAAATAAATTTACTGAAAGCTAGCTTCAGTTTTAGTGTTGAATCTGTTGATGAGAGAATGATCACCCATTACATACAAAACATATTTGAAGTGAATAAAATGACCTGCATGTACCCTTTTTCGATGTGACCTTTTAATACCATATCCCATTATCCCTACATTTAACAACAATACAACTTACAAACATTGCAGCCACAACTGCACAGTTGCATGTGTGGCTATATCTAGGTTTAAACATAAATCATACATGAATAATTTTAAGTAGGGTTATTTAAACTTAGCCATGCTCATGTAAGCAGTTACTCTGCAATTGTGAATACATCATTTTTTTTGTTACATTGGAGGTGCAAGCACCTGGGTATGGGAGGGGGATAGTTGACTTGGTGGAGGATAAACCTTTGACATCTGTGAAAACAACAGTTTTGGTAGTAACATTGCAATCATCTATCCTAAATTTGATGCTCAACAAGACCAACTTATTAAGTTTTTCTTTTTACCTTGGCTGCAGGGCTAAAGGACCTAAAACTCACTAGGTTTCTTACATACTTTCAAATGAAAGCAGTGCAGCAAATGTGTAGGATGTTTTATGGTTAGTATTGCTATCTTTGATCAAGAATTTACAATATTGTGACAATCTCCAGAATTGCTTAAGTTCAAGTATATATATAACTGGCAAGAGGTCTAATAACATAATATGCATTATTTGCTCTGAACTTGGATATTTATTAACATGGAAATATTTTTCTTTTCTTGTTTTCTTTTAGGGTTTTTGGGATTCAAATATTCTGTTCCCTTAATAAAATATGGACAACTAAGCCAAAAAAAAAAAAAAAAACTCTCTTAGTTGGCAATTTTTTATTGAACCAAAGGGGAATTCATTATGGTCCAGAATCTGCATATGTGAAGATTCTTAAGTTGCTGATGTTGATGTTAGAAACTAATACTAATTTCTTGTATCTTATTTCTGTGGAGCAGGAAGCTAAGAAGATAATCAAGGATTCTTCCATTGCTAGGTCTATTCAATGTCTGGCTTCCAATTTTTTGTTGATAGAAATAAGAATTACAGTATTTAGGTTTCAATGTATGAATGTAATTACAATTCATAGTTTTCTTTTGTTTTGTTTAGTTTTTGTTTTTTGCTTTTTGTTTTTTGTTTTAGTAATATCAAGCAGTGTTTATAGCAATCTTTAGGGATCATGGAGATAGACACAGCTGATTGGAAAGGAAGGTCTTCTCAATATTCCAAAAGAGTTAAATCAATTTAATTCTCTGTATTTTCAGATAATCTCACATCTTTTTGCCTGTTTGACAGTTCAAAAACTTACTCAAATATTTGAGGTCTTCATGTTTTTCATGTGACATCTGTTGCTATTAAATTATTTTTCTTTTATATAAGTAAAATCTAAATATTTTTATTGGATGTGTGCCTATTGAGCAAAGATCCCATGTTTAATAATGCTATTGTCGGATCATTATAAACCTGTTATAAACAAAGATCCCATCTTAGTGACTTTTATTAAAGCGTGAATTGTAAATAGAAACTAAAGGAGAAAAAACGAAAAACAATAGAAATCATAGATAATGCATTGTCCGTGGTCTCAAAGCATGCTAGCTTGGTCCTGTGCCACTCAATTTAATGCTAGAGCTGTTAAAATGAGGAGGGGCTTACTTGCTGAAGGAAGTGTTGTCCAAGGAAAAGAGGTGTTATGGTACAAAATTGACTTTTTATGTAAAAATAATAGTGGGAAATTATCATGAGTCAAAGTCTGTTGGCTCATTAGTATGTTATAATATTAACATCACTATACATGTTTCTATATGTTGAACCGTTGAAGTATACTAAATGATAGTATCTTGCTAATTTATATAGTTATTTAAAAAAATTATAGTTGAAAACGATTGCATTTTTCAAATAATTTGTTTGAAGTTTAGTAAAAAAAAAATATAATTTGTTTGAAGTTTGAAGTTTGGATGATCTTGGTGTTACGTATATCTGATAAAGAAAAATATATTTACCACACTTTGTAATGGAAACATTTTGGGTAAAATGCACTTTTCCTCCCTCATTTATTAGTTCAATTGCATTTTCCACTCTCATTTATTTAATTAAACACACTCCACCCTAATTTATTATCATCAATTGCAGTTATCCCGTTTTTATTATAATTCACTATTAATAAACATAAGTTGTCATATATGCCCCTCTGTCTCTTGTTCTATTGTAATTATGCTCAATAAACTTACCCATTGCCACCTGCTTTTTTAGCTTCGTATACTTTGTTAAGCTAGAACCACATATAACATGTCTTGAGGATCCTTTGTTTTACGTTAACCTCTCCTTTTATCGTAGTAATGAAAAGAAAAATATTCTAGACTAGGGATCATGGCATGGCACTGATTGACTTGGGCACAAAGCATCATGAGTATCGCAGAAGTTGGGCTTAGAGAAATGGAAATAATGAATAAATGGCAAGAGAAAAATGCTAAACTCATGGAAGAAGCCAATTCTAGGTACAAAGATAGGCAGTCAAGGCCACGAGAAGATGACAATGAAGTTAAATTAGTTAAATCAGTGACGGATCCAGGAATTTTAACTAATGAGGGCAAACACAATACTATCAAAATAGAAGTATAAAAAAAGTTTCAATAATTATATTTATATATAAAAAAATATATTAATACAAAATTATGAAAGATCAATTTACAATTGTTCCCTTCGCATTTTTATATTTTGAAAATGTCGAATGATCTTTTCATTATCAATACTATCAAACATTTCCCTCTCTCTATATGTAACCAAGCAACCATTCAATCATTCATCTCTCATATGATTGCGTAGCTGATTCTTTATGATATTCATAGCAGAGAAAGCTCTCTCAACTGATGCAGTTATACTGGTAAGATCAAAGCTACTTCAAAAGAAAAAATACCAATAGATAAACAATATGCTTTCTAGTCTCAACCAACTTTTGAGAAAGACCACTAATCTCATTCACATTTGAGAATTGATCATCAAAATGTACATCCAATATAAAATTCTCAAGTTGACTATCAAGTCCCAAAAAATCAGCAGAAGAAAATTCAAATGAATAAAATTGAGCTAAACGAATTAGCTTCTCCTTGTCAAAAGTAGAAAATGAATCTCTTGAGTTTAAGCAAGCAACACAAAGAAGTAGCTCAGTGTTTACCTCTGTAAAATGATTGTTAAGTTCTTGAAGTTGTCTATCAATCACTTGATAAAATACGTCAACTTGAGAATGATGCTGATTTAAGATCTTTTTAACTTTACGCCTTGATCTTCCTTGTGTCACAAATATATCATTCATATTTGGAATGATAATATTGCGCTTGTTACAAAACAATGAAACTTCATTGAGCAAAGGATGCTAACTATCATTTATCATACTTTGCAATCGTTGCTTGCACACTTTAACCAATGCCATGACATTTACAATGTCTTGATCACTTCTTTGTAGTACTTGTGATAACTCAGCAGTGACTCCCCATATATTTTTCATCAAGTGCAAGTTGAAAATAAACTCAAAAGATTGAATAATATTCAACAAATGACATGCTTTAGCTCTTTGTTCTAAATTTATCCAATCTTCCTTAACAATTTCAAGAACATCAATCACTGAAGAAAATATAGAAACCAAGCTAAGTATTGTACCATAATGTGAGCCCCATCTAGTATCTCTTGCCCTTTTTAATGTTATTTCTTGATTCAAGCCATGTTCACTAGAAATTTCTCCGCTTTGTAATGCTTCAATTGTCTTAAGCATTCGACTTTCACGGAGTATGTCTCTACGCTTACAAGAAGCTCCAACAACATTACACAAATTAGTAACTAAATTAAAAAGTAAAGCAATTTCAACTTGTTTCTTTGCAACTGTCACAAGTACTAACTGAAGTTGGTGGGCAAAGCAATGAACATAGAATGTACAATAATTTTCTTTCAATATCAAACTTTTTAGGCCATTGAATTCTCCTTGCATGTTACTAGCTTCATCATATCCTTGTCCATGTATTCTTGACAAGCTTAAATTATATGTTGCCAATAATGACTTCAAAGCTGATTTTAGAGATAAAGCACTTGAATTAGAAACATGAACAATGCCAAGAAAACGCTCCACAACATATCATTCTCTATTCACATAACGTAAACAAATAGCCATTTGCTTCTTAATAGAAATATCTCAAGCTTCATCAATCAAAACAGCAAACATATCTTCTCCAAGATCATCAATAACAACTTTAGTAGTTTCACTAGCAGCTACTCTTACAATATCTTTTTGAATCTAAGGTGCTACTAATTTTAGATTTCCACGAGCATTTTTTAAAACATGATCAATCTCTCCATTATGTTAGGCAAGAAACTTTAGAAGCTCCAAGAAATTACCTTGATTACTTGAGTGCTTTGATTCATCATTACAATGGAAAGCCAGTCGTTGTCATAATAGAAATCTAATGCAATCAACTGTAGCTGTAAGTGAATTCGATAATCCTTTTTAAGTTGCTCAAATTGCTTGCAAATAGCAACTTCAATATGTAGTTTTTCATGAGGGCCTAACATTTTCTCCAAGCTTGATTATGAGCACTATCATGATTTCCAACATGAATTTGTAGTCTCTCATTCTTTCTCCAATTTGAAAATCCCTCTATTACAAATGCATCATTACCTCCAACCTCAAGTTTCATGAGATAACAACAAAGACAAAAGACAGCATCTTTTGATATACTATACTCCAACCAATTGTCAAAGTCGTCAAACCACTTAGGATTAAATCTACGAAAAGAAGACCCACAATTGATTTTTGGGAAATCATGGTCTCTTGGTTGATAAGGACCTTTTTGCAAATAGGCCCTTCTAGCTTCATCTCAGTTATTTTGATGATAATCTGAAATTTTATATCGGTGTCCAGGATCTACAAGAAGGCTTTCCACATTGAATTCAATAAACCTCTTCTTACTAGATGAGGCCAATAAGGTACTTTGACCAAGTGTTTGAGACTCCAATGATGATTTTCTTTTGAGAAATTTATCCATTGCTAAATGCTAATAAAACACAAAATTTATGAGTACAATTAGTAATTGGTTAACAATAATACTAATACTACATTACTAAGTTCAAAAATTTTCAAAAAACTCAACAAAGCACACACTTTTTAAAAAACACCAAATTTTACAATATACATAATAGTTATAACAGTATAAGTAACAATAGTAAACATAAAAGGCAAGTTTTTCATAAAAAATTAATAAATGAAAATGAAACTCTAAACCTGAGATTTGCGTTTTGTGCTTATAAAGTATATTAGATGCTTACAAAAAAGAACTGGATAAATGCAATTAAGAAGAATGGTAAAAGCTAACAAGACTAAAAACGAAAGCAAGCTTCTCATTAAATAAAGGCCACAATTATCAACCAAAATATAAATCCCACCAGCACAGTATTTACCACTGAAAGTCTGAAACCACAGTTGCAAATTTTGCCCCTTTTGCACTGCCTACGCCAAGCCCAAGCTCGTTTGCTATAAGCACGGATGGCACCCCGAGTTGAAGAACGTTAAATGATTAAAAGGGAGAAAAAATTAGTTGGCTTTTTATTTCTACTGAGGCAGAGTTCTGAGTATGAGTATTCCCAAGTTTTCTCTGAGTGGACAAAGTATGGGAGAATCTTTTTATTTGGGGACTATTCCTAAGTATTCCCATATAACTATTGAATACACAGAGTGTGCGAAAAGTTTTAGAAATTTGAAAAGTAAACGTGTAGGAGAAGACATTTGATCAGAGTTACTCAAATCACATTCGTAAGGAATGGTGTGATATTTTATAAAATAATATTAAACAAATAAATTTTAATTTTTATTGTCATAAATTTATTAATTTATCTACACATGAGAGTAAAAGTTACACATATAAAAAAGTAAAAAAGACAAATATATGTGGGGGCAAAAATTACACATACAATAGATAAAAAAGATAAATACATATATAAGATCAAAGAAAATTTTTTAAGTTGATTGGGGACAAATGCCCCCACTCTCTTATATGCAGATCCATCCCTGAGTTAAATGATCTTGTGCAGGACAAAATAAGAGCTTGGGAAGATTGGAAAGATGATAATCCGCAGGATGCAGGTTATAATAAACTAACCTCTATGAACGTAAAGCCACTTTTGTGGCATAAAGAAGTGAAAAATAGTGGCTTGATTTTGATGAATGCAAAAGACAGTTGAGAAAGAGAATTAAATGAGGTAGTTGGGCAAGTAGCAAATTTTCTTCATTTGCTTTTCAGTGAAACAACATTGTGAGGAGGTTCTTGCCTATAAATAGAGATCTTCTCTAATGGTTTTTATCATCTCATTTCCACAGAGAAATATTACAGTGTCTTCTGAGAGTCTTTTCTATTTTATATAGAGAGAGGTGTATTCTTCTATTTCAAGAGAGAGCGTTATTATTCTCTCCTTGTAATTAGAGAGCAGTTATAATTTTCTTCCACATAGTGAAAACCTTCTATTCTTACTTGTAGTTTTTCCCTCATCACCAATAGAGGGTTTTCCACGTTAAATATTATGTGTCAGTTTCTATTTTCTCAACTCTATTTTATATTCAATTTTCATAAAGAGAAATTACTCCCATTGAACCTCTCAATCTCAAATTTTGTTGCCATTGTATTGACAACAATATGTTTCTCAACTGGATCGGCTTACTCTATTTTACCGTGAATAGTACCGTATACATTAACAATATTGTGTGTGTGTATATATATATATCATATTAGGACAAACCTCTTATATGTTAATAATACTACAAAAGTATATAACCATACGTATGAATAGTAATTATGAACAGTACTAACAACCAATGTCTCTGATACCACTATTGGGTACTAGAGTTATGGAAATAGTATCACACAGCTAAAACAAAGTTGAGAAAATAAGAATTGACACACAATATTTAACGTGAAAAATCCTTTAATGGTGATGAGGCAAAAATCATGGGAAAAATAGAAGGTTTTCACTATATGGAAGAAAATTACAATTTCTCTCTAATTACAAGGAGAGAACAATAATACTCTCTCTTGAAATAAGAAAATACATATCTCTTTATATAAAATAGAATAGACTCTAAGAAGACATTATGTAATATTTTTATGTGAAAATGAGATGATGAAAACCATTGGAAGAGATCTCTATTTATAGGCGAGAACTTCCTCACAATGCTGCTCCACCAAAAGCAAATGAAGAAAATTTGCTACTTGCCCAACCACTTCATTTAGTTCTCTTTCTCAACGGTCTTCTACCTTTATCGAAATCAAGCCACTATTTTTGACTTCTCCATGCCACAAAAGTGGCTTTACATTCACAATCTCCTACTTAAAGTCACTTTTGGTGAGCTTTCAAAACTTTTCTCATCTTACTAATTCCAACCTGCTTGCATTTCTGATAGGCTATAGGAGGATCTACCTCATTTAAACTTATCAGAGCTGATTGGTTTTGTCATAACATCTGCTAGGCTATCTTTGGTGTGAATCTTTCGCATATCCACACTTCTTTCTTCTACTACTTCTAAAACAAAGTGATATTGAACTCTTATATGCTTTGTTCTGGAATGAAAGACTGGATTCTTTGTAATGTGCAAGGCACTCTGACTGTTACAATACAAAGGAATCTTTTGTTGCTTGTGCTCGAGTTCCTCCATTAACCTTTTAATCTGTATTGCTTCCTTGCATGCTTATGTAGCTGCCATATATTCAGCTTCTATAGTAGATAAAGTTACAACAATCTGTAACTTAGATAACCACCTTACTACTCCTCCTGCAACTGTAAACATGTAGCCTGTAGTAAATTTTTTTTTATCAAGATCACCTGCAAAATCTGAATCAACATACTCTCTGATAACAAATTCTGATCCTCCAAAACATAATGCAGCACCTAAGATTCCTTTAATGTACCTTAAGATCCTCTTAACAACATTCCAATGCTCTTTACCAGGATCTTCCATAAAGTGACTGACTGTACCAATTGCTTGAGTAATATTTAGTCTAGTACAGATCATTGCATACATAAGGCTTCCCACTGTTGATGCATACAGTACTCGAGATATTTCCATCCTCTCTACTTCATTGTTAGGACACACACTTAAGGGGATAACTTATAATTAATAAGAAGTAGAGTAGAGATTGACTTACAATCTTCCATGTTGAAGTGTCGCAAGATTTTCTTTAGCCAGTTCTTTTGAGAAAGCCAAATCTTCCTATCTTTTTTGTCTCAGTGAATTTGCATCCATAAAATCTTATTTGCTGGTCCCAAGTCCTTCATATCAAACTCCCTAGTCAATTGTGCCTTCAATTCTTGGACTCGATCTTTGTTGGGGCCTACCACCAATATGTCATCCACGTACAACAGCAAGATGATAAAATCATCGTCACCAAACCTCTTGTAATATATACAATGGTTTGAACTCAGTCTGTTGTATTTGAGGCTAATAATGAAGGAATCAAATCTCTTGTACCAACACCTTGGTGCTTGCTTTAGACCATATAGAGATTTGGTTAACGTGCAAACTAAGTTTTCCTTGCCTTTTTCTTCAAAGCCTTTTGGTTGGAGCATATATATCTCTTCTTCTAGCTCTCCATGAAGAAAAGTTATTTTCACATCTAGTTGTTCAATATGTAAATCAAATCCAGCACACATAGCTAGAACTACTCTGATAATGGTAAGTCTGATAACTGGAGAGAATATCTCATTGAAATCAATTCCTTCTTTCTGAGCATACCCTTTGACCACCAGCCTTGCACGATATCGTTCTACTTGATTGTTGTCATCTCGTTTGATCTTATAGACCCATTTGTTACTAATGGATTTTTGTCCCTTTGGAAGTTCAACAAGTTCCTATGTCTTGTTTCTATGTAGGACTTCTATTTCTTCTTACATTACTACTATCCACAGAGAAGTATCTGAGCTACTCACAACCTCCTGAAAGGTTGACAACTCTCCTTCTTCTGCTAGAAGACAATATGCATTATGGCTTGCTATACCATAGTCTGAGTGCTATGATGTTTGCCTTATCTGACGAGTTAACCGCCAAACTTCTGTATAATTGGTGTCATCTGGTTCTTGTTCCTCGTGCTCTAGTACTTGTTCTGCTGTAGAGGAATCTTCTTCTCCAAATTTTTCATCTATCTGTACCGTAGTAGTCTCTTTCAAAGTGCTGTCATCTTCTTGTTCACTTTGCAGTTCATTTTTTACAAATTCACATCTCTGCTGATAATAACCTTGCGGGTAGTAGGATCCCACAGGTGATACCCCTTAACATCTTCAGCATAACCCAAGAATATGCATTTCCTAGATTTTGGATCTAGCTTTGTTTTTTCTTGGGAATTATACATCACATATGCAGGATATTTGAACACATGAAGAGAAGAATAGTCTGCTGGCTTGTCATTCCATATCTCCATTAGTATCTTTAAGCCAATTACAGTTGATGGTGACTGATTTATCACGTAACAAGTGGTTTTGACTGCTTCTACCCAAAAAGACTTGGCTAGACTTGTGGTTCGCAACATAGCTTTTATTCTTTCTAAAGAGTTCTATTCATCCGCTCTGCTACACCATTCTACTGAGGTATGTGTGCAACTATAAACTGTCTTTGAATACCCTCTTGCTTTCAAAATGTTAGAAAATTGTCACCTATATATTCTTCTCTATTATTTGTCCTCAAACACTTGATCATCTTTCCATATTCAAGTTCTACTCTTGCTTTAAAGTCTTTGAAGATTAGAAACACATCTGACTTCTTCTTGATTGGGTATACCCATAATCTCCTAGAGTAATCATTAATGAATAATACAAAGTGTTTTGCTCATTCTAAGGACATTTCTGGTGACTCCTACACATCAGAATGAATCAAGTCCAGTATGTGCTTGCTTCTAGCAGTTGATCTATCAAACTTTAATCTATGTTGCTTGCTTGTAACACAATACTCACAAAAAGGTAAGTTTATCGATTTGAGCCCGGATAGCAGATTACGTTCTGCAAGAGTCTTCAAACTATATTCTAACATATGGCCTAATTTGCGATACCACATTATTGTTGATTCTTCTTGGCCGACTAATGTAACTGAAGTATTTGCCTTTTGCAACGTCTCTCCCACACGCATGTATAGATTTGCCGCGATCTTTTCTGCTTTCATCACCACAAGAGCACCTTTAACCACCGTCAAGATCCCACCTTCAATATGAGTCTTGCACCTGAGGTCATCCAATTGTCCAATAGACAATAAATTCTTCTTTAAACCTTTCACATATCGTACCTTTTGAATTATACGAACTGTACTATCATGCAATTTTATTTTGACAGTACCAACTCCAGCAATCTCTAAGGTATGATCATTTCTCATGAATACAGATCCTTCTGAGATAGGTTCATAAGTACTAAACCAGTCTTGTTGTGAAGTCATGTGTCATGTGGCTCCTGAATCCATTATCCAAACATTAGTGAGTTATTTTTCGCCTTTAGAACTAATTGCTACTTCATTATAAAGGATTTCTCCATCATCAAAAGTACTCGCAACACATCCTTGAGAGGCTGTTGCTTCAGGAGCTTTTTCTGTATTTTTCTTATTGTGGCAACAATCTTTCTTCAAGTGCCCTCTCATGCCACAATGGTAGCATTTGAAGTTCTTCCTGCTTCTTCGTGACTTTGATCTACTCTGATTTTAGCTCCTGATGAACTGTCAACATGTCATATTTTTACGGTCCAATTCCTTAGTTTTTCATATTCTTTTTATTTATTTTTAATGAATTTTGTTCGTAAGTTTTGTTATATTTTTAGTATTGTTTAATTGTGTTTTTATTAAGTGTTTTGTGTGTTTTTGTCAGGTAATTATTCATGAAGAAGATTGAATATTCAAAGCAAAAAAAAAATTAAAAAAAAAATTTTGCATCAGTCACCAGCGCTTGAGCGCTCAGAGTTATAGCGCTTAAGTGCCCGGAGCGCCTGAGCGGTGAGATTTGAGCGCCTGAGCTCCCAAGAGTAAGTGACTGAGCGCTTGAGCTCTCAGAACTGAGCGCTTAAGCGCCCGTTGCGTAACAGAACACGTGATTTCCAATTAAATGGGAAAAATTATGCCAAATTCAACAGAGGGAGTACATTGAGCACATTGCACAGAAAATCCCTAATCCTGAGAGAGTTGTTTTGCGGTAGCAGACCTTAGAGGGTAATTTCAAAGGAGGATTCTTGAAGACTTGAAGATCTTAATCTCCATTAAAGGGGTTTTGATTTCTCTTTCTTTTTAGTTTCCCTTTTCCTTTGGGTTTTCTGTCTATGGGTTTATATTTTGATATGGGTTTGTTTTTATTGAACATGAGTAGCTAAACCCATAGCTAGGGCTATAGGGGATCTTGTTTTCCTAATTATTTGGATTTGATTTCTAATTTGATTATGGTAATTTCTTTTTGGGTTTATCATATTGCTTATATTCTTGTCAGAATTTGATCACTTTTGGCATGTGTTAATTCATTGTTTGACCGGTGACCATCCGCATTCAATGAGTGGATCTATATGGTAAGCCTAGGATTAGATTGGTGAATGACCAAACATCGATTTATCCTACCAATGGAATTGACAATATGTTAGTTCATCTCTTGAATTGAAACTTGATGCATTATTGATTAATTCAACTAAATGACCAAATAGGTGAATTAAATTAGGAATAGAATATTGTTTCATCCATGACCATTGGGATTCAATAGCAAATAAGAGAATATTGGCAAAAGAATTATCTTAATCATAATTGAAAGAAAATCTGAATAATTAGATTCAAGTGAACCTTGCACCCTAGTCTCTTTCTCATTGATTATCTTTTCTTTGTTTGATTGCTCATTGCTTTTCTCATTTGTTATTTTAATTTTAATTTGAATTTCTTCATGCACTATCAATTGTCTGAATAACAAAGGGTTTATCGAATCCAGTAATTACCGATTATTCCTCGTGGGATCGATAACTGGGACTCAAGTCCTATATTACTTGGCGATAGAGTGCACTTGCTCTTAGTGTATTTTACGCACACTAAGTTTTTGGCGTCGTTACCAGGGAATAAGTTTGGTAATATTAGAAGTGAAAAACTCTAGTTAATTTAGACACTCTTTTCTTTTATTCCTTATTTTATTTTTATTTTTATTTTATTTTGTTTTGTTTTATTTTATTTTATTTTATTTTTATTTATTTTCCATTTTTTTGTTTATATCTTATTTTAATTTAATTTAATTTTATTTTATTTTTATTTAATTTTTCTCTTCTTATTTTGTTTATGCTTACTCGATATCAGTTTCTTGATTTGGTTTTTGATCCAGAAATTGAGAAAACAGCTCGCAGGTTAAAGAAGCAGACTTTTATTGTAGTTGTAACAGAAGACATAAACAAGATGGAGAGGCAACCAGTTGTTGAGGCCAATCGTGAAGAAAGAACTATCCCAGTAGAGCGAACCATGCTTGAGTACTCTATGCCCACTGCTGAAGGGTATGGAGGGAGTATTATAAGACCAGCTGTGGCGGCTAATAATTTTGAGATCAAACCTGCATTGATCTCCATGATTCAGAATTTAGTTCAGTTTGGTGGGTTGCCTTCGGATGATCCTAATCAGCATTTGGCAAGATTCTTGTAGTTGTGTGATACTATCAAGTACAATGGAGTGACAGATGATGCAATCCGATTGCGACTCTTTCCTTTCTCTCTTAGGGACAGAGCAAGCCAATGGTTAACGTCACCACCGAGGGGTTCCATCACTACATGCGATCAATTGACACAACAGTTTCTGACTAAGTATTTTGTACAGTTTGAGATAGACACTCTTTATGAAGCTTTGGAGCGCTTTCAGGAGTTGTTGAGGAGATGTCCACATCATGGATTTCCTGTATGGCAGCAAGTTCAGACTTTTTACAATGGTTTGTCGCCTACAAACTGTTCACTTATTGATGCTACTGCGGGAGGTACTATATGGAGGAAAACACCTACTGAGAGCCAAGCTTTGATTGAAGAAATGGCGCTGAACAATTATCAGTGGCAGAATGAGCGCTAGGCTCCTAAGAAACAAGCAGGTGTACATGCTGTTGATTCCTCTACTGTCATTCTGAGTCAGTTAGAAGCTTTGACGAAGAAGGTGGAGACTTTGATGGTGACAAATAGTGCAGCCCCACCAATCATTTGTGAGGCATGTGGAGGACAGGGTCATACAAGTGCAAATTATCAAGTTGGTAGTCCTTTTGCCCCCGAGCCTGAAGTAGCAAATTTTGTTGGTAATTCCAACCGAAAACAGTACAATCCATATTCAAATACGTACAATCCTGGTTGGAAGGACCACCCAAATTTTAAATGGGGAAATCAGCAATGTTATCAACAGAATCAGCAGAGAGTTCCACCACCACCTTCTGGTTTCCAAGCATCTGCAGAAAAGCTGAGTTTTGAAGATCTGGTAATGAAGTACATGCAGAATTCTAATGCTAGAATGAAGAATATGGAGACTCAGATCAGTCAGCTGACTACATTGATGACAGCGAGGGTACCAAGGACATTGCCTAGCACTATTGAGACTAATCCGAGGGAATAGGCCTATGCAATTTTCCTTAGAAGTGGTAAGGAACTTGAGGAGTCCTCTCAAAAGAAGGAGATGCCAGAGCTTAGAGATTCTTTTGTTCAGTCAGTGCATGATGAAGAGAAGGCAACTGAAGATGTCATTGCTGAAGATGTCAATCAAGAAAGAGAGGTCGAGAAGAAAGCACCGAAGTGGCAGAGAGCGAAGAAGGATCGTGAGCAGAGTGCAATTTATGAACCATCCTCATATGCTAAGATCACATTTCCTCAGAGGCTCAAGCACAATCATCCAGATCAGCAATTTGTCAAATTCTTGCAGATATTCAAGAAATTACAAATTAATATTCTGTTCATTGAAACTATCTCTCAGATGCCCAAGTATGCGAAGTTTCTAAAGGAAATACTTACAAAGAAATGCAAGCTTGAGGAATTTGAGACTATATGTCTTATTGAGGAGTGTTTTGCCATTCTTTTAAAGAAGTTACCCCCGAAATTGAAAGATCCAGGGAGTTTTACTATTCCTTGCACTTTGGTAACTCTTATTTTGATAAGGCATTATGTGATTTAGGTGCTAGTATTAATTTGATGCCTTTTTCTGTGTTTAAGAAATTAAGAATGCAGGAACCGAAGCCCACTAACATTTCACTACAGTTGGCTGATAGATCCTTCGCTTACCTGCGTGGGGTAGTGGAGGATATTTTGGTGAAGGTGGACAGATTAATATTCTCAGTTGATTTTATGGTGCTGGATTTGGAAGAGGATGCTGATATTCCTCTCATTCTTGGAAGACCATTTTTGGCCACTTCTGGAGCTGTGATTGATGTACCTCGAGGTGAGCTCATCTTGAGAGTAGATGGAGATCATGTGATCATTAATGTCTTTAGGGAGGCTAAATCTTCCCCAATGTCAAATCTCCATGCCCCTATTAATTTTGTTCAAGCTAAGAAGCAGGAAATCTTAGCTATCAAAGAACCCCCGCCATCATACATTGTTGATGTTGATCTGTTGGAATGTCAAGCTGCTGAGACAGATAAAGGTCCTCCCAAGATTCATGCTTCTTCACAGATTGGTCCTTCATCTGTTGATCGAGTGCGACCACCATGGCCTAGTGGAGTCAAGGTGCAATTGGGACAGTCAACCTCTTGTCAAGTTCACAATTCTGTTGGAAGCAGTCCCAAAGCCATTGTTGAAGGGAGGAAGAACTGTTTTGAAAAGAAGAAGACGTCCTCCTATTTCTCTTACTTTAAGCCACCTTGATTCATCGAAAAAAAGGCAACATCGAGCTAATGACGTTAAACGAGCGCTTCACAGGAGGCTGTTAGGGTCAAAACGTGTTGCCCATTTGCTAACCGCAAGTGCACGGGTCGCACAAGTAATACAGATACAGAGTAAAAGTTCGTTCCCACGAGGATATTCGATTATAAAGCTAAGTACCAACCAATAGCTTAATCAATTTTAGACAAGGACATAAAAATAGGAAAATAATATAAAAACTATCTAACCTACAAAAGTAATAAACCTAAAAGCGGTTAGGTTTCAGGAAATCCTCCTTCACCCCCTACATCTATCAACAACATACAATTCCCCTCATAAACACAAATGCATTGATTAGGTTAGTTTGAGAATCTTCATTAGTCAAAAGCCTATGTCTAGGTCAATCAACCCTGGTTTCAATTGCCCAACTCACTAAGTTTCCTTGAGAGCCAGCGCAACTTCTACTCATGAACGATTTATTCTCAATCACACACTATACATGGTTAATAGGTATATTTCTATCCTATTAACGAATCAACTCATCTAAGCCAATTGAACTCGCCGAATATGTATCAATCATACCATATCCATATCAACAAATCCCTATGTCTAGTTCATTTGCTAATATTGAGATCATGTAATTGAGGCCAACCAAGAACAAGCATTAAGCACATATAATGATTGAACCATAATCAAACATCCACACAAACTTAGAGAAAAACACATCATTAATATATATCAAAGGATCCAAAATATTCCTAAAACATAGCTTAGCTATACAAAAGATAAGGAAGAGAAAAGAGAAAGGGAAAAGAGAGAAAGAAGCTCATTGATTTGTCTCTGAAGCTTGAATCCTCCTTCAATCCTTTAATCCTTGACTCCAATCCACCATCCATGAAGATCTAGCCAAGCTATCTAACCTAAAACTAAGAAAACTAACAAAACCTAAAAATGGAAATGGCCAGAACCCTGAAAAACTGAGAGAGATTCGGAGAAAGTCATGAGAAAAACGCATAAAAATCTATTTATAGGCTCAGCAGCCGCCTCCACGCCGCGGTGCCCACATATGCACGTCGTGGCGCATAATGGGTCGGTCTATGTACCACTGCAACGTTCACTTAATTACGCCGCGACGCTCTTGCCCCGGGTCCAAGTATGACCAGGCTGAAAATCCTCTTTGCGCCGCGGCGCATTTACTCGCCTTGAAACGCGGCGGCGCATTGCTTCTTTGGAATGCCAATTTGGCTTCCTCTTCCTCTTTAAGCTCAATTGCTCCATATTTAACCTTGTTTGGAGCCCCTCCTATCATAGAAAAAACACCAAATCAATAACATATATAAATCCACTCAATCCATGATCATTAAAGCTCAGTTTTGCACATTAACATATCAGAAAGGCTTAGATTCAGAATATATCAAATATAAGCACAAAACCCTCCAAATATGCATTTAAACAAGGACATAGCATTCATTTTAGCACAAGGATAGGGCACAAATAACTGCATTCTATGTAGCTATCAGGCAACCTGTGTTTCTTCTTTCTTTATTTTATTTTATTTGTTTTGTTATTTTTGTTTTTTTGTTTAGATTCTACTCATGTGTTTGGGATTTCATTTTTCAGATTGTGTTGCTGCGCTGACTCTTGTATTTCTCCTTTTCCTGACATTGTGTCACTGTCTATCAGGATGTGTTGTTCTTTTTTTTACCCTCTTTATTTCTTTTTCTTCCATATTGAAGACAATGTTTATCTTAAGTGTGGGGGAGTGGTAGTCTTATGATTTTTTGTCAATTTTTTTTTTGTTGAAGCACTTGAGTATTGCTGGTAATTAAGCTGGAATTGTGTTTTGATGTTTTGATTTATTCTGAGCTGATGGAGATATGTTTTTAAAGGGGATTCCATTGATCATGAGCTGATAATGTGTGAAGCAATCTTTTTCAATGAAGAAAAGTGAAATTTAGCATCTTAGTTGGAAATTAACCATGTCTGCTTACTTTTGTTCTCTTTATTAACTCTAGCTAGAAAGTGAGTTTTGAGCTTTAATGATTGGATTTTTCTTCTAGAGTGAGTTTTTTCTTGATTAATGTGCGTTAGAACTTGCTTTGATATCTTGGTGAGGCTTTAATGATTCACATGCATACTTGAATATGATTAAGGCAATTAGGCTTAATTCTTTCTTGACTTCCAGAGTTGCATTGAATAAATAATCCTTTAGTTGCCCCATTTGAGCCTGAAATTGATTTCTTTGAATACCCAATTGAATAATCAGGTTAAATTCTTTGGAGCAATTGATGTGTTGATTGAAAAGTCTTGAAAGGTTACTTTTGCCTTCAAGGGTTAAAAATAAAAAAAATAAAAAAAGGGTTTGAAAATGGAAAAAGAGAAAAAAAAGAAAAAGAAAGAAAAGAAAAGAATTGTTGGTGAAGAATAATGAGAATATTAGGTTGAAAGTGAGAAGTTGTTATATTCTTGTGCATCATGCTCTATCTGTCATCTTTTCAGCCTGATTCTGCTTTGTATTGATTTATTCATGAGCATTCTTTACCCTATTTTATCCCTTCTTCTTACCTTTCATTTTACCCTTGGCCCCGTTACAACCAAAGAAAAGTCCTTTTGATTCTTGTGTTGTATGTGAACTTGAAAGTGGAGATGAGATTGATAAGCAAGCATATGGTATTGCATTTTTCAAGAGAAATTTGAGTGATCTCTTTGTCCTTTAAACACTTGAGCGATGGTAAGTTGAGTGATCTCAGATGTTTGATGAAGAGAACAATTGCAAGCTAGACTCAAACCTTTAATTGTTTAAATGTTAAATGATCTTGCTTGATTGGATTTGATTGATGAACTTGAATTTCTTTTAATTGTGGAATTTTCCTTTGATTCATATTTCTTGATGTTGAGTTTGATCTTGTTGTTGATTCTTATTCTTTACTTGAGAACAAGCAAAGCTCAAGTGTGGGGGAGTTGATGAACTGTCAACATGTCATATTTTTACGGTCCAATTCCTTAGTTTTTCATATTCTTTTTTTTTAATTTTTAATAAATTTTGTTCGTAAGTTTTGTTATATTTTTAGTATTGTTTGATTGTGTTTTTATTAAGTGTTTTGTGTGTTTTTGTCAGGTAATTATTCATGGAGAAGACTGAATGTTCAAAGCAAAAAAAAAATTAAAAAAAAAATTTTTTGCATCGGTCACCAGCGCTTGAGCGCTCAGAGTTATAGCGCTTGAGTGCTCGGAGCGCCTGAGCGGTGAGATTTGAGCGCCTGAGCTCCCAAGAGTAAGTGACTGAGCACTTGAGCTCTCAGAACTGAGCGCTTAAGCGCCCGTTGCGTAACAGAACATGTGATTTCCAATTAAATGGGAAAAATTATGCCAAATTTAACAGAGGGAGTACATTGAGCACATTGCACAGAAAATCCTTAATCCTGAGTGAGTTGTTTTGCGGTAGCAGACCTTGGAGGGTAATTTCAAAGGAGAATTCTTAAAGGCTGGAAGATTTTAATCTCCATTAAAGGGGTTTTGATTTCTCTTTCTTTTTAGTTTCCCTTTTCCTTTGGGTTTTCTGTCTATGAGTTTGTATTTTGATATGAGTTTATTTTTATTGAACATGAGCAGCTAAACTCATAGCCAGGGTTATGGGGGATCTTGTTTTCCTAATTATTTGGATTTAATTTCTAATTTGATTATGGTAATTTCTTTTTGAGTTTATCATATTACTTGTATTCTTGTCAGAATTTGATCACTTTTGGCATGTGTTAATTCATTGTTTGACCGGTGACCATCCGCATTCAATGAGTGGATCTATATGGTAAGCCTAGGATTAGATTGGTGAATGACCAAACATCTATTTATCCTACTAATAGAATTGACGGTATGTTAGTTCATCTCTTAAATTGAAACTTAATGCATTCTTGATTAATTCAACTAAATGACCAAATAGGTGAATTAAATTAGGAATAGAATATTGTTTCATCCATGACCATTGGGATTCAATAGCAAATAAGAGAATATTGGCAAAAGAATTACCTTAATCATAATTGAAAGAAAATCTGAATAATTGGATTCAAGTGAACCTTGCGCCCTAGTCTCTTTCTCATTAATTATCTTTTCTTTGTTTGATTGCTCATTGCTTTTCTCATTTGTTATTTTAATTTAAATTTAAATTTCTTCATGCACTATCAATTATCTGAATAACAAAGGGTTTATCGAATCTAGTAATTACCGACTATTCCTCGTGGGATCGATAACTGGGACTCAAGTCCTATATTACTTGGCGATAGAGTATACTTGCTCTTAGTGTATTTTACGCGCACCAGCTCCCACTAAAGCCACATTTTGTTGATCTTCCTCTCGTCATCGACAAAGCTTCTACTTGCTTTGAGCTTTCTAATCTGTCTTCCTTGTTCTTCCGCTTGGATTTTTTTTCAAGAATAGCAGCAACAACTTCATCAAATTGAAAACTATCAACAATATTATTATTTGTTATGTTGATGATAAGTTGATCATAAGAGTCAGGTAGACTTTGAAGTAGAAGTTCTGCATGTTCATTTTCCACCATGTTGTAATATGATGTGGTAAGCTGGAAAAATAGTGTGTTCAGATTATTGATGTGATCTGTTACTGTCGTGGATTCACTTATTCGAAGAGTATAAAGTCTCCTCTTTAAGAATATCTTATTGTGAAGTGACTTGACCTCGTACAATTTGGTGAGTGTATTCAGATCTCCTTGGTAACACCTCAAAATTTCCTATCTTGTAAACAATAATTTTGACAGTTAACAGAATTTTACTGTTTAGTAATTTTTGGGTGCTGTAAAATTATTTTGATTATTCTGTCAGCGTATTTAATCGTTTTGAGTGATTTACTCCATGTCAGGAAAATAAAAATTTTCGGGCCGGGGAAAACTTTACGTAATTTAATTTTTACCGTTATGTTTTAATTATTTTACGTGATCTGATTTGATATTTGTGTGTTTTCTAATATTTGTGATTTTGTGGATGATTATGAATTTTTTTTACTGTATGTGGGCCCAGGTGGCTATACGTGGGCCCAGGTGGGTCCCGCAAAGTGAAAATTTTTTCTACGAATAAAAAAATTTGTACTGTTTAGACAGAGACAGAGGATCTTACTAAACCTGAATCTGAAACAGTTTTTATAATTTTCTTTTACTGTGTTTTATACTGTATTTATTTATCAGGTGATAAAAATACAGTAAAAATATTATTTGTAGGGTTATAGCAGATAAAAATAATAAAAATTATACTGCGTAGTCAACAAAGAGGGCTTGACTTGATTTGTACCCTTGGATGAGAATACTTAGTTTGAATATTAACCATTGATTTAATCAACGGTTAAGAAACAAACTTAATAAAGAAGTATTGGATAATCACCATTGATTTAATCAATGGTGTGAGAATAAAGTTAGTTAGGAAGGCTTTGATATCAACCGTCGATTTAATCAATGATATAGAATTGGTCTTGAAAAGTGATAGAGACCATTTATAACCATTGGATTTAGATTTAATCTACGGTGAAGATTTAGTCTTATAAAGTAACAAGGACCATTTATGACCATTGGATTTGGATTTAATCAATGGTGGAGATTTGGTCTTCTAAAAAGGCTATGGCTAATTATAACCCTTGGATTAAAAGTAAGAAGGAGTAATCTTGACCCCTTATTTTGGAGACACATCTAATGTCAGAATTTAAAGGAGAAAGATTGATTACTAGATTTAGTTTTAAAAATCAAAAGTCTACCTAAATCCTAACCATTGAATTAATCAATGGTTAGGAATGCTTCAAATAATGGCTTGAAAAATATGACAATATTATTGCATGCATAATGCAAGGAGGGGACGGTTTTTGTAGTATTTTGGAGCTAAAGGTGATTTGATGACCATTATTACTTGTCATGGTCAATATTACATCATTCTTGACCATTATTGATTTGTTTGCATCCTTAGGAAAGTGTTTGGAGGGGGGCACGGTTTTTGGTGCCTTATGAGGATGGCAAAGTGGAAGACCATCATTATTACTCATTCTTGGTCTTTCTTTGTCAATTTCAAGAAGCTAGATAAATATTTAATTATCTGAAAATATGACATGACCATAAAAATGTAATTAAATAATTAAAATATAGTTATAAAAATCCTAACTAAACTAATTTAAGAGAAACTAAATAAATTAATTATTTAATTAAGGAGTAATTAAGAATTGAAATAGAATTAAAACTTGGTTAATTACCCCTTGAACTCCACGGTTGCATAGTATTTTCTAGGAGATTCATGACTTTTCTAATAACCAAAGAATGATTATTTAATGACTTTAAGCATGTGAGTCCATGTGCTTATGTTTCTATCTTGCAAAATAAGCTTTGCACTTTTCTATCCAAGTGACTACACGGCCATGCATAGAAGGAATAGTTTTTTTTTTTCATTCTATTACATTGTGAGACAATAAACTATCTCACCTTTTTCCAAAAGACCACACTGTCAACTTGGCTTTCTAGCCAATTATTGAACCATCTAAATGACCAAGTGATGGCCATTATGTGACATTGGACATGTGGGAGCCATGTGAACATCATGTAATATTTAATTTCCTTGAATAAACAATTCTATTTCTCCTACACACCCATTCACACGGCTGCTCACTTCAATTCAGCCATTTAATTTCATTTTTATCACATTTTATAATACTTAATTCATTCTCTCTCTTCTCTCTCTTCCAATTTGTCAAGAATACCAAGAACAACACCATGAACTTCACCTTCTTCCTTTCTTGAGTTATTCGGTCACCACCCATAGAACCACTTTCAATCTTCCATAATTTTATCTAGCTATATATCTTGAATCCTCTCATCAATCCAAAACACTTTCATGTTAGGAACTTCTCAAAATTCTATCATCTACAACATTGTCCTTCAAGTTAAAGATCAAAAAGCTTATGTTTTCCTTCTTGTGAGGAATTCGGTCAACCACCCTAAGACCACCCTTCAAGTTTGTTTAATTTAATCCAACCATAGATCTTGAATCTACATGATATTCTAAGCAACTTTCATGTTGGAGACTTTCTCTAAATCATTCATCTTCATGGACTTTCTTCAAGATCAAAGTTATTGGGTTTTTGAGGTGAAGTGTAAGGAAACTTCATTTCTTCTCTCTTTTTCATGTTCTAAACCATGTTTGATCCATGGTTCCTCTTAATCAAGTTTAGTATACTAATTTCTATGTATTTTGTTTTGTATTTGAGAAGCCTTTGGTGGTGAAGGACTTGAAAAAAGAAGCAAATCAAGAAGTTTTTGAGGATCTTCAAGAGGTAAGAGGGAGATCCATCTCACCAACCAAGCATGGTGGTGAGTGATGGTTTTATATTTGATGGATGGTGAATCCATGTGAGGATTCATATCCATGGTCATGTAATAATTTGTGTGTGTTATGTGCTTTGATTATTTTTGTCTATACTTGATATACTTTGCATGATTTACTTGTGTATGCATGCTTAGTATGATTTTTATTTGCTTATATGGTATGCTTATGATATGCATGATGAAGATATATTGAATATATTATGATGAAAGTATGATAAAACAAGAAATTTTGGCTCCAAAGGCTATAGAGAAGGTCACGGTTTTGAGCTTCCAAAACTAGGATTTTTATTGAAATTTTTCAAGAACAATGAAGTTAATTTTTGGTCCTTAAACTTAATCAAATTTTTGGCCAAGACACCAACCAATTTGGTGTTCACAAAATTATATTTTCATGAATAATAAAATTAAATGATTTGAGAAGTAAAGAAAATAAACAAAATGGTTTGTTTTGCAAAAAGAATGCACACGATTTTGAGTTATGTTTTCATGAATTTATTTTTTTGTAGAAACAAGAATAGAATTTATTTAAGTTAGAAAGAATAAATATTTCATGATTTCAATGACCATCTATAAGGTTTTGATAATTTAGAAAAATGTTTTGATATTATAAAATACAAGAATTTTCAGATAAGGATTTTGAAAAGGAAATTAAAGTGTTATCAATTAAGTGAAGTAGAATTTTCATAAATAAAAGAATAAGAAGATTGAAAGTGTTGAACTTCAAATTATTTTAAAGAGAATCAATTTTTAGAAGTGATTTAGAAATATAAAAAAAACATTTGTAACTTAAATTTACTAACGTAGAATTTATTTATTGGGTTTTGAAAAAGCGTTAGGAAATTTAAAGTTAGAAACAGTAATTAAATCAACTAAATGTGATTTTGTATGATTAGATCAATCAAAAGTGATTTTGAGAAAATATATTAAGGAAAATAATTTTGACTAAGAATAAGAAGGGAATAAAGTAAGAAATTATATTATTATAAGAAAAGTCCGAAGTAATATTTTTAAAGTTAAGAAATATTTTCGAAGGCTTGTAATGCATTGATTTTGATGAAACAAAGTGATTTTTCAAGTGGAAATATAATTAATATAATACAAGAAATTTGAAAAGGGAATCAGAGTATTTTAGCACTTGAGAAATGAATTTTTATGTAAATGAAAAGAGAGGTTGCAAGTAAGTTTCAATTTGTTTTAAAAAGAAAATATATTTAATGAAGTAGAAAGTTATATTATTTTGAGGAAGGTTGATTTGGAAATGATTTGGAAAAAATGGAGAATATAATGGTATTTTAAAAATTTACTAACGTATAACTTATTTTTGAGTTTTTGAAGTGCGTTAGAAAATGTTAAGTTTTGAAACGTTGATTTATATCAATGGAAAAGTGATTTTGTGAATTATATTTTGGAAAAGGATTTCTTGAGTAAAAAAATGTGGAAAAAGATTTTCTTGAGTAAAGAAAATGTGTTAAATAAAGTATAAAGTCATATTATTTTGAGAAAAGTGAAAATGGAATTTTTGAAGAAATGAGAAATATTTTCTGTAATGGAATTGTGGTGAAAAAAAATTATTTACATATCTTAAAAACGTAATTTTTAAAGTATGTGGTTTGAAATACAGTAAAATATTTCTAAGTGTTTGGAAATACAGTAAAATATTTTTACGCGATTTGAGAAACGTATATTTTTATGCGATTGAGAAAAATGTTAAAAAATTTAATACGTGATTTAAAGGTGCAATGAAGAGTTGCAATATTGTGAAAATGTAATGAAACGTTTTGGAATTGTGAAAACGAAATGAAAATGTTGCACAATTTTGTGAAAACACGACGAAAGAGTTTTATAATTATGAAAATGTGATAATATGATTTTCCTATTGAAAATACAGTATAAATACTATAGAATCAAGTATATAGATCTTTGTGTGAGAAAATGACATGTTTTTTACTGTGATTGGCATTTGGTGCATTATATATGCATTGGAAAGATATGTCTGTGATTGGATTTGGTGTATTATACGTGCATTAAAAAAATATGCGTTGAAGCATATGATTACATTGAATAAATGAAATTGAAAAGATTTGGCCCTTTGAGGTTGGACTTGCACTGATATATTCGTGCATTGTATAAAATATAGCTAATAGCTATTATGGCCCTTGTGGTTGAAGAGGGAATGAGAATTGATAGTGAGGTCTATAATGGATCTTGGGGCGTCAGTAGGCGCTGATCGGCCGAGTGGGCGGTTAGCGAGTACACCTGTGCCACTTGGTGATGCTGATCCATTGCAACGCATTGACGATACCCGACAAGAACACGATTCTTTTCAACGACCGGGAGATTGTCTTTGGGCTAAAGGTGACAATTAACAGAGCATTCTTCTTGAAATTGTGAAAACCTCCATGGAGTTATTTTTGATAAAGCGAGTCTTTGTGCATATGCATAAATCTGAGCATTTATATCTGTATGATATATTAATTGAGGAATATTGGCTATGACAATTGTTTTGATTACTTGGATGATGATTGAACTGATAAATGATTAGATGATGATAGTTGATTAATGCTGATAGCATGATTATGGTATGATCTACCTGTATGATATTGCTGTTTGTGTTATCTCTGTGCTGCCATATTGGTATTGGTGTAGGTGATATCACCTCTTTGTTATATTGTTTTACTTTGTCTGTATTGTTAAAATTATACAGTAGAAGGAATGAGTTGTCTTAGGCATAACGAGTGGTAGATACTCAGAGATTGATGGAAACATTGAAAAGTGGTTGTCTCAAGTTCGAAGATGTGCCAGGTAGACAAGGAGTAAAATTCTGATGCATCAAGTTGATACAAGAGAATGAACGAGTATGTTAAGATTTAATGTTAGTGTTGTACCGTGCTATTAAGTAGGACCCGTCATGGGGTTTGCTACTGTTAAAAAAATAAGTCTGTTAATTTTATATTTCTCTTTAAATTGTTATATTAATTGGTGTCAATATTGCATAATGAATAGTTAAAATATGATTTTTCAATATTACCTAATATTTTCAGTAAATTTACGTTTCAGTAAAGAAGAAATTTTGAAACTCATCTTTTATAACTCAAACTTTGTGCGAACTTCTTTTCAGATTATGAGTCGGGAGTCAGAAATGTGATGCCCTAAGGAGGGTGTTACATCCTTTGTCGTTTTCTTTTCTGCAACACTTGACAAAACTGAATCTGTCAAAGGTAGATGCAAGTTGCCAACAACATTGTCATCTATAACATCTTGGAAAAACATGTTAGACTTATAAATGGTTACAAAGGTAATATAATACTTGCTTAACATGTCTGTTTAATTTTGTGGCCTTCTGAGTACGTTTAGTCACTTTGCTGTGATACTATGTGTGAAAAATAACTGTTATAAGTCTTGGAATTGGCTTAAATTGCTTAGTTAATGAAAATAAATGTAGGAAATTTGTTTCTATGTCACAAATGTGTGGAAGATACTGTAGTTAAAATTTGAGGTTAATCGAGTTAGGTTAGTATTTTTAAGCATACTGAGTATGTGTTTTAATGTCAGATTGACTAGTAGCAGATACAGAAAAATCTAGAAATGGTGAAACAATATTTTTGATGAATCTTAGGATTTATTTAAAACTTGTTAAAAGTTAGGAAACTTGTTTTAATGAAATTTAAGTGTTCTTAATAGATCAAAAGTTTTAGTTAGGTCACTAAGTGACCAAGTATTCCACGTTTTCTCTCTTTTCTGCCTTTGACTTCTTTGTTTTATATTATATATTTTCTTCCATTCTCTCTCGCTCTCACGCGGCTACTAGCAGAGAAACAAAAAGGAAAGGCAAAGAAGGAAGCTAGAAGAGGATAATCAACCACCAAGGAGGACGAAGAAGATAAAGAAGGAGATGAGCTTCTCAGTTCTTTCAAATTTTGAAGTTAGAGGTATGGGGAAGCTTGTTTTTACTATTTTCTTTCATTTTTCTCCATTTTTTCTCATGAGGAGAGTTGATGACGAAAGTAGGGTTTAAGTGTTATTCTTTGTTGTTTATGCTTGATTCTTGTTGTAGGACTTGATAATAGCATGATCTTGGTTTAATTTGGTGCTTGGAGATGAATTTGCATCCCTTAGTTTCCTTTGATTCCACTTAAGTTAAGAGTTGAGTTTTAGGTTTTTGAGGTAGATGTTTGATTCATTGATCCTTGTGGAGTGATTTGAAAATGGTTTGAGAGTTACAATGAGTTTATGGACCTTGTGAGGCGTTGGAAATCACTTGAGATGGAGGCTTGAGTGGTTGGAAAGCCACTTGCTCCCAATGGAATATTGGCTGCCTTCTGCAGAATTTTGTAGAAAACTCTGTCGCAAAGGTGGCGCCTAGGCGACATTGAACCATACCTAGGCGTGATTGAGACAGAGAGTGTGGCGCCTAGGCGCCAAAGTGGTGCGCCTAAGCGTGGCTGCCTGGAAGTAACAGGGCGTTGCCTTGCCACCATCACGCCTAGGCGTGGGTGGATAGCTCCTAGGCAAAACTTTGAGCTTTCAACATGAAGTTTTGCTTGATGCAATAGAGCTATCTAATGGTGTAGTTTCTTCTTTTATACTTCTTAATGAGTGATGAAACTTTAATAGGGTTATTTAATGAAATGAGAATATGATGAATTAAATTGATTTGTAATGCTAATTATATGAGGTAATTAGACATGGTTATATATTATGTTTGTTAGTGCTGAAGGATGTGATCCTCACATTTGAGGATAACCTATGGTAGGTGAGGAAGAATAGCTCTTTCTCTACTATAGTGATGAGCCAACGATGGATTTTCTCTCCCTCATTATTCTGACAATTGACGTGGAATCTTCCCTCTTTGTTAGATGTATCCTAAATGGAAGGTAGTTGATGAGGGAATTCCTTACTATCGAAGGTGATTCTAAATCTTGATAGCATGAGGACGCGCAGCTCCCTCCCTATTGTATAGTAGTTGAAGATGGTTATTTCTTCTTTACTCTTGATTTTTGCATAAAGCGAGGATTTTTAGAGTAGTTGAGGCGAGCTATTTTTCCCACTACTTATGATGACTTTGAGGAGGGATTCTTTACTGTTGTAGAAGACTGTTAGAACTGGGTTCCAGTGCTTGTTCAAGGATTTTAGAAGTGAGTTCCATTGCTTTATTCAAGATCTATGCATATCATGACATTACCATGGAATTGGGTTCCCTTAAATGATATCATAACGTTACTTATTACATACTTAGGTTGTTGCATAGGCATGAACATAAGACATAATTTGGCATAGCATGACAATTGTATGGGCGGTTGCTAATCATAACATATTTATGCATTGTAATTGTATGGGCAATTGTGTATCTCTGAGATGGAGATGATGATTTTGTGAATATGATGATTACATGAAGACTGTTTGTGGAAATGAGGTTTTTTATACAAACTTATATAATGAAAATTTATTTCGGGAAGAGAAAGGACATACTTTTGGCCTTAACCACCTTTCTAGCTTGTATATGTATGAGATTTGATTTAGAATTGTGTTTTTCCCTGAAATAGCTGGAATGATTGTGATGACATGTTTTATGGATTTTAACTATTGAGAATATGTGATTCTCACCCCTTGTGTGTGTTTCCATGATAATTCTAAGGAAGAAGAATTAGGAAAAATGAAGTACAAGCAGGAGCTTGGAGTGCTTAGTCTAGTTTATCTTTGTTGTTTCTTTTTGAAAACATGTATTTTAGTGCCTTGAGAGGCCTAATTTACCAATTTTGTATATAGTTTGTATTTATGAAAAATATCGATGTTATGTATATATTCATTAGTTCGTGGCTCATATTCTCTTTTATAATGTTGTTATGTTATATTAGAAATGTTTTAGTAGTTAGTAACATACTTAGATCTAATTATTATGGTATAATATAGATTATACTGTTGTTATTAAATTTGGGATATTACATCATCCATCTCTTTCCACTTGTCATCAAGTATCCCAGTGGGTCTACCTTCAATTGCTGCTAAGCAATTGTCCTTCATCAAGATCACTTTTATCTTCAGTTTCCATAAGGAGAAATTACTCTCATTGAACCTCTCAATCTCAAATCTTACTGCCATGGTATTGACAACAATATGTTTCTCAACTGGACCGGCTTACTCTATTTCACCGTGAATAGTATCATATACGTGAACAATATTGTATATACATATCGTATCGAGACAAACCTATTATACGTTAACAATACTGCAAAAGTATACAACCACATGTGTGAATAGTAACCATGAACAATACCCACAACATGAATAGTATCAGCAACTAATGTCTCTGATACCACTGTTGGGTACCAGAGTTATGGAAATAGTATCACACAGCTAAAATAGAGTTAAAAAAATAGGAACTGATACAAAATATTTAACATGAAAAACCCTCTAATGGTGATGAGAGAAAAATCACGGGTAAGAATAGAAAGTTTTCACTATGTGAAAGAAAATTACAACTTCTCTCTAATTACAAAGAGAGAACAATAACGCCCTCTCTTGAAATAGGAGAATACACATCTCTCAATATAAAATAGAAAAGATTCTTAGAAAATACTATGTAATATTTCTCTGTGAAAATGAGACGATGAAAACCATTAGAGGAGATCTCTATTTATAGGCGAGAACCTCCTCACAATGCTGCTTCATCGAAAAGCAAATGAAGAAAATTTGCTACCTAGCCAACTACCTCTTTTAGTTCTCTTTCTCAACTATCTTCCACCTTCACTGAAATCACGCTACTATTTTTGACTTCTCCATGTCACAAAAGTGACTTTACATTCACAATCTCTCGCTTAAAGTCACTTTTGATGAGCTTTCAAAACTTTTTTCATCTTGTTAGTTCTAACCTGTTTACGTTTCTGATAAGTCATAGGAGGATCTATACTATTTAAACTTATCAGAACTAATTAGTTTTGTCATAATATTTGTTAGTTTGTAGGTTAATTTAACAAGAACTTATAACGAGGTTTAACCTTGTTTTTCCAATGCTTCCTTGCCATTCAAGTGTAGGTGGGCTTAATTTGTGGCAAATGACAGAGTCTCCGGCATTTTTTATAACTTGTGTTTAATAACATTTAATTATAATTTGTGGCAAAAATGACACAGTTTCCGGCATTTCTTTAAGGAAGAATTAGAAATTAGAAGGGGGAGAGGGGCATTTTTGAGAACTTATGTTTAATAACATCTAATTATTATACAAATGGAGTGATTGCAATAGGTGATATTAAATTAGGGTGTAATGTGATTAATTACAAAACTCAGAGTGAAAAGTGCAATTTCACTAATAAATTAGAGAGGCAAAGTGTATTTTATCCAAACATTTTATATACCAAACACATTTTTTCCATTTTTACTTTCTAAAAACAACTACTTGTCTCTAGCAACAAGTGAACATATAATTAAAAAATAAATAAATAAATAGATTATCTGAAAGATAATGAGGACACGTAATCCAAAATTTGGCGGTTGAGGAGCAACTACCGCTTTTCCTCTTAGTCTCTCTCTGTTTCTGCTCTCAGAATTCAGAAACAAAGCCATTTATCTATCTACCTGCGAATAGAAGATATGCCAATGAGAACAGCAGGTGGAGCCACCGTCTGCTCCGGTCACCGGTTTCTCTGTCTTCCCCATTCAACTCGCCCTCAACTCACCAACACAACTCGGTCACGACCCGTTTCAATTCAGCTCCAATCCATATCATTATCCAGTGCCAATGTTTATGCTAAGGTTTTGAACTCGAAGTCAAAGGTGGTGTTGACTCCAAGGGCTGCTGATTCTTCCACCACCCAATCTGCCACTTCCCTCGATGTTCCCAACAACAAAACACTCGTTCCCGACGATGGCTTTAACCTTTCTAAGGTCTCTATTTACATCACTGTGAACCCGGTTTTAGTTTGGTTGTGTGAATTAATGGACCGCAAGAGCCTAGTTTTAGTGTCAACAATCTACTACATTTGGAAGGTTATCGATTATCATTTATGATTGAGAAAATAGTAAATTAGCAACTTAGGTGCCTATTTAATCTCCCAATATAATTATGTTTATCAGTTTGTCTATAAATTTATAAAACTCGTGTCAACTCAATTCTTTTTGTTTCTACTTTGATATGAGTTTTGTAAATTTAGAGACTAATTCGTATACATAATTAAATTCAAGGACTAAATTGTATGTGAAGAATAATCCCAGGGATTAAGTTGCTATGTAAATTTTAGCAACTTAAGAAAATATTCCTTTTGTTAAGAGGGTACAATACAAATACAATTAATAGTTAGTTTTTGAGACAAGTTTGGATTTCACTATCTTGCTCTTTACTATATACACTAGTTTTGCTCAGAGAAGCAAGAAATTAGATAGTGATGATGTATAGTATTAATAGATTTACTTTCTTGGGTCTATGCATATTGCAAGAATTGTTCTCATCCTAGCTGTCTTGTGATGAATGAAATATGGTAGTGAATAGGTGAAATTGAATGTAATGTTCTCCTGTTCTTTGAGGTTCATGTTACTCAGCTTGCTGATCCATTGCTTCATATGATTGTCCTTGTCCTCTCTACATAAAATTTTATAACCATTTGTTTGGTTATTTATTCTCAGGATATTGCTTAATGATTGCAGGTTTCATTTGGTGTGGTTGGTCTAGGTGTTGGAGTCTCATTCTTGTCGTGAGTTTTATTTTCTTTTTCCCCTTCATTGATATAGTATATAATATCAGGTGCTTCTGTTTCTTATGTTGGTCTTTTTGTTTCAAATATACAGATATGGTTTTGGGGCATACTTTAATGTTCTCCCTGGATCTGAATGGTCAGCTATAATGTTAACGTATGGCTTCCCTCTTGCAATTATTGGCATGGCACTCAAGGTGAAGAAAGTTTTGTTAATGTGAATAACGTTATAAGATGGACGTTCATGATAACAATGTTGTGCAAAAGAATCATGTTGGGAGTTTCCCTTCCTAATGTTCATGCCATTGCTTCATGGTTATGTGCATTGGTGTTTTCATGGATGCTTGTGTGGGTTAGGCACTCTTTATTTTCTACATATCTTTGCCATTGGACCATCTTTTTTGCAGTATGCAGAACTCAAGCCAGTCCCATGTCTCACATATTCGGATGCTCAAAGCTTGCAGGAAAAATGTGCTACTCCAATTCTTAAACAGGTAACCTCATCATAGACTCATTCCTATTACCAAGTATGGTGTCATTTTAAGTGTTTCTTGTGATGGGGTTCTCTTCTTTTCCAGTTCTAGTAATTGAATATTTTTCTGATGTCTCTAGTTGAAGGTTGTTTTCATTGTTTTATAATAATTACACCATGACAATACTCACCTATTACAGGGTCAACCTTGATACTGCCCATTTAACCTGTTTATTAAGCAAATCAAATTCAAGATGCCGAACACTTCCCTTTTAACCCATTTACCTAAGAGCAATCAATATTAGGTAATTGAAGAAAGCAAATAATGTAATGTCTAGGTTTTGATTATTTATAACAAGGGTCTAAATTGCCAATTTGGGCTTCTTTCTTCATTAAATTTTGTAATTTCTTAGGTAAGATGGTCTTTCTTACTGTAAATTCTAAAAGGATTAGCAACATGTTAATTGGCTAACATATATGAGTCAACCCATTATGCGCAATAAGTAGATGGATCAATTGTGGATCAATTTTATGTTGCAGGGTTAAAACCCGATCCAATATGTTTAGTAATTTTGCTTGTTAAGTTGCCCCTTTTTTTTTTTACCTAAACTCATATATGGAAAAGCCAGGCCTTGTAATACAGAGTCGATTTTGAGTGGCATCCATGGATCATGTCAAAAATTGTCAATAGTATACAAATGCTGTACATCTATTAAGTGAAATTAGGTCATTCAAGGAAACAGTCACTTTTAATCATTCAAGATCATATCCCTGCATGATTTTCAAAATAAATTTTTAATTATGTTGTGATACTATTTTCATGGTATTTTATCATTAAAGAAAATAATCACTTTGTCTATTACCATTAGATTACAATCTTTCCTCTAGTCACTCATACCTCCTCACTGCTAGTATATCTTAATCTATATGGTTTTAAAATTTAATTTGATGTGTTAAGTGGCCTTTCTGTGCTTTCGTAGGTGAAGAGTGATGTTACCAGATATCGCTATGGGGATGAGCAGCATTTGGATGAGGCATTGAAACGGATATTCCAGTATGGTCAAGTATGTTATTTGAACTAGTGAATTATCTTGTGTATTATTGATTTCTCCATTTTCATATTTTGAGGAATAAAAGTAACATTTTGTTCTCTTTTTTCACAATTGTGTTTGACATGAACCTCAAAGTGACACCTGAACCCAAGTCAAGTTTTGACAATTTGTTCTGCGGAGCTGTTAAAAATAAAACCAATTTCCAAGCCTGCACCTAATAGCTTAAATTTAGGATGAATAGGTTCTGAACAGGGGCAAAAAGAATATTTCTTATTACTTTTTGATATCTTCATCCAGTACTAGCATCATTAGCTAAATACTAAGGTTACCACTATTTGCCTTTGTTGCAAGTGGGGTTTACTCTTTCTTCTTCTGCAGCCTATGATATATTCTTCAGTTCTGACATCATTTTATCTGCTTTATGCTTCAGGGAGGAGGGATACCAAGAAGGAGTGCACCTGTTCTACAAATGATTCGTGAAGAAGTATGCTTGTCAATTTGCATTAATTCATTAATCAGTACTTTTATATAAGTTTCCTTTTGCACTTTGTTAGAAACTTTAGGGTTTAGAGAGAAAAGAGAGAAAGACGCTGAAAACTCAATATGATATAATACAATAAGAGGATGTGTTACACATTAATACAATAACTTAATGCATCTATTTATACTAATTAGGTCAAGTACTAGTAATACTAGTACTAGTAATACTAGTACAAGTCCAAGCCCACTACTAATAAAACAATTAACCTAATATCTTCTAACACACTTTTTTCATCTGACTTACTAAATCACTTGGCGATACTGAAAAAGAAAATGATAATGTATATCTCATTTTCTAAAAAGAAAAATAAGTTAAAAGTAGAATGTGTGAAGTTATGGTACAAGTTCATGTCTCTTGTCTCTCACACACACTCTCCCTCTAACTTTATTCTGAAATGCTTTAAAGACACTATATTTTCTATTTTGTTCTCATTCTATCACTATATGTAATCTAAAATTAAATTTATATTATTTGTCTGCTTTTAACTTCATTTGTGCTATCTTTTGTTGGTATATCATGGACTCTTACCACAACTTGAGCCTATAACCTCTACCCATATCCCTAACCACCCCAACCATCTGAGTTACACCCTTGCACAAGATTCATTTGAGTAAACTCAAGCACCTGTATTGTCTTTGAGCACTGTGAGGTGCACCTAAATACTTTTTGTGCTGCCTCAAAGTCTTTTGGGGTTGTCTTAGAGTATTTGCATTGGCCCAAAGTATGAAATCTTCTAAGAAGCATGAACACACCATTTTGGTGTTGTATCCACGTGTCGGACACGTGTCCAACACGGACACACAATGATACATGTACGACATACGACGTACATGTCCATAAGTGTTCGATTAAAAAAATATTTATTTTTGGCTCGGACACGGCAAGACACGCCAGGGACACAGTGGGACACGCCCAATTTAATTTTTTTTTCTAAAAAAAACTCAGTTACCATTTAAAATAAAAAAAATAAAAAAACAATGATATACCTAATTACCAATTACCTATTTCCAAAGGCAACTCAGTTACTAGTACCACTTACCCTAGGTAGACCACGATGTTTTTCACAATAAGGCCACCCTCTCCTATCTGGTCATTTACATCCATATGCGACTAAGCCATCACATAACCATCCACCTCTGCAGCTGGTGTCTACTCACCCTAGTTAAGTTTGTTGGTTGTACATGTACTTATACATTGCTAGTTCTACTAGAACAAGTTGGTTTAGGATATTTTTTTGGAAAATGTCAATAGAAATGATACTCCATGTTTTTTTGGGAGGGGCTTACTAAGAAGCAAATATTGGCGCATACGACATATATCAAGATATTGTAAATCTTGAAGTTTATATATGATTATTATGAATTATGAATTTTTTTCTTTAAACTTTCAATTATATATATATGTCATGTCCGTGTCCTACAAATTTTAGAATTTGGTGTGTCCTTGTGTCTGTGTCATGTTCCGTAACCGTGCTTCATAGGAAATCTTCCTGTAAATCTTTGATTAGTTCACTCTATGTGCATTCAGATTGGTCTCAAAAGTCCATTTTAATACATTCATTTCAGTTGATTTAAAATCCACAACAGAACATGTTTTAATTCTTTTTAAATTCAAAACTTTTGGTACTTGTGCTATCTTTTCCAGTAATCATTTCATCTTTCTATAATGTATATTATTTGAAATTAAATATTTTTTAAAGAAAGTTCTATTAAAGCCTTTCCAATGAATCAGTGCTGTCAATGGGCGAGCTCTAGTAGTCTTCAGTAGCTATTCTTGGTCTTAAGATTGAATCTCCTCAATATTGCCTTTTCATTTAAGTAGAACTGGCCTAGCCAACTTGGCTACTCAAGTTTTTTCATTATCTTTAATACACAAAGCCTTTTATTCATATTCTATAAATATAACAGATTCCATAATACTTTTGTAATGATTTCCTGTTAGTATTCCTCATGCAGCAACTTGTGTTGAATTGAGATGCTACCTTGCATATTTGTTAGAGGATATTTTTGTTTATTAGACTCTATGGTCTCCCTTACTGATCCTGTCTCATAATGTTACTATATCTTAGGTCACACAAGATGGTAAATACTGTTTGGTATTGGTTTTCGAGGCCAAGGCTCTGCAGTTGTCAGATTTTGAACAGAGACAGGTATTCACGTTGCTTTCTTGTAGCTTTGACTTTTAGTTACTCAGATCTTGTGTTCATTTTTCTGACATGTTCATGAAGATAATTGGACTCTAAATTTCAGTTTATTATCCTTGCGGCCTCTGGATTTTCGAGAGAACATAAGTGCTAGAAACTAGGTTCTTCTTGCAATCTTTTACTTGTATTTTTTTTTTAAGGCCATGAAGGGGGTTTAAAAAAGAATTCATGGAAAGAAGAGAAAAGTGCAGAAAAGAAGAGGCAAAAGACAAAGAAATACCAAAATCGAAATCTCATTTCGCATTGTATTTTCAACAAAGAAATCCCATAAATCCACAAAATGTTGCAATGATATGCATTGTCAGTTGAAAGCTCAAGCATTCCACTCTAACCAAAGCACCAAATCCCTACGAACAGAGCAAATTTCTTCAAAGCCCTACTCCATATTTTTTATACTGAAAATGTTTTAAAGAATTTAAACAGACCTACCAAACTAGTTCATAGTGCTAGATATATGAGTATTATATATCTGAACTCCAAAATTGCATTTCAAGAGATAAAATGTGACCTTCATAACAGGTTACTGGTGTTAATCCTATTCATAACCGCATTATAGACAGAAAGCTTTAACCTTATAGGGCTACTGCTTTTGGAATTAAATCAATCCAATTCCCATTCACTGCAATTCTAAGATCCTCTTGAGTTTTAATGTCAAAGATATGGTTGCTAACTATTGCTCGATCTTCAATTGTGTTTAGGCTAAATTTACATCATTCTTTGGGCCTGGAATTACAGCTGAAGTTGGTGAGTCTGAAAATTCAAACAACTCTGCTTTTAGCTAATACTCAAGAATTAAAAAGCCACAGAATGTGTATGAATGAATTCTGACATAATATTGTGGTGCAGGTAAGAGCGAGAAAGATTTATATGAGGTTCGACTTATCTCCAATACAGACCCCAATGCGTCTCCTTCATGAAGTTCTTGACCATTTTATCATACTCTTCCATCTTGCTTGATTTAGTTAATCACAGGACTTAGGTCCTTTGAAATATGTAAAAGTATTAGATTCGAAGGTATCGAGTTATTGTATCACGTGTAAATTTTGACATATATTAAAAGAAAAGGGAAAGCAATCGGAAAGAAAGAGCCAAACCTATGAGGATCACATTATTTACGTTATTTTACATTTGATATTATGGAAGAGTGTGTTTGGAATGAATAAAAATGAGAAATGATTTGATTTAATTTGATTTGAATTGATTTGATTTGATTTAAAAATCAAATTTTGTGTTTGGAACTTTTAAAAAAAAATAGAATTTAAATTGATTTAGAAATTAAATTTTGTGTTTGTAATTTATTAAAATGAGAATTGATTTGATTTGATTTTATCATTTTACATTTTAATTTTATGAGAGGTTGTTAGAAATAATTATTAAGGATAAAATAATATATTTATTTCAAATTAAATCAATTCTTAACAAATCCTATCAAATTTGATAGAATTTAAAAAACAAAAGAAATGAAATTCATGAAATTTTAAAAATTAAATTATTTTTTATTTTTTAACATTTCAAATATAAAATTTAATTAAATTTAATTTACAAATGAAATCATTTCTCATTTTTTTGTATTCCAAACACCCCGAAGTAAAACTAAAATTTGCTTGGCAACTCGTTTGGGATTGATATTTGATAGAAACATGGGATTGCTCAAGTCAGGATTTCGGAATGCTTCTAGCATGAAGATAACATGAATGCCAATTTCTTGACATGTCATAGATTATAAAACAAATTGTCATTAAATGTACAATTTAAGATGGCAACTGGAGAGATTTTGAGAGCTCTCATTTAAAGAAATCTCTTATATTGTAACATTTAATATATGTCATATCAATTATATCATTAAAAATATTCTTAAAATAAGAGTGGTTCACAAAATTAATGTAACACGTATTAAATGATAAAAAACAAATGAAATCTTTTGCTTTGGGGAATACCTAAGAATTTCTCTAGCAAGTGTTTATATGTTGGTTTCATTTTTTGATCCTACTACATTAGTTTTGTTTGGTTTTGGCAATTTGGTAGTAGTAATATATTGTGTTTGGATCAATGTTTTAAAAATCGGATTAAACTGATCAATTGAACTGATTGGATCATGCACCAGTCATGTCTTCGATTTAAGCAATTTTCTGTTCAATCGGTTCAATCATAGTTTAATCATAAATTTGGCTTGTTAAACCAATCGAACTATGACTTGGAGACTTTATTGGTTCAATTTCCAGTTCGATTTTTAAAACATTGATTTGGATATAAATTTTTTTTAACAAGTGATTAAACTTATTACCTCTGTCTAAATTACTTTTATCACATGCTGGCTTCATCTTTTGATCCAACATTAGTTTTGTTTGGTTTTGGCAATTTGATAGTAGTAATATATTGTTAGAATATAACTTTTTTTTTTAAAAAACAAGGGATTAGTCTTATTATCTCTATCTAAATTACTTTTATCACTTGGCTCAACCCAAACGACTTAGATATACGATAAATGTTTGAGATTTTGGTGTTTCTTTTTATGAGACTTTATTATTTGTTCTTTCCATCGGCAGTGAACTTAAGAAGTCATTCTCCTAAAGATGGACGATTAATTTGGTATTGCTTTGGCATTGCATGAATGACAAATATCTTTTACCAAGAAAGATGTAATTAAGCATATAGATTTGAATAGTAGTTGGCGAAAAGATAGTGGAAGTTTTTCCTTCTTTTTTTTTTTTAATTTTTAGGTAAAACAAGGAGAAGGTAGTAAAAGTTAATATTAGGAGTGTAAGTTGGTGGTTTGATTTGATTTTTGAGGGAAAATAAATCCGAACCAATCAAAATCAATTGGTTTGGTTTGATTCGGTTTTCATATTTTTTGAACCAATCTAAACCGAATGAACATCTATGAATGATCGGGTTGGTCATTTTTTTAATACAAAAATTAACTAAATAATTAACTTTTTAACAAAAAAAAACATAATAAACATAAAAAAATTTTAGAAATAGAATTAAACTTATTGATTTGAACACTAATAATTATTTTATGTTTAAGAATGTGTATTAAAATGTTCTTAAAGGGAATAAAGAAACATATTTATATTTGTATTAAGAAAATATATTTGAATAAGTTAAAAAAATTTTCAAGAGAGATTTAACTTGACAAGTTGTATACTACTACTATTCAATTAAGAAAAAGTTGTGAGTTAACTGGTATATATGTAACCAATTAAACCCCTAAGAACATGAGTGAAACTAATGGAGACTTGATTAGTTGAACTTTGAATACCTAATTCAAAGTCTCCAACTTTTATCATATTGGATGAAGAGAATGTTGTTGGGTTTCAAAAAACAAGGGATTAATCTTACATCAATATCTATATTCTAAACTCATTTTCATTTGCATGCTTTTTCCTTAATCACTCCCATTGGCTCATAAACAAAATGAAATTCATTATTTTTAAAGATATTACATTTAAATAAATGTTTCAAGCTTGAATTTTGATGTGTTTCACTTTTTCGCTTTTTTGTATGAGCTTTATTATTTGTTAATGATGTAATGTTTGACATTCCTTCTTCCGGCAAAACTCACATGTAAAATACAAGCAAAGTTTTTTATTGTCTTCTAAATGGACAATGAAAGATTTTTAGGAATGGAGTCGAAGAGAGGTTCAAAAAGAAAGTGTAGATTCTCAGAAAGAATGGAGTTGGTTGAAAGATCCAAAGTTTTAATTTCCAAGAGTTTTGGAAGCATTTGCATGAATGACAACATTTTATCTTTTGAACGAAAACCGTTTTAGGGATTGGAAAAGAAAATATTACAAAAATTAAAAACACAAGTAGTAGCAAAAAAATGTTATAGAAAATATATAAATATATGGTTTAATTTGATTTGGTTTGGTTCAATTTTGAAATTTCAAATCCGAGAACCAAACCAATTAAGCTTTAATTGATTTGAATTTTATCTAAACCAATCAATATACCCAAACCGAACCGAACCAATTTAATTAGTTCGATTTGGATTGATCGGGTTGATTGGTTATCCAAACCAATTTATACCCCTAGCTAACATGACTAGATTTACCATTTTCTAATTTTTATTTAAATATCTTTGAACAATTATTCGAGTGAAACTTGGTTTATCGCAAAGGATATATTTAGAAAGTTGGAGAACTTGTTGGTAATCAGAAGAGTTTAGAAGTGAAGGAAGGAATTAAAGCCATGGCCAAGAGTACTAAAAGAAAAATGCTATAGCCCAAAATACAGCAACAAGTAGGGCTACTCGGTTGCGATCCAATGATGACTGGGACCTACTCAAGTTGACATTTTATCCTTAGGGTTTACCATCTCCCAAGTCCCAACCCTGATGCTGTATGAATAGTAATAATAATAATGAAAAAAATTATTTTATTGTATTTTAATGTAATGAAAAAGTTATTTTGGAAACAGATAACGAACAACACTTGATTGGTAGGCTCCTGTCTTTTCCTGCACATTATCATTGAGTGTAGCTAAGGCCTAACAGGCAAATATAAAACTGGAAAATATATGATATATCCTCTAGAAATGCTTATATGCTCAACTGTTAAGACCAACAATACACAGCCAGATCAATATCAATATATATCGAAACTATAACTATAACAGACACTATTTGGTGTCCATATCCTTTGCGGTCTTGCTCCTTTTAAAATCACTGACAGCCTTATCAAAAGTGTTCCTAACATGCTGGCACATAAGCATCATATCCTGACATCCATCTTTTAACACTTCTCGTGCTGGATCCCCTGCAGATGCACAGTGATAACACATTGAACAGAAAATTACCCATGCAATGTCATAGTAGGTTGCAGTAGAACAATAAATTTTATGCAGACATCTGATTCTGAAAGCTATTTATGTATGCTCTACCTTTAACATAGCTGTAAGTTCAACAGAGGATGCCATGAGAAATTTTTCAATATCATGAGATCTAGTGATAGGTTTAACTTGCTTCAGCAATTTTAGTATCATGAAATCTAGAATGTCTGAATCTCATATAAATCATCTTCCAAAACTAACAAATAAATAGGTCCAGCAGGATATATTAGATTGTAAAACAGAATATGAAATTGGTGGTCTAAGTACTGGCACTTTTGATTGTATTAATACAAATATGGATTTATAGCACTTGATTGTGGTAGAAACTTGCAAATTACAGTCACGTTATATCCACCACGACAAATGCTAGAGTTGAAAGACACTTTATATGTTACCTGTTGTCTGGACTCTGATATTAACACGATTATCTGAAGGATGAGGAATGCTGTACCCACAAAATGTCACTCTTGGACTGCAAGACAACATTAATGACTTCATCTCATCAGGATATATTGAACTGAACGCATGATGAGGAAGGGAGGAACAGAGAGAGAAATATGTAAAAGCCAAATAAAACTGACATTTATAGTGTGAAGTCCAAAAAATTCCTTCAAACTCAATTTAACAAGCATGCAAATGGATTAATCAATTATGCTCCAGAAAAAGTATAGGATGAAATCAATATCAATAGGTGTCTTAATCTCAGGTACTCTTCCTTCTCTGAGGGATAAGAGGGAAAGGGTGGGCATTGTGTCTTACATTGGAACAACTTTTGATTGTTCATTATAAAGATGGCTTAAATTTAGCGCAGTGTGCAGCTTATGCAGTTTTTTTTTTTCGTTGGAGTGAAATGCTTGTATCTTTAAGGGTATTTCTTGGCGCCTAAACTTGTTATGGTATTGGATCATGTTTGTTCTGCAGCTTCCGCACATGCAGATAGAGAAGGAAGCCTTGCTGCATTCTTGAGTTTTTAATGTTCCTTCTTGCATCTAGAATTTTCTGTTTTGGAGGATATCTTATCCTCACCGTGGTTGTACTTTTGCTCTTTTCTCTCAAAAAAAAAATTATGTTTCTATTTAAGCTGATAACAAATAGAAGAATACAAGATTGAGATTGCATGCACTTTGGAGGACTACATCAAACTCCACTGATTGAAAATTAATTTGAATGAATTTCTGCTTTAGAAGCTGAGAATGAATTCTCAAAATTGTAAACAAAGACGCAGAACGTAAGAATTTCCACAATACTAACTCTTGATTTAAGGTGAATCTGACAGAATTTGCAAATGTATGATCCTCGTCCGCCAGAGAAAAAGTTGATTTAGTCTGATCAGAGAACGACCCATGTTCCATCACTGACAATCAATCTGAAGCACGATATAACACGTTTTAATCACAACCTTCAAAAATAACAGTTCATAGCAAGCACTATGGAAATGTAAATCACAAATTGGTTTTCTTGTACAAAAAACTACTGAAGGGCAAAACCACCATTTTTTGTACACCTGGAAACTGAAGAGGGAAAAAAGACGAAAAAGAGGAGCCAAGCTCCAAAATTTCCAGCCAGCATTGAAGAAATATTTACACCAGGAGAAACTATGAGGTGGCTTTATGACATCTTTAAGCAACTATAAAAATGCTTTTCAAGTTCACATTAAAAAAAATCTTTTAAGTTCCAGCACTGACAACCAACCTGCAACCTGATATTAACCTGTTTTAAACACAACCTTAACAATCAAGAGGTGTATAATTTTTAAGATTAATAAGTCTGTTGCTATAACTGAAGATGCTGCACCTATAACTGCAGCATGACCAAAATCATCATCCATCTGTAATACATTTAAGTAATAATAACAATGCAAAAAAATCTCAAAATGAAATTAAGTCCACTATGTAAAGCTAGCATACCCAAAAAAAAAAGGTAAAATAATGAATGTTTGTTATAATTTCTATTCTTTCTACCCAGTAGCAGTAAGTATCAAACTATGAAATATTCAGACTCCTGAAAGAGTTTGCAAATGTCACTATGACCAGAACCCATTTATACCCACAAGCTAAAAAGATTGAAACTTTGATGATATTGATCACGTATCAAATCAAATAAACTAGAAATCCCAATATATATGTGTGTGTGGAAATTGGGAATTGGGGAAAACCCTTACACAAACCAGGGTGCAGTTAAAGACAACGTCTACTGCTTGACGTGCACGATGGAATGGGGAAAGATAGGATCTCAGTCTTCCCTGCGATGTATGTGAATCGAGGATGAAGGGCTTTTTTAGGGTTTATGATGTGTTGGATCAGACAGTATTTGGGCCACAAAAAATTGATTTTGGGATATGTGATTGAGCTACACATGGGCTTCTGGTTTCAACTTATAAAGGGTCTTGGGTCAAAGTAGATTTTGGGATAAAGCATTTTTAATTTTTATGACATCATTTTTGGCATTACATTATTATTCACACAATTCTTAAATAGTTATAATTAAGTAAAAAAAAAGTGATAAAAAAAGTGATATAATTAATGATACAAAAAATAATATAAAAAGTGATGTAAAAAAAATGATGTGAGAATATCATTATTGTTTTAATTTTTTTACACCTTTTTTTCTTTCTTTTTTCTTTTTTGACAGTGCACCTTTTTATCTTGATTAAAACTAGGAGTGATCACGAGTCGGATCAGGTCTGGTTTAAGGAGAGAAAAATCTAAACCAATTAGGTGAGGTAATGTTGAGTTGGGTCGGGTTTGAAATTTTTTTTTGAGTAATCCGAACCGAACTAACCCGATTAGAATCGAATTAGTTCGGGTTAGGTAATCGGGTTAGTCGGGTCACCGGATTGGATTGTAAGAAAAAATAAAATAAGAGCTTGAATATAGGCAAAACGATGTTATTTTATTGAGTCATCGGGTCGGGTCATCGAGTTGACTCACTAAACTCGTTACCCGAATCGATATTCGAACGGATTTATCGAGTTTGACCCGAACATACCCGATTACTTGAATCGACCCAGATATATATAGTCGGGTCGATTGGGTTTACGAGTTGACGGGTCGGGTTATGCACTCCTAATTAAAAACATTTGAAAATTATGTGAAACAAAGCATATGTACGGAGTTTGCAAATGGGTTTTACTTATCATGAGCATGGGCAACCTAGATCATTTATTTAAGGATGATCAGAAAAAAAAATACCCTTGTCAGAAATTTAAGCTTAAGAAAACCTTTTTTCAAAAAGAAAACACTTAAAATAAAAGTTTTCAAAAAATAATTTAATTTTGATAAAAAAATTTACATTATCATCTAATCATATATGTATGGAGTTTGCAAATGGGTTATACTTATCATGAGTATGGGCAAGCTAGATCATTTATTTAGGAGTGATCAGAAAGAAATAATACCATTGTTAGAAATTAAAGCTTAAAAAAAACTTTTTTTTTCAAAATGAAAACACTTAAAATGAAAGTTTCTTAAAAATAATTTAATTTTGATAAAAAAAATTACATTACCATCTAATCATATATTATCGTATTATTTAATAAATTAAATTTTACATGAGATACCAAACTAATTAATACAGTAAGTTGTATATCATTTTATATATTTAAGTGACTTTACATTAGCTGTAACAAAAGATTAAAATACGTTCACCGGAAAAAATATATAAAATATTAAAATATTTCTAAATATTTGAAATTGTTTTATTTATAAAAATAATAACAAAATCTATATATTTATTACAAAAACAAAATATTAACTATTTAACTAACAAATGCCTTAAGCTTATTTCTGATGTGTGTAAAATCACATTAACATTTTTTTTCATAAATTTTTATATAATTTAAGGACTGTATTCATTGGTTGTCTCTATTTATCTCTTTTAAGAACTATCCATGTAACATTTTCCATTATTCATATTGGTAACTTGATGAACTTTGCATGAAAAAGCTTTCAGATTTTTTGAGAAGTTGTTTAATCATTCTGAGTGAGAGAAAGAGGATAAGAATCTTCCCATTCAAAATGCACAAACAAAAGCCTGCACGTGAAGCCCAAGCTGTCAGCCAATTTTTCACCACAAGACGAACAAAACATATCATCACTGACCATTGAATACGTAATAGAAACAACAAAAAATGTACCACAGATAGACTCCAGAGACCATAGTCTATCCTTCACAATTGCAATTGCTCTGAACTTTTCTATTTTTGGTAATAATGCACTGCAAAATTGCTGAAGAGAGTGAGAGAAGAAAGATAGTCGCCTCTCTCAGCATCATATAGCAGCCCTTTTACAATTTTCAGGCTCTTTCTTTAGCAAACTTTTGAAATGAGTGAGAAATATGTTATTCCTTCTTTGTCTTTCTTTCTCTCTCTGCCTTTTCTTCCTTATCCATGAAAAACACCCACCTTGGCTGCAAAGTTGCTCATCTTTCTTCATCCACTCATTCTTTTCTCTTTCTGTTTCTTGTGTTGTCTCCCATGTTTCTTTACCTTTCATTTCCACCTGCACATGCATTTGTACCTCACATTAATGTCATATTTGGTATCTTGTGCCTCTCAAATCCATTAATCATTTATGAATATTGCTGTATTAGGAAACGTTAATCAACATCAATCCTATGTCATCATTCCTGATAAAATGTTTGTTTATTAATTATTTGTAATCAAAATTATTTGCATGAAGTTTGATTCAAGTTGATTACATGGTAATCATGCTCTATAAATTGCTATAAGCTATATGCAAGCTAATATCAGCTGTAGCCTGTAGCCGGAGGCTGCACTGGCTAGGGGTGTAATGGTGCAGCTAAGTCCAGGTTTAAGCCTACACATAAATAAAATCACCCTTTCATAAAAAATTTTAAACAAGCAAATGAATAATAATGTGTTACGTTTAATGGATTAGGGAAAGATGCAATTTATAACATAGTCACCATAAACGCGGTAGATAAGAATACACGGTACAAGTACATGTGTGAGTATGTGATTTGCCACCTCTTATAATTATATTACAAGACTTTTTTTATGACAAATTTGGTAAGCCAGTAAATCTGGTATGAGATTCGCATGCATGTTGAGCGAATCCGGTAACTTTTTTTTTGGTTCAAAAGCGACTACGGTAACTATTTAAATGAACCACACTGCAATGGACTGTTTGGGAATCACTACATTGTCCTTAATTGAAGTACATGTCAGCTAACAATCTTCTAGCTCAATTAACACCGGCTCAGTCTTTAAGATTTGGGTATTATATTGATGTTAGACTTAGAGGTTTGGTCCTTCGCCATGTTACCTTTTCCCCTCCCCTGTAGGTGATTTAAAAAAAATATACATATAAGTATTTCCCATGCCAAATTTCCTTAACGTGACTATTCCGTGATGCCATAATTCAGTCTCTAGTCTTTAACTATAGCCCTCTATGTATAATCCTAATGAAGGGTGTTAGTAATATGGCAGTGAGTAGGCATTTTCATTAATTAACCTCGAATGCTGTGTGATAAAATGAGGAAAAAACTTGATTCCAACCCTTTCCCACCAACTCCTTTAATCACCCTTTAATTATTACTTTCAACTCTCACTTAATTGAATTAATGAATACATGGAAAGTGATTAAAGAGATTTAAGGAAAGGGTTTGAGAGAAATGATTGAAGCCAAGTTTTGTTTATAAAATGATGTACTTGGATTCCAGAATCTCTAGTGGCTTCATAAGAGGCAGGCGGAAGAGCTAGATTGAAATAGAATAGCACAATTATGTTTAAATCATTCAAGAAGGAGAACTGGGTGGGTTGAAGAGTTAATTCTGGAATTGCTTATCAACTTGTCAAGAAACTCTTTTCATCACTAAAAAATCGCTTCCTCCCCCCCCCAAAAACCAAAAAAAACAGACAATTGCAAGTATACGTGTAGACATCAGACAAGTAGGGGAAAGTATGAAGGGACCAAAACTAGAGTGGCATGTGCACATGAAACAAGAGAGGGACCAATATATCTAGTACTGCCCCACATTGGAAGGTTATAATCTAATATGACAGCCAGATTTGATTCTCTTATCTTGGAAAACGCACTGTTGGCTTAGAGTTGTCCCTCTTTCTTTTCTTGCGTTTTGAATGATAATTTTGAATTCTTACCATATTAATAGTGTATACATTTATTTTTATGTTTTTTTAAATAATATTTATTATATTTATTTTTTTATTATTTTTTTTACTTAATCATAACTACTCAAAAAAAATATAGAAAATGATATTGGAATAAAAATGATGTAAGAATATCATTTTTGAATTTTGAAAGATTGAAAAATAAAGCTGACTTTTGTATCTGATTTTTTTAGCTCTTCCTCATATGGTGATAAAATTTTGAGTAAAAACCATTTTAATCCCTAAAACATACCCTTGTTATCAATTTGATTCTTTATATATTAATTTTATCAATTTTATACTTTAAAGTTCAAATTCTCAATATTTTAGTTCTTACATCCAAGTAATAAAGGTGGACAATGTGTGAGCTAGACTTGATGGAAGGACTAAAATATTATATATTTAAACTTGAAAAGGATCAAATTGATAAAAGTAATCTGTAAGAGACAGATGTATCTATAGGGATTAAATCTAAAATATATAAATAGACAGTCAAAAAGTTTTATCCATGAGTGAATTAAATATAATACCTATATAGGAAAAGGATAATTAAGTATAACAGTGAATTAGGTATAATATCTATGTAGGAAAAGGGTAATAATTAAGTATTAAAAAAGAGGAGATAAATCATCAAGATATTTTTTAAACACGGGCAATTTTTTGTGTTAGTATTTTTCTCCTCAATTAATGACATTCATAACTAAAAGCAGGATGGATTTAGGGGCACAAGCTGGTGCTGTAGTTCCCTAACTTTGAAATAAATTTTTAACACACATGTAATATTTTTAATATGTCAAGAAAAATAATTCCTACTAATAGTGAAAGATTTTTTTTAACTATAAAAATTGTCAAAAATAAGCACAGAAATAAAATGGATGATGATTTTTTTGACTAACTATTTAGTAACTTTTATTGAGAAAAAAATTATTAAAATGTTTGACACATATTTAATCATTAATAAATTTTATAATTTAAAGAAGCACCATGCTCAACTTCAATAAAGATATAATATATCTAATTTTTAAAATTACAATTTTTTTAAATATCTTAATTATTGACTTTTATAATTTTAACCTCCTTATTAGTTAATTCCTGCATCCGTCCTGACTAAAACACAATATTAATGTCATTCATACTTTAAGGGCCAAAGAAAAATGAAATTTGAAGCTAAATTGTTGAGGTCTTAATTGGAATATATAATAGAATCTAACCAACTCATTTGAAAAATAGAGAGAAAAATCTAGCACATACCTCTTCCTCAGATTTCGTTTTGGAATTTGAATCAGGTGAATCTTCAGATAGCTTTATTGATCTCTCTATAATGGATGGAGTTAAAGCAGTACTGGGACTGCTTGAACTAAGATAAGAAGGTGTACTTTGAGTAGCCGCATCCTTTGTCATTCCCTCCTTGTTCTTTTCTGTATACAAAGGTCAAGTATAATTGTGAAGTGACTTGAACTGTCTCTGCAAGTAAAAGGAAATAGAGAAGAACATGGCTAATTAAGTATGTGAACCTGGAATGTGAAATTGAACAGCTACATCTTCTTGTATGTAACTGTAAGCTGATGGCTTTGTATGAATTTGTCTTGAAGAATAAACTAGAGGAGCTGACATGGTAATTCTGTTTGTTGTTGAATTTCTAAAGCATCTTCCACTAAGAGTTTTTGCAGATAAACACTCCATTGGTACCTCCCCTGAAAGTGGGTTGCATATATACTTTTCTGCTTCATTCCACTTGGAATTCAAAGCAAACCCATCTGGAGATAAGCACTCCCAACTTTTATAACCTGACCTTGCTTGCAATGCTGCAGTGGACCACCATACAATTGATTGAAAAAAAATCAGCAAATAATATAAACCCAATATGCTAATTATCAATATGGTTCATTCTATGGTACCTTTAAGAGCAGTAGTGAAAGAATAGGTTGAAGGGTCTATTTCATCTGCAACAAAATTGGGAGAATTTGAGGGAAACTGGAAGTAAATAAAAAATAAAAAAATCATGAACTCATTGAAATGGAGTGAAAAAGAAATGTACCTTTTAATGGGAATCCAGGTGAAGAAGCAGTACTAGAAATGGTTATGTTTGATCTAAAAGACCTTGTGTCTTCTCTAAAGCTTCTTATATATGATGCTGAGTACCTTCTGGACTTGGTGTTCTCTCTACTAATTCGAGCTTTGACTGCCCATTCTGTCAAATTGAACTCTGAATCATCTTGTTTCTTGGAACTATAAGGAGATGATTGCATTTCCACTTTGGAGGCCATGAATGAGTTAGAATTGACCAGAGTAGAAATGTTCTAAAGTTCAAGGTCTATACTCATATTTGCACAGGTTTGAAAGTGGATGCAGCTATATGACATGACCAAGAGGCTTCAGAGTTCAGAGGATAAAGCTTTTTGTCTAGGTAAGCAGTAGGTGGCATGTGGCTTTTGTATCAATTCTATGACTCCAGGCAAGCCTAACTACTGTAATATGTCTCTTCCAAATTTTGGTCTTTCGCTTTTTGAATCTCCAAGGTGCAACTTCATGGCTCAAATATCTTTTCTATATTGCAAGTATATCCTTTTGTTATCTTTTTTTGGTCTCTGTATAAAGTTGATTGGAGTGTACCAGTAACTTTTCTTATTCTTTGACCCCACTGGGTGAGGTTTTAATCTCTTAAGTTTATCATGTGACACATGGATTTATACGGTTCTCTGTTGATGAAAGACAAAAAAAAATGAAATTTGTTTAACTTTTCCTTGAAGTTCCATTAATTAGGATGCTGCAATCGTTGATATCATAATCCATGGAGCACACAAAATTCCACAAGTTGAGACAATTTTAAAAGCTTATAAATAGGGTTTCTATCCTTTCTTATTTCAAAAAAGGAAAATATTTTTCATCTAACTAAATATTTTTAACTTTTTTATTATATTTTTATGCAAAAAAATTCAAAAATTATATATGAATGTAATATTTTTATAAAATATAATATAAATTTATGAAAAAATTAAAAAAATTAAAATATAAAAATTAAATAAATAATGAGACTATTCAAAAAATAAGATACACCTGCATAATATAATTCTATTAACAAATAATAAACTAAATTAAGTTTAAGTGAATTTTTCAATTTAAGTAATCAGCCTAGCCGCCTCAGCTGTCAAAGTCAAACTTATGCTGCCCTTTTAACTCCGTTCGGTTTTTCTCCTTGTTCGTTTGTTGCCTATGACGCCATTCAGACAACTTACTGGCCTGCTGCATTCGCCCCAGTGAGCGCGGTAACAGAAACTGCCCTCTTTTTCGTACCTCCCGCTGCCATGGACTTTATGCCACACCCTCGTTCTACCATAGTGTAAAAGATTCTTAATTTATTAGATGTTTAAAATAGTTGTAAAAATTAAATTATTTTAATATTTAATTATTATATAAATTTTTTTTTATTATAATTGATTATAAGAAAAGTATTTTATATTTAAATATATTAATTAAAAAATATTTTAAAACCAATTTATTTTATTTAAATGATATAAAAAATATTATTATTTATTATATTATCATAATATATATAAAATAATTAAAAAAATTTTAATTAAAGATAAAATAATATTTATATATCATTATTAAAAATAGTTTTAACAACTTTTTTATATCATGTCAAAATTTTAACTAGATTTTTAACAACTTTTTTAAAAAGTTATTGTTTTTTTTTTTGCATCAAGAAACCCTAAAATATCAACTCAATAACTTTTTTACTCAAGAAAACTGTTGAATGATGAAAACAATCTATTATCTAACGTCTCAGGGCAATCTACTCAAGACACCATTAGTTTAAATTGAACAATTGCACAGAGTATTATCTAACGTCTCAGGGCAATCTAAATCTTGATATTATTATCTTTCCTCCTTTGAGAGAAATGATGTTGGAGTATTCCTCTTTTATGTTATTGTTGGGTTGTCTTAACCATCTTATTTTATCAATGGAATCTCTATCTTTAGCCAAAAAAAAAACTGAATTATGTTTATACTTGAATTTAAAAACTTATATGCTTTAAAACTCATTTGTTAAATATTTATATAATTTATTTAAATTTGTTACACATGAAAATTGGGAAGCAAATAAGAAAACAAGAAGACAAAAATATAAAATCAATCTTTTTTACTTGACAATATATTTTTCTTGTGAAGTCTTGACAAAACTTCTTTACTTATATGACATAACTACCACTTATGATCAAAATTTAATATCAAAATAAACAAAAGGTTATATATCAAATAGATTCAAATTTGAATTTTACGGTACATATATTTTTCATGGAATGGATTTTATATACTTTGAGAATAATACTTTAAGTAGATTACTAAGAAGATTAAATGCAGATTTAAATGAAGAAATTCATATAATTTTTCAACAAAAATATATATTTAATTATATATTGACTTGAGAGTTCATTACTTTCCAAGAAGTTATAAAGACAAATTTTTCAAATGCTTTCAGAATAAGAAAAATCTTTTGTTTAACTTTTAAATGTGTATTATCTCAATTATGTGAGTTATTATTATTTTTTAATTTATGTATATTTTTTATATAATTATTAAAGTAATACATATTCAATAATACATAATAATAAAAGAGATATTTTACTCCAAAAATACTTAAAAATTTCTTGGTTATAAGTTTAAATATCTATGACGATATTGTAAGAGAGAGAGAGAGAGAGAGAGAGAGAAGTACAACAACTTACTAGCCTACCCTAATGCAACAAGAGAAAATATAATTGGCCATAAAGTTTGCCATACAATTAGTGGTCACAATTTTGTTATAGCATTTGTGGCAATACGATAGAGAGAGGCTGACATTTATGGGTTACCCTTCTTGTCGTTTTGCACTTAAAAAGGCCAGCATTGGCCTTAATGTGTATCACTGATTCAAACGGATGTTACACCAGGTCTCCAAATCATTGATTTTTGCTTGATAAAACACTAACTCTTATATCCAATTCAGGAAACTTCTCCATTTTTTTTTTGGGTTCTTTCAATAAGATATCTCACAAGTATTACTATTAAGACTAATTTCGGATACTGTTACAATTAAGAGGTCATCTTAATAATTGTGATTTGAACTTTAGTAGAAATGGGACTCACTTACCACCATGCCAACCCTTGCTGGTAAAATGATAAACTTACATTTGAAAAACTCACAAACAAAAGCATTCATGAAGCTTTTAAATGAAAGAGAACAAATAAAAGTTATGGCTTATTATAATGGATTTCTTTTCAAGTAAATTTGAACAACTAAGAGATGAAGAGTTTAATTTTGATGTACTAACAGTATCACCTTTTCTTTTACACCTTTATTAAATGTAGATACTTATTTAAAAAAAAAAAAAAAACAGTTCGTTTCCGTCCTTTGGCTTCTCCAAATTTGAGCTACTTCCGTCTTATTGTAACCTAGTGAAAACCCAATGGGGGTGAATCCTCTGGATTATTACTGTTTTTCACTTCAGGATATGGTTTTCCAAGTTAGGACTTGAGAATGTGATAGCATAGTATAAGTTAGTACTGTTGCGTTGTTTGCAACGTGGGCTGGATGTGAAGTGGAGTTCGAAAGAGTGGATGTCACTTGTCAGAAGAGTAGAGAGTGGAAGGAGAGGTGAAGGGTTGGAGTGAGAATGTCTCTGTGGTTGTGCATGTGCATGACACATGCTTGTCGTCATCCTGCGAAAATGAGTGAGGTTAGGGTCCTCACATTATGGACGAAGGGTCCTACCCTGGACCTCATCATAGTCGTCAGTTTTGTCTGACGTGTACGCAAAGTAGGCATCAAGAAAGAGAGGTTCCGTTATTTGTCAGCTTTGGGGTCCATATAGTTGATTTATCTCAAGAACTTTTCCTGCTTTTCTAGGAGATATGTTTCATCCCCACTTCCTACTTCCAGTGAATTGTCTTTTCTCCCATGCCCAAACACTTATAGTTGATTTATCTCATGAACTTTTCCTGCTTTTCTAGGAGATATGTTTCATCCCCACTTCCTACTTCCAGTCGAATTGTCAACATGGTTTTCAGTTCACAGCCATTACCACAATCAGGATCGCTGGTATGTGATTGCTTTCCACTACTTTAATATGACTCCAAAGTTTTTCACATTATAACTGGGCAATGGATTGTTTATTAAAAAATGAGATAATAATTGGAAATATGCTAAATTACTAATGCAGGCTAATTGTTAATTTCACTTCGCTCCCTCTTCTCCAATTTCCACTCCTCTCCAGCTTTTATGCTTGCATACCGTGCACACTAAATTAACTACCCCCTATTAAACGACCATACGAAAAGACTGCAGCAAAGAGAACTAGAATGAGGGAAATCCATTAGTCCTTTTGTCCTTTTTCTTTTCTTTTCTATTTATTTTGCCTATTCTCTCCCGACTTTTCTCTTTTCAACCAGGCTTATGAATGATGCCTCAGCCAAAGAATTCATACAACCTTCAAATAAGAGCATAAATTCTTCGTAATTAACAGGATAAGCATACAAGGCATCATGATCGTCAAGTTAAGGAAACAGAACATAACAGGTGATAAACGTATATAACTATTGCATCAATACAAGATAACACTTCTTAACAAAATATCTTTCACAATAGTACCATAGACATGACTAGAATGAGGAATTGCAAGTGAACAGACACTATTCCAACAAGCGGAGCAACCCATTTGCCAAGATTATGCCCTTTCTATTGAAGCCTGCTCAGTTCTCTGGCAGTAAACCAAGATTTCAGCCAACCTCCAGAAGATGGGCATCAAACAAGTTGGGCGACAGCCAACATTTTTGTTGGAGGCATGTAGTCTTGCAGGTTACTGTGATAAGCCTTGCAGGACAGGTGGCTTTAAGCTGTTGAAAAACGCAGCTCCATAATTTTAGAACCCCACATATATTTAACCAGTCCCATGATCTTGTCAATCTAAAACAAGAATTAAAAAGTATTAGTTGCATTGATTATATATGAGGAAAACTGCAACTTTCCATAACCTAGAGTTGTAACATCAGCCAATTTTATCTTCAAATAAAAGAACCATCAAAATTCAACTCGACTGATCCAGTCAAAAACTCAACATTAAACAATAACATCACAATGGGTGAGAGACAAAAATAATTATCAGATTATGCTTTTCTGTGATGATATATATTCTAAAATCAGGTCACATTATATCATTGATAACTTGACGTTCACAATCAAGAACCTGTACATATATCCCTAGCAACCACACGCATACACCAAAAAATGTTTAAAGAAAAGGCATGAATGCAGGAAGGTTAAATCACATATAATTTACATACCTTTCAAGAGCTCCAGTATCTTAAGAATGCACTATATAGTTAGGCAACCAGAGCACCTGACTTGATAATTAAGGACATGCCAGCCATGTAAATCAAATAATTTATGATGGGGATTAAAATTCAAGACAAATAATAGTTAGATCATGTTCTGGAACATTTCAGGGTTTGGACAAAAATGAATTCATCGTAACTAAAAAAATACTTACAATGAATTATGCATTTATCCAGGAACCACACAAGTACGCATTAGAATGTCAAGCGAGCCAAGAATATTGATTTCCTACAAACAAGCTTACATCAAAACTTTGTAGCAGGTAAGAATTACAGGTCAGTAATGTCACACAATATCAGGCAAATGCTTACCACTGAAAAAGATAAAAACTCGAAGCAACTTCAGGAAATCGCATATGCATATACGCTTCCTGTTAAGCACAGATAAATTTTACATGGCAGGTAAGCAACAGATAGGAAATATCAAAGCAGGAACTGCCGAAGAGAGCAATCAAAAGTAGTTCTAGATCCCTTGTAATACTTTATAGAATGAAACTAGAAGCTGATCTAGGGGGCGGATCAGTAAATGAGGCTTCCACCATTATGGGACCCTGCTGTCTTGGGGAGGGTCAGATGTAAGCAACCTTACCCCCATGAACAGAGAGGCTGTTTCCACAACTAGAAAAACTAGACACCACACTAAATATAAGAAAAACATGAGGCTATAGCAATTTTGCAAGACTACATATGATACGCAAGTCCCAAATAAAATCTTTTAAATTGCTCACATTACTAAAGATGCATAATGAGACTTCTATGTAGACTTCACTGTGACACGCCATACTAAGTAAGAAATATTTTATTTTCTCTTTCCTTTTTTTTATTATGGTTTGTCAACGGAAGAAGGTGGACGAAAAACAGCAGGAATGTCCTTGGATTAGAATTAAACAAAAAGTCACACACGAACACAAAAGTAAATATTACCTTGTCCTAGAATCAGAATGGAATTTGAAGCTAGAGAAATGACATCTTGGATCTTCTCACTGGAGAAAAGAACTCGAATAACTGAAACAGAGAGCAGAAGTTACTTAAATTATGAAGAAAAGCGAAGAAAGAAAAAGAAACTCACCAAAGGTGTTTTAGGATCCTTAATTTGTATTGAAGGAAGAGAAATAGGATAAAAGGCAGTTTGGCAACTGCTTATCCAATAATAAGGCAAAAATTAGATTAAAAAATAGTTAATAATTTTCAAGTTAAATGAGCACTGATATGCTAACTAAAAAAAAAAAGAAATAAAAGAGAAAGAATGATGCGCCTATCCTATTTCAAAGTAACCTCATATTCAGGGAGCCAAGCCCCCCCTCCCCCCCAAAACAATTTTACAAAACCTTAGTGATATATAATTTGCTTTTTTATATGAGAAAATATATTGGACCCCCAAAATGTTGTTTATAAATTGTATGGGCTTTTATATAATTTTTATTCATCTCAACTTTTATTATATTTATTGAGTTTGGGCTTAACTATTCTTGGGCTAAGCAATTGCACATGTACATCTCATTTTTACTTTTTATTGAAAAAAACACCATAGCCATTAAAACCTACTTCATTTTGTCGTTGATTTATGCCATTAGCCAAAATTTCTGACAAAAATGAAGAGGAATTGAGTTGCGATCTAGAATATCCATATTATTCTGTGGTTGTTCTTTGTCAAGGTTTACAACAAAAAATTCAATATATAATTAATAGTTACATTTAGCCCACTCTAGAAAAGTGCTGATTGAAAATTTAGAGAGAAGATATTTCAAAGGAGCTATTGAAAAATGTGACATAATTCTTGTGAACATGTCATTTCAAGTTCCTGACTTGTCATTGAAGTTCCTCCCATCATTATAGAGTGGAAATATTTTTAGTTACAACAGATAAGCAGCTACAACTTGCAAGAGTTGATTAGCAAGTTCAATGTCAAAAATGGAATTATTAACTCTAAGCTCAGCTTTTAATTCCTAAGTATGCTTATAAAGCTTACTGAAATTTGAGTTAATAACTTGAGATTTTTTTTTTAAATGAACATGTTAAAAAGTATATTCTTAAAGATTTATTTTATATAAATTTATTTATTTTAGCTTGTCTAAAATTTCAGTTCAAGCTGTGCAACTGCTCATAGTTGAAGAACTTACGTCTTTTTTCCATTCATTCAAAGATTAGCAACAAGTGCAGCAACTTATAGATTTCTAGTTCAATAAATAATTTAATCAATAATGGTTATGGAAGTTTCTGAACCTGGGATATGCATTAGCTTTTCATCACCATCATTTCCATCGGCTTCATTTAAAGCATTTTCCACGTCCATTGTAGTGAACATGTGCACAGAATGGCATCCATCTGATATCCAGACAGTCTGGGATACTGCAAGGTTACAACTAAACTTTAGTTGCAGAGAGAAAAAGGAATGCAAACGGATCATAGTCTTTGACATGGGCATAGATTAGAACTAATAACTAATTGAACCATAACATTAACATTCTTTTGTTATCTAAGTGCTGAACCAACCAAGAATGTATATTATAATCCTTCACTCTCCTGTCGTTGTCATTTGAACCAAAGGTCATGCATGTAGATTACAAACCAGGTTAACCTTTCCAGCCACAGAAATAAGTCAACTATCAAACTACTTTTGCCTCTCCGGGGAAATCTTTAGCCCCATGGTAGACACACCAGTTGTTAAAGACATCTCCAGAAATTGAATATGAAATGAAATCAAGAAGCATTGACAAGAAAGTCATAGTAACTGTCAAACTCGTCTTATACCATGGATCTTCCAACACAACACCAACAACACCAACAAATCTTATTGGTTTTAAGAACAACTGACCGTGGAGTATGCACTCCTCTTAATGTTTTAAGTTGGAATCTAACAAATCTTATAAGAACAACTGAACAAGTATGCTTGAGTGAACAAGAGCAAAGTAGTAGCCAGTTCATATTGGTCAAGATAATGACTGAACAAGGTAAGATGTCATAACGAGCAACTATATCTTTTCACTAATTGTCAAGATATAAGTCAAGCTTATCTCATTAAGTTTTTGAATAACCTACTGCGTTTGAATGCACAAATACATTTCAAATTGATTCCAAAAAAGCAGCAGCTTGGTTCACTATAACCCTCATAAAGGTATTAGCCCAAAAAGGCATGTTATTGTTATAATTTGATTATTCTGTAAGACTAAACCAAACAGTTAAATCAATATGAAGTACCCCCATTTCCATCATTATATTTCAACAAGTGGCATACTTGTGCTCCATCCAGTCTCAACCACAGCAAGTTGTGCATGAAGAACGGTGGCAGATATTGATTGTAGGGTCCCCCGACTACAAGATCAAAGCTTTATGTTCAGCAGCCCTTCAATTTTAAATTCTATAAATATAGGCATAATAGAAGAATGAAACTTTATGTTTGTAAGGTTCTGTAGTCTGAACTCCTTGCACACTTCACATGGTAACTTGTATTTCAACAGGTTTGCATAAATTATGATCCCTTATCCCTTCTTTATCTACCTATTTCTTAAAGTCTCTGAATACAATGTAAATCTTCTCAATTACACAGTTAGTATATCTAAAACGACAAAACAAAATAGAGAGGGAGAGATTAAGTATATGTCATGTCAGTTTGTAAAAGCAATACTCCAAATGTAACTGATCTCTCAATCAGACGCTTACGATGAAAGAAAAAAGAACTAAGTTTTTAGCCTTCCTCATCCCCCTGCACCCTTCAACTCCTCTTTCTAGATGCTTATGTTGAAACAGAGGGTGATTGGGAGAAACTATCTCGCTAGGCTGCGCACTGACTCCTTATTTATAGTGATTACAATCAATCAACGAGCTAAATAGGAGCTAATCAAAACTAATTATAGAACTGATTAACAGCTACTAACTACATTTGTAACTATAGTTGACTGATATAATATTCTAAGTTTCAGCAAACATGATTATTGACTTATTGTCAATGCCATAACTGATGGAAGGATTTTAATGGAATACTTCAACCCCACCAAAAATCATTTTGTGAGGTTTCAACCTAAAATCAATTGGCATTAAGTGGAATGACCCAACAGATATATAAACTGCACCCGAAACATTGAGGCAGGCGGTGTGGGACTCTTAATACCCCCCTCCACAAATGTTTGGATGTAACAGGCAAGTCTATCAAAGTAAGTAAAAACAAGCTTAACGAAGTAGGAGACAAAGATGGGATCTTGGCTCTGATACCATGTGACTTTCTAACTTAAAATCAATTGGTATTAAGTGGAATGGCCCAACAGATATATAAATCACACTCGAAACATTGAGACAGGCGATGTGAGACTCTTAACACATTCCATGCTTTACGGCTTTTGCCAACATCAACATAAATTCTTTCACTCAGAAAGCATCCACAAATTAAATTTTAAAAATAGAAAATAAAGCAAAGAAAGAGATACATACTTGTAGATACATCAGGAAGAACAGCCAGATTTTGGGCTTTCATCATATGAGGCAGTTGCCTCACATCACCAGTGATATCTACTCCTACGCCAGAATTTGACAGGCATAGCAAGTGTAAATCTCCATATGAGTCCAAGATCAGAAACATCCTCTGGGACAGAGCCTGAATGGAAATAGCTTTTACAGACATTGATACCTTTGTCATGGATTTTGTTTTAATATCATTTCCCTTCAATGCCACAAAACATGCACCTCCATCTCTGTCATCATGTTTAAGTTTAACATTTGTCTGCTTCACTAAAAGTAAAAATACATAAATTAGATACATTACTGAGGAATATTGGAAACAATTTACATTTGTACATAGAATCAAGCAACCATATCATGAGATCCCTAAGATCTACCCTGTAGCAAATTATAGGGAGATAATAAAAGTAGATGTCCAGTATGCCAGCTAGAGATTCCATTTGTAGGACAAGAAATTCAAAATACAGCCTGCAGTTAAAGATCTGTTCTTAATATTTAGTTATTTACCATCTTAAACATCTTGAGATTAAACAAAGGACAGCACCTTGCATTGCACCCATCTCCTGGTCAATGAGAAATACCTAAAAACTTGTTAGCAGAAATTACATATAAAAACATAACTTATTACATTTGGCCAGAGTAAGATCTTTGACTACAGCCACTAAGACTTAAGAGTAGGTTTTTAGGCCAAAAAACACCATGCTATAATACATTTAGGCTGGTAGTATCAACCATCATATTGCATTAATTACAGTTAGACAATGACAGAGATGGTAAAAGAACAGAGATCAATACCCATTAGATCCCATGGTTGAAAAAATACCACATTCATATTAGGTAATTGCTAAGTTCTAAATTTGTATCAGATTTGGCAGAAATTTACTCATCAATTTATTCAAAAACTAAAGGTACTGTTCAATGGTCTCAAGCTGATCAGAAGGGATGAGAAATTGTCCAGCAAATGAAGGAACTAATACCAATTACAGAATTCACAGCTGGGCAGCCACAGGAAGCCCTCTTTAAGTTTTGAACTAACTCAACTCTTTGTGCAACATATTCTACAGAGAGCCCATTTCAATGGGCTTCTGGCAAAGGTACTTCTTTCAGCAGAAATTTTACAAGTAGAACTAATTTGAGTTTGAAAAATGCATTTTCTCCGTTGTTTGACAAAGTTGTTAAATAAGAGTGCCACGATTTTGTCTCCAATCAATCACTAGGAATATATGTAGAGTGTAATGTCTTGTTATAAGAGACTAATAGTTGATTTGTTGTGGATGATAGCCTTCGCTGGAATCAGCTAATGTAAATAATTAGGGTTAGCTAAAAATTTAGCATTTTTCTTGGGATAAAGTGGTCTTCTTAGCCTCCTTATGGTGCTTCTGTCTAAGAGAGGTTTCTTCGGTGGACATTCAGAGAAACTGGCAAACTTTAACTTTTTTTTGGTACTAAAGTTTAGAGGGAGGGGAGGCTACCCCATTCCAAGGCCAGGGCATGCCACAAGTCTCAATGAGGGACTGGCAAGTTTTACTTAGTTGATGTACTTCTCTTGTTTGTTCTGAACTTTGTAAATTTTAGTTTCTCCCAAAAGGATATCTTATCCTATGCTTTAATTTTTTTTATTCTCTTCTCTAATAATAGTTCTTTTTAGCGCCCCCCCCCCCCAAAAAAAAAATTGCATTTGTCATATCTGTAATCCACCAGTAACATTTGGGTTTATGCTATGTGAAGTTGGATAGCCCAAAGGTTCATATTAACAATAGAAGCGAGTGGTCAGAAATAATGTATCTGCATGTGGTCAGAAATAATGTATCTGCATCAACGCATAGTATGCGGTTGATTATTCATTATTTTAAAATTAAATCAACGAATCTCATCAGATCAATGGATTGGAAACTGTATCCAGGCCCGATGTTTCGAGGTGCTGGTAAAGATGCTTACTGCATACTGCATAGGATTGATGAGTATCATGGTTACTGGGAGTTGATATACAACAGATAGATAAACAAGATAAAATTAATGAGAGCAGAGACAGGATTCAGTTTATTCCTTGAGGGTTAAAGCATTGGATAATGATGAATTAAGGGTAGAGTGTTGACTTTGGTGAAGTACTCCTATAATTTATATTACATCTGTGGTCTGTATGAACTACCTCCCACCCATAATAGGTAGGGCATGGATGGACATCTACTAGCTTCAAAAACAGTCTCCTTGACATCACAAATATTAATTGGTACTACTCCAAAGTGACCTTGAATATTACTGAACAATAATGATCAACACAATCCCATGTAAATTGAAACTAAAATGTAGATACACTGACAAAAAAACACAGCTCTGACAAATATAATGGCATGTTGAGGCTGTAATTTTAAAAAACTGAACATTAGACAAGACTATAACTAAGGTCTAATTCAATATTCACAAAAATCACAACTTGATCAGAAAAACAGTATTGCTGGAGAAAAGAAAGATATTAAAAAAGTGCAAATGAAAAAACCCAAGATTTTAAGAAGACACAAACTAGTCACAGGCAGGAAGAATGGAAGACGCATAGAATTGTTTCACAGGGAGATCAGCTCAAGAGGGGAGAAAAAATTTTCTCTGTCAAAGAAACCATAGAAATGAATAAAAACAGAGAAAATAAATCAGACAACAAAAAATCCAAATTCCATCTAGGAAAGAGTTTAGGTAAATATCTGTTACGTATGCAGAGGAGTAAAGCCTTATGACACCACGTGGACAGTATGGAAGAAAAAAGGAATATTCACTATGGGAATAACACAATTGCAACATGGCAGGGAGGAGCGAGAAGGGTGCGATTAGAGAAACTGATTAAAAAGAGGAAAAGGGGGGAGGGGAGGGCATCCAGAAATTGAGTCAAGATTTTGGGGCACTTTGAGTAGGGAGGTTGGCAGACCCTCAAAAATCTGTAGCTGTTTCTATCTTCATTTTCTGTTTTTCAGTGTAATCAGGAGGGATTTTCCCTATTGTAAGGAGCTAGACTCCATTTTTCTTGCCCAGTAATACAAGTTTCTATCAATAACCTTACTTCAATCAAAGCATGCAACACGTAAACTTATAAAACATGCCAATTACTAAGCTCTTAAGATAAAGTCCAAAATAACTGAACTTGTATTTTTTTATTTTGATCAAAAATGAAATTTATTAAGAGAAAGAATTACAGAGAGTGAGGAGGATAAGGAATCCTCCTAAACAAAAGAGTAAAACAAAATACAAACACGGAAAAAGAGATCATCAGTGTAACAAAACTTCCCAATCCCTCAATATATCTGTTAGTGAAACCCCATAAAAGTGACCATGAGCTTTGCATCAAATAGACACCAACCACCCAATCTTATCCCAAATCAAGTGATGAGCCAAAGAAACCTCCTTAAAAATACGAGACTTCCGCTCTAACCAAATGCACCAAATTGTAGCATAGATTGCACATTGTCACAAAAATGTGCAATCAAATAGACACCAACCACCCAATCTTATCCCAAATCAAGTGATGAGCCAAAGAAACCTCCTTAAAAATATGAGACTTCCGCTCTAACCAAATGCACCAAATTGTAGCATAGATTGCACATTGTCACAAAAATTTAGCCCCTTTACTTCTACCAAAACTGTTGAAGAATTACAAATTTAGGATTAGGGAGAGGAAAAGAGGCAACAATAGTAGACTAAGAATATTATTGATAGGAATGAGATGTGATACAATTCCATAACCTAATACTCCTATTTATACTAATACTTAGGTGTACAAGCCCAAGTCCACTAACTCTAAGACTAATAATATAATATCTTCTAACACTCCCCCTCAAGCTAAAGCTTACTAAGCTTTAGCTTGTTAGAAGTAGTAAACCCATAAACATAAAACAAATAACAGAACCCTATCTTTATGCAAAAGCAAGAAGAGAAACTTGACACAAGGACGTTGAACCATTCAAATACGGCATAAGGAAAAAGAGAAGACACTGAACCATTCAAGTGTCCAAAAAGGAAGAAGAAGAGAAACTAGGAAACTATTGCTCCCAAACCTGCAACACCATTGCTAGTGAGAATCTAGGGTGGCTCCACCTCGCTGATAACCCTTTCCTCTTGGTAGCTCCATCTAGCGGGCAGCCCTTTCCTCTAACATCTCCGAGGCGGCTCCACCTCGTTGGTTGGCCTTTGCCTCCAACTGGGCAGCCCTTTCCTCCAAGCTAAAGGTTAGAGATGGCAACGGGGCGGGGCGGGGCGGGGACGGGTAGTAGCCCCCCGTCCCCCAAATAATATTCCTCCATAAGCTCTTAACGGGTAAGCGGGTATCCGCGGATATCCATGGTACCCAATAAATTGTAAAAAAAAAATCAAAAAAATCAAAAAAATAAAATAAAATAATGAAAAATGAAAAAAAGTATAATACTATAATTTTTCAAAATTTATTTAACACAACTTAATCTAAAAATAATGTCAAACACCTAAAATACTTTTGATTTATATAACTTTACAATATTTTAATTTATATAATTAAGTTTTTTAATAATTTTATATAAAATATTTATATAAATTTTTTTTACGGTAACAGAGGGAACCACCCCCCGCCCGTTTATTAAACGAGGATAACACTAAACGAGTATTTATATCTGCGGAAGAAATTTAACGGGTATTACCCACCCCGTCACAGGTATTACCCGCGGGTACCCGTGGGGGCGGGTAAAATTGTCATCCCTACTCAAGGTGCACCAAGAAAATCCACAAGAAGAACAAAGAAGCACAAGATAGAACAACAACTTCAGTTTGCCTCCTTCAAAGATATCAAATCGACATATCCATACCCAAGTCACTAAGCCTCCATCATAGCAACAAACCAGAGTCCAAACTCACGAATCACAAGATAAACCACAAAATCATCTCCAACCTAGTCGTACTCATTTAGCCGCATACAAACCCAGAAAATACGCTAACATGATGAAAAATAGAGTCTGATACAGAACAGAAGAAAACAAATCCGAAACAGAGTCGCCGGGAAACTCATAGGAGCTAACCACCGATGACCTGATCTATGCCAAAAACGAGAGCACCCAGCCACGAACAAAAGTCCAGCAAAAGATTCACACAACTAACAGATAGTCCAAAACGGGTCAGATCGCACTAAACAAGGGTTGTAACCACCGCGCCGGAGAAGTTGCTGGACCTTCGATCACCGGCCAACCTCCCTCACCACCATTCGCACCTGTTTGTGCCGGAAATCAGAACCGTCAGCCACCCACAGCCTCTAGGTCTCACACACCCACGCGCAGCCGCTGAACCATGCAGCACCTGATAATCGCATACTGCCCTCAAATATGGCCAGAAAATTGTCGGCAATCTCAAAACCGACTGGAAGACACCCAAGATGCCGCCAACCAGGCACCTCGAGTGCACCCAAGCCAGAACTCAAAAGCCATTGCCTTACTCCACTCCACAGCAACATCGAAACGCGGACCCAGTGCCATCGCCCCACTCACCGGACCTTCTCCAACCGCCGGCTGACCGCGACCGGCCTATTCATCGCCGATCACGCGTCAGTCACCTAAAGAAGTAGCAATGGGTTGTGCAAGCCTTCAGACGTGACCTAGGTCACGTTAGTGTTTTGCCTCCCTTTTTTTTTCCTTCAAAACACTAATCTGTCCTTTTTTTTTTCAAAACAAAAAATTATTCAAAAATTACTTGAGAAAAACAGAAAGGGAGATATACATGAGTTCCATATTTTGGGAACTCAAATCGCGGAAGCAATCATGGATTAGGTCATGGCAGATGGTACCACTCTTATACCATGTTGAAGAATTACGGTTTTAGGGTTAGGAAAAGAAAAAGATAGAAAGACGGGTAAACAATAGTAGACTAAGAATATTATTGATAGGAATGAGATGTGATACAATTCCATAACCTAATACTCCTATTTATACTAATACTTAGGTGTACAAGCCCAAGCCCACCAACACTAAGACTAATAACATAATATCTTCTAACAAAAACCATTAAAGCTAACCATAAAAAATTGGTCTAAAGATCTAGGACACACCCAACAATCACCATAAATGCCAAATAAGGAGTGCCATAAAGAACTGGCAGCAGAGCAATGTAAAAACAGGTGAGGAACTGATTCTGAGCAAGCACCACACATTACACACATCAGGGGAAAGTGCCTTACGTGGTCTACGAACCTGCAACATGTCATTAGTATTAATTCTATTAAGTACCGCAGTCAAAATAAAAGCCTTGACCTTAGAAGGAGCTTTGCATTTCCACAAGGGTTTATCAAGAAGAATAGTATCGCTACTCAAGGAATGAGTGAGGAACTAAAAAAAAAGATTTACAAGAAAAAACCCCACAAGTATCAAGAGACCAAGTCCTTTTATTCGGGTGAGATGTCAAGAGAATGGAATCAAGGAGGCCTTAAAGGGAATCCGATTCAGAAAATTCCCTATCATTAAATTGTGGAAAAAGTGGAAATTCCATGAAAAAGCAGACTATTGGACACTATAAAACTTGTGGATAGGAGAATTACGTAAACTAGAAAGATGGTAAAGGTGTGTGTTGGAATTAGTAGCAATTAATTCAGATTCATGAAGCTAACAATTCATGTACCTAGTTTATATCTATGCATGTACTTAGGAAATAGTTGTCATTAATATCTTTGTAAACATAAATTGTATTTATGATCAAGTGTATATAAATATCAATGTGCTGACTGCATTTTCACGGCAGCATTTTCACAAACACTATTGTCTAAATTATATCCAAGTCTTTCAATATGGTATCAAGAGCAGGTTCATGTGTCCTTTGAAGGTTTCTGCTTCTGGTCCAGCAGAATCCTTGCACCTTCAACCTTTATCCTTGTACGAAATCTTCGGCTTGGTTCGTCGTCCTTCAATACTTGTTCACACCTTGTTTTTGTCTTGTTTTGAATTTGTTCACATCACTTCATTTCAACTGTTTGGTACTTGTTCATCCTTTGTTTTCGTTGTCATCTTGTTTCATCTTGTTCATTCTTGTTCCATCTTTTCTATCACTTTGTTCATTCTTGCTCCATCCTGTTCGTTACTGTTCATTTCTGTCCGGCCACCAGAAAACCACCGCGACCACCCAAAACTGTTCGCCTCGACCTCCTCTGTCTGTCTAGCTGGTCAAAATTCACTTTTTCAGTTGTTTGGAAAAATGGGTCATCCTCAATGCACATATTGCCAGCGAATGGGTCACACTCATAATACTCGTTACTCTCTTCATGGCTTTCCCCGAAAATCAGTCAATGCTGAAATGTTCAAGGAAAAATTTTCCGAAGCCGAGTACCAAGAATATCTTCAATTAAAAGCTGCCCATCAGTCTCATGGGTCTACTGCCACTGGCGTTCATGACGCCGCAGCCTTCATATCTCAATCCGGTAACAATCAAAATCTTTGGATAATTGATTCAGGTGCCTTTGATCATATTGCTGGTAATCGTTCTTTATTCTCCTCCATATCTTCTCCTAAATTTCCTCACTTCATTACTCTTGCGGATGGTTCTAAGGTTAGCGCCAAAGGAATCGGTCATGTTTCTATCACTTCTTCTATAACTTTAAAATCGGTTTTGTTTATACCTGGTTGCCCTTTTAATTTGATCTCCCTTAGTCAACTTACTCGATCTCTAAACTGCTCAGTAACTTTTGATGCTGGTTCTTTTACTATACAGGAACGTGGTACGGGTTGGATGATTGGTGTAGGACATGAATCACATGGTCTTTATTACCTCCAATCAGCTCCCTCAGTAAGTTGTACTGTAGTCGAGTCTCCAAATCTTCTTCATGAACGATTGGGCCATCCAAGTTTGTCAAAATTGAAGTAAATGGTTCCAAATCTTGCAAAAATGTCATCATTGAACTGTGAGTCGTGTCAACTAGGCAAGCATGTTCGCTCTTCCTTTCCAAGCAAAGTTGAAAGCCGAGTTGATTCCCCTTTTTCAATTATCTATTCAGATATATGGGGACCGAGTCGTGTGTCTTCTAATGGCTTTCGATATTTCGTTACCTTTATTGATAAATTCTCTCGGTGCACATGGGTTTTCTTAATGAAAGAACGATCTGAACTTTTGCCTATTCTCATCACTTTTGTTAATGAGGTCAAAACCCAATTCGGTAAGACAATCAAAATCCTTAGAAGTGATAATGCAAAAGAATACCTTTCTTTTGCTCTTTCTTCTTTTTTGTCATCACAAGACATTCTCCATCAATCTAGTTGTCCTCATACCCCTCAACAGAATGGCATAGCTGAAAGGAAGAATAGACATCTTGTTGAAACTGCTCGGACCTTGTTACTTCATGCGAATGTACCTGTCCGACATTGGGGAGATGCAGTTTTGACAACTTGTTATTTAATTAATCGGATGTCATCGTCCTTTCTTGATCATAAAATACCACATTCCATTTTATTCCCTAAAGAGCCACTATTTCATGTCGTTCCACGGATATTTGGATGCACTTGTTTTATTCATGACTTGTCTCCAGGTCTTGATAAATTTGCTACCCGAGCCATCAAATGTGTCTTTTTGAGATATTCCAGGTTACAGAAGGGTTACAAGTGTTACTCCCATGTGCAGAATCGTTATTACATTTCTGCAGATGTAACGTTCTTCGAAGAAAAGTTTTACTTCTCACCATCCACAGTTGAGTCTCATACTATTCAAGAGGTCTTTCCGATTCCTTATCTTGGTCCATCACCTTCCCCTTTGTCAGAATCTGTTTCGACTACAGATATTCCTGACAATCCCCCACTCGAGCAATCTCAAAGGTCACCCATCATATATCGTCGTCGTCCACGTGTTGCTAATACAGAATTGGAAGGGCACTGAAAGACCAGCTGAATCATGTCCTACTCCAGCGGATGACCCTACAATGGACCTACTTGAAGGAAACCTTGACTTGCCCATTACTCTTAGGAAAGGTACTCGATCAACTCGGAATCCTTATCCTATTTATAATTTTTTAAGTTATCATCGTCTTTCTCCCTATTACTATTCCTTTGTGTCATCCTTATCTTCTGTTTCTATTCCTAAACATATTCATGTGGCACTTGATCATCCAGGATGACGACAAGTCATGATTAATGAAATGTAGCCACTTGAACACAATGGTACTTGGGAGTTGGTTCCCCTTCCTTTTGGTAAGAAACCTGTTGGATGCCGCTGGGTGTATGCTATTAAGGTTGGCCCAGATGGACAGATTGATCGTCTCAAGGCTCGTCTGGTGGTAAAAGGTTATACACAAATTTATGGTCTTGACTATGGAGATACCTTTTCCCCAGTGGCAAAAATTACTTCTGTTCGACTGTTTCTTGCCATGGCTGCCATTCGTCATTGACTATTATATCAGTTAGATATCGAAAATGCCTTTCTTCATGGTGAACTCGAAGAAGAAATTTACATGGAGCAACCGCCTGACTTTGTTGCTCAGGGGGAGTCTGGATTAGTTTGCAAACTACGACAATCCTTCTATGGGCTTAAACAATCTCCACGAGCTTGGTTTGGGAAATTTAGTTCTGTTGTCCAGGATTTTGGACTAAAACAGAGTAAAGCAAATCATTCAGTCTTCTATTGTCATACTTCTTCGAATAAATGTGTTTACTTGGTGGTTTATGTTGATGATATAGTCATCACAGGAAATGATCATGAAAGAATCTCTCAACTTAAGGAACATCTCTTCAGCCATTTTCAAGCCAAGGATTTGGGGAAGTTAAAATATTTCCTTGGCATTGAAGTTGCTCAGTCAAGTAATGGGATCACAATCTCACAAAGAAAGTATGCATTGGACATACTTACTGAAACTGGTATGTTGGATTGTAGGCCCATTGATAGCCCTATGGATCCAAATCAGAAATTACTACCTATTCAGGGGGAGCCTTATTCTGATCCAGAAAGATATCGAAGATTGGTTGAAAAACTTATCTACCTCACTATTACTAGACCAGATATCTCCTTTGCAGTTGGGGTAGTAAGTCAGTTCATGCAATCCCCTCATACTGATCATTGGGATGTAGTGATACGAATTCTAAGATATATCAAAAAGGCACTGGGACAAGGGCTACTTTATGAAGACAAAAGAAACACCGAAATAGTTGGGTATTGCGATGCAGATTGGGCAGGATCACCAATTGACAGACGATCTACTTCAGGATATTGTGTTTCTATTGGAGGGAATGTTGTCTCTTGGAAAAGCAAAAAACAAAATGTTGTTGCACGATCTAGTGCAGAAGCAGAATATAGGGCTATGGCTACAGCCACTTGTGAACTTATTTGGATCAAACAACTTCTTCAAGAATTGAAGTTTGGAGACACCTAACAGATGAAGTTGTGTTGTGATAATCAAGCTGCCCTTCATATAGCTTCTAATCCAGTGTTTCATGAAAGAACTAAACATATCAAAATTGATTGTCATTTTGTTCGTGAGAAGGTTCTTTTTAAGGAAATTAGTACTGAATTTGTTAGCTCTAATGATCAACTGGCAGATATCTTCACAAAATCTCTAAGGGGGCCGAGAATTCAATATATTTGTTCCAAGCTTGGAGCATTTGATTTATATGCTCCAGCTTGAGGGGGAGTGTTGGAATAAGTAACAATTAATTCAGATTCATGAAGCTAACAATTCATGTACCTAGTTTATATCTATGCATGTACTTAGGAAATAGTTATCATTAATATCTTTATAAACATAAATTGTATTTATGATCAAGTGTATATAAATATCAATGTGCTGACTGCATTTTCACGACAGCATTATCACAAACACTATTGTCTAAATTATATCCAAGTCTTTCAATAGTGTGGAAAGGCACAATTAAAAGGAACATCTCCTAACCAAAGGTCCTCCCAAAACTTAATGTTTGAGCCGTTAATCACCTTTAAGGAAAGCAAAGAGTTAAAGGTAGAGTAGCCTTGAGATATATATTTCCAAGGACTAAAATGAGAGGCTCGGATTGCAGTGTTGGCATCCCAACCATTTGGGTCCAAACCATACTTACTACGGATTACTTGACACCAAAGAGAGTAAGGTTCCAAAGGAAAACGCCAAAGCCACTTAGCAGCTAGAACAATGTTCTTAGACACCAAATTACCAAGACCCAAAGCCCCCTTCATTCTTAGGGCTGTAACACACCTCCCAACTCACCAAAAGATCCCGTCTTGTATCCAAAACTCCCGACCAAAGAGAATCCCTCATAATCTTTTCAATTGTTTGGGCAACTCTCACAGGGATTAATAAAGGGAAGTAGTAAAGAGGAATACTTGACTGGCAAGCTTGAACTTTTATATTACCTAGAGCCTAAACAAACAACCACCATTTTTCCACCCTACCAGATTTGCAAAAACATATTCCTTGCCCAAAGGTTTAACTCCACAAGTTGTCCTTACTTTTCAAAAATTTGAAAGTTTTATATGTTCTTTCCACTCCCCAATCAATTGAAACTTCATGAAAGTTAAACCAAATTATATTAGGCACTCACTACAGAACCAATTATAAATTTTATTAGACAGATACAATGCATTGGGCTCGCTATGTCATCAAAACATATCATTATATCAAATGGCAATTGGACCATATTTAAACATAAAAGTGATACTTGCTTAGAATATTGCACCAAAAAGTTAACGTATGTACCTACCAGCAACACCATGTTTTTCAATTTTCCCCTCCAAATCACCATTGCAGGTTTCCTCCAAAACCCCATCAACGCCGTAACGTTTCCCTCCTCGATCTCTACCTCCATGCTTCCCAAAATCACGAGGAGCAACGACGCCATTAGGCAGCTTCGAATTCGAATTCACATTCCTAACTTTCTTAACCCTCCCTTTCACAAGCCGCCGGAGGCCAAAAACCCTAACCCCATTTTCTTCCCCAAGAAGCAAGAACCCGAACGAAACGCTGACCGACCAAACAGGCCGCAAACATTCAATCACCGCACACCTCATCAATTTCACCATATCACCACCACCATCATCGTCATCGCCGGCCTTCGCCGCGAAAACCCAGACCTTCGAGCTTGAAACGGAGTACATGGCGAAGTAGTTGACAGAGCCAGTGAGCTTAATTGAAACCCCATGCTTGGAATTGACCAAAACCCCCAATTTGGGTTCGAATCGAAGGTCCTTTTGGGAGCAGAGAACGCGGCGGGGTCTGGCGAAAGCGTTGGTTTTTGGGTGCAGAATGTAAAAGCGGAGGAGAATTTGGGAACGGTGGGGCCCAGAGACGATGAAGAGGACGCGGGGGGTGGAATTAGGGTTTGTAGGGGACTGGAGGAGTAGGAAGGTGGAGGAGGAAGAAGGGGAGGGGATTAGGGTTTGTGGGGTTGGAAGGGAAAGGGAAGAGGGAGAAGAAGGAGATAGAGAAGAGAAGGAAGGGTAGAGAGAGAGAGAGGAGTCAGAGTGGGTTAGGGCAAGGGTGAGAGAAGTGGGTTCAAAGAGGATGGAGGTTGTTTGAGGAGGAGAGAGAGAGAAGATGGGTTTGGAAGGGTGAGCTTGGAAGCTTGGACAACAACCATTAGAGTAGAAAACTAGAAACTAGTGACTGGGTTTGTTGTTAGGAGGAAAGAAAAGGCATTGATTTGGTTGGAACTTAGAAGAGGAGAAAGAGGAAGAAGATTAGGAACATTGTCCTACGTTGGTTGAATACTTGGCTTGGTGATTTTTATTTTTTTTTAGGTTTAGTTTACTTATTTAAGCATGGGTGATTGGGAGATCCGAGGATGTTTATTTTAATAGTCAGTCATTACAAGTAACTAATCTGAGGCTTGTGTGTTAACTAAGGAAATTTGTGTACTTGCATTTTGATTGTTACTTTGGGAGTAAGTTAAAATTCATCTAAAAGAAGAACAACATTCATTCATTCGCTAAAAATGAATATTCTTTATTATTCATCTAAAAATGATTATTAGAAATAACATGTCTAGTAATGGTAATACATATTTTCTTTTCTATTTCTTTGGCACAAATTTTCTGTTTTCATATTCAATAATTATCAATGTTTGAAAGAAGTAAAATTTAATATTCAATGTTTTTAATCAATGTCTTTAATGTTTAACCAAAAACAAATCAATGGTAAGAAGTAGGCGATATGTTACACCAGAATGCCAGGATTGACGCCTCACGTCGGTGGCACGTCGGTGGAGTCCCAGGCTCGCAACCAATGGCAAATTCATCTAAGCATAATATTCCTTTTTTCATTTTTGAATTTGTTAACAGTCTCGTAACATACTTATTAAGAAAATTAAAATATTAAATAAAGAAAAGTATTTTGGATCGGTATCTCAGATTCATGCTTAATATTAGCAGCTTATCTTGGCTGACTCAATTACAGTCTTTTACGGCTTGATTCTTATGGATAATTGCTTGTTCACCAAGATAAGTTTTATAATAGAATCTTCCTTTAATAAGGATATTTTGGATTATTATTCTTTCATAACTTCTAATTCTAATCATATTTAAATATAATTTTAATTTTTTATATCATTTTTTACGTCACTTTTTATATTATTCATCGTATTATTAATTACATTACATTTATTATTATTATTTTTATTTAATCACAATCATTAAAAAATAATATAAAAAATTATATATATAAAAAAATAATTTATGAACATAATTTTTCATCTAAATAATATCTTTTCATATATTATTTATCTTATAAGTAAACATATTCTATAAATATGAAATCAAACTATTCAACTATGCCTATCTTTTAATACACTTTTTATCATAGTGTGCAACCCCTAACTTAAACGTCGAATACCTTACAGGTATACCACCTCATCTTCATCGTTGTTGCTATTACATAAAAAGGAAACTACCATTTTCAACCTTTAACAATTGCTCTGAATCGGATAAAGTACTTCATCTTTAATTCTCATTCAGAACAAAAAGATTTTATTATATTGAAAATATGAAAGATATTTAATAATTTTAAAATAATTAAAAGTATTTAATAGAAATTAGATAATATTAAATACTATTTAACTAGCATCCTTATAATACTTGTTAGCAAAAAATTTTACTTGTGAAATATTGTTTAAATATATGATTGATTCCCTTTTGTTTTAAGAAAAGAATCATTTTGTTCCTTTGTAATGGAGAGTGCAATAGCTAATGTTGTGGTGTGAGGAGGAGATTCCTCTAAAATTGACTAAAATCCTATTTATTCCCCTCATGTTTCACAAAAGGTATAATTTGGTATCAAAATTTTTTTGTCTTATTTAGATCCTAAATGTTACTATTTTGTTTCAATGTCATCCTTTCACTTGATGTTTTCCAAATTACTAATAGCAAAAGTTGACGTGAATCTCATGTGGCTGTTTTTACCAGATATCAATACTATGTGTTTATTTTGGGACCAAATTGTAACTTATCATGAAATATGAGGGATGTAAATATGGTTTTAGTATAACATAAACACATCATCTTCTTCACCAAATTTTAAGGTTACGAAACCATCATCATCCACCTCTGCAGTTTCACTCCCAACACAATCATTAAACAAAACAACGACCATCGACAACCAAGTTCTTCTACTTGCCATCATAAAAACCCACAACCCAATCATCATTCTTCTATCTAAGTCAGACGCCCTCTGTTCCACACCCTTCAAGCCAAAATAGTGACTTTCACAGCCCTTCAAAGTCAAACCGAGTCACCCCAGTTACTGTCCTCCATCATCCCTACATCTCCTTCAATCACTGTAGCTCTAGCTCATTGTGCTATCTCAACCCATGTTTGGCACCGAATTCAACTAAAGAACCCATAGGAAGCCCATGTAATTCCAATACGCCACAGACCACTGCACATCCACCATGGCCAAACCCCCCGCTGTTCCTTCACCCAAACCCACAATCGTAACCACCGCCCAGCCACGAAGACCCAAATGTCCAACCATCACCGTTGCACCAAACCTCCATGCTCCACAATTAAGCAGAGCCCAAATCACTGAGACACCACCAACGAAACACTTTGCTTCCACATAAATATCGTGGCTACTTTTCATGAATCTTAAAGAGTTTTGTGTTTTTGTTGGTTCTGAATTTTGGTGTTGGTTTAATTTAGGACTTGTGAGAAAATGGGAAAAATGAGGTTTCTCACATTTGTTCTGAATTTGAGTTAACTTTAGTTTGTTACCATTATTGAAGACATCGAATTGCTTTAAGAGTTTTTGACTGAAAAAATTTTAAACAGATGAGATTAATATCTGCAATTCTAAAATTAGGGGAATAAGATAACATGTTTATATTAGGTTAAAATCTTATTTATGTACCTCACGTTTCACGGAAGTTTCGATTTGGTCCTAAAATAGACACATGGATTTCATGTCAGATGAAAAATGGGCACATGGGATCCACGTCAGCCTTCGCAGTTAGTAACTTGGATGGTGTTAGGTGAAATAATGACATTGAAACAAAAAAAGTAACATGATGTAAATAGGACAAAAAAAATTGAGACAAAATCAAAACTTCTGTGAAATGTGAGGGATGTGAATAAGATTTTAACCCTCTATAATTTATACAGCTAAATCGAGATTTTAGTGACAATAATCTCAATGCCATCATCTGCAACAAGGTTGGAGTTGGATTTGGATTTGAAAGCTACTTATGAACAAGAAAGTTTAGTTCTAGATATGGATACTGTTCCAAAATACACTTCCTACGAACCAACTGACGTTGCATTGACATGTTAATAATATGGGCCAATGCTCGAGGTATAGGCATCTTGAAGAGAACGTGGCTCATTGTCTTCGTGATTGCTATTAAAGTAGACATATATTGGAGAGGTTAGGCTTTGGTCAACATGCATCGTTTTTCACCATGATAGTGCATGCTCAGGTGTAAGAGTTTGCCACCAAACATTCTGGGTTGCTTTTCCTTTTGTCAATGTCGTGGGTTTGGTGTGTTAGAAATTAGGAGGTGTTAGACAAGAAGAAAATTATTGTGTTAGATACTATTAGTAATATTTTGGTAATGTTTGAATATTGTCAGCAAGTTTATCAACCCAAGGCTAGACGCTCAAAGGAGATTCAATGGTTGAAATGGATTACTCTGCCACCTAACTTTGTCAAACTTAATGTTTATACTAATAAAGGACCTAGACAAAGTAGTCTTCAATCATACGATCATAACTAGTCTTCGCACTTGTTAAGGACTAAAAATATAAATATATTAAATGAAAAATAAAGTATTTAATGCATTAAAAACTTAAAAGACTTTACTTTTCATTCAACTAGTGTTTTGTACTTGTGCAATGCACGAGATAAATTAAAAAATATTACAATAAATAAGAAAAAATATACTTAATCTAGAGATATGACATCCTGAATGGTTTAGATGCAATTGATTAAGTTATAATTAGTGGAATTTACAGTGAAACCTTTTCAAAACCTTTTTTTTATTTTCGTTAATCGGCTCTTCTCACGCTATAATAATTGTGCTATGTAACTTGCAACACCCTAGAAAAATATGTTAGACTTATATATAGTTGCAAATGTAACTTAATTCTTGCTTAACATATCTATTTAATTTTGTGATAATATGTGTTAGTTTAGACACTTTGCTGCAACCCAGAAAGTGAAAAGTAACTTAAATTGTTCCAAATCTTAGCCTAAATGACTTAGCTAATGAAAATAAAATATGAATAATTTATTTTTAAGTTACAAATGTATAGTTGAACATGTGGTTAAGTTTTTAGGTTAATTGAAGTTAGTTTGATATTTTTAAGCATACTGGTTGTGTGTTTTAATACCGGATTGACTATTAGCAGATATGAAAAAATATGAAAATGGTGAAACAATATTTTTGATAAATCTTAGGACTTATTTTAAGTTTGTTAAAAGTTAGAAAACTAAATTTGGTGAATTTAAGTATTCTTAACAAATCGGACGTTACTAAGTCACTTAAGTGACCAAGTGATGCATGGTTCTTTCTTTGTTTCTATTGCCTTGACCTTGTGTCTTTAAATGAGATAATTGTCTCATTTTTCTTCACTCTTCATGGCTGCTAGCAGGAGGAACCAAGGGGAGATCAAAGAAAGAAGCAAAAGGAGGACAAACATCAACCAAAGAGGAGGAAGAGTTTAGTGGTGGAGAGGAGCTACTCACTGACTTCATTTCTGGCCATCGAGGTAAGGGAAAACTTATTTTGACTACTTGCTTTCATCTTCTTCATTTGGTTCATGAGGGGCTTGATGAGGGAAATGAGGTTTGAAGTGTGGTTTTGTTATTTTTGAGTTGAATCTTGATGAGGAACTTGAGGATGACTTAGTTGTGTGAAAATTGATTTGTTGGATGCATAAGGATGAATTTTTCATCACTTGAACACCTTTGTTCCCTTTTAGGCCAAAATTGGGGATTTAGGTTTAGGTTGATGATTGATTCACAAAATTGTATGATTGAATGAAATTAAAGTGATATAAGAGTTGTAATGTGTTAATGGATTTACTTGATATGAGAAATCAAATGGAATTGAAGTTTGAGGGTTTGGAGCACCTTTGTTCCTCAATGGAATAGTAACTCCATTTGCAAAATTCTGCAAATTTCATTTTGCCCAGTCAATGCTCAAGCACTGAGTGTCTGGCACCAGCAGGGTAGATAGAGAGCACTTTTGTGCTACGCGACCAGCGCCTAAGCGCCTATAAAGGAGCGCTTGAGCGCCAGGCAATGAGGGCTTAAGCGCCAAGAAAGGAGCGCCCAACGTGGAGCACCAGGCAAGGAGCGCCTAAGCACCCAATAGGGGAGGCTCTTTGCCACCCGAGCGCCTGAACGCCCAACGTGGAGCGCCTGAGCGCCCAGTTCAATTTTTTAGAGGACTTTGTTTTGGTTGAAATGAAGTGCTTAACTTGTGTGATTCCTTCTTTTATACTTCTTAATGAATAATTAGACTCTTTTAGGAGTATTTGATGAAGTAAAATTTGAGTTGCATGTAAATCAATTGTATTGCTAATTATTGTAGGTAATTAGTAATTATTTTGCATGATGTGATTGTTGAGCACTAAAGTGAGTAATATCCTCTCTATGATTGTTGAGCAGTGAGGTGAGTAATATCCTCTCTATGTTGCTGAGTATTTGAAGTGAGTAATATCCTCTCTATGTTTGTTGAGTAGTGAGATGAGTAATATCCTCTCTACGTGTTGATGAGTAGTGGAGGTGAGTCATATACTCACTATGCCTAATAACTCATGACATATCATAACATATCCTAGAGTAGTTGAAGTGGGTAATATCCTTAATGCGTCTGAGGACTTATGACATTTCTTGAATTCCATTCACTCTTAGGACTTGCATAGACATAAACATTAGACATAATTTGGTATAACATGACAATTGTATGGGTGGTTACCACCATAACTTGAACTCGTGACATTGCAATTGTATGAGTGATTGCATACTTCTGTGATTGAAGTGTTAACTTAATGGTTGTGTATTCTGTATGAATGTATAAAATGCTAGTTTTGTAATACTTCTACTAAGAATTACGATTTCTCACCCCAATTGTGTTTTCATGTAAATTCAGGTGCAAGTTCTTCAAAATGAAAGAAGAAGATGTACGAAGACTAGCATAACATAGATGTTGTTTTAGACTAAGCTTGTATAGTTTATATTTGCTTAACTTGTTTTGAGTTATGTATGACAATTAAGGGTGAAAATAGGTCAGGCTGCTCGTTAGGGGCCTATGGCCTGGCCTGCCTAAGGCTTGGTCTGACCTAGTCTGTTTACTAAACAAGTTAGGCCAATGCTTTTTTAAAAGTCTGTTTAACTAAAAAGGTCAGGCCTCAAGTCATTTAATAGGTCTTTTAAGCAGCGGTAGGCCTACGACCTATTTAATTATATATAATATAATATATATTATTATAATTATAAATTATAATTATTAATTTATTATAATATATGAATATATTTTTAAATTAAATTTTAATAAAAGTCAAGTAACTAAAACTTAAGCTAGTAAGTTAGAATAAAAATAACATATTTATGAATATATTTAATGTAATATATTTATTAGAATGAAAATAATAAGTTAACACTCACCCCTTACTTTTGTAGATACTCACTACTTTCTTACTCTGATCTTTGGTCGATGTAGGACTTGAAAGACTAGAGTAAGAAAGTGAGTAACTTGGTATATTTCTAAGTCCCACATCGACCAAAGACTAGAGTAAGAAAGTGGTGAGCATCTATAAAATTAGAAGGTGAATGTTAAATTATAATAAAGGCCTATTGGCTTTGAGTAGGTCCGTTGGCTTATTTCAAAGTTTAGGCCTGTTAGCCTATGTAAAGGCATATTGACTTATTTAAAAGTAAGTCTGTTAGTCTATGTAAGACATGTTGACTTATTTAAAGGTAGGTATGTTAGTTTATATAAAGGTCTATTGGCCTATTTAAAAGTAAGCATGTTAGTTTATTTAAAGGCCTTATTACAAAGTAGACCTTTAAATAGGCTTTCAAACCAGGCCAAATTTTTAAAAAGGTCATGGCAAACCTTAAAAATTAGCCTATTACAAACTCATAGGCTAGACTTAGGCCGTATAATTAGGATACAGGCCAAACCTGTTTAAATCAAAGTCTAATCTGACCTGACCTGTTTCTACCCCTAATGACAATATGCTCTTTTGAGACTGTGATGTGTGTGTGTATATGTTATATATATATATATATATATGGGACATATCTAGTGAGAGGAGTAAATCTTGACCATACAACCATACATGAATGGTCAAGATTAAAAGTTACTTAAAGGTCATGTGACCACTTAAAAAAGTCACATGCATTTATCTTCTAATATTGATCATTCATGAAAGATTCAATAGTCAAGATTCATCTCATCTAGATACACTATATATATATATATATATATAATATATATATATATATATATATATATATATATATATATATATATATATATATATAATATAACTATTGGTAACGTGACTCTCCATAATGATTTATTTATGTGAATGTTATGAGTTTAGTTGGTATAAGTAACATGGTAGTCTTTGAATATCCTTGTATAGGTCGGTATATCGGGATATCAAGTATTAGGATATTATATAACTTCTTTCAATAAATATATCTTTTATATAACCTCTCAAAAAATAATTAATTTATATAATTTTAGATAATTTTAATTTTTGATTCTATAGTTTATTTCTTTTAATATTAATTTTTATGTGTTTTATTATTAGGATGTTTTATTAATTTATTATTAAGAGCATACAAAAAAATTTACTTTATTTTCTTAGTTTAAAAAAACTTAATAAATTCTTAATTTCTTCATAATAAATTATATTTAATTAATTTTACTATATTTTCATACAAAATTTTCACTCTTATGTGATATACATATTGAAGTTTTATAAATAATATAAAATAATTATATATGAAAAAATATTGATATTTGAAAATATAATTAATTTATGTGATAGAACATATATAATGAGAGAAAGTATCGAGATACTTAAGAAAATTTTAGAATTTGAAGATCAATCACTAATAAAAACAATCAATAATGTTGTCAACTAAAGGTAGGTGAGAATTTTTTGAATTATTTTTAATATAAATGAATATGTAAATGTATATATATCAAGGTAATTAATACGTGATTATAAATTTTTATATTTGTATGTGTGAGAAATAAATTTAATTTAGACCTAGTGACACATGTACACATTTTTTTAAATTGTAACATACGATGTCATATGTCAGTTATTAGAATCATGTATTTGACACATAACAAATTTTTAAATGTGTTATTTTATGTCAGAATAATACATGTCAGAATATAAAGATATGTACTTTCTCTTTATATGTTATTATATAATATTTTTCATTCTTTTAACAAGTGCTCTTAGAGTACTTATTAACAAAATATTTATATATTTTATAATTATATCGTCATAATAATTGAAGTGATAATAATTGCTATTTCTTTTATCTTTATGGAAACGTGGTTAGTAACTTAGTGATGACTAATTATGACTGTATAAGAAGTTATTGATATTGAATAATTTTTCCATGATGATGCATATAAAAAATTCTCTTATTCAAGATCTAGTCAGTCGTTAACTATTAAAAAAATCGAAGAAATAAAGCTTAATATTGGAAAATTTATTTTAGATAGTGAAATTGATCTCAAGACATTTTATATATTAATGTGGGATTTAATGGAGGAAATGCCTTTATACCATGCACCATCGATCGTCTTAATAGGATAGGAATTTTATAAACTGAATAAATTTCGTTCCCGCGTGCACCCAAAAGTTAATAATAAAAGTCAAAAGTCTCTAATTTTTTTATTTATATAAACATTTTTATATTAAACAATTAATATTATGTCTATTTTTTTTTTTCATAAACTTCGGGGCAACAACTGAATTAGTAAGCTACAAACAACTGTAAAACACACCACTACAATCAGTCGAAAAATGCAAAGACCAAAAATGAGGTAAAGCATGAAAGACACGGAGACCCAAGGGATAGTCATGACCTTTCCTAGCTAATGCATTAGTAAGAGTGTCACAATGAACCGAGCTATTCAATAAAATGGACAAATTAGATAAAAAAAAGTTAGATGCAAAATGAATTTTGATTTGATTAGACTAACTCAATTTTGACTCGGTCTAACGTAGGGTAGCCCACAATTGGTGTAACATATTCTCTTTCAACCTGGTTATAGAACTAGAAAGGCAAGGCATAAGGTACTATTTGGTGTAATTGCATGATTTTATATGCATGTCTCTCATGTACGTGTTCGTGAGCAGGTAACTCAGCAAGTAAGTTAACTCCTAAAGTTAATTAAAATGATTATATAAAATTATTAAATAATTAAGATTTTAGTTATAATTCAAATTTCTATATTTAAGTTATGGAAATTAATTATAATAATTATAAATACATCATTTATAATTAATATAATATAAATTAGATTTTTATAATATATAAAAGATTAAATGAAATTGTTATTGAATTACTTAGAAGTTAATTAGTAATTAAGCTAATGTAATTAAGTAAATAATTATTCTAAATAAATATAATATTTTATAATATTATATAAGGACCAACAACCAAAATTAGAGAAAATAATGATTTAATTATATATAAAAATATGATTGTTTAAAGAAAGGTAATTATTACAAAATTAGCCAATGAAATTTCATACAAGCTTAAAGAGCACTAAGCTTAGTTCTTATTGGTTGATGGATTTTGAGTAATAATAATTAGCTTTCACTACAAGAAAAATCGTGATTTGCGAAAGATAAATTCGCTGCAAATCACATACAATCTGCCGCAAATGATCTTTTTGCGGCGGATTTGCGGCAGATTCGTGACCATCGCAAAAACTATGATTGCAATTTTATTTGCGGCAGATTTTAATTTTCACCGCAAATTTAAGGCGGATTATGCCGCCTCAAATCTGCTGCAAAATTTCTCCGGCAAGATGCCAGAAACGTTACTAGAATGCTGGTAATTTGCGGCGGATTTATTCACCGATAATTTGCGGCAGATTTTATCCATCGGTAATTTGTGGCGGATTTTATCCGCTGATAATTTGCGGTGGATTTTATCCGCCGATAATTTTGTGGCAGATTTTGGAGCAGAATTGCATTTGTCATGAGTGATTTTGCGACAAATTTTGCGGTGAATTTTTTCGTCGCAAATTTTTGAATATTTTAAATATTAAAAATGAATTGTTCAAAATCCATAATTATATTATTAATGCATACAGCACTCAGATTTTAATTTCAACCTGCCAATGCATTCAAAACAACACTCAAACATCAATTTTAACTTGTTAATGCATTTAAGCAATCCATAAAACAAACATAATCCATACAAAGTTTCGTCAAATACAAAGTTTAGCAAGAACTATCATAATCCTCAAACATCAATTTCAATCCATATGATCATTATCATTGTCATCTTCATGATCATCTTCAGTATCCTCATTGTCTTTTTCTATTGGTGGTTGTTCTTTGGCTTGGTGAGTGCTGCGTGACTTGCAAATATGATTTCATCATATTACCAAGCATTTGTTGTTGTTGAAGTTGGTATTGTTCAAATCGCATTCTCCACTCCGCCTCACGTTGTTGGCTCCGTTGCTCCATTTGTTGTTGAATCTCCTGAACCCGATCTAACATCTCCTACTGCAACTGCTCTTTCACCTGATTAACGTATATAAATACAAATTCATTAATCATTTCATAAATACATTATTTAACCTAAAATACGAAAAATGGAATGATTGAGTACATCCATCAATATTCTAAAAACCAATTAATAAAAAAATATTGCAACTATTACTTAACTTGATTAATAACGTGTTCAGGAACTTGACTCGATCCAGGCCTTGAGGAGGATGATTCTTCATGGTCATAGATAGATGCTTGAGAACCAAGACCATAAACACGCCCTTTTTTACCCCGCCAACAGTCTGAATCCAAAGCTCACGACTGGTCAGTTGTGTACCAGATGCCCCTTCTTCATTGGATTACTGAGAAGATTGTTCAGATTCCTTTACTTTGAATTCCTCCTAAAGATGGAAATAAAAAAACTGTTATGGCTATTATTATAAGATGAGTTAATATTAAAATAAAAAATTCTAAGTTAAGAAATACTAACATATATATCCTGAGCTTTTGTAGAAACTCATGCAGTACGGTCTTCTTTCCTCAAATGTACGTGACGAAAGGTCTCATCAAATGTAGGCTCTCTACCCCAAGCCTTAGCCTGTAATAATGAGAAAATAAGTTAATAACAAAATAATAAAATATATTACTAAACAACTGACGATAATAGTTACCAATTTTTGCGCATGGGTGCCGGTAGAAATGCAACCACCTGTGTCAGAAGCACGATTCATCTTTGCTTGCTGACATTTCTCCTTGTACATGCTACTAGCCCAGTGCCTGCATAAGTCTTCCCATATGCCTTCTCCAATCCAAAAAGGCCTTTCATTTAAGTTGCGTGCCTGCCCTAGTAAACCTGATAGTCTCTTCGAACTACGACTATTATATGCCTTTCGCATATGGTTATGATGCTGAGGCATCCACCAAATATAACCCTTTAAAAATATGTTGTAAATATCAGGACAGTTAAAAAAATTTGCACTATTACAAGACAAACAAACATAATTAAATAGATAAAAAATGATACATACTTGAAACTCTCGAAACCACATTTCTCTAGTATCCTTGGGTATTTCTCCCCAAGATGTCCAAGGTTGATTATACCTAGATCGTATAATCTTTGTTATGGCATCAGCAGCAGGTTTAGATGGCAGAAACCTACGATACAATTTAAAAAATGAAATGTAAATATTCTCAATAAAAAAAATTTAAATGCGCATAACTATAAATAAATAACAAGTACTTGTACACATACCCAAAATCACCATCGGGCTCAACAAATGTCTTGTTGCTTTGATTTGTTGTAGAAATGGGAATATTAGAATCACGGGTAGCCGGCAACTCACGTGTACTCGGGGACTCACGAGTACCCGGTGACGGGCCAATAGTAGGTGACCCAGAATCATACGATGTACCATGTAATGAATGTGAAGTATGTGACAGACGCTGTGATCCAGGTGTGGGTATCATAATGTACTCAGAAGATGGTGGCTGAAGCAAACCTGTAGTGGGTAATATTGGATCTGGGGGTGGAGATGATCCTGATGTTTGCCCCCTAGGTGGCCTCCCTATATTGATCCTAAGACGTCGATGTTGTTCCTTCTCCTTCTCCTTCCCTTTTCCCTTATCACCTCATAATGATGACATCTACACAAATAATAAAAATATAATGTAAATAAATTTCAAACACAACACAATAATTAATGTATAACTAGTAACTACAACATATTAATATAATTCTATACTCACAGTTATGAGGAAACATTGTCCTCATCATTATTTGTTTCATATTCATGATTGGAAGATGTTTCATCATCGTCGTCATTAAAACTTTACTCATCTTCATCATTTTCATCCTGTCTACTAGAATCAACATCTTGAACTATATCAAAAACCACATTAGTGTCTTGCAAATGGTCAATGAGATCCACATCAACAATTGGATCCACAGGAGTCATAGTATCATCTTGAAATGCAATTTCTTGAGCACTTTCAATTCAACTCGACCTCTCGCCTTAGTCTTTATTACCACCCACCATTGAACCTTATCCTTTTTCTTTCCAGGGAAAGGAATGTAATACACTTGTCTCGCAGAGGAAGCAAGGATAAAATGATCAAACCTCTCGTATCGTCTAGTGTGTCGAACCTCGACAATCTTATAATCTTTGTGAACTCTTATACCTCTATTAATCATAGGATCAAACCATTCACATTTAAAAAGAACAACTTTTTTTTTTGGTTCTCCAGGATATTCTAACTCAACCACATCTTTTAGTATTCCATAATAATCCTTTTCATTTTCACCATTAGTTGAGCCTTTAACACACACGCCACTATTGATTGTTTTCTTCCCATCTGACCAAGCATCTGTGTGAAATTTATATCCATTGACAAAATATATTGGCCAAGATGTCACACATCTACTAGGCCCCCATGCCAAATCATGCAAGTAAGAATTATTCACCATATTTTGTGGATTGTGAACCTAGAAAAAAATATAGTTAATGTTAATTATCTAAATCATATATAATGATTGGGATCAAAAATTTAGTAATGTTTAAATACTTACATAACTTTTGAACCACTCTATAAAATCTGCATTTATTCTTTCATTTGAATGTTCCTCAGGAATGTTGAAATGTTGTAAAAAAACACTGAAAAATTAAAAGTTTATGATTTGATTGTTAGTTAGCAATACATTTGAAATTTAAACTTAACTTATTAGTACCACTTACTTGAGGTATAGTTCAACTTCTTCACAATTTAGCAAGATGTGCAATGTCGCAGATTTCATTTCAACATCATTTAGCCATTGTATTTTTTATGTTCCATAACCTCGGTCAGGTTGATTAAAAATTGACAAAGTCGATTCCATTGACATATTTTCATCTGTATCATCATTTCGTCCAACTCTAGTTCTCATTAACTTAACATGAGGCTCAAAGTAAAATAAACAGAAATGAGATATCTCTTGAATCAAATAAGCTTCACAAATAGAACCTTCAACCCGAGCTTTGTTCTTAACTATTTTATTTATCTTGTTTAAGTACCTCTCGAACGAATACATCCATCTGTATTGAACTGGCCCACCTACTCTTGCTTCATAAGGTAAATGGACTGGTAAATGTTCCATGGAATCAAAGAAAACCGGTGGAAATATCCTTTCCAATTTACACAAAATCACCGGAATATTCTGTTCCATTTGAAGCATGTCTTTTTCCATCAAAGTCGTTGAGCACAAGTCTCTAAAAAATTGACTCAATTCAGTCAATGGCTTCCAAATTTGATCTGGCAACAAAGAAAAAGCAATTGGAAGCAAACTCTCCATAAACACGTGACAATCATGACTCTTCATCCCAGACAATCGTAATTGATTCATGTCCACACATCTGGCTAAGTTTGAAGCATAACCATCTGGCATTTTTAAATGTTGCACCCATTCACAAACAATTTTCTTTTGCTCTTTTGTAAAAGTATAATTAGCCTTTGGTTTCATGATCTTACCATTTGGAAAATCAATAAGCTCCAATTCTGGTCGTTGACAATATTCTTTTAAGTCCATTCTTGCCTTGATATTATCCTTTGTTTTGCCCTTAACATCCATAACAGTGTTGAATATGTTATCAAAGACATTTTTCTCAATATGCATGACATCTAAATTATGCCTAATTAAATTATCTTTCCAATATGGTAACTTCTAAAATATGCTCTGCTTAGTCCAATTATGATAAACACCATACCCATGGTGTTTGCACGACTACATTTCAGTTATTTTACTAAAGACACTAACAATCTCACTTAATTCATGTCCAGATAATCTTGGTGGAGGCAAATCAGTCACCACAATTTTCTTCTTAAATGCATTTTTGTTTCTTCTAAACATGTGATCAACATGCAAGAATTGACGATGACAGTCAAACCACGAATTTTTTCCCCCATGTTTCAAAGTGAATGCCTTTGTTTGATTCATGCAATATGGATATGCTAATTTACCGTGGTCATCCATCCAGACAACATTCCATATGCTGAAAAGTCATTTATTGTCCACATCAATGCCGCCCTCATCATAAAATTTTGTTTGCTTGACACGTCATAAGTTAAAACACCCGCCCATAAAATTTTCAGTTCATCGATTAATGGTTGTAAATAAACATCAATCTTGCTCTTGGGATTGTTAGGGCCGGGAATAATGCATGTTAGGAACATGTATGGGGCAGTCATACACATTTCTGGAGGCAGATTATATGGAGTGACTATCACAGGCCAACAAGAATAAGGAGAAGCAGATTGATTGTATGGAGTGAAACCATCAACACACAAACCAAGCCTAACATTTCTAGGATCAATTGCAAATTCAGGATATGTCCTATTAAAATGCTTCCATGCTTCACCATCGGATGGGTGAGACATCTCCCCCAACTTCCTATTATTTTCAGCATGCCATCCCATGTGTGCAGATGAGCTCATAGAGGAATACAATCTCTTGAGCCTATGAATAAGAGATAAATAATGCATTCTTTTCACCGAAATTTCATTGTTATTTCCATTACTGGTTTTACGAAGTTCGTATCTTTTAGCACCACAAAACCTACATTGTCTGGCATTGTCATAGTATAACATACAACCATTTACATAACAATCTATTTTTCTTGAAGCAAGCCCGGGTTTAGAAACCAATTTTTTTGTTCTATAGTAATTCAGAGGAATTCGTGTTCCTGGAGGAGCAACCTCTGTTAATGTCTCCATAAATGAATCAAAGCACGCATGCGTTACATTATAATCAGATTTGAGGCTTAACATTCAAACTGCCAAGGATAACTCAGAATGAGTTTCGCAGCCAGGTCATAATGGTTGACTTGAAGCATTTAATAGATCATAAAACTCTTCGGCCTCTGGATGTGGAGGCTCCTCAACACTCTGTTGAAAACAACTCCTAAAATCCCTAAATTCTGTTCCAGCCACATCACAAACCATATTTTGATATCTATCAACCACGTCTTCCTCCTCTAATATAAGACTACTAGCAGTGTTTACATCAAAGTTTATATTTACACTAATTGGATCAGGCTCTTCCTCTCCATGATATGTCCAATACCAATACCTAGGTTTGAATCCTTTTTTATACAAATGAACTTTCACAATCTCAGGTTTCAACAATTTCCCACTAAAACACATCAAACATGGACACCGAATTGTTCCTTCACTTATGTAATGAGAAGATCGACATGCATAATTCACAAACTCTTCAACTCCACGTACAAAATCTTGTGTAAGTCCTCTACGACCCGAATGAGTCCTATTATACATCCATCTACGATTTTCTGGAACTACCATTTTTTGTAATTATAATTTTACACTTAAATCAAAATACAAAAATGTAAAATGCATAACATATGTTGCATAATTAATACATTTTAAAATTATATTTGTATAAATATTTCAATCTAAACAACTATTATCTCCAAAATCTTAAAATCTCTTGACATGGTATGACCCTATCCCATTTAAGAAGAAACCTTTACAGCACTTGATTGATAGTACTCTTAAAAATCATACATCATATACTTGACGAAATTTCGACAGCATTTCCCATTGGTCTCCAAGTACACGACTAGAAAGTGGTGACATCTACCACGATCAAGTGTGCACCCAGAGAACAAAAGGAAATGTTGCACAATAAAATTTCATCAAGTATATGGTATGAAATTTAATGAGTAACTATAATGAAGTGAGGTAAAAGTTTCTTCCTAAACTGTCCAAATTTGACAATTCAAGATTCAATACAATGAGCACTTCCTTCAAAGAGTACGTGTGCTCACTAATATTGAATCTCAAACGGGAAACTAAGGCTTCGCTCAGTATTACGATTTATCACATGCATCAAATATATTACAAAGATAACAATACCAGGCAGAGTTACAGTACATTGCAATAATGAAATTCAAATTGATTATAGAGATATATTTTTGAAATCCAGTCCTGACCATGTGATCAAATTCTAAATCTTCAAGTCATAATCTACAAATCACTCATCTTCTCAGCAAACAAATCATTGGTTCAAATACTAAACCAATGAACAGAGCAAGCAATTAACAGTGGGGTACCTACTTGGTAGGTGGGCGGACTGGTGGAGGCGTGGAGCAGTGGTGGCCGGCCGGGTCAAAGGTGCAGCGGGGTCGGGGGGTCGCAGGCGGCGATGCGGCGCGGATGGTGGGTCACGGGTGCCGGTGCGCGGGTCGCAGGTGCAGCAGGGTTGCGGGCGCCGAACGCGGGTGCCAGTCGCGAGGTGCCGGTCGCGGGTCGCAGGTGCCGCTGGATGCGGGGTTGTGGGCGACGGTCTCGGGGTGTCGGTCGCGGGTCGCAGGTGCCGCTGGACGCGGGGTCGCGGGCGCCGGTCGCGGGGTGCCCATCACTGGTGTCGATCGCGGCGCGGGTGCTGGTCGCGGGTCGGCGGTGAGGCACGGGTCGCGGGTCACCGGTTGCGGTGGCTGACGTGGGTCGCGGGTCGGCGGTCGGTGGCGGCAAGCAGTGGAGGTCACCGGATGGTTGAGGGAGAGGAGGAGCTGAAGCAAGAAGAAACTTATAGATAGATTCAGAAAAATGAAAATGGAAGAAGAACAGAAGAGGTAAATCTAGTTTTTGCGGTGAATTTTTCTGCAGCAAATTGATTTTTAAATTGTGGCAGATTTTTTGCGGTGAATTTATCCGCCGCAAATTATTTTCACCATTTTTTTATTAGTTTTATATTTTGGGAGGAAAAATCTGCCGCAAAATTTATTTTAAATTGCAGCTTATTTTTTGTGGCGATTTTTTCCGCTGCAAATATTTTTTATAAATTTTTTACTAATTTTTTTACATAATATCTTTTGCAACGGATTTTTTCACCGTAAAATTTGTTAAACGTGACTTTGTTGCGGTGGATTATTCTGCCGCAAGGAATTTAAAAAATTTTACGATTTTTTTTATTAGTTTATCTAATTTGCGGCAGAATTCATTGCAATTTATTATTTTATACTTTGTGGCGGATATTTGCGGCAGATTTATCCACCACAATTTTTTAAATTTTGTTTAAAAATTTTATTAAGTTTGCGGCGGATATTTTTGCCACAAAACTTTTTTAACAACTGCTACAGCATTTCACGATGGAATTTTACGCCAAAAAATTTTTGCGGGGGCCAATCCGTCGCAAAAATTCACCACAAATTTATCCGTCACAAAATCCACCGCAACGCCTTTCGCAATTGCGAAGGATGCGAATCCACCGCAAAAAATTCACCGCAAATTTGCTATTTTCTTGTAGTGTTTAGGGTTGATTTGACTCTAATCCTATAGGAATGCATGCAATAGGAATAACATAGAGCTTTAAGGTGAACTTTTAGTAATTAGGGTTAGTGCACAAAGGTTATAAGATTTGCATGGGATTTTAAGGGAACCCTAATGTGATCTAGGGTATACTGTAAGTGAAAGTGCACATCAACATGACACAATGAGTTATGATGACAACAAACAGTTTTGGAATTGTTGATAAACACAAGGATCAAGTCCAAGTTCTTCAAAACTTTGTCTCATAGGACTTAGATCTTAAGTGAATGCATTAGAATTAACACACTGAAACTCAAAGCTTCCAATGTCACGGAAATATTTTGATATAGCCCTTATCTCTTTCAATTTGGTGGTTGATATCTCCTAAATATGTTTGAAAATGACTCTAAATATTTTCTAGTTTTAAATTCTTTGTTTTTAATCAATTAACATGGAGTCTCAATCGATTAAAGACATCAAAATCTGTTTTTCTTCATGCCTTAATCGATTAACCCCATATGCTAATCGATTGTGGTTGTTTGTGACATTTTTTTTTGAATTCTAGAGCATGATTTAATTGATTAATGTCTTGCCTTAATCAATGAAAGGATTGACAAGTAGCTCCCTTTCATGTTTTAATCAATTAACATTTCCTTTTAATTGATTAACACAAACCTCTAGTAACCTTTTTATCAAACTTTAATCAATTTTCTTAGTGTTAATCGACTAATGGTGTATTAGAACACGAATGTAATGACTATTATTGCATTAAATACAATCCCAACCACCTTATAACGACTATAATTCTTCATAAGCTATAAATATTTTCACTTGGAGACATTAATACACTGATGAAACAACTAAGCTAGCTTGGTTTGCACATTAAATTCGTGATTTGATCATTTCTCAAATAATCCTTTATTCTTGAGCTATTTAGAGTATTAATCATTGATACCCATTGGACTTCAAGTTATAATATTTGCTCTTGTGAGAGTTTCAATCTTCTTTTCATCTTATAAATTTTTGTAAGATGGTGAGGTATCCCTTAAGAGAGAAAATAGTGAGGTGTCCCTTATAAGTATGGCTCAAACACTAAGGGCAAAGCATCCTAAGAGTGTGAGGAGTGCTCCTTTGTTGTAATGGTACCAAGCACCTATTGAAGCTTAGAATATTAGTGAAAAATTTCGGGTATATCACTTGAAGACTAGACGTAGGTCACAAGGAGTAACTAAACTAGTATCAAATCATTGTTTGCCTCTTCTTTTCCTTATCTCTTTTAATTTCTATTAATTTATTTGATTGTGCAAACTTGTATTCTTTCACCTTGGTTGTTGATTAATATATTTTTGTGTGACAAGTGTTCCTTTTATTCTATCCATTCATTTCTTGCAATTAATAACTTTAACAAAAATTAAAGGCAAGTGTTTTGTGAAAAATTTGTAAAAATATTTTAAAAACTCAATTCACCCTCTCTTGAGTTTGAAGTCACTTTGTAACAAGTGGTATCAGAGCTCAACTCTTGTGTAAAGAGATTATAGCTTCAAGATAAGATATGACGTCTTCAAATCCTTTATCATTGGAGGGTATTTCCATCAAAAGACCTCTCTTTTTCAATATAGATATGCGTATTGGAAGAAATGCATGAAATTTTTTATTGAAACTATTGATTTGAATGTTTGGGATGCTGTTAAAAATAGTCCCTTTGTTCGTACACATTTTGTTAATAGTATAAGGGTTAATATACCTAAAAGTGATTGGATAGTTGAGGATAAGAAAAAAGGTACAATATAATTTGAGAACTAAAATATCATTACCACAGCCTTGGGGCATGATAAACTTTTTAGAATCTTAAATTGTAAAATAACTTAAGAGATATGAGACACTTTATAAGTCACCCTTGATGATACTAGTGAAGTGAAAATTTCAAGAATCAACACTCTCATACATGAGTATAAGCTTTTTAGAATGAATCAAGGTAAAAGCATTCAAGAAATGCAAAAGAGATTTACTCATATTGTTAACATCTTACTTCATTGAAAAAGATATTTGAAGATCTTATTAATGAAGTGTTGAGGGGTCTTAGTAGGTATTAGCAACCAAAGGTGATAGTTATTGCAGAATCAAGGAATCTTGCTTTCATGACCCTTGCCGCACTCTTTAAAAAGCTTCAAAAGCATGAGTTAGAATTGAATAGATTCAACCAACATGAGGAGCTTGACAAGAAGAAGAAAGAGATTGCTCTTAAGGCCACCTCCTCCATACTTGATGATGATGATGAAGATTTCTTGTGAGGAAATTTGGAAAGTTCCTCAAAAGGAAGGGAAACTAAAGAAGACTTCTATTTCCACCAAAGAAGACTTATCACAAAGAGGAATGAACTTCATTCACTCTCATATGCTATGAATGTGGCAAATCGAGATACATGAAGATGAAATGTCCAATTTATTAAAAGAAAGTGGAGAATTTTGATAAGAAGCCTTCAAAGGAAAAGAAATGAAGAAGAGCCTACGTAACATGGGATGACAATAATATGGACTCAATAAATAGCTCTAATAATGAGGAGCTTATACTTGTCTCATCGCTAAGGAGAAAAGGAATATGAAGATGACATGGAGGTAATATCTCTGACCTTGACTTTTCCCCTTCTTATAATGAATTGTAAGATGTATTTAAAGAATTGCATGATGAATCCATGAGACTTGCTAAACTTTTTTCCTCTTCCAAGAGAACTATTTCTTCTCTAGAAAACAAAATCTCTATCTTGAACAAAGAAATTGAGGAACTCAAGATTGAAAATAAAACTCTTAGATTAATTGATTCTAACTCTTCATACATGACTTGCTCTTATCATGAGTTTACGTATACGTCATCTTCTTGTCTTTCTTGTAAAGCTTTTGAGAAAGAGATTGCAGACTTGAAAAATACCCTATCTAAGTTTACCATTGGAAGGGACAATTTGAATATATTGCTTAGGAAACAAAGATGTATCTTTAAGAAGGCCGATTTGGGGTATAACCCCAAAAACCAACAAAAGCTCTAGAAGAACTTATTTGTTCCATCAAGCACATCAGGTAGTCCTTTTCATAACATGTTTCTATTGTTGCAATAAAAAACATAGTGCATCTATATGCAATACAAGAAAGAATATCAAAGTAAGCTCAATAATGGTTTGGGCTCCCAAGGACACTTTGCCCAAAACTAACATACAATGACCCAAGAAAATTTGGGTACCAAAAGTTAAAAATTAAATGTGTGTTGTAGGTGTGCTTGAAGGCTAAGAGCTCATATTGATATTTTGATAGTGGTTGCTCTAAGAACATGATGGGAGATGCCACCAACATCCCATAATGCCTTTATTATCTCCATTAAAGAACCTAAAACCTACAAAATCGCTCTCAAATACGTAAATTGGAAGGTATCCATACAAGATGAAATTGATGCTCTCCACTCAAGCAACACTTGGTCTCTTATTCTGCACCTACCTAATGCAAACGTTGTACAATCTAGCTGGACTTTTCGAACCAAAATTAAAGAAGATGGTAGCATTGATCGGTTCAAAGCTCATCTAGTAGCCAAAGGATACACACAAATTCCCAGCCTTGATTTTGGTGAAACCTTTACCCCAGTTGTCAAGGCTCCCACCATACGTGTCATCTTTTCTCTAGCAATGCATTTCAAATGACATCTTAAACAATTACATGTCAAAAACGCATTCTTGCGTGACATACTAAATGAATGCATTTACATGGAACAATTACTAGATTTTGAACATCCACAACTACCAAATCACATCTACCTCCTCATAAATCTCTCTATGGTCTCAAACAAGCCTCACATGCTTGGTTTGAAAAGTTGTCTACTTGCCTCATTTCTCTTGGTTTTATTTTTAGTAAAGTTGATTCTTCTTTTTTTATTAATTGTTATGACACTAACTTCATTCTCTTACTTGTTTATATAGATGATGTCGTCCTTACTAGTAGTACGCCTTCCTTTATCATCTTACTGACCAATTTAGCAAGAAATTTGCTTTATGTCGCGATCGGGATCACGGTAAAAAATAGCAACTCATATGATTTTAAAATATGAAAATAGGAAAATGGAGTCGCCACCAATTTTATTTAAATTAGGAAAAATTAGAAAACCTTTCTTTGAAAATGGTCTTTGAAACCAGATTGGATTTGGGAGTCGGTTATGGATAGGGAAGGGCAGAAACTTAATCCCACAACACCCCTAACATACCCGTTCTAAAATGGTACCTTAAGTTAATTGTGCAAATTCTTAACAATCCTTGGAAATATTTATTTTACCCACTTTGAAAATATTGTAACTATTTATAAAAAAGGAAACCACAAAATTATAAAAATTTAATTTTGGCTTGACAGAAATAAAATTCTGCTCCTACGTATCCTCGGGTGCAATGAGAAACTCAAAGTCACGTAGTTCTTTAGAAAATAATTATGGGTTGGTTGATTTTAATTAAGAAATAGATTTTTGAAAAGGGATTTTGTTTGAAAATAAATCCATTCTTGCACGAGGTTCAAGTTAGCATCAGGCTACTCAATAAACCCTTATGATCCAAACGACATTTGAAGATAGCATTCGCTATTCAATCATCATCATTGGTCATTGCATGGATTAAAAGATTTTTATTTTATTTTAAGGCATGCACAAGGACAACTAAGTAGTTACACAAACAACACATTGTCATACCATGAGTCAAGTAAATAAAATAACATAAAACTAAATTAAACACAACAATGAAAAATAAAAATAAAAAATTTATCCTTTAACATTTTTTTTCACTTTTTTTATTTTATTTTTAAATTTTTCTCTTTTTTATATGTTTTTAGATTTTTTTTCTTAAAATAAAATAAAAAAATACAAACAAACCAAAAAAAAAGGGAGAGTAAGCTTACCTCAAAGGCGTATAAAGATGTTATGCTCAAAGAATTCTGCACAGAGCCTCACGCGTTCTCTTCAAATCGAACCTTGAAAAGCAACTCATTTGCATGGATGAAAAATTTTTACTAAAGCATCGAGCTCTTATACTTAGTATTAAGCCCAAAAAAAAAATTTATTAAAGTTTTCGAGCTCTTATACTTTGTATTAAGTTCAAGTGTGTAATTTTTTGGATGCCTCAAACAATTGAGAACCACCTCTGTATATAGGAGAAGGGGGGAAAGAAAGAGCAATACTTCTCCAATGTGGAACTTAGACACTTTAGTGTTTTTTCAACTTTTTTTTCTTTTTTCATTTTCTTTGTTTTTTTTTTGTTTTTGCTTTTGTTTTTTTTTTTTACTAAGGTGGGCCTATGTGTTTGGGCTAAAAAAAGTCAACAATGTGAACTTGAATTAATTAAATTTTTATTTTTATTTTTTTTCTTTTTCTTCTTTTTTTTAATTTTTTTTAGCCTGGTCAAAATTGGGTGTTCACACTGTAAAAGATTTAGGATAGCTCCATTATTTTCTAAGCATTGAAGTCAAACACTTTTCTGGTGGCATCACCCTTTCTTAAACAAAGTATGCCCATGACCTCCTAGAAAAAGCACATATTCTTAACACCTTAAAAATTAACACTCCCATTGCTCCAAAACGTATCCAACTTCTAGATGATGCTAAGTCAATTAACCCTATTGAGTATTGTCGTTTATGTGGCTCTCTCCAATATCTCACATTCACTTGACCTGATATTACCCATGTTGTCAATCTTGTGTGCCAACATTTTCAAAATCTAATCCAAAAAGACCTCCGAGCTGTCAAATGCATTTTTGCATTACATAAAAGGAACATTAACACATGACCTTCGTTATTTAACTCTTGTGATGTAGATTAGACAAGTTGTCCAATAACTAAAAGAAGCATCACTGGCTTTTACATCTTTTTTGGATCAAATTGTGTATTATATGCTTTAGAGAAATAACCCACTGTATTCGACTCAAGTGTTGAAGCTAAATATAGAGCCTTAGCAACCACAAGTGCTGAACTTATATGGCTTCAATATTTACTACATGACCTTGGCATCTAACTAGAACGTTGTCCACTCCTTTTTTGTGACAACCAAAGTGTTAGTCACTTGTCTCACAATCCTATCTTCAATGCTTGCACCAAATACATTGCCATTGGTTATCACTTCATCAGAGAAAAAGTTACTGCTGGTGATCTCCAACTTTGATACCTAGCCACTATTCAACAAATTACAAAATGTGTTCACTAAAGCATTGCCAAAGGATTCTTTTGCTTCCTTTTGTTACAAGTTTGGCATTCATTCTCTGTCATTGCCAAGCTTCCAGGGGGTAGAGAACCCAAATACCAGCACCTTAAATCATGCCTAGATTCCAATTACTGACCAAAAAAATAAAGTAAAGAATCATGGGATAATATTAAACCATTGGAAGAAAATCTTAGTAAATGTACAACCTTGATACATGGAGTCAAACCAAATCAATTACGATCAACTACTTGCTGATATATTTCTCTTCCTTTAATATCTATTTATTGGAGTTATGCTTGTATAGAAACACAAGTTGACTGAATAATAATTTGAGTATTATTTTCCTTCAAATTTATTAGAGTGCTCTTATATATGATCCTAATCACGTATTTGTTGATTCGGATTCATAGTTTTTTCCCCCTTTTTTTTACTTGCTGAAGAAATTGTCCATAATACATGTATATACTCCCTCACCATAAACAAATAGATCATGATGCCTCTTCTTTGTTGCCCAAAGATTGCAAGGTATTATTTATAGATAGCATACAATTCAAAATTTGTTTTTGTATTTCAGTAGTTTAGTTTTTAACTAAATGAAATTTAAAACAAGTTCGTTTATTATGAGCAAACTTATTTGGAACAACTTGAATATCTGATTTGTGAATATCATGCTATTAACTTCCATTTATCTGAACCAAAGTAGATAACAAGAATAAGAAGGGCTTCTTGTGGAAATTTTGTTCCATTCGCGTGATTGTAAAATTTTTTCTACATTTCACTCTGGAGGAATGCAAGCTACTTGATTCCTATACCAGTGATGTTTATTAAGCTTACCTTGAAGTTCTATATGAGACCTTTTTTTTGTCATTGTTGAATGAATTAAATTCTCAAGTAGGTCATATAAATACCATAGTTGAGAATTCAACCATGTAAGTATTTGAGGCACCTGTGCAATGCACCATTTTATATCAAGGATAATTATCAAAATTTCTATCTCATTCTAATCACTAAAGGTACATCCAAATAAGTATTCACAACATCAAATATGTACGTATTCTAATTGAAAAAAAGAGAGAATATTAAAAAAAATGGAAAAGGTTCAATTTGCATGAAGTAAATGCACCATTTACATATTCTGGTAGTCTATAACCAAAAGAGATCAATTGAAAAACAACTAGCAAATTTACATAATAAGAATGCAGATGGCCCATTGAGCTTAAGGTGACAACTACACATATCTTAGTGAACTAAACCATGCTTTGCTTTAGAGGCTTAGCCCATAACACATAATTACATGGGTAAATTACACATAACCCCCCGCTACTTTCGCCCCTTCTCAACTTACCCCCTCAAGTTATTTTTGCATCATTTAACCCCCCCTCAACTTTGGTTCATATTGAAAACGTTAAGTTTCCTGGTAGATTGAGCGGAATAGCACATGTATAGCACATGATCATCTTCTCTATGTGTACCAAGTCCTCCAACTCCTATTTTGTTAATAAAAAAATAGAGCATAGACTGTAAGTCTGTAACCACTCTTGTTTCCTTTTCTTTCGAATTTTCAGTAGCCAAGATTCTATTTATATGAACACACTAGTGCACGAAGGAAGCTCCTCCAACCTCCTCATCATGTAGAATTCAAATCCTCTATAACTTTAAACCCAAAACTCATTGCAAATCAACTCAAGTGTCAAGTTTATTCCATAAAACACAGGGGCTCTTGGTGGTGAGGTTCTATTGGCTGAGTGGTTGAATATGTCTAATTCATATGAGGCTATTGGCAGTGGTTGGGTTGAAACAGATTGAGATTGCTAGATAGATTTAAGGTGATGTGATATATACCATATGGGTATTATGGTGGTGAAGACTTGTCGAACAGAATGCCATAACTCATTGGAAGCATTAACATCATCTGAAGTTTTTGTTTCTATTTGTCATTCCCCTTATATAATTAGATTTTGTTGTAATTGTGGAAAAAATAAAAAATAAAATCATTTTCTTCAATAAAACAAAACAAAAAGGAAAAGGAGAAAAATGAGTCCTAGCTAATAGATAGTTAAACATAAATGGCTTCCCTAAGTCAATGTGTCCTAGCTAACATGCCTTAGTGATGGCTAGCATTTGTCCATCACTTTTCTTGACTTTCTTTAACTTTCTCCATATACACTTGCATGAATTAACATAAAAAAAATTGTGATAAACATTCTTTTTTTCCAAAAATAGAAAATGTTATAATTATTGAATGAATTAGTAAAAACAAACAACACGTTTATTTCAACCAAAAAATGCAATAAAAAATCTTGTAGCCACACAAGTATAAAGCATTATTGCCTTAGGCACATTTTCGTAAAAATCTATGTGGTTAGTTAAAGCACCACCAAAATTGGTGTTTTTCTATTAACATAAGATAAGTGTAAGTGAAGTACATATACAGCTAGTTAGATCATAGTTAAAGCACATCTTGAATATAACACATTTCCAAGTTATGCAAATCAATTTTTTGCAGTTTTAGGTATGCTGAGTATAATCATTCATAGTTAAAGAGTTGTAACAAATTGTTGGTGTGGAAAGTCACAACCTATTAGGAGTCATTTGAATCGAAGAGAATAACATCTATCTTTACAATACAAAAGAAGAAAAAATGATGTCATTTATCCTAGCCCTTATATAGATTGAGAATGTCATAATAAGTTGTGGATAAATTTAATGCTCTCGATGAGTTATGCATAGGTTTGAAGTTATGCAAGATTTGGATGTTGCATGATGAGGAGGTTGGAGGAGCTTCCTTCATGTATTGGTGTGTTCCTAAAAATAAAACCAAGGCCATTTGAAATTTAGAAGAGAAGAAAATGGAAAAGGTTGCATGTTGTGCTCTGTTTTATGGGTAAAAAGACAAGAGTTGAGATACATGAAGAAGATGGTCAGGTGCTAACAAGAAACTTAACATTTTCAATATGAACCAAAGTTAAAGAGGCTTAAATGATGCTAAAAAAAAACTTGAGGGGGGTAAGTTGAGAAAAGGAAAAAGTTGAGGGGGGTTTATGTAATTTACCTTAATTACATTGAAAGAGCATTACTAAGAAAATTGACGAGTCCTACACCATTCATCCACCTTAATTTAATTAAGAGTAAAATTCAAATAACCCACTCCAACTATAGCAAATGTGCAAGTTACCTCTTGTCTTTTAAAATAGTGTAAAACATCCCATTAAAGTTGTTTCGTTGTGCTATTAACACTTGATTAACTTTTTATTAATACTTAACAGATTTTGCATGTGTTGTCACATGACCATCAAAAAACATTATTACCATTTAGATCTAGCATGCTTCAGTAGGTAACCGCAGAGTCCATCATAACACAATCTTTCTACCTCGCCATCCAAACACGTTGCTACCAACCACCGTGATGAAACCACCATTGCAAACCACTTCAAATCCTACCAGAACTACCTCAACTTCTTCTTCAACCACATCGACCACTCCTAAACCCTAGTCTTCATCCACACCCTCTTCTCTACTGCCAGCACCATCTTCTTCACCGGCATTGGAAAATCCAGCTTCATCATCCACAATATCTCCCAGACCCTAAAGACCTTTGGGGACGTCGAATATCCTTTTTCTCTCAATAGAAACATATTAGTGGGCGATGCTTATGAATGGTGATAATGTTTTTTAATGGTTATGTAACAAGCACATGTCAAATTTGTTAAGAATTTACAGAAAGTTAACTGAGTGTGCTAATAGCACTATGTAAAAACTTTAAGGAGGTAAGTAACAAAAAATAAAATAAAAATTCAAGGAGGTGTTTTACACCATTTTAAAAATCTAAGAGTAACTTGCACATTCATTATAGTTGAAGGGAGTCATTTGAATTTTACCATTTAATTAAACACACCATAGTGTATGGAGTGGATATGGCTAAAACGAGTATATAAGGACTTAACCCAATTGAATATAAATTAGAAAAAAAAACAAGAGACAATGAACCAAATATTATAGTCTACTCTTACTGGAAAAGCAAAGCCATCAAAACATTTAAAAAAAAGTGAAAAAAGAATCCACTATTCTTTTTATTTGCCACTACAATTTTGTGATTCCATGTGTGTCCCAAGATATGCACAATGAAATCAAACAAGTGTCGTAAGCATATTATTTATTTCCATTGTCTACTATAACTCTGTGTTCTTTAGAGTAGTTTTCACAGTTGATTATATCTATAAACTAATCATCTGGCTTCATAGTTGACTAGCTAAACTGAAATCACTACCTTTATATATACACTCATCCATAATACTTCTAGTTTTGCCTTTTTTGTTTTTAAAACCTTTCTCCACTTCAATTGAATTTTGGTGTTCCAATAACATGCTACATGCTAACTACTACATACAATGGGGGTGCACTAATTAATTCTAGTAATAGAAGACCAAGAAAGATATTATTATTTGCTAATGGCTTTGTGGCAATTATGTTGAAATTCATATACATAAATCATCAAAATTGCATCTCCACTTTAAAAAAAAAGAATCTAAAAAATGAATGGTGTGCTATGTAGCTAATACTTTAATGCAAAATCTATTTCCAGGAACAAAAGAATAACGTATTAATGATTTTCTACTATTACAATTATTTTCAAAAGAAGAAACAAGAAAATAAAGATTTTAAACATGTACGGTGTTAAAGACAAAGACTTCAAAAAATAAAGAGAGGGGAGAAGGAAAGGTAGAGAGAGGGAGGAGTCAGAGTGGATGAGGGCAAGGGAAAGTGAAGTGGGTTGAAGAAGGATGGATGTTATGTGAGAAGGAGGCAAGGAAAGAGAAGAAGCGTTTGGGAAGGTGAGCTTTGAACCTTGGACAACAACCACTAAAGAATAGAAAATTAGAAACTAGTGATTGGGTTTGTAGTTACTCAAAAGCAAAGTTTTGAAATTCGGTTTGATCGGATTGGTTGAATCGATCATGTGAGATTTCAACTTAAAACTAATTGGCATTAAGTGGAGTGGTCTAATAGATATATAAATCGCACCCAAACTCAAAATATTGAGGCAGACGATGTGGAACTCTTAACACGCCCTTCCACAGATGCTTGGACAACACAGGCGAGCCTATTGAAGTAGGCGAAGAAACAAATGAGCCTAGCGAAATAGGCGGGAAACAAACAAGCCTAGCGAAGTAGGTGGAGATGGGATCTTGACTTTGATACCATGTGAGATTCCAACATAAAACTAATTGACATTAAGTAGAGTAACCCAACAGATATATAAATCACACCCAAAATATTGAGGCAGACGATGTGAGACTCTTAATAAATCAAACCATCAAATAGGCCTTTCACTTGTTTGACTTCGGTCCTTAAACCGCTTAAGCTGTTAAACCATATAAAAACCAGACAAAAGTTGCTAAAATTGAAGAACCAGTAGTTCAAAAACTAGTCGGTTCGGTGAAAATCATATACACTATAGAATCTCTTCTCGTCTCTCCAATCAACTTGGGCTAGGAGTTTGGAACTACAATGTGTTGCTTTCGTCTCTATTAGAACTCGAAGTTTCATATGACTCAAACACTAGAAGAAAGAGAAAGAGGACATTAGACGCTAAACAAATTAAAGAAAGGGAAGGGAAATAAAAAGTGCTCTCTAACCTCCTACAATAAAGCAATTCAAAAGGCAACACGCCTTTTTGACTTTGGTTCATGCCTTTAAGTTAATTTCATTTGATTTCATATTTCATTTCAAGTTCATTTTGTTTTAATATATTTCTTTTAATTTTTTAAGCTTATTATATATTAATATATATAAATTTTATTTTAATTTATTTATTTTAATTTTTTAAGTTTAAATTTTATTTGCTTATATTCTTAATAATAAGATTTATAACATTTAAAAGACCAAATCAATTTTACAAAAATGGTATATTGATCATATGAATGAAAAATATGTAAAACATTTCAAAATTTATGAGTTTTGTACAATATATTAATTATAGTATTGATAATAATTATGCATAATTTATTTTAAATATATTTATATATTATTCGGTTAAACTACCAGTTAAATCAATTAAACCAATTAAATCTTGAACCATTTTCTTTTCCAATTCATCAACTGAACTAGTTTTTAAAACATTACTTAAGAGGAAGAAGGAAAAAAAAGGTTGGAAGAGCAGAAAGAGGAAGAAGGGTAGGAATATCATCTTAGGTTGAATGAATTGAATACTTGACTAATTGGGTATTTGGGTTGGTAATTTTTTTCTTAAAAAATGATTTTAGTTTATTTAAGCATTTATAATTGGGAGATCCACGGATGGTTATTTTAGGAAAAAGATTTTTTTATTTTTTTATAGGAAAAAGTTAATCTAGAATGAGTTTGTATATAAATTAATTAAATAAAAATGTATTTACCTTTGAATTAATAAAGTGCATCGTTATTTTAATTTTTAAATAACTTTAAAAATTAATATACTTTTATTTACTCACTTTACTTGCAAACTTATTTAAGTGTAATATGTTATTTTAATAGTAGTTGAAAGTGACTGATATGAGGTTAGTGTGCTAAAGAAGGGAATACTTGCACTAGCATTTTGATTGTTACTCTAGGGGAGGTTTGATTCAGGAGTTTGTTTTTACATTTTAGGGAATTTTAAGGTGAAAATGTTTTGTTTCTATGTTTGGTAAGATATATAAAAAAGTATTTTAAAAAATTCTTCATTTACAATAATCTTTATTGACCGGTGCTCTCATTAAATCATTCTCAATAAAGGAAGTGGGTTGAGATAATTCTCATGTGGTGAGAACAATTATAAAATTATAAAATTATAAAATGACACTCTTACTCATTCTTATCCTCAAATTTCCATGAATGGTCAAAGTTAACCAAATATAAGTTTGATAAATTCCTAGAAATACCTTTCCTTAAAATGTCATTTTCAAGAGTCGTATTCCTTGAAATGAAAATTTAACTTTTGAATCAAACTCTTAGGAGTAATGTTTTCATTACTATAAATAGCTAAATTCTTTTCTTACTAGGGTGAAGATATAACTTGATTTGGATGATGATGTATTTGGATTCTTTTGATTTAATATAATTTTTTTATTCAATTAAGTATTTATCATTATTTTAAATATTTTTGTGAATTGATTATTCATAAATTGATTTTATGGGTTTTGTAGGAAAATGAAAAATTTGTGCATGACTTAGACCATGTGATAAATGTCATAATCTTGACTTTATAGGAATAGAGGTTATTGAGTGTGTGGGTTTTGCTTGAGACTCCATACATCACATAATGTCTTTAATTCTTGGGATGCAATTAAGAGATTAATTGAGTTTCTAAGATTAAAGAGAATTGATACACTAAGGAATTGAGCATTAGTTAAATTAGAAAATCTTCCCATCAATTAATTAATTAGAACTTGATTAAGTTGGAATCTAAAATACTAGTAAAAAAATCAAGTAAAATCGAATCTCTAGTGTCTTTATCATTGCATGTTTACTCCTTACCTTGCTATCGTGATCTTTCTACTATTTTTAAGTTATTTGTTTTACTTTGTTTTGCTTTTCTTTTAATTACTTGTTTCTCTTTGAAATTCTTCTTAAATCAAATCTTTGTCTATATAGTAGTTGGATATGTGAAGTGGTAATTGACAACTCAATATCCATGAGAACGATACTTTCTTATGACTTTATTACTTTTATAATTTGGTGCACTTGTCAAATGTAAACAAGTTGTGAGTTTGAAGATAATCATTATGATATCCCTGATCTATTCTATGTACTAATCAAGAAGATATGATAAGGTTATAACATGAATGAATAAGGGAAAAGAAAGCACTTATACTACAAATAAATGGGATGAACCCATTAAGGTACTAAGTGGCTTCAAACTCAAGAGTGAATTGAATTTATAAAATATTTTTGCAAACTTTTTACAAAATACTTGTATATCAATTTTCGTTGAAGCTATTGATTGATTGAGGTGAATAGATAGATTAGATTAATTACTTCACTCACAAATAAATAAGCCAAAATGAAAAGTATTTAAGTAAGCATATAAAATTAAAGCACAAATGTAAAAGAGATTGAGTTGAGAAGAACAAATACAAGATTTATCATGGTTTAACCACCCCTTGAGACTTACGTCCAGTCCTCAATTAAAAGATTTTTTACTAAATCTTCAAGTTTCAACCAAGAGCATTCAACACATCTCTAGGATGCCTCACCCTTTGTGCTTGAGCTTCAAAACATGAATACCTCACCCTCTTCATAAGAAATCAAAGAAAGAAAGAATGATAAACTCTCAAAAGAGTAGATTATACAAGTTGAAGATCAATGGATAAAAAGATATTCACACTTTTATCTCATAAACAGAAAATTAAAGATTAAGGCTGGATGAACTCGTATTAATGCTCAACAAGATGTTACAGAAAGATTTCATCTTTCTCTTTAATGCCTAATGACTTTTATTTATAGCTCAATGCATTAAAGTTCTGTTGAGAGTAGTTAGAGCATTAAATGCAGTTAAACTAGCCATTAATTCCTGTTTTTGGAAACTAGTCTATTCGAATAGACTAAGCATCTATTCGAATAGATACATTTATAACACAGTTTAAATTGGTTTCTAGAGCATTTTATTCAAATAGATCATTTAAAAAACATGGGCGTGTAACCATTTTAAGTTTCTATTCGAATAGATGTCCTGTTTTATAAGAATAGAGCTTGATAGAATAGAAATCTTGACATTCTAATTTTTGCTATTCTTATAGGGAAACCCTTTATTCAAATAGACATATTTGAAAAACACTTTAATCAGCTTTTAAAATTTGTTAAATATTTTCAAAAGATCCAACAAGCTTTTAAGTACTTGAAAGACTATTTCTTAAAAAATTAAAAATCATTTTAAAATCTTGAAATCATATGTGCTAAGGTTCTTGAAAAATAAGTTTAAAGGTTAAGTGTGAACCTTTTTACATTTACAAAAAGACTTAATACTAGTCTTGAAAGGTTTTAGACTTAATCTTATCATCATCTTCACCTTTATTATTATCAACACAATCTTCAATGATCAATAGTCAATTATATGTTCTGAATATGAAACTAGTGATTTATTGAGAGGAATAAATAATGTAGTTGGAAATATGAAGGAATAATAGCAACGTTACAGCCCAGAATTTCAACACCTCTGCAACGCCAAACCTTGGTTCTGGAAAGCACAAATAGAAATAGGTGGTTTTATTGGAGCTTTAAAACTTCATTCTCTTTTTTTAATGAGAGGCTTGTATTGGAGATAATTATGTAATTGAGTCTTTCAATATTTTCTTATGAGTTGTTGGTGTAGATTTGTAGGCTACTTTATAATTATTTTAATCTTTTAGAGTATGTTTAGATAAATCATTTTAAGAAGAAAATGTATTTTTTGAAGGTATTTAAAATCCCTCACCATAAAATACTATGTTTGGGAAATTAAATAAAGGATTTTTGTGGCAATTCATGCAAGTTATATGATATATCTATTAAAAGTTAACAGATTTACTATTTGAAGGTGTTTTTGGCACATATTGCAAAACTTATGGGGTTATTTACACATTTGCAAATCCTAAAGTTTAACATGCACATAGGCTGAAGTTGAACGATGTAATATTCAATTTACCCTAAACTAAATACCAGCCAAAAGAAACTGCTAAATTAAATCACATAATCATTGTTTGAAAGGATGCCTCTCGAAATCTATGCCACTCAATTTTTTTTAAAAAGAAAAAGGATAACAGCTCTTCCTCACGAGTTATAATAATCAACTTTTGAAACCCATGATGAACCATTGAACATAAACAAGAAGGAAAAACGAAAGTGCTAGAACTGCAAGAGGGATCATGTTTGGGATTTCATTATATTACCTTATTGCCTTAAAAAAATGTTGCACTATAGCACCATCTATTATCTCATGTAAATGCACCATAATTTCTGCTTCTTTTTTTTGTGATATATAATAGCTAAAGTCAATGTCATGTAAGGAAGAGAATCAACATGACAAGTTCAAAACGACTGAAGTCTATTAAAAAACAAACTACAAATTTGACAACACAATTTTCATCATTCGATATTTCGTGCATCGAGTGTTTCCTTTCTCACTTGTAATTTTCAGTTCCTGCAAAGTGAAGAAAGAAAATATAGAAATTAAATAAAACAAAGATATAATTGATGCTTGTTATTTTATGCCTATATTAGAAAAGCCCTTCGAATAACAAATACAAAACAGTGTCTTGAATTCTACATTTTTTTCAAGGGAATTCGAAATATGTTATTATAATCTAACACCTAGATTAGCAAGCATATCAACAGATCACAATCTATGTATTCAGACAACCAACCATTGTATTGTGGAATAAAGGACATGCAAATCAAACTTGTACAAAGTTGTTACAAGGACAACGCCACAAGAAAGGAATATTATTATTTTAGAATTAAAACTAGAACTTGATCAAGTAAACATAAACTTTTTTGCAATCCTAATAATTATATGGCACACTGGTTCAATAACTAGCACTGAAACTGAAGTCATCGTAAATCATAATAGTTAAAAAAAAAATACCAAAGAACCTACAAATAACTTCATTTGCTACCTTGGAAAATATATAAACAATTACATTGTAACGCAGATTTGCTTTCAAATTAATATGCAATTGAACTGTTTGTAAAAGGTCTATCTCACCTCTAGAACCATGGTTTGGCTTAGCAGCCAAATAACTTGGTTTTCCATAGTGTGAGAAAACAAAAAGAAAATAAACTTCATACACCATGTTTTTCATACCATGCCCCAATAATTCATAAAGTTATAAAAATGACTTTTATGGAAATTTATCCATTAAATCCCCAAATTTCAATATAAACCTCCAGCAAAAAATTTGTAGGTCGTTACCAAAAAAAAGTGTAGGTCAAGATTAACTTATAGGGTATATTACATGCTCCTTGTCACACAATAAATGAATGCTTTATGCCACATAAATAGATGAGATCCCACCAGAATACCCAAAAACACTAGAGAGTAGAGACCATAAATGTACCAGCTCACATGCACAATCACCTTCACAGAGACTGACTCAAAGTCGCTAATTAAGGGCCAATAAATCACTACTTCTGTGCAAACACTCTAACCTTAAGATATAATTACACCATATTACACTTTTCAAAACAATGTCGGATCATTGAAATTCAAGTTGGGACTACTAAATTACAGCTAAAAAATATTATTATTAAAGTATATATGCCTGAATTTGCTAACATCATAAATTGTATCCTTTTATATTATAGAGCAAAAGGAAATAAAGTCGTGAGTTACCTTGAGGGATCAAAGGGACCAAACACAATCTAGTACGTTTTTAAAAAGAAAATCAATAACAAATACACAGACAAACATGCACATAGCCACAAGCATATGCAAAACAACGGACTAGCACAGATATTTTTTAATAAAATTTTGGTAGAGAAATTTATGCAAGATTTCTCATTTGATGTAAGATATCTTTGCAGGGTCTTATAAAAAAGAAATTCTATGCAACCCTACGGATTCATACATTTCCAACCCAAATAACAAACGGATTTCAATGAGAAACAAACGTCTCTTTATTGTTCGTCGATCACCACACAAGACAAAAAAGCAATAGCGTGGTCATTTACTTAAAATCCACCAAAGACAAACCTATTATTGATAGCCTTTATTGGGACAGAGAAGAATTATAAGCTGTCAACATGTTTTCCTTTTAAAAGAAAGAACTTATCCTTAGCATCTTGAAAGAACTTCAAACGAAATCTACATCAGTATTGTAAAATTCTGAATAATCCATATATTTACTTGGAAATGAGTACATCATTATATACAACTAGTCTAGGTTATATTAGGAAGGTATACTAATGAGTATCCCTATAAATCAGCTAATCAATCAAGCCTAATTATATCTAATTACATTCTGTAACAGCCTACTAATTACATCCTGATTATATGCTAATTATAATCTGTAACACTCCCCCTCAAGTTGGAGCATAGATATTAATTATGCCCAACTTGTTACAAAGATAATCAATCCTGGCCCCAACTAGAGACTTTGTGAAAATATCTCCCAATTGTTCTCCAGTCTTCACATACCCTGTGGAAATCAACCCTTGTTGTATCTTCTCACGGACGAAGTGGCAATCAATCTCAATATGCTTAGTTCGCTCATGGAACACAGGATTAGATGCAATGTGAAGAGCAGCTTGATTATCACACCATAACTTGGCTGGTACTAAAGTTTTAAACCCAACTTCACTCAAGAGATGATATATCCATATTATCTCACACACAGATTGTGCCATAGCCCTATATTCTGATTCTGCACTTGATCGTGACACAACTGTTTGCTTCTTGCTTTTCCATGAGACCATTTCCTCCAACAAAAACACAATAGCCTGATGTGGATCTCCTATCCATTTTGGAACCTGCCCAATCTGCATCTGAGAAACACTCAATATGAGTATGTCTATGATTTGTATACAAAATACCACGTCCAGGTGCTCCTTTCAGGTAACATAAAATATGTTCTAAAGCTGCCCAATGATGAACTATTGGAGAAGACATAAACTGACTAACAACACTAACAGAATACGCAATATCTAGCCGAGTCACTGTGAGATAGTTCAACTTTCCGACCAATCTTCTATATCTCTCAGGATCTTCAAACAGTTCTCCTTCTCCAGTAAGCTGCATATTTGGAACCATCGGAGCACTACATGGCTTTGCCCCTAATTTTCCTGTCTCAGTCAGCAAGTCAAGTACATATTTCCTCTGAGATAGAAAAATACCTTTATTACTTCTTGTGACCTCAACACCCAAGAAGTACTTTAGCATTCCTAAGTCTTTCGTGTGAAACTGAGTATGAAGGAAAGACTTAAGAGATGAAATTCCTGTAGTATCACTCCCAGTAATGACAATGTAATTCACATATACAACTAGAAGAATGCTACCTACTGTAGATTGCTTATAGAACACTGAGTGATCAGACTTACTTTTCTTCATGCCAAAGGTCTCAACAGCCTCACTAAACTTGCCAAACCAAGCACGGGGACTCTGTTTCAAACCATACAGAGATTTTCGAAGGCGACAAACTTTCCCATACTCCCCCTGAGCAACAAAACCAGGAGGTTGCTCCATATAAACCTCCTCCTGAAGATCACCATGAAGAAAAGCATTCTTGATATCAAGTTGATGCAAAGGCCAATTATGAGTAGCTGCCATAGAAATAAGCAATCTGACAGACGTCAATTTAGCCACAGGAGAAAAAGTGTCAGAATAATCTACACCATAGGTTTGAGCATATCCCTTAGCAACAAGACAGGCTTTCAGTCGAGCAACTGACCCATCGGGATTTACCTTAACTGTGAAGACCCATTTGCATCCAATAGCTCGTTTTCCTGTAGGTAAAGGAACCAAGTTCCAGGTACCATTATCATCTAAAGCATTCATTTCCTCTATCATTGCCTTATGCCATCCAGGATGAGATATGGCTTCATGAACAATTTTGGGGATAGAGATAGAATCAAGGGATGCAATAAAAGAACAAGATGAAGGTGACAAATGATGATAAGAAATAAAAGAGGAAACAGGATAAGTACACTGACGTTTACCTTTGCGTAAAGCAATTGGAAGATCATTACCTAATGACGAAGGAGAAATTGGTACCGGACATGAATCAGAAGTGGAACCTGAATCCGGATGTGATTGTCGTCAGGTGTAGACCTGAGTGATAGGAGGCCGGGTAGGAGCTGGTGCCATAATGGGTGCAGATGGTGTGGTAGTATAGACTAACACATCATCATCCTCCCCCTGTTGGGGTGTTGGAGCAAATGAAAAATATGATCTGTCTTCTAGGAAAGTGACATCAGCTGAGATAAGGTACTTATTAAGATCAGGACAAAAACATCTATAACCTTTCTGAAGACGAGGATAACATAGGAAGACACACTTCAAAGATTTTGGATCCAACTTACTGACCTGTGGACGAACATCTCTGACAAAACATGTACTACCAAATATCCGAGGGTCAACAGGAAACAATGACTTGTTAGGAAATAGGATACTATAAGGAATCTCACCATGAAGAACTGATGAAGGCATGCGGTTAATCAAGAAGCATGTTGTGGAAACGGCATCAGCCCAGAAAGATTTAGGAACTTTCATTTGGAATAAAAAGGCTCGGGCAGTTTCAAGAAGATGTCTGTTCTTTCGCTCTGCTACTCCATTTTGGGATGGAGTATCAACACAAGAAGTTTGGTGAAGGATGCCACTCAGAATCATATAATTTTGGAACATGGATGACTTATATTCTTTGGCATTATCACTTTGCAATATATGAACAGAGACATTAAACTGTGTTTTAATCTCAGCACAAAATGCACAAAATTGAAAACAACTCAAAGCAATTTTTCATTAGATATAACCAAGTAACACGAGAAAAGTCATCAACAAAGGTAACAAAATACTTAAACCCAGTTTTTGAAGTGACAGGACAAGGACCCCAAACATCAGAATAGACTAATTCAAAAGGAAAACTAGCTCTTTTATTGACTCTAGGACTAGAACTAAGACGATGGTGTTTGGCAAATTGACAGGACTCACAATCCAATGACATCACTTTATTAAACTGTAGACAAAGTTTCTTGAGCAGCGGAAGAGATGGATGGCCCAGCCTGCAGTGTGCTTCAAAAGGAGATGGAACACCAGTGCAAGTCAATGATTTTGGAATTTGCGTGTCAAGGATGTAGAGACCCCCAGATTCATGTCCTTTACCAATAATCTTCTTCGTCATAAGATCCTGAAATAAGCAATGATCGGGAAAGAATGAGATACAACAATTACGATTACGAGTGAGCTGACTTACTGAGATCAAGTTAAAAGATAATTGTGGCAAATGTAGGACAGAGGACAAAGGAAGTGAGGGAGTTGGTGTAATTGTGCCAGACCCAAGAACACAAGATGTCGACCCATCTGCTAAAGTTACTTTAGACATGGAGGTGTGTGACTGAAAAATGGAAAAGAGACCAGAATTACCTGTCATATGGTCTGTGGCACCAGAATCAATGACCCATTTGGAGGATGATGAAACAAGATAGGTGTTTGATTTACCTGAATCAGCAATTGCAGTGACAGGAGTAGATGAAGACTTTAGTGATTCTTGGTACTGAGAAAACCTGGCAAATTCATCTGCAGAGATAAGAACAGATTTTTCAGATGCTTCATTAGTGGATGCAATGTGAGCTGAGGGCTTATAATGGTTACTAGGAGGCTGATGTTGATGTTGATTCCTGTAGTGAAGTCTCTTGCAATCCCACTTCGTATGTCCTGGTCTATGGCAATAATGACACACAATTCCCCCTGAATCTTGTGTGCAGGTGTCAGAGTTACCACTGCTAGTTGATCCTCCCCACCCTTTTTATTGCCGTTCTCTCAAATGTGGTCGACCAAAAACAAGTATTTCGACTGACAAGGGCATTGCTGATTGGAGCGGATGAGGTACTTTCTATGCGAAGTACCCTACTAAAGACTTCTTGTAAAGAAGAAATCTCAAAACTAGACAAGATCTGTGACTTAGCAGTCTCAAATTCAGAAGGAAGACCAGCTAGAAAACTCATGATGGCCATCTGTTCGCCTGTGTTTCTTTGAACCTTCACATCAGAACTGAATGGCGGCACACATATTCAGCTCCTCATAAGTTCTTTTAAAATCCATAAAATAATTTGTAAGAGACTTGTCTTGTTTTTCTGCACGGTAAAAATCTTAGCATACCTCATAAATGCGAGAAATGTTCTTTTTCCCAGAATACAAAAACTCTAGATAAGTTAGCAACTCCTTAACAAATTCACAGTGAGTAATTAAACCAATTACCTCGCTGTCAATGGAGTTTCGTATTTGTAAAAATAATCGGGCATTTTCCCTTAGCCATATTTTCCGAGAATCATCAATGGGGGGGTCATCTGTCATATGATTATCCTTATCAATGCTCCGCAAATACAATCAAACAGACTTACTCCAATCAAAATAATTATCACGACCACGGAGTTTGTGATCTGTGATTTTGGATACCACCGGGATCACATCAGGCATAACCACTGTTTTGTTCTCTGTTTTATCCTCAGCCATAACACCAAACAGATCCAAATAATCCACAAAACAAATTCAAACAACAAATTCAGTCAAAATACACTTGCTGTATGCAGGAACAAAGGGATACAAACCACTAAAAACAAGCCCAACAAAAACAGAGGCAAAACTGAAACCAAGCCTTACAAAACAGGGGCAGAAAACAGAGGCAGAACTGAAATCTCAGGCGACGGCGCTGGCGGGGCTGGACGGAGACGGTGAGTCGGCTACGCGCCTTCACGCGTTGGCGCGTGAATGGCGGTGAAATGAAGAGAGAGAGAGAGCCACGCGCAGCTGTTCTGGTGGCCGGACTTCGGGACGGTGGTCGCCGGAGGCTGAGGAAGCGGCCTAGGGTTGCGGTGCAACACCAGGACTGTTGCCGGAAGAAAACTCAGAGATACGAGAGAAGAAGAAGTGGTCTTCTTCCCTTTTTCAAATGACGAAAAACAAACGAAAAAATGCTAAAACTCTTGATACCATGTAAAAATTCTGAATAATCCGTATATTTACTTGGAAATCAGTACATCATTATATACAACTAGTCTAGGCTATATTAGGAAGGTATACTAATGAGTGTCCCCATAAATCAGTTAATCAATCAAGCCTAATTATATCTAATTACATTCTGTAACAGCCTACTAATTACATCCTGATTATATGCTAATTATAATCTGTAACAAGTATTAACAATGACTCAGCAACAACCAAACCAAAAAATAAACTTAGAAAAAAAAAAGTAAAAGTCCAACCACACAACATGAGATTTTAAACACACTCACTTAGCAATACTGGAAGAAATAGCTTGCATTCTAAAATTTCATCGAACAAGTCGGATTCAAGCAATTAAGGCATAGAGCATTAACTAAAAATGAGTCAGGATTTAGAACTTCTCGTAGAACAACAGAGAAAACCATGACCATACACATTGTCCTCCAATAAGAATAAATAAGTGTCCAATCCTATTCACAGTAGTCCAATTAATCAAATAATTCAAATTTTCATCGAACAAAATATAATGTAGGCTTATACACATGTCAACCAAAACAGAAAAGAACCAAGTGCTGATCCCACTTTAGAACATGCTATCATACAAACTGGCATTTTTTCAATATTTCTTAATTAATTATAGCAAAAACAGAGAGATGTCTTATGTTTCAACCACAAGAAAGAAAACTAATACAGAACCACAATCAGAAGATTACATTAGGAATTTTAAGATTATATTCACTCATCAGAAGTAAATGGTAAAACCAGCTGCATGACTTTAATTCTCATAATTTCACAAAACATGTCCTTCTAAAAGAATAAAAAAACATAAGAGTGGTGTACAGAACAAGTCACTAATACACTAGAAAATAACCCTTAATTCGGCCCTTCCATCATACAGATCATACTCATGTTAGCTAATACACTGAGTCAAATTAATGAGATCAGCTACAGTAGCATATGTATCATCAAAACCCCAACCCTTAGTCCATTCACACCATACCAGTCATGCAAGCCATCATCTTTTAAGACTAACAGTAAGCTAATAATGAGAATAGACTATTCTGTATAATCAGCACAAAACATCACATCTTTCATTGTTCAAATGAAATACTTTAAAATGGAAACAACAAAGCCACACCCCATTTAATAGCAGAATGAATTCGGCATTTTATCAAACAGTACACATACACTTCAACATTATGATATCACATCTAGAAAATGAGCAAGACTCTAGATGTCTCATCAAGTTCACTAACACATAACGGAACAGAGACATTATTTGGATTTAGTTTGGATGACTTGTTTCCTTCCCTTCCTTTCCTTTCCCTCCTTCCTAAACCCCCATCCAAACACACTCCAAGGTAACTGTTCAAACCATTCTAGACATACTTTGTGGCTAGCAAGAAAGATGAGCTTACTGTAAAAGTCAACATATTAGACATTCTAAAAGAATTTAGCTTTAAAACTCTGGTGTTCTAAGATGTCATAGCAAAACCTAATTCTTCAACATCCAAACATTATCCATATTTCATATATAATTGACCATTGAAATTGCCTTGTGATTTTGAGGAAGTATTACAATGACTATTATCTCAAAGTATTGGTACATAAGGTCAACTACCAAACCTGATCTTTCCTTGCAACCTCACATATAATGCATTATGCATATTACTTTTAATACTTCATAAATCATAATGCAAGATTAATAGGAATAAAATGGTCAAAGATTGGAAAACATTACGTACCCTAATTCTTCTTGTCTGTTGTTGTTGGTCATGCTTCCTCAAAATCACTAGGGAGTGAGAGTAGGCTCTCGGTATACATAGCCATTTCATGCCCAACATAATATTCGCGATGCTCTAGCAGCTCTCCTTTGTCAGTAAGTTTTGCTAATCCTGTAATCACTGATCCTGTATTGCCACCTGATCCAACAATCTGACCACCTTTGGTGAAGCAGATTGGGTAAAAGTAGCCATTAGGAATCGCATAATTGTACTTAGTCCAAGATGACTTCACTTTATATTCTTTCATCACCCATACCTCACCAAAACCCCGAGGCCCAAAACATAGACCAAGACATCCTCCCATTACCCTCAAATTAATGAAGTTACCCCAGATGAAATTATCATGTGGCAGGGGTATCTCTGAGAAATTCTTCTCTACCAGATCAAAGGCAATAATTGCTTTAATTGATTCATCAACAAGATATGCACTGATAGCCAACCAATGAATAGCCCCATTCAAGAATAAGAAACCATGTTGATACCAGGGATTCGAATAGGGAAAATGGGTAGCATCAATTTGTTTCCATGAATTGGTCCTCAGGGAATAAAACTCGAAGCAATTTATGCGATATAAATTACCGTAGTTGTACTGAATCCATGCTATAACTACCAAGTAATCATCGGTGGATGCGTCATATAGAAAACCATATCGAGGTGTGAATTCGTCGTCCTCAACTCTAAAAAGCTCTAACCCAATAGATGAATACGACAGCGTTTTGTGGACGCCAGTTGATGGATTCCACACAAGCATATTTCGGGGAATCCGCTCATTATAGATATTCTCAATCTCATTTGGACAAAAACCTAAAAGGATAAACCCTCTGCAAGAACCAAAAATCTCAACAGTAAAACTATAAACAGGTTGCGGAAGCGGAGAAACAAGGTTTACTACAGCAAAATCATCGTAAAGTGATGCCTCTAAATCTAGGGAGCGGGTTCGGACTTCAAAAGTATAATCAGTAAATGAGAGGCAGACAAGTCTGTGGGTGCGTGCTGCGGCTAAGTCAAATTGTGATTTGGCAAAGTCGGGATTGGAGATGAGAGAAAGCCATGATTTAGACACACATCTGAAACGAATGAGTGACTTAACGGGCAGCCTCAACAGGATTTCCAATATTAAGTGCTCAGGGAGGTTGGGGTTATTCTCCATGCTCCTTGCTTCCCTGTTTCTGTTTAGGTATTTGAAATTTGGATATCCATAGAAAAAGATATACAGATAGATAGATAGAGGGGGAAAGAAGATTAAATGGGAAATATATACTTTCTCTTGCATTACTTCTTTTTTACATAATAACAATAATAATTATAATAATTATAATAATAAAAGAAGAAAAACACACATTTTAACACATTTTATTTTTCAAATAAATAAAGTATAAATGTAAATATAATGTAATTTATTAACGTGTGGTGATTCAAATAAAAAAAGGTTCAAGTTCTTTAAATATGTGATACTGAATTCGATCTCAAAATTTATGTATATAAAAATAATATTATTAAAAAAAATTCCTACTTAGATATCTGATCGTACTACGAAATATTAATCTCTAATTTATCAAGTATAGATACTCTGAAAAACTAAATATTAATCTGATGAACCTAGACATAGGAATTTAGATTTTAGATCATACATATGGTTGATGTATGTTCGATTTCATTCAATTGGCTTGGATAAGTTGATTCGCTAATGGGATAGAAATATACCTCTTAGCCATGCATAGCGGGTGTTTGAGAATAGATTTTAATGAGTGGAGTTTGCACTAGTTCTCATGGAAATATTGTGAATTAGGCAAATGAAGTTATGGTTGATTGCGCTAGACATAGGCTTTTAACTAAAGTAGATTCTCAAGCTAACTTAACTATTCATTAATGTTGCTTAGAAGAATTGCATATCATTAATTGAAGTATGAGGTAAAAAGGATTCCCTAAATCTCTAAACTATTATCTTTACTTTCATTTATCATTTTTATGTCTTTAGATTATTTTTACTGCACTTTCCTCTAGTATATATGCTCTTGAATAGAAATAGCTAAGCTATTGGTTGATATTTAATATTAGAAAGCCAATTTCATTCTCGTGGGAATGATCTTTTACTCTGTATCTATATTACTTAAATGACCCGTGCACTTGCGATAAGCAAATGGGCTAACAAGTTTTTGGTCAAGAAAACAAGTTTTTATCTTATGAAAGGACCGATACTTTGCTATCAAATATTAATTAAAAAAAAAACAAGAGACAATGAACTAAATATTATAGTATACTCTCACTAGAAAAACAAAGCCATCAAAACATTTAAAAAAATGAAAAAAAATCCACTATTCTTCTTATTTGCCACTTCAATTTTTTGATTCCATATGTATCCCAAGATATGCACGATGAAATCAATCAAGTGTCTTAAGCATATTATTTATCTCCATTGTCTGCTACAAACCTGTGTTCTTTAGAGTAGTTTTCACAGTTGATTATATCTGAGAATTAATCTGGCTTTATAGTTGACCAACTAAACTAAAATCACTACCTTTATATATACACTCATCCATAATACTTCTAGTTTTGCCTTTTTTTTTTGTTTTTAAAACCTTTCTCCACTTCAATTGAATTTTGGTGTTCCAATAACATACTACATGCTAACTACTACATGCAATGGGGGTGCATTAACTAATTCTAGCAATAGAAGATCAAGAAAGATATTATTATTTGCTAATGGCTTTATAGCAATTATGCTGAAATTCATACGCATAAATCATCAAAATTGCATCTCCACTAAAAAAACTAAAAAATGAATGGTGTGCCATGTAGTTAATACTTTAATGCACAATCTGTTTCCAGGAACAAAAGAATAACATATTAATGATTTTCTACTATTAAAACTATTTTCAAAAGAAGAAACAAGAAATAAAGATTTTAAACATGTACGGTGTTAAATACAAAGACTTCAAAAAATAAAGAGGGGAGAAGGAAAGGTAGAGAGAGGGAGGAGTCAGAGTGGATGAGGGCAAGGGAAAGTGAAGTGGGTTGAAGGAGGATGGAGGTTGTGTGAGAATGAGGCAAGGAAAGAGAAGAAGAGTTTGGGAAGGTGAGCTTTGAACCTTGGACAACAACCACCAAAGAATATAAAACTAGAAACTAATGATTAGGTTTGTAGTTACTCAAAAGCAAAGTTTTGAAAATTGGTCTGATCGGATCGGTTGAACCGATCAAACCATCAAATAGGCCTTTCACTTGTTTGACTTCAATCCTTAAATCGCTTAAGTTGTTAAACCATATAAAAACCAGACAAAAGTTGCTAAAACTAGAGAACCAGCAGTTCAAAAACCAATCGGTTCGGTGAAAATCATATACACTACAGAATTTCTTCCCGTATCTCCGATCAACCTGAGCTGGGAGTTTGGAACTACAATGTGTTGCTTTCGTCTCTATTTGAACTCAAAGTTTCATATAACTCAAACACCATAAGAAAGAGAAAGAGGACATTAGACACTAGACAAATTAAAGAAAGGAGAGGGAAATAAAAAATATTCTCTAACCTCCTACAATAAAGCAATTCAAAAGGCAACACACCTTTTTGACTTTGGTTAATGCCTTTAAGTTAATTTCATTTGATTTCATATTTTATTTCAAGTTCATTTTGTTTTAATATATTTCTTTTAATTTTTTAAGCTTATATATATTCATATATATAAATTTTATTTTTATTTATTTATTTTAATTTTTTAAGTTTAAATTTTTATTTGCTTATATTCTTAATAATAAGATTTATAATATTCAAAAGACCAAATCAATTTTACAAAAATGGTATATTGATCATATGAATGAAAAATATGTAAAACTTTTCAAAATTTATGAGTTTTGTGCAATATATTAATTATATTATTAATAATAATTATGCATATTTTATTTTAAATATATTTATATATTATCTATTAAACTATCTGGTTAAATCGATTAAACCAATTAAATATTGAGTCATTTTCTTTTCCAATTCATCAAGTGAACTAGTTTTTAAAACATTATTTAAAAGGAAGAAGGAAAAGAAAAAGGTTAAGGGTAGGAATATTGTCTTAGGTTGGATGAATTGAATACTTGAGTAATTGGGTATTTGGGTTGGTAATTTTTTTCTTAAAAAATGGTTTTTGGTTTATTTAAGCATTTATAATTAGGAGATCCAAGGATGGTTATTTTAGGAAAAAGATTTTATTTTTTATTTTTTATTTTAGGAAAAAATTAATCTAGAATGAGTTTGTATACAAATTAATTAAATAAGGGTGTATTTACCTTTAAATTAATAAAGTGCATTTTTATTTTAATTTTTAAGTAATTTTAAAAATGAATATATTTTTATTTACTTACTTTACTTACAAGTTTACTCTAGTGTAATCTTTTATTTTAATAGTAGTTGAAAGTGACCAATACGAGTGCTAAAGAAGGGAATACTTGTACTAGCATTTTGATTGTTACTATAGGGGACGTTTGTTCAGGAGTTTGTTTTTTACATTTCAGGGAATCTTAAGGTGAAAAATGTTTTGTTTCTATGTTTGGTAAGATATATAAAAAAATATTTTCATAAATTCTTTATTCCCAAGAATCTTTATTGACCATTGCTCCCATTAAATCATTCTCAATGAAGGAAGTGGGTTGAGATGATTCTCATGTGGTGAGTATAATTATAAAATTATCAAATGACACTCTTGCTCATTCTTACCCTCAAACTTTCATGAATGGTCAAAGTTAACCAAATATAGGTTCGATAAATTCCTAGAAATACCTTTCCTTAAAATGTCATTTTCAAGAGTCGTATTCCTTGAAATGAAAATTTAACTTTTGAATCAAACTCTTCTAAGAGTAATGTTTTCATTGCTATGAGTAGCTAAATTCTTTTCTTACTAGGGTGAAGATATAACTTGGTTTGGATGATGATGCATTTTGATTCTTTTGATTTAATATAAAATTTTTTATTCAATTATACGTTTATCACTATTTTTAATGCTTTTGTGAATTGATTACTCATAAATTGATCTTGTGGATTGTGTAAAAAAATGAAAATTTTGTGCATGACTTAGACTATGTGATAAATGTCATAATCTTGACTTTCTAGGAATAGAGGTTATTGAGTGTGTGGGTTTTGCTTGAGACTCCATAGATCACATAATGCCTTTAATTCTTGGGATGCAATTAAGAGATTAATTGAGTTTCTAAGATTAAAGAGAATTGATACACTAAGGAATTGAGCATTAGTTAAATTAGAAAATCTCCCTATCAATTAATTAATTAGAACTTGATTAAGTTGGAATCCAAAATTCTAGTAAAAAAAACTAAGTAAAATCGGATCTCTAGTGTCTTTATCATTGCGTGTTTACTTCTTACCTTGCTATCGTGGACTTTATACTATTTTCAAGTTATTTGTTTTACTTTGTTTTGCTTTTCTTTTAATTACTTGTTTTCCTTTGAAATTCTTCTTAAATCAAATCTTTGTCTATATAATAGTTGGATATGTGAAGTGGTAATTGACAACTCAATATCCATGAGAACGATATTTTTTATCACTTTATTACTTTTATGATTTGGTGCACTTGCCAAATTAGTAAACAGGTTGTGAATTTGAAGATAGTCATTATGATATCCATGATCTATTCTATGTACTAACCAAGAAGATATGACGAGGTTAGAACATGAATGAATAAGGGAAAAGAAAGCACTTATACTACAAAGAAATGGGATGAACCCATTAAGGTACCAAGTGGCTTCAAACTCAAAAGGGAGAGGTGAATTAAGTTTATAAAATATTTTTGCAAACTTTTCACAAAACACTTGTATATCAATTTTCGATAAAACTATTAATTGATTGAGGTAAATAGATAGATTAGATTGATTACTTTACTCACAAATAAATAAGTCAAAATGAAGAGTATTCAAACAAGCATATAAAATTAAAGGACAAATGTAAAGGAAATTGAGTTGAGAAGAACAAATACAAGATTTATCATGGTTCAACCACCCCTTGTGACCTACGTCCAGTGTAACACCCCAAATTTCGTATCTCTTATGAGTAATTTTTGAGTTAACAAAATTTTCTTGTTTAGTAATTTCTGGATATTGTAAAATTATTTTGTTTATTCCGTCGGTGTATTTGATCATTTTGAGTGATTTACTCGTGTCGGGAAAATAATAATTTAAATTTGGGAAAAAATCTTTTCGTATTTATTTCTCTTGGTGTTAATTATTTTTAACAATGACTTGATTTTCATACATTTTCTAATTTTTGTGATTTTATGTGTGATTTTGAATTTTTTCTATTTGTGAGTCCCACGAGGTGTTTGTGGGCCCAAGTGACCATACGTGGACCCAGGTGGGTCATCAAAAAGTGAAAAATTTTTCTACGCATAGAAAAATTTGTCTTGTTTAGACGGAGATAGGGGATCTTACTAAACCTGAATCCAGGAAACAGTTTTAGAAAATTTGTTTTTATCTTGTATTTATTTATCGGAAGATAAAAATACAATAAATATATTCTTTCGTGAGATTTTTAGTAGATAAAAATAGAAATTATATTGCTTAAGTCAACATTGGTGGTTTGGATATCCACTATTGATTCAATTAACGGTTAAGAAATAAATTTAATAAAGAAACATAAGATAATCATCATTGATTTAATCAATAGTGTGAAAATAAACTTAGTTAGGCAAGCTTCAATATCAATCGTAGATTTAATCAACGGTGTAAAATTAATTATATAAAGTGACCATTTACAACCATTGGATTTAGAGTTGATCAAGGGTGGAGATTTGGTCTTAAAAAGTGACAAAGACCATTTATGACCATTGGATGAAGAATTAATCAAGGGTGGAGATTTGATATTAAAAAGTAGAAAACTAATTATGACCCTTGGATTAAAAGTAAGAAGAAGTAATCTTGACCCTTTATTTTGGAGACACATCTAATGGCTAGAATCTAAAGGAGAAAGATCCAATGACTTAGATTTAATCTTCTAAATTAAAAGTCTACCTAAAATCCTAACCATTGAATTAATCAATGGCTAGAAATGCTTCAAATAATGGCCTAATTAACAAGCCAAGTAAACTAAATTAAATGTTAAATTATTATAATCTAATTCTTAATTAGATATCCTAATTTTAATTAGAGATTATAATATATGAAATAATATGTCTAATTAATTAGTTATGTAATTAGAAAATTAGTTAAGATTGATTAGGAAACTTAATCTAATGAATTAACTAATCAATTAGCAATTAATTATGACAACTTTGGAGTGCATGATGAAGGGGGGACGGTTTTGGAGTGTTAGGAAGGAGGAGACATATTTAGACATGCTTGTATAGCCTTTTTAGGCCAAAGAAAAAGATGACAAAGTGGAAGACTTTGTGCATCATGTGATAGCCTTCAATTATGCCAAATGAATTCATATCTCTCCATTCTTTCACTCCCACGGCAGCAGCACCTTTGGTCACACTCTCCATATTCATTTTTCTACTTCACCAAAAAAGCCTCCATCTTATTCTCTCAAAATCCCAAGAACCAAACAACCATTTTTCCTTCCATTTTCTTTCCATTGGTTTGGTCTCTACACCCAAATACACTATCCATCGCCTATAATTTTTACTCTCATCATTTCCTAAAGCTAAACACCATTCTAAGCACTTTTCATTTAGAAAGTTTTCCCAAAATCCCACTCTAAGTGCTTCAAAATCCCACTTTTACCTTACTTTCCTAGAGATAAACTTTGGTTTTTATGATTTAAATTCATGTTTATGATTTTCTAAGTCATGATTGTTCCATGGTTTGTTTAATTTAATCCAACCATAGATCTTGAATCCTTACCTTATTCTAAACAAGTTTCATGTTGAAGTCTTTCTCTAAATTTTCCATCTTGAAGGACTTTTACTAAGATCAAGTTCTAGAGTTCTTGTTGGTGAAGTGTAAGAAAACTTCATTTATTCTTTTCTTTTTCATGATCTAAACCATGTTTGATCCATGGTTCCTCTTAATTAAGCTTAGTATACTAATTTCTATGTATTTTATTTTGTATTTGAGAAGCCCTTGGTGGTGAAGGACTTGGAAAGAGAAGCAAAACAAAGAGTTTTTGAGGATCTTCAAGAGGTAAGAGGGAGATCCATCTCACCAACCAAGTATGGTGGTGAGAGATGGTCTTATATTTGATGGATGGTGAATCCATGTGAGGATTCCAATCCATGGTCATGTAATAATTAATTGTATGTTTATGAGCTTTGATTTATTTTCTTATGCTTTGATTATTTTTATCTATGCTTAATATATTTTGCATGATTTTATGGCTTTGATAGTATACTTATAATATTCATGATGAGTATATGACATGTTTGTGATATTTATGATGAAATATATATATGTATGCCATGATGTGTGGATGGAAAGAAAATTGATCTTGGTTCCAATGGCCAAGGAAGAGCTACGGTTTTGATGCCCTTGATGAGGGTCAATGTTGAAATTTTTCAAGAATAAGGAAATTAAATTTTGATCCCTAGAACAATGAGAATTTCGCAAGACACCTCAAAATAGGTGTTTACAAATTAATATGTTTATGGAAGAATAAAATTAGATTGATTTGAGGAGTATGGAAAATGAACTAAAGGTTTGTTTTTTTTTTTTAAAGAAAACATGAACACAAATTTTAGAATGAAATTTTATTGATTTATTTTGTGTAGAAACAAGAATGAAATTTATTTAAGTTAGAAGAAAAATATTTCATGGTTCCAATGGCCATTTATAAGATTTTGATAAATTTAGAACAAATGTTTTACGTATCTTTAAATTAATATTTTCATGAAGAATGATAATGAATGATTTGAAGAGTATGGAAAATAAACAAAGGGTTTGTTTTTTTAAGAGAACAAAAATACGATTTTAGAGGAATTTTTATTGATTTATTTTGTGTAAAAAGATCCTAAGTATTTTTTTCTAAATATGAGTTTTGAATGAAATGGACAAACATTGATTTTAAGGATTTACAAAGAAAGTGAAAAAGGAATTGTAAAGAAAGTAAAAATGAATTTGAACAAATGGGTTTGGTTTTTATAACCATCGATACTTCGGTTTTGAAAATAAAATTTTAACGATTTTGTTTGGGTAAAACCATATCAATTTAAAAGAAAAAATATTTGATGATTTCAATAGTCATGTCCACATTTTTGAAGGCTTGTAATGCTTTGATTTTTATGAACAAAGTGATTTTCAAAGTGGAAACGTAACTTGAGTTAATATAAGAATTTGAAAATGGAATTAGAGTATTTATCACTTGAGAATTAAATTTTTGTAAACAAGAATGTTTTCGAACTTCAATTTATTTTGAAGAAAGTTGTGTTTGGAAATGCTTTGAAAAAAATGGAGAATATAATGGTGATTTAAGAATTTACTAAAGTATAACTTATTTTCAAGTTTTGAAATATGTGTGGAAATTTTAAGATTTGAAATATTAATTTATATCAATGGAAAAGTAATTTTGTGGATTATATTTGAAAAAGAATTTCTTGAGTAAAGAAAGCGTGGAAAAAGATTTTCTTGAATAAGAAAATGTGAAAAATGAAATACAAAGTCATAATATTTTGAGAAAAGATGAAATGAAATTTTTGAAGGTTGAGAAATATTTTTTATGGTGAAAAATTATTTACGTATCTTAAAAATGTGTTGAAAATGATATTGACTTATTTGAAAGTCCAAAATAATGTTTGGAATATTGAGGAATATTTTACATGATTGTAAAATGGTGAAAAATGATTTACGTATCTTAAAAATGATTTAAAATATAGTTGAAATATGTTAAAATATTTCTGATTTGAATTACTTTTAAATATTTTATGTAAGCTTAAATATTTTACATGATTTGAAATATTGTTGAAAAATCACTACGTGATTGAACAAACGATAAAACATTTTTACGCGATTATGAAAAATGGTAGAAAATTGGTGGAAAATTGTTATGAGATTTGGAAAGCATTTAAATATTTTACATGAAAATATTATTGAAAAATATACGCAGTAATTTTGAAACAAGTGGAAAAATAATATGCGATTTGAGAAACGTATATTTTTACGCAATTGAGAAAGACATTGAAAAATTAATACGTTATTTAAAAGTGCAAATGAATTGCGGCATTTTGAAAACGTAACAAAAGTGTTACGATGATTGTGAAAATATAATGAAACAGAATTTTGAAAATGTAACGAAACATTTTTGGAATTGAAAACATAATGGAAATGTTACGCGATTTTGTGAAAAATGGTGAAAGTGTTTTATAACTATGAAAACATGATAACATGATTTCGTGTTGAAAATATAGTATAATTTATGAGATTTGTAAGAAAATGTGTTTTGCCTATGGTGGTATTTGATGCATTTTGTATGCATTGAAAGAGATACTGTGAATGGATTTGGTGCATTATACATGCATTGAAAAGTATCGCGTTGAAGCATATGATATAAATTGAACAATTGAAATTGAAAAGATTTGGCCCTTTGGGGTTAGACTTGCTTGATATATTCGTGCATTGTATAAAATATAGCTAATAGCTATTATGGTCCTTGTGGTTGAAGAGGGAATGAGAATTGATAGTGAGGTCTATGATGGATTTGGGGCGTCGAGGCTCGGCGGTCGACCAGGTGGGACGGTTAGCAAGTACCATGTGCCACTTGCGTCTGATCCGTTGCAACGCATTGACGATACCGACAAGAACACGATTCTTTTCAACAAGCGGGAGATTGTCTTTGGATTAAAGTGACAATTGACGAAGCATTCTTCTCGAAATTGTGAAAACCTCCATGGAGTTATTTTTGCGAGTCTTTGTACATATGCATAAATCGAGCATTTATATCGTGTGATATATTAATTAAGGAATATTGGTTATTGGTTATGATAATTGAATTGGTAAATGATTGGATGATGATTGAAGCTGATAAATGATTAGATGATGATAGTTGATTAATGCGATAGCATGATTATGGCATGATCCGTCTGTATGATATTGTTGGTGTGTGTTATCTACGTGCTGCCATATTGGTATTGGTGTAGGTGATCTCACCTCTTTGTTATGTTGTTTTGCTTTTATGCATCTTGTTAAAATCAATAATAGAAAGATTGAGTTGTTTTAGACATAAGGCGATGGATACTACGAGATTGGTGACAACAATAAAGAGTGGACATTCAAGACTTGAAGGTGTGCGGTGTTGACAAAGGAACGGATGTCGATGCATCAAGATGGACGAGAAAAAGGAATAAGTATGTTAAAGTTTTCCGTTAGTGTTGTACCGTGCTATTAAGTAGGACGTCATGTCCAAAAAAAAAATAAGTCTGTTAATTTTATATTTCTCTTTAAATTGTGATATTAATTGGTGTCAATATTGCATAATAAATAGTTGAAACATGATTTTTCAGTAATATTACCTAATATTTTCAAGTAAATTTACGTTTCAGTAAAGAAGAAATTTTGAAACCCATCTTTTATAACTCAACTTTGTGCGAACTTCTTTTCGGATTATGAGTCGGAAGTCGGACATGTGATACCCTAAGGAGGGTGTTACATTAGTTGGTATTAGGGTGTTACATTAGTTGGTATCGAGCTAGGGTGTTACATTAGTTGGTATCGAGCTAGGGTGTTACATCCAGTCCTCAAGTAAAAGATTTATCACTAAACCAAAGCTTGAACAAAGCTTGAAACTTTTACAACTAAGAGCACTCAACACAGGGATACCTCACCATTTGTGCTTGAGCTTCAAAACATGGATATCCCACCCTCTTCGTAGGAAATCAAAGAAAGATAGAATGGTAAACTCTCAAAAGAATAGATTATACAAGTTGAAGATCAATGGATAGAAAGATATTCACACTTTTATCTCATAAACAGAAAATTAAAAATTAAGGTTGAATGAACTCATATTAATGCTCAACAAGATGTTTCAGAAAGATTTCCTCCTTCTCTTTAATGCTCAATTACTTGTATTTACAACCCAATGCATTAAAGATCTATTGGGAGTAGTTGGAACATTAAATGTAGTCAAACTAGCCGTTAATTCCTATTTTTGAAAAACTAGTCTATTCAAATAGACCAAGCATCTATTCGAATAGATACATTTATAGCACAATTTGGATTGGTTTCTGGAGCATTTTATTCAAATAGGACCTAAGTATATTCAAATAGATCATTTAAAAAACATGGGCGTGTAGCCATTTTGAGTTTTATTCGAATATATGTCTTGTTTTATAAGAATAGAGCTTGATGGAATGGAAATCTTGATATTCTAACTTTTGCTATTCGAATAGGAAATTCTTTATTGAATAGACATATTTGAAAAACACTTTAATTAGTTTTTAAAATTTGTCAAATGTTTTCAAAAGATCTAACAATCTTTTAGGCACTTGAAAGGCTATTTCTTAAAAACTATTTTAAAATCTTAAAATCATGTGTGCTATTTAGGTTCTTAAAAAATAAATTTAGAGTTTAAGTATGAATCTTTTTACCTTTACAAAAAGACTTAAAACCTAATGCTAGTCTTAAAAGATCTTAGATTTGATATTACCATCATCTTTATGTTTATTATCATCGAAATAATCTTTAATGATCAATAGCCAATTACATGACATATGATGCTAGTGATGTATTGAGAGGAGTAAATAATGTAGTTGGAAATATGAAGGAATAAGAGCAGCGTTGCAGCCCAGAATTTCAACACCTCTGCAACGCCACACCTTGGTTCTAGAAAGCACAAATAGGTGGTTTTATTGGAGATTTAAAACTTTATTCTCTTTTTCTAATGAGAGGCTTGTATTGGAGGTAATTATGTAATTGGGTCTTTCAATCTTTTCTTATGAGTTGTTGGTGTAGACTACTTTTATTAGAGTATGTTTGGATAAATCATTTTAAGAAAAAAATGTATTTTTTGAAGGTATTTAAAATCCCTCACCATAAAATACTATGTTTGGGAAATTAAATAAAGGATTTTTGTGGCAATTCATGCAAGTTATATGATATATCTATCAAAAGTTAACAGATTTACTATTTGAAGGTGTTTTTGGCACATATTGCAAAACTTATGGGGTTATTTACAAATATGCAAATCCTAAAGTTTAACATGCACATAGGCTGAAGTTGAACGATGTAATATGCAATTTACCCTAAACTAAATACCAGCCAAAAGAATCTGCTAAATTAAATCACATAATCATTGTTTGAAAGGATGCCTCTCGAAATCTATGCCACTCAAATTTTTTTTAAAAAGAAAAAGGATGACGGCTCTTCCTCACGAGTTATAATAATCAACTTTTGAAACCCATGATGAACCATTGAACATAAACAAGAAGGAAAAACAAAAGTGCTAGAACTGCAAGAGGGATCATGTTTGGGATTTCAATGCATAAAATTACCTTATATTGCCTTAAAAAAATGTTGCACTATAGCACCATCTATTATCTCATGTAAATGCACCATAATTTCTGCTTTTTTTTTTGTGTGATATATAGTAGCTAAAGTCAATGTCATGCAAGGAAGAGAATCAACATGACAAGTTCAAAACGACTGAAGTCTATTAAAAAATAAACTACAAATTTGACAACACAATTTTCATCATTCGATATTTCGCGCATCGAGTGTTTCCTTTCTCACTTGTAATTTTCAGTACCTGCAAAGTGAAGAAAGAAAATATAGAAATTAAATAAAACAAAGATATAATTGATGCTTGTTATTTTATGCCTATATTAGAAAAGCCCTTCGAATACCAAATACAAAACAGTGTCTTGAATTCTACATTTTTTTCAAGGGAATTCGAAATATGTTATTATGATCTAACACCTAGGTTAGCAAGCATATCAACAGATCGCAATCTATGTATTCAGACAACCAACCATTGTATTGTGGAATAAAGGACATGCAAATCAAACTTGTACAAAGTTGTCACAAGGACAACGCCACAAGAAAGGAATATTATTATTTTAGAAAAATTAAAACTAGAACTAGATCAAGTAAACATAAACTTTTTTGCAATCCTAATAATTATATGGCACACTGGTTCAATAACTAGCACTGGAACTGAAGTCATCGTAAATCATAATAGTTAAAAAAAATGCAAGACAATTAGAGAGTTAAAGTATCTTAAATGAGGACTTATCAGTAACAAGGGTCAGGATTTAAGACCAAAGAACCTACAAATAACTTCATTTGCTATCTTGGAAAATATATAAACAATTACATTGTAACTCAGATTTGCTTTCAAATTAATATGCAATTGAATTGTTTGTCAAAGGTCTATCTCACCTCTAGAACCATGGTTTGGCTTAGCAGCCAAATAACTTGGTTTTCCATAGTGTGAGAAAACAAAAAGAAAATAAACTTCATACACCATGTTTTTCATACCATGCCCCAACAATTCATAAAGTTATAAAAATGACTTTTATGGAAATTTATCCATTAAATCCCCAAATTTCAATATAAACCTCCAGCAAAAAATTTGTAGGTCGTTACCAAAAAAATTGTAGGTCAAGATTAACTTATAGGGTATATTACATGCTCCTTGTCACACAATAAATGAATGCTTTATGGCTCATAAATAGATGAGATCCCACCAGAATACCCAAAAACACTAGAGACCATAAATCTACCAGCTCACATGCACAATCACCTTCACAGAGACTGACTCATAGTCGCTAATTAAGGGCCAATAAATCACTACTTCTGTGCAAACACTCTAACCTTAAGATATAATTATACCATATTACACTTTTCAAAACAATGTCGGATCATTGAAATTCAAGTTGGGACTACTAAATTACAGCTAAAAAATAATATTATTAAAGTATCTATGCCTGAATTTGCTAACATCATAAATTGTATCCTTTTATATTATAGAGCAAAAGGAAATAAAGTCGAGAGTTACCTTGAGGGATCAAAGGGACCAAACACAATCTAGTACTTTTTTAAAAAGAAAATCAATAACAAATACACAGACAAACATCCACATAGCCACAAGCATATGCAAAACAACTGACTAGCACAGATATTTTTTAATAAAATTTTGGTAGAGAAATTTATGCAAGATTTCTCATTTGATGTAAGATATCTTTGCAGGGTCTTATAAAAAAGAAATTCTATGCAACCCTACGGATTCATACATTTCCAACCCAAATAACACAAACGGATGTCAATGAGAAACAAATGTCTCCTTATTGTTCGTCAATCGCCACACAAGACAAAAGAGCAATAGTGTGGTCATTTACTTAAAATCCACCAAATACAAACCTATTATTGATAGCCTTTATTGGGGCAGAGAAGAATTATAAGCTGTCAACATGTTTTCCTTTTAAAAGAAAGAACTTATCCTTAGCATCTTGAAAGAACTTCAAACGAAATCTACATCAGTATTAACAATGACTCAGCAACAACCAAACCAAAAAATAAACTTAGAAAAAAAAAAGTAAAAGTCCAACCACACAACATGAGATTTTAAACACACTCACTTAGCAATACTGGAAGAAATAGCTTGCATTCTAAAATTTCATCGAACAAGTCGGATTCAAGCAATTAAGGCATAGAGCATTAACTAAAAATGAGTCAGGATTTAGAACTTCTCGTAGAACAACAGAGAAAACCATGACCATACACATTGTCCTCCAATAAGAATAAATAAGTGTCCAATCCTATTCACAGTAGTCCAATTAATCAAATCATTCAAATTTTCATCTAACAAAATCCAATGTAGGCTTATACACATGTCAACCAAAACAGAAAAGAACCAAGTGCTGATCCCACTTTAGAACGTGCTATCATACAAACTGGCATTTTTTTTCAATATTTCTTAATTAATTATAGCAAAAACAGAGAGATGTCTTATGTTTCAACCACAAGAAAGAAAACTAATACAGAACCACAATCAGAAGATTACATTAGGAATTTTAAGATTATATTCACTCATCAGAAGTAAATGGTAAAACCAGCTGCATGACTTTAATTCTCATAATTTCACAAAACATGTCCTTCTAAAAGAATAAAAAAACATAAGAGTGGTGTACAGAACAAGTCACTAATACACTAGAAAATAACCCTTAATTCGGCCCTTCCATCATACAGATCATACTCATGTTAGCTAATACACTGAGTCAAATTAATGAGATCAGCTACAGTAGCATATGTATCATCAAAACCCCAACCCTTAGTCCATTCACACCATACCAGTCATGCAAGCCATCATCTTTTAAGACTAACAGTAAGCTAATAATGAGAATAGACTATTCTGTATAATCAGCACAAAACATCACATCTTTCATTGTTCAAATGAAATACTTTAAAATGGAAACAACAAAGCCACACCCCATTTAATAGCAGAATGAATTCGGCATTTTATCAAACAGTACACATACACTTCAACATTATGATATCACATCTAGAAAATGAGCAAGACTCTAGATGTCTCATCGAGTTCACTAACACATAACGGAACAGAGACATGATTTGGATTTAGTTTGGATGACTTTTTTCCTTCCCTTCCTTTCCTTTCCCTCCTTCCTAAACCCCCATCCAAACACACTCCAAGGTAACTTTTCAAACCATTCTAGACATACTTTGTGGCTAGCAAGAAAGATGAGCTTACTGTAAAAGTCAACATATTAGACATTCTAAAAGAATTTAGCTCTAAAACTCTGGTGTTCTAAGATGTCATAGCAAAACCTAATTCTTCAACATCCAAAAATTATCCATATTTCATATATAATTGACCATTGAAATTGCCTTGTGATTTTGAGGAAGTATTACAATGACTATTATCTCAAAGTATTGGTAAATAAGGTCAACTACCAAACCTGATCTTTCCTTGCAACCTCACATATAATGCATTATGCATATTACATTTAATCCTTCATAAATCATAATGCAAGATTAATAGGAATAAAATGGTCAAAGATTGGAAAACATTACGTACCCTAATTCTTCTTGTCTGTTGTTGTTGGTCATGCTTCCTCAAAATCACTAGGGAGTGAGAGTAGGCTCTCGGTATACAAAGCCATTTCATGCCCAACAGAATATTCGCGATGCTCTAGCAGCTCTCCTTTGTCAGTAAGTTTTGCTAATCCTGTAATCACTGATCCTGTATTGCCACCTGATCCAACAATCTGACCACCTTTGGTAAAGCAGATTGGGTACAAGTAGCCATTAGGAATCGCATAATTGTACTTAGTCCAAGATGACTTCACTTTATATTCTTTCATCACCCATACCTCACCAAAATCCCGAGGCCCAAAACATAGACCAAGACATCCTCCCATTACCCTCAAATTAATGAAGTTACCCCAGATGAAATTATCATGTGGCAGGGGTATCTCTGAGAAATTCTTCTCTACCAGATCAAAGGCAATAATTGCTTTAATTGATTCATCAACAAGATATGCACTGATAGCCAACCAATGAATAGCCCCATTCAAGAATAAGAAACCATGTTGATACCAGGGATTCGAATAGGGAAAATGGGTAGCATCAATTTGTTTCCATGAATTGGTCCTCAGGGAATAAAACTCGAAGCAATTTATGCGATATAAATTACCGTAGTTGTACTGAATCCATGCTATAACTACCAAGTAATCATCGGTGGATGCGTCATATAGAAAACCATATCGAGGTGTGAATTCGTCGTCCTCAACTCTAAAAAGCTCTAACCCAATAGATGAATACGACAGCGTTTTGTGGACGCCAGTTGATGGATTCCACACAAGCATATTTCGGGGAATCCGCTCATTATAGATATTCTCAATCTCATTTGGACAAAAACCTAAAAGGATAAACCCTCTGCAAGAACCAAAAATCTCAACAGTAAAACTATAAACAGGTTGCGGAAGCGGAGAAACAAGGTTTACTACAGCAAAATCATCGTAAAGTGATGCCTCTAAATCTAGGGAGCGGGTTCGGACTTCAAAAGTATAATCAGTAAATGAGAGGCAGACAAGTCTGTGGGTGCGTGCTGCGGCTAAGTCAAATTGTGATTTGGCAAAGTCGGGATTGGAGATGAGAGAAAGCCATGATTTAGACACACATCTGAAACGAATGAGTGACTTAACGGGCAGCCTCAACAGGATTTCCAATATTAAGTGCTCAGGGAGGTTGGGGTTATTCTCCATGCTCCTTGCTTCCCTGTTTCTGTTTAGGTATTTGAAATTTGGATATCCATAGAAAAAGATATACAGATAGATAGATAGAGGGGGAAAGAAGATTAAATGGGAAATATATACTTTCTCTTGCATTACTTCTTTTTTACATAATAACAATAATAATTATAATAATTATAATAATAAAAGAAGAAAAACACACATTTTAACACATTTTATTTTTCAAATAAATAAAGTATAAATGTAAATATAATGTAATTTATTAACGTGTGGTGATTCAAATAAAAAAGGTTCAAGTTCTTTAAATATGTGATACTGAATTCGATCTCAAAATTTATGTATATAAAAATAATATTATTAAAAAAAATTCCTACTTAAATATCTGATCGTACTTACTGAAATATTAATCTCTAATTTATCAAGTATAGATACTCTGAAAAACTAAATATTAATCTGATGAACCTAGACATAGGAATTTAGATTTTAGATCATACATTGATGTATGTTCGATTTCATTCAATTGGCTTGGATAAGTTGATTCGCTAATGGGATAGAAATATACCTCTTAGCCATGCATATCGGGTGTTTGAGAATAGATTTTAATGAGTGGAGTTTGTACTAGTTCTCATGGAAATATTGTGAATTAGGCAAATGAAGTTATGGTTGATTGCGTTAGACATAGAGGCTTTTAACTAAAGTAGATTATCAAGCTAACTTAACTATTCATTAATGTTGCTTAGAAGAATTGCATATCATTAATTGAAGTATGAGGTAAAAAGGATTCCCTAAATCTCTAAACTATTATCTTTACTTTCATTTATCATTTTTATGTCTTTAGATTATTTTTACTGCACTTTCCTCTAGTATATATGCTCTTGAATAGAAATAGCTAAGCTATTAGTTGATATTTAGTATTAGAAAGCCAATTTTATTCTCGTGGGAATGATCTTTTACTCTGTATCTATATTACTTAAATGACCTGTGCATTTGCGATAAGCAAATGGGCTAACAAGTGTTTGGTCAAGAAAACAAGTTTTTATCTTATGAAAGGACCGATACTTTGCTATCAAATATTAATTAAAAAAAAACAAGAGAGAATGAACTAAATATTATAGTATACTCTCACTAGAAAAACAAAGCCATCAAAACATTTTAAAAAAATGAAAAAAATCCACTATTCTTCTTATTTGCCACTTCAATTTTTTGATTCCATATGTATCCCAAGATATGCACGATGAAATCAATCAAGTGTCTTAAGCATATTATTTATCTCCATTGTCTGCTACAAACCTGTGTTCTTTAGAGTAGTTTTCACAGTTGATTATATCTGCAAACTAATCTGGCTTTATAGTTGACCAGCTAAACTAAAATCACTACCTTTATATATACACTCATCCATAATACTTCTAGTTTTGCCTTTTTTTTTTTGTTTTTAAAACCTTTCTCCACTTCAATTGAATTTTGGTGTTCCAATAACATACTACATGCTAACTACTACATGCAATGGGGGTGCATTAACTAATTCTAGCAATAGAAGATCAAGAAAGATATTATTATTTGCTAATGGCTTTATAGCAATTATGCTGAAATTCATACGCATAAATCATCAAAATTGCATCTCCACTAAAAAAACTAAAAAATGAATGGTGTGCCATGTAGTTAATACTTTAATGCACAATCTGTTTCCAGGAACAAAAGAATAACATATTAATGATTTTCTACTATTAAAACTATTTTCAAAAGAAGAAACAAGAAATAAAGATTTTAAACATGTACGGTGTTAAATACAAAGACTTCAAAAAATAAAGAGAGGGAGAAGGAAAGGTAGAGAGAGGGAGGAGTCAGAGTGGATGAGGGCAAGGGAAAGTGAAGTGGGTTGAAGGAGGATGGAGGTTGTGTGAGAATGAGGCAAGGAAAGAGAAGAAGAGTTTGGGAAGGTGAGCTTTGAACCTTGGACAACAACCACCAAAGAATATAAAACTAGAAACTAATGATTAGGTTTGTAGTTACTCAAAAGCAAAGTTTTGAAAATTGGTCTGATCGGATCGGTTGAACCGATCAAACCATCAAATAGGCCTTTCACTTGTTTGACTTCAATCCTTAAATCGCTTAAGTTGTTAAACCATATAAAAACCAGACAAAAGTTGCTAAAACTAGAGAACCAGCAGTTCAAAAACCAATCGGTTCGGTGAAAATCATATACACTACGAATTTCTTCCGTATCTCCGATCAACCTGAGTGGGAGTTTGGAACTACAATGTGTTGCTTTCGTCTCTATTTGAACTCAAAGTTTCATATAACTCAAACACCATAAGAAAGAGAAAGAGGACATTAGACACTAGACAAATTAAAGAAAAGGGAGGGAAATAAAAAATATTCTCTAACCTCCTACAATAAAGCAATTCAAAAGGCAACACACCTTTTTGACTTTGGTTAATGCCTTTAAGTTAATTTCATTTGATTTCATATTTTATTTCAAGTTCATTTTGTTTTAATATATTTCTTTTAATTTTTTAAGCTTATATATATTCATATATATAAATTTTATTTTTATTTATTTATTTTAATTTTTTAAGTTTAAATTTTTATTTGCTTATATTCTTAATAATAAGATTTATAATATTCAAAAGACCAAATCAATTTTACAAAAATGGTATATTGATCATATGAATGAAAAATATGTAAAACTTTTCAAAATTTATGAGTTTTGTGCAATATATTAATTATATTATTAATAATAATTATGCATATTTTATTTTAAATATATTTATATATTATCTATTAAACTACTGGTTAAATCGATTAAACCAATTAAATATTGAGTCATTTTCTTTTCCAATTCATCAAGTGAACTAGTTTTTAAAACATTATTTAAAAGGAAGAAGGAAAAGAAAAAGGTTAAGGGTAGGAATATTGTCTTAGGTTGGATGAATTGAATACTTGAGTAATTGGGTATTTGGGTTGGTAATTTTTTTCTTAAAAAATGGTTTTTGGTTTATTTAAGCATTTATAATTGGGAGATCCAAGGATGGTTATTTTAGGAAAAAGATTTTATTTTTTATTTTTTATTTTAGGAAAAAGTTAATCTAGAATGAGTTTGTATACAAATTAATTAAATATGGGTGTATTTACCTTTAAATTAATAAAGTGCATTTTTATTTTAATTTTTAAGTAATTTTAAAAATGAATATATTTTTATTTACTTACTTTACTTACAAGTTTACTCTAGTGTAATCTTTTATTTTAATAGTAGTTGAAAGTGACCAATACGAGTGCTAAAGAAGGGAATACTTGTACTAGCATTTTGATTGTTACTATAGGGGACGTTTGGTTCAGGAGTTTGTTTTTTACATTTCAGGGAATCTTAAGGTGAAAAATGTTTTGTTTCTATGTTTGGTAAGATATATAAAAAAATATTTTCATAAATTCTTTATTCCCAAGAATCTTTATTGACCATTGCTCCCATTAAATCATTCTCAATGAAGGAAGTGGGTTGAGATGATTCTCATGTGGCGAGTATAATTATAAAATTATCAAATGACACTCTTGCTCATTCTTACCCTCAAACTTTCATGAATGGTCAAAGTTAACCAAATATAGGTTCGATAAATTCCTAGAAATACCTTTCCTTAAAATGTCATTTTCAAGAGTCGTATTCCTTGAAATGAAAATTTAACTTTTGAATCAAACTCTTCTAAGAGTAATGTTTTCATTGCTATGAGTAGCTAAATTCTTTTCTTTCTAGGGTGAAGATATAACTTGGTTTGGATGATGATGCATTTTGATTCTTTTGATTTAATATAAATTTTTTATTCAATTATACGTTTATCACTATTTTTAATGCTTTTGTGAATTGATTACTCATAAATTGATCTTGTGGATTGTGTAAAAAAATGAAAATTTTGTGCATGACTTAGACTATGTGATAAATGTCATAATCTTGACTTTCTAGGAATAGAGGTTATTGAGTGTGTGGGTTTTGCTTGAGACTCCATAGATCACATAATGCCTTTAATTCTTGGGATGCAATTAAGAGATTAATTGAGTTTCTAAGATTAAAGAGAATTGATACACTAAGGAATTGAGCATTAGTTAAATTAGAAAATCTCCCTATCAATTAATTAATTAGAACTTGATTAAGTTGGAATCCAAAATTCTAGTAAAAAAAACTAAGTAAAATCGGATCTCTAGTGTCTTTATCATTGCGTGTTTACTTCTTACCTTGCTATCGTGGACTTTATACTATTTTCAAGTTATTTGTTTTACTTTGTTTTGCTTTTCTTTTAATTACTTGTTTTCCTTTGAAATTCTTCTTAAATCAAATCTTTGTCTATATAATAGTTGGATATGTGAAGTGGTAATTGACAACTCAATATCCATGAGAATGATATTTTTTATCACTTTATTACTTTTATGATTTGGTGCACTTGCCAAATTAGTAAACAGGTTGTGAATTTGAAGATAGTCATTATGATATCCATGATCTATTCTATGTACTAACCAAGAAGATATGACGAGGTTAGAACATGAATGAATAAGGGAAAAGAAAGCACTTATACTACAAAGAAATGGGATGAACCCATTAAGGTACCAAGTGGCTTCAAACTCAAAAGGGAGAGGTGAATTAAGTTTATAAAATATTTTTGCAAACTTTTCACAAAACACTTGTATATCAATTTTCGATAAAACTATTAATTGATTGAGGTAAATAGATAGATTAGATTGATTACTTTACTCACAAATAAATAAGTCAAAATGAAGAGTATTCAAACAAGCATATAAAATTAAAGGACAAATGTAAAGGAAATTGAGTTGAGAAGAACAAATACAAGATTTATCATGGTTCAACCACCCCTTGTGACCTACGTCCAGTGTAACACCCCAAATTTCGTATCTCTTAAACAGTAATTTTGACAGTTAACAGAATTTTACTGTTTAGTAATTTCTGGATATTGTAAAATTATTTTGTTTATTCCGTCAGCGTATTTGATCATTTTGAGTGATTTACTCCGTGTCAGGAAAATAATAATTTTCGGGTCGGGAAAAATCTTTCTGTATTTATTTCTCTTGACTGTTAATTATTTTTAACAATCTGACTTGATTTTCATACATTTTCTAATTTTTGTGATTTTATGTGTGATTTTGAATTTTTTTCTGTTTGTGAGTCCCACGAGGTGTTTGTGGGCCCAAGTGACCATACGTGGACCCAGGTGGGTCCCGCAAAATGAAAAATTTTTCTACGCATAGAAAAATTTGTACTGTTTAGACGGAGACAGGGGATCTTACTAAACCTGAATCCGGAAACAGTTTTAGAAAATTTGTTTTGTACTGTATTTATTTATCGGAAGATAAAAATACAGTAAATATATTCTTTCGTGAGATTTTTAGTAGATAAAAATAGAAATTATATTGCTTAAGTCAACATTGGTGGTTTGGATATCCACTATTGATTCAATTAACGGTTAAGAAATAAATTTAATAAAGAAACATAAGATAATCATCATTGATTTAATCAATAGTGTGAAAATAAACTTAGTAAAGCAAGTTTCAATATCAACCGTAGATTTAATCAACGGTGTAAAATTAATTATATAAAGTGACCATTTACAACCATTGGATTTAGAGTTGATCAAGGGTGGAGATTTGGTCTTAAAAAGTGACAAAGGCCATTTATGACCATTGGATGAAGAATTAATCAAGGGTGGAGATTTGATATTAAAAAGTTGAAAGACTAATTATGACCCTTGGATTAAAAGTAAGAAGAAGTAATCTTGACCCTTTATTTTGGAGACACATCTAATGGCTAGAATCTAAAGGAGAAAGATCCAATGACTTAGATTTAATCTTCTAAATTAAAAGTCTACCTAAAATCCTAACCATTGAATTAATCAATGGCTAGAAATGCTTCAAATAATGGCCTAATTAACAAGCCAAGTAAACTAAATTAAATGTTAAATTATTATAATCTAATTCTTAATTAGATATCCTAATTTTAATTAGAGATTATAATATATGAAATAATATGTCTAATTAATTAGTTATGTAATTAGAAAATTAGTTAAGATTGATTAGGAAACTTAATCTAATGAATTAACTAATCAATTAGCAATTAATTATGACAACTTTGGAGTGCATGATGAAGGGGGACGGTTTTGGAGTGTTAGGAAGGAGGAGACATGTTTAGACATGCTTGTATAGCCTTTTTAGGTAAAGAAAAAGATGACAAAGTGGAAGACTTTGTGCATCATGTGATAGCCTTCAATTATGCCAAATGAATTCATATCTCTCCATTCTTTCACTCCCACAGCAGCAGCACCTTTGGTCACACTCTCCATATTCATTTTTCTACTTCACCAAAAAAGCCTATCTTATTCTCTCAAAATCCCAAGAACCAAACAACCATTTTTCCTTCCATTTTCTTTCCATTGGTTTGGTCTCTACACCCAAATACACTATCCATCGCCTATAATTTTTACTCTCATCATTTCCTAAAGCTAAACACCATTCTAAACACTTTTCATTTAGAAAGTTTTCCCAAAATCCCACTCTAAGTGCTTCAAAATCCCACTTTTACCTTACTTTCCTAGAGATAAACTTTGGTTTTTATGGTTTAAATTCATGTTTATGATTTTCTAAGTCATGATTGTTCCATGGTTTGTTTAATTTAATCCAACCATAGATCTTGAATCCTTACCTTATTCTAAACAAGTTTCATGTTGAAGTCTTTCTCTAAATTTTTCATCTTGAAGGACTTTTACTAAGATCAAGTTCTAGAGTTCTTGTTGGTGAAGTGTAAGAAAACTTCATTTATTCTTTTCTTTTTCATGATCTAAACCATGTTTGATCCATGGTTCCTCTTAATTAAGCTTAGTATACTAATTTCTATGTATTTTATTTTGTATTTGAGAAGCCCTTGGTGGTGAAGGACTTGGAAAGAGAAGCAAAACAAAGAGTTTTTGAGGATCTTCAAGAGGTAAGAGGGAGATCCATCTCACCAACCAAGTATGGTGGTGAGAGATGGTCTTATATTTGATGGATGGTGAATCCATGTGAGGATTCCAATCCATGGTCATGTAATAATTAATTGTATGTTTATGAGCTTTGATTTATTTTCTTATGCTTTGATTATTTTTATCTATGCTTAATATATTTTGCATGATTTTATGGCTTTGATAGTATACTTATAATATTCATGATGAGTATATGACATGTTTGTGATATTTATGATGAAATATATATATGTATGCCATGATGTGTGGATGGAAAGAAAATTGATCTTGGTTCCAATGGCCAAGGAAGAGCTACGGTTTTGATGCCCTTGATGAGGGTCAATGTTGAAAATTTTCAAGAATAAGGAAATTAAATTTTGATCCCTAGAACAATGAGAATTTCGGCCAAAACACCTCAAAATAGGTGTTTACAAATTAATATGTTTATGGAAGAATAAAATTAGATTGATTTGAGGAGTATGGAAAATGAACTAAAGGTTTGTTTTTTTTAAAGAAAACATGAACACAAATTTTAGAATGAAATTTTATTGATTTATTTTGTGTAGAAACAAGAATGAAATTTATTTAAGTTAGAAGAAAAATATTTCATGGTTCCAATGGCCATTTATAAGATTTTGATAAATTTAGAACAAATGTTTTACGTATCTTTAAATTAATATTTTCATGAAGAATGATAATGAATGATTTGAAGAGTATGGAAAATAAACAAAGGGTTTGTTTTTTTTAAGAGAACAAAAATACGATTTTAGAGGAATTTTTATTGATTTATTTTGTGTAAAAAGATCCTAAGTATTTTTTCTAAATATGAGTTTTGAATGAAACGGACAAACATTGATTTTAAGGATTTGCAAAGAAAGTGAAAAAGGAATTGTAAAGAAAGTAAAAATGAATTTGAACAAATGGGTTTGGTTTTTATAACCATCGATACTTCGGTTTTGAAAATAAAATTTTAACGATTTTGTTTGGGTAAAACCATATCAATTTAAAAGAAAAAATATTTGATGATTTCAATAGTCATGTCCACATTTTTGAAGGCTTGTAATGCTTTGATTTTTATGAACAAAGTGATTTTCAAAGTGGAAACGTAACTTGAGTTAATACAAGAATTTGAAAATGGAATTAGAGCATTTATCACTTGAGAATTAAATTTTTGTAAACAAGAATGTTTTCGAACTTCAATTTATTTTGAAGAAAGTTGTGTTTGGAAATGCTTTGAAAAAAATGGAGAATATAATGGTGATTTAAGAATTTACTAAAGTATAACTTATTTTCAAGTTTTGAAATATGTGTGGAAATTTTAAGATTTGAAACATTAATTTATATCAATGGAAAAGTAATTTTGTGGATTATATTTGAAAAAGAATTTCTTGAGTAAAGAAACGTGGAAAAAGATTTTCTTGAGTAAGAAAATGTGAAAAATGAAATACAAAGTCATAATATTTTGAGAAAAGATGAAATGAAATTTTTGAAGGTTGAGAAATATTTTTTTGGTGTGAAAAATTATTTACGTATCTTAAAAATGTGTTGAAAATGATATTGACTTATTTGAAAGTCCAAAATAATGTTTGGAATATTGAGGAATATTTTACATGATTGTAAAATGGTGAAAAATGATTTACGTATCTTAAAAATGATTTAAAATATAGTAAAATATTTCTATGCAATTTGAAATATGTTAAAATATTTCTACGTGATTTGAATTACTTTTAAATATTTTATGTAAGCTTAAATATTTTACATGATTTGAAATATTGTTGAAAAATCACTACGTGATTGAACAAACGATAAAACATTTTTACGCGATTATGAAAAATGGTAGAAAATTGGTGGAAAATTGTTATGAGATTTGGAAAAGCGTTTAAATATTTTACACTACTTGAAAAATATTATTGAAAAATATACGCAATTTTGAAACAGTGGAAAAAATAATATGCGATTTGAGAAACGTATATTTTTACGCAATTGAGAAAGACATTGAAAAATTAATACATGATTTAAAAAAATGAAGAGCTGCGGCATTTTGAAAACGTAACAAAAGTGTTACTGAGATTGTGAAAATATAAAGAAACATTTGAGAATTTTGAAAATGTAACGAAACATTTTAGAATTGTGAAAACATAATGGAAATGTTACGCAATTTTGTGAAAACACACGAAAGTGTTTTATAACTATGAAAACATGATAACATGATTTCGTGTTGAAAATATAGTATAATTCTTGTTGAACCAGGTGTATGGATTGTATGAGAAAATGCGTGTTTTGCCTATGATCGTATTTGATGCATTTTGTATGCATTGGAAAGAGATACTGTGAATGGATTTGGTGCATTATACATGCATTGAAAAAGTATGCGTTGAAGCATATGATATAAATTGAACAATTGAAATTGAAAAGATTTGGCCTTTGGGGTTGGACTTGCACTTGATATATTCGTGCATTGTATAAAATATAGCTAATAGCTATTATGGTCCTTGTGGTTGAAGAGGGAATGAGAATTGATAGTGAGGTCTATGATGGATCTTGGGGCGTCGAGGCTCGGTGGTCGAAGTGGATAGTTGGCAAGTACCGTGCCACTTGGCGATGATCCGTTGCAACGCATTGACGATACCGACAAGAACACGATTCTTTTCAACAACCGGGAGATTGTCTTTGGGCTAAAGGCGACAATTGACCGAGCATTCTTCTCGAAATTGTGAAAACCTCCATGGAGTTGTTTTTGAAAAAGCTGAGTCTTTGTACATATGCATAAATCTGAGCATTTATATGTGTGATATATTAATTGAGGAATATTGGTTATTGGTTATGATAATTGAATTGGTAAATGATTGGATGATGATTGAACTGATAAATGATTAGATGATGATAGTTGATTAATGCTGATAGCATGATTATGGCATGATCATGTCGTATGATATTGTTGGTGTGTGTTATCTACTGTCTTTGCCATATTGGTATTGGTGTAGGTGATCTCACCTCTTTGTTATGTTATTTTGCTTTATGCGTCTTGTTAAAATCAAATAATAGAAAGATTGAGTTGTCTTAGACATAACGGGCGATGGATACTCTGAGATTGGTGACAACAATAAAGAGTGGACATTCAGGACTTGAAGGTGTGCAGTGTTGACAAAGGAACAGATGTCTGATGCATCAAGATGGACAGAAAAAGGAATAAGTATGTTAAAGTTTTCCGTTAGTGTTGTACCGTGCTATTAAGTAGGACCCGTCATGGGGTTTGCTACTGTCAAAAAAAAATAAGTCTGTTAATTTTATATTTCTCTTTAAATTGTGATATTAATTGGTGTCAATATTGCATAATAAATAGTTGAAACATGATTTTTCAGTAATATTACCTAATATTTTCAGTAAATTTACGTTTCAGTAAAGAAGAAATTTTGAAACCCATCTTTTATAACTCAAACTTTGTGCGAACTTCTTTTCAGATTATGAGTCGGAAGTCAGACATGTGATACCCTAAAGAGGGTGTTACATTAGTTGGTATCAGAGTTAGGGTGTTACATTAGTTGGTATCAGAGCTAGGGTGTTACATTAGTTGGTATCAGAGCTAGGGTGTTACATTAGTTGGTATCAGAGCTAGGGTGTTACATCCAGTCCTCAAGTAAAAGATTTCCCACTAAACCTTAAAGCTTGAACAGGTGCTTGAAACTTTTACAACTAAGAGCACTCAACACACCTCTGGGATACCTCACCATTTGTGCTTGAGCTTCAAAACATGGATATCCCACCCTCTTCGTAGGAAATCAAAGAAAGATAGAATGGTAAACTCTCAAAAGAATAGATTATACAAGTTGAAGATCAATGGATAGAAAGATATTCACACTTTTATCTCATAAACAGAAAATTAAAAATTAAGGTTGAATGAATTCATATTAATGCTCAACAAGATGTTTCAGAAAGATTTCTTCTTTCTCTTTAATGCTCAATTACTTGTATTTACAACCCAATGCATTAAAGATCTGTTGGGAGTAGTTGGAACATTAAATGTAGTCAAACTAGCCGTTAATTCCTATTTTTGAAAAACTAGTCTATTCAAATAGACCAAGCATCTATTCGAATAGATACATTTATAGCACAATTTGGATTGGTTTCTGGAGCATTTTATTCAAATAGGACCTAAGTATATTCAAATAGATCATTTAAAAAACATGGGCGTGTAGCCATTTTGAGTTTCTATTCGAATATATGTCTTGTTTTATAAGAATAGAGCTTGATGGAATGGAAATCTTGATATTCTAACTTTTGCTATTCGAATAGGGAAACTCTTTATTCGAATAGACATATTTGAAAAACACTTTAATTAGTTTTTAAAATTTGTCAAATGTTTTCAAAAGATCTAACAATCTTTTAGGCACTTGAAAGGCTATTTCTTAAAAAACTAAAAACTATTTTAAAATCTTAAAATCATGTGTGCTATTTAGGTTCTTAAAAAATAAATTTAGAGTTTAAGTATGAATCTTTTTACCTTTACAAAAAGACCTAAAACCTAATGCTAGTCTTAAAAGATCTTAGATTTGATATTACCATCATCTTTATGTTTATTATCATCAAAATAATCTTTAATGATCAATAGCCAATTACATGACATATGATGCTAGTGATGTATTGAGAGGAGTAAATAATGTAGTTGGAAATATGAAGGAATAAGAGCAGCGTTGCAGCCCAGAATTTCAACACCTCTGCAACGCCACACCTTGGTTCTAGAAAGCACAAATAGGTGGTTTTATTGGAGATTTAAAACTTTATTCTCTTTTTCTAATGAGAGGCTTGTATTGGAGGTAATTATGTAATTGGGTCTTTCAATCTTTTCTTATGAGTTGTTGGTGTAGACTACTTTTATTAGAGTATGTTTGGATAAATCATTTTAAGAAAAAAATGTATTTTTGAAGGTATTTAAAATCCCTCACCATAAAATACTATGTTTGGGAAATTAAATAAAGGATTTTTGTGGCAATTCATGCAAGTTATATGATATATCTATCAAAAGTTAACAGATTTACTATTTGAAGGTGTTTTTGGCACATATTGCAAAACTTATGGGGTTATTTACAAATATGCAAATCCTAAAGTTTAACATGCACATAGGCTGAAGTTGAACGATGTAATATGCAATTTACCCTAAACTAAATACCAGCCAAAAGAATCTGCTAAATTAAATCACATAATCATTGTTTGAAAGGATGCCTCTCGAAATCTATGCCACTCAAATTTTTTTTAAAAAGAAAAAGGATGACGGCTCTTCCTCACGAGTTATAATAATCAACTTTTGAAACCCATGATGAACCATTGAACATAAACAAGAAGGAAAAACAAAAGTGCTAGAACTGCAAGAGGGATCATGTTTGGGATTTCAATGCATAAAATTACCTTATATTGCCTTAAAAAAATGTTGCACTATAGCACCATCTATTATCTCATGTAAATGCACCATAATTTCTGCTTTTTTTTTTGTGTGATATATAGTAGCTAAAGTCAATGTCATGCAAGGAAGAGAATCAACATGACAAGTTCAAAACGACTGAAGTCTATTAAAAAATAAACTACAAATTTGACAACACAATTTTCATCATTCGATATTTCGCGATCGAGTGTTTCCTTTCTCACTTGTAATTTTCAGTACCTGCAAAGTGAAGAAAGAAAATATAGAAATTAAATAAAACAAAGATATAATTGATGCTTGTTATTTTATGCCTATATTAGAAAAGCCCTTCGAATACCAAATACAAAACAGTGTCTTGAATTCTACATTTTTTTCAAGGGAATTCGAAATATGTTATTATGATCTAACACCTAGGTTAGCAAGCATATCAACAGATCGCAATCTATGTATTCAGACAACCAACCATTGTATTGTGGAATAAAGGACATGCAAATCAAACTTGTACAAAGTTGTCACAAGGACAACGCCACAAGAAAGGAATATTATTATTTTAGAAAAATTAAAACTAGAACTAGATCAAGTAAACATAAACTTTTTTGCAATCCTAATAATTATATGGCACACTGGTTCAATAACTAGCACTGGAACTGAAGTCATCGTAAATCATAATAGTTAAAAAAAATGCAAGACAATTAGAGAGTTAAAGTATCTTAAATGAGGACTTATCAGTAACAAGGGTCAGGATTTAAGACCAAAGAACCTACAAATAACTTCATTTGCTATCTTGGAAAATATATAAACAATTACATTGTAACTCAGATTTGCTTTCAAATTAATATGCAATTGAATTGTTTGTCAAAGGTCTATCTCACCTCTAGAACCATGGTTTGGCTTAGCAGCCAAATAACTTGGTTTTCCATAGTGTGAGAAAACAAAAAGAAAATAAACTTCATACACCATGTTTTTCATACCATGCCCCAACAATTCATAAAGTTATAAAAATGACTTTTATGGAAATTTATCCATTAAATCCCCAAATTTCAATATAAACCTCCAGCAAAAAATTTGTAGGTCGTTACCAAAAAAATTGTAGGTCAAGATTAACTTATAGGGTATATTACATGCTCCTTGTCACACAATAAATGAATGCTTTATGGCTCATAAATAGATGAGATCCCACCAGAATACCCAAAAACACTAGAGACCATAAATCTACCAGCTCACATGCACAATCACCTTCACAGAGACTGACTCATAGTCGCTAATTAAGGGCCAATAAATCACTACTTCTGTGCAAACACTCTAACCTTAAGATATAATTATACCATATTACACTTTTCAAAACAATGTCGGATCATTGAAATTCAAGTTGGGACTACTAAATTACAGCTAAAAAATAATATTATTAAAGTATCTATGCCTGAATTTGCTAACATCATAAATTGTATCCTTTTATATTATAGAGCAAAAGGAAATAAAGTCGAGAGTTACCTTGAGGGATCAAAGGGACCAAACACAATCTAGTACTTTTTTAAAAAGAAAATCAATAACAAATACACAGACAAACATCCACATAGCCACAAGCATATGCAAAACAACTGACTAGCACAGATATTTTTTAATAAAATTTTGGTAGAGAAATTTATGCAAGATTTCTCATTTGATGTAAGATATCTTTGCAGGGTCTTATAAAAAAGAAATTCTATGCAACCCTACGGATTCATACATTTCCAACCCAAATAACACAAACGGATGTCAATGAGAAACAAATGTCTCCTTATTGTTCGTCAATCGCCACACAAGACAAAAGAGCAATAGCGTGGTCATTTACTTAAAATCCACCAAATACAAACCTATTATTGATAGCCTTTATTGGGGCAGAGAAGAATTATAAGCTGTCAACATGTTTTCCTTTTAAAAGAAAGAACTTATCCTTAGCATCTTGAAAGAACTTCAAACGAAATCTACATCAGTATTAACAATGACTCATCAACAACCAAACCAAAAAATAAACTTAGAAAAAAAAAAAGTAAAAGTCCAACCACACAACATGAGATTTTAAACACACTCACTTAGCAATACTAGAAGAAATAGCTTGCATTCTAAAATTTCATCGAACAAGTCGGATTCAAGCAATTAAGGCATAGAGCAAACTAAAAATGAGTCAGGATTTAGAACTCCTCATAGAAGAACAACAGAAAACCATGACTATACACATTGTCCTCCAATAAGAATAAATAAGTGTCCAATCCTATTCACAGTAGTCCAATTAATCAAATCATTCAAATTTTCATCTAACAAAATCCAATGTAGGCTTATACACATGCCAACCAAAACAGAAAAGAACCAAGTGCTGATCCCACTTTAGAACGTGCTATCATACAAACTGGCATTTTTTTCAATATTTCTTAATTAATTATAGCAAAAACAGAGAGATGTCTTATGTTTCAACCACAAGAAAGAAAACTAATACAGAACCACAATCAGAAGATTACATTAGGAATTTTAAGATTATATTCACTCATCAGAAGTAAATGGTAAAACCAGCTGCATGACTTTAATTCTCACAATTTCAAAAACATGCCTTCTAAAAGAATAAAAAAAAACAAGAATGGTGTACAGAACAAGTCACTAAACACCAGAAAATAACCCTTAATTCGGCCCTTCCATCAAACAGATCATACTCATGTTAGCTAATACACTGAGTCAAATTAATGAGATCAGCTACAGTAGCATATGTATCATCAAAACCCCAACCCTTAGTCCATTCACACCATACCAGTCATGCAAACCATCATTTTTAAGACTAACAGTAAGCTAATAATGAGAACAGACTATTCTGTATAATCAGCACAAAACATCGCATCTTTCATTGTTCAAATGAAGTACTTTAAAATGGAAACAACAAAGCCACACCCCATTTAATAGCAAAATGAGTTCGGCATTTTATCAAACAGTATACATACACTTCAACATTATGATATCACATCTAGAAAATGAGCAAGACTCTAGATGTCTCATCGAGTTCACTAACACATAACAGAACAGAGACGTGATTTGGATTTAGTTTGGATGACTTTTTCCTTCCCTTCCTTTCCTTTCCCTCCTTCCTAAACCCCCATCCAAACACACTCCAAGGTAACTGTTCAAACCATTCTAGACATACTTTGTGGCTAGCAAGAAAGATGAGCTTACTGTAAAAGTCAACATATTAGACATTCTAAAAGAATTTAGCTTTAAAACTCTGGTGTTCTAAGATGTCATAGCAAAACCTAATTCTTCAACATCCAAACATTATCCATATTTCATATATAATTGACCATTGAAATTGCCTTGTGATTTTGAGGAAGTATTACAATGACTATTATCTCAAAGTATTGGTACATAAGGTCAACTACCAAACCTGATCTTTCCTTGCAACCTCACATATAATGCATTATGCATATTACTTTTAATACTTCATAAATCATAATGCAAGATTAATAGGAATAAAATGGTCAAAGATTGGAAAACATTACGTACCCTAATTCTTCTTGTCTGTTGTTGTTGGTCATGCTTCCTCAAAATCACTAGGGAGTGAGAGTAGGCTCTCGGTATACAAAGCCATTTCATGCCCAACATAATATTCGCGATGCTCTAGCAGCTCTCCTTTGTCAGTAAGTTTTGCTAATCCTGTAATCACTGATCCTGTATTGCCACCTGATCCAACAATCTGACCACCTTTGGTAAAGCAGATTGGGTACAAGTAGCCATTAGGAATCGCATAATTGTACTTAGTCCAAGATGACTTCACTTTATATTCTTTCATCACCCATACCTCACCAAAATCCCGAGGCCCAAAACATAGACCAAGACATCCTCCCATTACCCTCAAATTAATGAAGTTACCCCAGATGAAATTATCATGTGGCAGGGGTATCTCTGAGAAATTCTTCTCTACTAGATCAAAGGCAATAATTGCTTTAATTGGTTCATCAACAAGATATGTACTGATAGCCAACCAATGAATAGCCCCATTCAAGAATAAGAAACAATGTCGATACCAGGGATTCGAATAGGGAAAATGGGTAGCATCAATTTGTTTCCATGAATTGGTCCTCAGGGAATAAAACTCGAAGCAATTTATGCGATATAAATTACCGTAGTTGTACTGAATCCATGCTATAACTACCAAGTAATCATCGGTGGATGCGTCATATAGAAAACCATATCGAGGTGTGAATTCGTCGTCCTCAACTCTAAAAAGCTCTAACCCAATAGATGAATACGACAGCGTTTTGTGGACGCCAGTTGATGGATTCCACACAAGCATATTTCGGGGAATCCGCTCATTATAGATATTCTCAATCTCATTTGGACAAAAACCTAAAAGGATAAACCCTCTGCAAGAACCAAAAATCTCAACAGTAAAACTATAAACAGGTTGCGGAAGCGGAGAAACAAGGTTTACTACAGCAAAATCATCGTAAAGTGATGCCTCTAAATCTAGGGAGCGGGTTCGGACTTCAAAAGTATAATCAGTAAATGAGAGGCAGACAAGTCTGTGGGTGCGTGCTGCGGCTAAGTCAAATTGTGATTTGGCAAAGTCGGGATTGGAGATGAGAGAAAGCCATGATTTAGACACACATCTGAAACGAATGAGTGACTTAACGGGCAGCCTCAACAGGATTTCCAATATTAAGTGCTCAGGGAGGTTGGGGTTATTCTCCATGCTCCTTGCTTCCCTGTTTCTGTTTAGGTATTTGAAATTTGGATATCCATAGAAAAAGATATACAGATAGATAGATAGAGGGGGAAAGAAGATTAAATGGGAAATATATACTTTCTCTTGCATTACTTCTTTTTTACATAATAACAATAATAATTATAATAATTATAATAATAAAAGAAGAAAAACACACATTTTAACACATTTTATTTTTCAAATAAATAAAGTATAAATGTAAATATAATGTAATTTATTAACGTGTGGTGATTCAAATAAAAAAAAGGTTCAAGTTCTTTAAATATGTGATACATGAATTGATCTCAAAATTTATGTATATAAAAATAATATTATTAAAAAAAATTCCTACTTAATATCTGATGATCTCAAAATTTATATAAAAATAATATTATTAAAAAAATATTAATCTCTAATTTATCAATTTATAGATATCTCGAAAAACTAAATATTAATCTGATGAACCTAGACATAGGAATTTAGATTTTAGATCATACATATGATTGATGTATGTTCGATTTCATTCAATTGGCTTGGATAAGTTGATTCGCTAATGGGATAGAAATATACCTCTTAGCCATGCATATCGGGTGTTTGAGAATAGATTTTAATGAGTGGAGTTTGTACTAGTTCTCATGAAAATATTATGAATTAAGCAAATGAAGTTATGGTTGATTGCGCTAGACATAGGCTTTTAACTAAAGTAGATTATCAAGCTAACTTAACTATTCATTAATGTTGCTTAGAAGAATTGCATATCATTAATTAAAGTATGAGGTAAAAAGGATTCCCTAAATCTCTAAACTATTATCTTTACTTTCATTTATCATTTTTATGTCTTTAGATTATTTTTACTGCACTTTCCTCTAGTATATATGCTCTTGAATAGAAATAGCTAAGCTATTGGTTGATATTTAATATTAGAAAGCCAATTTCATTCTCGTGGGAATGATCTTTTACTCTGTATCTATATTACTTAAATGACCCGTGCACTTGCGATAAGCAAATGGGCTAACAAGTTTTTGGTCAAGAAAACAAGTTTTTATCTTATGAAAGGACCGATACTTTGCTATCAAATATTAATTAAAAAAAAAAACAAGAGACAATGAACTAAATATTATAGTATACTCTCACTAGAAAAACAAAGCCATCAAAACATTTAAAAAAAATGAAAAAAAATCCACTATTCTTCTTATTTGCCACTTCAATTTTTTGATTCCATATGTATCCCAAGATATGCACGATGAAATCAATCAAGTGTCTTAAGCATATTATTTATCTCCATTGTCTGCTACAAACCTGTGTTCTTTAGAGTAGTTTTCACAGTTGATTATATCTGCAAACTAATCTGGCTTTATAGTTGACCAGCTAAACTAAAATCACTACCTTTATATATACACTCATCCATAATACTTCTAGTTTTGCCTTTTTTTTTTGTTTTTAAAACCTTTCTCCACTTCAATTGAATTTTGGTGTTCCAATAACATACTACATGCTAACTACTACATGCAATGGGGGTGCATTAACTAATTCTAGCAATAGAAGATCAAGAAAGATATTATTATTTGCTAATGGCTTTATAGCAATTATGCTGAAATTCATACGCATAAATCATCAAAATTGCATCTCCACTAAAAAAACTAAAAAATGAATGGTGTGCCATGTAGTTAATACTTTAATGCACAATCTGTTTCCAGGAACAAAAGAATAACATATTAATGATTTTCTACTATTAAAACTATTTTCAAAAGAAGAAACAAGAAATAAAGATTTTAAACATGTACGGTGTTAAATACAAAGACTTCAAAAAATAAAGAGAGGGGAGAAGGAAAGGTAGAGAGAGGGAGGAGTCAGAGTGGATGAGGGCAAGGGAAAGTGAAGTGGGTTGAAGGAGGATGGAGGTTGTGTGAGAATGAGGCAAGGAAAGAGAAGAAGAGTTTGGGAAGGTGAGCTTTGAACCTTGGACAACAACCACCAAAGAATATAAAACTAGAAACTAGTGATTAGGTTTGTAGTTACTCAAAAGCAAAGTTTTGAAAATTAGTCTGATCGGATCGGTTGAACCGATCAAACCATCAAATAGGCCTTTCACTTGTTTGACTTCAATCCTTAAATCGCTTAAGTTGTTAAACCATATAAAAACCAGACAAAAGTTGCTAAAACTAGAGAACCAGCAGTTCAAAAACCAATCGGTTCGGTGAAAATCATATACACTACAGAATTTCTTCCCGTATCTCCGATCAACCTGAGCTGGGAGTTTGGAACTACAATGTGTTGCTTTCGTCTCTATTTGAACTCAAAGTTTCATATAACTCAAACACCATAAGAAAGAGAAAGAGGACATTAGACACTAGACAAATTAAAGAAAGGGAGGGGAAATAAAAAATATTCTCTAACCTCCTACAATAAAGCAATTCAAAAGGCAACACACCTTTTTGACTTTGGTTAATGCCTTTAAGTTAATTTCATTTGATTTCATATTTTATTTCAAGTTCATTTTGTTTTAATATATTTCTTTTAATTTTTTAAGCTTATATATATTCATATATATAAATTTTATTTTTATTTATTTATTTTAATTTTTTAAGTTTAAATTTTTATTTGCTTATATTCTTAATAATAAGATTTATAATATTCAAAAGACCAAATCAATTTTACAAAAATGGTATATTGATCATATGAATGAAAAATATGTAAAACTTTTCAAAATTTATGAGTTTTGTGCAATATATTAATTATATTATTAATAATAATTATGCATATTTTATTTTAAATATATTTATATATTATCTATTAAACTACTGGTTAAATCGATTAAACCAATTAAATATTGAGTCATTTTCTTTTCCAATTCATCAAGTGAACTAGTTTTTAAAACATTATTTAAAAGGAAGAAGGAAAAGAAAAAGGTTAAGGGTAGGAATATTGTCTTAGGTTGGATGAATTGAATACTTGAGTAATTGGGTATTTGGGTTGGTAATTTTTTTCTTAAAAAATGGTTTTTGGTTTATTTAAGCATTTATAATTGGGAGATCCAAGGATGGTTATTTTAGGAAAAAGATTTTATTTTTTATTTTTTATTTTAGGAAAAAGTTAATCTAGAATGAGTTTGTATACAAATTAATTAAATAAGGGTGTATTTACCTTTAAATTAATAAAGTGCATTTTTATTTTAATTTTTAAGTAATTTTAAAAATGAATATATTTTTATTTACTTACTTTACTTACAAGTTTACTCTAGTGTAATCTTTTATTTTAATAGTAGTTGAAAGTGACCAATACGAGTGCTAAAGAAGGGAATACTTGTACTAGCATTTTGATTGTTACTATAGGGGACGTTTGGTTCAGGAGTTTGTTTTTTACATTTCAGGGAATCTTAAGGTGAAAAATGTTTTGTTTCTATGTTTGGTAAGATATATAAAAAAATATTTTCATAAATTCTTTATTCCCAAGAATCTTTATTGACCATTGCTCCCATTAAATCATTCTCAATGAAGGAAGTGGGTTGAGATGATTCTCATGTGGCAGTATAATTATAAAATTATCAAATGACACTCTTGCTCATTCTTACCCTCAAACTTTCATGAATGGTCAAAGTTAACCAAATATAGGTTCGATAAATTCCTAGAAATACCTTTCCTTAAAATGTCATTTTCAAGAGTCGTATTCCTTGAAATGAAAATTTAACTTTTGAATCAAACTCTTCTAAGAGTAATGTTTTCATTGCTATGAGTAGCTAAATTCTTTTCTTACTAGGGTGAAGATATAACTTGGTTTGGATGATGATGCATTTTGATTCTTTTGATTTAATATAAATTTTTTATTCAATTATACGTTTATCACTATTTTTAATGCTTTTGTGAATTGATTACTCATAAATTGATCTTGTGGATTGTGTAAAAAAATGAAAATTTTGTGCATGACTTAGACTATGTGATAAATGTCATAATCTTGACTTTCTAGGAATAGAGGTTATTGAGTGTGTGGGTTTTGCTTGAGACTCCATAGATCACATAATGCCTTTAATTCTTGGGATGCAATTAAGAGATTAATTGAGTTTCTAAGATTAAAGAGAATTGATACACTAAGGAATTGAGCATTAGTTAAATTAGAAAATCTCCCTATCAATTAATTAATTAGAACTTGATTAAGTTGGAATCCAAAATTCTAGTAAAAAAAACTAAGTAAAATCGGATCTCTAGTGTCTTTATCATTGCGTGTTTACTTCTTACCTTGCTATCGTGGACTTTATACTATTTTCAAGTTATTTGTTTTACTTTGTTTTGCTTTTCTTTTAATTACTTGTTTTCCTTTGAAATTCTTCTTAAATCAAATCTTTGTCTATATAATAGTTGGATATGTGAAGTGGTAATTGACAACTCAATATCCATGAGAACGATATTTTTTATCACTTTATTACTTTTATGATTTGGTGCACTTGCCAAATTAGTAAACAGGTTGTGAATTTGAAGATAGTCATTATGATATCCATGATCTATTCTATGTACTAACCAAGAAGATATGACGAGGTTAGAACATGAATGAATAAGGGAAAAGAAAGCACTTATACTACAAAGAAATGGGATGAACCCATTAAGGTACCAAGTGGCTTCAAACTCAAAAGGGAGAGGTGAATTAAGTTTATAAAATATTTTTGCAAACTTTTCACAAAACACTTGTATATCAATTTTCGATAAAACTATTAATTGATTGAGGTAAATAGATAGATTAGATTGATTACTTTACTCACAAATAAATAAGTCAAAATGAAGAGTATTCAAACAAGCATATAAAATTAAAGGACAAATGTAAAGGAAATTGAGTTGAGAAGAACAAATACAAGATTTATCATGGTTCAACCACCCCTTGTGACCTACGTCCAGTGTAACACCCCAAATTTCGTATCTCTTAAACAGTAATTTTGACAGTTAACAAAATTTTACTGTTTAGTAATTTCTGGATATTGTAAAATTATTTTGTTTATTCCGTCAGTGTATTTGATCATTTTGAGTGATTTACTCCGTGTCAGGAAAATAATAATTTTAGTAGGAAAAAATCTTTTTGTATTTATTTCTCTTGACTATTAATTATTTTTAACAATCTGACTTGATTTTCATACATTTTCTAATTTTTGTGATTTTATGTGTGATTTTAAATTTTTTTCTGTTTGTGAGCCCCACGAGGTGTTTGTGGGCCCAAGTGACCATACGTGGACCCAGGTGGGTCCCAAAATGAAAAATTTTTCTACGCATAGAAAAATTTGTCTTGTTTAGGCAGAGGACAGGGGATCTTACTAAACCGAATCCGAAAAGATTTTAGAAAATTTGTTTTATCTTTGTATTTATTTATCGGAAGATAAAAATACAAAATATATTCTTTCGTGGGATTTTTAGTAGATAAAAATAGAAATTATATTGCTTAAGTCAACATTGGTGGTTTGGATATCCACTATTGATTCAATTAACGGTTAAGAAATAAATTTAATAAAGAAACATAAGATAATCATCATTGATTTAATCAATAGTGTGAAAATAAACTTAGTTAGGCAAGCTTCAATATCAACCGTAGATTTAATCAACGGTGTAAAATTAATTATATAAAGTGACCATTTACAACCATTGGATTTAGAGTTGATCAAGGGTGGAGATTTGGTCTTAAAAAGTGACAAAGACCATTTATGACCATTGGATGAAGAATTAATCAAGGGTGGAGATTTGATCTTAAAAAGTAGAAAGACTAATTATGACCCTTGGATTAAAAGTAAGAAGAAGTAATCTTGACCCTTTATTTTGGAGACACATCTAATGGCTAGAATCTAAAGGAGAAAGATCCAATGACTTAGATTTAATCTTCTAAATTAAAAGTCTACCTAAAATCCTAACCATTGAATTAATCAATGGCTAGAAATGCTTCAAATAATGGCCTAATTAACAAGCCAAGTAAACTAAATTAAATGTTAAATTATTATAATCTAATTCTTAATTAGATATCCTAATTTTAATTAGAGATTATAATATATGAAATAATATGTCTAATTAATTAGTTATGTAATTAGAAAATTAGTTAAGATTGATTAGGAAACTTAATCTAATGAATTAACTAATCAATTAGCAATTAATTATGACAACTTTGGAGTGCATGATGAAGGGGGACGGTTTTGGAGTGTTAGGAAGGAGGAGACATGTTTAGACATGCTTGTATAGCCTTTTTAGGCCAAAGAAAAAGATGACAAAGTGGAAGACTTTTGATCATGCGATGTGATAGCCTTCAATTATGCCAAATGAATTCATATCTCTCCATTCTTTCACTCCCACAGCAGCAGCACCTTTGGTCACACTCTCCATATTCATTTTTCTACTTCACCAAAAAAGCCTCCATCTTATTCTCTCAAAATCCCAAGAACCAAACAACCATTTTTCCTTCCATTTTCTTTCCATTGGTTCGGTCTCTACACCCAAATACACTATCCATCGCCTATAATTTTCACTCTCATCATTTCTTAAAGCTAAACACCATTCTAAACACTTTTCATTTAGAAAGTTTTCCCAAAATCCCACTCTAAGTGCTTCAAAATCCCACTTTTACCTTACTTTCCTAGAGATAAACTTTGGTTTTTATGGTTTAAATTCATGTTTATGATTTTCTAAGCCATGATTGTTTCATTGTTTGTTTAATTTAATCCAACCATAGATCTTGAATCCTTACCTTATTCTAAACAAGTTTCATGTTGAAGTCTTTCTCTAAATTTTCCATCTTGAAGGATTTTACTAAGATCAAGTTCTAGAGTTCTTGTTGGTGAAGTGTAAGAAAACTTCATTTATTCTTTTCTTTTTCATGATCTAAACCATGTTTGATCCATGGTTCCTCTTAATTAAGCTTAGTATACTAATTTCTATGTATTTTATTTTGTATTTGAGAAACCCTTGGTGGTGAAGGACTTGGAAAGAGAAGCAAAACAAAGAGTTTTTGAGGATCTTCAAGAGTAAGTAAGAGGAGATCCATCTCACCAACCAAGTATGGTGGTGAGAGATGGTCTTATATTTGATGGATGGTGAATCCATGTGAGGATTCCAATCCATGGTCATGTAATAATTAATTGTATGTTTATGAGCTTTGATTTATTTTCTTATGCTTTGATTATTTTTATCTATGCTTAATATATTTTGCATGATTTTATGGCTTTGATAGTATACTTATAATATTCATGATGAGTATATGGCATGTTTGTGATATTTATGATGAAATATATATATGTATGCCATGATGTGTGGATGGAAAGAAAATTGATCTTGGTTCCAATGGCCAAGGAAGAGCTACGGTTTTGATGCCCTTGATGAGGGTCAATGTTGAAATTTTTCAAGAATAAGGAAATTAAATTTTGATCCCTAGAACAATGAGAATTTCGGCCAAGACACCTCAAAATAGGTGTTTACAAATTAATATGTTTATGGAAGAATAAAATTAGATTGATTTGAGGAGTATGGAAAATGAACTAAAGGTTTGTTTTTTTTTAAGAAAACATGAACACAAATTTTAGAATGAAATTTTATTGATTTATTTTGTGTAGAAACAAGAATGGAATTTATTTAAGTTAGAAGAAAAATATTTCATGGTTCCAATGGCCATTTATAAGATTTTGATAAATTTAGAACAAATGTTTTACGTATCTTTAAATTAATATTTTCATGAAGAATGATAATGAATGATTTGAAGAGTATGGAAAATAAACAAAGGGTTTGTTTTTTTTAAGAGAACAAAAATACGATTTTAGAGGAATTTTTATTGATTTATTTTGTGTAAAAAGATCCTAAGTATTTTTTCTAAATATGAGTTTTGAATGAAATGGACAAACATTGATTTTAAGGATTTGCAAAGAAAGTGAAAAAGGAATTGTAAATAAAGTAAAAATGAATTTGAACAAATGGGTTTGGTTTTTATAACCATCGATACTTCGGTTTTGAAAATAAAATTTTAACGATTTTGTTTGGGTAAAACCATATCAATTTAAAAGAAAAAATATTTGATGATTTCAATAGTCATGTCCACATTTTTGAAGGCTTGTAATGCTTTGATTTTTATGAACAAAGTGATTTTCAAAGTGGAAACGTAACTTGAGTTAATACAAGAATTTGAAAATGGAATTAGAGCATTTATCACTTGAGAATTAAATTTTTGTAAACAAGAATATTTTCGAACTTCAATTTATTTTGAAGAAAGTTGTGTTTGGAAATGCTTTGAAAAAATGGAGAATATAATGGTGATTTAAGAATTTACTAAAGTATAACTTATTTTCAAGTTTTGAAATATGTGTGGAAATTTTAAGATTTGAAACATTAATTTATATCAATGGAAAAGTAATTTTGTGGATTATATTTGAAAAAGAATTTCTTGAGTAAAGAAACGTGGAAAAAGATTTTCTTGAGTAAGAAAATGTGAAAAATGAAATACAAAGTCATAATATTTTGAGAAAAGATGAAATGGAATTTTTGAAGGTTGAGAAATATTTTTTTATGGTGAAAAATTATTTACGTATCTTAAAAATGTGTTGAAAATGATATTGACTTATTTGAAAGTCCAAAATAATGTTTGGAATATTGAGGAATATTTTACATGATTGTAAAATGGTGAAAAATGATTTACGTATCTTAAAAATGATTTAAAATATAGTAAAATATTTCTACGCAATTTGAAATATGTTAAAATATTTTACGTGATTTGAATTACTTTTAAATATTTTATGTAAGCTTAAATATTTTACATGATTTGAAATATTGTTGAAAAATCACTACGTGATTGAACAAACGATAAAACATTTTTACGCGATTATGAAAAATGGTAGAAAATTGGTGGAAAATTGTTATGAGATTTGGAAAGCGTTTAAATATTTTACACTATGAAAATATTATTGAAAAATATACTAATTTTGAAACAAGTGGAAAAATAATATGCGATTTGAGAAACGATATATTTTTACGCAATTGAGAAAGACATTGAAAAATTAATACATGATTTAAAAGTGCAAATGAAAGAGCTGCGGCATTTTGAAAACGTAACAAAAGTGTTGTTAAAGATTGTGAAAATATAATAGAAACATTTTAATTTTGAAAATGTAATGTAAACATTTTAGAATTGTGAAAACATAATGGAAATGTTACGCAATTTTGTGAAAACACGGCGAAAGTGTTTTATAACTATGAAAACATGATAACATGATTTCGTGTTGAAAATATAGTATAATTATCTTGTTGAACAGGTGTATGGACACCGTATGTATGAAAAAATGACGTGTTTTTGCCTATGATCGTATTTGATGCATTTTGTATGCATTGGAAAGAGATGCCTGTGAATGGATTTGGTGCATTATACATGCATTGAAAAAGTATGCGTTGAAGCATATGATATAAATTGAACAATTGAAATTGAAAAGATTTGGCCCTTTGGGGTTGGACTTGCACTGATATATTCGTGCATTGTATAAAATATAGCTAATAGCTATTATGGTCCTTGTGGTTGAAGAGGGAATGAGAATTGATAGTGAGGTCTATGATGGATCTTGGGGGCGTCGAGGCTCGGCGGTCGACCAGTGGATAGTTGGCAAGTACCCGTGCCACTTGGCGATGCAGTCCGTTGCAACGCATTGACGATACCCGACAAGAACACGATTCTTTTCAACAACTGGGAGATTGTCTTTGGGCTAAGGCTGACAATTGACCAGAGCATTCTTCTCGAAATTGTGAAAACCTCCATGGAGTTGTTTTTGAAAAACTGAGTCTTTGTACATATGCATAAACTGAGCATTTATATCTCGTGTGATATATTAATTGAGGAATATTGGTTATTGGTTATGATAATTGAATTGGTAAATGATTGGATGATGATTGAACTGATAAATGATTAGATGATGATAGTTGATTAATGCTGATAGCATGATTATGGCATGATCTGTCTGTATGATATTGTTGGCTGTGTGTTATCTCTGTGCTGCCATATTGGTATTGGTGTAGGTGATCTCACCTCTTTGTTATGTTATTTTGCTTTGTCTGTACTGTTAAAATCAAATAATAGAAAGATTGAGTTGTCTTAGACATAACGGGCGATGGATACTCTGAGATTGGTGACAACAATAAAGAGTGGACATTCAGGACTTGAAGGTGTGCAGTATTGACAAAGGAACAGATGTCTGATGCATCAAGATGGACAGAAAAAGGAATAAGTATGTTAAAGTTTTCCGTTAGTGTTGTACCGTGCTATTAAGTAGGACCCGTCATAGGGTTTGCTACTGTCCAAAAAAAAATAAGTCTGTTAATTTTATATTTCTCTTTAAATTGTGATATTAATTGGTGTCAATATTGCATAATAAATAGTTGAAACATGATTTTTCAGTAATATTACCTAATATTTTCAGTAAATTTACGTTTCAGTAAAGAAGAAATTTTGAAACCCATCTTTTATAACTCAAACTTTGTGCGAACTTCTTTTCAGATTATGAGTCGGAAGTCAGACATGTGATACCCTAAGGAGGGTGTTACATTAGTTGGTATCAGAGCTAGGGTGTTACATTAGTTGGTATCAGAGCTAGGGTGTTACATTAGTTGGTATCAGAGCTAGGGTGTTACATCCAGTCCTCAAGTAAAAGATTTCTCACTAAACCTTAAAGCTTGAACAGGTGCTTGAAACTTTTACAACTAAGAGCACTCAACACACCTCTGGGATACCTCACCATTTGTGCTTGAGCTTCAAAACATGGATATCCCACCCTCTTCGTAGGAAATCAAAGAAAGATAGAATGGTAAACTCTCAAAAGAATAGATTATACAAGTTGAAGATCAATGGATAGAAAGATATTCACACTTTTATCTCATAAACAGAAAATTAAAAATTAAGGTTGAATGAACTCATATTAATGCTCAACAAGATGTTTCAGAAAGATTTCCTCCTTCTCTTTAATGCTCAATTACTTGTATTTACAACCCAATGCATTAAAGATCTGTTGGGAGTAGTTGGAACATTAAATGTAGTCAAACTAGCCGTTAATTCCTATTTTTGAAAAACTAGTCTATTCAAATAGACCAAGCATCTATTCGAATAGATACATTTATAGCACAATTTGGATTGGTTTCTGGAGCATTTTATTCAAATAGGACCTAAGTATATTCAAATAGATCATTTAAAAAACATGGGCGTGTAGCCATTTTGAGTTTCTATTCGAATATATGTCTTGTTTTATAAGAATAGAGCTTGATGGAATGGAAATCTTGATATTCTAACTTTTGCTATTCGAATAGGGAAACTCTTTATTCGAATAGACATATTTGAAAAACACTTTAATTAGTTTTTAAAATTTGTCAAATGTTTTCAAAAGATCTAACAATCTTTTAGGCACTTGAAAGGCTATTTCTTAAAAAACTAAAAACTATTTTAAAATCTTAAAATCATGTGTGCTATTTAGGTTCTTAAAAAATAAATTTAGAGTTTAAGTATGAATCTTTTTACCTTTACAAAAAGACCTAAAACCTAATGCTAGTCTTAAAAGATCTTAGATTTGATATTACCATCATCTTTATGTTTATTATCATCAAAATAATCTTTAATGATCAATAGCCAATTACATGACATATGATGCTAGTGATGTATTGAGAGGAGTAAATAATGTAGTTGGAAATATGAAGGAATAAGAGCAGCGTTGCAGCCCAGAATTTCAACACCTCTGCAACGCCACACCTTGGTTCTAGAAAGCACAAATAGGTGGTTTTATTGGAGATTTAAAACTTTATTCTCTTTTTCTAATGAGAGGCTTGTATTGGAGGTAATTATGTAATTGGGTCTTTCAATCTTTTCTTATGAGTTGTTGGTGTAGACTACTTTTATTAGAGTATGTTTGGATAAATCATTTTAAGAAAAAAATGTATTTTTTGAAGGTATTTAAAATCCCTCACCATAAAATACTATGTTTGGGAAATTAAATAAAGGATTTTTGTGGCAATTCATGCAAGTTATATGATATATCTATCAAAAGTTAACAGATTTACTATTTGAAGGTGTTTTTGGCACATATTGCAAAACTTATGGGGTTATTTACAAATATGCAAATCCTAAAGTTTAACATGCACATAGGCTGAAGTTGAACGATGTAATATGCAATTTACCCTAAACTAAATACCAGCCAAAAGAATCTGCTAAATTAAATCACATAATCATTGTTTGAAAGGATGCCTCTCGAAATCTATGCCACTCAAATTTTTTTTTAAAAAGAAAAAGGATGACGGCTCTTCCTCACGAGTTATAATAATCAACTTTTGAAACCCATGATGAACCATTGAACATAAACAAGAAGGAAAAACAAAAGTGCTAGAACTGCAAGAGGGATCATGTTTGGGATTTCAATGCATAAAATTACCTTATATTGCCTTAAAAAAATGTTGCACTATAGCACCATCTATTATCTCATGTAAATGCACCATAATTTCTGCTTTTTTTTTTGTGTGATATATAGTAGCTAAAGTCAATGTCATGTAAGGAAGAGAATCAACATGACAAGTTCAAAACGACTGAAGTCTATTAAAAAATAAACTACAAATTTGACAACACAATTTTCATCATTCGATATTTTCGCATCGAGTGTTTCCTTTCTCACTTGTAATTTTCAGTACCTGCAAAGTGAAGAAAGAAAATATAGAAATTAAATAAAACAAAGATATAATTGATGCTTGTTATTTTATGCCTATATTAGAAAAGCCCTTCGAATACCAAATACAAAACAGTGTCTTGAATTCTACATTTTTTTCAAGGGAATTCGAAATATGTTATTATGATCTAACACCTAGGTTAGCAAGCATATCAACAGATCGCAATCTATGTATTCAGACAACCAACCATTGTATTGTGGAATAAAGGACATGCAAATCAAACTTGTACAAAGTTGTCACAAGGACAACGCCACAAGAAAGGAATATTATTATTTTAGAAAAATTAAAACTAGAACTAGATCAAGTAAACATAAACTTTTTTGCAATCCTAATAATTATATGGCACACTGGTTCAATAACTAGCACTGGAACTGAAGTCATCGTAAATCATAATAGTTAAAAAAAATGCAAGACAATTAGAGAGTTAAAGTATCTTAAATGAGGACTTATCAGTAACAAGGGTCAGGATTTAAGACCAAAGAACCTACAAATAACTTCATTTGCTATCTTGGAAAATATATAAACAATTACATTGTAACTCAGATTTGCTTTCAAATTAATATGCAATTGAATTGTTTGTCAAAGGTCTATCTCACCTCTAGAACCATGGTTTGGCTTAGCAGCCAAATAACTTGGTTTTCCATAGTGTGAGAAAACAAAAAGAAAATAAACTTCATACACCATGTTTTTCATACCATGCCCCAACAATTCATAAAGTTATAAAAATGACTTTTATGGAAATTTATCCATTAAATCCCCAAATTTCAATATAAACCTCCAGCAAAAAATTTGTAGGTCGTTACCAAAAAAAATTGTAGGTCAAGATTAACTTATAGGGTATATTACATGCTCCTTGTCACACAATAAATGAATGCTTTATGGCTCATAAATAGATGAGATCCCACCAGAATACCCAAAAACACTAGAGACCATAAATCTACCAGCTCACATGCACAATCACCTTCACAGAGACTGACTCATAGTCGCTAATTAAGGGCCAATAAATCACTACTTCTGTGCAAACACTCTAACCTTAAGATATAATTATACCATATTACACTTTTCAAAACAATGTCGGATCATTGAAATTCAAGTTGGGACTACTAAATTACAGCTAAAAAATAATATTATTAAAGTATCTATGCCTGAATTTGCTAACATCATAAATTGTATCCTTTTATATTATAGAGCAAAAGGAAATAAAGTCGAGAGTTACCTTGAGGGATCAAAGGGACCAAACACAATCTAGTACTTTTTTAAAAAGAAAATCAATAACAAATACACAGACAAACATCCACATAGCCACAAGCATATGCAAAACAACTGACTAGCACAGATATTTTTTAATAAAATTTTGGTAGAGAAATTTATGCAAGATTTCTCATTTGATGTAAGATATCTTTGCAGGGTCTTATAAAAAAGAAATTCTATGCAACCCTACGGATTCATACATTTCCAACCCAAATAACACAAACGGATGTCAATGAGAAACAAATGTCTCCTTATTGTTCGTCAATCGCCACACAAGACAAAAGAGCAATAGCGTGGTCATTTACTTAAAATCCACCAAATACAAACCTATTATTGATAGCCTTTATTGGGGCAGAGAAGAATTATAAGCTGTCAACATGTTTTCCTTTTAAAAGAAAGAACTTATCCTTAGCATCTTGAAAGAACTTCAAACGAAATCTACATCAGTATTAACAATGACTCATCAACAACCAAACCAAAAAATAAACTTAGAAAAAAAAAATAGTAAAAGTCCAACCACACAACATGAGATTTTTAAACACACTCACTTAGCAATACTAGAAGAAATAGCTTGCATTCTAAAATTTCATCGAACAAGTCGGATTCAAGCAATTAAGGCATAGAGCAAACTAAAAATGAGTCAGGATTTAGAACTCCTCATAGAACAACAGAGAAAACCATGACTATACACATTGTCCTCCAATAAGAATAAATAAGTGTCCAATCCTATTCACAGTAGTCCAATTAATCAAATCATTCAAATTTTCATCTAACAAAATCCAATGTAGGCTTATACACATGCCAACCAAAACAGAAAAGAACCAAGTGCTGATCCCACTTTAGAACGTGCTATCATACAAACTGGCATTTTTTTTCAATATTTCTTAATTAATTATAGCAAAAACAGAGAGATGTCTTATGTTTCAACCACAAGAAAGAAAACTAATACAGAACCACAATCAGAAGATTACATTAGGAATTTTAAGATTATATTCACTCATCAGAAGTAAATGGTAAAACCAGCTGCATGACTTTAATTCTCACAATTTCAAAAAACATGCCTTCTAAAAGAATAAAAAAAACAAGAATGGTGTACAGAACAAGTCACTAAACACCAGAAAATAACCCTTAATTCGGCCCTTCCATCAAACAGATCATACTCATGTTAGCAAATACACAGAGTCAAATTAATGAGATCAGCTACAGTAGCATATGTATCATCAAAACCCCAACCCTTAGTCCATTCACACCATACCAGTCATGCAAACCATCATTTTTTAAGACTAACAGTAAGCTAATAATGAGAACAGACTATTCTGTATAATCAGCACAAAACATCGCATCTTTCATTGTTCAAATGAAGTACTTTAAAATGGAAACAACAAAGCCACACCCCATTTAATAGCAAAATGAGTTCGGCATTTTATCAAACAGTATACATACACTTCAACATTATGATATCACATCTAGAAAATGAGCAAGACTCTAGATGTCTCATCGAGTTCACTAACACATAACAGAACAGAGACGTGATTTGGATTTAGTTTGGATGACTTTTTTCCTTCCCTTCCTTTCCTTTCCCTCCTTCCTAAACCCCCATCCAAACACACTCCAAGGTAACTGTTCAAACCATTCTAGACATACTTTGTGGCTAGCAAGAAAGATGAGCTTACTGTAAAAGTCAACATATTAGACATTCTAAAAGAATTTAGCTTTAAAACTCTGGTGTTCTAAGATGTCATAGCAAAACCTAATTCTTCAACATCCAAACATTATCCATATTTCATATATAATTGACCATTGAAATTGCCTTGTGATTTTGAGGAAGTATTACAATGACTATTATCTCAAAGTATTGGTACATAAGGTCAACTACCAAACCTGATCTTTCCTTGCAACCTCACATATAATGCATTATGCATATTACTTTTAATACTTCATAAATCATAATGCAAGATTAATAGGAATAAAATGGTCAAAGATTGGAAAACATTACGTACCCTAATTCTTCTTGTCTGTTGTTGTTGGTCATGCTTCCTCAAAATCACTAGGGAGTGAGAGTAGGCTCTCGGTATACAAAGCCATTTCATGCCCAACATAATATTCGCGATGCTCTAGCAGCTCTCCTTTGTCAGTAAGTTTTGCTAATCCTGTAATCACTGATCCTGTATTGCCACCTGATCCAACAATCTGACCACCTTTGGTAAAGCAGATTGGGTACAAGTAGCCATTAGGAATCGCATAATTGTACTTAGTCCAAGATGACTTCACTTTATATTCTTTCATCACCCATACCTCACCAAAATCCCGAGGCCCAAAACATAGACCAAGACATCCTCCCATTACCCTCAAATTAATGAAGTTACCCCAGATGAAATTATCATGTGGCAGGGGTATCTCTGAGAAATTCTTCTCTACTAGATCAAAGGCAATAATTGCTTTAATTGGTTCATCAACAAGATATGTACTGATAGCCAACCAATGAATAGCCCCATTCAAGAATAAGAAACAATGTCGATACCAGGGATTCGAATAGGGAAAATGGGTAGCATCAATTTGTTTCCATGAATTGGTCCTCAGGGAATAAAACTCGAAGCAATTTATGCGATATAAATTACCGTAGTTGTACTGAATCCATGCTATAACTACCAAGTAATCATCGGTGGATGCGTCATATAGAAAACCATATCGAGGTGTGAATTCGTCGTCCTCAACTCTAAAAAGCTCTAACCCAATAGATGAATACGACAGCGTTTTGTGGACGCCAGTTGATGGATTCCACACAAGCATATTTCGGGGAATCCGCTCATTATAGATATTCTCAATCTCATTTGGACAAAAACCTAAAAGGATAAACCCTCTGCAAGAACCAAAAATCTCAACAGTAAAACTATAAACAGGTTGCGGAAGCGGAGAAACAAGGTTTACTACAGCAAAATCATCGTAAAGTGATGCCTCTAAATCTAGGGAGCGGGTTCGGACTTCAAAAGTATAATCAGTAAATGAGAGGCAGACAAGTCTGTGGGTGCGTGCTGCGGCTAAGTCAAATTGTGATTTGGCAAAGTCGGGATTGGAGATGAGAGAAAGCCATGATTTAGACACACATCTGAAACGAATGAGTGACTTAACGGGCAGCCTCAACAGGATTTCCAATATTAAGTGCTCAGGGAGGTTGGGGTTATTCTCCATGCTCCTTGCTTCCCTGTTTCTGTTTAGGTATTTGAAATTTGGATATCCATAGAAAAAGATATACAGATAGATAGATAAATGGTTTTATATAGCATTACTTCTTTTTAGGGGGAAAGAAGATTAAATGGGAAATATATATTTCTCTTGCATTTGCATCATCGTTTCATTTTTTACATAATAACAATAATAATTATAATAATTATAATAATAAAAGAAGAAAAACACACATTTTAACACATTTTATTTTTCAAATAAATAAAGTATAAATGTAAATATAATGTAATTTATTAACGTGTGGTGATTCAAATAAAAAAAGGTTCAAGTTCTTTAAATATGTGATCATTGAATTCGATCTCAAAATTTATGTATATAAAAATAATATTATTAAAAAAAATTCCTACTTAGATATCTGATCGTACTATGAAATATTAATCTCTAATTTATCAAGTATAGATACTCTGAAAAACTAAATATTAATCTGATGAACCTAGACATAGGAATTTAGATTTTAGATCATACATATGATTGATGTATGTTCGATTTCATTCAATTGGCTTGGATAAGTTGATTCGCTAATTAATGGGATAAATATACCTCTTATACATACGATAATCGGGTGTTTGAGAATAGATTTTAATGAGTGGAGTTTTTGCTAGTTCTCATGGAAATATTATGAATTAAGCAAATGAAGTTATGGTTGATTGCGTTAGACATAGGCTTTTAACTAAAGTAGATTATCAAGCTAACTTAACTATTCATTAATGTTGCTTAGAAGAATTGCATATCATTAATTGAAGTATGAGGTAAAAAGGATTCCCTAAATCTCTAAACTATTATCTTTACTTTCATTTATCATTTTTATGTCTTTAGATTATTTTTACTGCACTTTCCTCTAGTATATATGCTCTTGAATAGAAATAGCTAAGCTATTGGTTGATATTTAATATTAGAAAGCCAATTTCATTCTCGTGGGAATGATCTTTTACTCTGTATCTATATTACTTAAATGACCCATGCACTTGCGATAAGCAAATGGGCTAACAAGTTTTTGGTCAAGAAAACAAGTTTTTATCTTATGAAAGGACCGATACTTTGCTATCAAATATTAATTAAAAAAAAAAACAAGAGACAATGAACTAAATATTATAGTATACTCTCACTAGAAAAACAAAGCCATCAAAACATTTTAAAAAAATGAAAAAAATCCACTATTCTTCTTATTTGCCACTTCAATTTTTTGATTCCATATGTATCCCAAGATATGCACGATGAAATCAATCAAGTGTCTTAAGCATATTATTTATCTCCATTGTCTGCTACAAACCTGTGTTCTTTAGAGTAGTTTTCACAGTTGATTATATCTGCAAACTAATCTGGCTTTATAGTTGACCAGCTAAACTAAAATCACTACCTTTATATATACACTCATCCATAATACTTCTAGTTTTGCCTTTTTTTTTTGTTTTTAAAACCTTTCTCCACTTCAATTGAATTTTGGTGTTCCAATAACATACTACATGCTAACTACTACATGCAATGGGGGTGCATTAACTAATTCTAGCAATAGAAGATCAAGAAAGATATTATTATTTGCTAATGGCTTTATAGCAATTATGCTGAAATTCATACGCATAAATCATCAAAATTGCATCTCCACTAAAAAAACTAAAAAATGAATGGTGTGCCATGTAGTTAATACTTTAATGCACAATCTGTTTCCAGGAACAAAAGAATAACATATTAATGATTTTCTACTATTAAAACTATTTTCAAAAGAAGAAACAAGAAATAAAGATTTTAAACATGTACGGTGTTAAATACAAAGACTTCAAAAAATAAAGAGAGGGGAGAAGGAAAGGTAGAGAGAGGGAGGAGTCAGAGTGGATGAGGGCAAGGGAAAGTGAAGTGGGTTGAAGGAGGATGGAGGTTGTGTGAGAATGAGGCAAGGAAAGAGAAGAAGAGTTTGGGAAGGTGAGCTTTGAACCTTGGACAACAACCACCAAAGAATATAAAACTAGAAACTAGTGATTAGGTTTGTAGTTACTCAAAAGCAAAGTTTTGAAAATTAGTCTGATCGGATCGGTTGAACCGATCAAACCATCAAATAGGCCTTTCACTTGTTTGACTTCAATCCTTAAATCGCTTAAGTTGTTAAACCATATAAAAACCAGACAAAAGTTGCTAAAACTAGAGAACCAGCAGTTCAAAAACCAATCGGTTTGGTGAAAATCATATACACTACAGAATTTCTTCCCGTATCTCCGATCAACCTGAGCTGGGAGTTTGGAACTACAATGTGTTGCTTTCGTCTCTATTTGAACTCAAAGTTTCATATAACTCAAACACCATAAGAAAGAGAAAGAGGACATTAGACACTAGACAAATTAAAGAAAGGGAGGGGAAATAAAAAAATATTCTCTAACCTCCTACAATAAAGCAATTCAAAAGGCAACACACCTTTTTGACTTTGGTTAATGCCTTTAAGTTAATTTCATTTGATTTCATATTTTATTTCAAGTTCATTTTGTTTTAATATATTTCTTTTAATTTTTTAAGCTTATATATATTCATATATATAAATTTTATTTTTATTTATTTATTTTAATTTTTTAAGTTTAAATTTTTATTTGCTTATATTCTTAATAATAAGATTTATAATATTCAAAAGACCAAATCAATTTTACAAAAATGGTATATTGATCATATGAATGAAAAATATGTAAAACTTTTCAAAATTTATGAGTTTTGTGCAATATATTAATTATATTATTAATAATAATTATGCATATTTTATTTTAAATATATTTATATATTATCTATTAAACTATCTGGTTAAATCGATTAAACCAATTAAATATTGAGTCATTTTCTTTTCCAATTCATCAAGTGAACTAGTTTTTAAAACATTATTTAAAAGGAAGAAGGAAAAGAAAAAGGTTAAGGGTAGGAATATTGTCTTAGGTTGGATGAATTGAATACTTGAGTAATTGGGTATTTGGGTTGGTAATTTTTTTCTTAAAAAATGGTTTTTGGTTTATTTAAGCATTTATAATTGGGAGATCCAAGGATGGTTATTTTAGGAAAAAGATTTTGTTTTTTATTTTTTATTTTAGGAAAAAAGTTAATCTAGAATGAGTTTGTATACAAATTAATTAAATAAGGGTGTATTTACCTTTAAATTAATAAAGTGCATTTTTATTTTAATTTTTAAGTAATTTTAAAAATGAATATATTTTTATTTACTTACTTTACTTACAAGTTTACTCTAGTGTAATCTTTTATTTTAATAGTAGTTGAAAGTGACCAATACGAGTGCTAAAGAAGGGAATACTTGTACTAGCATTTTGATTGTTACTATAGGGGACGTTTGGTTCAGGAGTTTGTTTTTTACATTTCAGGGAATCTTAAGGTGAAAAATGTTTTGTTTCTATGTTTGGTAAGATATATAAAAAAATATTTTCATAAATTCTTTATTCCCAAGAATCTTTATTGACCATTGCTCCCATTAAATCATTCTCAATGAAGGAAGTGGGTTGAGATGATTCTCATGTGGCGAGTATAATTATAAAATTATCAAATGACACTCTTGCTCATTCTTACCCTCAAACTTTCATGAATGGTCAAAGTTAACCAAATATAGGTTCGATAAATTCCTAGAAATACCTTTCCTTAAAATGTCATTTTCAAGAGTCGTATTCCTTGAAATGAAAATTTAACTTTTGAATCAAACTCTTCTAAGAGTAATGTTTTCATTGCTATGAGTAGCTAAATTCTTTTCTTACTAGGGTGAAGATATAACTTGGTTTGGATGATGATGCATTTTGATTCTTTTGATTTAATATAAATTTTTTATTCAATTATACGTTTATCACTATTTTTAATGCTTTTGTGAATTGATTACTCATAAATTGATCTTGTGGATTGTGTAAAAAAATGAAAATTTTGTGCATGACTTAGACTATGTGATAAATGTCATAATCTTGACTTTCTAGGAATAGAGGTTATTGAGTGTGTGGGTTTTGCTTGAGACTCCATAGATCACATAATGCCTTTAATTCTTGGGATGCAATTAAGAGATTAATTGAGTTTCTAAGATTAAAGAGAATTGATACACTAAGGAATTGAGCATTAGTTAAATTAGAAAATCTCCCTATCAATTAATTAATTAGAACTTGATTAAGTTGGAATCCAAAATTCTAGTAAAAAAAACTAAGTAAAATCGGATCTCTAGTGTCTTTATCATTGCGTGTTTACTTCTTACCTTGCTATCGTGGACTTTATACTATTTTCAAGTTATTTGTTTTACTTTGTTTTGCTTTTCTTTTAATTACTTGTTTTCCTTTGAAATTCTTCTTAAATCAAATCTTTGTCTATATAATAGTTGGATATGTGAAGTGGTAATTGACAACTCAATATCCATGAGAACGATATTTTTTATCACTTTATTACTTTTATGATTTGGTGCACTTGCCAAATTAGTAAACAGGTTGTGAATTTGAAGATAGTCATTATGATATCCATGATCTATTCTATGTACTAACCAAGAAGATATGACGAGGTTAGAACATGAATGAATAAGGGAAAAGAAAGCACTTATACTACAAAGAAATGGGATGAACCCATTAAGGTACCAAGTGGCTTCAAACTCAAAAGGGAGAGGTGAATTAAGTTTATAAAATATTTTTGCAAACTTTTCACAAAACACTTGTATATCAATTTTCGATAAAACTATTAATTGATTGAGGTAAATAGATAGATTAGATTGATTACTTTACTCACAAATAAATAAGTCAAAATGAAGAGTATTCAAACAAGCATATAAAATTAAAGGACAAATGTAAAGGAAATTGAGTTGAGAAGAACAAATACAAGATTTATCATGGTTCAACCACCCCTTGTGACCTACGTCCAGTGTAACACCCCAAATTTCGTATCTCTTAAACAGTAATTTTGACAGTTAACAAAATTTTACTGTTTAGTAATTTCTGGATATTGTAAAATTATTTTGTTTATTCCGTCAGTGTATTTGATCATTTTGAGTGATTTACTCCGTGTCAGGAAAATAATAATTTTCGGGTCGGGGAAAATCTTTCTGTATTTATTTCTCTTGACTATTAATTATTTTTAACAATCTGACTTGATTTTCATACATTTTCTAATTTTTGTGATTTTATGTGTGATTTTGAATTTTTTTCTGTTTGTGAGCCCCACGAGGTGTTTGTGGGCCCAAATGACCATACGTGGACCCAGGTGGGTCCCGCAAAATGAAAAATTTTTCTACGCATAGAAAAATTTGTACTGTTTAGACGGAGACAGGGGATCTTACTAAACCTGAATCCGAAAATAATTTTAGAAAATTTGTTTTGTACTGTATTTATTTATCGGAAGATAAAAATACAGTAAATATATTCTTTCGTGGGATTTTTAGTAGATAAAAATAGAAATTATATTGCTTAAGTCAACATTGGTGGTTTGGATATCCACTATTGATTCAATTAACGGTTAAGAAATAAATTTAATAAAGAAACATAAGATAATCATCATTGATTTAATCAATAGTGTGAAAATAAACTTAGTTAGGCAAGTTTCAATATCAACCGTAGATTTAATCAACGGTGTAAAATTAATTATATAAAGTGACCATTTACAACCATTGGATTTAGAGTTGATCAAGGGTGGAGATTTGGTCTTAAAAAGTGACAAAGACCATTTATGACCATTGGATGAAGAATTAATCAATGGTGGAGATTTGATCTTAAAAAGTAGAAAGACTAATTATGACCCTTGGATTAAAAGTAAGAAGAAGTAATCTTGACCCTTTATTTTGGAGACACATCTAATGGCTAGAATCTAAAGGAGAAAGATCCAATGACTTAGATTTAATCTTCTAAATTAAAAGTCTACCTAAAATCCTAACCATTGAATTAATCAATGGCTAGAAATGCTTCAAATAATGGCCTAATTAACAAGTCAAGTAAACTAAATTAAATGTTAAATTATTATAATCTAATTCTTAATTAGATATCCTAATTTTAATTAGAGATTATAATATATGAAATAATATGTCTAATTAATTAGTTATGTAATTAGAAAATTAGTTAAGATTGATTAGGAAACTTAATCTAATGAATTAACTAATCAATTAGCAATTAATTATGACAACTTTGGAGTGCATGATGAAGGGGGACGGTTTTGGAGTGTTAGGAAGGAGGAGACATGTTTAGACATGCTTGTATAGCCTTTTTAGGCCAAAGAAAAAGATGACAAAGTGGAAGACTTTGTGCATCATGTGATAGCCTTCAATTATGCCAAATGAATTCATATCTCTCCATTCTTTCACTCCCACAGCAGCAGCACCTTTGGTCACACTCTCCATATTCATTTTTCTACTTCACCAAAAAGCTCCATCTTATTCTCTCAAAATCCCAAGAACCAAACAACCATTTTTCCTTCCATTTTCTTTCCATTGGTTTGGTCTCTACACCCAAATACACTATCCATCGCCTATAATTTTTACTCTCATCATTTCCTAAAGCTAAACACCATTCTAAACACTTTTCATTTAGAAAGTTTTCCCAAAATCCCACTCTAAGTGCTTCAAAATCCCACTTTTACCTTACTTTCCTAGAGATAAACTTTGGTTTTTATGGTTTAAATTCATGTTTATGATTTTCTAAGCCATGATTGTTCCATTGTTTGTTTAATTTAATCCAACCATAGATCTTGAATCCTTACCTTATTCTAAACAAGTTTCATGTTGAAGTCTTTCTCTAAATTTTCCATCTTGAAGGATTTTACTAAGATCAAGTTCTAGAGTTCTTGTTGGTGAAGTGTAAGAAAACTTCATTTATTCTTTTCTTTTTCATGATCTAAACCATGTTTGATCCATGGTTCCTCTTAATTAAGCTTAGTATACTAATTTCTATGTATTTTATTTTGTATTTGAGAAACCCTTGGTGGTGAAGGACTTGGAAAGAGAAGCAAAACAAAGAGTTTTTGAGGATCTTCAAGAGGTAAGAGGGAGATCCATCTCACCAACCAAGTATGGTGGTGAGAGATGGTCTTATATTTGATGGATGGTGAATCCATGTGAGGATTCCAATCCATGGTCATGTAATAATTAATTGTATGTTTATGAGCTTTGATTTATTTTCTTATGCTTTGATTATTTTTATCTATGCTTAATATATTTTGCATGATTTTATGGCTTTGATAGTATACTTATAATATTCATGATGAGTATATGGCATGTTTGTGATATTTATGATGAAATATATATATGTATGCCATGATGTGTGGATGGAAAGAAAATTGATCTTGGTTCCAATGGCCAAGGAAGAGCTACGGTTTTGATGCCCTTGATGAGGGTCAATGTTGAAATTTTTCAAGAATAAGGAAATTAAATTTTGATCCCTAGAACAATGAGAATTTCGGCCAAGACACCTCAAAATAGGTGTTTACAAATTAATATGTTTATGGAAGAATAAAATTAGATTGATTTGAGGAGTATGGAAAATGAACTAAAGGTTTGTTTTTTTTTTAAGAAAACATGAACACAAATTTTAGAATGAAATTTTATTGATTTATTTTGTGTAGAAACAAGAATGAAATTTATTTAAGTTAGAAGAAAAATATTTCATGGTTCCAATGGCCATTTATAAGATTTTGATAAATTTAGAACAAATGTTTTACGTATCTTTAAATTAATATTTTCATGAAGAATGATAATGAATGATTTGAAGAGTATGGAAAATAAACAAAGGGTTTGTTTTTTTTAAGAGAACAAAAATACGATTTTAGAGGAATTTTTATTGATTTATTTTGTGTAAAAAGATCCTAAGTATTTTTTCTAAATATGAGTTTTGAATGAAACGGACAAACATTGATTTTAAGGATTTGCAAAGAAAGTGAAAAAGGAATTGTAAAGAAAGTAAAAATGAATTTGAACAAATGGGTTTGGTTTTTATAACCATCGATACTTCGGTTTTGAAAATAAAATTTTAACGATTTTGTTTGGGTAAAACCATATCAATTTAAAAGAAAAAATATTTGATGATTTCAATAGTCATGTCCACATTTTTGAAGGCTTGTAATGCTTTGATTTTTTTATGAACAAAGTGATTTTCAAAGTGGAAACGTAACTTGAGTTAATACAAGAATTTGAAAATGGAATTAGAGCATTTATCACTTGAGAATTAAATTTTTGTAAACAAGAATATTTTTGAACTTCAATTTATTTTGAAGAAAGTTGTGTTTGGAAATGCTTTGAAAAAATGGAGAATATAATGGTGATTTAAGAATTTACTAAAGTATAACTTATTTTCAAGTTTTGAAATATGTGTGGAAATTTTAAGATTTGAAACATTAATTTATATCAATGGAAAAGTAATTTTGTGGATTATATTTGAAAAAGAATTTCTTGAGTAAAGAAAGCGTGGAAAAAGATTTTCTTGAGTAAGAAAATGTGAAAAATGAAATACAAAGTCATAATATTTTGAGAAAAGATGAAATGGAATTTTTGAAGGTTGAGAAATATTTTTTATGGTGAAAAATTATTTACGTATCTTAAAAATGTGTTGAAAATGATATTGACTTATTTGAAAGTCCAAAATAATGTTTGGAATATTGAGGAATATTTTACATGATTGTAAAATGGTGAAAAATGATTTACGTATCTTAAAAATGATTTAAAATATAGTAAAATATTTCTACGCAATTTGAAATATGTTAAAATATTTCTACGTGATTTGAATTACTTTTAAATATTTTATGTAAGCTTAAATATTTTACATGATTTGAAATATTGTTGAAAAATCACTACGTGATTGAACAAACGATAAAATATTTTTACGCGATTATGAAAAATGGTAGAAAATTGGTGGAAAATTGTTATGAGATTTGGAAAGCGTTTAAATATTTTACACTACTGAAAATATTATTGAAAAATATACGCAATTTTGAAACAGTGAAAAAATAATATGCGATTTGAGAAACGTATATTTTTACGCAATTGAGAAAGACATTGAAAAATTAATACGTGATTTAAAAGTGCAACAGAAGAGCTGCGGCATTTTGAAAACGTAACAAAAGTGTTACAGTATTGTGAAAATATAACAGAAACATTTCAGAATTTTGAAAATGTAACAGAAACATTTTAGAATTGTGAAAACATAATGGAAATGTTACGCAATTTTGTGAAAACACGGCGAAAGTGTTTTATAACTATGAAAACATGATAATATGATTTCGTGTTGAAAATATAGTATAATTACTGTTGAACCAGTGTATGGACACTGTATGAAAAAATGACGTGTTTTGCCTATGACTGATATTTGATGCATTTTGTATGCATTGGAAAGAGATGCCTGTGAATGGATTTGGTGCATTATACATGCATTGAAAAAGTATGCGTTGAAGCATATGATATAAATTGAACAATTGAAATTGAAAAGATTTGGCCCTTTGGGGTTGGACTTGCACTGATATATTCGTGCATTGTATAAAATATAGCTAATAGCTATTATGGTCCTTGTGGTTGAAGAGGGAATGAGAATTGATAGTGAGGTCTATGATGGATCTTGGGGGCGTCGAGGCTCGGCGGTCGACCAGTGGACAGTTGGCAAGTACCCTGTGCCACTTGGCGATGCAGTCCGTTGCAACGCATTGACGATACCCGACAAGAACACGATTCTTTTCAACAACTGGGAGATTGTCTTTGGGCTAAGGCTGACAATTGACCAGAGCATTCTTCTCGAAATTGTGAAAACCTCCATGGAGTTGTTTTTGAAAAACTGAGTCTTTGTACATATGCATAAATCTGAGCATTTATATCGTGTGATATATTAATTGAGGAATATTGGTTATTGGTTATGATAATTGAATTGGTAAATGATTGGATGATGATTGAAGCGATAAATGATTAGATGATGATAGTTGATTAATGCCGATAGCATGATTATGGCATGATCCGTCGTATGATATTGTTGGTCGTGTGTTATCTCTGTCGCCATATTGGTATTGGTGTAGGTGATCTCACCTCTTTGTTATGTTATTTTGCTTTGTCTGTATTGTTAAAATCAAATAATAGAAAGATTGAGTTGTCTTAGACATAACGGGCGATGGATACTCTGAGATTGGTGACAACAATAAAGAGTGGACATTCAGGACTTGAAGATGTGCAGTGTTGACAAAGGAACAGATGTCTGATGCATCAAGATGGACAGAAAAAGAAATAAGTATGTTAAAGTTTTCCGTTAGTGTTGTACCGTGCTATTAAGTAGGACCCGTCATGGGGTTTGCTACTGTCCAAAAAAAAATAAGTCTGTTAATTTTATATTTCTCTTTAAATTGTGATATTAATTGGTGTCAATATTGCATAATAAATAGTTGAAACATGATTTTTCAGTAATATTACCTAATATTTTCAGTAAATTTACGTTTCAGTAAAGAAGAAATTTTGAAACCCATCTTTTATAACTCAAACTTTGTGCGAACTTCTTTTCAGATTATGAGTCGGAAGTCAGACATGTGATACCCTAAAGAGGGTGTTACATTAGTTGGTATCAGAGTTAGGGTGTTACATTAGTTGGTATCAGAGCTAGGGTGTTACATTAGTTGGTATCAGAGCTAGGGTGTTACATTAGTTGGTATCAGAGCTAGGGTGTTACATCCAGTCCTCAAGTAAAAGATTTCCCACTAAACTTTAAAGCTTAAACAGGTACTTGAAACTTTTATAACTAAGAGCACTCAACACACCTCTGGGATACTTCACCATTTGTGCTTGAGCTTCAAAACATGGATATCCCACCCTCTTCATAGGAAATCAAAGAAAGATAGAATGGTAAACTCTCAAAAGAATAGATTATACAAGTTGAAGATCAATGGATAGAAAGATATTCACACTTTTATCTCATAAACAGAAAATTAAAAATTAAGGTTGAATGAACTCATATTAATGCTCAACAAGATGTTTCAGAAAGATTTCCTCCTTCTCTTTAATGCTCAATTACTTGTATTTACAACCCAATGCATTAAAGATCTGTTGGGAGTAGTTGGAACATTAAATGTAGTCAAACTAGCCGTTAATTCCTATTTTTGAAAAACTAGTCTATTCAAATAGACCAAGCATCTATTCGAATAGATACATTTATAGCACAATTTGGATTGGTTTCTGGAGCATTTTATTCAAATAGGACCTAAGTATATTCAAATAGATCATTTAAAAAACATGGGCGTGTAGCCATTTTGAGTTTCTATTCGAATATATGTCTTGTTTTATAAGAATAGAGCTTGATGGAATGGAAATCTTGATATTCTAACTTTTGCTATTCGAATAGGAAACTCTTTATTCGAATAGACATATTTGAAAAACACTTTAATTAGTTTTTAAAATTTGTCAAATGTTTTCAAAAGATCTAACAATCTTTTAGGCACTTGAAAGGCTATTTCTTAAAAAACTAAAAACTATTTTAAAATCTTAAAATCATGTGTGCTATTTAGGTTCTTAAAAAATAAATTTAGAGTTTAAGTATGAATCTTTTTACCTTTACAAAAAGACCTAAAACCTAATGCTAGTCTTAAAAGATCTTAGATTTGATATTACCATCATCTTTATGTTTATTATCATCAAAATAATCTTTAATGATCAATAGCCAATTACATGACATATGATGCTAGTGATGTATTGAGAGGAGTAAATAATGTAGTTGGAAATATGAAGGAATAAGAGCAGCGTTGCAGCCCAGAATTTCAACACCTCTGCAACGCCACACCTTGGTTCTAGAAAGCACAAATAGGTGGTTTTATTGGAGATTTAAAACTTTATTCTCTTTTTCTAATGAGAGGCTTGTATTGGAGGTAATTATGTAATTGGGTCTTTCAATCTTTTCTTATGAGTTGTTGGTGTAGACTACTTTTATTAGAGTATGTTTGGATAAATCATTTTAAGAAAAAAATGTATTTTTTGAAGGTATTTAAAATCCCTCACCATAAAATACTATGTTTGGGAAATTAAATAAAGGATTTTTGTGGCAATTCATGCAAGTTATATGATATATCTATCAAAAGTTAACAGATTTACTATTTGAAGGTGTTTTTGGCACATATTGCAAAACTTATGGGGTTATTTACAAATATGCAAATCCTAAAGTTTAACATGCACATAGGCTGAAGTTGAACGATGTAATATGCAATTTACCCTAAACTAAATACCAGCCAAAAGAATCTGCTAAATTAAATCACATAATCATTGTTTGAAAGGATGCCTCTCGAAATCTATGCCACTCAAATTTTTTTTTAAAAAGAAAAAGGATGACGGCTCTTCCTCACGAGTTATAATAATCAACTTTTGAAACCCATGATGAACCATTGAACATAAACAAGAAGGAAAAACAAAAGTGCTAGAACTGCAAGAGGGATCATGTTTGGGATTTCAATGCATAAAATTACCTTATATTGCCTTAAAAAAATGTTGCACTATAGCACCATCTATTATCTCATGTAAATGCACCATAATTTCTGCTTTTTTTTTTGTGTGATATATAGTAGCTAAAGTCAATGTCATGTAAGGAAGAGAATCAACATGACAAGTTCAAAACGACTGAAGTCTATTAAAAAATAAACTACAAATTTGACAACACAATTTTCATCATTCGATATTTCGCAGCATCGAGTGTTTCCTTTCTCACTTGTAATTTTCAGTACCTGCAAAGTGAAGAAAGAAAATATAGAAATTAAATAAAACAAAGATATAATTGATGCTTGTTATTTTATGCCTATATTAGAAAAGCCCTTCGAATACCAAATACAAAACAGTGTCTTGAATTCTACATTTTTTTCAAGGGAATTCGAAATATGTTATTATGATCTAACACCTAGGTTAGCAAGCATATCAACAGATCGCAATCTATGTATTCAGACAACCAACCATTGTATTGTGGAATAAAGGACATGCAAATCAAACTTGTACAAAGTTGTCACAAGGACAACGCCACAAGAAAGGAATATTATTATTTTAGAAAAATTAAAACTAGAACTAGATCAAGTAAACATAAACTTTTTTGCAATCCTAATAATTATATGGCACACTGGTTCAATAACTAGCACTGGAACTGAAGTCATCGTAAATCATAATAGTTAAAAAAAATGCAAGACAATTAGAGAGTTAAAGTATCTTAAATGAGGACTTATCAGTAACAAGGGTCAGGATTTAAGACCAAAGAACCTACAAATAACTTCATTTGCTATCTTGGAAAATATATAAACAATTACATTGTAACTCAGATTTGCTTTCAAATTAATATGCAATTGAATTGTTTGTCAAAGGTCTATCTCACCTCTAGAACCATGGTTTGGCTTAGCAGCCAAATAACTTGGTTTTCCATAGTGTGAGAAAACAAAAAGAAAATAAACTTCATACACCATGTTTTTCATACCATGCCCCAACAATTCATAAAGTTATAAAAATGACTTTTATGGAAATTTATCCATTAAATCCCCAAATTTCAATATAAACCTCCAGCAAAAAATTTGTAGGTCGTTACCAAAAAAAATTGTAGGTCAAGATTAACTTATAGGGTATATTACATGCTCCTTGTCACACAATAAATGAATGCTTTATGGCTCATAAATAGATGAGATCCCACCAGAATACCCAAAAACACTAGAGACCATAAATCTACCAGCTCACATGCACAATCACCTTCACAGAGACTGACTCATAGTCGCTAATTAAGGGCCAATAAATCACTACTTCTGTGCAAACACTCTAACCTTAAGATATAATTATACCATATTACACTTTTCAAAACAATGTCGGATCATTGAAATTCAAGTTGGGACTACTAAATTACAGCTAAAAAATAATATTATTAAAGTATCTATGCCTGAATTTGCTAACATCATAAATTGTATCCTTTTATATTATAGAGCAAAAGGAAATAAAGTCGAGAGTTACCTTGAGGGATCAAAGGGACCAAACACAATCTAGTACTTTTTTAAAAAGAAAATCAATAACAAATACACAGACAAACATCCACATAGCCACAAGCATATGCAAAACAACTGACTAGCACAGATATTTTTTAATAAAATTTTGGTAGAGAAATTTATGCAAGATTTCTCATTTGATGTAAGATATCTTTGCAGGGTCTTATAAAAAAGAAATTCTATGCAACCCTACGGATTCATACATTTCCAACCCAAATAACACAAACGGATGTCAATGAGAAACAAATGTCTCCTTATTGTTCGTCAATCGCCACACAAGACAAAAGAGCAATAGCGTGGTCATTTACTTAAAATCCACCAAATACAAACCTATTATTGATAGCCTTTATTGGGGCAGAGAAGAATTATAAGCTGTCAACATGTTTTCCTTTTAAAAGAAAGAACTTATCCTTAGCATCTTGAAAGAACTTCAAACGAAATCTACATCAGTATTAACAATGACTCATCAACAACCAAACCAAAAAATAAACTTAGAAAAAAAATAGTAAAAGTCCAACCACACAACATGAGATTTTTAAACACACTCACTTAGCAATACTAGAAGAAATAGCTTGCATTCTAAAATTTCATCGAACAAGTCGGATTCAAGCAATTAAGGCATAGAGCAAACTAAAAATGAGTCAGGATTTAGAACTCCTCATAGAACAACAGAGAAAACCATGACTATACACATTGTCCTCCAATAAGAATAAATAAGTGTCCAATCCTATTCACAGTAGTCCAATTAATCAAATCATTCAAATTTTCATCTAACAAAATCCAATGTAGGCTTATACACATGCCAACCAAAACAGAAAAGAACCAAGTGCTGATCCCACTTTAGAACGTGCTATCATACAAACTGGCATTTTTTTCAATATTTCTTAATTAATTATAGCAAAAACAGAGAGATGTCTTATGTTTCAACCACAAGAAAGAAAACTAATACAGAACCACAATCAGAAGATTACATTAGGAATTTTAAGATTATATTCACTCATCAGAAGTAAATGGTAAAACCAGCTGCATGACTTTAATTCTCACAATTTCAAAAAACATGCCTTCTAAAAGAATAAAAAAAACAAGAATGGTGTACAGAACAAGTCACTAAACACCAGAAAATAACCCTTAATTCGGCCCTTCCATCAAACAGATCATACTCATGTTAGCAAATACACTGAGTCAAATTAATGAGATCAGCTACAGTAGCATATGTATCATCAAAACCCCAACCCTTAGTCCATTCACACCATACCAGTCATGCAAACCATCATTTTTTAAGACTAACAGTAAGCTAATAATGAGAACAGACTATTCTGTATAATCAGCACAAAACATCGCATCTTTCATTGTTCAAATGAAGTACTTTAAAATGGAAACAACAAAGCCACACCCCATTTAATAGCAAAATGAGTTCGGCATTTTATCAAACAGTATACATACACTTCAACATTATGATATCACATCTAGAAAATGAGCAAGACTCTAGATGTCTCATCGAGTTCACTGACACATAACAGAACAGAGACGTGATTTGGATTTAGTTTGGATGACTTTTTTCCTTCCCTTCCTTTCCTTTCCCTCCTTCCTAAACCCCCATCCAAACACACTCCAAGGTAACTGTTCAAACCATTCTAGACATACTTTGTGGCTAGCAAGAAAGATGAGCTTACTGTAAAAGTCAACATATTAGACATTCTAAAAGAATTTAGCTTTAAAACTCTGGTGTTCTAAGATGTCATAGCAAAACCTAATTCTTCAACATCCAAACATTATCCATATTTCATATATAATTGACCATTGAAATTGCCTTGTGATTTTGAGGAAGTATTACAATGACTATTATCTCAAAGTATTGGTACATAAGGTCAACTACCAAACCTGATCTTTCCTTGCAACCTCACATATAATGCATTATGCATATTACTTTTAATACTTCATAAATCATAATGCAAGATTAATAGGAATAAAATGGTCAAAGATTGGAAAACATTACGTACCCTAATTCTTCTTGTCTGTTGTTGTTGGTCATGCTTCCTCAAAATCACTAGGGAGTGAGAGTAGGCTCTCGGTATACATAGCCATTTCATGCCCAACATAATATTCGCGATGCTCTAGCAGCTCTCCTTTGTCAGTAAGTTTTGCTAATCCTGTAATCACTGATCCTGTATTGCCACCTGATCCAACAATCTGACCACCTTTGGTGAAGCAGATTGGGTAAAAGTAGCCATTAGGAATCGCATGATTGTACTTAGTCCAAGATGACTTCACTTTATATTCTTTCATCACCCATACCTCACCAAAACCCCGAGGCCCAAAACATAGACCAAGACATCCTCCCATTACCCTCAAATTAATGAAGTTACCCCAGATGAAATTATCATGTGGCAGGGGTATCTCTGAGAAATTCTTCTCTACCAGATCAAAGGCAATAATTGCTTTAATTGATTCATCAACAAGATATGCACTGATAGCCAACCAATGAATAGCCCCATTCAAGAATAAGAAACCATGTTGATACCAGGGATTCGAATAGGGAAAATGGGTAGCATCAATTTGTTTCCATGAATTGGTCCTCAGGGAATAAAACTCGAAGCAATTTATGCGATATAAATTACCGTAGTTGTACTGAATCCATGCTATAACTACCAAGTAATCATCGGTGGATGCGTCATATAGAAAACCATATCGAGGTGTGAATTCGTCGTCCTCAACTCTAAAAAGCTCTAACCCAATAGATGAATACGACAGCGTTTTGTGGACGCCAGTTGATGGATTCCACACAAGCATATTTCGGGGAATCCGCTCATTATAGATATTCTCAATCTCATTTGGACAAAAACCTAAAAGGATAAACCCTCTGCAAGAACCAAAAATCTCAACAGTAAAACTATAAACAGGTTGCGGAAGCGGAGAAACAAGGTTTACTACAGCAAAATCATCGTAAAGTGATGCCTCTAAATCTAGGGAGCGGGTTCGGACTTCAAAAGTATAATCAGTAAATGAGAGGCAGACAAGTCTGTGGGTGCGTGCTGCGGCTAAGTCAAATTGTGATTTGGCAAAGTCGGGATTGGAGATGAGAGAAAGCCATGATTTAGACACACATCTGAAACGAATGAGTGACTTAACGGGCAGCCTCAACAGGATTTCCAATATTAAGTGCTCAGGGAGGTTGGGGTTATTCTCCATGCTCCTTGCTTCCCTGTTTCTGTTTAGGTATTTGAAATTTGGATATCCATAGAAAAAGATATACAGATAGATAGATAGAGGGGGAAAGAAGATTAAATGGGAAATATATACTTTCTCTTGCATTACTTCTTTTTTACATAATAACAATAATAATTATAATAATAATATAATAATAAAAGAAGAAAAACACACATTTTAACACATTTTATTTTTCAAATAAATAAAGTATAAATGTAAATATAATGTAATTTATTAATGTGTGATGATCAAATAAAAAAAAGGTTTGAGTTCATTAAATATGTGATATTGAATTCGATCTCAAAATTTATGTATATAAAAATAATATTATTAAAAAAATTCATTACTTAAATATCTGATCGTATTACGAAATATTAATCTCTAATTTATCAGTATAAATACTCTGAAAAACTATATATATATATATATATATATATAATCCACGTAGTATAACAAATTTATCCCTATCTTATATACGAGAGGACTCTCTTATGAGAGAATAATATTATTTTATTGTATTATCTTTCTCTTTGAGATTATGATTTTTTTTATGATACTCTCTTTCTCTGCGTGCCACATGTCCTTTCTTCTATAATAATTCTCTTACTATTATGTTAATTCTCTCTGTTTACTCTCACCTTCCTGATTTCTTCCCCGTATTACAAATCAAATGAACTTAATCAATTTCCAAATTTGCTTAATCAATTCTCTATTTATCTGCTTAATCAAATCTCACATTCTATAGATAATATATTGGCATGATACATTATAATTTTCCTCTGATTTATTCCTGATTTATTAGCATGATACATTAGGATTTTCTCCCGATTTATTCTTGATCCTTGCCTATTTTCTATTTTTAACCATAACATGATTTTAGGAATATCATGGCATGATTTTAGGAATTTGTAAGAATCTGTAATTATTTGTTTTCCTTTTAAGTGTCCTTTTTTTAGGGATTGGTCAACCTCCTTATTGTATAAAAAAATTGTGTGAGTATATCGATGATAATCACCTATTGGAGAAAATTTATCTCTTTAGGACTCGTTTGGCATGCCATATTAGACATAATAGGATAAACTAATACAATACATTATGATCTTATCAGTTATTTAGTATAAATACTATATTATATAAGCTTATCCATCAAACTCCTCTTATATATTAAAATGATGGATAACTTAATCAAGCCTTGGAGGGAGGGATTAGACTTAATAGGGTTTTGATGTATAAGCTCTTATAAAAACTTTTTCATTACAATTTTAAACACCTCAATATCCCCAACTCTTACGTATTAGGTTTTATACTATCAGGTCTTATACTATCAGACCTTATACTATCAGGTCTAATACTATCAGGTCTTATCCTATCCTTCATACCAAACGGACCCTTATGGTATCAGAGCAGTACCATCCTCTGTGACCTATCTTGTCACTTTCGCTGCCGAGTTCCCAAAATTTTGGAACTCCGATTAGCCGCCTCTGGTTGCCGAGTTCTCCTTTTGGCACCCTCTTTCTATATCTTTTTCCGACCAACTATGTTTCCATTCCGGTTTACCGACAAACACCATCTCCTCTGCTACCATTTGCTGTGAACTATTTCTTACGGGGTTTGTTCATTGCTACCACTACCCTCCATCGCAAGCCTTCGATCACTTTTCTGGCTGGCGATCACACCAACTGCTCTGTAGGCCTCCGATCGGCCAACTACTGAAGTCGAGCCTCCAGCAACCTTCTCACGCGTTCCCACACGCCTCCTTTACTGTCTGGGCTTAGATTCATGCGACGCTCTTCCTTCAGCGCGTGACAACGCTTTTGGAAAGCTTTCCAACAACCGCTGATCTCCTCTAACTTGTCTTGGTCTCCTCTACCAGGATCTATCCTCACCTCCTTCAATCGACCTCTATGCAGACTTGTACACTCATGCAGAGACATTCATGTGTATTGGGGTTTATGTTTTTGGCCATTGTACATTGACTCATGGCTATTTCACCATCTTTCCAAGCTTTTTCGCCGTTTGTTTGCCTCACCACACCATTTCTAACCTCCACGTGTCTGTTTGGAATTCTTTATGGTGGTTATCTCTAGTTTTGACTACTATTTGATTCTTTTCCAAAGTTAGCATAACATTGAGGGGGAGAATGAGAATAAATTCATCTCAACATATACTTCAATGTCGGTGTTTGTCATGTCATTCTTTTCCCACTAATGGATTATACTAGTGACTTCTCTTTTTACCGATAACATTTCGATGGTGACTCCTCTCCCATGGATGAATCATATTAGTAGTGACTTTTCTTCTCATCGACGATCATTCCGATGATAACTTATGTTAGTTATGACTCACACCAGCCCGACTCTTTATCTCGGATGCTCTAGCCCCAGCTCTCTGTCCTAGATGCATTGGCCCTGTCTCTGTTTATCCAGATGCACCGGCCTCGTCTCCGTCTGTCCAAATGCATTGGCCTCGTCTCTATCTTTGTCCTAGAAGTAGTTACCAACCACCATTTTCGTTCGTCTTACCCACTATCACACTGTCAAATTATTTAATTATTACAAGCTCAAGTTTAGGAAGCTTTAACTTGAGGGGAAGTGTTAGAATATCTGAAAAATATCTCAAAATATATTTATTATATCTTAAAATATTTTAGAGTATCATAAATGATCTCTTATGATTTATTTCTTATTTATTGTATTTCCTGATTTGTTTCCTTATTTAATTATGATTAAGAGTTTAGAATTGGTATAAATAATATTATTGAGTTTTATATTTATATAACATTATAAACACGTCAAATCAATATCAATATCATATTATTCAAAATTTATATTCTCTTTTTTTTTTCCCTATCTAAAACCCTCCAATTCAACATAAGATTCATCAAATATTGGTTGTAGCACATGTCAAATAGTTAGTAGAAATTTCATCAAATTTTAAGTTGCAAAACAATTGCTCACACCATCCTAAAGAATTGTCATTATTTCTTTTCTTCTTTGTTATTTTTTGAAAAATATTACCAATTACATGTATGTTATGCTAAAAACTAAGTCTATGCACATAAATTTTTTCAATGAAATATAATTAAAAAGATATTAAATTTATTAAAAAAAATTGTGCATTACACGGACTACTTAGTAGCTAGAATACATTCTTTTGAGAGTGACTTAATCTATTAAGTTATTCTCCTCTAAGAATCTTAATTTTTTTCTTTCAAATTTCAAATTCAAATTATCTTTCAAATTAATTATGCATATCTCTTTTATAATCTTAAAATTTTAAATATTTTTCTCTTTTAATTTATGTTTTTTATGATTCTATCTAAATAAATTAATTATGCATATCTTCTTTATAATCTTGAATATTTTTAATCTGTATTTATTTATATTATATCTAAATTTTAAAAAAACCTATATATGCACATGATACTTGGTAGTACTTTTGATGTGCAAATACGAAGACTAAAAATAGAGATGCGAGATTGCCATGTCTCTATATTTTTTTATGCAAATTTATTTCTGTATTTTATAAATATATTTCCTCACCCAAAAAGGAATTTAAATATATTTATTAATATGCAATTTAATGCTCATTATGAAAAAAACCAATTAAACCTGTCAAGTTTTTATATATTTGTTTTTCTTTTCAAAAGTATTTCCCATCCTTAAAGGAAAGTTTTAAAATTATCAATTTTTAAAAATGTAAAAATAAAAATGATTTTAAAAATATTTGATTAAATTTAAAATATGGAAGATAATTTTAGTCTTTGACTAATTGTTTACGTAATTTCAGACAAGATAGTGGTTTTGGTTAGATAAAGTCATCTCCTAAAAAATTAGTCTTATAGCAATACCTATAGAATCAATAAGAATTTTGTTATATTCTCTTAAAAGGTTTTTTTAATAATCTTCTTAATATTAAATAAAAAGTATTTAATAAAAAAGTAAATACATTTAATATCTTAAAAACATAAAAAATATTTAATATTTTTTTATTTAGTAATTAGAAAATTAGTAAAAAATTGTGTAAAAAGATTTAGAATTATTCAATCAATAATAATGAGAAAACAATTATAACTTTTATTTTATTATTGACTTAGAAGGAAACCTATTGTACATGTCAAGTTTTCATCCATTTATATTTCCTTGCAAGAGTATTTTCCTTCCTCATATAGAAAGAATTGAATTTTTTAAACAAATAATTTATAATAATTTCATAAATAAATATTTGATAAAATTAGAAATAAGGAAGATTTAATTATGTCAATTACTAATCAAATATTCTAACTTATACCTTGTCAATTAAGATCAATAATAAGGAGGAAATAATTATTACTTCTTTATCCTTTGACGTACAAGGAAATGCATAACGAGAAAACAATTATTGCTTTAGTATTTTTTGACTTCTGCAAATTAAAATAAAAAATAAATATTTGATTAAATGAAAATTAACGAAAATATAATTTTGCTAATCATATACCCAATTAAATATTATTACATATTACTAAAATTATTTCAATTAGAATTAACAATATGGAGGAAATACTTATTTCTTCCATATTTTTATACTTGCAAGTAAAACTATAAGGAGTAAATACTTATTGCTTCGTCATTTTTTTTTTTAAGATTTACAAGAAAAAAAAAAGATTGATATAGATTTATTCTTATATTTAAAAAATTAAAATACATTCTCTTAATAGACTAAAGTGATTTGATCGCTTAGTGTACTCTCTTAAAAAAAATGACATATGTTATTTTTAATTATTTTTTTTAAATTTTAAATTCAAATACTCTTTTAAAATAATTTTACATATTTCCTTTATAATTTTAATTTTTTTCTCTTTGCATCTATATTTTTTAGATTCTCCCTTATTTTAAAAATATATTGCACAGATATTTGCTAGTTAATTCCAAAAGTGTAAATGAGGACTGCAAGTCTGCAATACAAGTGTCAACTCTAAAAGTTAAATAAAAAAGAAAGAAACATATTGGTCGATAAGAAAATCAATCATAAAAAGTAAATATAATAAAATCAATAAATAAATGTTTCTATTAATGAAGATTTATTTTTTTATTAAAAATTAATTTAGATTTAATTAGGTACAAGATTAAAGGAAATGATCATCTATAATTAATATCATAAGAAAAATATAATATAATAAAATAAATCCATGATATATTGGAATTAAAGTCAAATTAAGTTAAGTTTGACTCAATTTAAGAAATTAATATTGGTTAATTAATAAAAGTTTGAATGGAGAATGCAATACGAGAAAAATAAGTAAAAAAATTAATTAGAAAATCAATAAAAAATAATATAATAAAAATCATTTAATAAATATCCCCATTAATGATATTTGATTTTGATGGATTAAAAATTAACTTTAATTTTAATTTGGAGCAAAATTAAAGAAGAAAATTATGAATTAACTCTTAAAGATTAAGAAATTAATACAACAAGAAAAATATAATAAAATTAATTTTATTAGATGTGCAAAGTTGCAGCAAACATAAGGGAAAATCCATTTGTCCTTTTTCTTTTCTCTTCTCTTTATTTTGTCTACCTTTCTTTCTTTCTTTCCTTTTTTTTTTTTTGAACTTTTAGGCTTATAAATGATACTTCCCTCATCTAAAGAATTTCATAAAGGCTTCAAATGAGGGCATAAATTCATCATAATTAACAAGTAAAGCATACAAGACATTATGACTATCAAGGCAATAGAACATAACAAGTGATAAAAGTATATGAGAAATTCTTTTCGCGCATCACTTTTTCGCATACTATTTATACAATGGTGATTCACATGTAAATAACTAGTAATTAATGTATATTATATAATGATTGAAGACATTAATTGATGTGCAAATAACTAATTATTGACATACAAATAATTAATGATTGATGTGCATTATGTGGTGACTTTTCTCTATAATAGTTATGCTAGATTAATATTTTTAGTCACTACATAATAGCCACTAATCATTAATTATTTGCACGTTAATAATCAATTATTTACACGTTAATTAATGTCATCAGTCACCATATAATACACATTGATCACTAGTTATTTACATGTAAATCATCAATATGTAAATGATATATAAAAATAGGTATGAAAATACATAATGTTTATAATGCTCCTAAAAAGTTAAGGAGCATCCATGCTCCATGCCTTAAAAGTCATTGGTTTGAGAGAGTTTTAGATCAATGGTTAAAAATAAAGAAGGCCAACCTAGAAAACAAGTTATTGGGAAAAATTGTACATTATAAAATTGAACCCTCAAAAATACTAAAATTGTGTGTAACTATTTATAGAAAAATTCTATTCTTTTAGCCCCATTGTATGACCAAAATTTTAAAATTTAAATTTAAAATTACATTTCAATTTTTTTTTGAAAAAAAAGGCTAAGGCGACTTATGTTGGTTTTTTAAATAAAAATATTAAAAAAACCTGATTTTTTAATAATAAGTTAAAAAACAAAAATAGTCTTCAAAATAAATATTATAATTAAAATTTATATAATAACAAAATATAAAACAACTGATTTTTTTAAAAAATGAAAAAAAAATAAAAAAAATTGACTTGTCAAAAATTTACAAATATTAAAAAATTAATTTTAAAAGTATTTATATGAAATATTTACTAATTACTAAGCTTGATTCAACAACATGAATACTATTGAAGTATATGAAATATTCACATTGAACTATTTAAGGTAGGGGTGTTTGTTGGGTAGGTTTTGTGATATTTTTGGACCCGACTTATTCATCAAAGTGTTAATTCCAAAATCTTAAGACCCATTTTTCTGTGCTTTAAGTTTTAAGTTTATCTTAGTTTAGATGCTTAACAAATCAATACTTTTGTGTCCATATATTGTGCTTTCATCAGAATACTCACTACATTCGTATGATACTTATACTAATTGATTGTATATATTAGTTGAGCATTGCTATGTGTGTTTTGAAGTGTGTTAGGTTTTGGAATCCAATTCTCATATGGATAGCATTAGCTTAAAACACTTGACTACTCAAAAATTTCATTAGAAAGCTACTTAGAAAACAATCAGAAAAGTTGATCAGAAAACCTATCAAAAAGGAGATAAGAAAACCATTAGAATAGTTCGATCATAAAAGTACTTTAAAGACAACTCTCAAGACATTCTGATTGCTTCATAACAAGTCTCTATCACCTAACAAACATTTTGATACTATGAAGAAACATTGGAAAGTTGCTGGAAAACTGATCAAAACAAGACAAAATAACGGCTAATTTTTCTTGATGGACTAGAAAAACTACTAGGCACGTTTAATGTACTCTCAATGGCTAGAATTGATCAACGCCTATAAATTGAAGTTGTTTCGAAGCATTAAAGGCTTAATTTGGTTGGTGAATGTATTTGTTGCTGAGAAAAGTCGTGCTACTACTCTATGATAGTTTTCTCAACTCTGTTGTACCTTTTTTATCTTTAGAAAAAGGCCTATAAATTGAAGTTGTTTGATGATGTTTTGTTTGGATTCTTAGTTGGAACCCATTAGGCCTATAAATTGCTGATCTTAGTTTGAAGACTTTGATGTACAAGTATTTAATTCTTGATGGTTATGGTTGAAGACTCTTTAATTCCTTTGTTTAATTGTTAACCATGCTTTGATGGGTAATGAAGTTACAAATTAAAATTTTAGTGCTTGGAGTAACAAGGAAACTGTCGTCTAGCCTAGGGTGATTTTAATTTTTGAAGTTTGATTCTTTAAGGGAAAGAAGAGATAGATTAATTAGAACATGTTAATAAATTTTAGGAGTCTTAGAAATTAGAAAAAATGAAGCTTGAAAACAATCAACACTCCCACCTAAGCCATATGGTAGTTTTGACCAAGGATGAGAGTTAGGAGGGTGTGACCTTACAATTTCCATCTAAATCTAATTTAAAATGAAAGATAATTAATAATTATCAATCTAGATCCTAGAGGTTAGAAGCAAAGAAAGAAATTGGTTTATTTTATGTGTTGTAAGAAAAAGTATGAAAGAGAAAAGTGGTATTTAATGTAAAATTACTTTTTGGGATGAGTCAATAGGATGAGCTCTAAGAAAGATCAAAGCATGATTGTTCTTTCTACCGACACAACCCTAGATATTAAATAGCTAGGGGAAGAAGAGCATGAGCTCTTATATATTGGGACACGTGGCCAATGACAATATTAAATTAAGAAATTAAAATATTTTAATATTTCAATTAGTATAAGTTACAAGTAAAAACCAAAATTATGTATATAATTTTAAGAGCCCATTCGACCATGGCTAAAGAAAAAAGCTATAAGAATTTACATTTATGAAAGATTATACCTTAGTAAAGAAGAATAATTTGAGACTCAATTCATAAAGGCCATTCGGTCATTAGTTACATAAGCAATATTAGACAAGCTGATTGGTTCAAAGTAACTGGGATAAAATTTTTGTTTGGCAAGACAATATTTAGAGATTTGTTTCAAATGTAACTAGTCGGAATTACAATGTGTTTGGACATATTTTTAAAAGGAAAACTCGCCTCTTTAATAGATTACAAGGATTTCAAAGGAAGCTCCTTCTCGGGCCCAATTTGTTTTTAGAAAATCTTCAAAGAGATTTATGGTTAGACTATGAAAGGGTGTTGGTTGAAGAGGAAATGTTATGGGCTCAAAAATCTAGAGCTAATTGGGTTGAGCATGGTGATCGAAACACTAGATTCTTTCGTCTTTCTATAATCGCTAGAAGGAAAAGAAATTGTATCCTCACTCTAAAAAATGAGGGGGGATAGTGGGTGCATAACATTGGAACTCTGAAAGATATAGCTCATTCATTTTTTGTGAAATTATATCAAGACGACCATCCTTGTACTCATTTCCCCTTGACAAGTTGTTATCCCTCTATCTCTGATGATCATAAGCATTTTATTCATGGCCAGATCATTATTGATGAGATTAAGTTTGCACTCTTTGGCATGGGTGGCTTAAAGCCCCGGGTCCTGATGGCCTTCATGTTTTGTTTTTCTAGTCTCAATGGGAAGTAATAGGTGAGTCTTTGTGTAATCTCATTCAGGATATATGGGATCATTTGGAAAAAGTTGTGGATATTAACAAAACTTTCATTTTGCTGATTCCTAAGGTGGACCATCCAGACCACATTAAGTAGTTTAGACCTGTTAGTCTCTGTAATGTGGCCTACAAGTTAGTAACTAAAATTATTGCTAATCGTCACAAGGGTGCTATGGCTACTATTATCTCTCCTAATCAGTGCAGTTTTATTCCAAGAAGGCATGGCACCGACAACATTATTATTGCCTAAGAAGTTGTTCAAAAAATGAGGGCTAAGCAAGGTAAAAGGGGATACATGGCTATCAAGATCTATTTAGAAAAAACATATGATCATCTGAATTGGTCGTTTATGAAAGATAGTCTGAAGGAAATAGGCCTTGAGGATAATATTATCAACCTAGTTTGGTCTTGCATTTCTTCTTGCTTGATGGACACCGTGTGGAATGGTGAATGTACTAGTGTCTTTCATCTGACCAGGGGAATTAGGCAGGGAGATCCTTTATCTCTGTACCTTTTTGTTATAAGTATGAGGAGGTTATCTCATTTAATTTCTCTAACGGTTGGGGAAAAGCATTAGAAGCTAATGTTCATTGATATGAAAAAATTGTAAGTGTATGAAATTGATCAAGTAAAAAAGTAGTAAAAATAATATCGTTTTCACAAAGAGTGTTTACTAATCACTAAAATTATATTAACACTATTATTATTTAAACTATCAAAAGTGATTTTAATTAAATTAAATTTAAAAAATTAAAACTAATTAATTAAATTTAAATGATAGATAACTTAATTAAATTCAAATGATCCTATATATATACTATCATATTGTCTTTCTACCTTGCATACTTTATCCTAGGAATAATGATAGATAACTTTTTGTTCACCTCTAAAAAGCAGTGAGAAGAGCAACTAGAAAAAGAGAACCAACCATGGTTCCCGTTAATATTTCTAGAGCTAAAAGACAAGCAAGTTTGGAACTCCATGATGCTTGGACACATATTTAGTAGGTTAGTGGTTTGAGTTCACCATTGGCTGGCTTTGGGCTTGAAGGACTTATTGAGCTTCCTGAATCTTCAAACATTGGTTTGATTAACACATCCTGCACATTCCAATATGAGAATACCAAAATGAAAATTTATCCTTTTCTATATTGACACAACACTAGGATGCATATTTCACATCCACTTATCATTCATAATAACAAAAGGATAAAGATGGGAGCCAGAGCATATTTAAGTTGGACGTTGTCTTTGATTAATTAGTTTAGCACTAGTTCAAATTTCGACGTTGAATGCCTGGAAATCCAAGAAAAGAAAACGTCATGTTATGAAACTCCTTCTCTAGTTAGTTTGGAGTGCAGATAATGATAATATAAAGGACTTTTCTATTAGAAGAAAACTCTGGACCAACAAGAACCAAACTTGCAAAGTAGACACTAAGGTTGGACGGGATAAGGAGCATAATGGCACACCGAGGAACTTAGTTTGCAATGAAATATATAGACTTTAGTGGTTGAAAAAATTGAAATTAAAGGAGGAAATTATTATAGAAATAAAGACTGAGCGAATTAAGGCACACCATCAACTGTGTTAATCAACTATTTATTGTGAATGCTCCTTGCTAGTTATTGGGAGGTTTCCATTGGCCATATCTATAGGGAAAGAAATAGCGCTGCTGATCAAAATGCTCCTTACTAGTTCTTGGGAGGTTTCTATTGGCCCAAATCCTTATCTATCCATTGACAGTAGATTCTTTTTCTAATCTCTCATGCTTTGTAGGGCCTATCTGAGTGCTCATGGATCTAAACATGGCTGGATCATGTTATGTGAAAGACAATATTTTGATTGGTAATTAACAATGTATATACATGAAAGAAAAAAGGTTGGTGGGGTTTGCGAGAATGGGATGACTTGTAGCACTTACAATAACTTGATGTGCATCATGGGGTGTTGTGTGCCTATGAGTGCAGGGGAAAGGAGGAGCATTGGTCCCCTATGGAAGATGGTATCAGGCAAGAGAGGAGTTCTAGGCTATAATATAGAATCAGGGTGTAGAACTTGAATTTAGTTTTTTGATTTATTTTTGATTTATTTATTTTATAATGACATACACATGTCTTCCACATGTGTAGACACATCATCAAAGATACTAATTAATATAACTATATGACACATGGCAACAATATAAGAAATGAAGGTGCCACATGGCGCAAAGGTAAAACATATTGTGACAGCTAGAACTGACATATGTCAAGATTTTAGAACATGTATTTTACTTTTATATATTATATGATTATATGATACTTATTATTTGAACTGTCCCACTAACCTAAATCCTTTGAGGTCAGGTGTTTCACTTTTGACCACAAGGTACGTGGTTCAGGTTTTTTCTTCTTCCCATTGAATCTTTTGAGCTCAGGCGCTTCGCTCTTGACCATGAGACTTGGGTTCTTTTTGTGCCTTGAGTCCTCTAAGGTTAGGAAATTTTGCTCTTGACCATAGGACATGACAATTGGAGGGTTGCTGTCTTTGGTAGGCCAATGTAGGACCACGGGTTGATGTCGTGATTGTGACCATGGAGTTTGGGTGTTGGAATCTGACCGTCGTCTGTTGCGATGGTCATTCAAAGGCGCGACTCTTGGCTTGTTTGGAACGTTCCCATTACTACGTTGATGTCTTTTAGCCTGTGCAGCAGTAGCCTTTTTGCCACATGGCACCCAAGGATTTGTTCGAGTGCAATTGTCGCTTGGTTTTTACTCCTAATAATTATTTCAAATTTGAAAATTTCCCTAAACTACCTCTTGGCATGGGTGGCAATTGGCACTGGGCATTTCCTACAAACAAGGGGCGAGGTGAAGAATTTTCACTTTCTGCTTCCCTCACTCTCGAAAAACGCTTTGCTATTTCTTCTTCTTTGGCAAGAACCAGTGATCTCAGGCCACCGTGCACGATGGTTCATTGCTTTCTTCGATTTCATTCTTCACCAACTACTCCCACTTCTCTCAAAGGTATCTCCCCTCTTCTTTTCCATTTTATTGTTTATGGTTAAAGTAAAGGAAATGGGAAATGATGGAGAAAAATGGTCTTTTTTGAAAATTCTGGAACAACCCCTACCTCTATCATGTTGCATGCAGCGAGGGAGGGCCCCAAAGTGTTTCCCTACCCCTGGCGTGCGGAGGCGGCCTGAGACTACCAAGTTTCATACACGAGGTAGCAGGCATTTTGGGGCTAACAGGCTCAAAGATATCCTTCCTAGGTACCACCCATTCTTCAAGATCAAGGAGGTGGAAAGGTATCTTGTGCCTATTAGGAGCAATTTTGATGAGTCTCTCGCTTCTATAGGTTTTGCAAAGGCTCGCTCTTTGAGATAAAGGGTAGAAAGAGACTTACTCTAGAAGAGAGACAAAAGAAGTTGAAGTTGACAGTAACACAAGAAAGGGGTTAAATTGTATCCTCTTGGGGGTGAAAAGATGTAAGTCCATGATCTCGGTTTAAATCCCAAAGAACTCGGAGCTTGGGACTCTAATAGCTATCAAAGCATCGACCTGGGGATAGTATTTCATACTAAGATTTAGGCCTCTTAAGGCCAAGCTCAAGAGACAAGAAGACAATGACCTTACACAATAGACAAAAGGAATGTCCCCCCAAAAAGAATATGAGGAAAGTCAACTCACAGGCAAGGAAGGTTCCAAGAAGCTTCCCATTGCCTCTAGAATGACCGATCTACCCTCCATTACTACTTGATGCCCACGATACTCACTTTCCTATAAATAGCTCGTTGTAACTTTATGATAAAGATATTTCCTCATCCTCTACACCTTGAGCCTTACCTTACTTACCCAACCCTTACACCAACACTCAAAAGAGCTATTGCAATGAGAAATATTCTGATCAAGGAGTTCACAGCACCCCTAAGGTTCACGGCAGAATCTAAGCATATTTAGCCAAAGCACATTAAACTTCATGCGTGAATTATGTGATACTTTTCAATAATTAGTTGTATTTATATAAGCACGTCAAGAAGGGGATAATGTGTTTCCTAACACATGCTATGAAGTCATCGAATTATCTATGCAGAGGTAGAAGACCTCCGAAGAACCCTGGAGAACGCCATCTTTTTCAAATGAGTAGGCCAAGGACCTTCTAAAATAAAGCTAAAACATTTCGAATTTAAACTTGCGTATTATAATCGGTTTTTTTTTTGTTACATATAATCGGTTATTAATCGAGCTTATTTTGTATGATACTGATAGAGCTCATGATGTCTCACTTAATATCATTTATTGAAAATGATGCGAATCAACAATAGGCTTCTTTGATGAGACAAGGAAGCACCTACTGTTAGTATCAGCAAGGAGTCCATAGTCATCGAAATGGTAGGATCAATATCATCACACTTTTTAAAAACAAACACTCACAAATAACAATACAAAAACGTTTTAAAACTTCAGAAGTTGAGTCAATAAACAAATCCAAAAGCATATAACTTTGGACCACTACAAGTATATCTGGTAGGTGGGTGGCTCCATATAATCAAAGGATGTTTGCTGTTCAATTTAAATCTATTTTGAGTTAACAAGTTAATTAATCTATATAATGTTATATATATTAATTTAAATTAAATTAATATTTTAAAAATTAATCTAATCCAGATTAATAGAATTAATGGATTTTTGACCAAAACTTTTTAAACATAGAATGTTATGAATTAAAATTAATCTAACTTATTAAAAAAAAAAAAAGTATTTCATATATTTAAAATAATAATTAATCACATCAAGTAAAATAAATATATAAAAAATTAAAATTATTATAAATAAAAATATAAACTAAATAATAAATAAATATATTATTTAATATTAATGAAATTGAATTGAATCAATTTTAAAAATTAATTTCAAAACTATAAATCAATTCAATTCAATGGATTTTTAAAAATTCAAAACAAAAAAATCAAATTTATTCGATTTTGATTAAATTTTAAATTTTCAATTCCATTTTCAATCTAGATTGAATTTGACCACCCTTACATATAATAAAGCAATCATATGTGATAAAATAACATTTTCTTATAATATAGTCACATTTCACACATTACCATAAATATATACTATACATTTACAATTCAGTAATGACATGTTTCTAACATGAGAGGCAACAACTATTGGCATTCAATGGGTCGCAAAGAAACTACAAAAAGGCAAATACAATATAAGGAATTCATAAGATTTAACACAACGAAACTCAACAATTGTTAGCACAATGCCTCGTGGAACACTTTCTTGACAATATGGTTGACCAGCACTAAGTACATAATCACATGCCCCTTTAAGCAACGGAAACTTATACTAGCAGACATCTAGATCCACAACTACATAAATTATTTGAACGCAAGTAACACGTTGTGGTCAACTTGTGGACTTCAATGCTGCAAAGGTAACATTCCTAAGAACTGCAAGTCAATATTTAAAAAAAAAAAAAATCCTCATCTTCATTCCTCAGTCAGTGAAACCTGAAATAACAGCATGGGGTTCACAGGCTTTAGCAGCTGGGCTGGGCTCAACAGCTGGGCTGGGCTCAACGGGCTTGGCAAGAAGCTCCTGTGGCAAGTCCTTGATACCCTTGAGATAAAATGTGTAGAACAGCTTAAAGGGGAACACAATCTGGTGCAGCTTGACCTGACCATACGCTCCCTCAAAGATGCCAGATCCACCAGTCACAGCCAGATACGTGTCCTCATAGGTCAGGTATGATCCCTGCACCGCTATGTGACCATAGTCTCCAAAGTAGAAGCTGTAGATGGCCTCGTACCTGTCCCCTTTCTTCTCAGCTTTGTTTTCGATCAAAACACAGATACCTGCTGTTATCCCCACGCGCTTTTGAAGGCATCCAGTGTATAACTGCATGTTCGAAAACCCAATTCAATAACAGAAAATCACATAAAATTAAAAAAAAAACCAATTGAACATTAATATTGAGACTCACTCTAGTGCTAGTTCTGTCTGATTAATTTTTTTACTATTTTTTAAAATACTTTTTATTAATTAGTGTAAATGTTAAATTCAACTATCTATTTAATAAATCATAATTTAGAAAAATAAGAAAAAAATTAATTGAAGTAAAGAGTGGCAATAAAAATGATCACTCCTTAATATATACATATATTTTTTCACACAAAACAAGGAACTTGTAAGATCCAAGTTTGGAACTTGTAATAGAATCAGGTAAAAAGGTTAAGACAGAGAAAATCAATCCTTTTTCCATCTAATAAAGTTCATAGGAAAATGAGAACAAAATCACAAAAAGATTGCTTGTAAGCTTTAGAACAAAGGAAGCAGTGACGGAAAAAATGAAAGTAACTTGCCTTGTTGCTAAAAGGGACTAGATCGCCTAGGGAATTAACAGTTTTCTGGCTTAATCGAAGGTATGCAGGGCTTCCACGATCTCTCTCATTGATCTCATACACACTCAGTTCTTGGACTTTGGCTGCAAGATCAAGCAAAAAAAGTCAAAAGGGTCAACACAGAATTAAGAAAAAATCACTGATTTGCAGCAGAAATTTTGTTGGTAAAGAAGGAAAATGAAAAATATGTAGTGGGGTATGTCTACCTGAGTCAGATGGCTCAGCCTGGCTTCTGCAAGTGAAGGATTTCTTGGGCACTGAAAGGTAAGAGTGTGGTGAAGAGGTGTTTAGCTTGAGAGTTCCAGAGACAGATGGGTTTGATGAAGTGAAGGGTAAGAATGATGTGGTGAATAATGATCTTGTGTTAGAAGGTTTCACAGAGAAAGAAGAGACTGTTCTCATAGCAAAGGTTGAGGAAGCCATGATTGATGAGGAGGATCTAGCTTAGGATGATGATGTCAGGATAAGAAGAAAGTGGAGGATTGCTGTGAGAAAGTGAGGGTGGCAAAGTTGTTGTATATGTAGGAAAGAGAGAGAAAGCTAGAGAAAGTAAATGTTAACTTTTTTAATAGGTGGGCCTAGTTAGTGGGATTATGGCACGGTGAGAGAGAGAGAGAAAATGTGAAATTTATGATTCATGTTGTGAAAGTGTGAATAATGTCAAGAACCACAATCCAAGTTCCACTCACGCGTCAAATCATGGCCTGAAGAAAAGTGGACGGTCTAATAAGTGCTTTCTTAAATTCTTTACGTAATGTACCAAAAAAAAAATGTTTACGTGTTCCTGTGTAAATTCATTATAATGATTCAGATAAATCCATCTTTGAACATGAATTTGTAAAGATAAAATTTGTGTAAATATTATTTATTAATAAAAAAAATAAAAGGTACAAATTTCATTTCTCATTTACAAGAAATAAAATGAATGTTTTTGTGTATCTATAATTTTTTTTATAAATATTTATGCTTTAATATTTTACATGTTGCTGTTGTGTTCCAGAAAATAAAATAAAATTACAAGATCTTAAATTTTTTCTTTTCTATTTTCTTATTTATAAACGTGTTATTCATTTGACTGCAAATATACGGGTCACAGGTGTCTGTCACTGTCTAATGCGGCACACGCTGTTCTCCACAGACAACGCGTTCAATTTAGAAACCTCCTTTTGGCCCAAGCAGCTGAGGGACACCAAGTCACATTCATCTCATTGAGATGAAAGATTTCTGCCATTAACCAAGCTGAAAAACCACTGCATTCCTACCTTCTCTCATTTTAACTTTTAACTTGAAGGCCTCATTTTTATTTTTTATTATTTTTTATTGCGGTCATCGACTACTCCAATCCAGTCAAGAACAGATTATTCACACTGAAAATAAGGAATTCACAATTTTTTTTTTTCCAGTTTGATCCAATAAAATTAACATAACTGATGTTTAAATATATGACCATATACCTATTTACTCACACATTACATGTTGATATATCAGTAGACCAAATCCTTAGGATTAAAGACAACAATAGAGAGAAGGTCTCTTAGCGATAATAAGTCTTCTCGGACTAAAAAAGAATAAATACAAAAAGGAGGAGGGGGGGAGGGGAATTCATAAAATTTCGTATGCAGTAAGGCTGGCAAATTCAAAATAGCAACACCCTTACAGCAATTATAAGCATAACACCAAGAAAACAAAAACCAAATCATAACTATATCCCATATCAAAGTTGGCGGCAAAGAAACACCCTTAAAAATACAAGTATTTGTTATGAAACACACATTTAACACACAACAAAAGACTGCATACTATCATAAAATCTTAGTACCCTTGTTTTTACCAAAGCCTTTGGCACCCCTAGTGCTCTCCTGACGATCCGGAAAATGATGCTCTGAAAGAAGATAACCACCTTACAGTGCAAGAATAAGTGACCTACTATCTTTCAGCTAGATCTGCAAATAATGCCCATATAAGAAAAGAGATAACTAAGGCCACAGCAGAATCTTACAACGAGCCACAGCCAAAGCCACATAGGAAGAAAGAACCTGATATTAGTGATTTTCCACTTTCAATCCAGCCAAGCTACTCTTAGCCAAGTAAACTTTCAAACAAGAGATAGCCTCAAAAAACTTAAGAATAGCTCCTGATTCGGGGAGTGTCTGGATGGTATTTACATGCATGGAAAGCAGATTGGAAGTAGTGGAACGGCAAATGGGGGCCATTGAACAGCGATTTCAAGAGATGATGATGACGATGACAGAGCAGATCACTGAAGCAGTGCGAAATGGGCGCGATAGTCCAAAAGAAGGGGGAAGTGAAGTACTCACGGTGGAGGAAACAGCAGAGATGGCAAAAGGGGAGACCGTTTGAGGTGGTTGGAGGTACCATATTTCACGGATGGATGGATCTATCGGGTGGAACGCTACTTCGAGGTCAACCAAATCCTGGAGGAGGAGAAAGTGGCGATGGTGGTGGTATGTCTGGAAGGGAAGGCTTTGAACTGGTTCCAATGGTGGGAAACAAGGATGGGAAATATGACTTGGCCTCTGTTTCGCCGAGGGTTGTTAGGGAGATTCTAGAATTCTTTGTCGGAAAATCCTTATGAAGTATTGATGGGGCTAAGACAAAGGGAGAGTGTCATGGAAAACCGTGAACAATTTGAACTCCTATCAGTACCTCTTCGCTATGCTGAGGACGAATTTATGAGAGAAGCATTCATGAATGGGACAAAGGAAGAAGTAAAGGCAGAGGTACGTTTGATGACTTTAGGGGATCTTCATGCTCTAATGGAGATGGCACAGAAGGTGGAGGGCAGAAATCGCATGCCAGTTTAGACATATGGGTACTCAACTTGTGACACTGGGCCTAGCTACCACAGACCTGCACTTACAAATAAATGGACCGGGGCCCATGAGAATCAAGGAGGTGAGGGAGTGAGTGAGCCCAATCTGAGCTTTGGCCAGAAGCCTTTTTCGTTGAACAGCGGAGGAAGGGCTAAAGTTTCTGTGGCAAAGGGAAATCGAACCTTCAGCAAAGAAGGAAGCTCATCGACTAGCAATAGGAATGGGTCTGGGTTCAAAAGGCTAACAGAAGCAAAGGAGCAAGATAAGACAAGGAGGGGTTTGTGTTTTAGGTGTGATGAAAAGTATTATCCTGGGCATGTTTACAGAAACAAACAGCTGCATGTGATCTTGCTAGGAGAAGAGGATGATGGAGGAGGGGAGTATGTCAACCTGGGAGATGAAGAAGAAAAGGAGGAAGGCATGGAGTTATAGCTGAATGTGAACAATATTGCTGTAATGACATCAAAAAATTCATTAAAATTATAGGGAACAATCAATGGGAAGAAGGTGATTGTTTTGGTGGACTTTGGGGCTTCTCACAAGTTCTTGTCTCACGATTTGGTGAAAGAATTGCATATGCAACCTTAAAACACTTGGGGATATTTTGTGGAAGTTGGCAGGGGGCAAAGGTTGGGCAGTCAGGGCGTCTGTAGGGGCGTGGAGTTGCAACTACCAACTCTGAAGATGGTGCAAGATTTTTTCTTGTTTGATTTAGGAGGAGTGGATGTGATTTGGGGGTACAAATGGTTGAAGAGTAATTCACTGCTGATTTCAGGGAGTATTTAATTGAAATTAAGGAGAATGGGAAAACTGTGGAGATTAGAGGAGGGGTTCATTCAAAAATGACCCAACCAATCAGAACCACTTCGTTAGATCTTGGGCCATAACCCAATTTGCAAATCCCAGTTGAGAGGAGGGGTTAAGCAACACCAACAGCTTTCTCAGAACCAAACGTCAATGGCACAAGGGGCTGGCCAGCGGAGTTGACCAAAAGTAGCTGTAGAGGAGGTGGTTTCTGGCAAATTGCAAATGCTGAATCACAAAAGCAGCAACATATAGGGTGGTGTTTCAAACTAATCCAACTACTGATAGTGAATTTAGAAGGGATAAATGACGAAAAACATAAAAAACAAGAAATAAAGGAAGAAATGATGAAGGAAGAACCATTGCAGCTATTAATTAACAGAGGGTTGATAAAAGTGCAGGACACTCGGGTAATCCATAACTTTTTCTTATTTGATCCAGGAGGGACTGATATGATGTTGGGGCTGGACTAGCTGAGTGGGGAAGCATTTTGGAAATACTTTGAGAATACTTGGGAAGACTTTGAGGCGATCCAACAAGCATTTCCAGAATTTCACATTGAGGACAAGGTGGTGCTTATTGGGGTGGGCATTGATGAGCCATTAACGTATGTCTATAAAAGGAAAGGAAAGAATAAAAGGAATGGACGTCATAATGGATGGTAAAATGGATGGCAGAATGGACGGTAGAATTGAGAATTGTTTCTAATAAATTGCACTCTAATAAGTTGTGCCTAGGAAGTTGTACTTCAATAATTGTAGATTGGGAAAGGTCTTGCTTGTACTATAAAAGCAGGACCTCAACCTTTGTATGAGTGTAGAGAATTTGGGTAATCTTGGGGAGGCTTAGGCCAAGGGCAGAGGCTGTGCATCGCACCTCTGATTGTTCTTTCCTTCTCTCTATTTTCCATAGTTCCCTTATATTTCCAGTTTTCCAAATCTATAATCGGAGCTCTGCTCTTTGAAGTTTCTACTTAATTCTTTTAAATAAAACCAGTACCAATCAAAATGTTGACAAAAGTATCATTATCCTCTTCTAGGAAGAGAATCGTGTCATTAGCAAATTGAAGGTGAGAGATAATGACCTTCTTTAGAAACAACAGACTGATGCACAATTTTTGATTGTCGCATTTGTAAACCCAAGTGTAGGTTGTCTCAAGTAATATATTTCTCGGGAGTCCGAGGTCGATCCATAAGGAATTGTTGAAGATTAATTAAAGTGAAGTGAATATTTTGTTACTACGATTAAAATTATTTACTTGGGTAAAAAGATTCACTCTTGGTAAATAAAATAAAGGTAAGATCAATTAAACTTTTATAACTCAATTAGAATCCTCATGAATGGAGGTTCCAATAGGAAAATACAACATTAAAAGTCAATTAAAATAATATACGTAATTATATTATGTTACCTAAAAATATTACCACCATTTATAAATGGGTTAAAAAGATTTATTGTCTTGCGATATTTTGTCTACAACAAATCAAGAACTCCTCTTTACAAAGATGGTTTCTAAATTATAAGAAACAAATTATAATACGATAATGTTCTAGAAAAATATAAATCATTTAAGACAAGAGAAGAATAAATCTAACCTTACTTTATTACCAAGAGCTTCACCCTTTCCAAGTAAAATGAAACTTAGTTACTCATAGATAAGAAGAAAGAAAGAAAGAAGAAGAAGAAGAAGAAGAACATGACTTTAATTTAGAACAAAGGAAAATTACTACAAGAAAACCTAGTAACAAAATGACATCATTTTGGTAACTAACACCTAACACCCTTAATGATCTGCCAGGCCCCTTTTATAGAGGATTAGAGATACGAAAATGACAAGGGGCTGAGTCATTAGTGGTTGGATGAGTGGAAAATGAGTGAAAAATGCCAAATGACTTTAAGTGAGTGGGAAATTATGGAGATTCCTTCGTCTCAGAAATCATGTTTTCTGAAGTCATTGCATTCGTCATTTTTGAACCAAGTGGTCTTCATGAAAGTTGTAGGCCTGGATCTTAGCTTTCAAATGGCTTTGGTTTGAGTTCAATATCATTTCTCTAACTCAGATAGGTTCAAATTATGAACAGGCCATCATAGCTCTGTTTCGACTTCCAAGCCCAATATCACCTTCAACGATTCTGGAAAAGTGTTCAACATGAAAGTTGTAGATATTGGTCTTAACTATTCAGCATCCAAATTTCAGCCTATTTTACAACTTCTATCCCGAAATATGTGATGAACAGTACCCATAAAGCTGTCGGAAAAACACTCGATTCTTACTTCAAAATTTGAGTTATCTACTCGTGTGATTAGGCCTTTGAGGTCTTCTAGAAAGTTATAGAACTCTCTCTTATCTTTCAAATGCCACTAGAATCACCTCCAAAGACCACCTGCAGCCCAAGATATGACTGAAAGGTGTAAGATATGAATCATGCTGAAAAATTCAATTAAGTTCAATTTGAGTCCAAACTTACAAAACATAATAAAACTCAATCAATTAAGTACATAGAGAGTGTAAATGACTAAGAATGAAAGCTTATTAATGTATCAAATATGTGATCATCACAGACATAGAGCATCAACCACTAAGGTGAATAAGAAACATGCTGATGGGCGTCATTTATGGCATCGAGTTAAGAAATGTATCCCATGACAACAGGGATTGATTTGTTTTAGCTTAATTTAGTTTGAGTTGATAAGAGTTTGGCATTATGAGAATATATCCAAGAGTATATATGGCAATAAATAATTCATCATGGACAAAAAATATATAACAGAACATTGTGATAATTACAGGTATGGTAGATCACAAATATAACACCTTAATAGAGAATCTCTCTCGAGAGTCAAGACCTGTTATCCACACCAACAATTTATGTCCTTAAAATTAATTAATCTTCTTTTCCTAATACTTTCCTCAAAAGTTACTTAAGCCTATTGACACTAGTTGAGCTGCATGAGGAATTCGGATTGAAAGAAAAAAATTTATAATGCAGAAATTTTTGAGTCTAAGCACCCTATATTCTATATATCTATAACATTTTTGGCATGGAACAGTGTGATCAAGATTTCAAAGTCCTACATAAAGCTGATTGCCATGTGAAATCTAGCTAAGAAAACATACATATTTATCTTGGACAAGTTCATATGATATGCCTTAAAAGCATTTTATTTTATGTTCTCGGTTCTCCAACTGAAAACCAAAAGCTATAGAAAAAGCAGCATTTTAATCAAACTTATTAGGTAAAGCAAGTGAAGACTAAAGGTAAAGGTTCTCGCTTATGTGCTTCCCTCCACCAAACTTCAAAGCAAATGATCATGACATATATTACATAGTCACACCCTTAATTTTACCAAATATATAAGATTCTGTCTGTTGGAAACAATTAAAAAATAAGGATAGGAAGCAAGTAATCAATCACATAAATCCCATCAGAAGCATCCAGTAGTTAATATATCTCCCCACTGAGTGGCTGTTGCTTACTATCACCAATATTAAATGATGCAAGCTTCACTGTTTTACTTACTCAAGACTATAAGAAACTCATCCAGAAAAAAAACTACGCATGCCTTCTCTCTGCAGATTCTACAGAAAATAAAATCATTTTAGTTTCTTCAGAGCACACTTTATTCATAGGGATGTAGTAGTGAGAGCTACTACTAAGAAAAATACGTTTGGAAGTTCCAACCACATTGGCCAGTATATGTGAAAGAACACTTCAGCAAGCTCTGCCTGACTTCAGATGAAATTGATTTTCATCCCCTAATATCAATTTTATAATTACTTTAAAGCAAGAGAAAATTAGAAAATTAAGGAAAAGAAAAAGGCTGAGGTCCTAATAGCAGAGCCAAAAGATGCTCAAGAAATGTGGCAATTCACAGATAATTGCACATCCAGCAACCCACCACACTGGGGAAGGAAAAAGGCCATTCAAACTCAGGTTTTTGATTAAGGAACTACAGGAAAAAAACCCAGTGATCCCTGATGGGTGGCTGGTGGACACAACTGCAGATCTGGCAAACCCCAAATGAAAATCCCTCGGTTTGACAATGATGCAGGAAAACAAAAAATTAATAATAATAAGAAAGATCACTGATAAAACATACCTGGGGACACCAAAGCAAGTTGGTTGGTGGAAGAAGCCAAGAAGGTACCCACCATAAGTTTGAGTAGCAGCATGAGGATGACGCCCAAATCATAGATGTGAGCAAGAGTGAAAGTTAAATATTAGGTTCATTTCTAAATCAAGTTGCTTATATAGTGTTTGTTATAAGTCCTCATCCCATCCCCAAGATCATAGCATTAAATGGTATGATCAAATAGTACAATACTATTTTTTGTGAACAAAAACACTTGCTATAACCGGAAAGTATAAAATATACTATCTGGTCCATCATTACACAACAAAATAAACAAAACAAGGCTAATAATATTTGGAAGCAGAAAGCGAAGTGACCAAAAAAGAAAAAGTAAATAGAGAGAGAGAAGAATAAGACATGGAGATGCAATGGATGAGATGTATGATTCCTATTGACTAGCTCACTTCTTCTGCCACAAAATTGGTTCAATATCAATCCCCCACTTTCTTTTAAACCTTTTGTCCTATTTTCTATTGAGGAATTGGAAGCTTGAAATATATGTAAAACAAGACAATAGACTATTAAAACATCAAGAAGATAACAACAACAACAACCAAGCTTTCTTCCATGGACTTCAATGGACTTTGTTTTCAATAAAATCATTTAGAGTAAGGTCTTCTTTAATGATTTCTTCTAAAGTTTTGTTTGTCTTCCTCTGCCCCTTTTAACCGGAGTATCTTCTATTTGATTTAATCCACTTTTTTCACTTGAGCCTCTATTGGTCTTCTTCTCACATGACGAAACCACTTTAGGCAAGTTTCTGTCATCATTAAAATATCAAGAAGATAATCACAAAGAGATCATATTTCACATTGCTGGCAATCAGTACCAGAATTGAAATAGCACATACCTGAATACCAGGAAAAAAAATTGAAGAAGAGACAATCATTAGCCGAACCTCTCTGATTGCAGAGTTAATACTGAGCAAACATTGAATGACATCACAGCATCTTGTGAGAAAAAATCCAGCATCTTTTTTCATTTTTCGAGCAACCTCGAGTATCTTCTTAATAATTCCAAAGACAAATCTTTTTCATTTTTCTTCTGAAGACACTTCCTTGTCTTCATGTACACCGAAAAATTAGGTTTAAGACCTTTATCCATCATCTCATAAAGAATCTTCTGGGCAAGTAGCACATTTCCTGTCTTCAAATGAAGGGTAGCAAGTAAGCTGTAGTTTGCATTGCTGGAATAGCTCCGCTTAGCAGCAGAATCAACCACATATTCATGTGCTTCCTCATATTTTCCTGATTCAAAATAAGACTTGATTACCGCAGCATGAGTTGAAATACAAGGTTCAATACCCTTCAAAGTCATTTTATCAAGAAACTTCAAAACTAAATCAAACTGGCGATGTTTACATATCAAGTTAATAAGAATATCAAAGGTACTCGCATCCAGTAAACCATAGTCTTTTTCCATAGTTTCAAGCATTTGGCAAGCCTCAGCAAATTTACCATTCTTGCATAGACAACTGACCAATAAATTATAAGTACTTCTGTTTGGATCACAACCACTTCTCTTCATCTCCTTTACCAAATCCCCTGCTCCTTCATAATCACCTCTCTTGCACATTGCCCTCATTAAGATATTATAATAATTAACCTTCCTGCCGGACATTCCTATCACAAACTCAGCTATATCAAACGATCCCGAAACACTAAACATCTCTATCAATAACTGAACACCAGAACTTTGACATACCCCACCAACCTCATTTAGCACATCCACAATTTTCCTTACACATTCCATAGTAGAAGCCTTGTCCAAACTTAGAACTAGCAAGAACCCAAATGCCTTTGTTCCCAAATGCATCCTTTTAAGATTAAATTCATTCAAAATGGGAACCATTGCCTCATAATTTCCCAATAACCCACAGTTATTAACAACCAAGCCACCTATTTCAGGATCACAACAAAGTTCAGGATGTGAAGCCTTAAGCCAATCAAAGAACCTTAATGCTGACACTCTCTCATGTGCTAATATCTGAAAAATGTCAACAACTGATGCCATAGACAAAGACACATTCATCATATTCAACTTGTACCCCAAATCATGCACATCCTCACTAATCAATGCAATAATTTCAGAAACTTGCTTGGAAGTAGCATACGGTCTACCACCATAAAAAGAATACGGATACGTACAAAAATACCTACGAGTGTGAGGTGTATGCAATAGCAAACCAAGGTTGAAGCACGAGTGCCAATCATCAATATCAGAGTGTGTAATAGAAGAACTCTCAAATGGGTGTTTGGGGGAGCAAAGTGAGGAACACCCAGTTGAGAAAAACAAGGAATTTGAAGAGTGGAAAAGGGTGGAGAAGGTGGAAAGGGGTGTAGTTGAGGGTGGGGTGTTAAAGAAGAGTTGAGAGAAGAGAAAGGTAGAAGAAGAAGAGTGAGGAATTGAGAAGAACCTGAGGGTGTTGCAGAGGCTTCGAATTCCCATAGAAGAGCGCAGAGGGTGATGGTTTTATTGAAATCGAAGGCAAACTATGACTTTGTAGGTGTCTACTATGGTTGGGTTAGTAACCAATATACCATTAGCAGTTTGTGTCTGATTTTGGTTTTGGTCAGATGGGTTTTGGTGTTTTGGGGTCACTACTCAATTCTGTAATTGGGCCACTCACTTTGGGAAACAGTGGGTTCAGGGATAATTGCTTCAGCATCAGATTGATGGTTCTCCCTTCCAACGGACAGTGGATTCAACCATCTGGATTCTTCGTTTGGGCTTGTTAGGTCTGTACTTGTGTTAAACTCAAAAAAGATAGGATAAGATTTCGACTTAATTTTGAAAAATATTGAATGGTATTTTGCTGTTAGAGAAATAATTATCTCATATTATTTTTTATACTTAGTTAATAATATATAAATTTATGGTTAATTATATATATTAATTAATTAATGTGTAAATTTATAGTTTAGAGTTAAAGTTTAAATTTATTCATTAATTAACTAATACACATAATTAACTATAAATTTATATATCATTAACTAAATGTAAAAAGTGATATAGAAATATAAAAATTGTTTGCTGTTATATGATATACTAGCCTGTTGATGTACATGTCAGTAATCTTTTTTATTTGTACATGTTAGCAATTTTAAAAATAATTTTATTTGATCAAATAATTAAATCATTTTTAAAAATGTTAATTTTTTATTCATCATTCCAAAAATAATTATTTCATTTATGTTTTTTTATGATATAAAATAACAACCAAAGTCTTTTTTACTAAGTGAACTTAATTATATGAATCAAACAATACTATTATATTTTATCATAAATTACATCTTAAAAATGTCTATTCAATTTTAAATTCTTTTAAAAGATTTTTTATTTTTTTTCCTCTTTACTTTACTTTTAACTATTAAATTATCTTTTGTTTATATGTTTTTCTTATTACAATTTCTAATAATCTTCTTCTTATATAACTAAACCACGTAAATCAAGATTTTACTATCATTTCATCAACAAGGATAATTGCTTCGGCATCAGATTGATGATCCTCCCTTTCAATGAACAGTGGCTTTCAACTATCTAGATCCTTCGTTTGGGCTTGTTAGGTCTGTACTTGTGTCAAACTAAAAAACGATATGATAAAATTCTGACTTGACTTCGAAAAATATTGAATGGTATTTCACTGTTATATGATGTACTAGCCTGTTGATGTACATGTTAGCATTTTTTTCTGATTTGTACACGTTAGCAATTTTAAAAATAATTTTATTTGATCAAATAATTAAATTATTTTTAAAATTTTATTTTTTTATTCATCATTCCAAAATTAATTATTTCATTTATGTTTTTTTTAAATATAAAACAATAATAAAAGTCTTTTTCACTAAATACACTATTATATTCTATTATAAATCATGTCAAAAAGTATATTTAATTTTAACTCCGTTTTAAAATATGTTTGGATTAGTTGTGAAAAAAATTTCAATAATAGATTATTATTATAATTGATTATAATATAATCAATTTTATATTTAGATATGTTAGTTAAAAAATTATTTTAAGATAATTTATTTCGTTTGAATTTTTTGTAAATTTTTTTATAGTAAATTATTAATAAAGATATGAAATGATTTATTTATATCAGATAATATTTTATATTTTAGGGTTACTTTGATAAAAATATAACATAATTATTTTTTGAAGATTTTTTTAAATAATGCTAAAAAATGAAGATTATGAAGAAAAACTTTGTAACCCATGAAAAAACTTTTTAATCCATGAAAAACTTTTGTGGCAAAAAATAATCTTTACCAAACACATGCTTAATGGTTTGATTTTTCTTGGTCTCTCTGCTGTACTCTAACTATTGGGTCATCTTTCATCTGATCTACTATTTTTATCGAAACTTTTAATAGTTATATATTCAAATCACCTAAGACAAAATTTTACCATTATTTCATTAATAAGTGTTATCCTTATTTTTTTTCTAGTACAGTCATTCTCGATTTTTCTTGTCATGTGTGTCCACTTATCCGGTGCAATATTTTCATCTTTATAATATTGAGTTTATACTTTTTTTTGACTCTTTATCACCTAATATTTAATACCATTAAACATTACAAGTTTTATAGTTGTGTAATAAATTTTTTTTTAGTTTAAAATAGTTACAAATAATTCCCATGACATTTTTCTATTTCATCCATCTCGCTAAACTCAAATTTTTTTAAAAAATATTATATACGCAAATTACTCGAATAAACACTAAACTCTTTCTAATAACTCTAGAGTTTTAATATTTTCACATCACTTTTTCTGATGTAAAACTGACAGTACTCCAATTTCTGCACAATAATTAGTCAAATAAAAAATCTCCTGAATCACACAGAGATCTGCTAGGTTTTAATTTCCATTTTACTTTTACGATGATGACACTAATATTACTAGATTATTATTATTGCTGGTACCTCACATAAGCACAACCTTTCCCACCATATGATATATCTCCTGTTTGTTTTTTGGTCACTACATTGTTTGTGCTGCTCTCGAACGACAAATTTCATAATCTCTGAGAGTGAGAGCCCACCTATCTTTGGTTAAAAGAGACCCAGCTACCATAGGCTATTCGGATTTGCTATTCTCTAACACTGCCATAACCGCCACTGGCTATGTGTTGGAGATACTATCATCGCCACTGTCATCTTGTAATGATTGTTTTTGACGTAAAAAATCACAACCATTAATTTCAATTATCATAATAATTCTCCTAATAACCAGTATTATCCAGTTAAAAAGCTGTGTGAGTGCATATCTACAGTTGTGGATTTGCATGCACTTCTGTTCTTCTGTGGCTACATAATAAGTAAAAAAAAAAAAAATCAAAATACAAACTATGACATGGTCAAACAAGCAGTGACGACTCATCAGATTGTTTTAATATTGGCGATTTGACAGCTATCAGAACAAATTAAGTATACTCTGAAGTAGAATAACCAGTGCTATCAAGTGGAATATCAACATGAACTTTTATTGTCTACAAAGTTGTGGGGCATACCTTCAATGTCAAACTTTTCTTCCCCAACCCCCTCCCAAAAAAAACAAAAAAATCTGCCAACTTTTTGCGCATATAGTTAGGGCTGCACAACTCGATCCGCAGACCCGCGAACTCAACCTGACCTGACCCGACTCGATCGTATATATCTGGGTTGATTCGGATAGACGGGTCGGTTCAGGTCAGATCTAATAAACTCGTCCAGTCATCAGTTCGGGTGACGGGTTTGGTGAACCAACCCAATGACCCGACCCGATGACCCGACTACCCCAAAAACGATGTCGTTTTTGAATAATTTCTATTGAAAAATATTCATGGATCGGTCCAACCCGACCAACCCGACCAACCCGATCACTAACCCGACCAACCCGACCACCAACCCGATCAACCCGACCACCCGATCATCAGACCCGAACCAACCCGATTATCAAAAAATCTGTTACACCACAAAAAAATTGACCAAGACCCGACCTTATTTGATTGGTTTGGACATTTTTTACCCCCAAACCCGACTCAACCCGACCCATGTGCACCCCTACATATAGTTGTGAGCTACACTTCCATTCTTCCATGGCTAAGTAATAAGTGAGAAAACAAAAATATAGATTGTGAGTTGTGACCAGGCTAAAAAAAATGTCACGACTCATGAGATTGTTTTTATTTTAGTGAGATTTGGCAGCTACTATAGTAGAATAACCCTGCTTCAAATGGATTTGGCTCCTGTCACACGTTAGAGAGACAAAATTAAGTTTTCTTGCGCTAATCCTCCATGATGAACTTTGAAGTGTAATAAGTATATTTAAAATTATTTATGCTTTTATTGCTTTAACAAGACTCACTTATATATTTTTCTTTTTGATTTTTTAGATTATCCTCTCACTTAATTGGTGAGAAATTAATCTCTTGAAATATATTAGGTACCTAAGCAGAGATTTCTTTTTAAAAGTATTTATTTTGAGCAGATTTTAGAAAAAATACTTGAATGAAGTTGATGAATGTAATTTCTTTTGTAGCACGATGACATCGACGGTGGTGCGAGGGATGGATACTTGCAAAAGGTATTCTGACGCTCAAGTTAAACCGCGTGTAAGGAAGGTAAAATATTTAAAGTTAGATGTACACCTTTACGATTTTGTGTGGTATTTATAAGAGCGTCATGGTAGATAAGAATCGTGTTTAAATCTATATTAATGGATAATAAATGCTATGATTCTATGATAAATTTACTCCTCATAAATAAGCATACTTATTTATCTAAAAGTATTCATAAATATCTAGGATCCAACTCCAACAGACCGGTTTACTCCTGAACCACTAAACTGGATCTCGATCAAGAACAGTTGCCCCTATCTTAGCGCTTAGATGTGATAGCTGAGAGTCAAGATGTCTGATATTATCAGGAGCAAACGGCATACGTGGGACAAAGGGATCCAAATCGTGACACAAATACCAGATCTCACGATGTCTCTACTAAAATGACGAGATACGTGATGCAAAATAAAAATTGGGATGCCCTCAATATTGATGAATTAGGTCGGGATCCGATATAGATCACTCTACCTTAAAGTTGCTACACCGTTATCTAGGATTCATACTGAGTTACCCCTATACCAATTTTGGCTGTGGGGTCTAATTATGAATTTCTTAAATTGAAACCCATGATTCGTATTCTTGGTTCAGTCTTCTATGACTTTTTGTCCACTTGAAAATTTTATAAATAGTGATGTCGAATCCTAGACTAAACCACTTTAAAGAGATAATGAATCTCGAGAAACGAATAAAAAGAATTTTGACACTTGATCGTTACCAAAATCTTCTAACACTTAGCTAAATTTGTTAAGTGTAAAGTTGACACAAAAACCTTTTAGGATAATATCTATTTTTCGGATACCGACAAGTGTTATTGCCGTAACCCGGGTATTGGTCAAATACTCTTAACTACTTTAAACTAGCTTTAAGTTTATGAGTTAATATCAGGTTCGTTAGGACATGGGTTAAAACCCTTAATCTCGCTTCAAGACCGCAGAGTACGATCAAGTGAGTTGCCCTTTTTGAATTTCATTTTTGCATCAAAATATTTAATCCAAAATGGAAACGTGTATTCCTCGAACCTCTTCAAGGTACGATAACCTTGTGGGTTGCAATGATTATAATCAGGATAGCTATTCTTTTTCAGAACTTGTATTCCTCGGACATCGCCAAGGCACTTTGGCCATGTGGGTTGCTCTTTTAACCTTAATTGCAATTGAAAAAGTTGTTTCTCTTCGAAACTTGTATTCCTCGGACCTTGCCAAGGCACTATGGCCTTATATGTTGCGTGTTTAAATACTCTTAATCTCTATAGGACGACATTCATCTATATGGGTTAAGGTCAGGTTAGTAGGGACTCGAGTGAAAACCCAAAGCTCTCTATGAGGAGGTGAATGCCAGTCTTGAGGGCTGTTCCGATTAACCTTAACATGACGCAGTTGGGATATCAGGACCCATTAGGGAACGTATCCCTCGAACCTCATCAGGGAGGCATTGGGCCTTGTGAGTAGCGCTTAGATGATGTTATGTCGAGGTACTCGTGGACAAGAGGTCCTGCTGAGGTACTAATCAAAATGAGAGCCGATCGAGGTACTCGTGGATGTGAAGTCACGCCAAGGTACTGACTAAGGTAAGGTCCAAATGTGGACGGGAACCTTCGTCATTGGAGTGTTTGTTAACTTAATGGAGTATGGTAGCTACTTTTTTTTTTTAAAAATTCGACCACTTGGAGTACAACAGTCTCTTTTTGGATTTACTTTTTTGACATACGGTAATCCTCTTTTGGGTTTACCCTATTGGGTTTACCTTCTTGAAATATGGTAGTCCCGTTTTAGGTTACCTTCTAGAGTATGGTAGTCCTTATTTGAGTTTTCTTGAGTATTCTCCTTTTGGATTTACCTTCTTGGTGTTTCTCCTTTTGGGTTTATCTGGAGTTCCGATTTGGGTTTACCCAATTAGGTAGTCCCTTTAGGGGTAGTCCCCGTTTAAGTTTACCTTCTTGAGTCTCTCTTTCGGAACTACCTTCTTGCTGTATAGTAGTCCTCTTTTGAGTTTACCCTATTGGGTTTACCTTCTTGGAGTATGGTAGTCCCTTTTTGGGTTTACCATTTTGGGTCTCCCTTTTGGGACTATCTTCTAGGGGTATGGTAGTCTTTTTTTAGGTTTACCCTATTGGATTTACCTTTTTAGAGTATGGTAGTCTCCTTTTGGGTTTAACTTTTGGAGTATGATAGTCCCCAATTTGGATTTACCTTATTAGGTATTCTTTTTTTGGATTTACATTTTTTGTATACAAAAGTTCTCTTTTGGATTTATCCTCTTAAATTTACCTTCTTAAAGTGTGATAGTCCCTTTTTGGGTTTACTCTCTTGGGTTTATTTTCTGGTGTGCGGTAGTCTCCATTTGGGTTTATCCTATTTAGAATTCTTTTTTTGGATTTACCTTCTTAGCATATGGTAGTCCCCTTTTTAATTTAACCTCTTGGGTTTCTCTTTTGGTACTACCATCTTGGCGTATGGTAGTTCTCTTTTGGGTTTACCCTCTTGGAGTATGGTAGTCCCTTTTTGGGTTTACTTGTTTAGAGTCCCTGATAGCAATATATTTTATTCATTTAATAATCATCTCACTGGGCTTCTTAAGGTTCAATTGGGTTTAATTCAGTTGGTTTTGTCACATTTTATGATATTGAGCTTAATTAGATCATTGAAAGAATTATTGCATGAATTGACCTTAATTTGTCTATTTGGCAGCGTTCAGTAAATTGGCTATCATCTGAGTTGTAAATATTTGATTGATGTGATTTTGGTCTTATAGGAAAGTTAAAACAATTCTCTATAAGTTTCATGAATAACTCAAGAGATGAATCACATGTAGGGATGAAAATAGGCCAGTCGGCCTGTCAGGAGCTTGTGACCTAGCCTGTTTTAAGCCTGACCTGTCCTAACCTATTTAGAAAATAAGTTAGGATCAAGCTTTTTTAAAAGCTTGTTTCATTTAATAGGCCAGACCTGACCTCTCAGCAAAGCTTGTTAGGCCTATTAAGCAGGCATGTTTATACTTATTTATAAATATATTCAAAAAAATTTGAGATTATGCTTATACCAAAAATGGAACTTGGTACCGAGTGGTGATATAAAGACTCCACTTACCACTAAGTTATGCTTAATTATTATACTTATAATTACATATTTTATAGTTTTATATTTAAATTATATCATTTTTTAACTCCTCTACAGATCCACTTCCCAGGCTTCTTCATTTCATTTTTTCATTTCTGTAGAACTCACTTGCTCCTCTCCTCTCCTCCGTGCACGCTCAGTCGCTCACCAAACGCCTCCACGTGCGGCCGCACGCCTTTCGTGACCGGTCCCTCTCCGACCCAAGGACTCCTTCTGTGTCGATCTATATCTATCCCCCTTGTATGTACCGATCTATGACCAAGCAATGATCGTCCTCCAGAGGTTGCGAGCCTATCAAAGAGTAGTTTCCCATCTTGTCCTACGTTGATTTCTACTAGGAAAGAAATTCTTGATCATATATATATATATAGCAGTTTCTCATCTTGTCCTATTCTGATCTCTACTAGGTAAGAAATTCTTGATCATATATATATATGTGTGTGTGTGTGTGTTAAAAAGTTTTAACCACCTTATTAGAACTGATTGTTATTTTATTATATTAGATCTAAAAAGTTCTGATCCTTTATTTTTGGTGGTTTTTGTGCTTAATGTTATTTTGTGATAACGCAGTTGGCTGGTGTCGTTGCGGTTGAGATCAATGATAGACTTGAAATTCTTGACCTGTTCAAGGCCTTCAAGAGAGCATGTCTGTTTGTGTAATGTGAAAGAAATTCAATTCAAATTTCATGATTTATTGATCTTTTAGAACTAATGGAAAAGAGGCAAAAATTCTTGACAGGTTAGTAGTTTTTTTAAGCAAATCTTGTTTGCTGCTAAGAAGTTAGAAAGATACTAAATATAAAACTATTCATTAGCATCCTATACTTATTATCTATATATTTAAGATCTTACTTCTATCACGTATGAAACATGTTGTACTTATGTTACAAGTATAGTTAATGTCTTCTTCACTTAAGGGAACAATGTTATCTATTTCTCGTCCCCCTAATGAATTCAATGAACAAGCACCAACAGATTCAAGTCACCTTGGAGATAATAGAATTAATAGTGATCAAAATAAATATCAAAATAATAATGGTTGTGCCACTATTATTAAGAAGAAGAGGCAAAAGACATCGACTATTTGAAATGATTTTGATGAAACAGAAGTATCTCAAGAAGTGATAAAAGCTATTTACAAGTATTGTAAAGGGCATTTTGCTTGCACATGGAAAGGAGCTAGCACTAGCCATATAAAGAGACATGCAGATTCTTGCATACAATGGAGGTTGCACATGGCTTCGCAAAAGAAGTAACCCACCATTCCATCACAAGCTTCCAACTTAGGTATTAATCATTTTATGGCACCTAGTGTTAGGTATTCAAATGAAAAGATGAGAGAGATAATTGCTACTACAATCACGGTACATGATTACCCTTTTAGCATTGTTGAGGATGAAGTTTTGATGTGGGCCTTCCAATATGCTAATCCTAGATTTCATAAAGTTTCTCGCAAAATAGCTAGGAGTGATTGTTTAGCAATATATAAGGTAGAGAAGAAAAAATTGAAGGCTTTGTTCAAAGGTGTGAGCAAGATTAGTTTGACTACAGATATGTGGAAATCAAGTCACCAAGTAGCTGAATACATGGTTATCACTGGTCATTTCATTGATGCAGGGTAGAATCTTCAAAAGAGGGTTTGAAGTTTTGTGAAAGTGTCTGCTCCTAGACATGGAATTGATGTGGCATATGTTATTTTCAAGTGTCTAAAAGCTTAGGGGATTGAAAACAAAGTGTTTTTTTGTGTCAGTTGATAATGTTTCTTACAATGACTCATGCCTAAGGACAACTTATCACTCAGTAGCAAGTTAGTCCTTGGTGGTAATTTGTTTCATGTCAGATGCTATGCACACATTCTAAATTTGTTGGTGTAGGATGACCTTGGTAGAATTAAGGATACCATTCATAATGTTCGTGGGAGTGTCAAGTATATTAATTATAATGATTCAAGGTTGAAGGCATTTTGTGATATTGCTGAGTAGAAACACTTGAAAGAAAGAAAGCTCATTATTGATTGTTCAACAAGATGGAATTCTACCTATAAAATGTTGTCTATTACTTTGAAGTTCAAGATTGTCTTTCTAGCTTATAAAGAAAGAGAGTCACATTATGATTATGAACCATCTCAAGAGGATTGGGGAATGGTTGAGAAGGTTTGTCAACTTTTAGAAGTGTTCAATCTAGCCACTCATGTCATCTCAGGCAATGAGTATCAAACTGCAAATTTATATCTTCCTGAAGTCTGGAGGGTGAAACGAGTAATTGATAAAGCCACAGAGGATGACAATTACTTCATGAGAGAAATGGCAGCCTCAATGAAAACAAAATTTGACAAATATTGAGGGGAATGCAATATGCTAATGGCCATTGCAAGTGTTTTAGATCCTAGGTGTAAATTCCATATTGTTAATTATTGCTTTCCGTTGATATATGAACTAAATTATGTGGCTAAAGAGAATGTGGATAGAGTGATGAATGCATTGGAAATATTATATGATGAGTATGTTGACTTCAGTAAGGAAGAGGCATTTGCTAGTTCTAGTGGTGAAGTTGATAATGGTGGCAACAACTCTTGTACCAATGTGCCTCGTTCTTCAATTGTCACTGGATTTGACCAAATCATGAGTATTGTTCGTGAAAAGCAAGCAATTCTCCTAATAAAATATGAATTAGAAGCTTATCTTGAGAAGGGTCTTTATATTCCTGATGGTATTTCTAACTCCTTCAGTGCCTTAGAATGGTGAAAAAATAATAGCTTAAAATATAAGATTTTATCGAAGATGGCTGCTGTCATTCTAGCTATTCCAGTCTTAACAGTAGCATCAGAGTCCACATTTAGTGTTGGATGAAGAGTTATTGATGAATTTTGTTCTAGATTGAATGAAGAATCTATTGAAGCACTCATTTGTGGTTGTGGAAATAGGTTTGCCCCAATGATTTAATATGTTAAGTTTTGATGATGACAAATACAAAACAAAAAGAATGATGCTTATGCTTTATAGTTATGCTTAATAAATGACAAATGTATCACAAAAGAATGTTGATCATGTTACATAGATGTGCTTAATGAGATATATTGTATCATGCATGATTATGTATTTTATCTAGTTATATTTCACTTAATAATTATGTAATGAGATATATGTAATATTCATCATATAATATATCCAATAATATTATATATGAGTTATAAATGAATTAATATTGGATATGTCTATGAAAGTCCTATATGCATGTTAGACTAACTAGAGTTATATATTTATGAATCATGCATATAAAGATATTAAGTTATGAATTTGGACTAATTATGTTTGGTTAAGTGAGCAATACTTTGTAGGATAGTCCAAGTACCAAGAGTGAGCATTGCAACAATAAAGTAAAAGATCACAATTATGCTCAACTCAAGGAGAATGAAAATGAAAAGATGTTCTAAGCATTTGTAAGTCTTGAAGAGAAGATTTTGTTTGGAAGCTTGGATTACATCAAGAAGTGATGGTGGCAAAAGATCTAGTCCAACATCTTCAAGAATAGCTTATAGGACTTAGATTTTGTGTAAAGGTGAATGAGATTCACACTAAACTCAAAATATGTTTTAACATCTTTAAAAGTGTTTCTTATATTCTAAAATGCCCAACAAACTATTTTTGGAAAGCTAGTCATGGTAGTAGTTCATTTCTATGAAAAATAACAAAGTTTGTGTTTTGTAAAACTGACCTTTAGTTAATATTTTGATAATATCTTTTAAAATACTTTGAGTTTTGCTTTAAAACTTTTTCATATGAAAATAGACTCAAAGATCTTTTCAATGAGTGGTCATTTGCTTAAAATGGATAAGAAACGAAGAAGTTATGACCATTTAAAGTCAGCTTTCAAAACTAGAGTGGTTTATTCGAATAAGAGATGTGTTACTCAATATCACACCTCTGAAAACTTCCCAGAACGTGTTTTTAAAGGCTTATTCGAATAACAAATGTGTTATTCGAATAACACAACTCAGAAAAAGTTTCAGAACGTGTTTTTGATGATTTATTCGAATAACAGAAGTCTTATTCGAATAACAAAGTTGCAGAAAACAGTGATATATGTGGATTTATTCGAATAACAAATGTGTTATTTGAATAACACAATATTTATTCGAATAACAGTGTTCTTATTCAAATAACACTTGCCCAGAAAACGTTCTCAACGACTATAAACGGCTAGTTTTCATAATAATTCATTTCCAAACTTTATCCAACAGCTCTAAATATTATTGGGCTATAAATATTAGTGTTTAGGCATCAAAGAAAAGTTGGAGAACAATATGAAAATTACTCTTGAGCATTAAATTCATTTTTCACTCTCTATTTCTCCAAAACTCTGTTTTGAGCCATAAATGTGTGAATCCTTGATACCCATAGTGCTTCAATTTGTATTATCTACTCTTTGAGAGAGTTTCTATCATTTACATCTTTGTATAACCTATAAAGAAAGAGTGAGGTATCCCTCTAGAGAAAAGGGTGAGGTATCCCTTGAGGGTGAGGCATCCCTCAAAAGTTGTAAAGGGTGAGGTATCCCTATTTGAAGCTCAAGCACAAGGGCGAGGCATCCCAATGTGTGTTGAGTGCTCTTAATTGTAAAGGTTGTCAAGCACCTATTGAAGCTTGAAGACATAGTGGAAAATCTTGGGTGATTCACTTGAGGACTGGACATAGGCCATAAGTGGTTGGTGGCTGAATCAGGATAAATCCTAGTGTTTGCTATTCTCAACTCTATCTCTTTATATTTGTGCTTTTAACTATATATGCTTGAGTTGAATTTGATACCTAGCTTATTTGCATGATTTATCCCATAACCTAAGTTATATTTGAGTAATCCTTAATAATTGTGCATTTGCTATGCATGTTCCGCTGTACTTATTAATTGAGTTATTCAAAATGCATAATTTGTCAAAATTGCATTAAAATCAGTCATCACCCAATTCACCCCCTTATTGGGTAATGGTTGTCATGGCTAATAAGTGGTATCAGAGCTTCGTGCTCTATTAAAAGCTTAACCGCTTGGAGTTAAAGATCCTTGTTTGTTTGGCAACCATTAAGAGCTTTTCAAAATGAATGGTTTTGAAATTAATAAACCATCATTCTTTGATGGTGTGAATTTCATTTATTGGAAAGTTAGAATGGAAATTTATATGCAATCTATTGATATTAATTTGTGGGATATTGTACTTGATGGATTTATTTGTAAATCAAAACAAACTTGGAATGCCTATGATAAAAAATATTTTTCCTTGAACATTAGAGCAATGCAAATATTGAGAAGTAGTTTAAATGATGATGCTTATGCTAAAATTAAAAGTTGTTCTAGTACTAAAGATATATGAGATGCTCTTGATTCTATCTATCTTGCCAACAATGATTTCTTGCATAAAGTTATATATAGAAAGCAAGAAGAACAAAAGGCTTTCAAGGAAGACAATATTGAAAAATGTTCTCAAGAAGATGCTCTTGAATCCTTGAAAGACAATAATGAGGAAGATAATGATTCCCTTAAAAAGGACTTTGAGGTAAATAATGCTAAACTATATTATAGTCCTTTCTATTATGAGTTACAATGTACATATGATGAATTGTATGATGGTTTATCAAATTTAGAAAATAAAAATTTATCTTGTTTGGAAAACATTTCCTCCATTGAAAATGAAATTGAGATTTTGAAAAATGAATATGCTTTTCTTGATGAGGAAATGCCTTTGAAATGTAAAACCTCAACTTCTTGTGAAAAATGCATTAATTTAGAAAATCAAGTTGAGAACTTATATTGTGAATTTGCCAAAGCTAATGATTCTATTTGCTTACAATCCATGGTTGTTGATAAGAATGTAATTGATGCTATTCCACATGGAATTTCAAGTAAGGCTTGTGGCAAAAATAACATAGAATGTAATAACAATCAAAGGCTCAAGTTTTTCAAAAATGATCTTCAAAGGATCAAGCCATCATTAAATTCACTTGTTTGTAATTTTTGTGGTCATCTAGGACATATTTCTCATTTGTGCAATTATAGAAGAAATTCTTATATGAGAAATAACATGGTTTGGGTTCCTAAAAATCATAAAGGCTCTAGTACTAACATTCAAGGACCCAAGATGAAGTGGGTACCAAAATGTCCTCTTAGTGTTTCAATTATGCAGAAAAAAATTCAAAAGGATGGACAAATTGGTCAAGTTAAGAAGGAATCATCAAGGAGAATGCTTCCAAATCCCATTGGTAAAAGTTTTGATCAAAGAAGGAAGATGATTTCAACCAAAGCTTCTCAAGTACAAAATGTAGAACTTACAAAGTCCAAAACACCAAAAGAGAAGCAATGGGTAAGGAAAAGAGTTTTCTTGATTACCAAGGCCAATGTATCAAATGTTTTTACCTCTTATACACATTCACTTATAAAGTCAACGAATTGGAGGTATATTCCTTCTAGGCCTTAGGTAAAGAGTAGAATCATGTGCACTTAGTAAAATTTGAATATTATGTTTAGCACATGATTATATTCATTTTTTTTATCATATGGTATTCTATGACTATGTATACTTTGTATGCTTTAAATTATCTATATATCATGAAAGTAAGCATACTATTGGCTATGTGTTTAATGACAATTGGTTATTTAATTGGTTCTGCTCAATTTATATATTATGAAAAATTGATCTTTATGTGCTTACTTGGCATGTTTGCTTAAATGAATCTCTTTGATCATTGGATAAGCTTTTGTTAATCTCTTGGACCTGCTACGTATGCTTGCTATCTTTGTGTTTATAATGTGTTTATTCGAATAGAGGAACATTTTATTCGAATAACGTTTTCCAGTAGCCACTAAAATTTGCTCGTAAATGAATCTTATTCGAATAAAGCAATTTTTATTCGAATAACAAAACACAGTAGCCCTGGTATCTATTTTTCTGATTATCTTATTCAAATAAGGGAAACCTTTATTCGAATAACGCTTGACAGAAGTATTTTAAATCTGTTCTTCGTTGGTGTTATTCGAATAACCAAATGGTTATTCGAATAAAGCTTGGTAGTAAGCCAAGTCTGAATGTTGTGTTATTCGAATAACAACAATGTTATTCGAATAAAGCCTAATAGAAAGACATTTCTGAATGCTGTGTTATTCGAATAATAGTACTGTTATTCGAATAAAGCTTGACAGATAACCAAGTCTAGTTATTTTCTATAAGTTTATTCGAATAAATAACATTCTATTCGAATAAACACAGATTAAATGAAATTTTTTGCTGCTTTTCCCCTTCATTTCTCAAGAATTTGTTGAACATATTAAATTCTTTTTTGGACTGAAAATGCAAATGCTTAACCAAATGTAATTAGCTATTCTTTTGATGAATATATGTACTTAGCTAAATTGTTCAATGAAATGAAATATCTTTTGCCTTTATGAACTCATTTGTTGTTTATTATTTTGAATGCTTATTTGCTTATGAGTTTGGCATAATGACTAACCTCTATGGATCCAAAATTGATGGATACCAAGAAAAGTACTTTGAATTGTATTGTAGGATGATAACTACCTCAAGCAAGTATTTAAATGGAATAAGTTTATTCAAGTGGAGGATAGTAAAGTTTAAAATGATTCAACTTTTAAAGGAGTGCAAAAAATCTCTATTCCCTCATGAAAACTTGAGGCATGGAAGTTAGAGTCACCTACAAAAACTCAAATAGTACACTTTTGGTGACATTAATCTCTTATCCTTATTTATACTTTAAATTGAACATCATGTGATATTTGGATAAGTAGAGAGTTATTTTTATACCTTAACATGCTAGATATGCATATGAAAATTCACATGCTCATAAGTCATTCTAATCCTTTCTCTTTGATGCCTAATTGTCTTACATACTCACTTGGAGATTGGAAAGTAAAATGTTATATGTCCTCTTGTTTGAAATTGCTTGATATGTTCCTATGTTGAAAACAAGAAGTAAATGATTTCAAAAGTTATAATTCCATAGTTTTTCAATTCTTGCATTACAATAAAAGACTTTTTATTCTTGATTGGCATATGTGCATATTAGAATTCCTTACTTGATATTACATGCCTTACATGATCATTGTTTGTCCTAAAATTCTTATATAAGTTTTGATGTTGATCATGTATTTCTTGATAAACTTGAATTATGCCTTAAAATGCTTAAATCATATTTGTGGATTCAAGTGCATATGTGCTTCATGCATTCTTGTTAGAACTAACATTGCATGGTTAATAATATGGTACATGTTTTACATTATATATCAATCTAAATTATGCTTGAATGAGATTCAATAATATTTGATGCTAACCTATGTTTTAGAGAATTTTTTAGAGTTAGCTTTGCAAGTGTCTCTATGTGCTTCAAATATAGCCATCAAATATTAAAGTGTCAAGCATAAATGGATAAATAGAAGAGTTGAATGAAAAGGGACACGAGGAGACTTTCTTCAAGTGTAATAGAATGAAATACTCAATAGAAGAAAGTACAAACTCAAAGGACCTTTAAATTAAGAACATTCTAAAGAAGCATCACTTTCTATCTAACCCAATAAGTATCTCTATCCTTAAACTATTGTAGTATTCTATATGTTATGGATTATATGATACTTGTTGATAAATTGATCTTAAAAGATTAGATGCTTTCCTTATATGAGAAGTATGTTTAGCATTGACAAAGTGCTTAATTGGATATTAACTTGCTAATTTTGTCATTGCATATAGGGTGGATGATATTAGTTCTATACATGTTTTAATCCCTATAGCATATTTCATCATGATGAATGCTTGATATCTCTGATTCTCTTGATCTATATTTTTTAGTGATATAACTCTTATGAGAATCATGCCTTTGTTTTTAAAAGAATTTTTAGTTTGATTAAAAAGTTTTTAAAGTAAAATCTCTTATCATATTTGAAAGAAGCTTTTCAAGTTTCATATCCTTGAGAATCTTTTGAACTTGTCTTAAGAACTTGAAAATATTTTCACCTTATATTTGTCTTGAAAATTTGAAAATCTTTGAATATGTGTTATAAATGTAGTATTCTCTTCATTTGCTTCGAAATGTTTTATCAAATCTTGAGAGAATGCGTAAGAAAGTTTCCAAATAGATTTTTTAAAATGTTCTATAGAGACCATATTAATACTTCAAAAGATAAGCCTTGTTTTTCAAAGTCTTTTATCTTTTCAAGGCTCTTGTTAAATGAGAAAAAAAGGAGATGTACTTTCAAATGATCTTTTAACTTAGGTTTGATCACTCTCAAGGAATATGTGACTTTAATATAAAACCTCTCTACCCTTCTAAAATGCTTTTGAAAACATAATATGTTATTAAAAAATTCTTTTTGAAATGGGAAGAAATTTTAAAATGGTTTTTGATTGAGAGATTAAGAATATATATCTTTGCCTTACTTTTTGGTAATGTGCTTACATGATCTTGGCATACATATATCTCTTTATTTATCTTGTGCTTCAATAAGGAGGAACTTATTTTGCTTATCTTACATATCTTACTTCCATATCCTTGTTGGCTATAAATATATGCATGACTATATTGAAATATTATGTTTTATATCTTGATAATATGCATATTTTGAGGGGGAGCCTAACTCTTAAATTGTTGTTTATATCTCTTGGCTTACATCCTTATTTGACATGAAGTATTTTATTGTTAATACTATCAACATATCAATAAAAATCATCGTTCACTTTCTTTCCCTCTATTAAATGAAAGAAGGTAAACATTCTTAAAATTCTTTCATTAAGAAATGATTGATATGTGACAAGTTGTATGATCTTTCATTTTGAAAACCTTAATTCCATTATCTTACATGAATATTTTATATCTCCTATTAAGTGATATCAAGTGGTACTTATTTATGATGTGGTATGCAAGATATTATATGTTAGACATAATTTCTTAAGCTTATTGCTATCATATGCTAAATGTTGAAGTACCAAAATATGACAAGTATTGCATGAATAATCTTTTATATCTTGAAAGCATACTTGTTTCATTTCTCTCTTCTTGAATCATGTGTAGAATTAAATAAGGGGAGATAATTATGTTTTGAATAACTTAAAGAAGTTTTTGGTTTTGATGATCCTACTCTTTGTTTGACAACATGAATTTTACCTATAAGGGGAGAAAATATTATATTTCCTTCCTAAGCCTTTTTGTTGATGTTAAATAGGGAGAGAGAAAATTGGAAAGAAAAATATGTTCTTGTGCTTAATTGTTTAATATGCTTACATGAATATCTATTCTTCTATATTGCTTAACATATTTTTCTTTGGTGATTTGTCATCATCAAAAATAGGGAGATTGTGGAAATAGGTTTGCCCCAATAATTTAATATGTTAAGTTTTGATGATGACAAATACAAGACAAAAAGAATGATGCTTATGCTTTATAGTTATGCTTAATAAATGACAAATGTATCACAAAAAAATGTTGATCATGTTACATAGATGTGCTTAATGAGATATATTGCATCATGCATAATTATGTATTTTATTTAGTTATATTTCACTTAATAATTATGCAATGATATATATGTAACATTCATCATATAATATATCCAATAATATTTTATATGAGTTATAAATGAATTAATATTGATATGTCTATGAAAGTCCTATATGCATGTTAGACTAACTAGAGTTATATATTTATGAATCATGCATATGAAGATATTGAGTTATGAATTTGGACTAACTATGTTTGGTTAAGTGAGCAATACTTTGTAGGATAGTCCAAGTACCAAGAGTGAGCATTGTAACAAGAAAGTAAAAGATCACAACTATGCTCAACTCAAGGAGAATGAAAATGAAAAGATGTTCCAAGCATTTGCAAGTCTTGAAGAGAAGATTTTGTTTGGAAGCTTGGATTACATCAAGAAGTGATGGTGGCAAAAGATCTAGTCCAACATCTTCAAGAATAGCTTATAGGACTTAGATCTTGTGTAAAGGTAAATGGGATTCACACTAAGCTCAAAATATGTTTTAACATCTTTAAAAGTGTTTCTTACATTCTAAAATGCCCAACAAACTATTTTTGAAAAGCTAGTCATGGTGGTAGTTCATTTCTATGAAAAATAACAAAGTTTGTGTTTTGTAAAATTGACCTTTAGTTACTCTTTTGATCATATCTTTTAAAATACTTTGAGTTTTGCTCTGAAACTTATTTCATATGAAAATAGACTCAAAGATCTTTTCAATGAGTAGTCATTTGCTTAAAACAGATAAGAAACGAAGAAGTTATGACCATTTAAAATCAGCTTTCAAAACTAGAGTGGTTTATTCGAATAAGAGATGTGTTATTCGAATAACACACCTCTGAAAACTTCCCAAAACGTGTTTTTAAAGGCTTATTCGAATAACAAATGTGTTATTCAAATAACACAACTCAGAAAAAGTTCCAGAACGTGTTTTTGATGATTTATTCGAATAACCAAAGTGTTATTCGAATAACAGAAGTCTTATTCGAATAACAAAGTTGCAGAAAACAGTGATATAAGTGGATTTATTCGAATAACAGTGTTCTTATTTAAATAACACTTGCCCAGAAAACGTTCTTAACGGCTATAAACGGCTAATTTTCATAATAATTCATTTCCAAACTTTACCCAACGGCTCTAAATATTATTGGGCTATAAATATAAGTGTTTAGGCATCAAAGAAAAGTTGGAGAACAATATGAAAATTACTCTTGAGCATTAAATTTGTTTTTCACTCTCTATTTCTCCAAAACTCTGTTTTGAGCCATAAGTGTGTGAATCCTTGATACCCATAGTGCTTCAATTTGTATTATCTACTCTTTGAGAGAGTTTCTATCATTTACATCTTTGTATAACCTATAAAAAAAGGGTGAGGTATCCCTCTAGAGAAAAGGGTGAGGTATCCCTTGAGGGTGAGGCATCCCTTAAAAGTTGTAAAGGGTGAGGTATCCTTATTTGAGGCTCAAGCACAAGGGTGAGGCATCCCAAGGTGTGTTGAGTGCTCTTAATTGTAAAGGTTGTCAAGCACCTATTGAAGCTTGAAGACATAGTGGAAAATCTTGGGTGATTCACTTGAGGACTGGACGTAGGCCACAAGTGGTTGGTGGCTGAACCAGGATAAATCCTAGTGTTTGCTATTCTCAACTTTATCTCTTTATATTTGTGCTTTTAACTATATATGCTTGAGTTGAATTTGATACCTAACTTATTTGCATGATTTATCCCATAACCTAAGTTATATTTGAGTAATCCTTAATAATTGTGCATTTGCTATGCATGTTCCACTGTACTTATTAATTGAGTTATTCAAAATGCATAATTTGTCAAAATTGTATTAAAATCAGTCATCACCCAATTCACCCCCCTCTTGGGTAATGGTTGCCATGGCTAACAAGTGTGGTGGGGATTGGCTTCGCAACAAGTATAATTTGAAGAGAAAGCAAAATGTACAAATTTTAGATATTGAAATGATACTTTTTTTTTCTTGTAGTTGTTAAATTGTGTTATGATCTAATAATATAATTAATTTATTTTTTTCAAGGTGTTTAAACAAGAAGAAGAGATCACCTTAAAGATTTGACACTTTGTTGGTTGGCTGGTTGGCTGGTTGCATGTTGACACTTTATTGGTAGATTGCACTTTACTATTTAGATTGAGTTATTGTGTTGTGTTGTTGAATTTGATCATGTGATAATTGGATAATTTGGATTTGTTATTATTGATATGTATTATTGATCTTGAGACTATGATGTTGATGATGAGTGATGACCAATTGGTTATGAATGTGATGTGAGAACAAGCTTGAAAGATGTGTTTTATATGCTTGAAAGAGTCTCATTTTTTATATGCTCAAGTGACTTGAAAGAGATGTTTGAATTTGATGAATTTTGTATGCTTTGGTTATGTATGATTTAATTGTGTAATGGTATTTTATTTAGTCTAATGAATTATTAATAATAGTATTTAGAAACATGAGTTTTACTTGTATGGTGTTTTTTTTTTCAATGGCCTTACAAGGTGTGTTTGAAGGTCTAGGCCTATTTGAGACCTATATGAAGGTCTTGGCCTGTTGGCCTATTTAAAGGCCTTAACATAAACCAGGCTTCTAAAGAGGTTTCAGGCCAAGTCTGACTTCTTAAACAAATCAGGTCAAGCCCAAAAAAAGGTCTTTGATAGGTAACAGGTCAGGCTCATGCCAGGTATTTGTAACACAAATCTAGCCTATTTAGAGTGAAGCCTGACCTGGTCTAGCCTGTTTCCATCCCTAATCACGCATTTGGATAATTTAAATTGAAGTGGAAGCAAGAGTTAGAATGCTGATCCTGACAGCTTGACCTCTGTACACTTATCAGCCCATTTTTTAAGCTATAGGAGTTCAATTGACACCAAACTAGACCAAATTAAAGCTAAGACCCAAATCTACAACTTTCATGAAGAACACAAGAGCTTAATCAGATGTCTAGTAAGTCATATTGAGCTTAGAAATCAGAACAGAGGTGCTATTGCTGGAACTCGAATATTGTGCAAAGATTGGGTCATATCTTTGGTTGTAAGAGTCAAATTGGGCTAAAATAGTGGCATTGGAAAGATGAGACAAAACCATTCAACTTTTATGAATACCACTTATACAATAGGTGATGTTATGATAGAGTTATAGTCATGTAAAGATAGCTGAATTGGTTGAGTGGGGAGATAAGTATGACAATAATTTTCCACTCATCCACCTGCTCATTAAACAACTCTATTGTCATGTTTTACTCATCCATCCACTCATCCACTCACTCATTAAACAACCCCATTGTCATTTTGTACCCTCCATGCTCTATAAAAGACACCATTGGTTATTCATTAGAATTATCTTGGTTTAGAGATCAAGATCTTGTTCTTGTATTATTTGTTTCTTTTGTTGTAGTTTTCTTTTTTTTTTAAATAGAAATTATGTTCATCTCTTTCTTCTTCTCTCTTTCTTTCTTCTTGTTTATAAGTAACTAATTTTCATTTTGCTTAGGTGAAAGTGTGGAGCTTTTGGTAATGAAATAATGTTAGATTAATCTTTTTCTTGTGCTTAAATGTTATATTATCAAGTGGTCATTATATGTATTGTATAAAAGGTAACGGCTTTAGTTCTTCTCCCAAAAATGTGTACTTCAACCTAGCAGGTAATGACTTTAGTTCCAATGTGGGTACTTCTTCATGGGTATTATCATTCATGAGTTTTAACTCTTCGAATCTCGGCTTCCATCCTTTGTATTCTAATATTTGTATACAATCAAGCAAAGATCATATTTTAAAAATATCATAATCTAATTGCATACTTGAGTCAAATGAATTGATTAAACAAATTTCTAATAAGTCAAAAGAACTCCTTGTTTGAAGATAATTTATAATGGCCTTAATCCCGTCAGCTTCTTCCTTTTCGTCATGGACTTATTGTGGTTGCTTGCACATGTTGAAAACATTAAGTTCTGATGTCATATTTCTAAATGTTAGCTTCATCACCTAATTTCTACAATTTATCAAAGTATTAGATGTTACTAAAAATGGGCGACCTAAAATAACAATAATTGACTTGTAACTATTAACTATAGGTTCAGTTTCTAAGACAATAAAATCCATAGGATATATGAATTTATCAACTCGTACCAATATATCTTCTATTATTCTTTTTAGAATTTTAATTGATCTATCAGCAAGTAGAAGAGTTACAGAAGTTAGTTTTAACTCACCCAGGTTGAGTTACTGATAAACTGAATATGGAAGTAAATTAACACTAGCACCAAAACCAAGTAAAGCTTGTTCAATTTTATATTCTCTAATAATGCATGAAACTGTAGGACAACCAGGGTCTTTATATTTCAAGACATTATTATTCTGAAGAATGGAGCTTATCTGTTCCGTCAAAAAGGTTTTTTTTTCACATTTAGTTTCCTTTTAACAGTGCACAAGTCCTTAAAAAATTTGGCATAAAAGGAGCCTATTTGATAGCATCTAATAGAGAAATATTGACCTTCACTTGTTTAAGAATTTTAATGTTGTAGATCAATTTCCTTGAATTGTTTAATGCTTGAGAAAATAAGGGTGAAGGCAAGAGTTTGGTCTCCTTTTGGCTAGGTGGCTTATCAATCTCTTCCTTATCTTAGGGGATTAATCATCATCTCTCTCACAAGGTTCATGAATTTATTTTTCAACAACCTTTCCATTCCTAAGAGTTATCACTGACTTGACTTGATCTATTTGTTGGCTTTCTGAACTACCATCATTTAGACTGCACTGACCCTTGGGATTTGGTTGAGGTTGAGAAGGAAATTTTCCTTTCTCGTGAATGGTGAGTGCAAAAATAAATTTAACAAGAGTGTCTTTTATGTCAATCATAACTTGAGTGTTTTGGTTATTAATGACCTCTTGTTTTTCCATGAATGCATGCAATGTTCCTTTAAGATTTTTCCTATATGATGGGCCATAATGTGCATATCCTTGAGAATTTTGAGAGTCCAGTTGTTCTTGGGGAGGTGGTGGTTACATAAATTGTGTCTGATTATTAGTCCTCTAACTGAAGTTCGGGTGATTTCTCCATTCCGGATTGCATGGAACTGAAAAAGAAGATGTAAATGACTTTTTAAAATTGTTCATTGCATTTACTTGCTCATGTACAACTTCTTTAAAAATAGAAATTTTTGGACATTCATTTGTTGAGTGTCCTAATCCATCACAAATGCCACAAATTTCTTCATTTTGCACAGATTTGATTTCTTTTACTTTCCCTGACTACATGACTTCAATTTTTTTAACCAAACTGGTGAACCTAGCATTTAGATCTTCTTCTTGACTAAGGTGATATTTTTCTTTACTAGCACTTGCAAGGTTAAATCTAATTGAATTTTTAGAAAGATTAGTACCATGCCAAGATTAAGAATTCTAAGCTAAATGGTCTAAATATTCTAAAACTTCTTTAGGTTTATCAAGAAACTCGCCATTGCACATTATTTCTACAAATTATTTGGTTTCAGGTGTTAACCCTTCATAAAAAAACTTATAGTGCGCCATTTTTCAAAATCATGATGTGGACAAGAATTCAACAAATCTTTAAAACGTTCTCAACTTTGAAAATATGCTTCATTTGAATTTTGGAAAATTTTTTGGATTTGTCTTTTCAAAGCATTGGTTTTATGTGTTGGAAAAATTTCTTTAAAAACTCACTTTGCATTTCTTGCCATGAGCCAAATGATCTTGGTTTCAAAGCTTTAAGTCAAGTTTTTGCTTTATCTTTTAAAGAAAAAGGAAACAATTTAAGTTTAACAATTTCTTTAGTGTAATTTTGATCAATGAAAGTGATACATACTTCCTCAAATTCTTTTAGATGTAAATATGGGCTTTCAGATTATAAACCATGGAAATTAGGAATTAATGAAATCATGCCCGGCTTAAATATAAAATTGTTAGTATTGAGTGGAAAGATAAAACATGATGGATTAGAATTTCGATATGGTTGCAAATATTCACACATGGTTCACAATAAGTGATTTTTATGTTCATCATGTACACTTTTATTTTTAGCTATTATGTTTAATGTGTGTGGTTGTGATTCAAACAGATCAATATATAAAGTATCAGGATTATTTTTCACCAAATGAACAGAATTTGAATCATGATACCAATTAAACAAAAATAAGTGACTTAAAAAAATAAAAATATATATAGAGCTCAACATTCCAAAAAAATATATATTAACAAGTAGGCGGTAAGCCTGTCATGGTAAAAAAAATATTAACAAGTAAGCAGTAAACCTACGATTAAATATGATGCAATTAGAAAATTAAAAGAGTAGGGAAATAATATACCAGATGACGAACTTTACTTAAAGAAAGAAAACTTCAATAAATTTGTTCTTCAAATCAAGTTTTCGGTAATGGCGCCAAAAACTTGATGCGAATTGTATTGTTACAAATCCAAGTGCAAGTTGTCTCAAGTAATAAAGTCTCGGAAGTCCGAGGTCAATCCAGAGGAAATTGATGAAGAAAATTGTTTAAGATAAGGAAAAGATTTGTCACAAAATAAAGGTGATAAAAGAAATTTCTTACAAATAAAAAGGATTTGCTTGAGTTAAGAGATCCACTCTTGGTATATAAATTAAGGACAAAATTAATTCTTTTATAACTCAATTAGAATTCACGTATAACGGAAGTTCCAATAGGATAATACACATTCAAAGTTCATTTAAGATTATATATGTAGTGATATTATAATTCCTTTAATTTTCCACTAACGCCAACACTTATAAATGAGTTTAAGCATTTATTGTGTCAATATCTTGTCTACAATGAATCAAGATCTCCACTTTACAAGAAGGGTTAATAACGCCAACACTTGTAAATGGGTTCAAGCATTTATTATGACAATCTCTTGTCTACAATAAATCAAGATCTCCACTTTATAAGGAGAGTTTCTAAATTAATTGGAAACAAAATACAACACATATAATGACCACTTGATAATATAACATTTAAGTACAAGAAAGAGATTAATCTAATATTATTTCATTACCAATTTATAAGAAAATTGGATGAGAAGCTTATCCTCGACTCATAGAAGGTGTTTAAGTCGTTACTAGATGTAAAATTAGAGGAAGATGTGAGCCATATTCACAACAACATGTATATTATTAACTTGTTCATCTAAAAAAAAAGAAAAAAAAGGGAGGGCGAAACTTTGGTTTTACCTGGTCTTTAATTAGATTAAGAGCCCTAAGCAGATGTTTGTCCTGTCATAGACTCAAGAGGAGACCTTCACACACTGGTCTGTAAATAAGGTTCGTGTATCGTGCTCTATAGAGAGCTACGTGCTATATTCCCAGTTCTTGGAACCTAGGCTTTGTAGCGCTGTTGTACTAAAAGAGGAGTCTCGTCTTTGCTGTGAATGTAAACAGCTACTGAGCATTATCTTGTACTTAACTGTACGAGCTATGATGCACCAGGTCATGCCGAGGGTGTCGAGCACTCACGAATGCCAGATTATGCGTTCTAACGAGTACACGGCTTCCTAGGGTGTAATTCTAGCTTAGGCAGAGATCTGAATTCATGCCTTGTGAGGATGGACTGCACTCATGACGTGCAGTATAAAGATACGTCATGACAATTATACTGGTGACACACAATATAAAGATATGTCATCTTTGTTCAATAAACGGGCATGAGAGCCTAACCTCCAGTTTTAGACTGGTTACAGCTCTTGTTTTCTTTAAAAGAATTAAAAAATAAAAAATGAAAAATGAAAAAAGAAGAAAAAATATATGTTTCTTAATTTCAAACTTTTTTGACAACATCCAACTTACCCATATATGTGCTATCATTACATTTTTCATTCTTTTCCCTATTTAAATACTCTATTTTCATCATTTTCATCCAACTCATAATCATTCAAAGGGTGGGTGAGTGTAGAAATGGAGGGAACTTTTGTTCGTCAATTTACAAGTATCTATGTATTTTGTGGGTCAAGTTTTGGGAATAATACAGAGTTTGTAAACGCAGCAAGTACTTTTGGTCAAACACTTGTTGCGAGGAACATTAATGTAGTATATGGGGGAGGTAGCATTGGGTTAATGAGGGCTGTATCAATCTCTGCACATCTAAGAGGCGGTCAAGTTTTAGGTATCATTCCTAGAGTTTTAACTCAAAAGAACAACATTGGAAAGACAATTTGGGAGGAATTACAAGTATCAACTATGCATGGACGAATTAGGAAAATGCTTGAAAATTCTAATGTAAAATGGTTGTTGAAAAAGGAAAGAGTGGCCAATTGAAAAAAAAAAGTAAAATATATATTAAAAAAACGTGTAAAGAAAGCCCAACAAGGCAAAAAAGGAAGGGAAAAGAATATGTAAAAGGGAATTTGCATTAGGTAGAGTTGGGATGAACCTTCATGCTTGTTATTTGAACTCAACCCTAATGCTCATTTGTTCTCTTTAGTATTTAACTTGTCATATCCATATTACCCCCTCATTTACCTTGATCCCGTTACAACCTTAAATAAAGTCCTTTTGATTTGTGTGTGCGTGTGTTTTGAGTAGTAGAGAAGTAGAAGATAAACAAGCTTATGGTAGTATAATTTTTCATGGGTTTAATTGAGTGAAATACCCACCTTTCAAACACATGAGGGATTAAGAGTGAATCTTATGAGAATTTATCATTCTTAACTCATGCTTTTCAATTGAAGTTTCCTTGCGTGTTGGTTTGAGATGTGAAGATGCGTTATCTCATAAATGTTTTGATCCCTTGAATCTTTGGTTGCTTTTCTTGTTTATAAACTTTTGCATTCTTGAATATCATTGGAAATTGAGTCTTTTAGAAATTTTAGCGTTTGAGTTTTTGTTGTTTTTCCTTATTCCCTAGTTTTGGTCTTATGTGTTTTATCCGAGAGTGCAAAAACTAAGTGTGAGAGAATTTGATAGTAATATATTTTATTCATTTAATAATCCTTTCACTAGGGTTCTTAAGGTTCAATTGAGTTTAATTAAATTAGTTTTGTCACATTTTATGATATTGAGCTTAATTAGATCATTGAAGGAATTATTGCATGAATTGGCCTTAATATGTCTATTTGGCAGCGTTAAGTAAATTGACTATAATATGAGTTGCAAATATTTGATTGATATGATTATGGTCTTCTAGAAAAGTTAAGATAATTCTCTACAAGTTTCATGAATACCCCAAGAGATGAATTGTAACACCCTAATACGAATTATCGTAAAATAAACGAAATATCTCAAAATAAATCGTATTAGACATGTCACTTCTAAAGAATGCGGAAAATAAAAATTCATAATAACTTACACAGTCATTATAGAGAGCCACAAATGATAAAAATGGTTATATATACAAACAACACTAGCTAACAAACCATAATGTATACATAAGCTTTTACAAACAACGAGAAATATACTAATATAGAAACTGGTTCACAAAAAAAACAAAGCACTAATCTAAGCTTTTTATTTCTTCTTTTTCTTGCCTTTTCCCTTTTTAGGGACTTCACTTGGATTTACATGAAACATACATGGGTAAGAAATCACAATTTCTCAGTATAAGCATACCAAGACCAGCATTCAATCGTTTACAACAATAAATCAACTGAACTCAAAGATACATTAGATGTAAAAGAATATCCGATAAACAATAATATCAAAGAATCGTTCATACAATCCTAAGATACTATTGAACAAGCAACTAAATAATTAATCGATTAAGTAATGACAACTGCCTATACAATTGTCAAACATACAATGCTTTATGTTATGAAGAATGATTATGCTCAAACAAAGTCCAAGTATTATGGATATGCAATGCCAATGCAGATTTTAAAGTTGAAAACACAAGCTATTTACTTATTTTCCATGAACTTCGTCCCCTTGTATATACTGAGTAGGATAGGCTTCCAAGCCCTTACACTACCTGGTGATGTGTGGACTCGTTCCCCTCACAAAGGTAAGAGCACTACTACCAACCTCATACATCAGTAACCCTGACCATACTACCAAACAGGAAAGGAGAATTTAGATCCAACACTTCATTCTCAGGTCATATGGTTGTGCACACTATCTATGGTCATAATACATAAGAAATAAGCAAATACCAAGTTTGAAAACCAAACATCCAAGCCACATATCAAACACTAGAACATCCCACAATCACTCACAAAGGTAGCAAGATTCATAACTCTAGCTAAACAGTATCTAGAACATCCCACAATCACTCACAAGTGATTTAGAAATCAACCTCATGTTGATCAAAGTTCTAAACACCAACATAGACATTCTATCACCCTTTGAATATCTAATAATTCTCAAACTCTTCATAAATGCAAGTTGATGCTTCTCTCCAAGAATTATCCTAAAAAGTGCCTCAATACACCCTGAAATACTTGTAAAAATGATCCCATCAAGTAGAGAATTTATTTAGCAACACATGCTAAATTGTACTGTTTGCCTTGCACCAGTGCTCAGACGCTTCTAGACCAGTGCTTAGGTGCGCAAATAAGTTCATCATGCAAAATTCTCTGGATGTCGGGCGCTTAGACGCTTGTTCCACTAGCGCCAAGGCGCCTACTGCCCAACAACACGCAAAATCCTTTTGGGCTTAAGGTGCTCAGACACCCAAACCACGAGCGCCTAAGCGCTATTGCCCAGCACAGAATCTGCATAATTCTGCAAATGTGAAGCACTATTCCATTTGTGGAAAACACGAAAATTGATCACTTTCAAATGGTTTGTTGATTATTTTAAGTCCCAAACAAGTTCACAAACATAAGGGAGACCTAAAACACCAATTGATTCCATCAAAAATAGATTAAAACACTAAATCACTACTCCAAACCCCTAAAACCAACACTTAGAGCATTTTAGGTCCAAATGGAGAATTTTCAGTTTCTAATCCCAACTCTTAGCATGACCAAGTCATAAACTCTATTTAAAACTTATCCGAACAAGAAAATCACTTAAACACTACAAGAACTCATTTTTAGCATATTAGATCTTAAATAACCTAAACATGGAGAAAGGAGAAAAAGATGAAGTTCAAGCTCAAAAACCCCTACCTTGAGAATCAAAGATGGAGTTGATGATGGAGATGATCACAAGTCTTCAATCCTGATTCTTGGATCTTCCTTTTCTCTGTCTTCCCCTTCTTTCTTTCTTCTTTTTTCCCTTGTTCTCCTTCTGGTGCTGTTTGCCAAACCAGCTGTGAAAGAGTAAATGAGAAACAAGAAGAAAGACTTGAAAATATCAACACAAAAGGGTCAACAAAAGAGGCTGAACCATGGCTGGTTTAAGGTCAAGTGATACCACACTGATAAATCATGATCTGCTAAAAACACTCAGATTTGGCTAAATCAAGATTTTCCAGTTCCAACAATTTTAAAATAAATACCAAGATTCATTAAAAAGTCATTTCATCAGTATCATAATTTTTCAGATCTGTGACTAGTCAATCTGGCATTAAAACACACAATTAGTATGCCTAAAAATATCAATCAGACTCCGATTATTTTCAAACTTTAACCACATCACAGAATACATATTTGTGACTTAAATTATCCACATATTTTTCCATTAGCTAATCCATTTAAGCTAATATCTGGGTTATTTCAAGCTAATTTTCACATTTCGGTTTGCAGCAAAGTGCCTAAACTAACTCAGATTGTCACAAAATTAAACAGGCATATTAAGAAAATATTAAAGTACCTCTGTAACTATTTATAAGTCTAACATGTTGAAAATGATGTTACATTTCTCTCCCTTTTTAAAATTATGTCCCCAAAATTGTTTACCTTAAATAAACAAATGTGGGTAATCTTGTTGCATGTGGGACTCGAACTCTCAAGTCGCCTCCTCAAAGCTAACATCATCCCAAAGAAACTTCACTAGAGGAATTTGCTTACCTCTAAACTCTTTGACCCCTCTGTCCACGATCCTCATCGGCCGCATAACATAAGGCAAATCCTCTCTTAGTTACACAAATTCATTTCTTATGACATGTGAAGAATCTGGATTGTACTTCCTAAGCTAAGACACATGGAAGACATCATGAAGGTTTGACAAACTAGGTGGAAGTATAATTTGGTAGGCTATAGGTCCAATTCTCTTTAGGATTTGGTAGGGACCAATGAAACGAGGGTTCAACTTCCGTGTTCTCAATGCTTTACCAATCCCTGTTGTCGGAGTGACTCTCAAGAATACATGATCTCCCTCACTGAACTCTAGAGGTCTTCTTCTTTTATCAGCATAGCTCTTCTGCCTACTCTGAGCCATAACTAACCTATCCTGAATCATTTTGATCTGATCTGTGGTCTACTGAACTAACTCAGGACCTAGGATGGTTTTCTTTCTAACCTCATACCAATATAAAAGGGACCTACATTTTCTACCATAAAGTGCTTCAAACGGTGTTATGCCTATGCTAGTATTAAAATTGTTGTTGTAGGCAAACTCCACTAAGGGCTAACTTATCCCAACTCCCTTTCTGCTCTAACACACATGCTTTTAGCATATCCTCAAGGGTTTGAATAGTCATTTTTGATTGATCGTCAGTCTGTGGATGGCATGTTGTACTTAAATTAAGCTTTGTTCTGAAATCTTTCTGGAAGGCTCCCTAAAATCTAGATATAAATCTAGGATCTCTATTAGAAATTATACTAAGGGGTATACCATGCATCCTCACTATCTCCTGAAGGTATAACTAGGAAATTCTATCCATAGAGTAGTTAGCTCTAATAGGTATAAAATGGACAGACTTAGTTAGTCTATCCACTATAACCCATATTGCATCAAATCCCAATTGAGTTCTAGGCAAGCCCATCACAAAGTCCATTGTGATGTTGTCCCACTTCTACTCAGGGACTACCAAAGATTGAAGAGGTCCAGAGAATTTCTGGTGTTCTATCTTGACCTTCTGACAAGTTAGACACCTAGACACAAACTCGATTATATCCCTCTTCATACCAGACCACCAAAATAATTTCTTCAAGTCTTGATACATCTTAGTGGCCTTGGGATAGATAGTATACTGACTACATTGAGCTTCTTCAAGGATCCTTTCCTTGATTCCATATTCACGAGGAATGCAAAGTCTACCTCTATACTTAATTATCCCATCATCTGACATATCAAATTCTCTAGGATTACCTAAAAAGATCTGCTCACATAAATCACTAAGAGTCTTATCTTCCTTCTGAGCTTCCAAGATCTGAGTCTTAAAGTCACTCACTATGTCCACTCGACTCACATTGAGACTATGTGGTAACACCGCTACCGAAAGATTTATGTCTCTAAAACTCTCAAGAAGTTCACTCTCTTGGATCATCATACGGGACACATGTGGGGATTTCCTACTCAGTGCATCAGCCACACATTGGCTTTACCCGAATGGTACTTTAACTCAAAGTCGTAGTATTTCAAAAACTTCATCTATCTTTGTTGTCTCATGTTCAGCTCCTTTTAATCAAATAAGTACTTCAAACTTTTATGATCACTAAACACCTCAAACTGAACTCCATACAAGTAATATTTCCAAACCTTTAGGGCGAACACTACTACGGCTAACTACAGATCATGAGTAGGGTAGTTCTCCTCATGAGGTCTCAACTGCCTTGATGCATAGGCATCAACTCTTCTATGTTGCATCAAAACATAGCCCAAATCCATCTTCGAAGCATTACAATATACCTCAAAGTTCTCCAATGGATATGGAATTACCAACATCGGTGTAGTAGTCAACCTCACTTTAAGCTCTTGGAAATTGTCCTCACATATCTGAGTCCATTCGAAAGAACTACTTTTCCTAGTTAATCTAGTCAAGGGTAGCGCTAACTGAGAAAAACCCTTTATGAACCTTTTATAGTACCTCGCTAGGCCTATGTAGCTTCTAATCTCGGTCACAGTGATAGGTCTCTCCCATTGCAACACTGCATCAACCTTGCTTGGGTCCACAGAAATCTCACCTTGAGATATCACATGTCCCAAAAACTACACATATGAAAGCTAGAACTCACATTTAGATAGCTTGGCAAACAATTTATTTTCCTTGAGGGTCTCTAACACTATCCTTAAATGTTATTTATACTCCTTCATTGTCTTAGAATAAATCAAGATATCATCGATAAACACCACAACAAACTGATCCAGGTAGGGTCTAAAAACCCAGTTCATGTAATCCATGAACACTGCCAGTGTATTCGTCAACCCAAAGGACATCACAAGGTATTCATAATGCCCATACCTAGTTCTAAAAGCTGTCTTAGGGATATCCTCTTCCCTAACCCTTATCAGATGATAGCCAAACCTAAGATCAATCTTTGAGAAAATTACAGCTCTTTTTAGCTGATCCATTAGATCGTCTATCCTAGGCAACATATACTTGTTTTTAATGGTCACCTTGTTTAGCTGTCTGTAATCCACACAGAACCTCATGGTACCATCTTTTTTCTTCACTAAAAGCATTGATGCTCCCCACGGAGAAACACTCGGCCTAATGCATTATTTATCCAACAAATCCTTGATTTACTTTTTGAGTTCTGCTAACTCTAGTGGCACCATTCTATAGGGTGCTATAGAGATAGGTCCTGTCCTAGGTACTAGGTCTATAGAAAACTCTATTTCCTGCTCAGGTGGCAACTCCACTGTTTCACTTGGAAAAACTTTAGGATATTCACTCACCACAAGTATTTCACCTAGGCTTTGCTCAACCTCGGCGCTTAGTGAAAACAAGAGAATATATCCTAGAAATCCCTCCTCTAAACATAGATTAACCTGATTTGCATTGAGATACACAGGCTCAGATGGAATGACTTTGGTAAGTATATCTGACAAGAAAACCAGGAATTTTTCTGAACAGTTCAAAACTACATGATTGTCGGACAACTAATCCATGCCAAGAATGACATCAATATATACTAGAGGCAAATAGATAAAGTTTACACTAAAAATCCCATCTTCTACTTTTACACAATAATCAAGACACGCCCTAGATATTGTAACTGGCTTACCAGTAGGTATAGATACAGATAAGTCATATAAAAGTTCAGATACAGGTAAATTCAGCTCATTCACACAATCATTTGAAATAAAGGAGTGGGATGCTCCCGAATCATACAACATAGTTAAAAGATGATTGTGAATAATGCATTTACCTTCAATAAGGTCGGAAGACTGAGTCACCTCTTCACCACCTAGAGTGTAAACTCTCCCTCTGGCTTGTGGTTTCTCGGTAAGCGCAGTTTCCTTTTTTGATGGACAGTTCTTCATAAAATGTCCAGGTTGCCCACATATAAAGCATACCAGGCAAGACCGGTCTCCGTGCTGTATCCTACACTTGGAACACTTTGGTCCCACAAAATCTTTCTGAACCTACTTACCTTTGTCCTAAGTAAAACTAGATTTAGAAGATCCTTTCTTGAACTTATCGTCACCCCTCTTCCTCTTCTGAAGATCTTGTGACTTAGGCTCCAAAGAAAGCTTCTTAGATTGCCTTTCGATTATCTGACACTTGTTAATCAGAGTTTTAAAATCCCGAATTTCAAATAGTTGGATGACATTCTGAATGTCGACCCTCAGTCCTTCCTCAAACTTAACACACTTCCAAGATTCATCTGGGTTAAATCTGATACAAGAAGAGAATTTAGATAATTCATTGAATTTGACCACGTACTGGCCAATAGACATGTTCCCCTATTCTAACTTAAGAAATTCCATCTTTTTGACATTCTGTAGATTCTGTGGAAAGAACTTTTTCAGAAATGAACTTCTAAAGATCCCCCACTTCGCATAAGTCCTTGATGCCTCAAAAGCCCTCTTTGTATCCACCCACCAATCCTCTACCTCACCTTCCAGCATATACAAAGCAAAAAGCACCTTATGCTCGTCTGAGCAAGCCATAACAGTGAAGATCTTCTCCATCTTCTTGAGCCAACTCTCAGCTCTGATTTGGTTGTACTCTTCGTTAAAGGAAGACGAATTTGATTTCCTAAATTCTGAGAGGTCTTGGAAAGTTTAATTCCTTCTAGCTACCTCTTGGTGTGGTTGCCCAAGTGGTATAGTGGTGGTGTAGGTGGCACTGGTTGCTGAGTTCCCAACCTCTCTAACACTCTAGTAGTTACTACTGCTTGATCTTTCATTACGTTGGTAATTATAGTTGCCTGCTCTATTTATTGCATCATGGCTTTGGCCATTGCCATCATGGCGGCTGCCACATCAGTGCCTTCATTCTAGAGTTCCTGTTACTGCTCTTACGCGGCCGCCCTCGCCCTCTTACTTCCATAGTTTGCTATAAACACAAAATAATACATATTAAGGTAGTTAACCTAAATATCATATAATGTGCAACAGTAGCTAAAACAGTCAAAACAAGACAATCATACAATTCAATCAAACATCTCACACAAGAGATAAAAGAAATGCATAACACAAGAATGAACTCCTAAACATACCTAAGCATAGTCAGTCTACACCCCGACTCAACAGGATGATATGCTTTGATACCATAATGTAACACCCTAATACGAATTATTGTAAAATAAATAGAATGTCTCAAAATAAATTGCATTAGACATGTCACTTCTAAAGAATGCAGAAAATAAAAACTCATAATAACTTACACAGCCATTATAGACAGTCACGAATGATATAAAAAGATCATATATACAAACAACACTGGCTAACAAACCATAATATATACACAATCTTTTACAAACAACCAGAAATATACTAATATATAAACTGGATCACAAAGAAACAAAACACTAATCTAAGCCTTTTGTTTATTCTTTTTCTTGCCCTTTTTCCTTTTTAAAGACTTCACCTGGATTTACATGGAACACATAAGGGTGAGAAATCACAATTTCTCAATATAACCATACCAAGACCAGCAGCTAATCGTTTACAACAAATAAATCAACTGAACTCAAAGATACATTCAATGTAAAAGAATATTCGATAAACAACAATATCAAAGAATCGCTCATACAATCCTAAGATACTATTGAACAAGCAACTAAACAATTAATCGATTAAGCAATGACAACTGCCTATACAATTGTCAAACATACAATGCTTTATATTATGAAGAATGATTATGCTCAAACAAAGTCCAAGTATTATGGATATGCAATGCCAATGCATATTTTAAAGTTGAAAACACAAGTTATTTACTTATTTCCCAGGAACTCCGTCCCCTTGTATATACTGAGTAGGATAGGCATCCAAGCCCTGACACTGCTTGGTGATGTGTGGACTCGTTCCCCTCACAAAGGTAAGAGTACTACTACCAATCCCATACACTAATAACCCTGACCATACTAGCAAACATGCAAGGAAAATTCTGATCCAATACTTCATTCTCAGGTCATATGGTTGTGCACATCATCTAAGGTCATAATACATAGGAAACAAGCAGATACCAAGTTTGAAAACCAGACATTCGAGCCATATATGAAACACTAGAACATAAGAATCTTAACCTCACTTATCCAACAAAGGTAGCAAGATTCATAACTCTAGCTAAACAGTATCTAAAACATCTCACAATCACTCACAAGTGATTTAGAAATCAACTTTATGTTGATCAAAGTTCTAAACACCAACATAGACATTCTATCACCTGTTGAATATCTAATAATTCCCAAACTCTTCATAAATGCAAGTTGATACTTCTCTCCAAGAATTATCCCAAAAAGTGCATTAACACACCTTAAAAGACTTGCACAAATGATCCTATTAAATAGAGTATTTATTTAGCAAGACATGCTAAACTATACTGTTTGCCCTGCACCAGCGCTCAGGCGCTTCCAGACTAGTGCTTAGGCACGCAAACAAGTTCATCACGCAAAATTCTCTTGACGTCGGATGCTCAGACGCTCGTTCCACTGGCGCCTACCCCCCAACAACATGCAAAATCCTTTTGGGCTTAGGGCACTCAGACGCCCAAACCACGAGCGCCTAGGCACTCATCGCCCAGCACAAAATCTGCATAATTTTACAGATGTGAAGCATTATTCCATTAGTGCAAAACATGAAAATTGATCACTTTCAAATGGTTTCTTGATGATTTTAAGTCCCAAATAATTTCACAAACATAAGGGAGACCTAATACACTAATTGATTCCATAAAAAATATATTAAAACACTAAATCACTCCTCCAAACCCCTAAAACCAACACTTAGAGTATTTTAGGTCCAAATGGAGAATTTTCAGTTTTTAATCCCAACTCTTAGCATGAACAAGTCATAAACCCCATTTAAAACTTATCTAAGCAAGAAAATCACTTAAACACCATAAGAATTCATTTTTAGCATATTAGATCTCAAATAACCTAAACATGGAGAAATGAGAAAAAGATGAAGTTCAAGCTCAAAAACCCCTACCTTGAGAATCAAAGATGGAGTTAATAATGGAGATGATCACAAGTCTTCAATCCTGATTCTTGGATCTTCCTTTTCTCTTTGTCTTCCCTTTCTTTCTTTCTTCCTTTTTTCGTTGTTCTCTTTTTGCTGTTGTTTGCCAAAACTAGCTGTGAAAGAGTAAATGAGAAACAAGAAGAAATGCTTGAAAATATCAACACAAAAGGGTCAACAAAAGAGGCTGAACCATGGCTGGTTTAAGGTCAAGTGATACCATACTGATAAATCCTGATCTGCTAAAAACACTCAGATTTGGCTAAATCAAGATTTTCAAGTTCCAACAACTTTAAAATAAATACCAAGATTCATTAAAAAATTTATTTTACCAGTATAATAATTTTTCAGATCTGTGACTAGTCAATCCGACATAAAAACATACAACCAGTATGCTTAAAAATACCAAACAGACTTTGATTATTCTCAAATTTTAACCACATCAAATAATACATATTTGTGACTTAAAAATAAATTATTTACATCTATTTCCATTAGCTAAGCAATTTAAGCTAATATCTGGGTCATTTTAAGCTATTATTCACCTTTCGACTTGTAGTAAAGTGTCTAAATTAACTCAAATTGTCATAAAATTAAATTAACTCAGATTGTTATCAAAATTAAACAAGCATGTTAAGCAAGTATTAAGCTACCTCTGTAACTATTTACAAGTCTAACATGTTAAAGAGGATGTTACATGTATCACACGTTTGGATAATTTAAATTGAAGTGGAAGCAAAAACCAGAATGCTGATCATAACAGCTTGACCTTTGTGCACTCATCAGCTCATTTCTGGAGTTATAGGAGTTCAATTGACACCAAACTAATTCCAAATGAAAGCTAATACCTAAATCTACAACTTTCATGAGAACACAAGAGCTTAATCAGATATCTAGTAGGTTATATTGGGCCTAAAAGTCAGAACAGAGGTGCTGTTATTGGAACTTGAATACTATTCAAAGATTGTGTCATATCTTGGGTTATAGGAGTCAGATTGGACTGAAACAAGTGGTATTAAAAAGATGAGACAAAACCCTTCAACTTTCATGAAGACCACTTACACAATAGGTGACATTATAATAGAGTTATAGTTGTGTGAAGACAGTTGAATTGGTTGAGTAAGGAGACAAGCATGATAATAATTTTTCACTCATCTACCCACTCATTAAAAAACTCTATTGTCATATTCCACTCATCCACCCATTCATTAAACAACTCCCTTGCTATTTTGTAACTTTCATGCTCTATAAAAGGCATCATTGGTTGCACATTAGAATCATCTTGGTTTAGAGATTAAGATCTTGTTATTGTATTATTTGTTTCTGTTGTTGTAGTTTTCTTTTATTCTAAATAGAAATTATGTTCATCTTTTTTTTTTCTTGTTTATGAGTAACTAATTCTCATTTTGCTTAGGTGAAAGGATGAAGCTTTTAATAATGAAATAAAGTTAGATTAATCTCTTTCTTGTGCTTAAATGTTATATTATCAAGTGGTCTTATATGTGTTGTATTTTGTTTCCAATTAATTTAGAAACCCTCTTTGTAAAGTGGAGATCTTGATTTATTGTAGACAAGAGATTGTCATAATAAATGCTTGAACCCATTTACAAGTGTTGGCGTTATTAACCCTTCTTGTAAAGTGGAGATCTTGATTCATTGTAGACAAGATATTGACACAATAAATGCTTGAACTCATTTATAAGTGTTGGCGTTAGTGAATAATTAAAGGAATCATAATATCACTACATATATAATCTTAAATGAACTTTAAATGTGTATTATCTGATTAGAACCTCCGTTATGCGTGAGTTCTAATTGAGTTATAAAAGAATTAATATTGTCATTAATTTATATACTAAGATTGGATCTCCTAGCCCAAGCAAATCATTTTTATTTGTGAACAATTTCTTTTATCACCTTTATTTTGTGACAAATCTTTTCCTTACCTCAAACAATTTTTTTCATCAATTTCTTGTGAATTAACCTCGGATTTTCGAGACTTTATTATTTGAGATAACCTGCATTTGAGTTTGCAACAATACAATTCGCATCAGTCCCCTTTAGGGGTAGTCCTTGTTTGAATTTACCTTTTGGAATATGGCAATTCCCATTTGGGTTTACCCTCTCTAATATTCTTTTTTTGGGTTTACCTTCTTGGCATATAATAGTCCCCCTTTGGGTTTACTTTCTTTAGTCTCCCGTTTTGGACTAACGTATGGTAGTTCTTTCTGTAATTACCTTCTTGGAGTATGGTAATCTCCTTTTGGGTTTATCCTTCTGACCTTGATAGGTGAGTGTGATAAACATATGTGATTGCAATGTGATTGGAAGTTTGTATTTTGTGGTAGGTTTTGGTATTTTAGTTGTAGGTTCTATGGTCGAATAGAGGGTAACAGTCCCCCTCTCTTACTGGTAAGAGTCCACCGTCAACATCAAGATCTCATCTTAACACTGCCAGATCTGTGCCACTCTCTTTGGCTTTCACAATATGCCTTTCTCTCACACTACCTTTCTGATTTGAGCTCAACCAGGATCAGAGTTTTTTGTAACCTCTACTTTTCGTCTCTCTCCCAAGAACTTTCCAATTTGAGCTCTGCCTCTTTCATGCTTTACCTCAAATCTGTCTTTACTTTGGGAGAAATTGAGTTTCGTCACTTATTCACTAAGGACTGGAATGCAATAAACATATGTATTAGGCTTCAGATAAATAAAAAGTCATTAATCTAGGCTGAATGGTTACACCCAGTAATTTTAATAGAGCATGCATACTCAAAATATCTTTATGACCATTAAAGAAGTTCCTCTTTTAAAGGAGGAGATTCAATTGACGTATGACAAGGCGTTATGCTATCCTCTTTTTATTATTTGTTTTTTTTCATTGTATAATCATATTGTACCTCTAATTTTGTTTCATAATAGATTAAGTCCCAACAAGTGAATATCCAAAATTAGCCGAAGTAACGATGAAATTTTGGCTTTCTAAGGGTGAGGAGCATCCTTTAAGTTTCGCCAAAAGCGTTTGAGGCTTTAGACAATCTCTAATAAAAATTTTATTTTAAGCATTAATATTTTCCAAAAAAAATCTTATTACAAGATTAATCCAAACCTTAAAACTCAGCTGACAATGAAAAAATTGAGTGAAGATCGAAATGCGATCAACAAAACTCTACTCAATATTCTTGAGGTAACTTTATTGGATTTTTGCAAAAGTGCTGTGAACCTAATTTCCACACTTAGAACAAATAAAAAACTTTTTCATAAGCTAAAAATAAATGTGAGCAAATTCATTCATCCCCAACTCTTTGATCGTAGTGAATTAAAGTTTTATTTTTATAAAAACTTTTTGGAAGTCATTACAAAATAATATCATTATATCCAAAAATATTTTCTTGAATTTAAATAAGATTTTATTTGGCTATTTACTTTAAAAAATATTTTCTTGAACCAAAATCTTATTTTCTTAAAATAAATTTTGCTTGGCCATTTATTTATTTATTTTTAAAAAGTATTTTTATTCAAAAAAATAAAATTTTGATTCACCATTTTCATACCACATGTTGTGAGTTTTTAATTTGTTCCATAAAATAATGGTTATTATTCACCAATTTCTTATCATAGTCATTTATCATTTTTCATAATACACTGACAAAATATGACATGTAAAATAAAAAAATCAAATAAAAAAATATAGGACCAATTTGATTAATTTAAAAAATAACTTAAATTAAATATGCAACTTTTCTTAGAACAAACAGTGTAAGGTGCTAATACATTCCTTATTCGTAATCAACCATCGAACTAAAATTTTGAAACATAGATCTCTTTTAAGATTTCTAATTGCACCCTTTCATCTCTAAAATAGAAAAAATGATTGGTAGCGACTTTCAAAATTTCTTAATTTCACCAACGCCTTTTAGGATGGTTGCGACAATGGCCATGACATTTATAATGAAAACACTCTTTTAAATACTCTTTTTAACACTTAATTTACTATTAATTTAAAAATAAATGTTATTAATATCTTTTTTCTAATAATTTTTTTAAATATATAAAATAAACTAATAATAAAATAAATGTTAAAAAATATTAAAAAATATATTACTAATATCCATCCACTTTTAATATTTGATTCTAAGACACTTTAAGAAAATAAAGCTACATTTTTTGTATCAGTTACAACTTTTAATCTATTAATAAACTCTTGGGACTTGTTTGGTATGCCGTATTAGGCATGATAGGATAAGCTAATACAATACATTATGACATTATCTGTTGTTTGGTGTAAACATTATATTATATAAGTTTATCTATCAAACTCTTCTTATACATTAAAATGATGAATAATTTAATCAAGCCTTGGAGGGAGAGATTAGACTTGATAGAGTTTTGATGTATAAGCTCTTATAAAGAGTTTTTCATTACAATTCTAAACACATTGATATTCTCAACCCTTACGTATTACGTTTTATATTATCAGGTCTTATACTATCAAATCTTATACTATCAGATCTAATACTATCAAGCGATCCTATTATTCGTACCAAACGGATCTTGATTTAATGTGGCATTAAAGCAAGTCATTTGATTCGAATTCAAGAGTACACTTTTGTTCTCCTATAGATTAGTATAATGAGTGAGAAAAATGAAAAATAATTTGTGTTCATACCAAATTTGTGACTCGCTATCCAACACAATAAGTACAATCACAATTGTAGGCATTCCTTTATCATGTATGGTTATTCACTTTTGTCTGATTACCAAAATTCAAACATTTTGTAGTGAAACGAAAGAGATAGAACGAGGGAAGATACCAATGGAGAATTGAGAGATGAGACAGAAGGGATAGCAAGGGAAGAGAAAATAAAAAAGGAAGAGAAGGATATATTTGGAAAGAGAAATTTCATTACATACTATTTCAAAGGCATTAAGCCGCAATACTAGTACTAGTAGCATACAAAGACACTGAATTTTTTTTTTAACTCGTCGAAAAAATTAAACGGACACTGATTTGGAAAATTGTCATAAATAGCTTAGAAATAACTATCCCGATAATAATTTGTGGAACACATAAAAGTAACATCAATTTGCACTAGCAAAATTAGCAGAATTAAAAATGCAGTTAGCTTCACCTAAATGATTTTATTAATTTTACTTGATTGTGCATTTATTATTTAGTTCAATATAAAATTGACTTTTAGAAAAATAAAACTTCATTAAGGAGAACAAGTTCAAGTAACATATAAAGTTGGGGATTACCAACCCACGCTAAACTCTCTTATATGTGCTGAGCCTAACGAGCAAGTCTATGAACAGTATGTTAATTTTATTGGATCTATACTAAGAATTAAAACATATCATTATAAATAATGTTACTATTGATAAATTGTATATTTCTTAAAAATATATTGTTAAGAAGCATCTTATCAATTTGTTTTAGCATAAACATGTACACACTTGTATACGTCAGAGCAGTCCATCATTCCAACCATTTATCTTTTTAACTATCACTTCAATAGAGTTGTACGCAGTCAAAATTTACTAAGAGTGGAGTAAGGATCCTATTCTTTATATAATATATCAGTAATCTAGTTCATCCATTACAAATAGGCTACTTAGCCTACACTGCAATCTAGAACATCTACCATTGGGCTCAAGCTCAATAATAATAAATATGATGACTCTCAAACCCATAATAAATCACATAATTAATATGGATTTACAGGAAAAATACCAAGTTATCCATTTAACTCATTTTAATAAAATAAAATGCATCAATCAATAGAAGTCTAAACCCAAAAAATTCTAACATTTTCTCACTTGAGCAATATTGATTGAGTTTTAATTATTTTAATTTTTTTTTAAATTATTCTCAAGTTGAACAACTTTGTGAACACTAACATAACCTAGTAATAATCACCACAAACATGAACAAGAACCACCAACAAAACTATTAGCTAATAGCCATAAGCGAATATAAACTATTTAGAGTTTAGTTCACCTATAAACGCGTAACTAATAACCTTATTGGCATGATCACAAACAAGTGTGTTAGTATAATACACGTCCATAGCATAGTATGTGATCCCTTTCATGCTACCGTGTATGAATCCTCATTATGTCTTCCCAAGAAAACACAATCAATCTCTCTAAGAAGATCATAACATATACCTTACGAAACACCAATCCCCATGGGAACAAAATATCGCGAAATAAACACAATAATGAAAACTGGTTAATAATCATTATATTAACCATGATGTAAAATGTAAAACATGTGCACAAGTTCATTATATCATATTACATAAGTCCAATGTAATAAAGTGAACATAAGATAAATAAATAAATAAATAACAACTCCTACTAACCAAATACATCAAAGGATCTTATAATACCTATATTCTCAACATGTTTCATAAACACTACATGTCAAAGTCCCTTAGTTAGGGGGCCAGTAAGCATATCTTCAGTATGAATATGCTCAATAAGAATATCTCCATTCTCAACCATCTCCCTAACAACTAGGAAATTAGTCCTTATATGCTTAGAAGCAGTAGTAGTCCTGTTGTACTTAGTGAAAGAGACAACAGAATTGTTGTCACAAAAATTGTCAATGGTTTTGAAATGGAGTTCACAATTCCAAAAATAGAAACAAAGTTTCTTAGCCACACCGCCTATGATGCAGCCCCATAACATGGAATAAACTCAGCCTACATAGTGGAAAAGGCCGTCAGTGTTTGTTTCACACTTTTCCAAGAAACAACTCCTCTAGCTAACATGAAAATTTATCAAGAGGAAGATCTCTCATCATCTGGACAACCAACAAAATCTGCATCAGAGTAGCCAACAACATCAAACTCATCAACTTTCTTGTAGACAAGCATGTATTCCTTTGTCTTCTGCAAATACCTCATAACCTTTTTAGCGGCTACACAATGAGTATGTCTCGAGTTAGACAAGAATCTACCTAGCACACAAACAACAAAAGACAAATTAGATCTGGTGCATACTTGAGCATACATCAGGCTACCCATTACAATGGAATAAGGAACATTCTCCATAGCACTATTTTCAAGATCATTCTTGGGATATTAATCCTTATTCAATTTGTCCCCCTTAACAATAGGAACATCACCGGGTTAATAATATGCCATATTGAATCACTTTAAAACATAATCCATATAAGCTCTTTGGGATAAATCCAAAAGTCTGTGAAACATATCTTTGTGAATCTCAATGTCTAGAACAAAATAGGCATCCCCAAGGTCCTTCATCTTAAAAGAAGTTGACAACATACTTTTAGTTTCAACAAGTAGATCATAACTGCTACTAGCAAGTAAGATGTCATCCACATAGAGAATAAGAATAATAAATTTACTCCCACAGACCTTAAGATATATGCATTGATCAACCTTATTTTCCCCAAAACCTATAGAAGATATGATATCATCAAATTTAAGATACCACTGCCTTGAAGCTTGCTTTAAGCCATAAATTAACTTCTTCAACTTAAACACTAAGTGCTCCTTTCCACTCTCTATGAAACCTTCTAGTTGCGACCTATAAACTTACTCATAAAGATCCTCATTCAGAAAAGTCATCTTCCATCCATTTGATGCAACTACAGATCATTATACGCCACTAAAGCAATAATGATCCTAAAGGAGTCTTTAGAGGAAACAGGAGAGAAAGTTTTTTTTTTGTAGTCAATACCCTCTTTTTGAGTGTATCCTTTAGCCACCAATCTTGCCTTGAGTCACTCCACATTTTCATTGGAGTCCACTTGCACCTAATGGGTTTAAAACTAACAGGAGCCTCCACAAGCTCCCACTCACCATTATGATTCATAGAGAGCATTTTTCGATTCATTATTTCAATCCATTTATTAGACAAAGCACTAGAAACCACTTTATTGAAATTCTTTGGGTCTAGCATGCATCCAATATTAAAATCTAACTCTCTAAGAAAGGTGTAGTAATAATCACGGTTGACTAGTCTTCTCTCCCTCTGTGAATGCCTGAGATGAGGAATCTCACCAAGTTGTTCAGGAGATAATGGTGACATATCCCCCAAAACTATCTAATGTGGTTCCTCTAGCACCCTTTCAGTTAGTTGATATACAACCCTTTATTGCACAATATGAATTGGAATAATAAGTTATTGACTGCTAGAACTCATATCCTCATTAATAGAGATGTCAGAACCACTCAGATCATTCTCAAGGAACTTGGCAATGATTGCCTCAACAATCTTTGTTCCACAAACAGGACAATAGAATTTGTAGCTTTTAACATTGATGGGATAACTAGTGAAAAAACACCTGGTGGTTTTAAGGAATTTTGAAGTAGTGTGGTCATAATTTTTTACCTCAGCTGCACAAACTCACACACGAAAATGATTACAGCTAGGTTTTCATCCCTTAAACAGTTCAAATGGTGTTTTGGGAACAGACTTAGAAGGTATCCTATTTAGGATATATATGGCCATTTTAAAGGCTTCTCCCCCCAAAGGGGTTCAGGTAACTTAGCATGACTCATCATAGACCTTACCATGTCCATCAAAGTGCAGTTTCTTCTCTTAGCCACCCCATTTTGGTCAAGAGTCCATAGCATAGTAAATTAGGAAATAATACCACAGTCCTCAAGATATTTAGAAAAAGGTTCCATAAATTGTCCAGTCTCACTATGTCTACACTAGTATTCTCTATCCCGGTCTGACCTTACAATTTTGATATTTTTACTACATTGATTTTCTACCTTAGTCTTTTAAAAATTTAAAATTTTTTAAAAGACAATTATTTATCATTTATCAATTAGACATAACCAAAATGGGAAATATCATCAATAAAAGTTATAAAATATTTATTTCCATACAAGGTTGGTTTTAGAGGACCACAAATGTCAATATGAATGATTTCCAAAAGGTCTTTACTATGGGTAGAACATTTCCTGTTTGTCTTGATCAATTTTCCTCTTATACAATCCACACAGTACTCCTCAAGATCTGTGGAATCGAGAGAAGGCAGAACCTTATCTTTTATTAATTTGTCAATTCTTTTCTTAGAAATATGACCTAGATGCTTATGCCATAGAGAAAAAAATCTTCTTTAAGTAAAGTCCATTTGGTTCCAACAATCTAAACATGTAGGGAATTGAAAACATTAGAATCAAGATTCAAACAGTATAAATCATCAGATTTCATAGCATTGCCAACAACTTGAGAATTGTAAGATAAAACATAGAATCCATTGCTAAAATTAAAAGTGAAACCACAATGATCAAGTTTTGACAAAGAAATCAAATTTCGTCTTGTGGATGACACATAAATAGTGTCTTTTAAAACCAAAACAAATCCAAACTAATTTCGACTCGACTAATCTTATGAACTAGAGGTCAACTTTATTCCCATTCCTTAAAAATAGACTAATTTTAGCATCACTTGACTTTTGCTTGCTCTTGAGTCCATACAAGGAATTTGCAACTTGAATAGATGCTCCAAAATCAATCCACCATGAATTCAAAGGAACATCTACTAAACTAGATCATAACAAACGAAAGTAAATAACTCACCTTTAGTCTTATTTTCCATGAAGGATTTAAAGGCTTCACAATCTAATTTCTTATAACCTACAAATTTACAAAACCAACATTTCAATCTATTCTTTTGAATATCAAGCCTCAGACCAAGGGTCTTTTGAGACGGACCAGGCACTTTATCAGGATCATTGTTTCCTAGGGATTTGTTCCTTTTCTTTATTAAAAATTTCTTACGGCGAGGCTAAGAGACCAAATTCACACTCTCAAATGTTACACGGTTCATCCTATCTTCCTCTTGAGAACAAGGGTGTTAATGTACCATTTCTCCTTTTGGATATTATAGGAAGTTTTCAATGCATCAAATTTTGCAAGCAAGCAATTAAGGGCATGATGCACAAGGAAATTATCAGCCACAGGACATTTAAGGTCATTAAGCTTATTAGCAATGGTCACCATTTTCATAATATATTGCCTAACACCACCATTCCCATCATACCTCATGTTGATGAAGTTTTCCACCAACTGACGAGCTTCAACCCTACTAGAAATTGTATACCTTTTCCTTATGGAATCAAAGAAAGTCTTGTCATTATTTGAAGGTGAGATTGTCTTCATAAGTGTCTCGTCAATTGGTTGCTTGATAAACATTAATGTCCTGCGATTCACCTTTTTCCAATCCTTATGATAAGCTCTTTCTGCATCAGTATTCTGGTAAGTCAAGATAGGTTCAGCCTCATTGATGGTCATTTCAATATCTAGCAAGCTAACAACTAGCTCAATATCACCCTTCCACTTCTTAAAATTATTTGCAATGAGAAGTTCAACAATGTTAACCATGTTATTAAGGAAAAATGTCATAAGAGCTGAAAAAATAATAAGAAAACAATTAATAACATTGACACTCAACAATAATTATTATTATCAAATATGTGATTCAACACATATAATATAAACTTCCTTGTGGGTGAAGAATATATTATACAATTAACAATAGTTACAAAAAAATCCAACACCTGAAGGATTTTTCCTATCAAAACATCCCAAAATATAATTACCAAATTTAGGGATTTAGCACATATGGAAATAAATTCTCTTGTGGGTGGAGAATATTTCATGCTATAACAATAGTCCAATAAATTCAACACTTGTAGGCAGAAATATTTTTCCTATCAAAACATTCTAAAATGCATGTTATAACAAATTAATTAATAAATTAATCTCATATAGGTGAGTCAACTTACAAATCAATTCAAATGACACAACATTAAAATTAAATTAACAGTAACTTTATTAATTTTATAAGTAAATCAGTATGGTGATAAACACCTATTCAATCAATAGAGTTCCCAATAAGTATGAACAATTACCCAAAAAATCATTTTCGCATGCATCCACAATTTCTTATCACATCTAATAGTACCCATGAGACTTGACAACCATACACAGATAATTATAATTCTATAATAATTCAGGGACATAAAAAAATTAGGAATCTAAATAAATCCTTACATGTTTTATTATTCTTTATTTAATCTTTTTAAAAAAATCCGTGACCCTTAAAATAAAAACCGGGTCAAACGACCCGGTTTGACCCAGTTGGGAAGGACGCGGGTCTAGTTGACCCGCGTGTTCACCTTCTTCCTCCCAAAAGCTGCAACCTAGCAGCCATGGAGGAGACTGTCGTACAGCCCCTCCTTGCCAGATCTCCACCATTCCGCAACGTTTTTTAGCAACCACATCAGGCTCGAATCCGCCATTAATGGCTGCGCTGAAGCTCCACAACCACCCAGCAACAGTAGAAGATCCAACCAGCAACCCAGTCTCCTTTTATTCTTTCTCAGATCAGATTCGATCTTATACAGAGAAAGCACAAACGAATTCAATCGCAAAAGCAGATGAAAACCACTGAAAAACAGATCCAAAGTACAGAGATCAGATTCGTGGTTATTCAATCTAAGAATTAGAATTTTCACAATCCCTAAAACCCAAATTTAAAACAATTTGGAAAATACCTAAATTTAATTTTAGGTTTCTAAACCTAATATTACATATTCTGATACATAGGTTAATTTTATTAGATTTATACTAGGAATTAGAACACCATAATATAACAAATAATGTTAATATTGATAAATCCTATACTTTAGAAGATATATTATTAAAAAGCAATCTATTTATTTTAGCGTAAGTGCGTATACACTTATATATGTTAGAATAGTTTATCATTCTAATTTTTTGTCATTTTAATTGTCACTTTAATATAATTGTGTATAGTTAAGGCGTGTTAAGAGTAAAATAATAATCATGTTTTTATATAATATATCAATAATTTAATCTATTCATCACAAATAAGTTACATGGCGTATACCGTAATTTAATACATACACCATAATTTAATACACCTACCATTAGACTTAAATCTACTAACAATAAATATGATAACTTTCAAACTCATAATAAATCACAAAATTAATATAAATTTCTAGAAAAAAAATCAAATTATCTATTCAATTTATTTTAATAAAATAAAATGTATCAATCAATAGAATTCTAATCTCATAAATTTCTAACTGTGTTGTTCCCTTCCTATTGACAAAGGGAAAAAAAATAAGAGAAAAAAAACACACACACACAACACACAACGGAATTGAGAGACTATAGCATGTGAACATCACGCGGTAGGTCACCAATTTCACAGTAATCCTGATCAATTCCATGTGTGAGATCAATCATCTTCTATTCGCAATTGTTCTCAAGAACAACTTCAGTCATTCCTCAATTCCTTGCAAAGCCTAAACTTTCATGAACAAGGTTGGGCTTCAATTTGCATTGGAGTGTGTTAAGAGTGGAGATGGAAATGTACAACCAACCATAAAAATACACCCAACCAATTCCTCCCCACAAGTACGCCAAACATTCCACGGGCCAACTCACTGGAAAGTAGCATCATCTGTTTGGCATTGAGGAGATAATCAACCAAAGAACTTACCGAAGAATCACACCAACCAGGGGTGGAGCCAGAAAATTTTCTAAGGGGGCCAAAGGCTAATAGATTCTAAATGTTTTACGGGTCTATTTTTTCATTAATGTTTGACATAAGTTAGTTATAGTATCTAAATTCTTCAATTCTTGATGTTTTGGTGCATCAAACTTATGATGTACTAATTCACTCTTTAATTGGATTGTTTATTATTATTTAGAAATATCTATAAGATAAAAAATTTTAAACATTAGTAAATATATCATTAATACTAAAGGACTTATACGAATATTTAGGATTTATAGTTATGTTCAATATAAAAACTCTGTATTACAATTAAAATCTTTCAATTGATAATATATAGCAGCTGTAAATATATCTATCCAATAATAATGTTTTATGACAAAAACGAATTATAACCAGAGAAAGAAATACTCACATCAAGAATTTCGATACTTTAATTATTGCATAAACAAATAAATTAATCATTACGACATATTTTATAATAATTATATTTTTAGGCTAATATGTATATATATTTTAAATGCCAAATAAAAAGTTACAAATATATGATATATATTAAGTTAACTTTTCAAGGTTGGGGAAGGCATTCCCTAACCCCCTTGGCTCTGTTCTTGCCACCAATAGGCTAGACATTATATATCGACTCAAGATATTAAGATATTAAATTCATAGATTCTTTTATTTTATATAATTTTTATTTTATTTTTTTAATGTAAAATATCTTCATTCATACTTAAATTCTCAGCCAACATGTTATTGAGCCAAATTGGAGTTAAAAATGTCAGAGATCTTTCGATCAATGGACTTATTTAAAATTAAACCAATGGATACAACATCATATTTCAATAAACACACTTAAGGCATTGTGGTTTATGAATTATTTTACTTTATATAGTTCTCACTTTTAACTATGTCTTTTTAATATGAAGCTTCTTTACTTACACCCCACATTTCAATCACACTTAAATTTCCAACCCACATTTCAATCACACTTAAATTTCCAAATTCAATAACGTTAATCTTGATAATGTTTGTAGCTGCAGGAAAGTGAGGGGTCCAGTGAAAAATGCAATAAAGTCCCATGGTCTTTAATAGCCTGATGACCCCCTTTGGCGTTGCTTGAGCGTTCAAAACTCTGGACCAAAAGGACTCACGCGTGGCAAGAACCTCTTAAAATGACCTTGGTGATCCTATGAAACAATTCCGATCATAACTAGAAAAGAACCAAAAATCGGAAATTACTTATGGTGTCTTAGATACTTGAGTTTGATTGATTCCATACAATGAATCTCGATCACTATGGCCCCAAGTGGGACTCATACATGAAACCAATCATATAATACTAGTGCTTACTATAGAATACTTGCTAGAAACCAGCACATCATGTTAATTATAATCGGATTTCAGTGGTCAACATTTTTTGTAGTGGTGAGTGGGATAAGATGGAAGAAAAAGTTTATGTTGGGTAAAAAATGGATATAAAACTATTTTATAATTAATTAAAAATAATTCAGAGTTATAATTAATTTGCAATAATATATTTAGTTAAATTTTTTTATTTTCCATTAATTATAACTTATTTAATATTAATTAGATCTGCATTTAGGTTATGTTTGGATTGATGAGATTGAGTAGAATGAAACAGAATGAGATATGATAGAGATATGTTTTATTGTTTGGTTATGTTAAAAAATGATGGAATATAATAAAAGTGGGATGAGATCATCCCATAAAAAATCATCAATTTTCTTCTCCCCCCATTTGAGGAGTATGAGATAGAATTATCTTTTTTATTATAATTATAATTAGGATTTTACTACATTAATTTCATGTCCTAAAATTAGTGTATTTACAATAAGGGTAATTTAGAAAAAATAAAGTTATAACTCTTACAATTTTATCTACTTCCCAAATAATAGAATGATACATTTACTCCATTCCATCTTAAAATATTTAAACAATGAAATAATATTTTATCTTATTCTATCTCATTCCATCATGTCTCATTTCATCAATTACTAAATATCTAAACATAATCTTAATATTTTGTTAAGTACATTATTATTCAATAAAACTGCAATCATGAACTCCATTACAAGTTTATTAAAAAATAGTTAATAATGATTAATTATATCAAATTTGTGATTCTGTCGTACAATTGTCTGTAATTGTTGTGTATACTTCACACTACTAGTATATAGTAAACTTGCCCTTAAAGATGCAGGGTGTAAAAAAGATTCAAGGAAGTGGTTTTCAATTATCTTTTACTTAAATATATAACAATAACAAATAAAACCTTGTCTTATTAACCTCTTAGTCGCGTAGGATTTGTCTGAGAATATTTTGATAAAAACTGAAAAAAAAAAGCCGCGTCTTATTAAGTGAAGTTGACTGCATCTATCACTAAAACACTACTTAAATATAATGCAGGGTTTGTTCTAAACATTTAGAACACTGTTATAGTGACATATATATAATAATATTATTTTGGGTGCAGTCTAAATCTTTAAAGACTTAAGCAGGGTGATAATGTCGCGTTTTTAATTTTTAATCAGATTATTTATTATCCTCCTATTTAATTGCTTGCATCTTGAATGTAAAAAACACAAAAATTATAATGACATATGTAGAATTATAATTGAAATAAATAGTTGCGTAAAGAGTATAATATCATTACTAAGAATAATATTTAAATGAGTAGTGATATAATGTAATTTTATCCAAGAATACTGCCTGAAATTACATGATCAATTGCTTAATTAAAAATAATAATAATGAGTAGCGAGATGCTCTTTTTGTTTCAAAGTATTTATCATTTAAGAAAATAAATTTTGTTTAATTTTATCTGTTGTTTTATAAAATTAAAAATATATTAATTTTTTTTTAATTTTATCTTTCTTTCTTGGTATCTACACCAAATGAAATGAGAGAGTATTATATAAAGTGATAACTTTGAGTTTTTTTATTACATAGAGTAATTTTGTCAAATGTAATTATATTTTTTAAAATTGTAGCTATTCAATACTTTTTATGTTTTAAAATAAAGACAAAATTTAAATTCATTTTTTATATATATTATATTTATTTCACTAATTAAATTATGACATGTATATATATTTTTTAAAAAGAAAATAAGAGAGAAAACATTAATAAACACATTATTATATATTTGATTAGATGACAACGTAATAAATCACAATCAAAGGAATAACCTAAGGCGTGTAAGAAGACATTGTCTTCAAGGATTTTATTGTACGAGTGTACGAATTTCTCAGGATTTAACAGGCTCGTCCCGGTGGAGACCAAGATAGCAGAACAGCAGAGAAATTTTATTAATGCAGTTAACTTAGGAAGAGAACGCAATATTTCAGAAGAGGTAGAGAAATTCATATATATCAAAAATCACAGTCAGAAAATAGTATATATAAAAGGCAAGAAATAGTCGTTCAGAAAGCAACGTTAAGTTTGTTAAATTGTTGAAATAATAACGTTAGAAAACGGATTTGGTTGTTGAAAACTAATTGGAACGTTAGAAACTAATTGGAACGTTAAAACAGATTTGCTTGTTGGGAAGACCAAGTCAAATACGACCAAGTCAGTTTTGACTTCTTCAAAAACTTCATTTTCCTGATAAGCTCAAAAAATTAAATAAATATTTCACAAAAAGATTCGGGCCTCATGATATCACGCGCAGAGGGGGCAAATCGAAGATTTGCACTGGTCATGATCCTTCGTGCCCATTTTTGTGCGCGCGAGCCCACCACCTCATTTGTTTCTTACAAAACTCAAAATACATATTGATTTATAAACTCTTTAAAACTTTGAAGACTAAGTAATGTGGGACATAGATTTTTGAAATATCATAATTAAAGCTAAAACAACAACAATCCCCCACATATTTCAAAAGTTTAAAGAAATATTTAAGAAAATTTTTCAAACAAGATTTTTCCTAGGTTAACACTATGGGTGTAAATGCATCGAATCTGGTGTCTTTTGAACTATGAACCAGACCTAGACGGATGAGACATAACATACAGTAAGTTGGTGAAGTAAACTTCTATGAACCAAAAACACTTTGTGTACATTAGAGGTCTAACAGTCACACTATACCCCCACAATTCTCGCTGTTGTCGTTGTGTTGCGCTAATAGACCATGCGCGCGTCTGGTAATTCATGAGTGCTCTAGAGATATGCCATAATCTCATACAAGCGGCCCCACTTGACATTCATATAGGTGATTTCATCAAGTGTATGCTGCAAATCATATACCACCCATAAGGGATATGAAAATCATTAAAAGCTTTTAAGCTTATCCTCTCAATAATGCAGTCTAGCACATCTCACACCATAGGAAGGGATAAAGTTATTAGTGCTAGCAGAACTAGCAAGTGACTTGTTTTTACCCATATGAACCTTCTTCATGGGATCTCCAATCACAAAGGTTGGGTTACCATCACTGTTAATTTCAAATTGGCTTAAGTCTCATTCCCCTCGATATTTCATATATTGGTTTCCTCCCAAGAGGTTTTGTCAGAGGATCGGCCAAGTTCACTTCTGACTTCACATTATCAATTGATATTGTTCCATCTTTTAGCAGCTGCTTTACCACATTATGCCTCAATTGTGTAAGTCTGTTTTTACCATTGAAGGTCTTATTCTTTACAATGGCTATTGCCGCTTGACAATCACAATGCATTGACATTGACGATGTTGGTTTTATTCCTAAAGGAATATTTGCCAAGAAGTTTTTTAACCACTCAGCTTCACTACCAGCGAACTCCAGAGTTACAAACTCTGACTCCATAGTGGATCTTGCAATTATAGTTTATTTGGCTGATCTCCAAGTAACCGTTCCACCACCAAGCGTGAATATATAACCACTAGTGGATTTTGTCTCATCTGAATTTGAGATCCAGTTAGCATCACTATATCCTTCTAATACAGCGGGAAATCCACTATATACTATACCATAGTTCATGGTACCTCTCAAATATCTCATGAGTCTGACAAGTGCACCCCAGTGATCATGATTTGGACTTTGAGTATAACGACTCAATCTCTCCACGGCATATGCTATGTTTGGTCTCGAAAAATTCATTAGATGTAATAAACTTCTAATAATTTGGGCATACTCAGATTGAGCAACAGAATCACCTCTATTCTTTTTTAATTGAGAGTTAGAATCATAAGGGGTACTCATTGGTTTCGAGTCATAATGACCAAACTTTCTAAGAAGTTTCTCTACATAATATTCTTTGGATAATGTTATACTATCACCCTTCCTTATGATCTTGACTCCTAGTATTATACTTGCTTCACCCATGTCTTTCATATAAAACTTAGATGTGAGAAAAGATTTTGTTCTTATCACAATATCATTACAAGTACCAAAGATAAGCATGTCATCCACATATAAACATATGATTACACATTCACCATTCATTAATTTAGTGTAAACATATTTATCAACTTCAATAGAAGTAAAACCATCATCAATCAATATTTGATTAAATTTTTCATGCCATTGTTTTGGTGCTTGTTTCAAACCATATAAGGATTTGAGAAGTTTACAAACTTTATTTTCTTGACCACGAATTACACATCCTTCAGGTTGTGTCATATAAATTTTTTCTTCCAAATCACCATTTAAGAAAATAGTTTTAACATCCATTTGGTGAATAACAAGTTTGTAAATTGAAGCCAAGGCTATCAAAATCCGAATCGAAGAAATTCTGGTCACAGGAGCAAATGTATCAAAATAATCAATATTTTGTTTTTGTGTAAAACCTTTTGCTACTAATCTAGCTTTGTATTTTTCAATCGAACCATCAAGATTATATTTTCTTTTAAAAATCACCATTTTAGCAAATGTATTTTTCAATCCTTCAATCAAACCATTAATTTAGTGTAAACATATTTATCAACTTCAATAGAAGTAAAACCATCATCAATCAATATTTGATTAAATTTTTCATGCCATTGTTTTGGTGCTTGTTTCAAACCATATAAGGATTTGAGAAGTTTACAAACTTTATTTTCTTGACCACAAATTACACATCCTTCAGGTTGTGTCATATAAATTTTTTCTTCCAAATCACCATTTAAGAAAGTAGTTTTAACATCCATTTGGTGAATAACAAGTTTGTAAATTGAAGCCAAGGCTATCAAAATCCGAATCGAAGAAATTCTGGTCACAGGAGCAAATGTATCAAAATAATCAATATTTTGTTTTTGTGTAAAACCTTTTACTACTAATCTAGCTTTGTATTTTTCAATCGAACCATCAAGATTATATTTTCTTTTAAAAATTCATTTGCAACCAATAAGTTTTGTTCCAGGAGGTAAGTCAACTAAAGTCCAAGTATTGCATTTTGAAATAGAATCAATTTCGGTTTTAATAGCTTCTTTCCAAAATTGAGCATGAGAAGATAAAATAGCTTTAGAAAACGACAAAGGGTCATTTTCAACAAGATAAGTATAAAAATCATTTCCAAAAGATGACATTTTTCTTTGTTTTTCACTCCTTCTCAAATCCTCATATGAGTTTTCACAATAAATTCCTGAAGAAATATTTTCTAAAGAAATATTTTCTAAAGATTGTTTATTTCCAGATTTCAAAGGAAATATATGTTCTAAAAATTCAGCATTTTTGGTTTTCATTATTGTATTATGATCAAGCACATCACTTTGCAAAACAAGGAACCTATAAGCAGCACTACGTTCAGCGTAACCAATAAATATACAATCAGAAGTTTTTGTTCCTATTTTTCTTTTCTTGGGATCAGGAAGCATTACCTTAACTAGACACCCCCATACTTTTAAATATTTTAAATTAGGCATATAACCTTTTTATAATTCATAGGGTGTTTTACCAGTTTTCTTATGAGGTATTCTATTTTGTAAAAAACATGCAGTTAATAAGACTTCTCCCCAAAGGTTATCGGGTGCTGAGGAACTAACTAGCATTGCATTCATCATTTCTTTTAAAGTTCTATTTTTTTTTCAGCTACACCATTAGATTCAGGTGAATAAGGGGGAGTTACTTCATGTATTATATATGCCTTCTTTTTCACAAAATTCATTAAATAAGATATATTCACCACCCTTATAGGATCTAACCCTTTTAATATTCCTATTTAATTGATTTTCTACTTCTGCCTTATAGGAAACACACATTTCAAAAGCTTCATCTTTATTTCTAATTAAATAAACCTTAGTGTATCTAGAAAAATCATTTATAAAGGTTACATAATATTTTTTACTACCTCTAGTCATTGTATTTTTTAAATCTCCTAGATCGGTATGAAATAAACTAAGTAATTCAGATTCACGTTGTTGTACTGAAAGACAAGATTTTTTAGTTAACTTAAATTCAATACAAATATCACATTTATTTAAGCATACATCACTAGTCGCAGAAATTAAACCAAGACATCGCATTTTCTTAATATAAGAAATATTAACATGTCCTAATCTAGCATGCCACATACCAACGGAATCAAACAAGTAAGCAGAAGAAGATGCAATTTTATTAATAATTTCAGAAATACTGAGTACAAAAAGTCCTTGATCACTGTAGCCCTTTCCCACAAAGACATTATTTTTTGTCATTACTATCTTGTCAGATTCGAATGACACTTTAATCCCAGCTTTTCTCAACAGTGATACAGAAATCAAATTGGCCCTAATATTAGGCACATGGAGTACATCATTCAAAGCCAAGGTCTTCTCAGATGTGAGCTTTAGAAGAACTTTCCCTTTTCCCGAAACTGCAGTAGTTCGAGAATCTCCAAGATACACAAGTTCTTCATCATCCCGTACAGAAGTGTAGGAGGTAAAAGCATCTTTGTTCGCACAAATATGCCTAGTAGCACCAGAGTCTACCACTCATTTGTTCACACTGGTCACAATGTTAATTTGAGAAACGATCGCAACCACAATATCATCTCCTTCCGCCAAATTTGCCTTTGGCTTGGGAGGATTGTCGTTTCTCACTCTATGCCTGCATTGAGGAGCATGATGACCTGGCTTTCCACAAACATAACAAGCACCTTTCCTTTTGAAAGTGGGATTAGTAACGCTAGGAAAGTGATCAGAAGACCTTTTGTTATTGTTATACCTTTTTTTCGGTAATTTATTTTGAACCAGATTTGCTCGAGAAGCCAAAGCCTTCGCCCTTGCAGCCTGATACTCTCTTCGGTTGGTGTCTTCAATGATAATGTGCGTGATCAGATCCGAGGGTGACAGTTGCTTGTGCTTGTGCTTCAGCTATTGCTTGTAGTCCTTCCACGATAGAGGCAGCTTCTCGATGAGGAGTCTAGCAACAAATTCGTCCGGGAGGGTGATGTTTTCAGCCTTTAGATCCTCCAACAGCTTATAGTATTCATTGATCTGAACTTTGATATCTTTGTCCTTGGTCATCTCCCAACGGTAGTAGTTGCCAATTACAAATTTCTGCTTCCCGACATCTTCAGCGGTGTACTTTATGGTCATGGAGTCCTATATCTCCTTCGCATCCTTGTAAGAACAGTACACATCAAATAGATCGTTAGAAAGTGTGCTAATAACTGTGTGACGGCATACCTTGTTTGCATGTGTCTGATCCTGAATCAATTTTGGATTGGCTGTTGATGGCGGTCTGGGTTCGGTAAGTGTGGAAGCGACTCCGTGCATGTCGAGGATGGTGTGAACACGTTCCTGTCACCTTTTGAAGTTTTGGCCACCAAAAAGCTCTATTTTCGAGATATCTGGAAATGGCTTTACGTAGGTGACTGGAGCTGGAGGCGGCGAAAGAACAGCCTCACCGTTGTTGGGAGCGGGAGCCTGGTTGTCAGGATTGTTGTTAGCCATAGTTTAAAATCCTTGAGATTGTTATATATATGATTAGATGACAACGTAGTAAATCACAATCAAATGAATAGCCTGAGGCGTATGAGAAGACATTGTCCTCAAGGATTTTATCGCACGGATGTACGAATCCCTCAGGATTCAACAAGCTCGTCCCGGTGGAGACCGAGGTAGCAGAACAGCAGAGGAATTTTATTAATGTAGTTAACCTAGGAAGAGAACGCAATATTTCAGAAGAGGTAGAGAAATTCATATATATCAAAAATCACAGTCAGAAAATAGTATATATAAAAGGCAAGAAATAGCCGTTCAGAAAGCAACGTTAAGTTTGTTAAATTGTTGGAATAATAACGTTAGAAACGGATCTAGTTGTTGAAAACTAATTGGAACGTTAGAAACTAATTGGAACGTTAAAACAGATTTGCCTGTTGGGAAGATCAAGTCAAATACGACTAAGTCAGTTTTGACTTCTTCAAAAATTTCATTTTCCTGATAAGCTCAAAAAATTAAATAAATATTTCACAAAAAGATTCGAGCCTCATGATATCACTCGCAGGGGGGCAAATCGAAGATTTGCACTGGTCATGATCCTTCGTACCCATTTTTGTGCACCCGAGTCCACCACCTCATTTGTTTCTTACAAAGCTCAAAACACATATTGATTTATAAACTCTTTAAAACTTTGAAGACTAACCAATGTGGGACATAGACTTTTGAAATATCATAACTAAAGCTAAAACAACAACACATATGTCATAACATGATTAATAGAATGAATGTAATGAATATAAAGAAATAAACTTAAATTTTGTCATTAAAATAATTGTTATTTTAGAAAAAAAATTGTTTCAATTTATCTGTCACTTTAAAAAATTAAGAAGACATTAATTTTTTTTAAACTTTATTCTTGTCTTTTAATATCTCCACTAAGTAGAATAAAAGATAACATTAATAAAAGAAGAAGATAATTTAGTCAAATATAATTATATTTTCTTAAAATTGAGAATATCTAATTTAATAGCTTTCTTAATTTATATAAAAAACATTAAATGATAAATATTATAAAAATGGGAGGAGTAGTTTTCTTAATTTTTGTACAAAAATTTTAAACAACAAATATTTCGTATTTTAAAACGGAGAGAATATTTCACATTGAAAAACTCCTCTTTCGAAAACTTATAAATGATGCAACTTTAATTATTTGTTTTACTCTCAATTTATTTACAAAAAATGCTACTATAAAATAAGAAAAACGTTTTTCGTTTATAAAAAATACTTTAACTTTCCTTCATCATATTTTTACGTGAGAAGAGTATCAAATCAATCTGTATATGATTATAATATTTTTATAAAATATAATATAAATTTGTGAATGTGTTAAAAAAATTAAAATATAAAAATTACATGAATAATTGAACCGATAAAACAATCGAGCATAGAAATGCTCGAGAATTTTGTGTGTAAACTGAAAACTTAAATTCAAATATTTAAATATTTTGTTAATCTCAGAAACAATTATGCATTTAATGGCTGAAAGTATGAATCACAATTTTATATAGCACAACCTTTTTTTTTTATAGAACTCTCAACCTCTTCCATGAGACTACTAAGAATTGATTTTTCTCTTATTTAATTGTTCTATGCCATTCATAACACATTTAATAGAAAAACTATTAATGACAATTTACATTTTCCTATCATACTATGCGTTTATTTGATGTTGTGTATTTTTCTTCTCCGCCTTTTGTTTTTGTTTTTTTTTTAAATATTCTAAAGGATGATATAGCTGGAGTTCAACTGCAGAGGGATTATCTTATAGTTTTTGCTCTGGCTTGCTTTGGGTGGCTGGTACACCCCGCAACGCACAAAAAAAAAACATATTTTGCATTTAAACTTAATATAGGAAACTCTACCTAAGTAAACAGATTATTAAATGAATGAGTGACTATTTATTAGATCAATAGGTTTTTTTTCATCTTCTTACAAAATCTATAATATATACTCAAAAAGCATGACATGACATCCATTGACTGACCGGGGCTCTTGGCCCATTAAAAATGGTAATTAAATGCCTCAGAAATGGAATGATAAGACCCACTCTCATAAGGATGAAATTATTTGTTTTTATTTTTTTAATTTTAATAAGTATAAAATTAAATTAAAAAAATATGTAATTAAATTTAAAATATTTATCAAAATTTAAATAAAAAATAAAATAAAAACAAAAATATAAAGACAAATAATCCTCTTCCAACAGAGACGTCTAAACCAGCAATTAATTAAGCAGCATGTGAAATAACCACCCTCCAGGCACCAGGCACCAGGCACTAGCCAAAGTACCAATCTGTCTCCTAGGTTCGTGATAAACGCTTTGCTGTGCACATGAGCTTTGTATCTATGGGGTTTTGGTGGGGTTTGGGGCATATGGGAGAGGTCAAGTGGGTCAGGGACAGAGATCTTGAGAATTAAAGAGGTTCATCTCAAGGACCTAAATATCTTCTTCTCAGCCGCATGCACATGACAAGTGAATGTGATGCACCAACCCGTGCATCTTTGGCTTCTGTTTTGCAGTCTCTAGTTGACACTCTGTAGCACTTGTTCTCTTCATTGATGACCAAGAGGACCTGTCGCTTTTAACCACTGTCCTCACAGAATCATGAATGACCACCAGTGGGACAAGCTAGCTTTGGCCCCCCTTCTTTTATATATATCTTATATTTAAATATCTTTAAGAAAGCAAACTTTTAAAATACAACTAGACTTAAAATGTGTGTTTATCAAATGTCAAGAGTTACTTTAGAAATAGTGTGTGATTGATGTTATATTGTTTCGACATTAAATTGAATATATGTTGCAGCATCAAATTTGGCCCTAGAATGAGACTACTTAACTTTGGCATCTAACAAACAAGGTTCCCCAACAAATACCCATGATCCAACTTGCACCAGGTCATCAAGTTCTTATCATGGCAGTCAACCATCTTTATTTATCTTTAGGAGTAATGCATATTGGCTTATCGAGCTAAGCGACAAAGCTAAAAAGCTTAATTAATAAAAAAATAAATAATTAAGGAGTTAAAAAGTTAATTGGAGGCGTCAAAGTATAAGTTAGGCTTTAAGACGGCATGTTTTCCTTCTTCATTGGTTAGCAAGAATGATATTGATAGAATATCTGAAATATATTTTAGGATTAAATTAGATTTGATTTTGTGTTATTTTAAGGATTTGGTTTGTACATAATTATAGATATTATTTTAATTATATTTAATTATATTTCATTCTTTATATATACCTCATTCTCTTATATAAATAGAAATCTTCTTGTACACATTAATTAACATAGATATAATTCAGAGATAATTAAGAGGAAATCTTCTCTAGACTTTTTTCTGTATCCATGTTTTTCTATTTTCAACATAGTATTAGAGCCATGGTATCCACTTTGAAGAGAGTTTCTCCTTTTTTGCTATGCATATTTTGTGGAACTCGTTAAAATCGTTACTAATCACCATCAAATCCAGATTTAGTCTTATTGTTCCCTCATCTTTGATCACTCCTGTCCAATCCTTCTACTTATCGTCACTGTTTTTTTGTCACTCCATTCCAGACTTCATTTTAGACTTCGTCCTAGATTTCAGACTCCGTTCTGATATCAGATTCTGTTTCAGACTCCGTTCTGATGCTAGACTCCGTTTTAGATTTCGTCCTAGATTTTAGACTCTGTTTTAGATTCTATCCTAGCTTTCAGACTTCATTCTGATGACATATTCCATTTTAGACTCTGTTCCCATTGTAAATTTTCCTAGATATAGATAGTTCTATCACAAATGTAGTTTGAGCCTATTGGCTTCTTCAAGATCTCGACATTGTGTTTTTATATTATTTTTAGTTTATTTTATTTTCATGTGTATAATTATAACAAGCTGAAGGAAAGTGTTAGAATATCTAGAACATATGTCAAGATTAAATTAGACTTGATTTTGTGTTATCTTAGGGACTTTAGTTCACAAATAATTAGAGATACTATTTTAATTATATTTTATTATATTTCCTTCTTTGTATAGACTACATCTCCTATAAATAGAGAATCTTCTTATACATATTGATTAATTCAGATATAATTCAAAAATAATTCAGAAGAAACATTCTCTAGACTTTTTCTCGTAACAGATATGATAGTAATGACATGCTACTCCAATAGTACTAGGATCTCAAAGAATGGATAGAGATTCACATAGAATATTATTTCTTGGGTATTCACTCAAATAATTTTTTGACATGAGTGATGTTATTTATATATATATTTTAAATATTATTCTTACATTATTATTTTTAGGTAATTAAATAAAAAATACACATTTTAACATATTCTCTTTTTAAATAAGTAAAATATAAATATGATGTAGAAAAAATAATGTACAAATATTATTTTTCTTCCGACACGGATGCTACTCATCTATCTCTTCTCTAGAGAAGGATGACTACGAAACAAGTTTATCAACCAAAAAATTATTCGAACCCATACAATTTAGGAGTGCAAACCTTTACTGTACATTGACAAGAGATGCGAGAGCCTTGTTAGTCGCCCCTCTCTACTTTCACTTGTTTGCTAGATTTGCATCTCTAACTTGCCCACTGAGAATCGCTTGTTGTGAGGAGTTAAAGAGAAGAATATGGTTTTAGGTGGTAATTTGCACACTTTTTGCTGTCAGCTCAGTCCTACTTCGGTGACGAACACATATACGCTTTGTAATTGCTTAAACACTTGTTTTGTATTTCATATAACAAATATTATTGTTCAATATTTTACCTTTCATATAATACTTGTAAATGATTAACAAGTATAATTTTTGCTAATATATAGCTTACACTCAATTTATTTTAATTTAAACTAAACTAATTTATTTATTAGTAATAATATATTTAAAAAATTATAGTTTCTTATATTATTTCCATATTACAGGTGCAACTGATGGTATTTATATCCATACATAATATACTTCTCGGTTCTCACTTGCGGATTTGGTCTCTCAGCTGTTTTTACCACAAACTAAATTATGGGATTTGAATAAAACTCTCAAACATTTTCCAGCAGAAGTGACAGAGCTTATTATTAACACCAAGACTAATATTTTGGCTAGTACTTTGAAAATGGGTGTTCATCAATCATCATAAAAGCGGTAGTTATATGGTCAAGTCTGATTATTACATTGCTCTCTAGCTGATACATCTTCAACCTCAAGTGTCAAATAGTTTGCATATCCAACATGCACAACATGAGTTGCAACTTAATTTGGAAAATAAGGTGAAATTTTTCCTATTGTATTTGCTCTACCAAAAAGAAAAAGAAAATAGCTGTCAAATGCAATGTTTTTTGAACCAAACTAGTCATTGAACCGGTAAAGAGAGAGGTTCAAGGTTTTGAAGTTCAACCGGAGTTGAACTGAGGTTGAACAAATGTTAATATATATGCTTATATATTATATAAATATATAACAATATGTAAGAAAAATATAATATGCATATGTTCAAGATTTTAAATTACGATTGCGGTCGTATTACGACTGTCACGAGCTAGGGATAGCACCTACATGGAGCGGGGACCCCCGCTCCCATATCTTCCCTTGTTCTTGCCTCTTGTGCTTGCCACCCATATCTCCCCCGTTCCCGCTCCCCGTGTCCCTGTAGGTCCTACAAGGACCCCAAAATATTTTAGAAAAAAAAACAATTCAAATTCAATAAACATAGCAGATGGCTATCACACTATTACCTACAAAATCAAATACAAAACCCAATTTTGAAATGTGCCTATATATCAATTACCCTAAAGAGCAATTTTGAAGTGCTGCACAAGCCTTTAACATAAACCTAGAAAATAGAACCCACAATTTCGCCCATACCCAAAATTTCCATTACCAGCAGTTTGTCAATTTCTCAAATCCCAACCATAGTTGCACCTTTGCCTCAATCCTTGAGAAAAAACCTAAACCTTCACAACCTCACCTAAAACCACCCCTCACTTATGGCAAAACCAGCTTCTCACTATCGTCTTCAAAATCACTTGCATCAAGACCCAATCTTTCCTTAATCCGACAAACCTAAGTCAGACAAGCGCTGCTCTAGGCCCCAAAATCACGAATAAGACTTTTGCCTCTGCTCATTTGCTTCAAGCCACGACATTGTTGAAACACAAACAAACTCTACTCCTGTGACGGATGAACGGCGTTGGTGGATGGACAGTGCTAGCGAATGAACCGTGTTAGCGAATGGACAATCATGGCAGTGAAGTGCGCTAAGCAGCAAGATATCAATCGAAGAGAGGCAGCGGCTATGAAAAATTGAAAATAAGATAAAGTGAATCTAGGGTTACTAGGTTAGGGTTGTGTTTTTTAATTTTTTATACTTTGCATTAATTTGAATATTAATAAAAAGTGAAAAGACTAAAAAAGACAAAAGTATTAATGTATATTGTATATGTGTGTTAAGTAAGGATATTTATGTAATTTAACAGGAACTTTCACCCCCGTCCCCTAATTGCTCTCATGGGAATTTTCACCCCCATCCCCATCCCCGTAGGAGAAAAATCCCCAGATTCGGGTCCTAAATGGGGCGGTCCTCGGGGATTCCCAAAGATAGGGATTTTTTGCCATCCCTATCGTGAGCTCATGTGGATCAAAGCGGGTTGATGCAGACTGCAATCGCAGTGTGATGCGGTCATGGTGGTCACCACGACCGAGATTTCGTGGCCACAATAGGTGTTGCGATTCTAGATTTAAAACCTTGTATATGTTAATTGTATAAATAATACTAAAAAAATATTGAAATATATTTATAACATAATTAAATTTATTTATCACATAAATAAATATTAAACTAAAAGTATTATGCTAATACTAGGATGAGTTTCTAACTTATACTAGTCTCATACCTAATAAGTAAAAGGATAACAGGTAAAGTTTCTTATTATAAATTGAAGTCAAACTCTTATTTTATTACAATCTTCTACTTGTCCCACGTTGGACAAATTAAGAGGAGAAATGTTGAGTTTTGGTTATAAATTAGAAATTAAATAATCAATATCTTGAAAAGAAATTAAATATTTAAAAAAATATATTGAATTTTTTCAAAAAAAAGGATGAACAATTCAACCACGTGAACTGTGATCGATTTAAAAGGATTAATTGATTTAGGAATAGTTTATGATTTTATCACCAATTTTTGGAAATCTGGTTTTTAAGTGTTGATTAGATCGGCTGGAAGATTGGTTCCTGATTTTTCCACTCTAACGGACCAGTTTGGTCCAGTTCTAAAAATTATGATTAAATATGTTTTCAAATAGTGTATGGGCAATGTTGATACTATTTTCCTTCTATGTAAATCATCAAGTGAATCTATTTGCATCTCTTCACGGGATTCACTAATTGAGGAGATAATCGATTCCCTTCAAAATCCTTTCTAGATTTGTGGAAACTTCTCTTGCAATTGGATGAGAAAGGCAACTCTCCTAATGGTTATAAGGAATTGGCTATCTTCACCTTAAAAAGTATAGAAGCCTAGAAATGATTTCTTTTTCTACATACCAAAAAGTTTAGAGAAAAGAAAGGTTGTTTTATTATAAGGTCAAGGCACATCATAAGTTTCAAGAATTATTAACGAGAATTAAACTTAAAACCTTTGAGTTGGCACAATTTTCACTTTTATCAGTTGTGTTAACTCTCATTAGCAATATAACTACAACGTGTGACTTAGTTGGCAAATTGAATTTTATGTAAACAAATTTTACCTATGCTGTAGGAGCTCAAAATGCCCAAAAAGTAAGCATCCTGAGACCAAGATCAAGTTGACGCTTGAGCAAGGATTAATATCACACCAAAATAATATAAATACATATTGTGTTCTTAAATAAATAAATAAATAAACTATAAAAATCCATTTTGGTCCCTGAAAAGATGGGTTCCATTAATTAAGTCCCTGAAAGATGGAAAGTGACATCATGTTAGTCGTTCTATCTACCTAAGTTAAAATGTCATCCATAAGTGTCCTACGTGGAACGTTATTTGCCCAAATTGACTGCTAACTCTAGCTTGGACTGTATATGTCTTTCACGAGGGTGTGTACGTGGGTTAGGGTTGATGAGTGGGTGTGTGACATGGAAGGAATTGGCATAAGGAGGAAAGAAAAGAGAAAATGAAGGAAAATAGGTGGGAACATTTCAAAGAAAAAAATAAAGATGCTTAGACGCTCTTCCTTTTACTCAAACATCCCTTGATTCTCTCTATCCCAAACTGCAATATTCGAAACGTGTTGCTATTTTCGGAGACATCAGGTGAGGTTTCTCTATTTATTAATTTGTTTAACAACTTTGTTCGAAATCCTAGATTTTACTATGGTCCCAAATGGCACCCCAACAACAATGATGGTCCTATTACTGTATTGTGTGCATGTGCATGTGTTATATGTGGTCCCATTAGTGAATTTGTTGTATTTACTTGTGATATATGTTAAGGTTCCTTTGTGATGCATAGTTATTTTGTTGTGGTAACAGTAAGGTTCTTGACATTTATTGATTGTTTGTTTAAACCTTATTTTTTGCATTTTATTTCTATTTTGTAGAATATCATAACTTGAATGGGTTGTCTTACAACATGTAGGGTCTTTGTAGATGGCTGGTTTAAAATTGTCATATGTGGGTGGGGAGGAGGAAGCATGGGATTGTGTGGATCGTGATGAATTGTCCCTGATAACTATAGGACAATTACTTTGGGTACACAAGAAATTAACTTTTCTAAAGTGTTTTTATTTATTACCTGGATGGCCAATGAATGCAAGACTATGGATAATATTTGGAGATGATGGGATTAAGAAGATGCTGAATAGCTTATATAACTCCAAAGAGGTACACTAGTATTTTTTGCATGAGAATAATTTACGGAGGGGGCATAAGTCATAAGATATAGGACCAACTAAACCAAGTCAACCTCAAACACCTAAACCAATTATACCACCTGAACCAAACTAACCTAAAGCACCTAAACCATTAGCACCTGAACCATTAGCACTCGAACCATTATAACCCGAACCCAATGGCCCCCAACATGATATCCTGGATTTGACACATGAACCAAATTTTGGATCTAATATACCTGTATGCACTAATCAAACACACACGCAAAGAAGAAGAAGAAAACATACAATAGGAGTAGTAGCTACATGATTGGGAATGGGGTTAGAGAGCAAACAAGAGAAAATAGTGAATCTCAGCCTGACAATGGTTGCAATTCAAAGGCCATTGAATTAGATGATGAGGATGACAACCTTAGAAGGAACATATCACTAGGGCATGAAACAGATAAGCTAACTTCATTAAAAGCTCCTTTGATGAGGATGAACATGGTGGGGAGAATGAAGTTTTTCCCTGTTAACATCAAATGCCAAGTATGACAGTGTAGTGCTTGAGTTAGGAATTGAATTTCCTAACTTGACTATTTCTAAACAGGCTATGAAGGACTATAAAATACACTTGGGTAGGGAAGTTAAGTGGGTTAAAAATGACAAAGAGGGTAAGAGCAAGGTGTAAGGATGGATGACCTTAGGAGATTTATTGTAGCATGAACAAAAGGACTAGCAATTGGTAAGCTAAGTGTAACATCCCAATTCTAATATCCCGTTAGACTTGATTTATGCGAGAATATTCAACAATTGACAATGTTACCATTAACAACCAAACTCATAATATTCACATAAATAAATAATTAAGGAGAGCTACGTATCAATAGTTATATATATATATATATATATATATATATATATATATATATATATCATAACCATAAAAGGACATATCGTTATACATAACTCAAAACTAAGCAAATATAAAATATATACAAACTCAGTTCAAAATAGCATCTATATTATACTAGTCCTTATACATCTTCTTCCCTTTCGAAGAACTTACACTTGGATTTACATGGCAACATAATCGGGGTGAGAAATCACATATTTTAGTAGAAGTATTCAAAAACCAGCATATATACATTCACATAAAATTCACAATTATCAACTTAACACTTCAATCACTTAAGTACACAACATCTCCAACTTAGATATATGTAATCACTCATACAATTGCAATGTTATAAATTTATGTCATAATAGCAACTGCCCATACTATCACCATGTTATGCCAAATTATGTCTACTATTTATGTTTATGCAATATCCTAAGTATGAAATAAATAATAATATGATACCAAATCCATGACAATGTCATGTTATGCATGACTCCTGAACAAAGTCACAGAAGTCGCATCCATAAGCCTTGAACAAGCACTAAAATCCATATAGCGAAATTCTCTCCGAGTAGTGAAGTCCATCAATTACATGGTAATCATTATCACAGAGGAAATCCTTCCTCCCCGGGTAGAGAATTCCATTAACTACACGATTATTGATAATTAACAAGGAAATCTATCTTTGATATCACAACCACATAGAGAAGATATTACTCACCTCAAATATGTTCCACAAACACCTCATGCAATACAATTACTAATTACTTCCCATAATTAACTCTATAATTGATTTATATGCATCTCAAATTCATTTCACAAACACTTTACCAAATACTTCTAAAAGTACCTTAACTCTTAAAAGAGCATACATGAGTGATTCCAACACTTAGAGAATCTCATTTCCTCAATTCATCACAATATACAATATATGTATATATAGTCATGTCTAATTATTTCTCATAATTAACATTACAAATCAACTTGATTCAATACATTCACTCTTCATTAAATACTCCTACTAGAGTCTCAATACTCATTAAGAAGTATAAAAGAAGAAACTACACCATTGGAATGCTCCATAGCATCAAACACAACTTATAGTTACTTCCAAGCACCCACGCTGCGACACACCATGTGTCACGCTGCGGCGTCCAACCCTTGGGTTGAAGTACTAGAAGGAAAAATTGCCTACACCCTAACACAACATGTGCCACGCCGTGGCGTGTGTCCCATGCCTTACCCTCGCTGCGGTACCCCAAGTGCCACGCCAAGGTGTGCATAGCAGAACACAGAATCTGCAGAATTCTGCAGATACGGGTATTGTTCCATTGGAACTTACCCCTCCTCTAATCACTAAAACCCCATATCCAAGTGATTTCTAACCTCACACAAGGTCCATCTACACATATCAACTCTTATTCCACTTTGATTTCACTTAAAACCATAAATTATGGAAAATCAATCACTTCAAAGCCTACAACCCCAAATCTCAACTCAAAAGGAATTCAAGGTGTTCAAGGGCTGGAAATTCATTTTCATGCACCCAACAACTTATAAACAAACCATCCCCAAGTTCTCAAATAAGATTCAAGCCAAAAACACCAAATTACAATCAACATTCAATTCCCACATCAAGCCATCACTTATGAGCAAAATGGAGAAAAAGAAAGATGAGCAAGAATAAGGTTTCCCCCTACCTCAGACTTCAGAAATTGAAATCACTTAGTCGTTCCTCTGCAAAACTAAGTTCTCTCCTTTGCTTGGATGATGATCCTTCTCCTTTAGCTCATTGCTTTCCTTTCTTCTTGCCTTTTTCTGCTTGTAGCTGTGAAGAGAAGAGAAAAATGAGAAAATTATCTCATTTTGGCCTTAAATAAGCCAAAGCAAAATAGAAAGTGAGAACCGTGTCTCACAAAGCCACTTAAGTGACTTTACACAAAACTCGATCTGTTAAGAATGCTTGGATTTCACCAAACTAAGTTTTCTAACTTCCAACAAGCTTAAAATAAATCTTAAGATTCATTAAAAATCTTATTTCACAATTTTCATAATTTTCTATATCTGTTGGGGGTCAATCCGTCATTAAAACACGTAATCAGTATGCTTAAAAATGTCAAACTAACTCTGATTAACCTCAATCTTTAACTACATCTACTTCCACACATTTGTGACCTAGAAACAAGTTATCGACACTTATTTCCATTAACTAAATAGTTTAAGTCAAATCCAAGGTTAAAAATAGTTATATTTCACACATAGTGCTACAACAAAGTGACTAAACGTGCTCATACGGTCACAAAAATTTACAGGCATGACAAATTAGTATTAGGCTATCTCCGCATCTATTTACAAGTCTATCATGTTTTTACGGGTGTTGCACTAAGACATGTGTAGATGACCATACTTGCAATAGGTCATTCAAGAATAAACAAATCATTTGCAATTGGGTGGAAAATAAATTAGTATGTGCTATAAAGTCACAACCTACTTTGGATGGTGTAGGTGCATATGAGCACATGAAACAAACATATAATTCACTTGTAGTTGGTGTCAAAGTGTTTAGGGCAGTCAAGATAGCTAGGAAGGTAGTTGAGGGTTCTGAGGTTGACTATAGTATGCAAAGCTGTGGGATTATGCTGCATAGTTACTTAGGACAAACCCTTGATACAATTCTTCTTGGTGTAGAGAGGCCTAGAATAGATGTGTTACCTACATTTAAAAATTTTATGTTTGTTTGGATGCTTGCAATAGAGGGTTCAAGGCTGGTTATAGGCCCTTAGCAGGATTGGATGGCTACCACTTTAAAAGGTAGGACAACTTCCCTCAATTGTTGCTCAGGATGACAATAATGCTTTTTATGTGATAGCCTATTCTATTATGGGTGTTGAGTTTAAAGGTATGTGTCGCGACCGATATTAATCGCGATGAAATAGCAACTTAAACTAAAATATATTTAATTAGGAGTCGCCACCAATTTTATTTTTTATTAAGAAAAATTGAAAAACTCAAAAGAATAGTCTTTGAAACCAGATTAAATTCGGGAGTCGGTTATGTGTAGGGAAGGGTGAAAACTTAATCTCACAGCACCCCTAACACACCCGTCCTAAGACGGTACCTTAAATTAATTATGCAAATTCTTAATAATCCTTGAAAATATTTGTTTTACGTCTTTTGTAAAAAAATATGAAATGAATAAATAAATTATGAAAATTTAATTTTTGGCTTGACGGAATATGAGTTCCGCTCCTACGTATCCTCAAGTGCAATGAAAAACTCAAAGTCACGTAGTTCTTTAGAAAATAATTGTGGGTTGGTTGATTTTAATTAAAATAATTTTGAAAAATGAATTAACAAGCTGTCGCGGCTCAGTTATTCAAATTAAGGATTAAATAGGTGAAGCTCGCGTCACGCTAGAGACGTCACCCACCGATTATCAAATTTGTTACAAAATTTATATTGAAAAATTATCTAAAAAAATGGCTGATTTTATTTTTAATTATTTATAAATTTGATTTAACAAGTCTTCGCGACTCAGTTAATCAAATTAAGGATTGAATAGGTGAAGCTCGCGTCACGCTAGAGACATCACCCATTATTCATCAAGTTTGTTACGAAATTTTTATCAATTAGCGATTTAACTTAAAAAATTAAAAACATGATAATGATTTAAATACAATTTGAATAATATTAATAATAATAATGATAATGTAAACCATCAAGTTGTCGCAACTCAGATGTTTACAAAATACAAGGATTAACGAGCTGTCGCAACTCAGGTAACCCATATTATTATTATTAAAGAAAATTTCAATTATTCATATTTATGTTTTTTATTCTTATCATTCTTTTATTTCCTTTTTTATTATCTATTTTTTTATTATTTTTCCTTTAGCCCAATAAGCCCATTAACCAAACCACCTAAAAAAAAAATTTTAAAACAGAACAGAATGCTTACGGAACCAAAAATGGGGTCTTCTTATTTGGGATAGTTGCAGAGGGAAGCAATCGGTGGTGCGCCGGCAGCGAACAACTTCGGTAGGGACGCAGGTTCTTGTTCGGGCGGCGAGGCAGTGGTTAGCAGTTGCGCCTGGACGGCTCGAGTCTGGTGGCGTGGCAGGTCCAAGCGTTACGGATCAGATCTGGGTAGCGCAAGGTGCGGTGCTGCTGGGTGGTGCACCGTGTCCGGTGGAAGAAGGACAGAGCTACGCTGCCAGTAAAGCTTCGGTTGCTGGGCCGTGCACAGAGGAGCTCTGATCTGGGTTCGAGTAGAAGAACTGTTTGGGTGAAGACGGTGGGGGTTGTTCGGATGGTTGGGATGTTTTGGAGGGTAGATGAAGGTTCACGGTGAGATGGAGGTTGTGGTGCATGGATACGTGATTTATGATGTTTTCACGGTTTGGGGAGGTTATTTGTGATGAAGATGTAAGGGTGTGGTGATGTGATGATGAATGGTTTGATGGTGGTAATGAAGGGTGATAGGAGGTTGAAGAAGATGAATAGTGTTGGGATGTTGAGGGATCGGTGAATTTCACGGTTGGAATGATGTGAGTCGGGGTTGTGGAATGATGGAAGCTTGGTTTAATGCGGGATTTGGTGGTGGTTTCGTAACGGGGGTATTTGGAAAAGGAAGGTGGTGAAGTCTCACGGTTATGGCGAGAGGGTGCTTGGCGGGGTTCGAGTATAGGTTCTCTGTATATGTTCCCATGATTTTACGTGTGTGGGTTAGGTGTTTTATAGGAGAGGATTAGGTGAGGTGTTTGAGTTAGAATGTGATTAGGAGTTTGTTTAGGATAAGTGATGGGAGGTTTAGGATAAGCTTGTTTAGGATGAGTTTGAGTTAGGATTGGTTTATGTTAGGATAAGTTTGTGGTAGGATGAGTTATAGTTAGTTTAGGATAGGTTTGTTTGGGATAGTTAGGATAAGTGCTTAGGGATTGGGATAACTGATGGGGTCTGTTTTAGGATAAGTGATAAGTTTAAGTATGAGGATAACTGATGGGTTGTGGGTTAATGGGTTATGGGTTAACGGGTTGGTTTATGGGTTACGGGTTAATGGGTTTTTTTTTATTCACAAAATGCCCCAGACAAAATTGGGTGTTCACAGTTGCCCCTCTTTACTTGTTTCTTATTAGATAAAAAGAATAACCGTAGTTTTTCATTTTATCATGATAAGGAACGAGTAAAGACATGAACTCGAATTTTGTTCGGGAGCAAAAAGAAACAAAACAATGCAAAGAGCGATGCGCTCAATGATAGAAACCTAAAAGACAGGAGCCGATGCGCTCAAAAGCAAAAGACAGGGAGCCGATTGCCCTCAAGAGCAAAAGACAGGAGCTGATGCACTCAAAAGTAAAAGACAGGAGCCGATGCACTCAAAAGCAAAAGACAGAAATTTAAAATGCATGAAATGCATGGAGCCAATGCGCTCAACAGAACTTAAAATGACAATGGGCAACTGAGTCCCCGAATTTAAAAGGCAATGGGCAACTGAGTCCCGGAATTTAAAAGACAATGGGCAACTGAGTCCCGAAATTTAAAAGACAACGGGCAACTGAGTCCCGGAATTTAAAAGGCAATGGGCAACTGAGTCCCGAAACTTAAAAGGCAATGGGCAACAGAGTCCCAGAATTTAAATGACAATGGGCAACAGAGTCCCAAAATTTAAAAGACAATGGGCAACAGAGTCCCAAAATTTAAAAGACAGTAGGCAACAGAGTCCCAAAATTTAAAAGACAATGGGCAACAGAGTCCCAAAATTTAAAAAGACAATGGGCAACAGAGTCCTAGAATTTAAATGACAATGGGCAACAGAGTCCCAAAAATTAAAAAGACAATGGGCAACAGAGTCTCAAAATTAAAAAGACAATGGGCAACAGAGTCCCAGAATTTAAATGACAATGGGCAACAGTGTCCCAAAATTTAAAAGACAATGGGCAACAGAGTCCCAAAATTTAAAAGACAATGGACAACAGAGTCCCAAAAGACAAATTTTAAAGACAATGGGCATCTTGATCCAAAAAGATTTTCTTTTTCTTTTATTATTTTTCTCTCTTTTTTTTTTTTTTTTTTTTCTTTTTTATCTTTCTCTCCTTTTTTTCTCTCTTTTCTTTTTTCTTTTTTTTTTTTTTTTTTAATTTTATTAAAAAAATCATTTGAACCAAGGACGACTTTGGAAAGCTTTGACCAATCAAACCCCTCGTTCACGTGCTTTAGCCCATTGGACCTGATAACTTCGGTCCTCATCCTTTCTTTCCTTTTTCTTCTTCTTTCTCTTTCCTTGTTTGCCACTCTCAACTCTCCTTTTGAGGAATGAAATGATCATCTCTTGTCATGAACCCTTGCTTGGCTGAGTCCTTGAGAGAAAATTTTACTCTAGTATTTAACTTTGTCTCTCATCCAATTGATTCTCTGCAACTGCTTGATTACTCATATCTTCTCTTTAATCCTTCAAAAATTTTGCCCCAGTATGACCAATTGAACAAAATTGCCCCAGTTTGGTGAACTTTTCAAGGGGCTTCAGGTCATCCTCCTATTTATTTGCCCCAGTTTTTGCTTAAACCGCCCTTTCGAGTTTTTAGTCTAACGGACTCTTTTCCCTTTTTGCTTAGGTACCTCTTGTTTCTGGATTATCCTCTGGGATATCATTTTTCCTTTTAATTGGAACTTCTAAATTCTTTTCAGTCTGAATTGTTCATCAAGGAATTGCCATTAGATGGTCCAATCATAATGTTGTACTTATGTTCACCTTACCTGAAGCATTACGTAACAGATAGACATTTATTCAAAAGTACAACAGAACAGGAATTGACTAAGTGAACAACTTTTAGATTGACCTTGGAAGTTTGACTACACCAAAGGGTATATATGGAAAAAGACACAAAGGATGGTATGAGATTCAAAATAGTGTTGACCCCATATGAATTGGTTTGATCCTCATGAAAACAATCTTTAGTTGCTCACTAGACATTATGACCAAGGATTTTCTTCTGCTGAACATCTACATCAAGCCAAATTGAACCAAAGAAAAAATTTGCCCCAGTCTAAGACTGAATTGAATAGGATTGAAACTCGCCCTAGTGACCGAAAGATTTATCCAGTGTAGGTCAATTGAACTAAGGAAAAGAAGAAATTGCCCCAGTTTAGAGTCAAATCAAGCAGGGTAGACACTTGTCCTAGTATGAGGCCCAAATTGAACTAAAGAGAAATTTGCCCCAGTTTAGAACTGAATTGAATAGGACAGAAACTTACCCTAGTGACTAAAAGATTTACCCCGGTGTAAGACTGACGAGTACCTCCTCCTCCTCTTTTTTTTTTTAGGAGCAATAAACTAGATACTTGGATAAGCATAACATTTGTCTCAAAATTAAAGTTAATGAAAATGACAACAATCCTTTATTGATCAGAATGGACTTTTTGAGGCTTGTAACGTGGCCAAGGCTAGGGGTTATGAAAGAAAAGATATAAGGCTCAAACAAATATTTAAAAGTTGGATGGGACTAAGGATCCTTGCACTTTCAAAATTGAACTTTGTCAACTGCTTTGCACTTTTAAGCACACCTTTCTTTTATTGTTCTCCATTTCTTCCCCATTTCATTTTATCTTCTTTCTTCTTTCTTTCCCTTCTCTCTTTTTTGTTTTTCTATTTTTTTTTTTTTTTTTTCTTTTTTTTTTTTTTTTTTTGTTTTTTCATCATTTTTTTTTACTTCTTCCCCCTTTCACTTTTTTCTTCCTTTTTTATTATACTTCAAAATAGTCACCATGACAATCAACCTTTGTCTTGTACTATCCCCCAGTGTAGGGGTGATCCTTATCCAAGGTTTATTAAAGAAATTTTCAAGCTCAAAAGAGGTAGCAATGGATAAAAAGGATGAAATTTTGTAAAAGATAGAGAAAAATGGCTAGTCTTCATTTTCAAATCATGATTGTTTATTTTCAAAACTTTAATTTTGAGACCAAAAAGATAGTGCGCACCAAGTGATTACTTTTTTGCTCACTTTTTCCTTTTTGATCCTTTTTTCTTTTCTTTTTTTTCTTTTTTCTTTTTTTTTCTCTTTCAAAATACATTTGCACTCGAGGACTTTATTGACATCTACCAAACTGGGGATTGCCAAGAATTGGATAAAAGGAAGACACTTTACAGAAATGAAACATCATAAATGTCAAGAAATATAATGTGATGGAAAAGAAAAGAAACAATGTACCCATGCAAATTTATTACATTAATGCTTCAAGAAAGTTATCATAAGTTCAAAACCCAAATGATTTTATTGATCGAACAAGCATAGGGTTGATACAATTAAACCATCGTTTCACGGTAACTACTTGATAAACAAATCAGAATACCAGTCGCTTAGAAATTCCCCAGTGTTGGAGGACTCTAAGGTATTGTTTATAAACCACCTCTAAGTTGAACTTTCTGAGATTACCTTGATCAACTATTCTAAGCATTTACCCCATTCCTTCCACCATGATTAGGAATTGGGTTGTTGACAATATCGAGTCCAGCCTCCTCTTGGATATCAAGCTTCCCATAAGCAATTAACTTCCTCACTTCTTGTCTTAAAAGCTTCACAGTCTTCAATGGAATGCCCAGAAGCATCCATGTGAAATTTACAAGTCAAATTTGGGTTAAGCCAACTCGGGAATGGTGACTTCATAGGGCGCACAGGACTCCCCGAAATTAAATGGGCATCATAGAGCCTTTGGAATAACTCTGCATTTGAAATGGACAATCTTGGGAAAGGAGGTAGGCCTTGGGGACGAAAATGACCTTGATTTTGAAAGTTTGGCCGAGGTTGCGGGTAATTTTGTGGAGGTGCAGATGGATATTGGTTATAGGTTAGGCGGGTTGGAGCGTATGGTTGAGGTACAGGAACATTGTTGATTTGGAGTAGCTGGGTTTGAGGTGCATTCATGGGAGAGGCGGTTAGGCCAGGTAGATGGGACGATGCAGAAGGGTAAGTGTTTGGGTTGTATGGGGGTGGTCGATATACAGGGTAGGATGGCGAATATCGAGGCTGTGAAGGTTGTTGGTTTTGCAGATAACTCACTTCTGGCTCATTTTTCTTAGTGGGAAACCCCTTCTTGAACCTACCTTCATTATTGCCAATTGGCAATTTGCCAGCCTTTACCAGCATTTCGATCCTTTCTCCGGCAGCAATTAATTCAGCAAAGTCTTGGTAAGCAGTACCTACCATTGTCCCAATATAAGGAGCTCTTAAAGTCCCCAAGAAGTATGAGCACATTTCTGTCAAAGTTAAAGGCGGTTGCACTTGAGCTGCGAGAGCTCTCCACCTCTGGGCATATTGTTTGAATGTCTCCTCATTTTTCTTTTGTAATGTTCCCAATTGCTCCCGGGTTGGGGCTGTATCCAGATTAAACCGATACTGACCCATAAACAAATTCGCCCAGTCATCCCAAGAGGAGATTTTGGAGAGGTCTGTTGGATACACCACTCTAAAGCAGGCCCAGTCAAACTTTCATGAAAGAAATTGATGAGGAACTTCTAATCTCTTGACCAAATGGACATTTTGGTAATGTAAGTTTTTAGGTGGGAAAAGGGATTGGTGCTCCCATCATACTTGACAAATTCTGGGATTTTAAAATCCTTGGGGATGATAATGTTAGCAGTAGGGCACAATTCTTCTATCCCAAGGGGACCGTAGGTGCTAGGACCCTTGATCGCCTTGATTTGCTCCTCCATCTTTTCCATCCACTCTTCTTTCATCTTATCATTCTGAACAGTTGTGTGCCCATTCTTGCGGGGAAATCCGGTTGGCATCTGAATGGACATATGTGGTGGTTCCCACGTGAACTTGGTGTTACCATAGACCTCATTTTGAGTACCTTCCAATGAATGATATCCTTCTCCAATAGGAATTACTACTGATGCAGTGTTTGAGGTTCCTCTCACAGAAGGTCTCTCAGTAGTGACCCCTGGGTTTGTGCTCATGGAAGTAATATTCAGTGGGTATGAATGTGACCCAGTTACTCCTGTATTTCCAGCTGCCCCCATCAAGGTGAGAGTCTCCCTTATAGCTAATAACATTTCCTCCATTCTTCTTTGAGACTCCATCACCTCATTCACCATTCCTTTCACTTCATCTACTTCCAAACTTAGGCTCCTACCTTCATTCTCAGCTGCCATTGCTGCAAGCAACCTTGTTCGAGTCCTTGTATTGTGAACACGGGTTTGATTGGTGTCTTCTTTCCTCGGTCACGCAATGGTTGCTGAACACGATAACATCATACAAGGAATAAGATGAAATGAATGAGATTAATGTCATGCATAAAATGAAATGAAAATATTTTTTAAATGCATGGAATGAAAATGCATTATTTTTTTATTTTTTATTTTTTAGAATGCTAAAGATGCCATGAAAATGCAAGATGATGTTTTTTTTTTTTTAAGAATGTTAGGAATGCCATGAAAATGCAAGACATAAAAAAAATGCTAAGAATGACATGAAAATGCAAGATGATTTTTTTTAAGAATGCTAGGAATACCATGAAAATGTAAGAAAATGTATTTTTTAAGTTTTTTTTTTTTTTGCAAGAATGGATGGCATGAGGAAAGAAGAAGTACGCTCCCTTTGTGTCCTAATGGGGTTGCCTTAAACTTGGGAATTCTATCCTAAGGATCTAAGAGTATTTCTGGTTCGTGAGAACTTCCATAGGGTGGCTCTTCTATTTTAGAGGTCTCTAGAGCCAAGTCCTATTTTAGAATGTTGACCACGAAATAGTGGGTAAACCACTAGGTGTGGGACATTCATGAAAAAGGCACACTCTAGATAAGGTTTTCGCGATAACCAAACAGGAAGTACATCCAAAATGGCTACCACTACGCGACCTTTACTTAACTTAAGCTTCGCTCAGACCCGAGTATAGGGCCCCACTCGAATGTGTGTGCTTTATGTGTAGGTACAGTGGGTGCTGAGAGCATACAAACCTTTACAATCCTAAAGACTACCCACATCCTGCAAAACAAAGCAAATACAAAATAAATTTCAAAAATTTTCTACCCTAAGGTTCAGATAGTACAACAGTTAACACTAAAATTAATATATATAAAAAAAATCATCAAATAATAAAAAGAAAAAGAGGGTAAAACAAACACATAAAGATCACCAAAAATTTTGCATAACTAACTTTTACAGGCTTGACTCTCAAGTGTCCCCAGTGGAGTCGCCATCTGTCGCGACCGATATTAATCGTGATGAAATAGCAACTTAAACTAAAATATATTTAATTAGAAGTCGCCACCGATTTTATTTTTTATTAGGAAAAATTGGAAAACCCAAAAGAATAGTCTTTGAAATCATATTAAATTCGGGAGTCGGTTATGTGTAGGGAATGGGTGAAAACTTAATCCCACAGCACCCCTAACACACCCGTCCTAAGATAGTACCTTAAATTAATTATGCAAATTCTTAATAATCCTTGAAAATATTTGTTTTACCCCTTTTGTAAAAAAATATGAAATGAATAAATAAATTATGAAAATTTAATTTTTGGCTTGACGGAATATGAGTCCCGCTCCTACGTATCCTCAGGTGCAATGAGAAACTCAAAGTCACGTAGTTCTTTAGAAAATAATTGTGGGTTGGTTGATTTTAATTAAAATAATTTTGAAAATTTGAATTAACAAGTTGTCGTGACTCAATTATTCAAATTAAGGATTAAATAGGTGAAGCTCGCGTCACGCTAGAGACGTCACCCACCGATTATCAAATTTGTTACAAAATTTATATTGAAAAATTATCTAAAAAAATGGCTGATTTTATTTTTCATTATTTATAAATTTGATTTAACAAGTCGTCGCGACTCAGTTAATCAAATTAAGGATTGAATAGGTGAAGCTCGCGTCACGCTAGAGACATCACCCATTATTTATCAAGTTTATTACGAAATTTTTATCAATTAGCGATTTAACTTAAAAAATTGAAAACATGATAATGATTTAAATACAATTTGAATAATATTAATAATAATAATGATAATGTAAACCATCAAGCTGTTGCAACTCAGATGTTTACAAAATACAAGGATTAACGAGCTGTCGCAACTCAGGTAACCCATATTATTATTATTAAAGAAAATTTCAATTATTCATATTTATGTTTTTTATTCTTATCATTCTTTTATTTCCTTTTTTATTATCTATTTTTTATTATTTTTCCTTTAGCCCAATAAGCCCATTAACCAAACCACCTAAAAAAAAATTTAAAAACAGAACAGAATGCTTACGGAACCAAAAATGGGGTCTTCTTATTTGGGATAGTTGCAGAGAGGAAGCAATCGGTGGTGCGCGGCGGCGAACAACTTCGGTAGGGACGCGGAGGTTCTTGTTCGGGCGGCGAGGCGTGGTTAGCGATTGCGCACCTGGGACGGCTCGAGTCCGGTGGCGTGGGCAGGTCCAAGCGTTACGGATCGATCCGGGTAGCGCAAGGTGCGGTCTTCTTGGGTGGTGCACCGTGTCCCGGTGGAAGAAGGACAGAGCTACGCGCAGTGTAAAGCTCGGTTCTTTGGGCCGTGCGCAGAAGGAGCTCGATCCGGGTTCGAGTAGAAGAACCTGTTTGGGTGAAGACGGTGGGGGTTGTTCGGATGGTTGGGATGTTTTGGAGGGTGGATGAAGGTTCACGGTGAGATGGAGGTTATGGTGCATGGATATGTGATTTATGATGTTTTCACGGTTTGGGGAGGTTATTTGTGATGAAGATGTAAGGGTGTGGTGATGTGATGATGAATGGTTTGATGGTGGTAATGGAGGGTGATAGGAGGTTGAAGAAGATGAATAGTGTTGGGATGTTGAGGGATTAGTGAATTTCACGGTTGGGATGGTGTGAGTCAAGGGTTGTGGAATGATGGAAGCTTGGTTTAATGCGGGATTTGGTGGTGGTTTCATAATGGAGGGTATTTGGCAAAGGAAGGTGGTGAAGTCTCATGGTTATGGCGAGAGGGTGCTTGGCGTGGTTCGAGTATAGGTTCTCTGTATATGTTCCCATGATTTTACTGTGTGTGGGTTAGGTGTTTTATAGGAGAGGATTAGGTGAGGTGTTTGAGTTAGAATGTGATTAGGAGTTTGTTTAGGATAAGTGATGGGAGGTTTAGGATAAGTTTGTTTAGGATGAGTTTGAGTTAGGATGGGTTTATGTTAGGATAAGTTTGTGGTAGGATGAGTTATAGTTAGTTTAGGATAGGTTTGTTTGGGATAGTTAGGATAAGTGCTTAGGGATTGGGATAACTGATGAGGTCTGTTTTAGGATAAGTGATGAGTTTAAGTGTGAGGATAACTGATGGGTTGTGGGTTAATGGGTTATGGGTTAACGGGTTGGTTTATGGGTTACGGGTTAATGGGTTTTTTTTATTCACAAAATACCCCGGACAAAATTGGGTGTTCACAGTATGCACTAAAATATATTGACTATTTGCTTATGTTACTTTGTGTTTAGTTTGCTAACTTAGCATTTTTATGTGTTTGACACATGAAGTTGGTTTCTAACAAGAATTATTGGAGACCCAAAGGAGTGTGGATATGAGTTCATAAGATATCAACATAAGCTATTATAGGATTATATAATAGATATGTGTATGTAATTGGTATTATAAGTTCATAATAGGTTTGTCCTTCTAATATACATGTGAATTTCTCATTCTAGTGTAGGGGTTATTGCTAGTTATGGAGGAGTTGATGCCTAGTGTGGCCCACAGGTTTTGTGCCAGGCATTTGTGGGCAAACTTTACAAAGCAGCAGAAAGGTATTGAAATGAAGGATGGATTTTGGGCAATTACAAAGTTGAACGCTAGAGAAATTTCCTGGAATATGAAGAAGATGAAGGCTTTAGATGTGAAAGCATATGAGTGGTTATCAAGATATAAATCAAAACAATGGCCAAGGTCTAGTTTTAACACCTCCACCAAAAACCAAAAACTCCCCAACAACATGTGTGAGCACTTCAATGGAAAAATTGTGAAGTACAGGTCAAAGCCTATAATAACCATAGGAGAGGAGATAAAGTGTTATGTGATGAGGAAGATGAATAAAAAGAGGTGGTTGATGGAAAATTACATTGGACCTATATGTCCAAAATAGCAAGGATGAATGGAGAGAGTAAAGAGAGACATTTTTCAGTGGACCCCTGAATGGATTAGAGATCTTGACATAAATATGGAGTTACTTGTACACCTAAGAAGGTATTTGTGAACTTGGAACAACACACATGTAGTTGTAGAAAACGAGTCTTGACAGAGTTACCTTTACCCCTGTCAACATGCATATGCATCAATTGGCTATAGAAATTTGAGACCAGAGGACTTTGTTCATCCATTCCTTTCTAAGTCCAAGCATGATGCAGCTTATGCACCATTCATATAGGTTGTTCCAAGTGAGGAGTTTTAGGAGAAAAATAAAAAGAGATCCTACGCAACCTCCTCCCCAAGATTTAGAGACCACCTACTAGACCTAAGAAGCTAAGAAGAAAAGGTGCAGAGGAAACAATGTAGAACCCATACAGACTAAAGGAAAAATACAAGTACATTGAATACATTAAATTTAGCCAAGTTGGTCACAATTCAAAATCATATAAAAGGGATCCAAACCGAAACCCTAAGAAGAAATCTTACCTTAAGCAGAAGAAAGGAAATAACTCAAATCCAATAGATGATAAGAAAGTAGCTACTTTGGGAAGTGATTTAGTTGAAGATATGGTTAATTCAACTCCTTCACCAGCAACTCAAAAGTCAATTAATGGGACCAAAACTCAGGTAATTAATATTGTCTTAAGTTATATGTTTTGTTTTAGTTATATACTAATTGATTTAGTAATTATAGGAAGCAACAATTCCACTAGTCATAACCACACAAAGTCACAATACAGTTGTTCAATCTATTGGTTAGCAAACACATGTATAAGCACTTCTAATTCCTTTATATTTTCTATTTTCTATATCTTTAATAATAACTTTCTTAACTGCAAGTTGAAGTAAATGCAACAAGGAAAGAGAGTCAAATTTCTAGTATTACTAACAATAATCAATTAAGACAAGTAAGTAAGTTCATATAATAACTTATGTTGAAACATATTGTTTCTATACTTAGTTGTTTCACACTTGTCACAAAGAGCTAGAACAAGATCATGGTTGTATAGACAAGGTGTTACCCCACTCACAAGATTAGAAAGAGCAGTGCTAGGTGCACATATACCAGAATTCAATGTTGAACCACCAACTACAAGGCCACCACCAATAAAGGGACCTATCAGCACACAACATCCAAAAGCACCACCAACACCAGGGGTAGCACCACAGAGACCATTTGTTACAATACCATTTAGGCCATTTAAGCCACCTACTACTGTACCACCACAACAAAAGCAAGGAACACAACCACAGCAACCATTGTTTCATACATTGATGGCTAACACTCGTACGACAAGGGAAAGTTACAAAAGAATGATGGAATCAGTCAACCAAGACAAAGCATAGCAAAGTGGACAATAGGGCCAAACTAGGGTCTTTTTTGTGATGATGTAATTTGATCATGTGTAGGTCATTTTTTTGGTATAAAACAGTTCATCAATGATGTTTATGACAAGTTTATTTTGGGTATGGTATAGAAGTATGGATCTGTTTAGGTTATGAGCATGGGACGATGTAAATTGACCATGTATAGTTCATTATTTTTAGGTACATGATAGTTAATGTATGATGTTTTTATGGGTACATTTTGGATATCTTGTGTAAATGATAGTTCCACCATGATCAATGGTAATTTTGGTTCTTCAACTCACTTCTCAGTTCTTTTTTTTTTTCCTTGTTTACTTTTGCACCTTATTTCTATTTATATTGGTGTGATCTTTTGTGAATAATTTGTAATTGGTACATGATGCACTTGGTTATATCAAGCAAACATTTGCTATAATGTGATCATTTTTGTGTTTGGTAGCTTTAATTTTGTGTAGGCAGGCTACCATGTTATCTTTTGTTCATTTGGATATCCTATTGTGTTTGGTACTTTCATTTTAACCACTTGTCAGGGTTAAGCATTCATTTGAACACATCAAAACTCACTTTTACATTTGCATTCTCAGTGCACAACATCTTCCAATTTCTATATCAGATTACAACTTCAAGAAATTCTCATTTCATTTCATTTGAATTGAACATTCATACATTTGCATGCACACCAAAACACACTCCCCACTCCATTAGTCCCTATTCCATACACTAGCCAAAACACAAACCAAAGCACATATACTAGATATTACATTATTCCCCTAATCAACAATCTACTACATAAAACAAATTTCCACTTCACAATACACATTTACCACACACTACATTAGTCCGCTGATCCATAATCCACAAAATGCCAAACTTATTACACCCAAGAGCCAACAACTTATCATAAGCTTTAGCACTTGTTGTTCATATATATTAATTGTTTTCTTAGGTTCTTCATCTGTTTCTTGTCAGTCCCATGGTTTGGACCATCTAGCCAAAAGAAGAAATCACAATATTTGTACTTACGCATCCAAAATCTTCTACTTTGGAAGTGCATATAATAGCCTTTCTTACACAATCACATATGATTGGTTAGTTCATCCTTGGGCTGGAAGTGTAGGTGAGCTTGAGCTTGAGCATTGGTGGTGAGAGGAACAATAAAAGGGAACTTGACTACTCATTTTCGCGATTCTAAGGACAAGTTGCTGAGATTTGTGCGTGGAGGAATGTTGACAAGTTTTCGATGATTGCTTTTCGATTTGGGGAGCTAGGGTTATGCAGACTTCAATTTCAAATCAATTGGGGAAATAGGGTTAGATTTCAAAGGTTAGGGTTTTTGAATTTAGGGGGGGATGAAGACCCATTTTGAACATTTAGGTACCATTAAAACGTATAAGCTTCACATAGGACATACACAGACTCCAAGGTTGAGTTAACGGTCTACTTGGGCAAATAATATGTCACATAAGACACTTATGGACAATGTTTTAACTTGGGCTAACGGAAGGACAAACATGATGTCACTTTCTATATTTCATAGACTTAATTGATGTCATTCATCTCTCAGGAACTAAATTGATTTTAACATCTATCTGGGACTAAAATGAATTTTCACTCTAAGTAAAAAAGAAAAAAAGGCTCTCATTGACAATATATAAATGATTTGGTGTTTAATCAATAGGGGTGGGAAGAAAATTATATTTTAAGGCAAAAAATAGAATTGACTAGGAATTAAGAATATAGAGAAGCTACAGTACTTGCTTCACTACGGACCATAAACAGTTTTTAAAATAGTGCATTTTTAGTAGAGTTTTTATTGGTAGAGCTATTTTTAAAAGTAATAATTATTTTATGTAACGGATTTAATAATCAATAAGTATTTTTTTAAAATACGAAATTTATTAAGTTAGAAAATTATATTGATATAATTATAAAAAAGAGTGTAAAGAAGTCTAAGAGTGTAAATCATAATTATATTCCTCAACATTAGAAAATCATGAAAGAAAATTTTTAGATTGAAAAATGAAGAGTTATCTAAGTTTATCAAAAACTAGTATAGTATTAATGCGATTTATGAGATAATATTAAAAAGTAAAGATAATGTAAAAAATATAAAAAATAAATTAATTTTGAATAATTGTTTTAATAACTACATATTAAAAGAGGACTGATAATTAACTTTTATGTTTGATTTCAATGTATTGTTAGCATAAAGTTTGTGCATTAACATTTAATTATGTACTGTTATATCATTAAAGAGTGTTACTTTTAATATAGTTATTATAAGTGTCAAACCTTTTTAATATTGTGTCAATGTTAGTGTTAAAATCTTTTATGTTAATAAAAGTTTCAAAATTGAATCCATAATTTTAATACAATTAATAAGTAATTTTTTGCGTTCAATCCCAATTGTAAAATTAGCTAGACATAAATAAAGCCTAAAAAAAATTAATACATCAAAATTTAATTTTAGGTATCTTGTACTGCATTCTTATAATGAAAAGAGGATCTTGAATATTTATTTATAAAAAAAAGGAAGAATAGGTTAAATTACTCTAAAGGTTTCAATAGTTTAACTAAGTTTTTTAAATAGGTCCTATAGTTTAAATTTTTTAATACGTCCCTATACTTTAAAAGAAAATTAAATAAGTCCTATAACTAAGTTTTCAATAATTTGTCCCCTACTATTTTTTATAAAATTTTATAATAAAGTCTCTGAAACCTATACTAGCTAGAAAGAATAGCGTACAAATGACTATAAACATCTATTAGCAGAGTCAAACAACTGTAAGTTAGTATGAACATAATTATTTTCTTTTTTAGAAATATAGGAATCTCATTAAAAGCTTTTAATTATACCAATTTGAAAATTTAGTGAAATTATTGTAACCTATAAAATAATTTACCTTATATTTTCATGTAAAATGTTTACATCCTACAACGTAAAAATAAATAATTTAAAGACTATTTAACACAAACATGGATTATGGAAGTAGTTAAACAAAGACGGTGGTGATATGAATATATTATGGAAGTAATCACAATAAGGAGATTATAGTTGCACAAAAGGTAGAAGAATAAGAAAGAATATAATGGATAAGGTTAGACATGAGTTGAGTTGAATTAAGTTAGGTTGGGATCCGACATGACTCATTAAGAAATAAAACTTATTTTCTTAGCTTGAGATCAACTTATATTAAGCATGAAAGTTATTTGAGCTTGATGTGCCAAGTTCGTTGAGTTAGACTCAAATTTGTAATTCATTGAATTTTTATTATTATATATATATAGCTTGAGATCGACTTATCTTAAGTATGCAAATTATTTGAGCTCGATGAACCAATATCCAGCTTCTATATTAATTGAGCTTTTCATGCTCATTGGGTTAGGCTCAAATTGTAACTCAATAAAATTTAATTTTATATATATTTAGTTAAAATCAAATGGTATATATATATATATATATATATATATATATATATATATATATATATATATATATATATATTAATATTATAAAGCCAACTCATGAGCTAATGAACCAAACATGTAAAAGTTTAAGTTTAGCTCATTTAACAAATGAGTCAAAATTCTTAACTCACTAAATTGTTAAGCCAAACTTAAGCTCTCTCACCACTAGGAATAAGGAAAACCCAAAACACCAATGAATTTGCATCTAATGGGCTAATCTAAAAACTACATAAGTGGATACCTCATTTTGACTCAACACCTGAAGGCATTACGTCGGATCTTTTCCATGTAATATAGTCTTCACTAGACGTGTTCGTGGTATGGGCTAGGAAGGGTTTGGTTTGACCTAAAACCTAGCACAATATTTTGATCAGGCTATTTTTTTAGACCCAAAATCAACTGGGTCATGACTCGATAATGACTTGGCCGAAACCCGGCCAACCCGATATGTCAACATAATATACAAATTTGAACATTATGCATAGTTAAGTCATAAAGTTATAAACATAGGAAACTAAAAATAAGGTATAATTTATAATATATATTTCAAAATAAATAATATCAATATAAATATATTATCATATTATGTAAAAATTATTAATTTAAATTAAAAAGTCCTATTATTTACAACTACTAATTGTAAAAAGAGTATAAGTTTTAAAATAATATAGAATACCGGGACAGGCTGAGATGATCCGAAGTATAATCCAACTCCAACCCCGAATGCACATTGGTTCTAAATTTTAGAACTCGAACCTGTCCCAATTAGCTTTAGGCTAGGATGGGTTAATAGGACGGGTCAGGTCTTGAACACTCTTAGTCTTCACTTTGTTTATCTCTTTCAAATGTGGGACTTTTTTACCCATATCTCAGTCACGCTTGAATTTCCAACAATCGCCCCTCAAATGTGAGTATTTCACACACGGACACCCCCTCAAGCAAAAGTATATAATGTATTTGATGGTGTCACCAAGAGCTCTTCCTTTATCCAAGAGCCACATCTCTTCCTAATTGGGTCACATATGCTCTTTTCATACTTGCGCCACTGTCACCTCCATTAACGAAACACACTACTTGACTTCCATATCATCAGAAAGACTTTAGATACAAGAGACCTTACACATAGATTCATTAACCACCGCCGTTGGCGCTAACACTCATCCTTTTAACACCACTTATTAGAAATAAGAGGAGCCTAAAACACCAAGGAGATCTGCATTAAGTTAAGTGAAGAATTACATAAATTGACTTGACAACACATCTTGACCAAAAATCTTAAGGTATTAAGTCCACAAGTTTTTTCTATTTATATAGTCTTCACTTTGTCTATCTTTTTATAATATAAAACTTCTTCACCTATATCTTACTTTCACTTAAATTCCCTACGAGTTGACTCGACAATCATTGCCGGTCTTAAGAATGGGTAAAGGGAAGAAAAGAAATCAAAGGCATTCTGTGTCATTTAGAAATGTATTTTGCACAAGGAAAACAGACAAGTACTGTTCCGTGGCTCTTTTAGAAGCAAAAAAGAACAAGTAAATCAAAATATACATTTTACTCTTGATTTTTGTTTTTTTTTATTTTGGAGTTTAAATTTTAACTGGTCAAGGAGGTAGAACACTCGGTGATTAACAAGTAGGTGGTTACAAGACCAAAGACACGATGAACTTGAAATGTACCTTTTGATACAAAGAAAAGAAGTTGTTTTCTAAAAGTTAAAATAGTTAATTCGGTTCTTTATTTTTATTTATTTTTTAATTTAGTCTTTTATTTCTTGTTTTTGTCAATTTTATTTTTTATTTTGTAAATCGTTATGCAATGTGATCATACCTCACGGTTCTATTAAAAATCTTAATGAAAGTGGTAATTATGACGAGATAATAATGTGGATATAATATGATGATGTCGTGTCATCATCAGTTAGTGTTATATTATCACTTTTGTTAGGATGTAAAAAAATTGTGACAGATGACCAAATTAAATGACAATTTGCATAAAATTAAATTGTCAAAAAAAATGAAAATAAGAGACCAAAAACTGAAAAAAAATGAAAATAAAATATAAGACACAAAAGTAGCTATTTTGCCTTTCTAAAAAGAAAAGCCAATTGAAACGCATTTTCATACAGTTTGTTTTTCTTTTTTTGCCTTGTAGCGTTACGTGTTTTCAATATACATGGTTGGCTTATAAAGTGGCATTTGCGTTTCTAATTTCGTGGAAAGAAGTATTTACAAAGTATAATTAACGTCTAACAAATAATTTTACCTCAGTTTAAATTTATCAATAATAATAATAATAATAATAATAATAATAATAATAATAATAATAATAATAATAATAATAATATTTAAGGTGTAACAAAATCGTGATGGATGATCAAAATTAAATAGCAATTTGCAGGAAACTAAATTTTAAAAAAAGAGAGAAAATAAGAAACCAAACTGAAAAAAAATGAAAATAAATGTAAGACACAAAATTAGCTATTTTGACTTTCTATAAAGAAAAGCCAATTGAAACGCATTTTCATACATTTTGTTTTGTTTTTGTTTTTTGTTTTTTTTTTTGTTTTTTGCCTTGTGGCGTTACTTGTTTTCAATATACTGGTTGGCTTATGCAATGACATTTCTAATTTGATGGAAAGAAGTATCTATTTATATAGTAAAATTGACTTGAGTTTATGGATATATTAATGACTTGAATCTAATAAATTTAATTAATAATTGTTGAAGTAAGTAATATATACATGTATCTATACTGGAATTTAATAAATATTATTGATGATTCTTTATATAGTGTTTTCATACTGTTTAATAAAACAAAAAAAATATTAATTTTATCGCGTAACTCTTAAATCATACTTTTGTATGAATCATTGACAAATTTAAAAACTGCGTTATGAGTTAAAAATTTTGTTAGATTCCTTAAATGTTCAACCACTTGTGTCTATTATCATAAGAGGTGATGAGAGATTAAAAGAAAAAATGATAAGAAATGAATATTATCCTTATTTAAGAATTTTAAAATTTATGTAAAAATAAGAGTTTAAGATATAAGAAAGGGGAGGGGAGGGAAGTGAGGGAAACTATATTCCTTTAATAAAAGTATAAAGTTATAACAAACTTGCCTTTTAGCCTATGCATAGCGCGGACATTTGCAATTTTATATTTTCAGTAAGTAATATTGAGGCTTAAATTTATAAAATTTAGTGTGACAGAGCACTTAATTTTAGCGGAATTTTTTTTTTCTATAGCTTTTGCATCCTATTTTTTAATTATAATTATGTGGTATAAATTGTAAGTGTGAGCTTTAATTTTAGTATAATTGTGTAGTATAAGAAATTTCCTAAATTTATATACGGGATCTGTGTAAGACTTTATTTATTATTGGGTGGAGTATTATGTCTAAGTTGGAAATTTGTGTAAATTTAAGTACCCATTATTGAATAGGAATATAAAGAGTCTTATGAATAGAAAAAATTAGTATTGAAAGAGTTTTATATTTTTGTGATCCGACCTGGTTCCATTCCGAATTAGTCGACACTACAAGAATTATATCAATTAGCTATGGAAAAATCCGTAGCTAACTGAGTTAGCTACGAATTTTTTCGGTCAATTTTTGGTAGCTAATTAGCTACCAAAAAAGTTTCGTAGCTAATATGTAGTAACTTTTTAAATTTTCGTAGCTAATCTATAACTAATCGATAGCTAATTTTTGTTCAGAGTTTCCTTCCTTTCCGCAGCTAATTAGCTACGAAATATTCCATAGCGAATTCCTTAGCTAATGTCCATAGCAAGTTTGCAGCAAATCTGTAGCTATTTTGTTTCTAAATCTGTAATAATTCCGTAATTATTTTTCAGCTAAAATCTATAGCAAGTCCGTAGTTATTTCCTAACTAAAATCTGTAGTAATTTCGTAGCTATTGCCTAGCTAAAATCTGTAGCTATTCCGTAGCTATTTTCTAGCTAAAATCTGTAGCAATTTCATAGTTATTATTCCCTAGTTATTCTGAAGCTATTCCAAATTAAATTTACAATGATAATTTGTGTATTTTTTAAAATTATACTGTATATTTCAATCCAAACAGAAAAATCTAACAAATAATTGTGTAAAACAATAAAATATCATAATTGTATTAATAAATTCAATATATGTTCTACAAAGAATGCATGACTAATCCAAGTTAATTAATACAAATAGTTCAAAACATATTAATCTCATTATCAATAACCACAACTAATCAATCCAAGTTAGCCCCATCATCATCAACTTCATAATCCTCCCCAACTGCGTCGCCTTGTGATGGTGCCTGCGGCATAGCACTTCCTGCTTGGGAGCTAACAATCCTTAAGATAGGTTCCAACGTAGACGCTAGCTGCGTTTGGACAACAGACATCAACTGCGTCTAGATAAAGAAAGTCATCACTTCATTAACAGCTTCCTTTACCGCTTCTTATGTCGAAGCAGCGTTGGAGGAACCAGCAATCTATGAGGATGAAGCAAAGCTAGATCCATGAATAGGCATATCTAAGTTGTGACTCATGCCATGGACCCGTCCCTTCTTGTTGGGACCCATCACCTCTAGCCACACATCCTGATCAACCATCGGATGCGTTGAAGAATGTTCTCTATATTTCTCTAACATCATGATGTCATAAGAATCTTGAAATAAAAAATGTAGAAAATTTTATCAAAATAATCAACAACTTAACAAATGTGATTAGTTTTCATATTAAAAACACCTACAGTGAAGTTTTTTGAGCGGTAAGTGACATATTCTCCATTTTTTCTCTCATGAACACTTTCATACAAATTTCGAAAAGTGGACTGGTTCAGTCTACCGCCTCCTGTAATCAACATATATTAGAATATAAAATTCTAAAATCTTTATTATAATTATAGTATTATTATAGTATAAGTGAGTTATATTATTGTATAATTATAGTGCTACTATGTGAATCCAAAGTGCACTTGAGGAAAACTTGCTGGGGCATACAAATGCTCATCAAACATAATCACAGCACAAGGCCATGACGTGGAAGTCCAATCATGGTGCTTGCAGAGCCTTCTACATCTCTAAGAAAGAAACAAATCAATTTGATAAGTTGAGTTAGAAATATTTCACCTATAAGATCTCTAATTGAATATTTATAAAATATGAAATCTTACACAGAAGACAACATGTTTATAAGATCATTTATCATTTCCATTAAATATTATTTATGACTTTGCTCTAATTAAAAGATTCTTCACGTGTGAATAGGTTAAGCAAACTCAGAAGATTATCAAATCAAAAGTTTCTTCTCTCTTTTCTGTTATTTGTAGTAAAATATACAATTCTATAATCTACAAACGTAGGCACAACATTCTTGATTGTCTCAAACTATTCTGGGTGCTGATCTATAGCTAATTCGTAGCTAATTTGCTACGGATTACTACCAAAATGTTCAATAGCTAAATTCCGTAACTAAATAGTAGCTAATCTGTAATTAATTAATTGATATAATTATTAACTTATGTATTCCAAATTTAGCTACGACAATTAAATCTGTAGCTAATCTGTAACTAATTAGTTACGGATTAATTATGAAAGTTTTTTGTAGCTAAAATTAGTAGTTAATTTATAAAATTCTTGTAATGCGAGACTCAATATAGTTTTGGGATATCGGGGGTTTATAAAAAAAAAAAAGAGTCAATGGATGAGGAGATGAGAAATTGCTAAAATTGATTACTTGGAAGGCCCTCAATTCTCGTAGTGGTAGCCCGCTTTAATATATTGTAAGTATAGATAGATAGATAAATATAGATTTTGTTGGGTTTACACAAATTTGGAGCACATATTATTAGTTAAAAATTGTGTTAGGTTCCAAAAAAAGCATAACCAAAAGAGGTGATAAGAGAATGGAAGGGAAAATGATAACAAATGAATATTCTCCTTATTTAAGAGTTTAAGATTTTATGTAAAAATAATAGTTTATATAAAAATAGAAAGAGAATGTGAAGAAAACTATATCTCTTTACAGCTAAAAAAAAGTATATCACTTTACTGCGATTATAAAATTGTAAATTTTATTGGGTTTAATACTTTTTGATTGGACATTAACTCAAATTTGGAGCACATATTATGACTTAATTATTTAGTGAAAGGAAGTGAATGTATTTTATTTTTTTATTTTACAAGTTTAAATTTTTTTCATTATTTTAATATATATTGATGCTATTAATGATAAAAGAAATAGTATTAAAGTAAGTTTTAGTATTATATTTATTGATATGTATAATAATCTAAATAAGTTCAGTCTGTTTAATAATGTTATTCATAAACGATAAAGGATTAATATTATAAACATTATATATCTTACAGACCCGTGTGTGGGTATGAAAATGAGAAGAATTCAAAAGGGCAGAAAAGTTCCTAAAAATAGTTTCAGTAGTGTATTTATTAATGTATATAATAATTTAAATAAGATTAGTCAATTTAATATTGTTATTTATAAACTTAGAATGATTAATATTATAAGAATAATACATTACATATATTACAAACTCAAGCAATGTACGAGTATGAATCTAGTATAAAGAGTATAAATAACGTCAAACAATTAATATTACCCCAGTTTAAATGTAACAATTTTAATAATAATATTATTATATTATATTATATTATATTATTATTATTATTGTTATTATTATTATTGTTGTTATTGTTATTGTTGTTGTTGTTATTATTTTGGTGGATGTATTATTATTATTTAGTGATATTATAGTTTTTTCTGCTGCATAAAAATTGAGAAAAAAAAAGTCTATCTCATTCCCAATACAAGATATATGTGTACTTTAAAAGCGTGTTTATTTCAGATTATTTCATTGTTAAAATAATTTTTTTGTTGAAAAAATGTTGTTTTAATAATATTATAATATGTTTGATAAAATTAGTTTCAATTTTTATACGAAATTTAATATATTTTAAATTATTTTTTATAATGCTGAAAATTAAAACTTATAATTCTATATTCTAGATTATTTTTTATACTTTAAGATATTAAGATCATTTTGTTCTCAATTAAATAATTTTTTTAATTATTTTATACTTATTTTTTTAATTTAATGTATAAAAATAATTTTTTTTTGTACCATCCAAACAAAATAAATTAATTTAAAATCACTTTTTAACTAACATATCTAAACATAAAATTGATTCTATTATAATCGATTATAACAAAAAAAAATTATACAATAATTAATTATTAAAATAATCAAATTTTTACAGCATCCCAAATACACACTAATTCTTATTTGAAACAGCGTTTATTTACTAAATAATGATCAATTATGGTTTGGTTATAAAGTACGAAAAAGGAATTTGAAAAAGTAAGTTTACTTCACCAATACTTTAAAAAAAATAATAAAAGTTTTGGTTCTATAATTTATATTTATATTTAATTTAGTCTTTATTTTTTTTAAATTAATTCTCATATTTATAAAAGATTTTAAAATAATCATTGTCATTAACTTTCGTTTTAACATCGTTAACTTGATCCTTACTAGACACTTTATAGAGTAAAAGAAAACATTTAAAAGAACACATATTAGATAAAAAAAATATTTACTCAAAAGAAATAAACATTTATTAGAATGAATGAGTACCCTATTGGATAAAAAAAAATATCTACTTAAAAGAAATAAAAGCCTATTGAAATGAAGAAGTACTTATATAATGTTTTACAAAGAAAACAAACATTTAAATGAGTTCCTATTAAATAAAGAAATATTTACTTTTGTTATTAATTTAATGGACGATATTATAATAAAAATTAATAGTAGAATTATTTTAAAAACTTTTATAAGTGTGAAAATTTATTTAAAAATAAAAAATTATAAAGATTGAATTAAAAATAAGTATAAAGTATGAGGACAAAAATCTTAATTCAAACATTTTTTAATAGTAAGACTAATCCTTAGTTAGTTAGGCTTTCCCACGAATAGCATTTTTGTGGTCCGAACCTTTTTTCCTTATCCTCACCCTGCAAACGCAAATTTGCTCACCATTTCTCGAAGTCCTAGTGGGTTTTACCAATATTTTTTAAGAAGTTTATTGTTTTACCATTTCTTCTAAAAGGAGAAGAGAAAAAGTTTCCTTTACTCTTGAGTTAGTGGCTCTTCTATCTCGAAACTGAAGCCGCAAATTTGGGACAATGAGTATAGTTCTTTTATTATTATAGGTTAGGCATGCGTTCTCTCTTTCTTTCTTTTTTTCAAGAAAAGAAAATTTAAAACTTAATGTGAAGGAAAAAAAATAATAGACTTAAATGTAAAATAACTGGTCTTGTGTTATATATGCTTTACATTGAGCAAATATGAAACTTTAATGTGATACTTGAGCTTCTTCAATTCAATATGTTAGTCTTTTTTTAATGGATTCTTCTTATTGACTTGAATTATAACAATTAATATTTTAATTGAGAGTTGGTTAACGGAGAAGTAGCGACCAGAAAATGGCTACATATCACAATTAAGCCATGAGTTGTAATGACAAACTAAATGTAATAACTAATTATAGTTAATACAAGGCAACGTGTAATCATAATAATCAATAAATAGCAAATGTTGAGTTGCATATTTTGCTATGATTGTTAATACAATTCAATATATCTTGTCAAACTTATATTTTCATTTACGAATGATAGTATATGGTTAATAACAGATTTAATTTTCCAATAAAAAATAATAATAGATTTAATTTTAATCTATTGATAATATAAATTTTTTAATATTATTAATAAATTATATGATACAACTTGTTTATGTCAGATAAAAATGTCGTTTATAAAAATACCTAAGAAGTTTTTACTAAAAGTAAAAATTATAATTATTACAATGATATGTCACCTTTTTAATTTATTGATAAATATATTTACTCATACACATTTATACACACATCACCTCATATATATATATTTTTTATCATATGTTTATAATTGATTCCATTTTGTTTTTTTGTATAACTATATTCTAATTCAACCACATATAATCCCCAATATGTGAGATGATGTGTTTCATAGAGATGTGCAAGTAGAATTTTTCTTTATTGATAGTATAACATGTTTTAAACTTAAAAGAGAATCAAAGTAACCAAAAAAAACTTACAACAAATCAATCTTATACTCATAATTAATTTGTTAACTTAAATAACAATATAAATAGTTAATTTACTCTAAATTTCAAATATGCTTAAGGTTATCCTACATTATAATTATTCTCTAAAATGATCTTACACTTTGAGCTTAAGGAATTATCATGATTTTTAAAAAAGAAATTACATTTAAAAGTAGTGTTTGATTGAGACAGCTTGTACATATCTCAACTAATTTATCTTTCAATTTCCTCAAAGGTAAGTCCATTGATGCATAACTTAGAAAACTTTCAATATATTCCTTGTAGTCTAACTCTAAGTAATTGGAATAGTTGAGAATTATTGTGAACCTTAAGTGACTATTTGCATATACGTGTAAAACTTGTAAATAATAGTGTCATGTATAAATAATATAATAAAAATTTAATTTAAATATACTCTTAGTATAAAAATATTTTATATTATTATTTAATTATATATTATCATGTTATTAAATATATTTAACTTTTATAATAATTACTTTAAAAATTATATATATGATAATATATAATTAATTAATGATATAAAAAATTTATACTAAAAATATAAATCAAAATTAAAATCATATAATAATAAAATATAATATATTATACTTCCTTATCTTCACTTTGTGTTGTGAATTGTGAAATGTGATTACTAGTTTACTACAAAGGGGCAGGTAAAATAGATAGGTCAAGAGACAGTTATATTCCCTTTTTGGATGGCTTTGGAAAACCATAACCTGAAAACTTCCATACATTCCGTTTATTTAGCTGGTTACGTTAGGTAGTCCTTACTGCTGAGTCCTGAGAGAAAGGAAAAAAGTAGAGAGCAATGCCAGAATTAATAAGGCTATCTTATCCTCTCAAAACAGGTTTATCACGATGAATTACCCTAGCTGAGTACTGAAATTCAGATCCAAGTGCAGATACTGTACTATATAATATATATTTCCTTTTCCCAGGTCATGGTACAAATCCAAATAGCTAGGTTATTATGAAAGACGACTAAGAAATAAGAGGCCATGACTCTGTGTAAACAAGAACAGCTTCCTGATATACAAATTGATAACAGAGCAGAGACGTCCCCCACCCTCTCCAAAAGTGCAGCAGAGCAATTGGTGTCAGAGATTGAATGAGTTTTCCGGGTTGAAAATGACACTAGGTAGTACGGACCACTCAAAAGAACCCTAATTTTTGTAATTACCAATTTGTCTTTTTTGTTGAGTTGGTATTTTTAATATATTTTAAGATTTAGTATAAAACTCTTTATATATATATTATTAGATAAAAAGTAATCTATAAGTCGTTGTATAAATTAATATTTTTCATTATTTTTTTAACACTAAATTAAGATTTTTCATTGTTTTCAAACACTTAAGAATTTAAATCCTTTTTAATATATGTACGGAAGAAGCAGTTTCGTACTATTTGCACCGTTTCACCCAACGTTTAGTTCATTACCCTTGGGTTAAAAAGTTGAGGCCTCAAATAATAACCATCTCTTCCTAGGTAATTTCTTCAGCAATATGAGAACTTTCCACCACCCCACTGTTTTTATTTTTTATTTTTTTGGGGTAAATACCACCCTACTTTACACCATCACAAATTAAGCATGTATATTCAAATTAACACATCACGTACTACGTAAACCTACTTTTAATCCCTTATTCCTTCCAAATTCTCTGCAAGCAAAGCTGAACCCTAACCCTAACGACACCAGACAATCACAGGCATACAAACACACACATATATTAACGGGCTCAGAAGTTGACTGATTTGACCCTCCTCAGCTTACGTTGCTTCCACATAATGGGGCACATAACCCACAAATTATGTGTGTCTTGTCCTCTGATACTTACACTATTCCTACGTCTTCTCTCTCATTAAAAATTCTTATATATTTCGAAAGTAATATTCTTAGTAATTTTATAATTATTTAAATTTAATTTAATAATTTTTATTTTTATTTTAGTTACATAAATGATTATGCAGTAATATGTATTACATGTGTATTACTTTTTTAGAAGTGCATTATAGTACTGTATGTTTACCTAAGAATTTCTCCACTCTAACCCCCACTCCATTGGTACCATAACCAATTGAACCTGGTCCAGTAGGTAAATATGGAGGTCCATTCACATAATAATTGACACTATGCAAACCAAATCCAAGTTCCATCATTGGCCTAAATGAAAATCCCTTCCCTCTTATCTATTTCTCAAACCACTTTTTGTTCTGGGATATGTGTTAGTACTCATCAGTAGTTTCCCTTTCACAGAAACTATTTGTATAAAAGGGTGCCTTGGGTTTATCACTTTGGACCGTTAAGTTGGAGTGAGAAAGCAAAATTCATTATTCAGAGGGAAGATAGATACTTCTTCTGCTGTGTAGGGTGGTCCTCATCATCATCAACTCACACAAAAGCTAGGGTTTTTGTCCACTGAAATCTTCAGATGTTCCCTTCCACTTACAGCTCCAGCCCTTATCCTTGCTTCCCCTCATCTTTATCATACCCTCTTTTTCCATTCCTTAACCCTGAAAATGCTTCTGCAAGTAACACCCTTCTTCATGATCTACTTGCTGTTCCCTACATACCAACTCATCATAACACTCAAATCCCAGAAACACTGACCAATTTGGCAGTTTCAGATAACTGTGCTGCTGCTGCTGCAATGCCTAAGCAAGACCCCACTGGTGCTCACTATGGCATTTCCTGTTTGCTCACAAAGAAACCAGCAAAGAAAGATAGGCACAGCAAGATTTACACCTCTCAGGGTTTGAGGGACCGCAGGGTGAGGTTGTCCATCGAGATCGCCCGCAAGTTCTTTGATCTTCAAGACATGCTAGGTTTTGACAAAGCCAGCAACACCCTTGAATGGCTCTTCAACAAGTCCAATAAAGCAATTAAAGAGCTAGCTAGAAGCAAGCACAGCAACAGTGAAGGTGCCAAGAGCTTCTCCTCATCTTCGGATTGTGAAGACTGTGAAGTGGTTTCTGGGATCAAGGAACAAGTTGTCACTACTGATACTTCAAACCTACAAGGGTTAGATTCAAATTATCACAAATCATTGATGGGTGGTAGTAGTGGTGCTGATGCTGCAAAAGAGAGGAAGTTGAAAAGGGCACAGAAGGAACCTGCTTGTGTTCGTGCAAAGATGAAGGAGTCAAGGGAAAAAGCAAGAGCAAGAGCAAGAGAAAGGACGAGTAACAAGATGTGCAACAGTAACACCACCAGCACTGGGAGGGTGCAAGTTCAAGACTTGAAGAAAAAGTGCCTTGCAAATGAAAACCCTCAAATCCTGCACCAATTGAGGTCACCAGTTCAGCCTGAGGACTGTGCAAGGTCACCTAATAAGCTGGTTCACCCTCACCCTCATCACCTTGTGGGTAGTGAAGCACCTAGAGATGACTTCAATGTTATTGAGGAATCCATTGTGATCAAGAGAAAGTTGAAGCCGTCGTTGATGTCTTCACATCATCATCACCAAAACCTTGTGATCCCTAAGGAATCAAGTTTCAACAACAGTAGTACTGACTACCACTCCTTCCCTAATTTGTCTCCAAATTGGGATGCTAATAATGGTGCCAGTGCCACTAGCCGCTCCAACTTTTGTGCAATAGCCAGCATGAATCTATCTACAGGTATGTGTGTGTGTTTTCATGAACAAGCTGCTAAGTGCTCTTCTTGTAACCTGCCATTTTGATGATATTTACAGTTCTAAGGCTTAATTTTCAGGTCTCCAAATCTTCGGAAAGTCTTGGGAGGAGTGCACCAATCCACGTCTACACTAGTATGTTAGTTTTCAGTATTATCTTATCCAAATGAACTCTCTAGTGCTTTGCCAAGGAATCATGAAGGCATCTTTCTGTGTTTTCCACCAGTAACCTTTCTGTCCTATATTCCCTTTCGACAATGTTTGTACCTGATCTTTTGCTCATGGTCAGCCAATGGGGCGTGACAGTTGGCACAAAGGTTGCTGCGTGTATTATTTCTGACCAAGATTTAAAGTGTGGTTGGCATTATATATAGTGCCAATTAGTTATCAAGAACTGTTCCTTTTTGCCGGTTTTAATATTTATATATTTGGTTAATGTTCAACAGTGACTAATATATTGCATGGTTGAAATCATTTCAATCAGTAACATACCTTGGTTGTAAGAGAAGGTGGTAGAGAAGAAAATTCAAGGCCTTTCAGCTTTTGTTTACAGTGGAGCTATAGATGTTGAGCATGCATCTGCTGATTTAATTACATTATTAATCAGCCTGTTACAATATTCTATTTTGAAATTATGCAAACAAGATACATTTAATTATAGTAATTTCTAGTATAAAGATTACACATATATATGCATAAAACTCAAATATGAAAACCTAGGTGAAACTTATTTGCAATGTTAGGGGTTCATATCTTGGAGTCACTACTATTTTGTTTTTTACCTGAGTAGGTGGTATTGGGACAGCTTGAGGTCGCCGAAAAGTTCCTCGTTGGTCAAGGATGACAATCATTGGTCGGAGGCAGGATGAGGTACCTACAAAAATATTTTGACGGTGAAGTTATTCTCAAAGTAAAAAAAAAAGAGAGAAAAGAATAAAGGCAAAAAAAAAAAAAAGAACTAACCTTGATTTCTTAAGTGTGTTTAAATAGGAGAAACTCTTAGGAGGATCAAAGCTAATGGGTCAAGTCGACTTAGGGGATGAGATACTTAGTCCTAGCCCAAAGGGCCCAGTACAGTCTAATCACCTTCAGTAAAGCTTTACTTAACTACTATTTCTGACTCAAAATTACATGAGTAACTGGTTAAATAAAAAAAAAAAGAAAAAAATCAAATATGGAAGAATAAACGTTAACTACATTAAAACTTCTCAACAGATCTAGAGAAAAATCATATAAGAATGTCAAAATCTTAGAGTAATTTTATACAAGTTAAGGTCTTTTTGTATAGCTTTCACCTATATGGTTTGTCTCAAACATTGCCTTTTGTTTTCAGTAGCAGTTTCAAGTTAAAATAATCTGATTCTTGTTGTTGCCCTATGAGGTAAATTAATTAGATTGTCTTACTCATTATGATATGATGGTTTGGTGGAATGTACTAATTTGCTAAATGCATATAGACATATTGAAGGATTAGTTTAAATTCAGCAATATTTATATAATTAAATATGGGAATGGTCATCGGAATTTATACACATTTACCACTATTAGCATGGCAAGCATTAATTGCTTCATATACGTATTTGAAAAAGCATGCATGTGAAGCAATTTATACATATTTGGAATTTTAGCTTTCTGATCATTTTTATGAATAATTTACTGTTATCTTATCATTTCTTTGGCAAGTTCTTTCACTCAAAGGGAAAGAGTTTTCATCTCTTTTAGAGTCCATAAACTATAGTTATTGACCATTAGAATTCTAAGATGCTTTAACTATCGTGAGAAGAAATGGGCAACTATATGTATTTTTGGATAGCCACAAAGAGAAGAGCAAGGGGTGATATTTTTCATTGCTGGAAATTTTTATTTAAGCTTCCCTTTTTTTTTTCATCTTTGAAGCTTATATAAGACTTGCACGTATCAAATGCATTTGACTTTTAACATCTCTTTCTTCCTAATAGTAAATTGTATTTCTGAGTCAACATGGTATATTGCCAACTATACATGCACATTCTCAAGAAGAAGAAAAAAAATAGCATTAAGGGTGTGGTTGGCACTTAGGAGTCCCAGTACAAAATACTAAACGATGATTTTGTTCTGCAGAGCTTTAGAAGAATCAGAAGTTTTACTTTTTTTTTGTTTTCTTTTCTAATTTCTTGGTTATATAGTAGGTATCTTCAAGAAATGAAACGGCAAAGATTTCTGATGTACTCATGACTTTGGCCATTTCTTTTTAATATTGTTGCTAAGACAATGTCTGAGAAGCCAGGAGGACTACTTCAATTGATACGCTTGTTTATGTAATCTTTTAGCCCTGACTTCCCTGATTTCCTGTGTAATGTTGATTTCTATGCCTAGCTGTACAAATTGTTGTTATGTTGTATTTTTCTTAAGTTGTGGAATTCTCAATGCAACAATGATAGACGCACAGATAATGAATCTCACAAAAGCATCAACCAACATAAAGGTGCCTCAACCAACATAAAGATGTGGCTGAGATTTTTTTTTTTCAACTGCTTTACAATCAGCCTAAAAAATCTCAGCCACTCATCAGGCTTTTTGTGAGACTCTTTATTTATGCATTTATCATTTTTCGTTTGAATAAGTCTACACATACTTTTACATACATCATATCACATCACTTCCATTAACCAAATAACAAACTTATTTAACCATTAATTTACTTATCATCATCATTAACCATTTAACTACTTATACTTAATAAAAAATTTTGCCACAAACCTCTTGGTTAATTATAGGTAGACTGTTAGTTTAATAAATTTGACATTTGGTTAATAGGAAGTGATGTGAGTGTGTGTGTGAAAGTGTGTGTATCTAGTTACTCTTTTCTTCTCATAATTTTAAAATTTCATTGGTAAGGACTTGGCCTAGGGATAACAAACTAAGAAGTGGAGATTGATACAGGAAGTTGCAGAAATTCTTCTGTCTTCGGGTCTAATTCTTCAAGATCAAAGTTTAAATAGAAACTTTCCTTCCCTCAGGTTTACATATATCTAACAAATAATTGAATAAATGGAAAAATATCTCCTTGGATCATGGATATATGAGCATTGATTTCAGAGAAACGGATATGATGGAATTCATTATCATAAACAAGCTTTGCAGATATTTTGAAATCTCTGTTTAGTTTGAGCATATGCATATGTAGATGTAGAGATAATCTTCCAGTGGAATCTTTCACTAAAGGCCACTGTTTCCAACATTTCTACACGGTATGTCTCTTTGGAATTTTACTTATTTAGCTTTCATGAAATCTTCATGATGGGAATGAAAATCCCAGAAGCCCCCTAAATAAACGTGAGTATTGAGAAAGAAAGTGTATCAAGTTTAATAGTAATGTAACCATAGCAGGCTTTCTGCCATTAACTTCAAAAAAAGGTTGAATTCGACAGAAAATGAAAATTGCAATCCTTACAAAACTAGTAGGCTTAACATTCTCTTTATATGGACAGGATTCAATTAGAAAGTACAAAACCACTCTCCAGTTAAGCTGAAATGCCTTCAACTACACATATCTTCCGTATGATGTAAAAATTAGTGATGTAAGTTTGGAGCAGAATTCAAAGGAATGCCTGCAACTTTAATGCCTTTCACATAGTCATTGTTCTTCTAGTTTTGCAATGAAGGCTCACATATCAGAGTAAGAAGAGCAGATTACTTTCTAGAGAGAGGGAAAAAGTATAGGATAGTATATAGTAGTGGATTTCAATGTTAATAATTTAAGTTTATGAGTTCAAAAAGAGGTCTTAACTCTTCAGGTATATCAATAGTGTTTCGTTTATAAGAATTTAGGCCTATTTTTTTTTTTAACACATGGGTATTTTAATTTTCTTTGCTATTAAAATTATTCTCTTTTCTTTCTCCTCTTCAAAATTTATCCCTTTTTTTTTTATTTAAGCTTGTTTTGAACCAATTTATAACTATACATAAATTTTTTGAAATATTTCATCTATTGTACTAATTAATTTATATGCATTATTCTCGTAAAAAAAAGTATATGCATTATTAATTTTTAACTTAATTTCGTTCTAACATCGAATATGATTTCATATATGTCACTCTATAAGTATACAATTTTTTTTATTTCATTATTCAATAAGGATTGAAAAATGATGCATTGAATTTAAATAGACAATATAAAGCAAGGTGCTAAAAGCTTTTCCATGATGTTGAGCCTCTAGTTTGGTCCAATCATTTTATATTATGACATTGCCTTTCTTTTTTCTTTTCTTTTTCATTTAAAGTTGAAATAGATGAATAATATAGATCATGAGTAATGTTACACGCTCACGTAATTTGGTCCCCCAAAAACAATATCCTGGTAAGTGTCATTGGATCACTACATGGCCTACACAAAGGTGTGTTTTCTGTGTTCTGCTATTTGGAGAGTACGATTGGCTGGCACTACTGTTAATTATGAAGAGGGGAAAATGTAAAATGAAGTTTAGAAGGTACACTTACCAAATAAAAAAGGCAAAAGGAGGGAAAAGGATAGTCTAAACGATATGCAACTAGAGATTTATTCCTTTTCAGTTGTGCTATCTGAAGTACCTATTGATCCCTTCAATTATAGATTTTCAATTTTTCTTCCTCTAAAACTCCTTAACAAAAATCTAGACTTCGTAATAGAGCAATTTGACCAGAAAAATCATGCCACAAACTAATTTGATTTTCTTAAATTACTCATTGTATTGCATTTGGGTAGGTTGAAAATAGAGAAACAGTAGAGATTTATTCCTCTTCAGTTGTGCTATCTGAAGTCCCTATTGATCCCTTCAATTATAGATTTTCAATTTTTCTTCCTCTAAAACTCCTTAACAAAAATCTAGACTTCGTAACAAGCAATATGACCAGAAAAATCATGCCACAAACTAATTTAATTTTCTTAAATTACTCAAAAAGAAAATATAATCAAATATAATTAAAATAATATATCTAATTATGTGTGAATTAAATTCCTAAAATAAAACAAAATCAAACCTAATTTAATCCTGAAATATGTTATAGATATTTTAACACTCCCCCTCAGACTAAAACTTGTTACAATTAGATACACAAAAATAAAATAAATTAAAAATAATCTAAAAACACAACATTGAGATCTTGGAGAAGCCAACAGGCCCAAACTACATTTGGGATTAAACCATCTGCATTTAAGAAAATCTACAATAGGAACAGAGTCTAAAACAAAGTCTAAAATGGAGTCTGTCATAATAACGGAGTTTGGAATCTATGACAGAGTCCGAAATGGAGTCTGAAATCTAGGACAGAGTCTGAAACGGAGTCTGATATCAGAACGGAGTTTGGAATCTAAGATGGAGTCTAAAATAGAGTTTGACATCATAACAGAGTCTGGAATCTAAGACAGTAATTAGAGTCTGGAACAGAGTGACGGAAAAACAGTGATAATAAATGGAATGATTGGACCAGAGTGGACAAAGATGAAGAGAACAATAAAACTAAATTTGGATTTGATGGTGATTAGTAACGAATCTAACGAGTTCCACGAACTCTACATAGTGAAAAAGAAGAAACTCTCCTCAAGGTAGATATCATGACTCTGATACCATGTTAGAAATAGAGAAACAAGGACACAGAAAAAGTCTAGAGAAAGTTTTTGTATTATCTCTGAATTATCTTTGAATTTTTTAATTAATCAATGTGTATAAGAATATTCCTTATTTATAGGAGAGTGAGTCTATATAAAAAAGAAAATATAATTAAATATAATTAAAATAGTATCTCTAATTATGTGTGAACTAAAAATTTAATTTTTAAATATGTTCTAGATATTCTAAGAGGGCACACAAGCATATTCCCTCTCTCCTGTTCCCTTTGTTCAGAAAGTGCAGACTCCCCAATTACTACCAACATTTGGGACCTTCCAAGGTCAGTGGGAGAGGTGGAAAAGAATTTGCTATACAGTTGTGTTAGACGTGATAGAACTCATGACAAGGTGGGAATTCATTGCTTGTGGCTTGAATGTTAGGCCAATACTTATAGCTGGATCTGAATTTTTGTCGAATCTTTTTATTGTTTACAACATGGATTTCTTTTAAGCAACAATTCTTTATTAAATGGTCCTACTTGAACGTGCAAACTTCAAATCAATTCTAGCCTTCTTCCACTTTCAGCTTCCAAGTATATAGCAATTTAATCAAACTGACATTTTTCTCTATCCCTTTCTTCATAGACTTTTTTTGCCCTCCTTTGCTCGATGTGTCTCTATCTATTTATCTGTCTTAATAATGAAGAACTCCATTATATTTCAATCAATTTTTAGTTTAAATATTATACTTTATTTAAAAAAAACTTAGGATTATATATTTTGTTAATAATGTTATCATTTCTAAAACACATATTAACTAATAAACTATACATTGCACAAACTAAAACTTATAATTCCTTCAAAATGTTTACTATTCTTCTGGCGTTCTCACCAACCACATCATCATGATTGATATCACAAAAGAGAAAAGAGTTTTTAATATATGTTAAAGACAATGTTGAATAAGGGTGTCGGCAAATCAGTCTTGGAATGATTTTGAGGGAAAATGAACAATAATCCAATCTAATCAGTCTTTTCATGCTATCATTTAATCAATTTTGTTTAAATTACAAAATCAATCCAATTCAAATTAATTTAAATTAATGTAGATTGGATCGATTTTTTAATTTAGTCCAAATTTGTTTTTTAAGGCACACTTAACTTCTTTCTTTTTTATTTTTTCCAATTTCATGACTTAGAAGACAACTCAGCCCATTTAAACAATGAGCAAGCCCACTTAATTAGCAAACAACTCATTTAATCAGCAAATAACCAAATATTCATCAAAATGATATACTCATAACAAACTGATAGGTATAACATATGGTCACATAAACAATATATTAATCAAAATATCAGAATAATATATATATATATATATATATATATATATATATAGACACACACAAATTCAAATTCCAAATTAATAGTCAAAATTATATAATAAATACAAGTTTAAATTAATTGTTAATCTTACATGCCTAAATTCAATGTCTACTCTACTATTTTTTTATTCTATTTTTAAATTTGGAATCAAAAATTGACCAAATTTAATCAATTTTTTAATTTGATTGGTTTTTGATTTTTCGACTTATTTTCTTTATTTGATTTGTTCGAGGTGGCCAGAGTTTTTTGAAGCATGGCTAATGAGAGAGGAAACATTCAATGAACATATGGCCACTCTTTTCATTAATTCTTTTTTACTTTCTAACCGAAGGAGAATACAACGATTGCTACTCCTCATTTTCATTCCGTCTATCTTTATCCTTATGAAGCACTCTGTGATCATCGTCAAAAAAAAAAAAAAGGCATTCTGTGATAAAAAAATATCACAAGAGTAGTTGGGGGTATGTTACATTGTCTCATAATAATATAAATGAGAGAAGACATACAAGACTTATGTGATAGGATGAAAGTTGATAAATGAATCCAGCTTCCGAGCTAAATATTGATAAGTTATCGACATGTATCTAAGAATACTAAAACTTTAAAATAGTTATTGATCAACTTTTAAAATCTTATATTTTTACGGTTTATTTTTGTAATTTTTTATTTTTTTTTGATTTTTTTTATTGAATTTTGTTATCAAATTTTATTATATTTTTATTATTTTTAATCGTGTTCTTATTATGGATTTTAATTTCTTTTGATAGGAAAATTTACATGAAAGAAATTAGATAATTTTTACAAGGAAGAAAAACACAAATTCTCTCTAGTGATTCAGCGCCTAAGCGTCCAAGAGCTGACAGAAAGCCTCTAATCTCTATGGTGTCCCAGCGCAGTGCCTGAGTGTGCAACGCATTACACAATGTGTTTTTGATTTACGGTCTCAGTGCTTGAGCGCCCGTAATAGCATACTTTTTTTTATTATAAATAGAAGAGTTACGTCATAATTAAAAAAAAAAGTAAAAAATCTCTAATCCTGAGAGATACTTTTGTGACAGTAAACTTTGAGAGATAGATTAGAAGAGAGAATTGTCATGAATCCTTGGAGGATAATTTCGAATGGAGGATTCAATTCTTGAAGGCTTAAAGATCATAATCACCGTAAAAGGGGTTTTGATTTCTCTTTCCCTCTAATTTTTTCCTTTCTTTAGGTTTTTTTTCTATGGATTTGTATTGTGATTTGGGATTATTTGTATTAAACATGAGTAGCTAATCTCATAGCTAGGGCTATGGGGGATCTTGTTTTTTTAATTAATTGGTTTAGAATTCAACTTTGATTAAGATATTTTCTTTTAAGTCTATTATATTACTTATATTCTTGTCAAAACTTGATCTCTTTTGGCATGTATTAATTCATTGTTTGACCGGTGACTATCCGCACTCAATGAGTGGACCTATATGATAAACTTAGGATTAAATTGGTAAATGACCAAACATCAATTTATTCTATTAATGGAATTAATGATTATATTAATTCATATCTTGAATTGGGGCTTAATACATTCCTAATTAATTCAACTAAACGACTAAATAAGTGGTTTAATTTAGGAATAGAATATTGTCTCATCTATGACCATTAGGATTCAATAGCAAATAAGAGAATATTGACAAGAGAGTTACCTTACATCATAAATGAGTGAAAATCTGATTAATTAGATTCAAGTGAATCTTGCACCCTGATTTCTCCCTATTTGATTATTCTATATTGTTTAACTGTTCTCTTACACTTTCGATTGTCTAAATAACTAAGAGTTTTACGAATCTAGTAATTACCACTTATTCCTCGTGAGATTGACAACTGGGACTCAAGTCCTATATTACTTTGCAATAGAGTACACTTGCTCTTAATGTATTTTACGCGTATTAGTTATCATATTAGTGTTAGATGCATTTTGTGTCGAATTATCCAATATTTTTGGATATATATTTTTAGCTTGCATCTTTAATATATTTTTTTGAATTTTTGTATCAATACAAGAGTGAGATACTACAATGATTAGATAAATGATAATATTTTATTATATTTATAATGACTAAATTCTGACTTATAAAATATTGATGTATTTATTCTAAATTAAGATTTGTGTTTTTATGTAATATTATATTAATTTTATATTTTGTATCTTAACCATGTTGTGTCTTATAAATTTTACAATTTGCCATATCTACACATCAATAGTGTTATATCCATATTCTGTGTCGGTATTCATGTTTCCTAGACATGTATTTCTCAAGTTGACGATATATGTCTAGGAAAACTAAAGGCAAAAGGCATATTCTCTTTTTTTTTTTGCATTGATATTTCTTTTTCTTTTTCAGGTAAGGATAATACTTTGGATCTTATAATTGTTTGGCAAGAGATTTTGTTTTAAACGGGGTTAAGATGATTACTTGAATGAGGCTGATGAAGTTAATTTCCACCGTAGCACTGTTGCAGTGACGGTTGTACGAGGGGTGAGTACTTGCAAAAGATACTCCGACACTCAAGTTAGACCATCCACTAGGTGGGTAGAGTGTTAACGGTTAGATGCATACATTTGTTACTTTGTGTGGTATTTATAGAAGCGTCTTAGTAGCTGAAAATCATGTATAAATCTATATATTAAATATCATTAATTAGAATAAGAATCCAATAAGGTTATTATATCTTATAAATAACTCCTCTATTTATGAGAGATTGTATGAGAGATTTACTCATCATAAATATGTATATTTACTTATCTAATAGTGCTTATAAATATTTGGGATTCAACTCTAGTGGGTCGGGTTCCTCTTGAATTGCTAACCTCGAACCCGGTCCAGAACCGTTACCCCCAGCTTGGTGTTCAAATGTGATAGGTAGGTGTCAAGATATCTGAGATTTTCAAGAGCAAACAACATGTGTGGGACAAAGGGATCTAAGTCATGATTTAGATGCTAGATCTTGTTATGTCTCTAACAAAGGGCCAAAATTTGTGATGAAAAATAAAAATTGGGAAACCCCTGGTATTGATGAATTAGGTTGGGGTCAGATATAGATCACTTTGCCTTAAAGTCGCTACACAGTTGTTCAAAATTACTCTACACACTCAAGCCAGGCGCAAAGTATTTAAACCATATCAAGAGTATTTTAAGAACTTCAAGAAAGACTTCTTCAGAATAGAAGGAGCTCTAGGGATAATGCCTTTTTATGTTACCCTAAAAGGTGTACCAAAGATATTTTTTTATTAGACACAAGTAATGTAGGATTAGAGTCTAGAAGAAATATTACTCTATTGTCCGCGTTAATGGAAAATAAGGCCAACATCCTCAACTTTTTAGTTGAGTAGGTTGACCAAAATAGGGCTATCTACTGTAAAAATGTTCTAGATGAACCCTTCAATGCTTTGCAGAGACTATGGCACCTCCCAGCGGACTTGAAGTTTTTACCCTATGCTTGGTGCACCAAAAGGTTGGGGCATCAGGCTTCGGATCCCAGCCAATGGTGGTAGTCCCTCTTCCCCAATCTCAACTCCAAGTTGCAACAAAGGAAATGGATATCAGGTCTCCTGCCCAACCACTCCAGGTGTGTAAGAGAAAAGGAGATGGTCGACGAGAAAAGAGATAAAAATGACCGATGACTGAGGTGGCTCCTATCGTCCTCATTGTTGGTTGCGAAATAGAGATCCCAAAGAACGTCATTCTCCAGTTTGCTACTAGGTCCATTTGGGGCAGGGGTTTGATCCAAGGCGGATCATTGGTAGCACCCTCCTTACCCAAGCCGATTAAGATGTCCTGATTGAACAGGACTTAATTGAAATAATCTGGGATGCCCAGGTCTGGGCTCTGCGCAACGCCTCTGTGCTTTGGTTCCTGGAATCTACCTTCGAGTTTGTTTGTTAGACTTAGGAATTGGAGAAAGAGCTAGACTTCCTCCGGAGTGAGAAAAAAGAGCTAGAGCTGATGGTGGCTCAAAAGGACGGGCAGCTAGCCCAAGTGAATGAGGAGCTCGATTTACGGAAAGCCAAAATAATTGGGATTCAGAAAAAGGTTGAGGAAGGCAAAGTTCGAGAGAAGGCCCTGAAGGATGAAATCTTTTCAACTGAGTCTAGCCTGACCGCACTTCGTACTGAAAATGAAATCCTCAAGTATTCCAAGGCAAAACTAAAAAATGATGTGCTATATCTTGAAGATAAATGGGCTGCTTATTTAGACGACTCTTTCGCCTACGTGCTTGCCCAACTTTGCTTGCTGAACCCAAGCCCCATTATCCAAGGGACTGGATCATGGAAGGTGGTTAGAGATGGTTATATTATGTATGCCATCTCTGAAGCTACCTTTGTGAACCAGGTCCCAACAATTAATGGCGGCAAGGAGGAGGGTGACGAGAGCGAGTAGGGCGGCCAAGAGGAAGAAACCAAGGTGGAAGAGGTCGACCATGGAGAGACCAACCCGGATGCCTGGTTTCTTTTTCTTTTCTTTTCTTTTCTGGTCTGCCCCCTGCGTTGGGTTAATTTTAGATGTACATTGACAAGTCTCGAATTTCGGGCATATCTTCTAATTTTGATAACTTAGAATTTTTTTAGCTTTTACTTGCATATCTTTATGTTGCCTTTTTTGCTTTTCCAACTAGGATAGGTCCAACGCCTTATCTTGGTAGTTTTTCAACTGAAACTTAGCAAGTATACTTAGTAAATATTCATCTACTTTTATATGTGTAGTAATCCGTATTTTGGTTTGATTCTTGCGATAGGATTTAGATTACTTGTGCTTAGAATTTTTTAGAATGATGACATCAGATTCCAGACAAGATTACTTAAATGTGATAAAGAATTTCGATGCTTATTCTTCACTAAAGTTTTATGACACTTAGATAAATTTCTAAGTGTAATTTTGACGCGGAAGCCTCTTAGGGTGGTATCTGTTTTCTGGATACCAGAAAATATTATTGCCATATCCCGGGCGATGGTCGAATACTCTTAATTGCTTTAAACTTGCCTTAAGTTTATAGGTTAAGGTCTGACTAATTAAGGCATGAGCTAAAACCCTTAAACTCGCTTCCAGACCATAGAGAATGGTCAAGTGAGTTGCTCTTTTTTACCTTTATTTCTGCATCGGAATATCTAATCTAAGATGGAACTTGTATTCTTTGAACCTCTCCAAGGTGCAATAACTTTGTGGGTTGTAATAGTTGTAATTATGCAAAATAAATAAGTTCTAGAAATGTATTCATCAATTTATTCATGGCAAAACGCATCACTTACATGATAAAAATATAAAATAAAGATAATTAACTATAATATTTTCTAAGTTTATTAGCGTTCCAAAAATTCTTAATACTTTTGCCAATGATGGTCTCTAGGGTATAGGCTCCAGTGTTTGTCTTGGAAGTGATCCGATATGGTACCTCTTAATTTGGAGCTAGCTTTCCTTCTTTAGCGTTTTTGCCTCCGATATTCGTCCTTCACAAAATGAGATCGTTGGGTACAAACCTCTGTTGTATCACTTTAGAATTGTATTGGGCTGCAATCTTCTGTTTGACAGCAGATTCGCGAATGTGGGCAATGTGACGATATTCTTCCAACAGATCCAAGTTGTGACAGATGAGGTCTGTGTTGACTTTTTCAGAGAAATTATGCCTCTTCCAACTCGGTTCTCTTATCTCGACTGAGATCACAGCCTCACAATCATAGGTAAGCTTGAAGGAAGTTTCCCTTGTTGAGGAGTGAGACGTGGTCTGGTACGCCTACAGGACGTGGTCAAGCTATTCCACCTAATTCTTTTTTGTTTCACAAAGTCTCTTCTTGATCCCGCGAAGTATAACTCAGTTGGCAATCTCAGCTTGCCTATTAGTTTTGGGATGTTCTACCGAGGTAAAATACTACTTGATCTTGAGCCCGGCAAAAAGATCCCTTAACTTTTGGTCAGTAAATTAGGTTCTGTTGTCTGTCACAATAGACTCCGAAACACCGAACCTACCGATGATGTTCTTGTAAGTGAACTTCTGTATGTGCGCCAAGTTGATGGTGGATAATGGTTCTACCTCTATCCACTTAGTGAATTAGTCTACAACTACCACTAAGTATTTCACCTATCTTGGGGCTTGAGGGAATGAACCTAGGATATCTATCCCTCACTGATAGAAAGGCCAATGTATGGACATTGTAGATAGTTCTTTTAGTAGGGTGGAGTAGATTTCTGAAAACTATTGGTATTTGTCATACTTCTATACATGCTCCATACTATCGACTTCTATACTAGGCTAATAGTACCCAGCTCTCAATGCCTTCTATGCTAGTGACTTTCCTCCAAGGTGGTAGCCACAACTTCCTTCATGGATTTCAGTTAAAACGTACTTAGGTTCTTTTGGGCTAAGGCATTTTAAGAGAGGAGAAGAAAACCTGTAATGGTATAGTTGATTATCCACGATGGTGTACCATACCTCTATTCATATTAATTTCTGAGCTTCTTTCTGGTGTTCAAGAAAAGTGTCATTACAAAGATAGGCAACTATGAGTATAATTCAGGTTTCACTATCTTCCACTAGGAGGACTTTGGAGTCCGTAATATTGGGTGCAAGCAATGTCTCCTGGATCACAAACTTGTTATTACCAAGGTTTTTGGTGTTAGCAAGCTTTGACAAGATGTTAGCTCTTGAGTTCTGTTCCATGGAGATGTGTTCCACTTTAACACTGTTGAAGTTCTTTAATAGCTTTTTCACCTTGGCTAGGTGTTTTTGCAAAAAAGGTTCTTTAGCCTTGTAATCACCTCAGATCTGGGATGTTGCTAGCTGTTAATCATTGCATAGGACTATATCTGTGGCCCCCATTTCTTTTGCCATGGTGATGCCCACAATACACGCTTCGTACTCCGCCTGATTATTTGAAGTTGAGAACTCAAACCTTAAAGAATGTTCCAGCGTGATCTTGGCTCCATTTTATAGCATGACCCCGACACCACTTCCTTTGGGATTCGAGAAACCATCAATATAGATTGTCTAAGAATTCACTCTAGGATGACTGGAATCTGGTGTAAGCTCCACCAAAAAGTCGGATAACACTTGAACCTTTATAGCTTGCCTTGGCTTGTAAGTGATACCAAATTCAGACAGCTCCACGAACTAAGTGATCATTCTTCTAGCGAGGTTTGGCTTATGAAGCACCTGACAGATTGGTTGATCCATCTTCACAATCACAGCGTGGCACGGGAAATACTGTCGTAATCGTTTAGCTGTGGTTAGTAGCGATAGAGCTAGTTTCTTAATCTTCTAATACTAGAGTTTGGGGCCTTGTAAGACCTTACTCACAAAATAAACTGGCTTCTGACCTTTATTAGTTTCTCTTATCAAGACTGAGTTAATCGTTTCATTACTAACTGAAAGATAGCTATATAAGGTCTGGCGGATGCTAATATGCACCTTCTTAATTTATGATGTATAGTGCACCACTCCAAATGACCTTCAGTAGCAGGTCTGCTAGTTGGTTTTTATTTTGTTTTATGTTTTTTTAACACATTCTACCACCACCACTACCCTCGCCTCCACATCCAAGCCATAGTGATGCCCAACCAACAGCCAACGACACCACCCTCACCCTCTGAGCCACGGTGGGTGGATCTGACTCGTGGTGACTAGATCTAACTCGCGGTGGTGTGCTAATGCCCCAGATCGATTGCAAACAAGAACCCTGCTCTTATCTCCCGCAAACCAAGCACCACCACCGCGAGTTTGGGGTTCGAGCCGACATCATCCACAGAGCCACCACGCACCACCAGATAGCCACAGGCTTCAACCATTCGAGTGTGGTGGTGTTCAACCAGCTTCGTTCGTGAACCAACATCGTCCATAACCCAACAGAGCTCAAGGTTAAGTGGTTGAGGGCAGATCTCGGCGAAGGACTTACATATTTGGGCGAAGGGAGGACTTCGGCCATAGCCAATAGGAGAACTTTTGGTGATTGTGGTAAGACTTGTAGATCTGGGTTACGGTAGAAGCCCATAACTACAGTAAAAGGCTCTCTGCTCCTGCATCAAATACCACTGTCCCAAGGATTGAGGTTACTGCGCACCACCTTTCTTTTCCAGTAGCGGTGGCAAGACTTGCAGATCTAGGTTGCGGCGGCTCCGTTGGGTTGGATAGTTGCTGGTTCGTGGGTGAGAGGTATGGAATGACAATGGCATTGACAAAGGTGGTTGCTATCGACGTGTGTCTGGTGTGGGTTGATAGCAACAGAGACTGGTGGTTTAAGGCAGTGCAGTTTTGTTCGAGGTGGGTGATTCGAGGTTGGTTAGGCGATGCAGTGGTTCGTAAGATGGTTTAGGTCACTTAGCAGTGGGTGGTGGCTGGCGATCTAGGACGTGGTGACAACCGAAGTTTCTGGGATGCGGTGGTGGTTGTAGTGCACCACCTACCCTGGCTCTCTTTGGGTTACAAGATTACCTGTTGAGAAGGTTGCCTATCTTCAATCTCAATCATTGATTTTTTTATTAATAAATTAAGCGCTCAGAACAACTAGTGCATCATACACCCTTATTTTCAAGGTGTATATTAGACGTTCCCTATAAGGCCTCTCTTGGATCCAGCCTCACTAGGATTGGGGGTGTTGCCAACATTTTCTTTAACTTCTAGAATGCGGCCTTACACTCTAAAGTCCACTCAAAGTCTTTTCCCTTTTTTTAGAGTTTTGAAAAAGGGAAGAGATTTTTGAGCGGCTTTGGCTAGGAAACAAGTGAGGGCCACTATCCGTCCTATTGGTTGTTGCACCTCTTTCATGGATTGTAAACTATGCATATCAAGAACAGCCTGACATTTCTCTAGGTTAGCTTCAATGGCACGATTCGTCAATAAAAACCCCAAAAACTTCCCGACCTGTACCTCGAAAGCGCATTCATCTGGATTCAATCTCATGTTATGCTTTCGTATCTAAGCAAACACTTCTCTCAAGTCTTCTACATGGTTAGCGGACTTCGTTGTCTTGATAATCATGTCATCAATATAGCCTTCCAGAATCTTTCTATTCTTCAAAAATTTTATTCATCGTTCGCTGGTAAGTTGCATCTATGTTTTTTAACCCCAATGGCATAACACTGTAGCAATAGCTTCCCATCTCAGTTATAAATGCAACCTTGTCTTTGTCCTTCGAGTTCATGGGAATTTAGTTGTAGCTGAAATAGGTATCCATAAATGAGAGAAGCCAGAACCCAGATGAGTTATCCATAAGTTTATCCATATTAGGGAGTGAGTAAGGGTGCTTTGGACATACCTTATTCAGGTCAGTGTAGTCGATACATACATCACTTCCCGTTAGCCTTCTTTACTAGGATCACGTTGGACAACTAAGTGGTATAAGAAACTTCTCTGATAAACCTAACATCTAGAAGTTCCTTTATCTGCTTCTGTATTACCTCTTGTCTCTAGTCTGATTTTTCTTTTTCTTTGTGCCATAGGCTTTGCGTCTTTTTATAGAAAGTTGGTGGCAAATAAACTTAGTGTCTAGCCTTGGCATATTAATGGACGTCTAAATGAGGGGATCATTATTCTTCTCAAGAAAATCAATTAGTTGGGATCTCTCTTCTTGATCTAACCGCCCTCCAATCTTGGTTACCTAGTCTGGCTTAGTACCAAGTTGAACGATTGAAGTTCTCCTTCAGGTTGGGGATGCATATCGTGAATCTCCTTGCGAACATCCAATTCAGTCTAGAGGACATTGACGTGGTCCATAGTGACTGATGCTAAATTATTATGCTGGTCCATGATCCGTGGTTTCTTAGCAATCTTCAAGCTTTCATTGTAGCATTTTTTGAGTCGTTTCCTGGTCTCCTTGAACTGTGATGACCTTGTCATGCTGGTCAAGAAACTTCATAGCCAAATGGGGTGTGGATATCACGGCCCCAAAAGTGTTAAGTGAAAGGCAATCCACTAGAAGAAACTGGACCTTAAGTGTTTTAAACAAAGGATTCTTCCCTAAAGTCAAGTAGGTTTCAATGTATCCTACCAGGGTGATCTTGTCCCATGTGAATCCGATCAACTCACTAGCATATTCTTTGAGAGCACTAGCTTCTCGAAAAGATCTAGGAACATAATATCACCCAAGCTCCCTTGGTCAACAAATATATATCGGACTTTGGCGTTGGTTATTATCCCAGAGATCATCATGCGATTATCGTGGTTTGGGATAGTGTTGTTGTAACATTCTGCCAAACATAAGTCATAATTAAGATTATGGTGGTTCAAAGAGACTGTTACAAATTTCCTAGTAAAATTATGGTAATTATTTGAAATTATTCGAGTATAAAGCTATAACATTGAAAGAGATAAATTATTTATAAAAGCTCATAAAATAGCTAAAATAACAAGAAAATGGACATAATATGTGAACTTTATTTCTTTGTCTTTTTGGGGTGGAACAAACTACAGAAAATTTTAGAAATTGAATTGGATCAATCTGGCATTTTTAATGACACTGAGATAGGTGTACAAAATATTTATGGAAAAATAGAGTTGGACTATAAATGAAATTTTAGAATTTTGAATGACGCTTGTGAAGGTGAGTGAATTCTTTAAGGGGGGTTTTAAAGTGTTCATAGCAGATAAAATGTTATTAGCTGAAAGTAACTTTTACTGTTCACTTTTTTCCTAACCACACACACCTTATCATCTTTTCTCTTTTTCCTCTCTTTTCATTTACGTTTTCTTCTCTCTTTCATGCTCACTCTCCCTCTCGTTTCTCTGCTCTCCCTCTCATTTCTTGTGGCTTCAAGAAGGTGCTAGCAAGGGGGACATCAAAGATTCAAGCAAGAATCAAGAAGGGAATGCTAGGAAAGGCAAGAGGAAGGTGATTTCATCTTGAGGTAAGGGGGTTTTTCTCATTTTTCCTATCCATTTTCATTTTCTTTCAAACTAGATTTTGATGAAATGATGGGATTTTACTTGAGAATGAAAGATTCATATGCTTGTGTTTGATTCATGCTAAGAGACCTTGGTTTTTCCTCTTTTGATTCTTAATAAGATTTGAGATTAAAACATGGGTATGAAACCCTAGATGGATGTGTTTCTTTATAAGCTATTTTGTGTCCTTGAATAAGATAATTTGATGTTATTGTTGATAATTTTGAGTTTGAACTTTGGATGGGTTAAGATCTGACTCCCAAAACAGAGATTCTAGGTTTTGGTATGAGCACCTGAGCGCTCTCATTGGAGCGCCTGAGCGCCCAGGAACCAGAAACTCGAGTTTATGGATATGCGATGAGCACCTGAGCGCTCATAGTGGAGCGCCTGAGCGTCCAGAACCCAGAAACTCAATATTTCAGATGCGCGATGAATGCCAAAGTGCTCATGGTTGAGCGTCTGAATGCCGTTAAGCACCTAGGCGCTCATATCCAAGCGCTTAGACGCCAGCCTGGTAGAATGGAATTTCTGCCCTGTTTTTCAAGAATTTGCTTTTAAAAATGTAATGTAATGCTATAATTAAGATATATTAAATGAAAAAAAAAGCATAAACAATGTTCTATAAATGATGCTTGATTGCATAATATGTTTGTATCAAATGAGGTTGATTGATGATATTTGAACACCCCTGATGAGAATGATTTATTAATGCATTATGTTGCATGATGAGTTTTTTTTTCTCATGGGTATCCAATTTGTGGAACTAGACTGAGTGTGGTTTTGGATTACCTTGCACTTGGGTAATGCTTGGTTAACGGTAAAAGAGAATAAAGAATCTCTTTATACCAGAGTAATTGGGGTTAAGATGTGTTCTTCCCTTTTACCTGACATTCCCTAGTCATTAATGGTTGAGAATTAGACGTTTCCATCCCACTTGAGGTGATCTAAACCCGGGATAGCTAGGGCGATGTATCCTAGCATCTTAAGCGACATGAGATCATGGTCTATTCATGTGGAATGAATAAGGGCTAGTAAGCATCCTCTCTCCCAGATTGAATGAGACATGGGTCCAGTTACTCGGAGTAGTTCTGTGTGATGAAGAGAGTCACAAAGAGGTTGAAGTGCATCAACCTAAAAGTAGATTACTACCAAGTAAATGATTTTAAATGTTAGCATTGATTGAATTGTGTGGTCTTGTGAAATGAGAATTTGTGATATGTATTGATATTGGATATTATCATTTATTTCCAGCATGAGACTTTAATCATAAATGATTTATGACTTGAATGATTAATTATTTTTTGTAATAACGGAAAATGGAATGTCTATTTCGGGAAGAGAAATGACTTGTTTTGACATTTTACCACCTTTCTAAATATAGAGATGGTTTATGTAATAAGTTTTTCCCCGAAATGGCTGGAATTATTGTGATAACACAGTCTTTGAGTTAAACTACTAAGAATTTCTTAATTCTCACCTGCTATTTTCTATGCCTTTCCATGATAATTCCATATAGGGATCAAGTCGTGGAGCAGGATGGAGTTTTTGCTAGAAGACAACATTCTAGATCTTTGTAATACTTTTATTTTGGTTTTTAGTTCCGTGTGGCAATATATATATATTGATCGCTATATTGTCCATTTTGTATAATTTTTCTCTCCTCTATGTATATATATTACACTTCACGAATGACTCATATTTTGATAAGTACATACTCTGTTTATTTGTAAAATTGTGATATTCGTAAGTAATGCACCAACTGCTAATTACTGATACGTAAACCGATTATTATTAGTAATAATATTTGAGACGTTACAGTTGCCATAATCTTCATTTGAAAAGAGATTAGCAGGGTCTTCTTGGGTCCTTCTTTTGACTTTGATCCCGGATGGGAGGCAACGCTCAACATAGCCCGTAAAGCTTTCTTTCTTGCATTTCCTGACTCACCAACTCCTGTAAAGCCCCTCGAAATGGTATTGATTATCCAGGTTACTTTTGTGTGGCGACGTCATTGTCCTAAGTCGGATTATCTCAAAGTTATGCCCTTTCTTGGTTTTGGGCATTATCCCGAGATGGACCTATTCTAGGATTTTCTTTCCTTGGGGGTGACTGCCTTCTCTGATATGAAGATGGGCTTCTTCAAAGAATGTAGCTCCTCTTCCTATAATTCCTTCCTCTTCTCTAATTGTCATTTCGAGATTGGCAAACATATCTGCCCAAATGACCATCTCGGATTAGGGATTCGATGGAATCCTGGAGGTTGATGTAGCCCTCAGTATTATGTTCATAGCCTTCATGAAACACACAATGTTTAGACTTATCTTTTTTTGCATGTTTTCTCAATGGAAGAGGCTTTTGCACATCTCTGAACTCCGTGTTCATCACTTCTTGATAAATCTGTGCTCGAGGTGTATTAAGGGGGTATAACTTTTGTACTTCCCTTTTAGTGGTGGCTTTGAATATTGGGATTATGGGGGTACCTAATCGGGTTTTAGTTGGACATTTTCTCCCTTCTCTAGATGCTTCCTGGTACGGATAACATCCTCTGCATTGATGTATTTGTCAACCCTAGCTTGGAACTCGCCCATTGTCTTGTGCTCTTTTTTAGCAAGTGAAAAGGGAAATGCTCCAAGGCAGAGGCCTTCCCTCATGTAATGTAAGCCGAGTCTCTCATCCCAGTCATGAATGTTTACTACTTCTTTATTAAATCGAGATATATAATCTCAGAGTGATTCTTTTTTTCTTTGCTTGGTATAGGAAAGACATGAAATAGATTTCGGCTACACTTTACTAGTGATGAAGTGCAGCAAAAATATCGAGGACAAGTCTTCCAATCAACAACAGACTTCAGAGCTAAAATGGTGAACCATCTAAAGGTTGTTTTCTTCAGAGAGAGGAAAAACATGGTACATGAGTAGGTTATCTCCTCCAGCAAACAACAAAGCAGAAATATAAGCATCTAAGTGCTCTTGGGGGTCCGTGGTCACATCATAAGCTTCAATATTAATTAGGCATTTGAAGTATCTAGAGATCTCATAAGCCATCAACTCATCAGAGAAAGGTTAATTCTACTTAATCAATTTCTTTCATCTGAGTTCATGCTCTCAATTTTTGTGCATCTGGTTATCAGCTCTTTGTCTGGGTTTTGTTACCTTGAAACTTTCCGGGTTACATTCTCTATCATGGGCTAGTTCCCTTCTTTTGTCACGATTCCTATGGGGAACTTGGTTTTCGTCTTCCTTTTCTTAGTTAGCAGCTCTTTCTAGGTCATGAGTACGTTCATCTTGGATTCTGACTAAGGAGATTAGTTCCTCTTGTGATAGTTCAGGGAGATGTGATTAGCCTTGTTAGGACAGAACTCCCTCTTTGCTCTCCCTCGCGCCTAAATGCTGCAACACCAATATCCATGGTCTAGCTTCACCTAAGGGGGCTCCGCGTGGAGCAAGTTGTTGTGTCTCCAGAATGTGTCGCGGCTGAGGGGAAAGGTTTTCATTAGTGTAAGAAGTCTCTTCCCCATCACGCCTGGGTTCTAGGTGGGCAACAATTAGATCTTGGATTAGAGCAGAGGCCAGAGGACAACTGATTCTAAGCAGTAGAAGCACAATTTTTCCTGGTAGTAACCATGGTGGTAATGGGAATCGAAGTATATCGTTCTCCACAGACAGTGCTAACGTTCTAAACGGGGTTTAGATGATTACTTGAACGAGGTTGTTGATAAAGGTGGTTTTCTCTGTAGCACGGTGGCAGCGACGATTGTGAGAGGGGTGGATACTTGCAAAATGTATTCTAACGCTCAAGTTAGACTGTGCATAAGGTGGGTAAAGTGATTAGGGTTACATGCATATCTTTGCTACCTTGTGTGGTATTTATAGGAGCATCTTAATATATGAAAATCATGTTTAAATCTATATTAAATGCCTTTAATTAGGATAAGAATCTAATAAAACTATTATCTCTTATAACTAACTCTTCTATTTATAAGGGATTCTATGAGAGATTTTCTTATAAATAGGTATATTTACTTATCTAATAGTGCTAATAAATATTCAGAATCCAACTCTAACAGACTAGATTGTTCCTTAATCGCTAACTTGAAACTCAATCCACAACATATTTGAACTAATTATGGTGCTTATATTCATATACAAGCCTAGATTAGAGAGGCTTGGGTGCTCACTTAGGGCTTTCTTGGGATAGAGGGTTTTGAGCAAGATAATTAGCCTAGATTTGTCTTTTGAGTTCTTTCTCACTTATCTTGCTTGTGTTTGTATAGGATCATTTATACTTTTCCTTGAGGGTGCACAGGGCAGTTTCTTGAAGGGGTAGCACCCAAACTTTCATCTTGCTTCCCTCTGCCCCATCAAATATCCTTATTTCTTTTGGTCTTCCATATTTTTCATCTGCAGAATTGGTAGAATTCTCTATTCGGTCTTCCATATTTTTCATTTGTCTGTAAAATGGTTAGAATTCTCTATTCTATAGTAGGTTCAATTCAAGGCATAAACTATTAAACTGTAATATTTGTTCAATATTTCAATCATTTAATTCTTCTTATACGTCAAATATGATTATTATAATTAGGGGCGGCAATATCCCACACAACTCACAAATACAACTCATAGAATGACTTTATATTATAGGATCTGCATTTGTCATATAGATAGATGTTTAATTTTGGTTAAGAAAAAGTCGACCCACTAGACATAATTAATTAATAAATGGGTTGAATTGGGGTAAGGATGGGAAAACTTTTCCCTCATTTTGTCTCTATTAATTTCCTTAAAACGTTTTGATAACTTTTTTTTTCTCTCTTTTCTAATCTTTCCTCCCATCCGAACATATTTATTTATATTTTATGCCTTTTTGGAAGTTTGAATTATGCTTAAGATAATTTTGGCGTTTAATCATGTATATTATTTTATTGATTCTCCAAAGTATTGAGCATAAGATAATGAACATAGTGTGCAGTTGTGAACATAGTGTGTGCTGTTTTATGAAATAATTCACTTGTAATGTTAAACCTAATTAGGGATGTTTGAATGCAAAAGTGTACTGTTATAATACAAAATACTTTTATAATATTTTTTGTTAGCCAATGAAAAAAAATGATTTTATTTAAATTTTTTAAAACGATTTATATTCTATACAATCTTTTAATATGATTATGGTCAATTTTAAATATAGAAAGGTTTATAGCACTACAATCATCTCTCGGACGTATGTGAGACATTACAAGAAGAAACAGGGTTAACAACTTATAAACACTGTAGAAATTTTTTATTTTCGTTTATCTTTTATTAGTGAAACAACGAATAGATATAATAGTAAATTATTTTCATACAAACAAATATTACTGAGAATAAATTATGAAAATTGATTTGCGAAGGCCTAAATTAAAAACCAACATATTATTAAGGGACCAAAATAGGATTTTCTGTCTTCAAACAATCATTTAAGCATGGAGAAGGAAGGGAGGAAGGAAAATCTGACAAGAAAAATCTCTTATGCTGAGTATTGATTTAAGCAGCACTTTGCTTATGTTTTAAAATCAGTAGAGTTATCCCCCTTATTCCAAAATGAGTTGTGTTATAACATATTAGGAAGAAAAGGAGTGGATACTTTTTTTTTTTTTTGTAAATAAAGGTATAGATCCATGCCTAGCTTTCAATAGTGGAAATTTGATAGGGTCAAAGTTAGGAGATGAAGATCACATGTTCCTATTTTTTGTCTCTTTTTTTGTTTTTTTATTTAAATTTTGTCAAGTAAAAAATAAAAAATAAAATAAGACATATAATTAAATTTAAAATACTTGATAAAATTTAAATAAAAAAAAAAAAAAAAGACAAAATATAAGAACAGATAATCCTCGTTCTAAGCTCGTTCCCTAGTCTTCCATTCTTTTAATAATGCCCATATTTCCTACCCACCGTCCAAATATCAAATATATAATACCATTGCCTCTTTGTTCAAAATTTCAACATAAAATAAAGTCTACTTATTAATTATCTGTAATGACTTGGATAAGCTATAAAGTGAAGGCTCTTTATAGACATGATGGAGAAGAATTTTGATGAAGTTGAAGATCAGAAGAATAACAAGAGGCCTGACTTTGAATGACGCTTTAAAAATACAGGGTAAAATTTTTGCTTGAAATCTGAGGAATTAATCTTAGGTCATCTAACATCTATGGGAGGAACGTGTCCATGTGAATATATGATACAGCAACAAAGGCTTTCAGAACAATGTATTTATGAACAATTTATGAATATTAAATTTATGCTTAGTTCACATTGGTGGCTGCAGATAGATACCTTGGTTATATTTAAAGAACAAAACTTAGATCAAGTTAATTATATTCTTTCTATTTATTTCTCAAATCAAATAATGACATGTAGATTTTTTTCTAACTCAATAATACACACTTAACACTACTAAATGGAAATTAGTTGGAAAAAAATTCACATATTATTATTTGATTTGAAAAATTGATAGAAAGAATATAAAGAATTTGTGATCTAAGTTTTGTTTGTATTTAAATCCTGAGGATCTTGCCTAAGCATTAGTTCAAATATATATTTTTTGGTACATTAGTTCAATATTTAATGTTGCATAAATATTCCCTTTAAGTTAATCAAATAAATAAATAAAAAATCTCTTTAGTTTCTAGCTTTAAGTATTAGTGTTATGTTATTCTACTTTCATATGACCATTAAGGTTATTGCACAAAGATTAAAAAAATTATAAAATATGTTGAATGATAAAAAAAAATTAATATAACTAAATTACCATATTGCTCACTTAATTAATATTTTTTCTCTATCTCTATTAGTCTCACGTTCTCTATCCTCTTTCCCAAAATCTCAATTGCTTTTAATCTCTCTATTTTTTATAAACTAATTCTCTCTCTCCGTAAATATATCATTAATTAATATATATTTATTGACTTTAGTGTAAATAAAAAAAATGTAAAATTAAAAATGGACTTATAAATACTTCTTTAACTTTTAAATAAGTAGATAATATTAAATAATGTAAGAGTTCTAAATAGGGGGATAAAAGTAGTCGAGGTAATAGTTTGTTAAATTCTTTATGGTGTTAGAGAATTCCTCTTCAACGAGGTAAAGGTCCCCCGTGGCACATTTTCAAGTTAATCCTTGCACTCAGTTTGTCTAACTGTACTAGATGCGAGATTATATGTCTTGTTTGAGCAGGATCTGACTCGTCTTAAGTATATTACACAATATATTGATATGATTCTCATGAACCTAATTATCCTAGATGGCATATATATTGATATAATCAAATGTAACTCATATATGGCATATATTTATGATTCTCACGATATATAACAAATATTTATTCTAGATGCCATATATATTGATATAATTAAACCAACAAATATTTAACTCATATATGTTTTTGCCATATATATTTATCCTACCTAGTTGTGATGGGAAAAAATTTCTTCTTGAGGTTGCTCCTAATATTTGTTAGTTTAATTATATGAGTTATCCTAGAGTAAAGTAAACTTTAAACCGAATAAGGTATTGCTAGAATGATGTTTTGAAATGTAATATCATCAAGATTCAAGAAAAAAATATATCATCATCGACATTCTAGTCGTTCAACCTAGGGGCAGACTTTATATGAACATCTAGTAACTAAGGGAGTTTCTGCAAGGTCAGCCTATAGGACTCGGCACAGTTTCTTGACAAACGATACTTGCCAAAGAAAATATTAGCTTCCACTTTGCAGGACAAAGATACAAACTAGCTGAGGTTGAAGCAAATGATTGCCAAGTGCATGGCCATACAAGGCATGTAGGAAACGCAACATAGGGTAAGGATGGGGAGTAACTAGCTATTGTCAATATAATCATCTCGGGAATAAGATCTTCTCATGTAACATGATTATTATAGTAGAGAGAGATAAATACAAATTTTGTCATATAAAAATTCATTATAATTAATTATAGAACATACTAATTATATTCAAATAAAATTATATTTTTTCTAACATGATCCTTTTATATTATTAATTAATATGACAGAATTCAAATCCAATTATCCCCAATTGCATATCTATATGGGGAGAAGATATTTCTGTTGCCATCTACACAAGCAAGCACCAAGATTGCATCCCACCTAACCCCTCTTTCATACATCCAATCCAAATGCCCATTTTTAATTGTATTTTTACATTATAAAAACGTTATAGAAACAGTTAGAAAAGGAAAAATAAATATAAAGCCGAAGCGCATTAGCAGTTTCTAACACTTAGAAGTCCAAAATATTAATTTTATGTTTTGTAAATCTTTTAGTATTCTTAACATATGCAATATTTTTTTTAGTATTCATAATAATACAATAGAGATGTTTTTAAAAAGGACTTGTAGTTTAAAATAATATACAACAAACTCAGTGCTAAGACTAACATCATCATCTACACATCCAATCACTTAATTAGTTCAACATCCTACTTATGCATTTAAATTGAGATAATGATAGCTTTACATTATAATTTTATCAGTCTTCCATCATTAATATGAGTCATTGATTTATTGTAAAAATAAAAAATAAATATAGGTGGTAAGTGTAATGTTAAGACTTGAGTGGGTAATGTCCATTTCTTGTCGAAGACTAATGATATTTGTATATCATTTTTTATATTTTTTTAGATAATAAAATAAGAAAAATATATATTTTAACATACATTTTTTCTACGTTTTTATTTTCTAACCAAGCAAGATGTAAATTAATATGATATAAGAAAAATAATGTGCAAATATCATCTCCCTTATTCCAACGTTTATCTTTGTAAACGCGACATGGTTCTTTAACAACAATGTTATGTCTAGACTACAAACTCATACACATCTCTATACACCTGTTATTTTTGAAAAAAACTGTGAGAGAGAAAATGGTAAAAAGTGAGAGAAATTTAACTATTATGTTTTAAAAAAACTAATAGGTGTAAAGGGTAAATATATGAGTTTATTTGAAGAAATAACATTGTTCTTTAATTTACAACTGCGAGCAATTAAGTAGTGTAAAAAATATCGAAGGCAAAGACTATTTAGTCAATATAAGAGACGGCCATGTACGTGTTTGGGGTCAAAATCTATCTTGGTTAAGTAAATGTGGGAGAGTGGAGTAGGATTTTATTTCTGATCGAATCAAGAACTTATACAATACTTACAAACCAAACTAAGTTTATAAAATGTTTATGTGGGAGATTTTCTGATCCCAAAATAAAAAAATACATTTAACTTTATTGTATTAAAAAATATGGGATAATTCTAGTTTATTGCCTGATTCGTGTCCATCACGTTATAAGGTTAAAAATTTTATTCCAACAATTGTAACAGTGCGATGTGCTCTTATGTATTTTTGTTGAGATTAATATATTTTTATTCATAATGGATGAGTTGAGGTGGTAAGTAAAAAATTACAAAAAATTAACTTTCGTAAAAAAATTACATAAATCTTTATACTCTTGGAGTCAAAGAGAGACTAATCCCATAGGCAGTTTAAATAGACTGAACTGTAGGGATACTTCCGTAATCTCACAAAAAAAAAATTAATACCCTTTTTCTAAACTTTATACTTTAAATATATACATGAGAAAATTTATAAAGAGTTTTTAAGTTCAATCCCATAAAAATGTAGCATACTAGCATTTATCTTTTAAAAATTTACATGACATAAATTTAAAAAGAATTTTAAAAAAATTAAAGTCATAAACCAAAAGTACAAAAAAAAAAAAAACAAATTACATAATAGATCAAATTTTTACTAAATATCTTGATAATTTTAAAATAAACATATTAATATGCATCAAAAAGAGAAAAATATGTAATATGAAATAAAAGAGAAAACAACTTATGAAATAAATTTAAATTTGGTTAAATTATTAATTTAATCCCTGATAATTTTATTTTCAATTTAATTTTATCCCTATAATTGAAACGGTTCATTCTACGAAAAAGAAAATTAACGTTAAACAAAGTTCTTATAATTTCTAAACAATGTAAAATGATTTTTATTAGCTAAGTTTATTCTTTGTTTAAAGTGAAAAAGTAAAAATCAAATAAGAGTCGTTTTATGTTGTTTAAAAGTATAAAAACTATTTAGCATAGCTTAAAATAATAAAATAAATATTAAATAATTTTCATCTGTAAAGATTAAATTGAATTTATAGTGTAATAATAGAAATTAAGTAATTTAACCACAGACTTTATATAAAAATACATTATTTTTCTCACAAAAAATTCATATTATTTTTATCTGTAATTCCACGTTCTCTCTCGTTCTATAATAAATGAGTGACTGATTAATTAAAAAAAAAGTTAATCGAAAAAATATAATAAATGACTGATAACTGAAGAAAATAACAGTCAACATCATCTCGTCACTCTGTCCATAATAAAAGCATATATCCAACCAAAAATAAATAAATAAAAGCATATAGAAATGTACAAAACAACTACTCTGTACGTGTATCCGATCACTCACTTGCATCAAATGCTCAAATCAAGACATGTGACATTGAATCAAAACCTCCAAACCATGAAAGGATGTTATTCCATCACTATCATAATCATTGCAAGCCTTTTGGATGAGACATTTATTTGGGTTTGTGGATTGGACCTGCTTTCTGCGGTTCTGTGTACCCCCCATGACATTTAAATGCAAGTTTTTTTAGATAATTTCTTATTTCTACTTTCAGATTTTCTGTGTATGTAATACTTTTTTGTTTTTGTTGAAATGTTCACGTAATACTCACCATTCTTAAAATCGGATTGAATAATAAATGGGAGAGATTTTTAGTTCTAACTTAGTTTAACCGGTTTAATCAATAAGTTGAAATTATATTATATTATAAAATAATTCATATGACAATCAAATTTTAATTGATTTTGACTCATCCAAAATTATCGGATGATCCTGTCAAGAAAACAAAAATTTCTCATATGATGAACGTGATAATTAAATTAAATTACAACCAATTAAGAGTCCGTTTCAATCCAGTCGATCAGTCCGGTCTTAAAAATATGAATATATAATACTATATAGTTAATGTTGTATATAATTATTTTTATATCTTAATTTTTTTTTATAATTTATACTATTTTATTATTTTCTAACAAATACATATAATTAATATTTTTATTCATAATGAATAATTTTAAAATATATATGTTTTTTCTTTCCTACGGTGTTTTTGACATAGATTTAGCAGTTTTTTTCCCCTCTCTTCTTAGTGGGGTCTTCCTCCTTCAAAATATCTTGTGTTCATCATTTGCTATTGGGGTTTCTGCAATTGGAGCAGGGGGCCATGTAACATACACGATGTCTCTTCTCTTATTGGTCTGCTACATTTAGGCTTGTAATTTCTATTTTCATTTATCGTTTTTTAATGATTTTTAAAATAAAAAATAAATTCATGTGTATGAAAATAATACTATTATGAGATGTCTTCATTTAAATATTTGATCATATTTTAAAAAATTATTCTTTTATCTAATGAATTGGGATACTATGAAAACTAAAAATAAATAAATTATAGTGATATAATAATATAGTTTAATTATCAATCATTTTGTATAAAGAAAATCAATTATCTTTTAGGATCTTAGATATTTTAAATGTGATTTATTATCAAATCAAAGGGAGAAAATGATAGCTACAAAGAAGTTATTCGAATAATAAAAAAATGTGTGATGGTAGGAATAAATTAGTACTCAGTTGCATGTTTTAGAGTGATTGGAGAATTGAATAGAAATTTTAAGCTTAAGTTGTGGCAACTACGTACTTTGTCGTAATGTATTAAAAAAAAGTGAAATTAAAATAATACTCTTATATATTCTAATTAAGGGATGGAGATCACCTGTTCTTATTTTCTGTCCTCTTTCCTGTCCTTCTATTTAAATTTTGACAAGTGTAAAATAAATTAAATGATAAGGAAACATATAATTAAATTTAGAACACTTATCAGAATTTAAGTGGAGAGACAGGGAAGGGGACAGGTGATCCTCATCCCTAATTAAGATCATATTATGAATCAAAAGAGTATATTTCAGAAGAAAGCATATATCTCAACGTAGGGAACAATAATGTTTCAAGATGGGACTTACCTTCGAGGTGCTTGCATCTCAACAGCAATCAGAGCCAAATTTTTAGCATTGTGGATGAACTAGTTATATTAGCAAAATAAATAGAAATCAAATCAGAAAACAAAATTCTTCTTCCAATACAAAAGGGGGGGGGGGGGGGGTAAGGACTTTCCATACAAAATTAATTAAAGAAAGAAAATAAAAAAGTGAATGATACTTACCCTGATGGCAGTGACCTTTTTACAAGGCTCGCTTCCACCTAGCCTGCTTCATTCTATCATTAAAAAAGTTGATACAATATCTTCACACTGAAAAGTGACGAAAGAAAAGATATGAAAATTGGCAAGCTGTGGTGGAGAGTAAGACAAAAATAATATCCGTAACATAAGATACTTCGATGCCGTTGTACTGCTTCTACTCAATATAATCCAGTTCTAATTCTAGCTATGAATCAACGTATTCGTAAGTGTGATATTCCTTGTTATTCCTTACTTTGCTTTGTAATTTCAAATATAATCTCTGGCTTGAACTTGCTCAGTTTCATAGTGTAATCTAAACGGGTTGCATTTTTTCTTCTTCTCTTTTTGTCTTTTTTTTTCAAAATAGAAGAAAATTCTCAAATTATGGATCATAAATGCAAAAAAAAAAAAAAATTATGCTTTGAAATTCACTTACACAACTTTTTGAACTCAATCATACATATTAACTTCTATAGGGATTTTTGCACATGTATGTGAATGTCAATATGTATTGTTTATTTGATTCAAGTAATGTGTTGGTGAGTTTCAAAGTACACAAAGATTTTTGGTACATAACCCATAGTTAAAAGATAGAGTTATTAAAATGAATCAAGTCTAATGAGCTAACTTAAATAACTCAACAAAAATATGAGTTTGGTTAACAAAATTCAAATATAAATTACTTTAATTTAACTTAACTCAACTTAAAATTAAGACAGTCCACTTCAGATCAGGCCGTTACCTTGACTCAAAATTTAATTCTTTTTTTTAATTCATTAAGTTATCACTTAAGAGTATATCATTATTTTTTTAAAAAAATTAAACCAAATTGACAATCTCTCTAATTTATTTGCTATAAACCCAAAATTAAGTTATCCAAATTTTTTTATTGATTAAAATTTAAAAAAATTAAATTAATTGCATTTAAAAAAAAGTTAGTACAGCCTAATGGGCCGATTTGCCCACCTGCAGTAAATTGAACTTTTTCTAACCCAAAACATATTTTACTGGTTTGACACTTCTATTAGGGATTCCTTACCCTTTGCCCCTCCCCCCCCCCCCCCTCTTCCTCTTTCATCTACCGAGCAGGTTCAAAGGCTTTTCTGATGAACATAATGACTCATATGTACAGAAAATAAAGGGAAAAAAAAAAGAAGAAAGAAAAGAACAACCATATTAGAGTTTGACTCCTTTATGACACTAGGAAAATGATATGTCATGCACCAAACACTAAAATGGTGTCTACAATCGATTAAGACTTTCATTACATGAAACAAAGAAAGCAGCTGAAGTTGACAAATGCTCAAAGAAAAAGTAACCTGAGACCCACATATCCATATATAGAAAATAACATGAAATAGCATCATCCATCAAACAGTGAGATTAAGACTTCACATGAAACAATGAAATTAATTAGAAGCTCAAGTTGACAAATAACCCAAAGAGAGACACCCCCAGAGACATATTGAAATAAAGAGATCGTACCAATTACCAAAAGAGAGAGCAGACATATATAGTTACCTGAAAGAAGAACTTCTTGAATAGCAGCAGCATATATAGTACTCAGTATGGCCAGAGAGTGTGTATATATGTGTGAGTTGCAAATAGTAATTAACCTCAACAGAACTGCTCGAGAACAGTAGAGAAGCACAGTGAACATTGAGAGTTGAGACAGTGAGAGATAGAGTTCTCACTAAGCTAGGGAAAGTAAGAGAGAATATTAATAATTAACAGATAGAACATGTGAGATGGTATCTGTTGAACATGTTACAGATAGAGATACTGCATGTGGTTCGTCTGTGGAAAGTGGGTAAGGTAAGCTACTTCCATAGGTTCTGCGGAAGAAAAAACTGACTGCTTCTACAAGACCTTTGATGATTAGGGTGGAAGACTATTTGGCTATTTGCTACTAATTAAGAGAGAGAGAGTATGCATGGCATGCAGATATGTGCAGTGTTATACGTCACTCTCTCCATCTAGCTTTTTCTCTGGGTAGTATACAACAGCAAATAAAATACAAATGAATTCATGTTATCTGACAGTTGTTAAGAATTTATTAATTATTAATTTTTTTGTAAATATTTAAAATTTATTTAATATAAATAATAACTAATAAAATATTTTTAAATATTAAATCTTAAAAAACAATAAATACCATAATATTAAGCATGTTATTCACATTAAAAAAAATTTCAAATGTAATAAATTTTTTTTTTTGTTAATAAGTATCTTTAAGATACTTATTAAAAAAGATAAAATAAAATTTTTTAATAAAAATATAATTAATTTTTTAATTTTTAATATATTAAATATTTATTTTCATTTATTATTTTGACTTTGTTAATAAATATACTTGTTAACAAAATTCATAAAAAAAAATTCTCACAAATTTGCTACAAAGATGAGCACAGCTACTTCAAATCCAATATTATATTGTGCAGAAATCTAATTAAATGATCTCTCTGAGACTAAAATCCTTCATAAAATTCGAAATCAGTACGGTGCATGGACTACTGCATCATTGGTATATGGAAACTAGTTCATGACACATCTCTATCTCCAGCTAGTTTTCTGTCTGTCTTGCATACGACCAAACCCATCAGATGCAGAATCTCAAGGCTGGCTTGCTACCAACATGGAAACATTATCATTGTTCATTAATCAGCCATTGTTACAGTGCGTAATGCTAGCTTGCCGACATAGTTAAGTCCTTATTACTTTGCAATTAACACTCTAAATGAGTTGTTTGATGTTCATTCAAAAAAATAAGTTTCGTTGATATTGCTTCTTCTTGTTATTGGTATTGCAAAATCACTTTTTCACACCCTAATGATTCATCTTGTTTTCTGAGTTTTTTTTATATGCATTTTAAATGCTGATAACTTGTTTAGAATTGCTTATTGAGATTTTCAAATCACTTTTATAGTGTTTGTTCTTGTCTTGAATTGTGTTGTTTCATATATGCATTAATTCCAAATTCTCATTTTGTGCCAACATAGCCAAATGACAAACACATAACTAGCAAATCATCCCTCATTTGTGATGCTTTAATTAGCACAATTCTGAACAGATGAACAGGTTTCATAGTGCTGATACTTTAAGCAACATATATATTTATAGAGTTTTATTGCATCTCAATGTTCATATTCTTTATTTTATGAAGAATTTTGTTGTAGGTTTCTAAAAAGTTTTCTTAATAATTTTTTTAATATTCAATAAAAAAATAAAAGTATTTAATATCTTAAAAATATAAACAATATTTAATACGTTTTATTTTGTAATTAAGGGAATTAATAAATAAATAGTTAAAATAATTTAGAATTATTTTTTTATGAATTTCAACTTTGGACATTAATTTCGTAAAGAACAAAAAATTACGTTGGTTTCGGCTAAGTTACATGCAAATGATCACTTCTATGATATAGCCTGTGTTTCTTTGACTGCCAAGGAAACTACTTTGACCAACTTTACATTCTTCCATAAATTTTAATTAATATTTTAATGGTTTCCAAGAATAAAATTGTACGAGAGTACGATTGTGCGTGTATAATAATGATCGCTATCTAGGTGTAGGACATCAAGAAAGGAGAAATTCTTACTGTTAAAGTTATGTTTGAATGGAAGATCAATTTAAGAGAATTTAAAACACTAAGAAAATTAATTGTTTCATTTAAATTTTTTTTATTTGTAATTTTTTTTTCATATATAAAATTTTACACTTATTGGTTATTAATTAGTTAATTATTACTTAACATTTATCGTTTAGTTAACTTTTTTTTCATAAGAAAAACACGTTAGTCTGTTCACAACTTCTTTTTTACATAAATCAATACGAAATTTAACGATTCTATGTACCTATATTTTTATTTTATTTTTATAAAACTCAATTTGTAAGAAAGCTTTTAGTTATAGTTCCTGGTTTCTTTTTGTTCACTCTTCCTTTCCTCCTTCTTTTTTACTCATAGAATTAAAGTATAAGGAACAAAAACACACACACACATATTACAGTGATCTCCATGTTGGCATAGGAAAATAATTCTTACTCATCCTTACCAAAGATGATAATAATAATAATAATAATAATAATAATAATAATAATTCTTGGATATCACTCTTTAATTATACTATATTTTTACTTCAAAAATTTGTAATTGGAAGCAGGAACCATACACCATGTAATTTTTTTTATATAAAATACCTATAATTACACCCTTAAATTCTGGCCAATTTTCACGTTTCTTGTATAAAATTTGGTAAATTGTGAACTTTCGTAAATTATGAAACTATGATGTTAGATTTAAGTAAATTATGAAACTTTTGTAAATTTGGTAAAATACCTATAATTACACCCTTAAAGTTTGGCCAATTTTCACCATAAATTTTTTCTTACAAATATTGTACCAAACGTGACTTAGAGTTTTTCACAATAGACTCCGCAAGTTTTGGTCAAAATTGCCTTCAATTTCAGTGCTTTCATCATCAAAGTTTGCTACTGACTACTTCCCCCCCCCCCCCCCCCCTCATTTTGTCACACTAATCGTGATCTTCCAGTGTCAAAAGCATAAAACTTTTAAGAGAAAGTGAAAGCCAGAAGCATAAAAATTAAATAGGGAAAAAACTAGTAACAATAGGAAGGAGATTGGCTCATGGTCACAAAAATCTTTAATTGAATGTTCTTGAGTGAAATCAATGGAGATCACCATATTATAGAATCAGTATACGTAATTGTTGAAACACTGCACAGCTATATGTTATGATATAAGTCCTAGATTTATTTTAATTCGCTTCCTCAAAATAAGTGTCTGCTATATAGTCTCACTAAAATGTAAAAAAGACAAACTAAACATTTTCGCCATTGAAGTATACTTGTGTTTAGCTAAAACTGCATATTGAAACTTGCAAAATACTACGTTCTCCTAAGAGATGCAAAAAGGCACTAAAAGACCAACCCGTAGCAGCTGAAATACATTGAACTAAAGAGTATAACTCTTCGAAAGGGATATGTATGAATTTGTTTTTATTTTAAGAAAAATTCATTCTAATTTGCTTTAAATCGATATTTTTAATGTAATTGTATGATAGTATATATATATATATATATATATATATATATATATATATATATATTCTAGACCATCATTATTCCAAATAATCAATAGTAAACATGGTGTGCATATAGTTGGGTTAGGAGAAGTGAAGAAAGGAACGAAAGTAGTAGGATAGTAAAATATTCTTATCGAATTTTGGGGAAAATGGTGGATATGGAAAAATTAATCATGCAAAATGTCATGCCATGTATTTTAAAGGGGCACCAGACATACCCAAAAAATATAATATTTGAGAATCAATTTGAAATACCATATGAATGATACAAAATTATGATTTCTTGTGAATTTATAGCACATGAATGTGTGTATGAATGATACACAATTGTAATTTCTTTTGAATTTATAACACTTGAACATGTATATAATAATACATATAAAAAATCCAAGTCAATTTATTTATTATATATTTTATTTGTTCATCATTTTCTACATGGTATATTAAAGCAAATTAACAAAGAAATTCATACTCGCACCATATTCCATCATATTCGGATCGTACTCCTCTAACCTGTTGTTACAGCCCAATCTAGGATATGTAATAAGGGGTGTACAAATCCAATCAGATCGAAAAAAAATAAAATAATCAAAAATTGATCTAAAAAATCAAAAATCGTACAAAAATGATTTTTTTTATGAAATTGGTTTTTTTTGTTAAAATAAATCGATTGGTTCAGTTTAATTTTTTATTTCAATTTCTAAAATCAATTTAAATCGAACCGAACTGAAGTTCTATATATATATATACTGAAATTACTTTATTGTCCTTACTTACATTGATCTAATCCTAAGATTTCATTCTTTCATTCCTGCCTCATTGTTGCGCCTCTCCTCGTCCTCCCGATCCCTTTCTCTCACACTATCATTTGTGTAACCATGCAGCACCCTTCACTTTCTCTCTCTTTTTCACTCTTCAATTACTTGCCCTCGCTAAAAGCTCCTGCTCCTATGCATAGTAGCTTGGACACTTTACATTAGGTTAGCTATTTCCCTCCCAGCAAAGCCATCTAGCTTAGTAGCTGCATAATCTATGCTAGGATTAGTCACTCCCACAATTTCGATTTGTTGTTGTCTTATAAACTTATCCGGATAGAGCTTAAGTAGTTTAATTCTCTCATCTGCCTCAGTCAAAGAGGATTTTAAGATAACATATTATCAACTACTCCAGAGTCAATATCGTCAACAATATTCATGGTGACAAGGGCAATGTTCCCAGACTCTTCAGCAACATGAGATAGAAATGCAAATGATGCACTTCTTTTGTGTGGCATAGTGTTTCGCTTGCACAAAAACGCATCAGCGTCATCATTGACAATCAATAAATCAATTTTTGGTTTCTCAGTCCAATTAAACAAATGATATATTTCTGTAACAACGTTTGACCCTAGTGGAGCAATGTCTGCCCCATTCATTATCGGCGTCCACCTCACCGCAGCCAGCTTGTAATCCATTCCCTCACCAACGAAGTGATGACCACCACGTGACCATCCCGAACGCTACCCCGTAGTCCTTTTTCTCATTGGCAATGCAACGAGCTAGCGACCACCATGACACGACCACCCCACGTACCAGTGGTTGAAGCTAACTATGCTACCACCATACTCCAATACTCCACCACGCATCATGTTTGAGGTAATTTACTATGTGGTTTCTTTTAAGGTTTCTTATGTTGACCTGTGATTGAAGGCTATTTTTGGCTTGGTTGGTGTTTGGGTGATGAACTGAATGTGTGCATGCATGATACACAATTGTGATTTCTCGTGAATTTATAACACTTGAACATGTCTATAATAATACACACCAAAAATTCAGATCAATTTATTTGTTATATATTCTCTTTGTTTATTGTATCTCAACATGGTATTAAAGCAAACAAAGAAATTTGTACTCACACCATATTCCATCATATTCCCGTCCTAATCCTCTGAACTTGTTACAATCCAATCTAGGACTTCGTGACTAAGGATGTTCAAATCCAGTCCGTTCTAAAAATAATAATCAAAAGCCGATCCTAAACAACTAAAAATTGACCAAAACCGTTGTTTGGGATGAATTTGGTTCTTATTTTAAAATATCAATTAGTTTGGTTCGATTTTCGGTTTCAATTTTTGAATCGATCCAAACCAAGCCAAGTTATATCTAATAAGATGAGTTTTTATTATGAAAAGGTTAGAGAAATAAATCTTGACCATACAATCATACATAGATAGTCAAAATTAAAAGTTACTCAAAGATCATGTAACATCTTAAAAAAGTCACATGCATTTATGTTCTAATCTTAACCATTTATGTAAGATTCAATAGTCAAAATTTACTCATCTCACCTCTTACAATAAACAGTCATCTCACAAAATATTATATATATATATATATATAGACACACACACTTCATTCTTTAATTTTTGCCTTGCTGTTGTGCCTCTCATTTCCCTTCTGCCCCCCCTCTCTCTCTCACATTGCCATCTATGCGACCATGCACCATTGGCCACCACCCCTCTTTCTCACCAACCTCCACTCCCTGCGGCTACCTCGTAGTCCGTTCTCTTATCAGTAAGGCGGTGACCACCATAGCGTCACCCCATAACCACCGCAGTGCCACCATAATGGGTATAGGTTGTCCTTTAAATAACATGTCACCTCACCCATAGTTCATGCATGATGGGGTTGTTGAATAACTACTGCCTTTGGAAGAAGGTCTTCTCTCCCTTGTCACTAGTGGCCTAGGTGAAAAGCAAGAGAATTTACTTATGAGCTGTCTTTCTTCCTTTCCTTACAATAATATTTTTTTTCAAAACGATACATTTCTTAAGCATAGTATTTTCATCAAATTAATCTCTCTATAAATACCTTTCCTCCTAAACATAAAACTTACTTAACTCTCCTTAAAGCATTAATCCTTCAATTAATCACATGGTTAAAAAAAATCTCAATTTTCTACTAAATTGTTTGGGGTATTACATCTGTACTCCCACTACTGTATTCTGCTATATACTCTATGAACTCCATATCCCTTTAACTTTTCTTGACCTTTTCTATTATTCTCTATTGAGGTATTTCTTGAAATCATTTTTTCGATATTTTTTTCTTTTTGTACCTCATTAAGACTGCTAGCATATCTTGGATTGACCTTCCTCTTATTAATAATTAGGCGTGCAATAATGTATATTTTCTATTAATATAGAAGTAAAATGTATTGTATTGATATTTTATAATAAAATTTACTCATTAGTGTATAAAGTTTAATTATAATTCAGTATGAGTAAATTTCTATTATCCGTTGGACTCTTATTTATTTTTTATTTTTGTAAACAAAAATAAATATCTTTTTTTACAATGATTAAAATTAGGAGAATTATATTCTATTTGATTGAAGACCCAATACTAAAACTTAGTCTGAAATCAAAGATTTGACAATAAGTTTTTTTTTTTAATCATATCTTATACATTTAATTTTTAGAAAACCATTATTATACCAAATAATTTTTACAATGTCAAACTTTGTTTTTAGATTCTTGTTAGAGCTTCACTGCATGTGGAGCAATTAAAACTTTGCATCACATCAACATAGAAGGCCAAGATTGTGTAGAACTCACTCTTCAAGACTTGTACAATAATGTGATCAAAAACAAAAATGTAGAGGAAGATGGACATGGAATTTATGATACATTATGGATGTGTATTAGAATATACAGCATAAGCGAGAGAAAAAAGACTATCAACATAACCTAAGAATGAAACTTTCAAAGTACTATCTTCAATTTATTTCTTAATAAACACTAATTTATTGAAGGATTTTTTTTTTTGAAGCCATTAGAAGGATATGATTGTGGGATAGAAAGACGTAACAGAAAATTTGAATCCTATTCACTAGTATTTTTTGTAGCATTTAATATTTTTTTTTAGATAGCAATATCAAACTTTTAGATAATGAAGTGGTTTGGAATGGAGTGGTGTGTGATAACTCTATGAAATAACGTTATTATGTCCTACTTTTATGCGTAAATGTATGCTAAGTCCTTGATTTATTTAGAAATTAACAAAATTTGTAAGCTTAGTTAAATATCTTGAATTTCGTGTGCTTTAGTATTGAATAAACTTGATTTTGAGTTAAATTAGTTTAACTATGTACCATTCATGATTGGTGTTTAATTGAGGTGTATTTTGATCTTGAAATATAAATTATTGACTCAAAGGACTACTAAGAATGAATGGAATCAAGCCAAGCCAAAAAGATAAGGAAGTCAAATTTTGAGCCTAGTCAACCTTACTAGACTAAACGGAGTGAATTTAAAGATGTAGACCTCCAACTAGAATAAGATTGGAGTCAATGGAAAGCTAGGTAATATATTTACAATTCTCACATTAACTGCTTTTCGCTGGGTTGAACATTTATTTAATGGAAGTTTTGGCCAAATTGGTGAACTGACAGCCTAACCACACTGCAGTATTTTGATTATAACTAAAACTAAATACCTTTTTGGGATGATTTTGGTGACATTGTAAAGATAAGAGAAAGTCCTACAATTTTGATGAAGAGCCTGAAATCTAATTCTGAGATTTAGAGTGTCAAAAGTGGCATCCAGGTGCAAAGGTCAATGTGTCTAGGCATGGAATCTGATGTGCCAGGCATGAGGACTGTTGTGCTAAGGCATGATGTGCATGACAAGCCCAGAAATATTTGCCTTTTTATTCCCATTTTCACCCCCATTTTAGGGAGCTTGTTTTACCTTATTTTAGAAAGAGAAGCTTTGAGTTTCTTGTGAGAGCTTCTAGAGACAAAAGCAATGGATTCAAGAAGATCAAGAAGAGGGTTGAAGATCAAGGCTCGACAATCATCAATCTAGTTCACTCATCCCCTTTCTCTTGTTTTCTTCTTGATGATTTTGTTTGAGTTTGTGAGGATTTGAATATGATGAGGTTCTAACCTTCTTTTTAGGGTTCTATTTGAATTGTTTGTAATCCTACTTACTCTTTATTACTGAAATAGTTTTATTTATCCTTTTCTACTCTTAATGCTTGCCTTTGATTGATCATCAAGTATTTGATATGAGAATCCTAAGGAAGTAGACATAGGGAATTAGGTATTTGATCATGGATTTGGATAATGCATGTTTATTCTCATCTAATTTTGTAGGTGAAGTGATTTGCTATTAAGATAGACATATACCTCTTAGTCATGCATAGTCATTGTTTGATGTTTGTTTTTAATGAGTGAATCTTGAGCTAATTTACATAGAAATATAGTGTTTTGAGCAAGTGAAACATGTTTGTATGACTTAGACGTAAGCTTATAAATAATTAAGTGCTTTGACTAGCAAAACCAACTCATATAAATTGTAATGAATGAATGCAAAAGCTCAAATAAAATAGTAAGGGATAATGGAGTATAGGCTTGAAATTCATTCCTTCTCGATCTTTTATTTAGTGTTTGTTTGTTTATTTGTTTATATGTCTTGTCTTTGTTAATTTTCTTCTTCATTGTTTTGTTACTTGGAAAAAGATTATGGAGTAATTGGTTAGTAGTTGGCATATAATTAACGCAATCCTCATGGAGATGATACTTATAACTCATCATCTATAGTACTTGTTCAACTCATATACTTGCAGCTCGCATTAACAAGTTTTTAGTACCGTTGTCAGGAATTGTTGCTAATTTTGTTTAAATATTAAGATCGAGCTTTGCTCCAAGTGTTGTTTTGCATGTTTTGTAGATAGTTGTTCTTTGCATGTTTCTTTTCTTTGATTATTTTTGGGTTTTTAATACAAATTGTGAGCGAGTTAGTTAGTTTCCAATTAGTTAGTTAGTCATTCTATAATTAGTAGAATGATAGCCTTGTAAGCCATAGTTGAAAAATGAACATTGAGGAGTTATTCTGACTCAACGAGAGAAATTGGAGTCTTGCTCCCTGACTCAAAGAGGGAGGTTCTCACATTAGGTTTTAACATTGGTGCTTTCGTTGAGAGGTCAATAATGGTGGAAAGGAATCATCTTGCCATATTAGAGGAAGCAAAAAGAAGGAATAGAGAGCCCATTGCTGAATTGCGAAGATTGCAACAACTTAGAAACAAGAAATTTTCAAAGAGATTTGTGAATGTTGATGAACAATTATCAGTGCTGGAAGGTTTGATGCAAGAAGTGCTTGAGATGCTAAATACTGAGTCTAATTCCATAATGCAAAAACCCCAAAAATAGCAATTTTGGTTCAATAAGTGTCAAGAACCACGTGTTCTTGATTCGGCTAATCAGGTGACCGAAAAACTTTTGTTTTTCAAATAATCTAGAGAAAGGACAAGTTGAGAAATTTGTTCAATCAAAGTCAATCGACAACAAAGCATAGTACTAGCATGTTAGTACCTTCTTTGCATGCCACCGCTGGGGGATCCCCTTGGCATACCAAGGTCGTGAGCAAATCTTTGGTGCTTACGAAGATGGCTGAGAGGCAGAAATCAACAGAAGCAAGTGAACTCAACAACAATACCACCAAAGACAAAGGAGGGATTCCTCCATGGCATCTTGGAGAGGATTTTGAATTGAAAAGAGGAGAAAAAAAAAAGCAAAAGGGATCGTGCATTCTCCACAAAGTGTATGGCGAAGTACGACAGCGATAACTTCAGGGTCTCAAGAACCTAGATTCTCCATCACCGCCGCCAGAACCTTCTAATTGGGCCATTGCTGGAATGAGTTACGGACATCTTGGAAGATCGAGTGGAGTAAAGAATATTTTAATTTTCAACCTTGGGGATAATAGGAGCAAAGAACGATTGAGGGAAATGGGTTTTCAATTTCTCATTGGGATGTTGTTAATAGAATATTTTGATTGATGGGTGTTGGCAGAGCAATCATTGTGATCATGTTTTAATGCTCAATCAAGTCCATATTTTCGTTTCTGGTGATATTAGCAAGTACTGGAACAAATCATTTGTTTTGTCATCTTTTCCTTAGCAAGGGGAGTAGAGATTGAATTGGGTCCTGTACCACAAATAATAGCTGCCACTCTTATTGTTGGTTATGCACATATTATTGGGTCATGTATCAATTTGTGCTACTACCACAGTACGAGGACAAGCTTAAGTCCGGCAAGATTTGCATTATGATTTGCATTATTAGTAGGCCTTATTGGATTCCCTCTTATAGTTAATGGCTTGTATTGTGGAGATCACTGGAAGGGTCTCTTGATTGCTGCATTTGAGTTTGATTGGTCTACAATTTCTTCTTACCCGATTCTCTATTTGGTAAAGTGAGCTTGGCGAAGTGCTGGTAGGTTACCTAAGCCTGTGTGGGGCAAAGTTAAGGGTGATGTCTATGTTACCAAGGCTATAGTGCAGCAAAGTTCACTCACCAAAGGGCTGGATGGCAGTGTACATGTGCATCTATGAGGTGTTGGAAGTGTTGTTGTGTGAATTGTGTCATTGAAGGTGGTTGACTGAGCTGCAACTATGCTTCGATAAGTGGTTGCAATCTTAGTGTGTGTTTGAAAAAGTTACAAATTTTTTTTTATACGTAGTAATTGATTATTGTATAAAAGTTTTGTTATAATTGATTATAATCGATTATAATCAAATCATTTTTATGTTTGGATACATTAGTTGAAAAGTGATTTTAAGCTAATCTGGTTCGTTTGAATGGTATAAAAAAGAATCATTTTTATACATTAAATTACTAAAATAGATATAGAATGATTAAAAAATTTATTTAATTGAAGACAAAATAATATTTACATATCAAAGTGTAAGCAATAATCTATAAGCTAGAATCATAAGTTTCAATCTTCAGCATTATGAAAATTAACTTCAAAAAGTTTTTATTTTGTATTGAATTTCGTACAAAAGCTGAAGCTGATTTTGTCAAACATATTATAAAACCGTGTATACAGCTTTTTTTCAAAAAAAAAAATTGTTTGCACAGTGAAAAAATCTATACCAAACACACACTTAATCTTCTTGGTAATTAGTAATTTTTTTTTTAATTCTTACAATGATTTGTGTTTTTACATCAACCTTGAAGGCAAGGTTGTTTTTGAAGGGGAAGGTATTGATATAAATTGAGAGTGAGTTAGTTAGTTAGTTTCCAATTAGTTAGTTAGTCATTGTATAGATAGTAGAATGATAGCTTTGTAAGCCATAATTCAAAGTAATTGAACATTGAGGAGTTACTTTGACTTGAATAGAGAAATTGGAGTCTTGCTCCCTGACTCGAAGAGGGAGGTTCTTACGTTAGGTTCTAACAATTTTCTTTTGTTGTCTTATTTTGCTTTGTGCACCTTGTGCTTAAATGGAGAACTATAAATATGAAGTATGTTCAAGTTCTATGCAACCTTCCTCTTTGTGTCCATATCATCTTAATTGTTATTATTGTAACATATGCTCAAGGCCTATGCATCCTACATGTTTGTGTATATATGATGAGTCACATATTCCTAACTGGCAAACTATTCTAATTCCTCATGGCAACAAGATGACATAAACCTTTAATATTGTGAAAATGGAAATAATTTCTATCCTGCTTTCTATGGCTATTATCAACCACCTTTCTTTTCTCAGGTTACAAGTTAAGATTGCCAAGTGGAGAGGCTTAGAGCAATGTTTGAAGATACCATATAAATGTTGAAGGAAAGCACTCATCAAAGGGTTGAAGAAGCCACTGGTTGTTTAGAAAGGTTTGAAAATCCAATAAGTTTGTTGGCTCCTCTAATGGTGGAGTTGGACATAATAGACAAGTTCCTTGGTTATCTTATTCTTCATTATGAGGAGCAAGGTGCATTTAATGGCATATTAGGTTCTAATCGAGAACATGATTATAATAGTTCCATCACCCCTTTTGGCCTTATGTGCATAATGATGATATTGAAGTGATAATACGAAGTAATAAGGAGTTAAATTCAGTTCAAGAGTTAAGGAATAAGCAGTTTTTAGAGGGGGATAATTCGCTTCCCATGCTTTATGTGTCTATCCCTAAAATCAAAAGTGAAAAGCTAGCCATAAAGGAGTATGTGTGTCATAACCGTCCTAAAGGGAGCGTCGTACCGAGAAAAGGCAACTAAAAAAAATTTGAAAGTCGCCATCAATCGCTTTATCCATTAAAATGAAATGGCACAATTGGACACCTGAAAAGATATGGTCTACGTTTAAGAGATTAGGTTTGGGGGTTGATTACGGGTGGAGAAGATATTAGTACTCTAAACTATCCATTCAAAGGCAGTTACCTATTTAATCTAATGTTATCCACAAACTTAGTCAAATTAGTCTTACTTATTCAAATCAATTTTTATTTTTGTTTTTATTTTTAAATATCTCATTTTGTCAGATATGTTATCAAAAACGATAAATGACAATGATAGGGAATGAATAACTAAATAGTTATTATTTTATGAACAAATTTAAATCGCATAATATGATATATGAAAGTGATGAATTAAAAAAATTCACGAAAATAATTTATAAAAAAAAGTCAAAAAAAATTTAATTTAAAATATATAAAAAGGTAATTTTGAAATGATTTCACAAAAGGTTTGATTAAAAAAGTTCACCATAATCACAAGGTTAGAGATATATAAATTTTTTCACATTTATTTTATTATTATCTTTACTAAAAAGATTTTATTGATTTTAATTGTGAAAATTAAACCCGATCAGTGCTTCTGGCTAAATCTAACAATAATAATCTCAAAAGTATTGGAAACAATTTAACTATCGTCACTTCGATCGTCTCTCAATTTTTCCATTGTTGACCAAGTTTTAAAAAAATTAATCTCTATATTATAAAGTGTAAGATGACATACATTAAAATTAATATATGTTTGGAATAAAATAAAATTTTATTGGTAATCATCTAAGACCCACTAGCGCTTCTGAAAAAAATCAAAGAAATAGCCCTTACCTCAGGAAAGCCAAAAAAAAATTGTCACTTCGGCTAATTATGGTTATTACGTTGTTGGAATCTTAATTTATAACATTTAAATAAATAAGATGACAACACAAAAAGAATAGTTAAAGATTCTTATGGGAGATTACCTAAGACCCCGTCAACACTTCTAACAAAATCTAAGAGATCTTCTCACCTTCAGAAAGCCAAAGATTTTGTTGTCACTTCAACTAATTTTGGGTACTCCATCATCAGAATCTCAACCCATGACTAAAATATATTGTAAATACTCAGCAAAAAGATAATCAAGCCATGAAACAAATAACAAAGAAAAATGAAATGAAATAATTACAAAGGTTCAATTTCTTGATAAATAAATCTCAAAAGCTATCCACTAACGTTACTTGAGAATTCAAAGCAAAGTAAAAAAAATTGATATATAAAAAAACAAAATCAAAATCAAAAGGGATGAACTACTAGAAGAAAAACTTTGACAAAAGTACCAAAAGGCAATTTCTCCGTTCAACTTTCATACTCTCACTTTTTTTTAAGTGACCCCTTTGTGCTTATATTTAAAAGCCCAAGGTAATAGCTTTGCAATCTTATTCATATAGAGCTTTATCCGTTATTATTCTCTACTTTCCTTCTTATCTTCTTATCTCAATCTATCTCTTGGGTTTCTAATCCCATCCCACAATTTACTCTCTCTTCAAATTTCTTATCTCCTTCAAAACCTTTATCTATAGGTCAAGAGTAGTTAGTATGAGTCCTATCAAGACGACAATCTTAACAAATTATGTTTCTATATCAACTCTATCTTTTCTTATCTTTGGGCTTAATTATTCCTCATATCTAGACTTTCTGATGCGATCCCACAAGATATGTTCTTTCTTTTCTAACATCTTTTACCATCTTTTCAAATTTTAAAAAATTCACTTCTATCACCTTTTTTTATTTTTTAATAATTTTGAACTAATAGACTGTATATTTTACATTTTAGAAATGACCTCAGACAAAATTAGGTACTAACAGCAGTCTTCTTTGTTTATTCTTTCGAATAAAAAGAATAAAACAAATTGGAAGTGTGAACACCCCATTTAGACCAAATTATTTCTTTTATTTATTTTTTAAAAAAAATTGAAAAAATCTAAAAAAATAAAAATTGAAAATTAAAAAAAGGAAAAAAGGAAAAAAAAAAAAATTTGAAAAAAAATAAGGTGACTAAATCTATTGTATCACTAAGTCCCACATTAGATAAGTCATGCTCCTTCTCCCCCCCCTCCTCCTGTATAAATGAGTGATTCTCAAGTGCTTTTGACATCAAAAAAATTACTCACTTGAACTTAATACTAAGTATAGAGTCTAAGGATTTTAGTTTAATTTTTTTTTTCTTCTTCCCAAGTTGAGCACGTGGATTCTATGCACTAGACTTCTCAAGCATAGTATTTTTGCACGTCTTGGAGGTAAATTTTTTTATTCCTTTTTCTTCTTTTCTTTTGTTTTTTATTATACTTTTGTTTTTGTTCATTTATTAGCTTATCTTGGTTATTAGTTCTTTAGGTTAGGTCTAAGGTATTTATGTTTTAAATTAGTTTTATTTTTTGTTTGATAGGTTTTTTTGTTCTTGTTTGAGTTGATAAAAATAAAAAAAAAGATTAAAAAAATTTTGATTTCTTTCGTTGACACAATTAAACTTTAGTTCCCTTTTTTTTTTGTCTGTTCATTTGACTTGTACTTGCCTAAGTATCTTAATTTCTTATGTTTTCTTAGCATGTTTAAAATAATCTATTGCTAAATAATTTTTTTTCTTTTCCTTGAACATTTTCTTAATTAAAATTAACTAATTCACACTTATTTTTTTAGAAGAACTATGTGTCTTTCAGTTCTCCATTACACTAAGGTATATGTAGGAGTGCAAGTTAAGCTAAAATTAGTTTTTTTTATAATTTAGTTTTAATTTTTTTAAATATTTATTTTATTTCATATGTTATCTTCTTTTCTATTTTATTTGTAAATATTTTAGTCTTTGATTTCTTTCATTTATTTCAAGCTTGTAAATTTTATAAGTTGGTCTTTGGTGTTTTGTTTATTCTTCTTAAATTGTGAATTGTTTAATTCTCTTTTATTTTGTTTTCTATTTGTAAATAATATAATTCTTTTTGTTTGCTATTAATTATTTACGTTATGGGGTAGAATAAATATTTTTGGGGTTATTATTAATTTACACAATTAACTTAGAATAACTGTCATAGGATGAATATATTATAAGTGTTGTGGGATTCTTTATACAAAATCGACTTCTGAACTTATCCTGTGTTTTGATATTTTTTTCATTAATGAAACGGAACAGAATAGGTGGGATGAACCAGAAAGGAAAGAAAAAGAATGAAACATAGTTATCATTCTCTTTGTTTGAAAGATTAATAACAAAACAGAACAAAACTTCATTAATCATGTGTTCCCCCTCCCCCCCCTTCCACCTCAATTTTGGAGAGAACAAAAGTTAAACATTTAAGGAGAAGATGGGGGAAATGGTTCCTCATATATTTCGTTCCCTTCTCATGTATTTTAAAACTCTCAAACAAGAAAATTTATTTCTCTTCCCCTCATTCTCTTTCCATTCTCCTCATTACCTATCATCCAAACACAGTGTTAGATTAGTTTTGAAGATCATCTTATTTTAAAAAGTTTTCTAATTTTTTTTAATTTAAATAAAATTAGTGGTGACTCCACTTTTATCTAAAACTTTTCCACCGTTCTGTTGCGATTTCAGTCGTGACAGATGACAACTCCACTGGAGATATTTAGAGATTTAAGACCATTCAGTTAATTGTGCAAACTATTAATAATCTTTAATTTATTTGTTCTTTTCCTTTTTTGTTTTGTTATTTTTATTATCGTTTTGTAAATAGATTTTGTTTTACCTATTTATTTTTCTATATTTTGTGTGTTTTGTTTGTATATATTATTTCTTTTGATGTTCACTTTGCTCATATGCATTTTGTTGCTTTACTTTGCTTTGTTAAATTTTGTGTATTTTTTGTATACCATTCATTTTTATTTTCATACTCTGCTAGTACAATATTAGCTCCTTTGCTTTGTTAATTATATTTTGATTGGCTACTTCAACCTTAGGATAGATGACCTTTGGTTTTATTTTATTTATATATATATTTATAAAATGGACCATTAGGATAGATGACCAATCATTCAATAAAGCAAACCAAAGAAATCATACCACGACCATTTTAGTTTTTATATATATATATATATATATATATATATATATATATATATATATATATATATATATATATATATATATATATATATATATATATATATCTTGCTTTGCTTTATATGCTCCTATGCACACACTTCATAATCACTTACCTCATACATCATTTGGGCTCGATACCGGAGCTTGTGAAAACTCGAAGATTAGGCGATGTATTGGCATTGTCATTGAAGGGGCCTAGTGCCTCCTTGACATTTGCTGATTCATCACTCGTATTGTAACTGGTATCATAAAATGGTCATATTGAGAGGGTTTATCCCTACCTATGGCCAAGTTCATGAGTTGAGACCTTATCTTTAGAGGTAAGGGCAATCTAGGGGTCATGGCCTTTAGAAGTCTAGATCTGTTCTAAAAATCATTCATTGCTAAATTAAGCCAAGTGGTTATCCAACTTAGAGTCAAAACCTTACATATATCCAACCATTAGGTTCAACTGGACTAGGACATAGTGAGGGAATATCTCTTTTCAACAAAAAAACAAAAAAAAATAATTTCATCCATCACATGCATTAATAACTTTTTAACTTTTTTGGCAATTAAAAAATAAATAAATCTCATTTCATGCATTCTATGCATTAATAAAAAAAATTTAGTAACAAAACCTCATTTTATCCATCTCCTCCAATAATAACTTTTTCGGGTTAACAAAAGAAAATATATTTTTTTCATCCATCTCATGCATAAACAATTTTTTTTTTTTGTGAAAAAAATCACATTTCATGCATCTCATATATTAAGAACTTTTTTTTGTTTAAAAAAAAAAGCTCATGCATAAACAATTTTTTTTATCAACAAAAAAAGTTAATTTTATGTGTCTCATGCATTAATAAAATTTTTGAAGTTGGCGAAATTGTTTAGTCCACTAATGTGATGAACTACATTATGCAATTTTCATTAAACTTTTTTAGTTTGATTTGAGAAAGGAAGTAATCATTATTAGTGGACTAATAATCCATTGGGTGATTCATAAGATTTTGCATGAGTTTTGCATTTAGGCATTTAAATAAAATAAAAAAAAGGAGGCAAGGGTGAAGACAGATTTTCAGATTTTCATTTGCACCTTAGCATCAATTTTTGCATAAAAAAAAAAGTCTCATTACATCTTAACATGAATGTTTGCATCCAAAAGGAAAAAGAAAAAAAGGAAAAATATCTTCATTGCATTCAAGCACTTTTTTTTCCATTTGCATATGAAAAAAAAGGTAGAAAAAGTCATAATGCATTTTTGTAATTGTGCGCTCAAAAGAAAATATAAAGAATAATGATTCCATGCACATTCTTTTTCAGTAAAATTGAATCAGCGTGCTTCCAAAGAAAATGAGCACCAATTAAACCCAGGTTCATGAGGCGTAACAACAAACAAGATCCATTCTTCTTGTTGGAAGAAATATGGGTCAAGAAGTTGACGAGGTAAAGGAGAAGTTAAATAAGATGTCAGAAGCCTAAAGTGGAATGAAGGAAATGTTATTAGTCATGAAGGAATCCCTCAGTTTGATTGGGCTAAATGGAGTTGTAGGAGTGACTAGGGCACGTATGCATCCACCACCCATCATTTATGTGGTGACAGTCCCAATTTTTTCGAATAAAACCCTATGTGTCACCCAAGGGATAACCTTTGTAGGAGGAACAAGAAGCACCGCACTACTGATAACCCCTATTGGAGAAAGGTATCAGGTAATAACAGATGTTCATGATAATGCTAGGCCCACATGAGATCAACCTCATGTATCTATCTCAAGGGCGATATGATTTCACGCATGGAGTAGTCATGCAGCAACCCAACAGGATAAGATGAAGGATGATTAGATGAAAACAATGAAGGAGCAAATTAAAGTTATCAAGGGTCCTAACACCTATGGTCCCCTTGGGGTAGAGGAACTATGCCCAACTTTCAATGTTGTCATCCCAAAGGACTTCAAGGTCCCGAATTTCGACAAATATGACACGAGTTTCAACCTATTTCCATTTGAAGACCTACTTGACTAAGATGACAATCTGGTCAATTGATCACAAGTTCCTGATATATTTTTTTCATGAAAGCTTGACCAAGTCTGCTTTAGAGTGGTACATTCAATTAGATCATTCAAAAATCTCCCGTTGGATAGATTTGATTGACTTGTTCATGGGCCAATACAAGTTTAACTTAGATGTAGCTCTTACCCAAGAACAACTAGGGTCATTGCAAAAAAACAATGAAGAGACTTTTAGACAATATGCTCAAAGGTGGAAGGCTTTGGCAGCACAGGTTCAACCTCTACTCACTTCAATCGAGATGTGCAACTACTTCTTAGGGACTTTGGAGTCTCCGTTCATTGGAATAATGGTTGGTGTAGCTTACAAAAACTTTGCTGAATTAATTATAGCTGGAGAAAGAAAAGAAATGCTAGCAAGGGGCAGGAAAGTTGTCCACTAGAAATGTCAAGAATGATTTTGCAATGAATGAGCCTCATCCAAAGAAGTTCAACTCAGAGGTAAGCTATGTACAATACTAGCAACCATTTTCAATCTACATCCCACCATCCAGACTTTTCAGCCATCCGTACCTAACCATCATCCATCCATGACCAATACACTTTTTCAAATTAACCACACCTCATCACCCTATCCATATACATAGCCATATTCATCTTATGCTAGCCATTCCACCGTGCCTCCACTAAACCACCCTAACTAGTTCCAAGTGAACCTACCAAACAAAAGGCGGTTTCGTCCTCTATCAAACTTGCCATTGTTCCTAATATTGTCTTTCTCTAAGGATGAGTTGTTCCAACAATTGTTTGAGGCCCACATAATTGAAAAAGTGTTTGTGCGCCCTAGGGAACCTAGTTCCAACATGGTATCACCCCAATGTCACTTGTAAGTTTCACATGGAGCTAGTTGGCCACTCCATTGAAAATTGCAATGATTTCAAAATTGCTATAAGATGTTAACCAGTGGATTATTGAGTGTTGAAGAAGAATGAAGGTTTGTTATTACAAGTGATTCACTTTCTAGCTATTAAGAAGGAATAGTACTTTTCAATCCTCTAGCACTGGGAAGTTTCTGAGCAATTAGTGTTTTGATTTATTTATCAAGTGATTACCATGAAATGATGGTTTAATTGTATTAATTATCTAGTTTGTTCAAAGATTAAATCATTTAGGTATTGAACATATGTTAACTTTCTTGAAACATTATTGAAATGAATTTGCATGGATTTTATCATACCTTGTTTTCTTTATCATTTTCTTTATTCTTTGAATTCATCCATATCTTGTTATCTTTCTTGTCATTTCTTTTCTCTTTCTTTCATTTATTCAAAGTGCCTTCCTTGGGCTAGAATCCTATGGGACTCTTATTCTTGGAAATTCTTAGTTTGATAAATGTCGTTAGTCAAGAAGCCTATGTGTGGAGGCACTTTTTGCCCAAAAAAAGTGAACAAAAAAAAAAGAAAAAGCATGATGAAAAAGAAAAAGAAAAAGAAAAAAAGAAAAAAAAAGTAATAAAAAGGAAGCGAATAAATAATCACTTGGTATTATTTTTTTGTCTCTAAATTAAAATTTTAAAAATGAACAATCATGATTTGAAATGAAAATTGACCATTTTTCTCTATCCCTTGCAAAATTTCATTATCTCTTATTACCCCTTTGAAATTGAAAGTTTTGTTCAAAGAACATTGGACAAAAATCACTCATACACTAGGGGCTAGCATAAAGTAAATTATTATTTCTGTGAAAAAAAAAAGAGAAAGAAAGGAAGGAAGACAAAAGGGGAAGGAAAAAAAAACACAAAACAAAGAAAGAAAGAAAGATAGGAAGACAAAAGAGAAAGAAGGAGGATGAAGAAACTCGTAGCAAAGGCATGTGATGATGTGAACAAGGAGAAGAAAATACAAAAGTAGGTAAAAAGTATTAGTGCTATTGACAATGTCAAAGGCAACTAACAAAGCTTACTAAAGATCATTGGTCCTATTCAACCCTTCAACACTTGTTTGAGTTCTATATCTTTTTTTTCACAACCCTTAACATTGGACACGTTACAAGCCTCTAAAAAAATCAAATTTTAATCGATGAAAGGTTGTCATTTTCGTTAACTTTAATTTTGTGACAAAAGGTTCATGTTCTTCTAAAGTTTTAGTTCATTGCTCCTAAAATAAAAAGAAGAAGAAGAAGAAGAAAAGAAGGAAAAAACCCATTAGGCTGAAAACTCACAAGAACAGTCTAAACAAAAGTTAAGGTAGAGAGGAAAAGAGGAGGGACTTTTTAGCCCTACATTGGGGCAATTTTTTTTGTTCTATTTAACTCTACATTGTGACAAATTTTTACCCTGTTCAATTTAGCTCTAAATTGAGGCAATTTTTCTTTTCTCTAGTTCAATTTAACTTACACTAGGATGAGTTTTTATCCTATTCAATTCGGCCCTAGACTGGAAGAAATTTCTTTGACTCAATTTGGCCTTACACTAGGACAACTTGAATTTGATTTAGCTGGTAAACACTAGGACAACTTCGGTCTCAAGTGGCATACACTGAGCTAGTTTCATCTTCGAGATGTCTTACACTAGGGCAAATTTTTGTAGATGCACAGCAAAAGGAAAACAATGGCCATGATATCCAATTGGCAATCAAAGATTGATTTATGAATATCAAAACCAATCCATAATAGGGAAGCACCACTTTGAGTCCCATACCACCTTTTCTGTCTTTTTTCATATATTTATCCTTTGTAAATACCCTTTGTATAGTCAAACTTCCAAGACCAATCTAAAAATTATTCACTTAGTAAACTTCTTTCCTGCTGTACTTTTGAATCCATACATGTCTGTTACATAATGTTTTATGTAAAGTGAACATGAGTACTGCCACAACCAGGATCGCGACGAGATTGGCAACAAAGAAAGAGAAAGAAATTTTGACAATTTCAAGATTTTGGGATTCGCCACCAAATTTTATTTGAATTGGAAAAAAATATTTGCAAAAACCCTTTTTTTATTAAAAGAAAAAAGAAAAGGTTGTAGAAATCAAGTTAAGTTCGAAAATCTATTTATGCGCAAGGACAATAACTTAATCTTACTGTACTCTTGACACATCCATCTTAAGACGGATTACTTTCAGTTAATTGTGCAATTTTTAATAACCTCAAAATTATTTGCTTTACCCTTCTTTAGAATAAATAACAAAATTTCTTTGAATTAATTGAATAAATAAATAGACTAATAAAAAGAAAAGACCACAAAAACATTGTACATTTAGACTAAATAATGCCCAAGATCTAAGATAACATTAAATTATACAATAAATCCTTATGACTATAAATGATGATAAAGATAGCATAAAACTATACAATTACTTCCACTAGCTATCACGAAAAACTATTTATCATTTATTTTCCCTTTCTATTATTTCTTTTTCATTACATCAATTTAATTTAATTTATTTAATTTTTTTCTTCTTTCTATGGCAAATAAAAAACTTTTTTGAGCTCACATTGAAAACCACTTATCACACAAGGTTTAAGATAACATCAAGCTATACAATAAACCTTTATGGCTTGAGTAATATTGAAGACATCATGGAGTTGTATAATCATTATCACTGACCATCGCGTGGGTTAAAAAAAACAATATATTTTATAGATTTGGAAAAAGAATACTCATGTGAGTTAAAAAGAAATTTTATTTTTATTATATTTTATTATTTTACTATTTTGATAAGATTCAAGATAACATTAGGTTATACAATAAGTCCTTATGAAAAATTGAGTGATGATGAAGATAGCATGTAGTTATACAATCAACATCACTCCTTGCATAAACTTAATTTTTTTGTAAATCACTACGCATAAGCTACTTAACTCGTGTTGGGCGCAAAGCATAAGACTACTGAATTCCCTCAAATAGGATTGAAAGTTAACAAAATAAATATGCATACACATACTTTTATACTCACAATAAACTAAAATAAAAACAAAAACAGCAAGATGAAAACTAGTCATGAAATAGCTCATTCACATTTTTTCAGGACAAGGATAATTCTAATCACCTAAACAGAAAGTGTGAAAACCACCATACTTCCGGTAAATCATAGTTTATGTGTCAAATTTCTTAAAACAAAGCAACTTACAAACAACAGTGTTCATCCACCATGGCATTTCCAAATGCTAGCAAAGAAACTTATCAAAGCAACTCTATCAAACAATTTATCAGCATTGCATTCTCCTAAGGGCCTTAACATCTCATCATCCCCAACATACACAGATCCAGTGCATAATCCAAAGAAAAGGAAACAGAGCCAAAATAAAAATAAAAAACCGCAGCCCTAGGGTGTGAACCATGACACCCAGACTTTCCATTCATCAATTGTGCATTCATTTACAGCATAGCCAGAAAAGAAAAGAAAGAACAAAAAACGAAGCAAGTTCAGGAAATTTTTCAAGTAAAACCTGAATTCAGATCAGCATTGACCCTTGGTTGAAAAAAGTTCAATTTTGGGACCTTTATAATTAAGGTTTAAGGTTTTAGTCCCCAACAAAGTAAATGGCACTCAAGTAAGAATAAAACCAGAGCATCTCATGCAGAATCAATATAGAAAAAGTTTCCATTCTGACTTAAGGCATCTAACAAAACTACACATCTCAAATTCTACCTTATACGATTAATCAACTGAGTACAGAAATAACAGGAAGACAAGCACAGAATATGAAAATGACATAATGACTTGGCACTCAAAGTAGCATATTGAAAGTATGAACCTAAAGACATGATCATCTTAAAAGCTGAAACTTATTTACAACTAAGATAACATAACAAGAAAATAAAAGCACTTACAGTTAACAAAGTTGACCACACACAATCATTTAGCTAAGCAAGGATTTATTTTCTTTAACAATTAACCTGTGGACACTCATACTTACTCACAACACACAATCAAGACCAACCATGCATTCTAATTACATATGCTGCTCACCACTTGCATGCTGCCAGCTTACATTGTTATTTCAAATCAAGATTTTAAGCCACAAAGAAAGCTTGACAACCAAATCAACAGTCAATTTCATTTACAAGACACCAAATCAGAACACATCCCCTAATTCATTAACTAGCTCTCTAATAAGTTCTGTGGTTCAGCTCCTAGACTAAAAACAGGAGAAGTAATTAAGCTAACATCACAACATTTGAGAGGAGGAGAAACAGAAACTAGCCATTCCCTAGGTCTCCTTCATAACCTTGATGTGATCCAACATCTCCCACAGGTCAACATGTGGAAAAAAAAAATCAAGCATGCATCTTCATCATTTGAGATTACATAAGTATATGTAAAAAACAGAATTACACAAATTCAATCAGGAAGAGGAGGAGAAAAACAGGACAGAGGCACTAAGGCACATGGAAAATCAAGACTTCACCTAAAAATAACCAAACATGTACACAGACTGCCCAATTCTTATCCTATTCATCCAAATTGAGAGTGTTTTCAAGGGCCTCCCAGACCACACTAAACTCCCATTCAACCAAACTAAGTGAATGAACTTTGGTGAAGGAGGAAAATTCACATTTCCAAAGGAGAATTTCAGTACAAGTGCAGATTAGTGCTTCATTAGAAAATTAAGCGTAAGTAAAATGAATTTTTAGAACCACACATCAGTTTCTTATCAAGACCAGCCATGCACCATCCAGAATTTCAAACTTGAATTGCAATTTAACTAGTGTGTACTGTTATGGCAGCTAACTCAACAGAAGAGAATTCTTGTGCCTATGGTTCCCAACAAAAGGAATAGCACCCCAAAGTAATAGGCCTAACTCAAACTAGAGACAAATAAAAATCAAAACCAAGGTATCTCCTGCAAAGTCAGCATATAGAAATAGATTCCCCCTTCTGACTTGAGATGTCTGACCTAGCTAAATCATTCAACAATTACTTCAAACAGCCAACTCAGCGGCAGGGCATCTTATCTCAGGTTCGCAACCAAATAACCATCACACAAAATTGTAACATTTAACTCAAAAAGCCAAAAATAAAAAAGATAAATAACAAACAAAAACAGTCAAGACAACATGGCGACTTATTAACCAAGAAATGACATGATCAAGTTAAAAGCAAGGATGCGTTTACAAATAAGACAACATGAAAGAAAATGACCAACAGTTAATAATTTATAAAGTCAACAATCACACAACCCAAAACCCACTATGCATTCCCTGATCAAACCTGTCTTTTTTATTTGGCTGCTGGAAACTTATATATATATATATTTAAACCGGTGAATTTAAGCCACAAAGAGAGGTTAGCAGATAAGTCAGCTATCAACCTTATTCATGTGCATGACACAAACCAGCACACACATCACAGTTCATTAACTTGGCCTCTAGTGAGTTCTGTGGATCAAATTTTAAAACAAACAACCAACAAGAGTAACTAAACCAATATCTTGGATAGGACAACATGCAAAGAATGAATCTAACCATGCACACTCATTATGGAAAATCTAGGACATTTGAGACCCCAAAGATATGAGGAAAATCCAGAATTGAACAGATTCAACAGGAACGAAAAGAAATCAAAGTTTCACATCAAAAACAGAACAAAACAACCCAAGATCAGGAACACCATTATATCCTTTTTCACCCAACAACTTTGCCTAAACCATTACCCAAAATTAACCTTACCATTCAACTTTCCACACAGCAAAAATGAAATTCCCACAATCAATTTGGAAAAAGTAAGTGGATTCAGTCACAAAAAAAAAAAAATTGTCACTCAAGCCTTCCATCAAATAGGTTGTGTGCATTAGAGAATACATGTGATTATCCAGAAATTTCCCAACCCATTATGTAACCCCAATCACGGATTATAATAACCTCATTCAATCCATTCCATGAACATGAAAATCTAAGGGAAAAACCAGAGAAATAAAAATAAAAATTGAATTACCTCTGGTTCTCCCTTATGATTAAGAACAATGGAGGAGCAAGGAATTGTGTGCTTCGGTTCCTCTTTCCCCCAATTTCAGATTCACACTCTGTCTGAAAACCTATGCGCCCTCCCTTTCTTCAAGCTCGTTTTCTTCTCTTTGTCTTCTCTCCGCGTTCCTCTTCTTTTTTCTCTGTTTCCAACTTCCTCTAACAGAACCCCACCTTTTTCTCTCTATGAAGAACCTTATATCTTCTTGTCTCTGCCTGGTTCCGCTCCTTCTTTGCGTGTTGAGTAACAGCGCCGTCTGTAAGTGGCTTGATGTGCAGGGGAGTGGGTGGAAGTGTGTGTTGCAGCTTGGGGTGTAAATGGTTGATTTTGTTTGGTTTTTGAAAGAAAATAAATTCGAACTAATTAAAATTAATTAATTTGATTTGATTTGATTTTTGTATTTTTTGATAGTTAAATTCGAATCAAACCGAACTAAACATCTATGGATTGGTTTGGTTCGGGTGATCAGGTTTGTCATTTTTTTAATACAAAAATTAACTAAATAATTAGTTTTTCATTAAAAAATACAAAATAAACTAATGAAAAAATTTCTAGAAATAAAATTAATCTTATTAATTTGAATACTAATAATTATTTCATATTTTAGAATGTGCATTAAAAGGTTCATAAAGAGGGAACAAAGAAATATATTGATATTTGTATTAAGAATTTATATTTGAATAAGTTAAAAAATTCTTCAAGAGAGATTTAATTTGACAAGTTGTATTCTATTACTATTCAATTAAGAGAAAGTTGTAAGGCTACTAACTTGGAAGTATATATGTAACCAATTGAACTCCTAATGATATGAGTGAAGCTAATGAAGAGTTAATTAGTTGAACTTTGAATCAGCAACATAGCGAATCCAAAGTCTCTAACCTTTGCAGTCATATTTTCATCCAAGAGAATGTTGTTAGGCTTCAAATCACAATGCACAATAGGAATTTCACTATCATTGTGCAGATAATCCAATGCATAAGCAGCATCAATATCTATATTCAGTCTCTCCATAAGGTTCAACTCATTTTCATTTGCATGCTTTCTCTTTCCCTTAATCCAATCTTCCAAGCTCCCATTACTTAAGTACTCATAAACTAGAGTTTGAAATTCATTTTTTTAAAATCAATACTAGAGCATTTAAAGTCAATTCATCGTTTCTAAGCTTCCAAATTTAGATGATGTTGTTGCTGTTACTTTCACTTTTCTGTTCTTTATGTATAGTAGCAAGCAAATTGTTAGACATAGTATCAGTGTTACCATTGTGGTTATGATGATGTAATGTCTGACATGCCTTCTTCCATGACCATGAGGCTCACATGCAAAATATAAGTAAAGTTTTTTATTGCCTTCTAAATGGACAGCAGAAAGATTTTGGAAAACTCCACCATTAGGAATCATTCCTTCTAAATCATTATAAGAGAGTTTCAAAAGTTGAATGACATGTAGATTTTGAAGTTCAATAGGAATGGATCCAGAGAGTTGGTTGAAGGAAAGATCCAAAATTTTCAAGCCTCTCACCTCTCCAAGAGTTTTTAGAATAGCACCTGATAGCATATGTCTGGCCAGAACTACAGTGTCAGTGAGCAGAACCGAACATTTTGACAGAGGAGTTTTCTAACCTTCTGTGTTGAACGAAAATAATGTTTTAGAAGTTGAAAGCTGAGAAAGTATTACAAAAAATAAAGAAAAATAAATAGTAGCCAAAAAATGTTGTAGCATAATTTTTTTTAAAAATAAAATATATAAATATATGGTTTGGTTTGGTTCGGGTTGGTTCGGTTTTGAAATTTCAAATCCGAAAACCGAACCAATTAAACTTTAATTAGTTTGGATTTTACCCGAACCAATCAATATACCCAAACCAAACCAAACCAATTTAATTGGTTTGGTTTGGATTAATCGGGTTGGTCGATTATCCGAACCAATTTACACCCCTAGTTGTAGCTATGAAGCACGGTCACGTTATTCTTGAGGTGTGTATGATTGTCAAACACATGTATGTGTTAGATACACACACACACACACACACACACACACACACACACACACACACACACACACACACACACACACATATATATATATATATATATATATGTACGATACATGTGTTTTGTGTGTAAAAATTTATTTGATTAATTTTTTTTTTAATTTAGATACGTCTCAAATATATTTGAACATATCTCAAACATACTTAAATACATCTCGAACACGTTTAGATATATTTAGGATACGACTTTGACATAATCTATTAATATATTTTTTAAATAATTTTTATGATTAATGTTCAATAAGTAAGTCCGTAACTCCCACTCAAACCAAATTACATAACTAATATCTCAAGTCACTATTTTTACATATCAAGTATTTTAAGTTTTATATTTTCATATATCAATATTAGACTTTTAAGTTTTATCTTTTCACACATTACTATTTTCATTGCTCCTTTTACCTTTATTTGTATCAAATCGTCCACTTCGTCATTACTGAAACTTACTTCATATCAATATTTCCTCTAGTTAATTTTTTTTATGCACATGTACTCAATCGTGGTTAGTTCTATTAAGATAAATTGATTTAAGAGATTTTTTAGAATATATTAATAAAAATTATGTTTCATATTTTGTAAAAGAGTGACTTATTAGGTAGTAAATATTAATAAATATGACATATATTAAGATATTATAAATCTTCAAATTTATAAAAATGATATTAATGAATTATGAATTTTTTACTTAAATTTTGTAATAATATATATATATATATATATATATATATATATATATATATATATATATATATATATATATATATATATATATATATATATATTGTGTCAGTATCTTACAATGTTTGAATTTAGTGTGTTTCCATATCCATGTTCGTGTTGTGTCCCGTGTAATCGTGTCCGTATTCATAAGTTTGGAGCAAGGTGTGTACGGGAAGGAGATGAAAACAAATCTGCTCCTTTTTCTTTTTCCTTTTTGTTTTTCCTTTTTTCATTTCTTTTTTTTTCCTTTTTTTTCTGTTTCTCTTCTTTTTTGTTATTATTATTATTATTATTATTATTATTATTATTATTGTTATTATTTGAAATTTGTAGTTAGGTCACAAAGTTAATTGGGTTATGGGTCCTGAGTTGTGAGAATAACTGCTCCTAAATTATAGCACAAAATTTATATTTTTTATTTTTATTTTTTTTAATATTGTTATTTTTCCTTTTTATCATTAATTAATTTTTTATTATTTTCTTCACTTGAAATTTTTCATTATTTGTATTATTATGATTGCATAAGTTGAAATAACAACAAAATAAAATAAAAAGAGTTCAGATAAAATTAAGTGTTCACAAGTACAATAATATGACTTAACCATCTAATGGTAATCTCTCAATGAACAACTCAAGACATAGCCATCTAATGGTAATCTCTCAATGAACAACTCAAGACATAGGGCTTCAAAAGTTTTCAATCAAGGAAGGAAATGACATCTTCAATGGATAATCCAAACTAAAGTGTATCTAGTTGGTCAAGAGATAGAAATAAGAACCTTAGGAAGAAGAATATCACAAGCTTCCATGAAAGTCATATCAAATGAAGAGAAATTTGAGCAAGATGATATTAACAAAAAAAAAGTTTCATTAGAATATGGGTTTTATTGGTCAAAGTCTCCAAGAAATGTTTGGTTCAATATTTTCTATAAAGAAGATTTCCTCAAAATGCATTCATTGCATCTATTCTTTTTGGCTCTAGGGTCAATGCATAAAATTTTTAGGCTCTAGGCCCCATAGATTTGGCTTTATGGCTCAGGGCCTATTGCATAAAATTTTCAGACTCAAGTCTATTACATTCAATTTTTTGATTTTCTGGTTCAAGGTCTATTGCATAAAAAATTTTAAGCTCATGGCCCATTGCATTAAATTTTTCTGACTCTAGGCCTATTGCATAAAAATTTTCAGGCTCATAGCCTATTGGATTAGTTTTTGCTCAGGGCTCATTGCATTCATTTTCTAGGTCATGACTCATTACATTTAGTTTTTGACTCAAAGCTCATTGCATTCAATTTTTAAGCTCAAGGCTCATTGCATAAAATTTTCTATCTCAAGACCCATTGCATTCTTTTTTCAGGCTCAAGGCTCACTACATTCAGTTTTTAGGCTCAAGGTTTATTGCATAAATTTTTCTGGCTCATGGTCTATTACATTTAGTTTTCTGACTCAAGATTCATTGCATCAAGTTTTCTGGCTCAAGGCCTATTTCATTAAGTTTTTTAGCTTAAAGGCTAAATGAATCCCATTTCCCAATTTCATGGCACAATATGTTAGATTTCGAGCCTTAGCTCCGTCCAACATTTTTAATTCTTATTTTTAAATTTCGAGCCTTAGTTTTGCCCAATATTTTTTAATTCCTATTTTTAAATTTTGGGCCTTAACTTTGTCGATGCTTTAAATTTCATGCCTTAGCTTTGCCTAACGTTTTTAAATTCCTATTTTTAGATTTTGGGCCTTAGCACCGCCCAACATTTTTAAATTCTTATTTTTAAATTTTGGGCCTTAACTCCATTCAACATTTTTAAGTTCTTGTTTTTTAATTTCGGGTCTTAGCTCCGTTCAATGCTTTTTAATTCTTATTTTTAAATCTCTGGCCTTAGATCTGCCTAACGCTTTTTAAATTCTTATTTTTAAATTTTGGACCTTAACTTAGCTCAATGTTTTCAAATTTCAGGCCTTAGATCTGTCCAATGTTTTTTAATTCATGTTTTTTAAATTTCAAGTCTTAGATCCGCCTAATGTATTTAATTTCATGTTCTTAAATATTGGATCTTAGCTCTGCCCAATGCTTTTTAATTACTATTTTAAATTTCGTGTCTTAACTCTGCCCAATGTTTTTAAATTTTAGGCCTTGGATCTGCTTGTTGCTTTCTTCAAAATTCTTACCTTTCAAATTTCGAGCCTTTGATCAGCTCAATGTAACATCCTCTGAAACCTGTTAGTGGTAATTTGAGGATTTAAATTTATAGTAATGTTAGTATGTTTTAGTTAGTCATTTAAAACATCTAAAGAAATGTAAGTTATCCCAAAGTCAATTGATCTTATCTGATTCCTCCTCCCACCATCTTTGACTCTTAAGGCATAAATATCTATCATTTTCTCTCATTTCACACGACTGTAATAGCAGAAAGAGAGGAAAAATTAGAGATAGGAACGAAACAAACAAACAGAGAAGAAAGAAAAGAAAAGAGAGAAAACAAAGAAAGGAAAGAAGAAAAAGGAAGAAAGTGCAGTAGAAAGTCGAGAGGAGGAAAAAGGAAGAACTAGAAAAGAGAGTCGAACACCATCCAAGAGAGTTGAGGTAGGCGGCGTTTGTCTTTTGATATGTTGTATTATCCTTTCTTGCTAGTCGAGAACTAGTAAAGAATGGATAGCATGGGAGTTTGCCATGAAACTCAAGAAAGTCATGGTGTGATATTGTGTATTGAGATAAAAAAATATATGTATATTGGATGAGGATTTGATTTCATTGAATAATTGGTTTGACTTATGAGATTTGTACATACATGTGTTTGGATATGCATAAGTGAGCTAATCGAGTAGACTAAGTATGCTATTCGATTGGCAAGATTTTGATGATAATCGAAAGAATTATGTTATTATTGAAATGAATATTTTTTTTATGATGATTGAATAAGCTAAGAGAGTTATTCGAAAAGGATATTCACAGAAATGTTTTTAAGATTGATTTAATAAACAAAGAGAGTTATTCGAATGGTATGTTTTCGATTACAGTTGAAAAAGGAAATGAGTTTTAAAAGATATTTCTGGTATATTTTAAATTACAATCGAAAGGGAATAATATATTTTCATGAAGTATGAGGAACTGATTTTCGATGAAAGGTCGAAGGCTAAGTTGTGTACGAGCACTTAGTTGAAGGCTAAAGTTGCATGTAGCACGAGGGATTCTTTCAATGTAGGTCGAATGCTAAGTTGCGGATGGGCACTTAGTCGAAGGCTAAAGTGGCATATGGACACTTTGTCGAAAGTTATGACATTTCATAAATGACATCATAACACATTTCATATGCATCATCATTGATCATTTCATAAACATCAGCATATATTTGCATATGAGATGTTGTGTATGGAATTGTATCGAATTATCACTGATTATATTATGCTACTAAGAATTTTTAAATTCTCACCCCTTTTGTTTATTGTATGCTAAATACAGATCAAGATCGAAATCTTTCTAAGGAGAAGAAGATGTGAAGACAATAGCTTCGAATAGGATAATAGTTGAATTGTATTACTTGTGTAAACTTTATTTTCGATAAAGAATCAAAATTGTGTAATGTACAAAATCAAAATTATCAGTTTTATAATATTAATGTTCAGTTAGATTATTGTCATTTCGAGGCTTTATTTTCAATTATATTCGAATATTTATTTTTGATACTTATGGTTATTTCAAAGATTTTATAATGTTTAAAAGTAGTAAGTAACGAGTCTAATCTTGCTTACTAAGTATATTTTTTAATATACTGTAGTAAAACAAATTAGGACGTTACACCGAATGTTTTTAAATTCATGCTTTTAAATTTTGTGCTTTAATTATGTCCAATACTTTTCAAATTCTTGCTTTTTAATTCCTTCCTCTCACAAAAAAAAATTGAACTTTAGCATAAAAATGTTTCTTTCCATTATTATCTGCATCTTTACATGTTTACTTAAGTTCTTATGCATTATCCCATTTATTTCTAGACAAAATGCGTGTTAATTTTCTTTATTTGTTGCTTACTATGTTCACATGAAGAATTATGATCCTTCATGTTTTCGAATAAGAAACATATACAGAGGGACAAATGTGAATACCTCATTTTGACTGTGTTATTTCTTTTATTTATTTTTTGAAAAAACTAAAAAATGAAAAATTCTAAAAAAATAAAAAATAATAAAAAATTTAAAAAGAAGAGAATTTGAAAAAAAAATAAGGTGTCCAGATTTATTGTATTACTAAGTCTCACATCATAGTAGTCATGCTCCTTCTCTGTCCCCTTCTCCTATAAAAAGGAGTGATTCTCAAGTATTTTTGACACCCAAAAAATTACTCACTTAGGTTTCATACTAAGTATAGAGCATGAGAATTTTAGTTTAAATTTTTTTCTTCTTCTTCCATGAGTTAAGCACGTGGGATCTTGTGCATCACACTTTTCAAGTATAGTATTTCTGCACGTCTTGGAGCTAAGTTTTTTTTATTTCTTTTTATTCTTTTCTTTGTTTTTTTAATATACTTGTTTTGTTTATTTATTGACTTAGTTTGATTATTAGTTCTTTAGATTAGGTCCAAGGTAAATGTTTTAAATTAGTTTTATTTTTTATTTGATAGGAATTTTTTTTTCTTGTTTGGGTTGATAAAAAAAAAAAAGATTAAAAAAACTTTTGGTTGACTTAATAAAGTTTTAGTTCTCTCTTTTTATCTGCTCATTTGACTTGTATTTGTCTAGGTCTCTTAATTTCTTGTGTATTTTTTTTGCATGTTTAAAATATAAAATCTATTGTTAAATATATTTTTTTCTTTTCCTTTATATTTTTTAATTAAAATTAATTAACTCACACTTATTTTTTTATAAGAACTATGTGTGTTTGAGTTTCACATTGTACTAGGAGATATGTAGGAGTGCAAGTCAAGCTAAAATTAGTTTCTTTTTATAATTTAGTTTAAAATTTTTTTTAAATATTTTTTTTGTAACATCCTATTTTGTAATGAATAAAGTTTTAATTTCTTTAACTCGAATATTCTATTTAGTTTTATTTTACAATAGTTGTTACTAATAACATGAGATTAGATAATGTTAAAATTATTGTGATTGACTTTTTAGATAAATTATATAATAGAATAAAAAAATTGAATTTATTAAAATAAAATTTAGCATTAGTAATAAAAATTAGAAATATTTTAATAGATATATTTAGAAATTTATAAAAAATATTTATAAGAAGATATTTATAAAATAATATTATTTTAATCTAAATATTTTTAAATAATGAGAAAAAATTTAGATAAATATCTTACTTTAAATAATAATAATAATAAGTGGAACAACATTGCACTGCAACGTGCACCAATGAGAAGAAAGAGTAACCATTCTAGTTGACTATATAAGGGGATGGTGCTAGAACGTGAAACAAGAGAAAAGAAGAAAAAAAAAAAGAGAGGAATGTGTGGTGCTGTGAAAGCAACAAGAAAGAGATAGAACAAGTTAAAAGGAAGAGAGTGAAATAGTAAAAGTGTGAGGGAAAAAAGTTGGTGCATGTTGTTGACCAATGGAGAGAAAACGTAGAACAAAAGGAAAGAAAGAAAAGTGAGAGGAAATGTGAGAGGAAATGTGAGGAAGAAAAGAAGAAAGAAAAGAGATTTTATAAGAGGTAGGAATTGAACATTTTTTTCAAAAATTAAAATTATAACTTTTAATATGTTTATATGTTTTATTAGTTAATTTATTATTTTAATATTTTATACTTACTATTATTTTTGTTAAATTTATTATGTACATGTAATGTTATAAAAATTTGATATTTGCTTTACTTTAAAATGTTTATGATGTTTGAAAAAATTTAGAATTATTATAATTTGAATGTTGATTTTTTTATGAGACCAATATAATAAACTATAAAAAGATTAAAAAATTACTCAAGACCTAAGTTAAATAAATATTTTTAATTATATTATATTATGCAATAAATATATGTGCATGATTTACATAAACTTTCTTATATTTACCTTGACTTGTGAGTAATTTTATGACCTTTATTTTAGACCTTTGCAATAAAAAGACTTTTGTATAATGAATGTACTATTAGGATCAGGACAAACGATGGATTATAATGAGGACTTGACAAACTATAGACTATGATGAGGACTAGACAACTATGGACTATGATGTGAATTTTTAAAAGAACTATTAAATTAATTTTAAATCATAATTGGTCCCTTGAAGAATTGACATTTAAATTTAATAATTCTAAGTTTTGTAAATTTTATTTATAAACTTGTATATGATGAATTTATTTGTGATATGTTGGTGATTTGTATTGCTCATATTTGTTTGTGATGGCAAGCAAGTGATTCATGAAAAAATTTGCACCTAACCATTGAGAGGCAAATGGATGAATTTCCTTTTATGTTACCTGCCTGATTAGTGTGAGTATGTCTAACTTTATTTTTACGATGTTAAAGTAACACCAGAGATAAGATGAATTTCCTATGAAAGTGAATGTCTTCGAATAAAATGTGAGACAAATAGAAATGGAAAGAAAAAGAAAAGTAAAGGGTGGATTCCCTATGATAAGAAACTTGCTTGCTAATGTTTACGGACGTTGAGGAATTTGCTAATGTTTACCAATGTTTGGAAATTGCTTACTGTGATTTGCAAAACTTGCTAATATTAAGTTGTATTGCATGATTTATTTAGCATTCATTCTGTTATACTGGAATTGTGTTGTTCTTGTCATACTTGGGTTGCCATGAGGTTTCCTATGTATATTACATAACTGAAACTCACAATGCGCTTTCAAATATTTTTATAACTATTATTTCCTATTGAGGATTTTTAATTTTCACTCAATTCATGGTGTTTTCAGACTAGCATATGATGCATTATGGTTATCATCATTCAAACTGGTCATGTATGGATTCTAAATCCAAAGCAGAGAATAATATGTTTATTGGAGTTATCATAAATATATGTATTATGACTAAATAATGGCTTTGATAGATTGTTAGTAAAATCATGATTATGTTGCTGAGTTTATTAAATAGAACTTATGTTTCTTATTTTGCATCTTTACTTATTATTATTTTTTTTTTCAATTTCGTTTTTGTGTTCTGCATATTCAAAATTTATGAAACTTTATTAGCAAAAATTGAATTTTTAATTATTGATATAGAGATTAAAGAACAATACCCTGTTGTTAGAAATTTTGCTATTAATTTAGTAAGGGTGTTACATATTTTATTTCATATGTTATCTTCTTTTATGTTTTATTTGTAAATATTTTTAGTCTTTGATTTCTTTCATTTATTTCAAGCTTCTAAGTTTTATAATTTGGTCTTTGGTGTTTTGATTATTCTTCTTAAATTGTAAATTGTTTAATTCTCTTTTATTTTGTTTTCTATTTGTAAATAATAAAATATAATTTTTTTTGCTATTATTTATTTTATGTGGTAGAATAAATAGTTTTGGGGTTATTATTAATTTGCACAATTAGCTTAGGGTAACTGTCACAGGACGGGCATATCAGGGGTGCTGTGATATTTAATTTCTATTTTTCCCTGTACATAAGGATAGAAATAGGTCAGCCGGCCTGTCAGGGACCTATGGCCTAACCTGTTTTAGGTTTGACCTGACCTGGCCTGGCCTGTTTAGAAAATGAGTTAGGTTCAGGCCTTTTTAAAATCCTATTTTATTTAGTAGGTCAGGCTTGGTCTCTCAGCAAAGCGTGTTAGGCCTATTACGTCGACCTGTTTATGTTTATTTATAAAATTATATATTTTTTTCAATGACCTTTCAATGCCTGTTTAAAGGCTTAGGCCTATTTGAGGCCTATATGAAGGCCTTGGCCTGCTAGCCTATTTAGAGACCTTAATATAAACCAGACTTCTAAACAGGCTTCAGGTCAGGCCAAGCCCAAAAAAAAGCCTTTGATAGGTAACAGACCAAGCTCAGGTCAGATATTTGTAACACAGG